>JBBDGP010000707.1:127500-2527500 GCA_037952835.1 Lithobates septentrionalis
TATCTCTCAGCACGCCAGAACACACTACACAGGGCCGCCGTGCAGGCGGCCTTATATAGTGTGGGGCGTGTTCTAAACTCCCTGAGCCATAATTGGCCAAAGCCACCCTGGCTTTGGCCAATTACAGCTCTCTCTACCGACGGCGCTGTGATTGGCCAAGCATGCGGGTCATAGTGCATGCTTGGCCAATCATGTTTAATCAGGCTCCCTGCATTCCTTATACTGATGGGAAAGTAATTTCTTTTGACATGGAATAACATAGGATTATATAGAAAATAGTAAAGGTGATGAACCAATTGGTTATCCATTTTTCTTATTAATCTCTAGGCTATATTTTTCTTGTATATTGATATATATATAATTCACGCTTTATCCCTCCCTGCGGGAGATCCGACATTTTTTGGCAGTTCAAACCCGTTACATATGGGCTTCTTTGGGCCACCTGGACAGACTCCTATTTCTGTGTGCTTGGCAATAACTGGATTTTACTTTCTATCATTGAGGTATGACTCCAATTAGGGAACTCTTGCCAATGGATAAGATGCATTCATGTATTAAATTTATTGTATACATTATGTATAGTGTTGGTATTTTCTGATATAACATTACATGTATTGTTTGTAATTCGCTTTCTGTTCATTCATATAGTAGCCACAAAACCATGTTTGTCCCTGAGAAAGCCATACGGCAAAACATGTAGGTTTAAGATGTGGGGACAACTATAGGAGCTACAATAACACATCTTGAACGACCATAAAGCTATTATATTGTATAATATTGTTTTTATGTACCCTTGTAACTTTGATAAATTGTGATTTTATTCAATTTGGTATGTCCTTGTAATAATTGCACCTATAAAGTCCCATCCCCCACTTTGTATTTTGTATTACTTATTACATGACTTACCACTGGAATCGACTCTGATTACAGTTCCTGCTGTATTGTTATTCCCCTTTTATGCTTGTTACCATCTATTAAGCAACTCTGTAATCGATTTAATATATGTTTACGTCTTGACTGTTTTAAGACTTGTTGACATGTAATGTCTTTTATCCCTGTAATTCATATGACTTTAAGATCTTTGTATTATTTTGAAGTGATTTTTTTTTAAATAAAAATATATAAACATAATCCCTGCTATTTTTTTTTGCAAAACAAACAAGAAAAGACCTACATTTTTGAAAAAAAAAGCCTCTTTCTTCATTTCAGTTGTAAAATGTTATATTAGCTCTGACACATTGCATCTCCAAACACAATAAAGAGCCTATGATGTAGGCTCTTTATCATGTAATCAGATGTGTCCAATCACAGCTGATCACAGTGTAACTAGGAAGTGACAGTTATCAGCATTCCTCTATTCATGCTGACAATGTGTGAGTAGAGGAGATCCAATAAGCGGCTTTTCTGACAGGGGGATCTGCACTGATACAGTGCAGTGATTATCAGTGCAGCTCCATCAGCGATGCCCACCAGTGCCTATTAGAGATGGGCCGAACACCCCCCCTGTTTGGTTTGCAGTAGAACTCCCGAACAGGGGAAAAGTTCTCACCCGAACGGCGAGCCCCATTGAAGTCTATGGGAGCTGCACAGGAAAAACAAAAAGTGCTCATTTTAAAGGCTTATATGTAAGTAATTGGCCATAAAAGGGGTATTGGGGTCTGGGTACTGCCCCGGGGGACATGTATCAATGCATTTATTTTTTTAATTATCGTTTTTCAGGAGCAGTGATTTTACTGACATTTAAAGTGCCATAATAAAAAACGTAAAATTCCTTTAAATCTAGTGCTTGTTGGGTCCCCTTAGCCTGCATGTAAAGTGGCACATCTGTACTGTGTATAAAACGTGCTGTAGCAAAAATTACATTTCTAAATGGACTCATGAAGAATCGTTCTTGCCAAACCAATATATTAACCTTCTATGAGGAGATGAGTTGCCATCTAGATAAAGGAAGACCCGTAGACGTGGTTATCTAGATTTTGCAAAAGCATTTGACACAGTTCCCCATAAACCTTCACTGTACAAAATAAGGTCCATAGGGTGAGTACATGGATTGAAAACTAGCTATAAGGGCAAGTTCAGAGGGTGGTGATAAATGGGGAGTACTCGGAATGGTCAGATGTGTGTAGTGGGGTCCAGCAGGGTTCTGTGCTGGGACCAATCCTATTTATTTTGTTCATAAATGACCTGGAGGATGGGGTAAACAGTTAAACCTCTGTATTTACAGACGACACTATGCTAAGCAGGACAATAACTTCTCCGCAGGATGTGGAAACCTTGCAAAAAGATCTGAACAAATTAATAGGGTGGGCAACTACAGGGCAAATGAAGTTTAATGTAGAAAAATGTAAAATAATGCATTTGGGTGGCAAAAATATGAATGCAATCTATACACTGGGGGGGGAATCTCTGGGGGAATCTAGGATGGAAAAGGACATGGGGGTCCTAGTAGATGATAGGCTCAGCAATGGCATGCAATGCCAAGCTTCTGCTAACAAAGCAAACAGAATATTGGCACGCATTAAAAATGGGATCAACTCCAGAGATAAAACGATCATTCTCCCGCTCTACAAGACTCTGGTCTGGCCGCATCTAGAGTATGCTGTCCAGTTCTGGGCACCAGTCCTCAGAAAGGATGTCCAGGAAATGGAGCGAGTACAAAGAAGGGCAACTAAGCTAATAAAGGGTCTGGAGGATATTAGTTATGAGGAAAGGTTGTGAGCACTGAACGTATTCTCTTTTTAGAAGAGACGCTTGAGAGGGGATATGATTTCAATTTAAAAATACCATACTTGTGACCCCACAATAGGGATAAAACTTTAACAAGACATGGGGCCACTCACTAAAATTAGAAGAAAAGAGGTTTAACCTTAAACTACGTAGAGGATTCTTTACTGTAAGAGGATTCTGTACTGTAAGAGCGGCAAGGATGTGGAATTCCCTTCCACAGGCAGTGGTCTCAGCGGGGAGCATTGATAGCTTCAAAAAACTAATAGATAAGCACCTGAACGACCACAACATACAGGGATATACAATGTAATACTGATATATGATCACACACATAGGTATAAACAAAATCCTTATTAAACTAAGCAGCTGCTATTTTAATATAAAACATCATAAACAGTGAGCCATAAAGTTCAATACAATAATCCTTCTGGCTAAGCAGCGCTACTCATTAGTGACATGGAGAAATAGCTGGTAGTAGCGTAAATTACTCCAGGTGAAACATAGCACTTTGGAATATTATTTTTTCTTTCAATAGTTTTTATTCATTTTCAATGAAAAGTCAGTAACAATAGTTTTGTCAAAACAGTTACACAGTAAAATCTAGATTACAGGTGTGAAGATAACTATGAGACATATATCTCAGGTCTAAATAACAAGGGTAGGGTAGGAAGGGAATTACAGTGTTAAACATATTTCAAATTCTATTAACAGTAGGTAGGATTTCTACGCATTGGGCTGGGTCAACTCTCCTTGGATCCCCTATTGGGAGCTAATTGTGTCCGGGAGAGAGCTCAGCATATTCATTGATACCAGGAGTATTAATAGGAGTAATCAATGGAGAGGGAGTAATTCAGTGTTCAGATACCAGGAGGACCAGGGAGACCACTGAGTGATGTAGGATTGGACATGTCCGGAACAGGTCATCATGATCTGTTCATATGTGCAGTGCAAATTTATTAGGTCTATTACCTCAGAAATCTTTGGGGATGTGTGGTCTTTCCAGTGTCTAGTTAGTGTCAGTCTTGCCGCTAGAAGTATATTTATAATGGTGTTATGAAGTTTGGGAGGGTATTCCTCATTGCCTATGGAAAGTATAGCTAGTGCTGGGTTAGGTGGTATTTTGGTTTTAGTAATGTCAGAGATGATATTAAAGATCTCCAACCAGTATTGGAGAATGTTGGGGCATTGCTAGAGAACGTGCAGTATATCACCGCGTAATCCACATCGTCTCCAACTTCTATCACTGTTAGTCGGATTGAATTTGGAGATTTTAGCAGTGGTGATGTACCATCTCAATGTTATCTTAACAGTAAGTTCCCACAGTGTGGAACATCTAGTGGCTCTCTGGGTGATCTTGCACGCCCCCTGCCACTGTAGAAGGGAGAAGGTTTGTTGTAAATCTGTTTCCCACTGCAGGTGTGAGGTAGATTTGGAGAATGTGGTCTTCTGTTGGAATATATTGTAAAAAAGGGTCATACCTTTTTTCATTGGTGTGCCCGATGTTAGAAAGGCCCATGCTAGAGTCGGTATAGTTTGATGGATTTTTGTTAGTTTCCTAAGGCAATGTTTAATTTGTAGATACTTGTACAGGTCTTGTTGAGGTATGGGGTATTCTTTTTGAATAGCGGAGAATGATTTAAGAGCATCTGAGTCATACATGTTATGTAGATGTGTTATTCCTTTTCTAGTCCAGGGTGTGATGGAGATCTGGGCTATGAGGTGATGCAGTGCTAGTAGAGAAATTTTTAGAAGTGTATTTGACGTATGTTGGTGGGTGCACTGTAGTAGTCTCATCCAAGATTTGATTGAGGCAATCATTGTAGGAGAGAAGTGGGATGGTATTTTTGCTCCCAGTTGAGTGCTGTAAAGCCATAGGTTCAAGGGGTTATGAGGACTGTATTCTTTCTCAATAGATCCCCATAGTGTGGATGGGGGCGACAAGAACCATTCTTTTAGTTGTGTCAATATTGAGGCAGAATAGTAGTCCTGGAAATCTATATATCCTACACCGCCGAACATTCTATGTTTGATCAGTTTGGCATGGGAGCACCTGGATCTTTTTCCATTCCAAACAAATTTTGATAGTAGGCATTGTAGGGATCTAAAGTAGCTGTTTGGGATTGGTATGGGGAGAGATCTGAAGAGATATAGTATTTGTGGAAGTTGTATCTAGGATTTGTGAGCATTCCACAAGATCGCCGGGTCAGCCACAGATCCCACATTTGTGGTGAAAAACTCTTCCAATTTTTGGGATAAAAAGGTAGCGTTTTGTTACATGCTGTTAGTTAACATTAGTTACCTTGAACTAAACTCTCTCAATATCTACAGTTACATGATTGGTCACCCAGCTCTTGCTATCATCTGTACAGCATGTCATTGCACTTACAACTGTATACCCATGTACTTTATGATGCATAACATGTAACCTATGAAAATGAGAAACTTTTCAATAAAAAACTATTGGAAAAAAAAAAAAAAAAGGTAGCGTTGGACTGATTTTGTAGGAGGTAATTATTCACGCTCCATAAGTAGGATTGTGGTTTCAAATTTTTGTTGGTAATTTGAATGCTAATAGGTGCGTGGTCTGACCAGGTGATGGTGTGGATGCAGGAGTTATGAATGTTTTGTAGAAGCCACTTATCTGCAAGAAACAGGTCTATACGGGAGTAGGTGTTGTGACGCGGGGAAAGGAATGTATAATCCCTCTTAGCCGCGTGACAGCACCTCCAAACATCATACAAATCATTAGCTGTTAGAAAAGAATTCAGAGGGGATGCAAATCTTTTGGAAGAGGAGTCCATGTCATTGTCCGGTACTAAATTGAAGTCCCCGCAGATCAGCAAGTGTCCTTGCTGCACACTTTGGATTTTTTTCAGTGTAGATTTGAGGAACGGCATTTGTCTCTGATTAGGAGCATAGATAGTTACATAGTTACATAGTAGGTGAGGTTGAAAGAAGACACAAGTCCATCAAGTCCAACCTATGTGTGTGATAATGTGTCAGTATTACATTACATATCCCTGTATATTGCGGTCATTCAGGTGATTATCTAATAGTTTCTTGAAGCTATCAATGCTCCCCGCTGAGACCACCGCCTGTGGAAGGGAATTCCACATCCTTACCGTTCTTACAGTAAAGAACCCTCTACGTAGTTTAAGGTTAAACCTCTTTTCTTCTAATTGTAATGAGTGGCCACGAGTCTTATTAAACTCTCTTCTGCGAAAAAGTTTTATCCCTATTGTGGGGTCACCAGTACAGTATTTGTAAATTGAAATCATATCCCCTCTCAAGTGTCTCTTCTCCAGAGAGAATAAGTTCAGTGCTTGCAACCTTTCCTCATAACTAAGATCCTAGTTGCAATGGTATATACGGTATTCTCTATAGTGCATAGTAAGATGACGAATCTTCCTTCTGGATCCAGAATACAGTCCTGTAGCTGGAAACTGACAGTGTCTCTAATAGCTATTAGAACTCCCCTTTGCTTCTTAGAGTAGCATGATTTGTAGATGTGAGGAAACATTTTGTGTTGGCAGTTGGGGATTTTGTCTTGGGCAAAGTGCGTTTCTTGTACGCATATGATATCACTGTTGTGGGCTAATGCTGTTTTCCATAATGATGCTCGTTTTGCAGGATGGTTCAATCCTTTCGCATTTATGGATAATATTTTGATATCCATATTTGTGGTAGTGTGGGAGTAGTGTTCTGTATTGTAGACTTACGTTTCTCTGTTTAGTAGGTTGTCTGCTGTTGGTGGATCTGGATTTGGTGTCCGATGGTTGGTCCTTGGAAGTCCTGGTATCAATGGATGAACTTGCGTCACATAAGGGTATTGTCTGTGATCAACAAAACATATAAAACAGTTATTGCTTAATATATCGAAAGCGGTAAAGCAGAGGTAATGTCCCACCTGAGAACTGTGTAAGCAATAGTGTGAATCAGGTAATTGTTGTGAAGCAGCCGCTACTCAACAAAGAAAAAGAAAAAGGTAAAAGAAAAATATAAAAAGATTTTACCAATTTTGGCAAAATAAGAAAAAGGTCAGTGTGCTATATAAGTAACTGACCAGGAGTGGAGGCAATGTTCAAAAGAGTTAACGAATTGAGTGTGACTTATCAGGAAGTCAGACCAGGGATGTAGGTCGCTCGTGCAGGTATTTGCCAGGGGATACATCATTTTTCAGTGGCTCTTCGGAATTCCCACTGTTGGCGGCCTGGTGGTGGTGGGCCTGAGTTGTGTGGGCTAGGATTGTATGAGGTCTCATTTCTTGGAAGTTCTGAAATGATGCCCCATGAGTGTAGAAGTCGGAGGCCTTCCTTAGGGCTGAACACAGTGTGCGTTGTACCATTTTTGGTAATCACCACGGTGGCTGGATGGTGCCATTTGTAAGAGATCCTATGATTGTTAAGCGCTTTCGTAACGGTTTTCATTTGTCTTCTCATGTTAAGGGTGTACTGAGAGAGATCTGCATATAAGTGAATGCCCTGATATGGTGCTGGGAGATCAGGTGCAGATCTGGCTTTTTCTAGAAGCTTTTCTTTAGTAGGGAAAAAATTAATTTTCATCAGAACGTCCCTAGGCACGGATGCCTCAAGATGTTTGGGTTTTGGTATGCGATGTATGCGATCCACAATGCGTTCAATCTGCGATACCTGAGGGATCAATTTATCAAACATGTCTGCTGCATATTTGGGTAAGTCAGCAGGGAGAACCGTTTCAGGAACACCTCTAATTTTGATATTATTTCTTCGCGAGCGGTCCTCTAGATCCACGAGTTTCGCTTTTATTTGATCGTTGTCGTCAGCTTGGTCTTTGTATGCATCTATTAGGTCATTCACTGTCAGAGAGCATTCATCCATTTTGTGTTCAATATGTTGAACTCTCTCCCCCATGCCTTGCATTTCAGCTGTAAATTGGTGTATTAGTGTGGAGAGATTGACCATGAGGGATGATTGAAGAGATAATAACATATCCTTCATTACTGTGTCCAGCACCGGTTGACCGGAGGTTGGAAAGCTTGCTATGGATGTCTGTGTAGTGAGGCCTGCAGCGTCTGTTTGGGGAATGCTACTCACTGCGCATGAGGTCTGTGTGACAGGATCCAGCCTCATCCTCGCCTTGGCAGGGCTCTTGGTGAGCGGGCTATGTGATGAGGTGTCCCGGGATGATATCGGTCTCACTCCGTCATCCCAATCTCCATTATAGTCGTCAGGCAGGTCAATGTATGACGATGAGGTCTGTGCAGCCGCGCCGCCGCCGCCATTTTGCAACGTCTCCCCCTCTGATGTCGGCCTTGTAAAAAAGTCTGTGAGTTTCTTTGGCTGTCTTATTTCTTTTCGTTTGCGGGACAGCATGAGGACAGGTTCCGACCTGTGTTGGGAGCTCCGTATGGGCTCCGGTGGTTCTGTATCCCTCCGGTTATGTCGATAAGTCCCTGGCCACTGACAGAGCTAACGTCTTAAGCATCCATTACAGTTGCGCGCAAGCCACGCCCCCCACTTTGGAATATTATTCACCTGGAGTAATTTACACTACTACCAGCTATTTCTGTATGTCACTAATGAGTAGCGCTGCTTAGCCAGAAGGACTATTGTATTGAACCTTAGAGCTCAGAACACACTGTGCAGCACGCAGTGCATTTCAGAGTGTTTGGCAGGACAAACATCCCGTAAATTCAAACTCATGCTCGGGCTGAACTGTTCACCCAACACTAGTACCCACCAGTGAGGCCCACCAGTGGTGCCAATTAGTGTCCACCAGTGATGCCTTTCAGTGGCCATCAGCGATGCCTGTCAGTGCCTCGTCATCAGTGCCACCTGTCAGTGACATCTATCAGTGCACAACAGTGCCCATCATTGCTGCCTATCAGTGCCCATAAAAGCTGCCCATCAGTGCCGCCTATCAGTGCTGCCTATCAGTGCCCATCAGTGCTGCATATCAGTTCCACCTATCAGTGCCTATCAGTGCCTCCTCATTGGTGCCACCTCATCAGTGCTGCCTCATTGGTGCCCATCAGTGCCACCTCATCACTGCCAATCAGTGCTGTCTATCAGTGCCTATCAGTGCTGCATAATAATGCCTCCCCACCTCATTAGTGCTGCCTCATCAGTGCCCATCAGTGCTGCCTATTAGTGCCCATCAGTGCTACATATCAGTGCCTATCAGTGCTGCAAATTAGTGCCTCCTCATCAGTGCCACCTCATCAGTGCCCATCAGTGAAAGAGAAAACTTATTTACAATATTTTATAACAGAAACAAAGAAAAACTTTTTTTTTCAAAATTTTTGGTCTTTTTTTCATTTGTTTAGCAAAAAAAAAAAGTGGTGAATAAATACCACCAAAAGAAATCTCTATTTGCATGAAACAAATGATAAAAATGTAGTTTGGGTACAGCGTTGCATAACCGTGCAATTGTCATTCAAAGTGCAACAGCACTAAAAGCTGAAAATTGGCCTGGGCAGGAAGGGGGTGAAAGTGCCCTGTATTGACATGGTTAAACATGTTTTACACGTCTGCACCAGGATTTGTGAACAGTGAAGCAGAAAAAAAGCGGGGTTGTCTGGTATTAAAAGTTCTGTGAATTTTTGGGAAATCTTCTGGACCTCTATCCAATATTGTCTAATCTTTGAACAAGACCAGAATATATGGAATAGGGTCCCTAACTCCTCCCCACATCGCTAACAATGATCTGAAGCCTCCGTATAGGATTTACGAAGCCTTGATGGAGTGTAATACCATTGCGTCCTTTTTTCTGCTTCACTGTTCACAAATCCCGGTGCAGACGTATAAAAAGTCAGTGCTGTGTCATCTGATTAATGCTGTTAAAGCCTGTGTCACCTTGTGTTGGAGGGATTCTAGGTCACCCTCTATTGCAAGGTGGCTTAATAGGGTAAGAGAGATAGGGGTCATGGAGGATTTACTTCTCTCGGCTCAAAATAGGAAAGAGCAGTACAATAAAACATGGTCCAGTTCCACTTGGTCAGAGTTCCAGCAAGCAAAAAGATGGCAAGCTCAAGGATGAGCAGACAGAAAAGTGCAAGTGCAACAGATGATCAATATGAAATTCCTCTAAAAATCCGTAATCCGTGGTGTGCAGCATGTTTCCCCCAGCCTCTCAACCCTAGTAGAGACCCCTACGGGTCAAGTCGAGCCTGCAATCAAAAAGTGGGTAAAGACCACCGATCGATCAATATCATCCTTGAGCTTACCATCTTTTTGCTTGCTGGAACTCTGACCAAGTGGAACTGGACTAAGTGACCAAACAAGAGACCCGCCGGGGCTGTGACAATCGGATGACATTTATCGATCGGTGGTCTTTACCCACTTTCTGATTGCAGGCTCAACTTGACCCATAGGGATCTCTACTAGAGGTGAGAGGCTGGGGGAAATGTGCTGCGTACCACGGATTTTGGATGTTTAGAGGAATTTCATATAGATCATCTGTTGCATTTGCACTTTTCTGTCTGCTGCATGAACTGTTATATGAAGATATACTTCGTATTTGTTGGCACCATATTGCACTACCTGGACTAGTCATTTTTTGCCATTTTTTACGATTTTTGCACTTTTTTGCACTTTGTGCGATTTTTTCCACTTTTATGCGACTTTTTTAGTTTATGCGATTTTTTTTCATTTTTTTGGATTTTGACTTTTTTTCACTTCAACGCATTTTTAGATCACCATTGAATTTTATTTTGTCTTAGAGGATCCCTCTATCAATCCATTTGTTGACACATTTTATGAATGACCATTATTTTATGCACAGTCACTTCATTTATGTGACCTCACTGTAGTTTATTTATGTATTGAGGTTAATACTGTTTCACTCATGCACTTCAGTTAGTATTTAATGATGGAAGTGGCTTCTGAGGGGTAAGGTTCGCCCGCCTGGGTACATTATAATCCTTCCATCTCTCTCTGGGAGTGGGGGGGATCCTTTTTATTTTTTTTGGGGGGGGTTGGGGTATTTCCTAAAGTATACAATAAAGAGGAGGGTTGGAGAATTCAGGAGGGAAATGGGAGGTATTGGTGATAAGTACCTTAAGTTCCTGGAACATGGTGTAGGAGGCAGATAAAGGTATATGTCTATATATAGGTGTATATAGGATAAAGGGAAGGTATTGTCTTCATGGATCGAGATGATTATATCAAGGAGGCTTATCGCCTCCTTGCTGACACATCAACATATAGGAGATTGACTAAAGGTCCCCTCTCTGAATATAAATGTGAAGTCAATCTTTTAATAGAAAGGGCAACACAATCCAAGATCTTGGATAAATCTGAAGTTTCATTTTTAGTTAAGGATTTTTACCATACCCCATATTTTTATCACATTCCCAAAGTGCACAAAAGTTTAGTTAATCCTCCTGGCAGGCCCATAATAGCGGTCATGGACAGTATTATCTCAGGGCTTTCCAAATATATAGACTACTATCTTCAGCCCTTGGCCCAAGGTTTACAATCCTACATCAGAGATGGCACCCATCTGCCTGAGTTACCTAAACCTTTTTACTGGCACAGTGACTACGTTTGGATGTCATTGGATGTAAGCTCTCTATATACGTCCATTCCACATGCGTTTGGACTTGCGGCCCTCCACCATTTCTTGTTCCAGGACAACTACATGAATAATGGACAAGTCGCATTTATTGTGGATTGTACAGAGTTTTGTCTAGAGCACAACTATTTTATTTTTGAGGATCAGTACTAGGGATGAGCTTCGTGTTCGAGTCGAACCCATGTTCGACTCGAACATCGGCTGTTCGGTCGTTCGCCGAATTGCGAACGATATGGGCCGTTCGCGCCAAATTCGTGTGGCGCGTCACGGCCCATAATTCACTGCGGCATCGCAGTGCATTGCTGGCTGATGATTGGCCAAGCATGCACTATGACCCGCATGCTTGGCCAATCACAGCGCCGCCTGAACAGAGAGCCGTAATTGGCCAAAGCCAAGGAGGCTTTGGCCAATTATGGCTCAGGGGATTTAGTACACGCCCCACACTATATAATGCCGCCTGCACGGCGGCCCTGTGTAGTGTGTGTTCCGGTGTGCTGAGAGATAGAGAGAGAGAGAGACAGACAGTGTCATTTCATTTGAGTTAGATAGATTAGGCAGAACAGTCAGTCAGTTAGCTGCACTTACAGTGTATTGTGTATATATATGCATCCCAGGTGTTGCATATATATATATATACATTGTATTCAGTTTAGCTAGATCCGTTCCTGTTATCTTCTAGACTATTTACATTTAGTGCAGTGCATCCTGCTCACAGTGTTCAGCTAGATCCGTTCCTGTTATCTTCTAGACTATTTACATTTAGTGCAGTGCGTCCTGCTCACAGTGTTCAGCTAGATCCGTTCCTGTTATCTTCTAGACTATTTACATTTAGTGCAGTGCGTCCTGCTCACAGTGTTCAGCTAGATCCGTTCCTGTTATCTTCTAGACTATTTACATTTAGTGCAGTGCGTCCTGCTCACAGTGTTCAGCTAGATCCGTTCCTGTTATCTTCTAGACTATTTACATTTAGTGCAGTGCGTCCTGCTCACAGTGTTCAGCTAGATCCGTTCCTGTTATCTTCCTACTGACAGGCAGGCTTGTCTGGTTACAGTATATAAAGCTACCTGAAGAAAATTACAGGTGTTCTATTTGATCCTATTAGTACCACGGTCAGGCAGCTAGACTATTTACATTTAGTACAGTGCGTCCTGCTCACAGTGTTCAGCTAGATCCATTCCTGTTATCTTCCTACTGACAGGCAGGCTTGTCTGGTTACAGTATACAAAGCTACCTGAAGAAAATTACTGGTGTTCTATTTGATCCTATTAGTACCACGGTCAGGCAGCTAGACTATTTACATTTAGTACAGTGCGTCCTGCTCACAGTGTTCAGCTAGATCCGTTCCTGTTATCTTCCTACTGACAGGCAGGCTTGTCTGGTTACAGTATATAAAGCTACCTGAAGAAAATTACTGGTGTTCTATCCCAGCTTAGTGCAGCTACAGGCCATTAGTATGTCTGGAAGGCCAAGAAGGAGAGGCAGACAGTCACAAGCCAATAAGAGAGGGCAAGCAGGCTCTGTGTCTAGTGCTGGTCGTGGAGACGGTGCATCCTCATCAGCACGTGGCCATGGGACACGCTTGGCCTTTTTTTCGGCAGCTGGCCGTGTTGAGCCGCAACATGCGGAAGACTTGGTCGAGTGGATGACCAAGCCGTCCTCATCCTCCTCATCCTCTCTCACCCAGGGTCACCCTTTGTCTGGCAAAGCAGCGGCCTCTTCCCTCAGCTCAATGTCATTAGTGACTCCTTCCCTAGCTCCACCATGTCCTCCTGAGGATTCCCTCGAACTGTTTGACCACAGTGTTGGGTACATGCTCCAGGAGGATGCCCAGCGTTTGGAAGGCTCTGATGATGATACTGAGCTCGATGAAGGCAGTAACATGAGCACGGACAGAGGGGGTGCCCAAGAAGGACAGCAATCTGGCAGTCATGCTCCCCCTGCTGCAGCATACTGCCAGGTTTGCTCCAGTGATGAGGAGGGAGGGGATGATGAGGTCACTGACTCAACGTGGGTGCCTGATAGGAGAGAGGAGGAGGAGGAGGAGGAGGCGGCACATCACCAACGAGGCAGGATGCCCTCCAGGGGCCAGCCTAAGGGCAGCACATTGACTGCATCACACCCCAAAGCTCCACATGTGCAGGGCGCTGCAGTCTCTGCGCGTTATTCAAAAAGTTCTTTGGTGTGGGCCTTTTTTGAGACGAGTGCATCAGATTGCACCGCTGCTATTTGCAACATATGTCTCAAGCGTATCTCGCGTGGCCAAAACATCTCCCGCTTGGGTACCACATGCTTGACCAGACATATGTTGACCTGCCATGCAGTTCGTTGGCAAGCGTATCGAAAAGACCCACACCAAAGAACAAAGAGGATCTCTCCTTGCTCCTCATCAGCTGAGATTTCCAACCCCACTAGACCTCCAGTCCTCTCTGAGACCTGCAGTGAGAGGAATGAAGGTGTAGAATTAGGTGTGTCACAGCCAAGTACTTGTGGGCAATCTGCTTTTGGTACACCGACGTCAGATTGTACCAGGCAAATTTCCCTGCCCCAGCTGCTGCACCGCCGAAAAAAGTTTGCTCCCAGCCATCCACATGCCCAGCGGTTGAATGCTAGCTTGGCAAAATTGCTAGCACTTCAACTGCTGCCTTTTCAGTTGGTAGACTCTGCCCCCTTCTGTGAGTTTGTGGAATGTGCGGTTCCTCAGTGGCAGGTACCCAAACGCCACTTTTTCTCACGGAAGGCGATTCCGGCTCTCTACCGGCATGTGGAAGGCAATGTCCATGCCTCGCTGGACAGTGCGGTCAGCGGTAAGGTGCATATTACCGCTGACTCATGGTCCAGCAGGCATGGACAGGGACGTTACCTAAGTTTCACGGCGCATTGGGTGACTCTGCTGGCAGCTGGGAAGGATGCAGGACAAGGTGCAGTAGTGTTGGAGGTTGTTCCGCCACCACGCCTCCAAAATGCTGATTGTGACACACCTCTCTCCTCCACCCCCTCCTCTTCTTCTTCCTCCATGGCCTCTTCCTCGGAACCAGCGGTGCTCCGTAGTCGTTCAAGGGGCTACGCAAGTACGCAGGCCAAAAGATGCCATGCGGTGCTTGAGCTGGTGTGCTTGGGGGACAGGAGCCACATTGGGGCAGAGGTTCTGTCAGCTCTGCAGGGGCAGGTTCAGAGGTGGTTGACGCCACGCCAACTTAAGGCAGGAATGGTGGTTTGCGACAATGGCACCAACCTCCTCTCTGCCCTCCGACAGGGACAAATGACCCATGTGCCCTGTTTGGCTCACGTCCTTAACTTGGTGGTGCAGCAGTTCTTGGGCAGGTACCCGGGCTTACAGGATGTCCTGAGGCAGGCCAGGAAAGTCTGTGTGCATTTCCGCCGGTCATATAATGCCAGTGCTCGGCTGACGGACCTCCAAAAGGAGTTTAACCTGCCCAAGAACCGCCTAATCTGTGACATGCCCACCAGGTGGAACTCAACGTTGGCCATGCTGCAGCGGCTGCACACACAGCAGAGGGCCATCAATGAGTACCTGTGCGACTATGGCACCAGGACAGGGTCAGGGGAGCTTGTTTTTTTTTCCCCACGCCAGTGGGCCATGATCAGGGATGCATGCAATGTCCTGTCACCATTCGAGGAGGCCACAAGGATGGTGAGCAGTGACAGTGCATGCATCAGTGACACTGTCCCCCTTGTCCACCTGTTGGAGCACACGCTGCGTGGAATAATGGACAGGGCACTTGAGGCAGAACAGAGGCAGGAAGAGGAGGACTTCCTTAGCTCTCAAGGCCCCCTTTATCCAGACAGTGTTCCTGCGTGCCCGCCGATCACACAGGAAGAGGACGAGGAGGAGGAAGAGGAGGAGGAAGATTGTGTCAGTATGGAGGTGGAGCCTGGCACTCAGCATCAGCAGCAGTCTTTAAGGGATCAGTCCCAAGAAACACATGGACTTGTACGTGGCTGGGAGGAGGTGGCTGCGGACGTTGTCGTCCTTAGTGACCCAGAGGACTCCGGACCGAATGCCTCAGCAAACCTACGCTGCATGGCCTCCCTGATCCTGCAAAACCTGCGTAAGGATCCTCGTATTCGTGGTATCAAGGAGAAGGACCAATACTGGCTGGCAACCCTCCTTGATCCACGTTACAAGGGTAAGGTTGCGGACCTTATCTTGCCATCGCAGAGGGAGCAGAGGATGAAACATCTTCGGGAGGCCTTGCAGAAAGGTCTGTGCAATGCGTTCCCAGAGACTGGGAGGTTACAAACTCCTGTTTCTGGACAACGTGTTGCTGAGGCTTCGGTCAGTCAAAGAAGGAGCGGTGGAGAAGGTGGCCGTCTGACCGATGCGTTCAGACAATTTTTTGGTCTGCAGCCCCAAGGTATGATCGGTTCCAGCAACCATCGCCAGCGTCTGTTTTACATGGTGCAGGAATACCTAGGGGCAAGATCAGACTTGGACACCTTTCCCACCGAAAATCCTCTGGGTTACTGGGTCTTGAGGATGGATCACTGGCCAGAGCTTGCACAGTATGCAATTGAGCTACTGGCCTGTCCTGCATCCAGCGTTCTTTCGGAACGCACATTCAGTGCTGCTGGAGGCGTGGTAACCGATCACAGGGTGCGTCTGTCCACCGACTCGGTCGATCGACTGACCTTCATAAAAATGAATCAGTCTTGGATCACCACCAGCTACCAAGCACCTGATGCTGATGTAACCGAATATTTTTTTTTGAAATCTCAGATCCCTTCAAAGACTGCCTATGCTGATGCTGAGTGACTATCCCTGAGTAATTATCCTCTTCCTCCTCAATCATCACGCTGATAGCTTGTAAGAACATTTTTGGTTCTGGGCGCCACCACCAGTGCCTAAGGGACAATTTTTCAGCCCCTGTTTAACAGGGGCGTGTAATTACAATTTTTGATGTAATACTTTGCAGCAGGGCTCGTTCCTGCATTCCAACTAGAGTGTCTGTGAGGGGTTGCAGTGTTGTGGCACCAGCACCAGTGCCTAAGGCCCAATTTTTCTGCCCCTGTCCAACAGGGGCGTGTAATTACAATTTTTGATGTAATACTTTGCAGCAGGGCTCGTTCCTGCGTTCCAACTAGAGTGTCTGTGAGGGGTTGCAGTGTTGTGGCACCAGCACCAGTGCCTAAGGCCCAATTTTTCTGCCCCTGTCTAACAGGGGCGTGTAATTACAATTTTTGATGCAATACTTTGCAGCAGGGCTCGTTCCTGCGTTCCAACTAGAGTGTCTGTGAGGGGTTGCCGTGTTGTGGCACCAGCACCAGTGCCTAAGGCCCAATTTTTCTGCCCCTGTCTAACAGGGGCGTGTAATTACAATTTTTGATGCAATACTTTGCAGCAGGGCTCGTTCCTGCGTTCCAACTAGAGTGTCTGTGAGGGGTTGCAGTATTGTGGCACCAGCACCAGTGCCTAAGGCCTAATTTTTCAGCTCCTGTTCAACAGGGGCATGTAATTACAATTCTTGATCTAATATTTCACAGCAGGGCCCTGTGAGGGCTTACAGTGTTGTGGCCACAGCAACACCTAAGGCCCAAATTTCTGCTGAGTATATAGGGCAGGACCCTACTTTCAAACATCTAACTTACAAACGACTCCTACTTGCAAACGGAAGGAGACAACAGGAAGTGAGATGAAATCTACCCCTAGGAAGGGAAATTCTCTCCTGTAAGAGTTAATATGGGAAAACAATTTCTCCTTTCCACTGATGCTTTCCAATCCTTGTTCCACAAAAAAACCCACATTTTCAAAAAACATTTTTCATTGGGACAAAAAGTGAGGTGAAATCTTCTGAAGAGGAGGAAAGACAGCAAAACAAATGTCACAGGGGTGATAACCCTTCCCTATGTTTTCCAAAAAGCTTAAAAAAGATTTTTTGGCTGGAGCTAAACACGTTAAAAATGTACCCGTTCAAAATTACAAAGAGATTCTACTTAACAACAAACCTACAGTCCCTGTCTTGTTTGCACCGCCTGTATACTGCTGTTCAGAGTATATAGGGCCTTTCCTTATTTTAATTTGGGTGCGGGGTTCCCCTTAATATCCATACAAGACCCAAAGGGCCTGGTAATGGACTGGGGGGGTACCCATGCCGTTTGTCTCACTGATTTTTATCCATATTGCCATGACCCGACATGACATTAAACCCGCAAGCAGTTTTAAATGAGATTTTTTCCTTTAAAAATGACATTTGGTGCAGGGACTGTTCTAAACACGGGAAACACGCGCCACTTTACAGGTATACTATAGACACCCCCCAGGTACGATATTTAAAGGAATATTTCACTTTTTTTTTTTTTACTTTAAGCATCATTAAAATCACTGCTCCCGAAAAAACGGCCGTTTTTAAAAGTTTTTTTTGCATTGATACATGTCCCCTGGGGTAGGACCCGGGTCCCCAAACCCTTTTTAGGACAATACCATGCAAATTAGCCTTTAAAATGAGCACTTTTGATTTCGAACGTTCGAGTCCCATAGACGTCAATGGGGTTCTAACGTTCGTGCGAACTTTCGGTCCGTTCGCAGGTTCTGGTGCGAACCGAACCGGGGGGTGTTCGGCTCATTCCTAATCAGTACTATGTGCAAGTCCAAGGCACGGCAATGGGTGCAAACTTTGCTACCTTGTACGCCAACCTAGCCATGGGCTTCTGGGAGCACAAATACATATGGAATAACAATCCTTATTTCAAACATCTTATATATTATGGCTGGTATATAGATGATATCGTCATTATTTGGAATGGCTCCTCCCAGGATATTGTGGATTTTGTCAATCATTGCAACGATAATCCACATGGCTTAAGGTTCACTTACGTCTCAGATGCCAACAAACTGTCATTTTTAGATCTTGAGTTATACCATGTGGAGAACACTATACATGCCAAGAATTATTCCAAACCCACTGCTGGCAACTCTCTGTTACATTACAGAAGTTGCCACTATCACAAGTGGAAGAATAACATACCTAGAGGGCAATTCTGCCACCTCAAACGTAATTGTACCAATCACAATGATTTTATTGAGGAGAGTAGTGTGCTTAGTCAAAAACTGAGAGACAAAGGTTATCCAGAATCACTGATTCAAGAGGCTTACTCACAATACGTATTAGATATTCCATCACAGAGAGACCAAGGGACTTTTGACCAATCAGTCCGTTTTACCACAAGATTCCATCATGACCATAAAAAGATGGAATCCATTAAAAAAAAATAAAATTGGCCAATACTTTTAGAGGATATACATCTTAAAACCATTTTAGCGAAATTTCCCAAATTTAGGAGAGCATCTAACATAAAAAATAAAATTGCCCCTAGTAAGCTTAAACCCCTCCCTATTCAGCCCATACTACGCATATGTTTATTCCCACTCTATGGCATGTTTCAGTGCAGAAAACCTTTGTGCAAAACATGCAAGTATGTACAACATGGACAGAAACACTTTTCATCCAAAGGAAAGACTTATGATATCAGTGAGTTTTATAATTGCTCATCTGATTTCGTAGTCTACTGCCTTTATTGTCCTTGCAACCTACTCTATGTGGGTCGTACAATTCGCCCACTTAGACAAAGGTTTGGAGAACATCACAGAAAGATTAAGGAAGGAAAGGACAAACATAGCGTCCCCCACCATTTTTCCAAGTGTCAAAAGGGTTCCACAATGGCCTCAAAGTATGGGTTTTAGAACTAATGCCCAAAAATCTGTCTGAGGCTGAGAGGTTCTTTAGGCTGTGCGAACGTGAAACTTTTTGGATATATTCCCTTGATACTCTGTCACCTGGGGGAATCAACAAGGCTTTGGAGTTGTCTACAATTTTATAAATTACCCCTTATTTTATCTTAGATTTATAATTATCCTCAGGGTTCATTCTAACTTCATATGTACTAATTTGATAACAACACATAGAAATCCATACTTATCTCTGGCAACATATAAAGGTATTTCAATAATTTTCTGACTATACAATCTATCACTTTTTAACCATATATTTCTGTTCATATATATATATTTTTTCTACAATTATGCTGCGTACACACAAGCGGACTTTACGGCAGACTTTGCTCGGCGGACTTTTCGCCGGACTTTGTCGGCTCCTTGCGCCGGACTTAAAAAGGGACGGACTTGGACACACACGATCACTGCAAAAGTCCGCTGGTTTGGAATGCGGGGACGTACAGCGCGTACGACGGGACTATAAAAAGGAAGTTCAAGCCCCACTACGGCACCCTTTGGGCTCCTTCTGCTAATCTCGTGTTTATCTCGTGTTAGTAGAAGTTTGGTTAGAGACGATTCGCGCTTTTCACACTTCAGCTTATTTTGATCATTTTCTGTGGTTCAGTTTGTGCTTGTGAGGTTTGTATCTGCTTTTCAGTGCGTGTTGATCAGTTCGTAACCTGCCTTGCAGGCCGTTCTGGTCCGCTCGTTCCTGATTTTCAGGTCGTTCTTCATAGGCCTTGCTGTTCTTCAGTGCGTTTGTTATAAGTTTGTTTGTTTGACCAGCTGACCGTTTTGAAGCCATGTCGCGTGGACGTACTCGTTCTCGAGTTTGTGCTGCATGGGGACTTGGTGTTGGGGTTAATACTTTGACCCAAGTCCAGTCCATGAACAGGGCGAGGAGGAGTTCATGGATGAAGAATTGGTTGAGCCAGCGTGACCAATTCTCGCACATGCCTTTGCTCCGTGAGCTCCGTAAGAATAATCCTGAGGATTTCAGGAATTATCTCCAGGTGACGGACCCGTTTTTGAGCGTCTACTGGCTATGCTGACCCCTATCTAATTTTTTTTCACTCCACAGTTTCCTTCCAGTACACAGGAATGGCAGACTGTGGCCTCCCAGTTCGCTGACCGTTGGGACTTTCCCAACTGTGTTGGGGCGATTGACGGGAAGCATGTCTGCATTGTGCCACCACCGCATTCGGGGTCTTATTTCTACAACAAGGGGTTCCATAGTGTAGTTTTGATGGCGGTGGTCTCGGCACATTTGGAATTTCTGTTTGTGGATGTGGGGAAGAATGGCCGGATGTCTGGCGGAGGAGTCTTTGCACAGACCGAGCTGTGCCAGCGTCTCCAGACTGGTGGTCTGGGATTGCCACCTGATGACCAGAATGTTGATGGACTGGACCCTCAGTTTTTATTGCTGATAAAGCGTTTGCTCTCGGTGAGCACTTGATGAGGCCGTTCCCCCAAAGGACACTCACCCCTGAGAGGAGGGTATTTAATTACCGGCTGGCCAAAGCAAGAAGAGTTGTGGAGAATGCCTTTGGGATTCTGGCCAGCCGGTTCCGTTTGTTCCTTTTAGCAATAAATCTGGCGGACTTTAAAATTAATTACGTCATACTTACTTGCTGCATCCTACATAACTTTTTTTGTAGACATTCTGCGACATATATTAGCTCTGTTGGGCCTGAGGCTGGACTTGTACAAGATGAAACAATGACAGGCCTAGAAATTGGCCGTATTGGCTTGGCCCCCCGAACCGCACGTCAAGTGCGTGAGTGATATGTGAATTATTTTAATGGTCGGGGGGCCATTGCTATTCAACAAGAGCTTTAATTTTTACAAAAAATAAAAATAAATAAATTTTTCAAAAATATCTTGTTTTTATTCTTGTTTGCATTTAGTTTGGTCTGTATCCTAGTGCACTTGTAGTAGTGGCAAGTGCATTTAACTTTAGTTAATAAGGCCCTTTGTCACTGTAACCACAACAAAATTTAAAATACATATTATTGAGAAATAATCAGCCACAAACATTGTAGTAGTAAAAACATTTTACTGTGTGCACATTGAAAGATGCATTTTTTTTTTCAATACTTTTTTTTTTTTTTTTCTAAAAATTTAGTTTTTTGAATAACGTTATTAAAGGCATATTTCAACAAAAATAGACCTTGTTTAAAATCCTAAAATTCACAACAGTGTTTAGAAAAACATACAAAAAAAAAAAGAACTTACAAAGTTCAACATTTTGAGAATGGTGCTGGTGATGTCACCCTTGTAAATCGTTAATTTTTCAGATGCTCTAAATTGAGCATTACAAAAGGGTCAAGTCAACATGTGCTATCTCCCATCATGGGTGAGCAATGTACATGTTTTGTGTGTGCAATCCCTTTGTTCCTCTCACCACTAAATAATTTAGAGGATGAAGGGGTTGCAAACACAAAACAAATACATTGATAACCCATGATGGAAGATAGCACATGATGACACACCGTGTGCATCATAAAATTTTTTTTTTTAACAAAAAAATTTAAAAACACATTTCAACAAGAAACAAACTTCACAAGGAAATGAAGAACATGATTGATGTTTTTAGGCAAAAAGTTATTATATTCTGCCCAAAACATCAATCATGTTCTTCATTTCCTGTTGCATGGAGTCCAGGCGAAGTTGCATGCTGTGAATTTGGTCACGCATTTTATCAATTTGGCCATTCCACAGCATTATCTGGCCAATCAGTCTTTGGGCACTGTCTGTGCTGAATGGCTCTGCCGCTTGGCCTTCCACAACCAGAAGCTCACCTAAAATGAGTGAAAAAAACAAGGGTTAAAATATGCACGCCTAAATACATTACCTTAAGCTGGGGTGTCAGTCACTCACTTGGTGGGGTTGAAACCTTGCACACTTCCTCCACCTCTCCTTCCTCCAGGTCGTCAGGTGGGCGTGATCTTGGGCTTGGGCTATCTTCAGCCTCTGGCTGGTGACTTGGGGGGGGTCCTGGGATCCTTGGACTGTTGTCTGAGTCTTTTCTCCCCTATGATAATTCAACAAAAGGTTTTAGTTAAAACACAGTGATATTTTAGATTTTTTTAAATAATATGAAACGTTGGTTATGAGTTGTGGACAATTGCCTTTTTCGGTCCTCAAAAATTTTGAAGACAGGATGAACATTCCCTCTGAACAACAATTCTAAACAATGCACATTTTCAGGCAAGTTTCACAGATGCAGACACCTCAATTATCTCCTATGTGTATTACCCCTTAAAAAGGTAGTTATGGTCACATAGTACACTAGTGCTCGTGAGTCCAGATGTGGAACCAGCTGCTGTGTCCTGTCCTTATATTACACTGACTCATTTTTGAAGAAGCATTTTATTTTCCAACACATCTACACCACATCAACAAATTTTGGGAATACGAAAAATTATCAAGACATAAATGTATGTCCAACCCTGTACCATCGTATTTGGCGAAAAAATAACGTCATTTTCTAAAGTATCATATGTATTTTACAAAGAACGTTCTTTACAAACGATGCTGTATAAACGGAAAAAATATGGATCAGCATGCAAGTTAAGTATCTCAATAGGAAAACACAACAAGTACTTACTTTTTTTAAGCAGCTTCTTTATTCGCCAATATTGTTCTGGCTCCCGACTTTTGATGTGAGACCACCGCTTCCTCAATTGTTCTTTAGACCGTTTTGTGCCAAATTTTGCTTCTAGAGCGGTGACAACTGAGGACATTATTTTGTCCTTACGCATATTCGGTCATGTGTACGGCCCTTTTTTGCCATCGTAGTCCTCCCTTCTCAATATGGACACCATCTCCACCATCTCTTCAAAAGCCATGTTGGTGGCCTTATATCTCCTCCGGGATGTGGATGGTTGTGGCTCCGGGCTTTCCTCCGCGCTACTTCCATGATTCTCTCTGCCATCTTTATCTATATACTCCCACTGCACAACGAAGAGTGAAGGGGCGGGGACAAATCATACTAAAGAAGGTCAGGAGCGGGCGACGCAGGCGGAGCATGACACATGCGCAGTGTATATAAAGCTATTACGATGGCCTAAGTATGTCCGTGCGAAAGTAGCGAGCCTCAGAAACGAAGGTAAGATTAAAGTGGGGATGTGTGTGTTTGGTGAATATGTTTGGTGTGTGTGTGTGTGTCCTAGATTCTTCA
This sequence comes from Lithobates septentrionalis, assembly GCA_037952835.1. Classification (NCBI taxonomy): domain Eukaryota; kingdom Metazoa; phylum Chordata; class Amphibia; order Anura; family Ranidae; genus Lithobates; species Lithobates septentrionalis. Next base: position 150,693 of record JBBDGP010000707.1, read on the forward strand.
CCAAATAATCCTGTGAGTTGTGACTGACATTACAGTTTTGATCTTGTGTCTTGTCTTTCAGCAACAATGAATCCCTTTAAAGAGGCAGATTTTTTGTTGCGATTTATTGACCTATATCAGGAAAAGAAAAACCTGTGGGAGGTCAAACACCCACTATATTACAATAGAGATGTAAGGAAGGCAACACTGGGCACACTTTTAGAATTTGTGAAAACTCGAGTCCCCCAGACAGACCTCAAGTTTGTGGACAAGAAAATTGGTATCTTGCGAAATATGTACAAGCGGACACACAGTAAAATCCAGGACTAACTCAGATCCGGAGCAGCAGCCGACCAAGTTTATGTCCCCAAGTTGTGGTACTACCACAAAATGCGATTCCTGGATGACCAGACAGAAGCCAGGCAATCACTTTCGACCCTTCCCCCCACCCTTTCCTCCAGCCTTCCCCCCACTCTTCCTTCCAGCCTTCCACCCACCTCCACCCCAGCTGAGGAGTCCCAGGAAGAACTGGGCCTTTTCATCATTGATGAAGTGGATGCGCCCAGCTTCAGCCAGGTATCCTTTTTTGTGGAATTTGTGATTGTGTAAATGTTATTAATGATGTTAACGTGTTAAATTTTTAAGTGCTTCATAAAAAATGACTTCATCACAAATATTAATATGTAGACATATCACTAGACAGTAGTGGCCAAAAATATACTTCTGCATAGGTGTGCGCAGCCTCTTGCATTAGGGTGTGCACCCCAAAGCTCAAATACATATGCATGTGTATATGTACTGATGGTGTCAGTAGGGCAGTGGACAGTGTAATTTTGTTTATTTTCTTTTCCAAAAAATTATTTTCTTTTGTAACATTTTTTTTGGGGATGAAATATCAGTGGTCTAAACAGAGGGGAATATGCACCACACAAGGCAATTAGGGTGTGCCCAGGCACACCTGGCACACCCTGTGTGCACGCCTATGTACTTCAGATATTGTTGATCACCTGAAATAATGGTGGTGTCAAATAGATAGCCTTTACTATTTGTTGAGAATTATATTTGCAAGTCATGAGCTGAAAATTGTGTCTGATTGCGTAACACAAAATTACAACTATGTCCCTTTTTTTGACACAGGATGACCTCAGCCAGAAGGAGGCCTTGACCAGTGGGAGAGAGGAGGAGGCCTTGCCCAGTGGGAGAGAGGAGGAGGCCTTGCCCAGTGGGAGAGAGGAGGAGGCTGTGGCTGGGCCAAGTAGAAGCCGCACGGAGTGTCAGGTGCCTCCCCTCCGCATTCTCACCAAAAGGCCCAGGAGAATGACACAAACTGAGGAGGAATCCCTAGCCCTCATACGTGAAGCAAGCCAAATCCTGAGTACACCACCCAATCCAGAGGAGGCGTATGGCACCTGTCACGGAATGTCCCACACTCCACTTGAGTGCTTCCATCAGTATACCGCTTCCTAAGTTCTGTAACACGAGTCCAATGGATCTGGCTATAGGAACCCCCAAGAACTAGACAGCACCAGTCTTGGAGTACATCAGGACTAACCCTTTATTTGAGATCTCACACACATTTATACAGCAGAGATGACTCAAAGCTAACCTAATTAACATGAGCTAATTTACTAAAAAATGTACCCAGACCAGATGACAGACTTGTGGGCACCGAGCTTCACACAGTAGTATAAACACAATAGCTGGAGCTAATTACAACTAACAATACAAACAACAATCTATTTAACCTAATTAACATGAGCTCCAATAGGAGTCATCCCGTCTCCTACATTGTATAGAGGACAATGTGATCAGCTCATTCAATTAACATAAACACAGGTAGTTGATGACACCAGCATCTCCTCACAGGATGTGTCCCAACAGTATAATTCAGTCTTACCATTCTAATATGGCATATAAAATGTTCCCAGAGTCTGTGTGTTTTGGGGGGACATGGAGCTGAATCCAAAATAACACCAACCCCAGGGTCCCCAGGCATACAGCTCACAGAGAGCACCATTCCCCCAAATGCTAGGGCCCATAATCGGTGGGCAAGAGGCTTGCGTTCAGTCCCCTCCAATAGCCTCTGTCCCGGGTGAGTCTGTCACATTTCTCCCCATCAAAGGTTGACTAACAAGGTCCCAGACCTCCACCTGGTCTGGACATGCGTTAGTCAGGCAGAGTGAACTCATATAGTCTTCCCGCATGATCTCCTTTCTTGGCTGCAAGGAATAGTTGACCTCAGTAGGTGTGGGGCAGAGGTCATTTACTCTCTGTCTGGCTGCCAGGGCTTCAGCTGGATTGTTTTTAACAGTCCTTGGCTCAGTCTGCTGCTGGGCAGAGGGGCCGAACACCCCAGCTTCCTGAAGCTGTAGAGAGACACTAGGTGCTAGGCAGAGGCCAGCGGTACTCTGCCCTGTTGCCAGCGATTCAGCTGGGATTAGTAGCTGCACTACATCAGCTTGTCGTCGGAGAGAGGGGCCAACTGCCCCGGCTCCCTGGAACTCCACAGTTGTTGCGGGTGCTGGGCAGAGGTTGGTAGCACTCTGCTCTGTTGCCAGCACTTCTGCTGGGGACTCCGCATCCTCCGCTCCAGCTAACCGTTGGGGCAGGAGGCTGGCTTCCTCCACTCCCAAACTGTGTAGTTGCCATTGGAAAAGGGAGCCGTCTGCTTCCTTTTCCATTCCCTCATCTGGCTGCTGGGATGACATGTCGTTGGTACTGTCTCCTAGGTGCACGGATCTTTGCTGGGGAGGAAAGTCCGCTTCCTCCACCCTGGCCAACTGTTGGGGAGGGACAACACACACCTCCTCTCCCTTCTCCCCCTGTATCTGCTGCTGGTAAGTGAATGCCACCTTCTCACCCTGAGCGTCCGGAACTGCCACAGGTGTGGGGCAGAGGTCTTGGACCCTCTGTCCGGTTGCCAGCACTTCTGCTGGGGGTTTGCTAGGTGGTTCCTCCTCTACAGAAATGTCTATTAAACCCCCAGTCTCTGGAATTGGTAAAAGCGTGGGACAGAGGTCTTGGACCCTCTGTTCAGTTACCAGATCTTCAGCCGGAGAAGTTTGTTTTAACTCCATAGATGCTGCTGGAAGAAAATCACATGTCCCTGTCAGTGTTGTGGGAATAAGGCCGACTACCTCTTCTCTCAAGAAGGCCAAAGCCACTGTTGGTGCTGGGCAGAACACAGTGAACTTTGGCCCTGATAGCAGCTCTTCTGCTGGAGGCTCATCAGGTTGTTCTTCCTCAGCAGAAAAGTCTATCAAATCCCCTGTCTCTGCAACTGATGTCTGGGGATAGAGGTTCACCATCTCCTGTCCATGGAACCCAGAAGATGCTATCATTTCTGGGCAGAGGTTAGCAGAGCTCTCCCCTGTTGTCAGCACTTCAGGTTTGGGGACGGCAATCTCCGGATTTTCCACTGCCGACTCTCTGGCATGCTGCTGAACTTGTTCTAGCAGTTTCCTGTATGCCCTTTCCAGATGCTGTTCCTTCCTTAGCAAATGGTCCAGATCAGGGTTTAGCTCTGAGACCCCTGCAAGACCAAGCATAGCCTCTCTATATTCTTGCAGGTCCTCAAGGTCAGGTTCCCCTCTCCCACAGCAATCCAGGGCCGCCAAAGTCATGTCCCTCCGGAGAGCATTCTGTTGTCTCCCCTAAATATCCCTCCTCTGCGTGCCATTGCAGAGCCCGATAACGATTGTCCAGCTCTATCTCCTGCTGGACCAACCTGTCCAACTCAGTCACCCATTGCTCCTGGGGCTGCTCTCCCAGGAATGCCATCCGCAATGCCCGTTGGTCACTGGCCCGTTGCTCTTGGGTTGGAAAGCACTTGCCCTGTTTTATACCAGCGAGACGGAGGGCTGCAATCCAGAGCTCCATCCGAATTTGCTGCCTGAGCTCCAGGTATTCATCCTCAGACACAGTCCTGGTGTATGTTGAAAGGATGATCCGCAGCAGCCCCGGGAATTCTGATGCCAGGTCCATATCTCCGCTGGGGTGACTGAAGTCTGCTATCCTGATCTTGGATCCAGGTGTAGATTTAGATTTCCCAGACTGCAGGAAGCTTTCCCGCTGCTTGCCACCAATGTCACGGAACGTCCCACACTCCGCTTGAGTGCTTCCGTCAGTATACCGCTTCCTAAGTTCTGGAACACGAGTCCAATGGATCTGGCTATAGGAACCCCCAAGAATAGGGATGAGCTTCGAGTTTGAGTCGAACTCATGTTCTACTCGAACATTGGCTGTTCGCAAGTTCGCCGAACAGCGAACAATTTGGGGTGTTCGCGGCAAATTTGAATGCTGCGGAACACCCTTTAAAAGTCTATGGGAGAAATCAAAAGTGCAAATTTTAAAGGCTTATATGCAAGTTATTGTCATAAAAAGTGTTTGGGGACCTGGGTCCTGCCCCAGGGGACATGGATCAATGCAAAAAAAAGTTTTAAAAACTGACGTTTTTTCAGGAGCAGTGATTTTAATAATGCTTAAAGTCAAACAATAAAAGTGTAATATCCCTTTAAATTTCGTACCTGGGGGGTGTCTATAGTATGCCTGTAAAGGGGCGCATGTTTCCCGTGTTTAGAACAGTCTGACAGCAAAATGACATTTTGAAGAAAAAAACACATTTAAAACTACCCGCGGCTATTGCATTGCCGACAATACACATAGAAGTTCATTGATAAAAACGGCATGGGAATTCCCCACAGGGCAACCCCGAACCAAAATAAAAAAAAAATGATGTGGGAGTCCCCCTAAATTCCATACAAGGCCCTTCAGGTCTGGTATGGATATTAAGGGGAACCCCAGCCAAAATTTAAAAAAAAAATGACGTGGGGTTCCCCCTAAATTCCATACCAGACCCTTCAGGTCTGGTATGGATTTTAAGGGGAACCCCACGCCAAAAAAAAAAAAAAACGGCGTGGGGTCCCCCCAAAAATCCATACCAGACCCTTATCCGAGCACGCAACCTGGCAGGCCGCAGGAAAAGAGGGGGGGACGAGAGTGCGCCCCCCCCCTCCTGAACCGTACCAGGCCACATGCCCTCAACATTGGGAGGGTGCTTTGGGGTAGCCCCCCAAAACACCTTGTCCCCATGTTGATGAAGACAAGGGCCTCATCCCCACAACCCTGGCCGGTGGTTGTGGGGGTCTGCGGGCGGGGGGCTTATCGGAATCTGGAAGCCCCCTTTAACAAGGGGACCCCCAGATCCCGCCCCCCCCCAGTGTGAAATGGTAAGGGGGTACTTACCCCTACCATTTCACTAAAAAACTGTCAAAAATGTTAAAAATGACAAGAGACAGTTTTTGACAATTCCTTTATTTAAATGCTTCTTCTTTCTTCCTTCATCTTCTTCTGGTTCTTCTGTTTCTTCTGGCTCTTCTGGTTCTTCCTCCGGCGTTCTCGTCCAGCATCTCCTCTGCGGCATCTTCTATCTTCTTCTCCTCGGGCCGCTCCGCACCCATGGCATTGGGGGGGAGGCTCCCGCTCTTCTCTTCATCTTCTTCATCTTCTTCTTCTTCTTCATCTCTTCTTCCTTCTTCATTTCTTCTCCGGGCCGCTCCGCAGCCATGCTGGCATGGAGGGAGGCTCCCGCTGTGTGACGGCGTCTCTTCATCTGACGGTTCTTAAATAACGGGGGGCGGGGCCACCCGGTGACCCCGCCCCCCTCTGACGCACGGTGACTTGACGGGACTTCCCTGTGATGTCACGGGGAATGCCACAGGGAAGTCCCGTCATGTCCCGTGCGTCAGAGGGGGGCGGGGTCACCGGGTGGCCCCGCCCCCCGTTATTTAAGAACCGTCAGATGAAGAGACGCCGTCACACAGCGGGAGCCTCCCTCCATGCCAGCATGGCTGCGGAGCGGCCCGGAGAAGAAATGAAGAAGGAAGAAGAGATGAAGAAGAAGAAGAAGATGAAGAAGATGAAGAGAAGAGCGGGAGCCTCCCCCCCAATGCCATGGGTGCGGAGCGGCCCGAGGAGAAGAAGATAGAAGACGCCGCGGAGGAGATGCTGGACGAGAACGCCGGAGGAAGAACCAGAAGAGCCAGAAGAACCAGAAGAAGATGAAGGAAGAAAGAAGAAGCATTTAAATAAAGGAATTGTCAAAAACTGTCTCTTGTCATTTTTAACATTTTTGACAGTTTTTTAGTGAAATGGTAGGGGTAAGTACCCCCTTACCATTTCACACAGGGGGGGGGCCGGGATCTGGGGGTCCCCTTGTTAAAGGGGGCTTCCAGATTCCGATAAGCCCCCCGCCCGCAGACCCCCACAACCACCGGCCAGGGTTGTGGGGATGAGGCCCTTGTCTTCATCAACATGGGGACAAGGTGTTTTGGGGGCTACCCCAAAGCACCCTCCCAATGTTGAGGGCATGTGGCCTGGTACGGTTCAGGAGGGGGGGCGCACTCTCGTCCCCCCTCTTTTCCTGCGGCCTGCCAGGTTGCGTGCTCGGATAAGGGTCTGGTATGGATTTTTGGGGGGACCCCACGCCGTTTTTTTTTTTTTTTGGCGTGGGGTTCCCCTTAAAATCCATACCAGACCTGAAGGGTCTGGTATGGAATTTAGGGGGAACCCCACGTCATTTTTTTTTTTAATTTTGGCTGGGGTTCCCCTTAATATCCATACCAGACCTGAAGGGCCTTGTATGGAATTTAGGGGGACTCCCACATCATTTTTTTTTTTAATTTTGGTTCGGGGTTGCCCTGTGGGGAATTCCCATGCCGTTTTTATCAATGAACTTCTATGTGTATTGTCGGCAATGCAATAGCCGCGGGTAGTTTTAAATGTGTTTTTTCCTTCAAAATGTCATTTTGCTGTCAGACTGTTCTAAACACGGGAAACATGTGCCCCTTTACAGGCATACTATAGACACCCCCCAGGTACGAAATTAAAAGGGATATTACACTTTTATTGTTTGACTTTAAGCATTATTAAAATCACTGCTCCTGAAAAAACGGCCGTTTTTAAAACTTTTTTTTTGCATTGATTCATGTCCCCTGGGGCAGGACCCGGGTCCCCAATAGGGATGAGCCGAACACCCCCCGGTTCGGTTCGCACCAGAACCCGCGAACGGACCGAAAGTTCGCACGAACGTTAGAACCCCATTGACGTCTATGGGACTCGAACGTTCGAAATCAAAAGTGCTCATTTTAAAGGCTAATTTGCATGGTATTGTCCTAAAAAGGGTTTGGGGACCCGGGTCCTACCCCAGGGGACATGTATCAATGCAAAAAAAACTTTTAAAAACGGCCGTTTTTTCGGGAGCAGTGATTTTAATGATGCTTAAAGTAAAAAAAAAAAAGTGAAATATTCCTTTAAATATCGTACCTGGGGGGTGTCTATAGTATGCCTGTAAAGTGACGCGTGTTTCCCATGTTTAGAACAGTCCCTGCACCAAATGTCATTTTTAAAGGAAAAAATCTCATTTAAAACTGCTTGCGGGTTTAATGTCATGTCGGGTCCTGGCAATATGGATGAAAATCAGTGAGACAAACGGCATGGGTACCCCCCAGTCCATTACCAGGCCCTTTGGGTCTTGTATGGATATTAAGGGGAACCCCGCACCCAAATTAAAATAAGGAAAGGTCCCTATATACTCTGAACAGCAGTATACAGGCGGTGCAAACAAGACAGGGACTGTAGGTTTGTTGTTAAGTAGAATCTCTTTGTAATTTTGAACATTTTTAATGTGTTTAGCTCCAGCCAAAAAATCTTTTCTAAGCTTTTTGGAAAACATAGGGAAGGGTTATCACCCCTGTGACATTTGTTTTGTGTCTTTCCTCCTCTTCAGAAGATTTCACCTCACTTTTTTGTCCCAATGAAAAATGTTTTTTGAAAATTTGGGTTTTTTTGTGGAACAAGGATTGGAAAGCATCAGTGGAAAGGAGAAATTGTTTTCCCATATTAACTCTTACATGAGAGAATTTCCCTTCCTATGGGTAGATTTCATCTCACTTCCTGTTGTCTCCTTCCGTTTGCAAGTAGGAGTCGTTTGTAAGTTAGATGTTTGAAAGTAGGGTCCTGCCCTATATACTCAGCAGAAATTTGGGCCTTAGGTGTTGCTGTGGCCAAAACACTGTAAGCCCTCACAGGGCCCTGCTGTGAAATATTAGATCAAGAATTGTAATTACATGCCCCTGTTGAACAGGAGCTGAAAAATTAGGCCTTAGGCACTGGTGCTGGTGCCACAACACTGCAACCCCTCACAGACACTCTAGTTGGAACGCAGGAACGAGCACTGCTGCAAAGTATTGCATCAAAAATTGTAATTACACGCCCCTGTTAGACAGGGGCAGAAAAATTGGGCCTTAGGCACTGGTGCTGGTGCCACAACACTGCAACCCCTCACAGACACTCTAGTTGGAACGCAGGAACGAGCACTGCTGCAAAGTATTGCATCAAAAATTGTAATTACACGCCCCTGTTAGACAGGGGCAGAAAAATTGGGCCTTAGGCACTGGTGCTGGTGCCACAACACTGCAACCCCTCACAGACACTCTAGTTGGAACGCAGGAACGAGCACTGCTGCAAAGTATTGCATCAAAAATTGTAATTACACGCCCCTGTTAGACAGGGGCAGAAAAATTGGGCCTTAGGCACTGGTGCTGGTGCCACAACACTGCAACCCCTCACAGACACTCTAGTTGGAACGCAGGAACGAGCACTGCTGCAAAGTATTGCATCAAAAATTGTAATTACACGCCCCTGTTAGACAGGGGCAGAAAAATTGGGCCTTAGGCACTGGTGCTGGTGCCACAACACTGCAACCCCTCACAGACACTCTAGTTGGAACGCAGGAACGAGCACTGCTGCAAAGTATTGCATCAAAAATTGTAATTACACGCCCCTGTTAGACAGGGGCAGAAAAATTGGGCCTTAGGCACTGGTGCTGGTGCCACAACACTGCAACCCCTCACAGACACTCTAGTTGGAACGCAGGAACGAGCACTGCTGCAAAGTATTGCATCAAAAATTGTAATTACACGCCCCTGTTAGACAGGGGCAGAAAAATTGGGCCTTAGGCACTGGTGCTGGTGCCACAACACTGCAACCCCTCACAGACACTCTAGTTGGAACGCAGGAACGAGCACTGCTGCAAAGTATTGCATCAAAAATTGTAATTACACGCCCCTGTTAGACAGGGGCAGAAAAATTGGGCCTTAGGCACTGGTGGTGGCGCCCAGAACCAAAAATGTTCTTACAAGCTATCAGCGTGATGATTGAGGAGGAAGAGGATAATTACTCAGGGATAATCACTCAGCATCAACATAGGCAGTCTTTGAAGGGATCTGAAAAAAATTATTCAGTTACATCAGCATCAGGTGCTTGGTAGCTGGTGGTGATCCAAGACTGATTCATTTTTATGAAGGTCAGCCGATCGACCGAGTCAGTGGACAGACGCACCCTGTGATCGGTTACCACGCCTCCAGCAGCACTGAATGTACGTTCCGAAAGAACGCTGGATGCAGGACAGGCCAGTAGCTCAATTGCATACTGTGCAAGCTCTGGCCAGTGATCCATCCTCAAGACCCAGTAACCCAGAGGATTTTCGGTGGGAAAGGTGTCCAAGTCTGATCTTGCCCCTAGGTATTCCTGCACCATGTAAAACAGACGCTGGCGATGGTTGCTGGAACCGATCATACCTTGGGGCTGCGGACCAAAAAATTGTCTGAACGCATCGGTCAGACGGCCACCTTCTCCACCGCTCCTTCTTTGACTGACCGAAGCCTCAGCAACACGTTGTCCAGAAACAGGAGTTTGTAACCTCCCAGTCTCTGGGAACGCGTTGCACAGACCTTTCTGCAAGGCCTCCCGAAGATGTTTCATCCTCTGCTCCCTCTGCGATGGCAAGATAAGGTCCGCAACCTTACCCTTGTAACGTGGATCAAGGAGGGTTGCCAGCCAGTATTGGTCCTTCTCCTTGATACCACGAATACGAGGATCCTTACGCAGGCTTTGCAGGATCAGGGAGGCCATGCAGCGTAGGTTTGCTGAGGCATTCGGTCCGGAGTCCTCTGGGTCACTAAGGACAACAACGTCCGCAGCCACCTCCTCCCAGCCACGTACAAGTCCATGTGTTCCTTGGGACTGATCCCTTAAAGACTGCTGATGCTGAGTGCCAGGCTCCACCTCCATACTGACACAATCTTCCTCCTCCTCCTCCTCCTCCTCCTCGTCCTCTTCCTGTGTGATCGGCGGGCACGCAGGAACACTGTCTGGATAAAGGGGGCCTTGAGAGCTAAGGAAGTCCTCCTCTTCCTGCCTCTGTTCTGCCTCAAGTGCCCTGTCCATTATTCCACGCAGCGTGTGCTCCAACAGGTGGACAAGGGGGACAGTGTCACTGATGCATGCACTGTCAGTGCTCACCATCCTCGTGGCCTCCTCGAATGGTGACAGGACAGTGCATGCATCCCTGATCATGGCCCACTGGCGTGGGGAAAAAAAACCAAGGTCCCCTGACCCTGTCCTGGTGCCATAGTCGCACAGGTACTCATTGATGGCCCTCTGCTGCGTGTGCAGCCGCTGCAGCATGGCCAACGTCGAGTTCCACCTGGTGGGCATGTCACAGATTAGGCGGTTCTTGGGCAGGTTAAACTCCTTTTGGAGGTCCGTCAGCCGAGCACTGGCATTATATGACCGGCGGAAATGCACACAGACTTTCCTGGCCTGCCTCAGGACATCCTGTAAGCCCGGGTACCTGCCCAAGAACCGCTGCACCACCAAGTTAAGGACGTGAGCCAAACAGGGCACATGGGTCAGTTGTCCCTGTCGGAGGGCAGAGAGGAGGTTGGTGCCATTGTCGCAAACCACCATTCCTGCCTTAAGTTGGCGTGGCGTCAACCACCTCTGAACCTGCCCCTGCAGAGCTGACAGAACCTCTGCCCCAGTGTGGCTCCTGTCCCCCAAGCACACCAGCTCAAGCACCGCATGGCATCTTTTGGCCTGCGTACTTGCGTAGCCCCTTGAACGCCTACGGAGCACCGCTGGTTCCGAGGAAGAGGCCATGGAGGAAGAAGAAGAGGAGGGGGTGGAGGAGAGAGGTGTGTCACAATCAGCATTTTGGAGGCGTGGTGGCGGAACAACCTCCAACACTACTGCACCTTGTCCTGCATCCTTCCCAGCTGCCAGCAGAGTCACCCAATGCGCCGTGAAACTTAAGTAACGTCCCTGTCCATGCCTGCTGGACCATGAGTCAGCGGTAATATGCACCTTACCGCTGACCGCCCTGTCCAGCGAGGCATGGACATTGCCTTCCACATGCCGGTAGAGAGCCGGAATCGCCTTCCGTGAGAAAAAGTGGCGTTTGGGTACCTGCCACTGAGGAACCGCACATTCCACAAACTCACGGAAGGGGGCAGAGTCTACCAACTGAAAAGGCAGCAGTTGAAGTGCTAGCAATTTTGCCAAGCTAGCATTCAACCGCTGGGCATGTGGATGGCTGGGAGCAAACTTCTTTCGGCGGTGCAGCAGCTGGGGCAGGGAAATTTGCCTGGTACAATCTGACGTCGGTGTACCAAAAGCAGATTGCCCACAAGTACTTGGCTGTGACACACCTAATTCTACACCTTCATTCCTCTCACTGCAGGTCTCAGAGAGGACTGAAGGTCTAGTGGGGTTGGAAATCTCAGCTGATGAGGAGCAAGGAGAGATCCTCTTTGTTCTTTGGTGTGGGTCTTTCAGATACGCTTGCCAACGAACTGCATGGCAGGTCAACATATGTCTGGTCAAGCATGTGGTACCCAAGCGGGAGATGTTTTGGCCACGCGAGATACGCTTGAGACATATGTTGCAAATAGCAGCGGTGCGATCTGATGCACTCGTCTCAAAAAAGGCCCACACCAAAGAACTTTTTGAATAACGCGCAGAGACTGCAGCGCCCTGCACATGTGGAGCTTTGGGGTGTGATGCAGTCAATGTGCTGCCCTTAGGCTGGCCCCTGGAGGGCATCCTGCCTCGTTGGTGATGTGCCGCCTCCTCCTCCTCCTCCTCCTCCTCTCTCCTATCAGGCACCCACGTTGAGTCAGTGACCTCATCATCCCCTCCCTCCTCATCACTGGAGCAAACCTGGCAGTATGCTGCAGCAGGGGGAGCATGACTGCCAGATTGCTGTCCTTCTTGGGCACCCCCTCTGTCCGTGCTCATGTTACTGCCTTCATCGAGCTCAGTATCATCATCAGAGCCTTCCAAACGCTGGGCATCCTCCTGGAGCATGTACCCAACACTGTGGTCAAACAGTTCGAGGGAATCCTCATGAGGACATGGTGGAGCTAGGGAAGGAGTCACTGATGACATTGAGCTGAGGGAAGAGGCCGCTGCTTTGCCAGACAAAGCACCCTGGGCATGGGTGAGAGAGGATGAGGAGGATGAGGACGGCTTGGTCATCCACTCGACCAAGTCTTCCGCATGTTGCGGCTCAACACGGCCAGCTGCCGAAAAAAAGGCCAAGCGTGTCCCATGGCCACGTGCTGATGAGGATGCACCGTCTCCACGACCAGCACTAGACACAGAGCCTGCTTGCCCTCTCTTATTGGCTTGTGACTGTCTGCCTCTCCTTCTTGGCCTTCCAGACATACTAATGGCCTGTAGCTGCACTAAGCTGGGATAGAACACCTGTAATTTTCTTCAGGTAGCTTTATATACTGTAACCAGACAAGCCTGCCTGTCAGTAGGAAGATAACAGGAACGGATCTAGCTGAACACTGTGAGCAGGACACACTGTACTAAATGTAAATAGTCTAGCTGCCTGACCGTGGTACTAATAGGATCAAAAAGAACACCTGTAATTTTCTTCAGGTAGCTTTATATACTGTAACCAGACAAGCCTGCCTGTCAGTAGGAAGATAACAGGAACGGATCTAGCTGAACACTGTGAGCAGGACGCACTGCACTGAATGTAAATAGCAGGAACGGATCTAGCTGAACACTGTGAGCAGGACGCACTGCACTGAATGTAAATAGCAGGAACGGATCTAGCTGAACACTGTGAGCAGGACGCACTGCACTGAATGTAAATAGCAGGAACGGATCTAGCTGAACACTGTGAGCAGGACGCACTGCACTGAATGTAAATAGCAGGAACGGATCTAGCTGAACACTGTGAGCAGGACGCACTGCACTGAATGTAAATAGCAGGAACGGATCTAGCTGAACACTGTGAGCAGGACGCACTGCACTGAATGTAAATAGCAGGAACGGATCTAGCTGAACACTGTGAGCAGGACGCACTGCACTGAATGTAAATAGCAGGAACGGATCTAGCTGAACACTGTGAGCAGGACGCACTGCACTGAATGTAAATAGCAGGAACGGATCTAGCTGAACACTGTGAGCAGGACGCACTGCACTGAATGTAAATAGCAGGAACGGATCTAGCTGAACACTGTGAGCAGGACGCACTGCACTGAATGTAAATAGCAGGAACGGATCTAGCTGAACACTGTGAGCAGGACGCACTGCACTGAATGTAAATAGCAGGAACGGATCTAGCTGGACACTGTGAGCAGGACGCACTGCACTGAATGTAAATAGCAGGAACGGATCTAGCTGAACACTGTGAGCAGGACGCACTGCACTGAATGTAAATAGCAGGAACGGATCTAGCTGAACACTGTGAGCAGGACGCACTGCACTGAATGTCAATAGCAGGAACGGATCTAGCTGAACACTGTGAGCAGGACGCACTGCACTGAATGTAAATAGCAGGAACGGATCTAGCTGAACACTGTGAGCAGGACGCACTGCACTGAATGTAAATAGCAGGAACGGATCTAGCTGAACACTGTGAGCAGGACGCACTGCACTGAATGTAAATAGCAGGAACGGATCTAGCTGAACACTGTGAGCAGGACGCACTGCACTGAATGTAAATAGCAGGAACGGATCTAGCTGAACACTGTGAGCAGGACGCACTGCACTGAATGTAAATAGCAGGAACGGATCTAGCTGAACACTGTGAGCAGGACGCACTGCACTGAATGTAAATAGCAGGAACGGATCTAGCTGAACACTGTGAGCAGGACACACTGCACTAAATAGTCTAGATAGAAGATAACAGGAACGGATCTAGCTAAACTGAATACAGTGTATATATATATATGCAACACCTGGGATGCATATATATACACAATACACTGTAAGTGCAGCTAACTGACTGACTGTTCTGCCTAATCTATCTAACTCAAATCAAATGACACTGTCTCTCTCTCTCTCTATCTCTCAGCACACCGGAACACACACTACACAGGGCCGCCGTGCAGGCGGCCTTATATAGTGTGGGGTGTGTACTAAATCCCCTGAGCCATAATTGGCCAAAGCCACCCTGGCTTTGGCCAATTACAGCTCTCTCTACTGACGGCGCTGTGATTGGCCAAGCATGCGGGTCATAGTGCATGCTTGGCCAATCATCAGCCAGCAATGCACTGCGATGCCGCAGTGAATTATGGGCCGTGACGCGCCACACGAATTTGGCGCGAACGGCCCATATCGTTCGCAATTCGACGGACGGTCGAACAGCCGATGTTCGAGTCGAACATGGGTTCGACTCGAACACGAAGCTCATCCCTAGTCCCCAAACACTTTTAATGACAATAACTTGCATATAAGCCTTTAAAATTAGCACTTTTGATTATTCATGTTCGTGTCCCATAGACTTTAACGGTGTTCGCGTGTTCGAACAAACTTTTTTCCTGTTCGCATGTTCTGGTGCGAACCGAACAGGGGGGTGTTCGGCTCATCCCTACCCAAGAACTAGACAACACCAGTCTTGGAGTACATCAGGACTAACTCTTTATTTGAGATCTCACACACATTTATACAGCAGGGATGACTCAAAGCTAACCTAATTAACATGAGCTAATTTACTAAAAAATGTACCCAGACCAGATGACAGACTTGTGGGCACCGAGCTTCACACAGTAGTATAAACACAATAGCTGGAGCTAATTACAACTAACAATACAAACAACAATCTATTTAACCTAATTAACATGAGCTCCAATAGGAGTCGTCCCGTCTCCTACATTGTATAGAGGACAATGTGATCAGCTCATTCAATTAACATAAACACAGGTAGTTGATGACACCAGCATCTCCTCACAGGATGTGTCCCAACAGTATAATTCAGTCTTACCATTCTAATATGGCATATAAAAGGTTCTCAGAGTCTGTGTGTTTTCGGGGGACATGGAGCTGAATCCAAAGTAACACCAACCCCAGGGTCCCCAGGCATACAGCTCACAGAGAGCACCATTCCCCCAAATGCTAGGGCCCATAATCGGTGGGCAAGAGGCTTGCGTTCAGTCCCCTCCAATAGCCTCTGTCCCAGGTGAGTCTGTCACAGCACCTATATAGCCAGCACATTGCTGGAGTTGGAAAAGGGCCAGGGCCAACTCTGTGAGGGTTTGATTTTTCAGGCCTACCAGAAGGGCTTGAGAGGGGAGCTTACTGCTACCACGTATCTGGCAGATGAAGCCACTCCTCCTCCTCCTGCCCCATGTACACCACCATAGGCCCAGCCTCCGAGGAAGGCTGCAGAGAAGCATGGAGGGAAGGCTGCAGAGAAGCGTGCAGGGAACGCTCCACGGAAGAGTCGAAAGTGATTGCCTGGTTTCTGTCTGGTCTGACTGTGCTCCCTGTGCTCCCTGTGCTCCCTAGTCGCAAGATACCAATTTTCTTGTCCTAAAACTTGATGTGTGTCCTGGGGAACGAAAGGCTTCACAGATTCTAAAAGTGTCTCCAGTGTTGCCTTCCTAATTTTTTTTTTCACCAAAATAAATGGATTTTTTTGTTACCTTACATTATTGACTTTGTGTTTTGATTCCAAAATGCCATTTTGTTTGGGAGTAGGCAGGTACAGGTCAAAAAGACTATGGGGTTGATTTAATAACAGCAAATAGAGTGTGCACTTTGCAGAGGGCAGTTGCCCTCTGCAAGTGCAATTGCTCCAGAGCTTAGGAAATGAGTTAAGGCTTGACTTTGCAAAGAGTACCCAATCCTGTGCAAGGAAAATTCAAATAACAGCATTTTTGCTTGCACATGATTGGATGATGGAAGTCAGCAGAGCTTCTGCTCATTTACTCAGCTCTGGAGCAACTGCTCTTGCAGAGGGCAACTGCACTTTGCAAAGTGCACAGTCTTTTTCCCTTTAGTAAATCAACCCCTATGTGTGTTTTTGCCAAAAGGCTAAATCATTTTGAAAATCAAGTGAAAAGTACTAGTGAAAAGTTCACTTTAGAAATTGCACAGCAAGTGCACTTGTTGGAAGTGCAGTCGCTGTAAATCTGAGGGGAAGAGCTGGAATGAGGGGAAGCTCTGCTGATTTTATCATACAATCATGTGCAATAAAAAGGTTTTTTTTTTTGGGGGGGGGGGGGGGGTTCCTTGCATGTGCCCCCGGATCCGCAGCGAAGGAACTTCAAAATGCTCTTTCTGTGCAATTCCAAGTAGAATTTGCACTTGTAGTGAAAAATGAATTTGCCTTTGGAAAATAAACCCCCCTATGTCTAATTAACAAGGGACACCAACCTCATTAAGTATCATTAAAACAACACAAAATATTAAGGTTATTATGGTAACTTGAAAATACAAAAAAAAATTAACAAAAAAAATGTTTGTATAATTTAGCACACATTGTAAAATAGATAAGTGTTGAAATCATTAAAAAAATAAAGATGAGTCCAAAATCTAATTTAATACTTTATTTATGGAGATCTGGCTTTTTAAAAATATCATATTATCATGGCACGAGGATAAATCATGAAGAAAGTAGTTTGTGAGAACTCTGTGTGAATATAAAGCAGAAAAACAACTTCATTCCTCTCGCATTATAAATTAAAAAAAAGTGCTGTATTAAAAGATCACAGAAGAGGAATGTGCTAGCTTCAATACGAAGGCTAGTTTTACCATACCGAGCGCTTCCGTCTTGTAATTTCTTGAGAGCATGCGTCAGTTTGAGTTCGTTGGACTAGCACACAGACGACCGGTTTGTCCGCTAGAAAGAAGAGTCCGTCGGATAGATTTAAAACATGTTTCAAATCTAAGTCCGTCCAACTTTGGAGGAAACAAAGCCCGCTGGAGTCCACAC
This sequence comes from Lithobates septentrionalis, assembly GCA_037952835.1. Lineage (NCBI taxonomy): Eukaryota > Metazoa > Chordata > Amphibia > Anura > Ranidae > Lithobates > Lithobates septentrionalis. The sequence continues at coordinate 167,749 of JBBDGP010000707.1, forward strand.
ACGATCGAATTGTCAGACGAAATCCAGTACGCCGGACCAAGTCTGCCGTAAAGTCCGCTCGTGTGTACACGGCATAAATCATGCAATGGTGTTTTTTTTTTCAATAAGGCTTTTCAAACAACAATTTGTATCTATTTTTATTTTTATTTTTATGCTGTTTGTTTATAAGTTGTTTTTAAAATGATATATATTATGTATATGCTACAGCATTGCTAATATATAGTTTTATTGATCCCCATTAAACAGTCCTACATATATTTTATTCTCTATTTTTTCCCATTTCTGTTTTCCTCCCCCTTCCCCCCTTTTTTATTCCCCCTCCCCTATCTTTTTTTCCTCTTTCAATTCCATGAATCCCACTATTTCTAGTAACACATCAAATTAGATGTTTTAGCTATCTTGAATTTGCTATATAATACTAGAGTTTGCAGTCTTATGCCCCTACACATGATCAGACATTGATCGGACATTCCAACAACAAAATCCATGGATTTTTTCCGACGGATGTTGGCTCAAACTTGTTTTGCATACACACGGCCACACAAAGTTGTCTGAATTTCTGATCGCCAAGAACGCGGTCACGTACACCATGTACGACTAGACTATAAAAGGGCAGTTCAGAACCAAGCGCGGCACCCTTTGGGCTCCTTTTGCTAATCTTGTGTTAGTAAAAGTTTGGTGAGAGACAATTCACGCTTTTTCAGATTCGTGGCTTTCAGATCGTTTTCTGCTGTTCAGTTTGTGCTTGTGGGTTTGTATCTGGTCTTCAGTGCGTGCAGCGAGTACAATTGACTTGTCATTGTGTTCGTGTTCGTTCGTTAATGATTTTCAGGTCACTCTTCACAGGCCTTGCTGTTCTTCAGTGCATTCTGTTACTTCGTTCTGAGCAGCCGACCGTTTTATAGCCATGTTGCGTATACGTACTCCTCATAGAGTTCGTGCTGTGCGGGGGCTTCTTGCTGGGGTCCTTACCTTGACACAAGCCCAGTCCATGAACAGGGTGGGGAGGAGTTCATGGACCAAGAATTGGTTGCTTCAGCATGACCAGTTCTGTCATATGCCTTTGCTCCGTGAGATCCATGAGAATAATCCTGACGATTTCAGGAACTTTCTCCGGATGACGGACCCCGTATTTCACCGTTTGTTGGCTTTGCTGACCCCCCTATATCAGCAGGCAGGATACCTGCATGAGGCAAGCCATCACTCTGGAGTAGAGGCTAGTCGCCACCCTGCGGTACTTGGCGACGGGGAGAAGCCTGCAGGACCTCAAGTTCTCGACAGGCATCTCCCCTCAGGCTCTGGGGATCATTATCCCGGAGACCTGTTCTGCCATCATTCAGGTCCTGCAGAAGGAGTATATGAAGGTAAGATTTTTATCCTTTAACATCACATTTTATTGTATTTAATGTTTGATAATATATTGTATTTCTTTCCTCATTCCCTAATTACCATGATTGTAATATGCTGTGAATGTCCCCTTTGTCCTCATGCATGCTGGATTTTTATGTAATTTTTATTTTTGTCCTTCATACATATTTGCCTTCACTTACCTCCCCAGCCTGCTCTCCTGGGCCTATATTCACCTAGTGTAGTCACTTAACAATGTACAGTGGGGACGGAAAGTATTCAGACCCCCTTACATTTTTCACTCTGTTATATTGCAGCCATTTGCTAAAATCATTTAAGTTAACTTTTTTCCTCATTACATGTACACACAGCACCCCATATTGACAGAAAAACACAGAATTGTTGACTTTTTTGCAGATTTATTAAAAAAGAAAAACTGAAATATCACATGGTCCTAAGTATTCAGACCCTTTGCTCAGTATTTAGTAGAAGCACCCTTTTGATCTAATACAGCCATGAGTTTTTTTGGGAAAGATGCAACAATTTTTTCACACCTGGATTTGGGGATCCTCTGCCATTTCTCCTTGCAGATCCTCTCGAGTTCTGTCAGGTTGGATGGTAAACGTTGGTTTACAGCCATTTTTAGGTCTCTCCAGAGATGCTCAATTGGGTTTAAGTCAGGGCTCTGCCTGGGCCATTCAAGAACAGTCACGGAGTTGTTGTGAAGCCACTCCTTCGTTATTTTAGCTGTGTGCTTAGGGTCATTGTCTTGTTGGAAGGTAAACCTTCGGCCCAGTCTGAGGTCCTGAGCACTCTGGAGAAGGTTTTTGTCCAGGATATCCCTGTACTTGGCCGCATTCATCTTTCCCTCAATTGCAACCAGTCGCCCTGTCCCTGCAGCTGAAAAACACCCCCACAGCATGATGCTGCCACCACCATGCTTCACTGTTGGGACTGTATTGGACAGGTGATGAGCAGTGCCTGGTTTTCTCCACACATACCACTTAGAATTAAGGCCAAAAAGTTCTATCTTGGTCTCATCAGACCAAAGAATCTTATTTCTCACCATTTTGGAGTCCTTCAGGTGTTTTTTTAGCAAACTCCATGCAGGCTTTCATGGGTCTTGCACGGAGGAGAGGCTTCTGTCGGGCCACTCTGCCATAAAGCCCCGACTGGTGGAGGGCTGCAGTGATGGTTGACTTTCTACAACTTTCTCCCATCTCCTGACTGCATCTCTGGAGCTCAGCCACAGTGATCTTTGGGTTCTTCTTTACCTCTCTCACCAAGGCTCTTTTCCCCCGATAGCTCAGTTTGGCTGGACGACCAGCTCTAGGAAGGGTTCTGGTTGTCCCAAACATCTTCCATTTAAGGATTATGAAGGCCACTGTGCTCTTAGGAGCCTTAAGTACAGCAGAATTTTTTTGTTACCTTGGCCAGATCTGTGCTTTGCCACAATTCTGTCTCTGAGCTCTTCAGGTCAGTTCCTTTGACCTCATGATTCTCATTTGCTCTAACATGCACTGTGATCTGTAAGGTCTTATATAGACAGGTGTGTGGCTTTCCTAATCAAGTCCAATCAGTATAATAAAACACAGCTGGACTCAAGTGAAGGTGTAGAACCATCTCAAGGATAATCAGAAGAAATGGACAGCACCTGAGTTAAATATATGAGTGTCACAGCAAAGGCTCTGAATACTTAGGACCATGTGATATTTCATTTTTCCTTTTTTTTTTAAATCTGCAAAAATGTCAACAATTCTGTGTTTTTCTGTCAATATGGGGTGCTGTGTGTACATTAATGAGGAAAAAAAATGAACTTAAATGATTTTAGCAAATTGCTGCAATATAACAAAGAGTGAAAAATGTAAGGGGGTCTGAATACTTTCCGTCCCCACTGTATTTTGTCAGCTCCATGGTAGTGCTTTACCTTAAATATCCCCTAAAATGTTTCAAATTGTGATGTGTGCTTTAAATTCTGGCAGAGTGCCATAGGGATTTTTTTGGGTCACAAAATCATTTGGAACACTCTCTCCCCCAAATTGCTAACTCAGCTGATACCAATCCTCTATCTGCTGACTTTGCCAAACCCATACACACTATACCCACCTCTTTTGTGGTCAGATTTATGGATGAATTCCCCAAAGCATGTAGTGCAAGGGCCTGCCTGAATGCTTTTAAATGGTACTGTTTGAAGTTTTTGTATCCTATTATTATCTTGATAGGTAATAGCAGAATGTAAAAATGTGCTAAAAGGTGTACAGTGTGTATTTATCTCTTTGTATTATGACACTTCTTACCTGTCCAGTGGGCTTCCAATAGTGTAAGTAAGGAGGTGCTGGCAAAAGTAATACACATTATTTAGGTATTCATCTCTCAGTGAAGTGGAGAGATTACCTGTTAAAAACATCTCCCCCTCCCCTAAAATTTATAAAATGGCCCATGAGAGGGGGGGGGGGGGAATCTGATAGGTGGACCTTATACCTTTGTCTTTAAATACTATTTAAAATAAATGTAATACTGATGTTGGCCAAGAATGTTTGTGTCTAATCTGATTTCCATGTTTATGTGAAAAATGATTAATTTTATTTTCTGGTTTGACTCCACAGTTTCCTTCCAACCCACAGGAATGGCAGACTGTGGCCTCCCACTTTGCTCAGCGGTGGGACTTTCCTAACTGTGATGGGGCAATTGATGGGAAACATGTCAACATCATCCCATCACCCAACTCGGGGTCATACTATTACAACTACAAGGGGTTCAATAGTATTGTGATGTTGGCAGTGGTGTCGGCTACTTACGAGTTCCTGTATGTGGACGTGGGGAAGAATGGCCAGATGTCAGATGGTGGAGTCATCACCCAGACGGAGTTCTACAGGCGTCTCCTGAATGGCAGCTTGGACTTGCCACCTCCAGAAGACAATGTGGAAGGACTCCCATTCGTCTTCGTTGCGGATGAAGCGTTTGTGCTGGGGGACCATCTTTTGCGGCCATTCCCTATGAGGACCCTCACCCCGGACCAGAGGGTTTTTAATTACTGGCTGGCCAGAGCCAGAAGAGTGGTGGAGAAAAAAAATGGAATAATGGCCAGCCGATTCCGCCTATTTCTTACACCCATACATGTGGCGGAGTATAAACTCAATCATCATCCTGGCGTGCTGTGTTCTCCACAACTTTTTACGGAGAAATTCTGTGAACTATGCTGGCTCAGTTGGGCCTGAATTTAAATTAAAGTAAATGAACCAACCCTGACAGCGCTTGAAGCTGGCCGTCCTGGCTTGCCCCCCCTGAGTGCCCACGAGGTCCGTCTTAGATACATGGAATACTTTGCGGGTAGGGGGGCCATAAATATGCCAGACAATGTCTGAGACATTTTGCAAATAAAAAACTAATTTGAAAAACTAAAATATTTGCTGACATTTACTGCTTGTCTTTCTTTTAGCTGACCCTGACATAAATTTGGGGAGTCCTGAAAATGGCGTGATTGTGTAACATTAGAAAGCATTGCTGGGTGTTATTTACTAAAGGCAAAGACTCTTTGCACTACAAGTGCACTTGAGACTGCACTGAAACTGCCCTTGTAGTGCAAAGTGGATTTGCCCTCAGGAAATAACTCCCATTGTCACAGAAACCAACAATTTTACCAACCAAAAATTTGGGGAGTATTGAAAGAAGAATCCACACATTCTTGATGAACAATCTTTTTACTACAAGCACAATCACATGTGCATTTATCAAAGGTTTTTTAAAACAAACCAACATGTTTGTTGTATAACAATTTTTTGGGTCACATTAATAAAAGTAGAAATGTCCATTTAAGGTAAAACAGGCATGTTTAAAACCAACAAGAAATACACAAATCTGGAAAGTTAAACTGTTATAAATTGAAGGCAATATCAGACATGAGTATTTATAAACTGTGTTTGATATTGCGTTCAGATGGGGTGAAGTCACCCCTGGAAAAGCCAAATTTTGAAGGTGCACACAAATTCCCGAATGTCAACATGTGCTAGCTGCCATCATGGGGGATCAAGGGACGTGTTTTGTGTGTGCAACCCCTTCCTCCCAGCTACTTTATTATTGAGGAATGGGTTGCACCCCCAAAATGCATACATTGATCTCCCATGATGGCACATAGCACATGTTGACACACTGTGTGCATCTTCAAAATTTGGCTTTTCGACACTATGTAAGAAAAGGTGCAACAATTTTTTGGGGAAAAAATGCAAACTACATTAGGGATTTCGAGGGGTTTTAAACTCTCCCTAAAACATCAATGATGTTCTTCATTTTGTTTTTAACATCATTGATGTTTTTCTGGATGTTTTCCAAGTCCCTATTACACCCCAAGATCTCCCCGATGAGGATCTGGGCACTCTCACTGGTGAAATGTCCTTCATCCACAACATCACGATCACCTAAAAATATATAAAATAAAACACACCATGTATTATAAATATGTTTTATATATCAATAGACAGTAGTGGGCACAAATAATTGGGACAAGAATGAAAAATGCTGGGCTCAGAATGATAGTCTGTTATATTTGTTAACATTCAATTTGCAACAGTCATGGGATGTAAATTGTGTGTGATTGATGAAGAAAAAACTAAAACTATGTCACTTTTTCATACACAGGAAGACCTCAGCCAGGAGGAGGCTGTGCAATGTGGCACACAGGAGGAGGCTGTAGAATGTGGCACACAGGAGGAGTAAGTGGCAGCCAGGAGGAGGCGGGGCTAAGTGGCAGCCAGAAGAAGGCCGAGCCCAGTAGGAGCCTGACAGAATTGCAGGTCCCTTCCCTCCGCCTTCCAAACAAAAGACCCAGGAAGGGGAGTAACATGGAAGACTCAGCACTCAGGCTGATTCAAGAGGCTTCTGCGTCCCTCAGAGCCTTCCCCACTCGTGAAGAGGCCTTTTCCTGCATGGCTGCCACAAAGCTGAAGGACATGCAGGAGGGTCAACATTTTTTTATAAAACCTTAACTAAGGGGTGAGGGGCGAAATCACACCCAATACCCACCTGTGTGAGTTGGACCATCCTCCTCCTCCTCCTCCTAGTGCCACAACTCCACCACCACAGACACAGCGTGGAAGAAAGCGTGAAAGGAAGACCAGAGAGTGATGGCCTGGGTTCAGTCTGGTCTGACAAAAGATGCAGGCTCTTGTATGACCACAGCCTGGGGACATACATGTCTGCTGCTGTTCATGATCTCTGGACTTCTGGACCAGATTGAACTCCCTTATATATGGACTCCTCAGGCCACCAATTTTGCAGTAAAATAATTGATGTGTGCCCTGGGGGCCAAAGGCTTCACCAATTTCTGCTGTTTTTCCATCGTTGCATCCCTCTTTGTTTGGTTATGAGCCCATAATAAACAATTTTTTGTTTCAATTATACTCGCCTATGTGTGTTTTCCTTCAAAAAAGACAGTTTGTTTGTGAGGAGGCAGGTACATTTCAAAAATACAATGTCAAATTAACAAGAGACACCAACACCAAACAACCTCCTTGAGATTAAATAATACAAGATAATAATCGTGTTGTGGTAACTTGACACACAAAACACACCCAAAAATATTCTGGAGTTAAAAAAACAAAACAAAAAAAACAATATCAGGCTTGAAAAAAAAAGCCCCAAAAAAATAAAAAAAAATTATAATTTTTTAGTCAGATGTGACAAATCAAAATATAGTTATGAAATCACGATAAATAATAAAGAAAGAAGTTTGTGAGAAGTCTGTGTGAATATGAGCAGCAAAACAACTTCATTCTTCTAGCATTATAAAGAAGAAGAGAGTGCGCTGCATTAAACAATTTCAAACATTGCACCGTGACAAGAGTGCTATATCCCTTGCGAACGCTAATTTTACCAGAAAAAGCAGCTCCGTCTCAGATTTTGTTGTCTGAAAATTTTATAGCCTGCTCTCAAACTTTGTGTGTCGGAAAATCCAATGGAAAAAGTCCGATGGAGCCAACACACGGTCGGAATTTCCAACAACAAGCTCCGATCGCACATTTTCCGTTGGAAAATCCGACCGTGTGTACAGGGCATTATTGTAGTAGTTAGATGTCTATTCTACACTATCTCCACTAGATGGCAGCAGACTGATGCACTTATAAGGCTCAGCACAGCCTATGTCCTCTTAGCTTGAGGAAGGAGCGTGCCTGTTTCACACAGTGCGCATGCTCCGAAACGTCGTCGCACTGATAGTGACGTCACCGCACCGGATACCTGTGTTTCCAAGCTGATCAGAGCCAAGCCTCGGTTTCAGCTCCCTTAGAGACTGTATTAGGAAATCCTGCTGGACGGGACCCCCACTGTCTCTCTCATGGACGGATCTTCCCTCACAGGATACCCACGCTGGGTAGACGCCACTAAAATGAGGACTATCTGTGCTGTAACTCATCTTTCTCACATGTAAGTGGATGTAAGCACCTGTATATTCATTAAATGTAACGGTCCTAATCTGGTGGCGCCTTTTCAGTTCTTTTATAGGTGTAAACACTGTGAAATATCAAGTTAGTCTGAATGTTAAAAGGATGGAAAATATTATATATGTAATCGATGGAATGTGAAGTGATAATGTATTCTCTACGACTCTTGGATAAATAAATAAATACATAATACTATACTATACTATACTATACTATCACCAGTGCAGTTCAGCGTCATCATATAACTGGTTAGGCGGTGATCAGGGACACTGACTGGTGACAGTATGTAAAAAAAAAATAAATAAATAAATATTTTTTTTTTACAATTTAAATATTTTCTATTTTTTATAACATTTTTTTCTTTTCTTTTTTTTACACATTTTTTTTTTTACATGCAGTGAGCAGAGCAATACAGCATTACCATAGTAAACATGCACTACTCTGGGGAGGTGATCAGATTTTTTTTTTTACACACTATGGTTGCTTATAACTGATTTTTCTCAATGAAAAATATTCATTCAGTGTTTATTATTGTGATTAGCTGTGATTGCCCACAGTTAATTACATGGTACACATGGGCTTTGGTTATCCCTGTCTGTACTATGTGATGACTATGACCAGTCACAGCGCTCATCACAATAGTGCACAATTAAAGGCATGAATCAAGGTCTTTCATTGTGTACAACTGTCATGTGAACTACTGTGATTGGCCACAGCAGTCACATGGTACCGGCAGCAGACAGGTACAGTGATCTGTCATTGGCAGTGTCCGGTGGACACATCCGCTGACAGATTGCGCCGAAGGACGGCCTGTGGGGCGCACACGAGGAGCAATCCAGGGAGGATGTCATATGACATTCTCCCAGAAAAACAGTGCTCCTGCCCGGCCGTCATTTTACAATAGGCCAGGCAGGAAGGTGTTATGTAACTTCAACAAAAAGTGCAGTCTTTTCCTAACATCCCTAGTCCCTAACTACAGGCTTGTGTCTGCCCCTGGCATACCTGCTAAGGAAAGAGTTCATGCTTGACATCTTCTGGGGGGACTGCATATCTCAGCTATCCCCCAACATGTGGAAGGCTCCAGAAAACAGATTTATAGCAGCTTTACTGAACTCACGACAGAAGCTCTCTCCCACCCATTTTCTGGTTGTCTGTGTCTTTCTTTCCATATAGCTGGCTGTGTGTGGTGGGTCTACAGTTCTCAGAATCCCCAGGCATGTCGGCAGACTACTCAGGCAGGCAATCTCCAGTGAGGACAGATGGAAGAGAAGATAGCTGAAGCCAGGAAGAACAGAGCCCCCTCGGCCTTGTGGTATACTGGAGGATCGGGTTATATGGCAGTTGTCAGCCTGTCCTTGCTCCCACATGGTTGCAACTCTCTGAGCTCAGCTCCCTCCTCATTTATATGCACAGTAAAAGGAGGGCAGAGCAGTAGCCTGCCAAGTGAAAAGACCGTTAAACATTTCCATCTCTGCTGGGCAGCAACTAGCTCCAACTTGTGGTATACAGAATTAAGGAGCCCCTGTAAGGGGGCTCTGATATCTTTACTGGTAACTATTGGGGGCACTGTGGTCTATGCTAATAGTAATCTCCAGATGGCAGGACAACACAGCACATGCATAACATCATCAAGTTAATTTCTTAAAAGAAGGAATTGAGGAAAGAAAATCACATCATCTAGGGCCTGCCTAAGTCCCAGATCTGCAGGAAATTAGCTCTTTGGTAAGCAGGTATTGTACCATTCCCTGGGGCTCAACGTCTAAGCACCAGCTGGTTTTCACTATAGCTTCAGATGGTGGAGATGGGCTTTGTTGCATGCTGGTTCCAGGTCATGACCACCTCTGCTCAACAGGCAGGCATGGGAAAATATATAATCTAAATATATAAACTCACGCTGATGTTGTGAAAATTTTTTTAAAAGAAATTTAAATAATGGGTGGTAAAAAATGGGTGGTAAAAAATGGGTGGTAAAAAATGATTGAATGAAGCTGCACAAAGTGCTAGACACTTGAATATAGTGGTGAAATATATAAATACAGCGCTCACAAACAAAAACCCAATAAATAACAAAAAACATAAAGTCCATACAAAACTATGAAGGTGCTTCACAAATAGTGTGTGAAAATGCAGGGAATGCTTCACATCTGGTATGCGGAAAGTGCAGAGAAAATGTTGCAGAAAAAATTTCAGGCGTACCAAGAAACCCCACATGTGTCCCCACTCACTAAATCACAATGACACCCAGCTTTTCAGTCTGGGAGTCAGTAAAGGCTTGTAACGATATCCAAAGAATGTTGCAGGATGGCAGGTTCACTGATGAAATGATAAACGATCCTTCGCCCTGTGGGAGGGCGAAATGCATCGACGTGACACACTTCTGGTTCTGACATCATTTCCGGTCTCGTGAGAACGCTGTTATAATGGTGTTTTCTGCATCCTCTAATTGTTTCAATGCCTGATTTTAACTTACTTTTGTAAGTATAACCTTTTATGCGCAATAAATTTTCAATCTTAGCATACTTCACTATTGGTCCCCCCTTTTTGTTCCCTTTTGGGTACCTGTTTTTTGTATGGCTGAGTATTAACGTTGAAGGATCGTTTATCATCTCATCAGTAAACCTGCCATCCTGCAACATTCTTTGGATATCGTTACAAGCCTTTACTGACTCCCAGACTGAAAAGCTGTCTGTCATTGTGATTTGGTGAGTGAGGACATATGTGGGGGTGTCCTGGTACGCCTGAAAATTTTTCTGCAACATTTTCTCTGCACTTTCCGCATACCAGATATGAAGCATTCCCTGCATTATCACACACTATTTGTGAAGCACCTTCATAGTTTTGAATGGACTTTATGTTTTTTGTTATCAATTATTATGGGTTTTTGTTTGTGAGCGCTGTATTTATATATTTTACAACAGACAGGCATGCTAGCAGATATGGAAGTGATGCAGGGAAGTCAGAGTTGGGCAGTGACTATAATTTAATCCAATGAATAAGCCAATGGTCTGAGAAAATAAATGAATCCTAGAGAGAGAAAGCAAATGTCAGTACTATCAATCCTATGAAACAATAAACAGAAAGAGGAGTAATAATCAGGGTCTTGGAGTTAAATAGGAATGTTGCTCAAATGTGGAAAGGAAGCTCCCTTAAATAGGCATGGTCCCCATAGGAGGCACAGCTTAATGAGGTAATTGGCCTAAACAACAGCTGAGAACCCTCAAGCTCCATGGGCCATGGGGGGATTTTACAATGCAGAATGAGGAAGCCTTACTCTTTTTTTGTATTTTTTTGTAAAAAAATAACCACATAAACTGAAATAAAAAGTATGTTTTACTGCATGTTGAAAATGGTATCAATAAATCTATAAAAAACTTGTGGCCTTTATTGATATGTGATATAATAATATTACCCTAATGTATTGTGTTTTTTTACAATACAAACCATTGCTTTGTTAAGTGAATTGAAACCATCAGAGCCATTTTTTTTTGTGCGCATACCCATCTTCTTTCCAATTTCCATTAATATTTAATGCGAAAGTCCTCAATCTCAATATCAATATCTTCCCATCTAAACTGAATTAAATAGACATGCTACACAGTATTTTGTACATCTGACATAGTAACAATGACATAACAATGCTGTATTCTTCTCCATGCATCTGCAAAAAGCACATCCTAACAAAATATTCTATTCTCAAGAACCTGTCTTGAAATATGTGTTAGGTTTATGTATTATAGTATGACTGCATGGTGGAAATTAACTTAGCTATCAGCAAACACAATAAATAAAGAGGAAATGTGTGTGTTATAGGCACATCACTTTATGAATAGACATAAACCCACATTTATAGAGATGCAGAATAAAATGCTGACTATATTCTCTTCAGTGCCTGCCATGGTTAAAGTTTAAATAGTCTGCAAGCTCAGCACTTTACTTTAAAATCACAAGAGCTAGGATGTTCTTTTGCTAGTGGTTTAACCAGCCAATTTGCTTGTTCATATTGTATGTTCAAAATGAACGGCAATTGAATGAAAGACACTGCCAACTGTCCTTGAATTATCTGGTGTACAGTTACTTTGAATATATGATTTACAATATCTCTTTCACAGACTCAAAGCTGCATGAGGATATGAGAGATACAATACTTGTAATTCTTCTAAGAAAAATCAAAGGAATATATATTATAAGGACCAATAAACTTAGAATAAAAGTTTTTTTTACAGCTAAAAACAATGTGCCATCATAAGGCATATTAGAAGGCTCCCATACCAAGTGTGAAAACTGAGAACTGATATGTTATGAATTTTAATTAGCTAAAGAGTTTTACAAGTGATGGCTGGCAGTTTGTCTTCTATGGGTTTACTGGACAATAAGTTATCCGTGTGCAAAAAATATTACTTACACAGTGCAGCTTTAATTTACATACCTTAAAATCATTGTAAAGTCTATTTTTTTCCTACAAAAAAATAACAAACATGTCATACTTACCTGCTCTGTTGAAGTGGATTTGCACAGAGCAGCCCGGATCCTCCTCTTCTTAGGTGCCTCTTCTGTGATCCTGGCCCCTCCCTCATGTTTAGTGCCCCCACAGCAAGTAGCTGTGTCTCAGCCAATCAGGAGAGAGAATCTCAGATGGCTGAGACACTTGTGGACATCGCTGGACAGAGAGGGACCTCAGGTAACTGTTAGTGGGGCTGCTGCACACAAGAGGCTTTTTATGTTAATGAATAGAATGCATTCAGATACAAAAAAACTTCCTGCCTTTACAACCACTTTAATTTCAGATATGTTTACAAATAGCTTTGTCAATGCTATTTTATAATCCAAGAATATAAAATGACACATAACCCTGATGCAATTCTTGAACAAGTACTACAGTTGTGGTATAGTATACTTGCACCTTTACTGATTCAGACATTTGTATAAATGTGAAGTCATTTCCTACACTTTAGTATATCCTAGTATTGCTCAGAAAGCTAAAAGCTCCAATTACTCTCTAGTAGGCTCTATGTTACCTGTGAGAGGATGAGATGATACTAAGACCACATAAGCATAACAATCAAATGTAACACTAAACATTCATTTATTATTATTAATATTATTATTATTCAGGATTTATATAATGCCAACAGTTTGCGCAGCACTTTATAAAGTGAGAAAAAGCAGTACAGTTACAATACATATCAGTACAAGAGGAATCAGAGGGCTTTGTTAGTTAGAAAGTACAATATATAAGGGTCAAGTGTCACAAAAGATAATAACCCTGGGGGATGAGCTGATGGGAAAAAAAAGGAAACTATATATATATATTTGTTAGGTGGAGGCAGGATAGGCATCTCTAAAGAGGTGGGTTTTCAGGGATCCCCTAAAGGTGAATAGAGTAGGAAATAGTCTGACTGATTGTGGTAAGCAATTCCACTGGATGGGAGATCTGGAGTAGGGATGAGCTTTGAGTTCGAGTCAAACTCATGTTCGACTCGAACATCGGCTGTTCGCAAGTTCGCCGAACAGCGAACAATTTGGGGTGTTCGCGGCAAATTCGAATGCCTCGGAACACCCTTTAAAAGTCTATGGGAGAAATCAAAAGTGCTAATTTTAAAGGCTTATATGCATGGTATTGTCTTAAAAAGTGTTTGGGGACCTGGGTCCTGCCCAAGGGACATGTATCAATGCAAAAAAAAGTTTTAAAAACTGAAGTTTTTTCGGGAGCAGTGATTTTAATAATGCTTAAAGTGAAACGATAAAAGTGTAATATCCCTTTAAATTTCGTAGCTGGGGGGTGTCTATAGTATGCCTGTAAAGGGACGCATGTTTCCCGGGTTTAGAACAGTCTGACAGCAAAATGACATTTCAAAGGAAAAAAAGTCATTTAAAACTACTGGATATTAAGGGGAACCCCGGCCAAAATTTTAAAAAAAATGACGTGGGGGTCCCCCTAAATTCCATACCAGGCCCTTCAGGTCTGGTATGGATATTCTGGGGAACCCCGGCCAAAAAAAAAAAAAAATTACGTGGGGGGTCCCTCTAAATTCCATACCATGCCCTTCAGGTCTGGTATGGATATTAAGGGGAACCCTACACCAAAATTTAAAAAAAAATGGCTTGAGGTCCCCCCAAAAATCCATACCAGACCCTTATCAGAGCATGCAACCTGGCAGGCCACATGAAAAGAGGGGAGGATGAGAGAACTGTACCAGGCCACATGCCCTCAACATTGGGAGGATGCTTTGGTGTAGCCCCCCAAAACACCTTGTCCCCATGTTGATGAGGACAAGGGCCTCATCTCCACAACCCTGGCCGGTGGTTGTGGGGGTCTGCGGGCGGGGGGCTTATCGGAATCTGGAAGCCCCCTTTAACAAGGGGACCCCCAGATCCCGGCCCCCCCCCTGTGTGAAATGGTAAGGGTGTTCTTCTATCTTCCTTTGGTTTCTTCCTCCACCTTCTTCTTCTTCTGGTTCTTCTGGCTCTTCTGGTTCTTCCTCCGGTGTTCTCCTCCAGCATCTCCTCCACGGCGTCTTCTTTCCTTCTTCTCCTCGGGCCGATCCGCATCCATGGCATGGAGGGAGGCTCCCGCTCTTCTCTTCATCTTCTTCTCTTCTTCATCTTCTTCTCCTCTTCATCTTCTTCAGAAAGAAGAAAGAAGAAGCATTTAAATAAAGGAATTATCAAAAACTGTCTCTTGTCATTTTTAACTTTTTTGACAGTTTTTTAGTGAAATGGTAGGGGTACTTTCCATTTCACACAGGGGGGAGGGATCTGGGATCCCCTGGTTAAAGGGGGCTTCCAGATCCCGATAAGCCCACCGCCCGCAGACCCCCACAACCACCGGCCAGGGTTGTGGGGATGAGGCCCTTGTCCTCATCAACATGGGGACAAGGTGTTTTGGTGGGCTACACCAAAGCACCCTCCCAATGTTGAGGGCATGTGGCCTGGTACGGTTCAGGAGGGGGGGAGCTCTCTCGTCCCCCCCTCTTTTCCTGCGGCCTGCCAGGTTGCATGCTCAGATAAGGGTCTGGTATGGATTTTTGGGGGGACCCCACACCGTTTTTTTTGTTTAATTTTGGTGCGGGGTTCCCCTTAATATCCATACCAGATCTGAAGGGCCTGGTATGGAATTTAGGGGGAACCCCCACGTTATTTTTTTTAAAATTTTGGTTCGGGGTTCCCCTGTGGGGAATTCCCATGCCATTTTTATCAATGAACTTCTATGTGTATTGTTGGACCGGCAATGCGTTAATAGCCGCGAGTAGTTTTAAATGACTTTTTTTCCTTTGAAATGTCATTTTGCTGTCAGACTGTTCCAAACACAGGAAACATGCGCCCCTTTACAGGCATACTATAGACACCCCCCAGCTACGAAATTTAAAGGGATATTACACTTTTTTGTTTCACTTTAAGCATTATTAAAATCACTGCTCCCGAAAAAACGGCAGTTTTTAAAACTTATTTTGCATTGATCCATGTCCCCTGGGGCAGGACCCAGGTCCCCAAACACTTTTTATGACATTAACTTGCATATAAGCCTTTAAAATTAGCACTTTTGATTATTCATGTTCGTGTCCCATAGACTTTAATGGTGTTCGCATGTTCGAACAAATTTTTTTCCTGTTTGCATGTTCTGGTGCGAACCGAACAGGGGGGTGTTCGGCTCATCCCTAATCTGGAGAAGTCCTGGAGGTGAGCATTGGAAGAGGTTATGAGAATGCTAGAGAGCAGGTGGTCTTAGGAGGACTGATGAAAATAGCTTGGTTGATATTTTGAGACAAGGTTAGTGATGTAGTTGGGGGCAGAGTTGTGAATGGCTTTGTAGGTTGTTGTAAATATTTTTAATTTTATTTGTTGGATGAGTGGAAGCCAGTGGAGGGATCGTCAGTGATGGGTAAAAGACGCTGAATGGTTGGTAAGGTGAATGAGTGGGGCAGCAGCACATATGCTAGACTGAAGAGGGGATAGCCTATGTAAAGGTAATCCAGTGAGGAGGGAGATGCAGTTGTCAAGGCAAGAGAGTAAATTAGAAGTTTTGTGGTGTTCTTGGATAAGAAGGGACTTATTTTGGAGATGTTGTAGTGGTTGAGGAGGCAAAATTTGGACAGTGATTGGATGTGGAGACAAAGGGGAGTTCAGAGTCCAGGGTTACAGCGAGAACTCTGGCGTGTGTGGAAAAACTGATAGTTGGGCTATTAGTCTCAATAGAGAAGTCAAGAGAGGGGGCATGTGGAGGAGGAAGTATTATGAGCTCGGTTTTGGATAGGATGAGTTTGATAAAGGGGTGTGCCATCCATTCTGAAATGTTTGTTAGTAGATTACTGATGCATAAGGACACTGATGCTGTTAGCCCGAGGGGTAGAAAGATAGTTATGGGTGTCATTAATAAAGATTGTATTGACCTCATTAACCAAGTATTCAATTAAGTTAGTACTTTTTTGTGACATATTAAATCTATGAAAAGTGGATTGTAAACTTCAAGTACATTGCATTTTGTAGTTCTGTTTATTTTAATTATATTACTTGGCAAGACTTCCCAACCTTCCCCCATCCCCCCCCCCAAAAAAAAACCAGGGCATTGCATTACAGTGGTTTTAGACCAGGTCACGTCTCCTGCATGTATTTTGGCGTGCAGTAACTTTATTTAAATGATAAGAGTTACGAGGATGTTAATTTGGTGCACTAATATCAGGAGCATTATGCCGCGTACACACGGTCGGACTTTCCGGCATACTTGGTCCGGCACACTTTCCGACGGACTTTGTCCGCCAGGTGCGCCGGACTTTAAAACGGACGGACTTGCCCACACACGCCGGGACTTTCCGGCGGGCTAAGTCCGCCCGTCTTTCCGACGGACTTTCGCCGGAGTTCCGGCGGACTTTCAGAATGAACGGACTTGCCCACACACGGCCAAGTCCGTTCATTTTGAACGTGACTCAGGTGCGACGGGACTAGCAAAGGATGTCAATCTTGCCGCTTTTATCGGCGAGATTGACACCTTGCGAGCCCCGTTGCGGGGCATACCAGGCCCTTATGTCTGGTATGGATTATAAAGGGAAGCCCCTACGCCGAAAAAACGGCGTGGGGTCCCCCCTAAAATCCATACCAGACCCCGATCCGAGCACGCAGCCTGGCCGGTCAGGAAAGGGGGTGGGGACGAGCGAGCGTCCCCCCCCTCCTGAACCGTACCAGGCCGCATGCCCTCAACATGGGGGGGGGTGCTTTGGGGGAGGGGGGCGCCCTGCGGGGCCCCCCCACCTCAAAGTACCTTGTCTCCGAGGGCTGCGTTGTGACTTATATAGGCGGAGACCCCGCCCCCATATGATGTCACAGTCCCAGCATGCCCAGGGACTGTGACATCATATGGGGGCGGGGTCTCCGCCTATATAAGTCACAACGCAGCCCTCGGAGACCAGTCCAGCAGGAGAGAGCGTCGTGTCAACATCTGGAGAAGAGAAGAGAAGAAGCCCAGCAGCTCAGAAGTCCGGACCTCTGCTGGCAAGAGAGCTACCTGAACACAGCAGAGGAGCCGGCCGAAGAACTGGAACACCGGGAGAAGAGAGCGGAGAAGAACCAACCGGACGCCGGGAGAAGATGAAGCGGAGGGACCCCCGAAGCCGGAAGAAGACCCCCGAAGCCGGAGGAAGATCCCCACCCCCGGAGCTGTTTAATAAAATATTTTAAAAACCTGTGTAGTGTGTTTTATTACTTACAATTTTTCCCTAGGTGAAGGGGTAGGGGGACCATGTACCCCATACTCATTCACATAGGGTGGGGTGCCGGGATCTGGGGGCCCCCTTATTAAAGGGGGCTCCCAGATTCCGATAAGCCCCCCGCCCGCAGACCCCGACAACCAACGGCCAGGGTTGTCGGGAAGAGGCCCTTGTCCTCATCAACATGGGGACAAGGTGCTTTGAGGTGGGGGGGCCCCGCAGAGCGCCCCCCTCCCCCAAAGCACCCACCCCCCCATGTTGAGGGCATGCGGCTTGGTACAGTTCAGGAGGGGGGGCGCTCGCTCGTCCCCACCCCCTTTCCTGACCGGCCAGGCTGCGTGCTCGGATCGGGGTCTGGTATGGATTTTAGGGGGGACCCCACGCCGTTTTTTCGGCGTAGGGGCTTCCCTTTATAATCCATACCAGACCTAAGGGCCTGGTATGCCCCGCGCTCGCCGCAATAGGAAAATTTGTTTTTCCTATTGCAGCGAGCGCGAGATGCAATACCCTGCCCTCGTGTCGTATCTGGTCCGTCGGACCAGCATACACACGAGCGGCCTTTCCGTCGGACCAGCACACACACGAGCGGACTTTCAGCCCGAAACTGAGTCTGACGGAAAGATTTGAAACTTGGTTCAAATCTAGGTCCGGCGGGCTTTTGGGAAGAAGTCCGCCGGAAAAGTCCGCCGGCGCCCACACACGGGCGGATTGTCCGGCACACTCTGGTCCGCCGGACCAAGTTTGCTGGAAAGTCCGACCGTGTGTACGCGGCATTAGGGAAAAAAACTCATGCATTGGGAAGTTTTCTTTAAAAATAAATAAGTTTGCAAAATAGAAAATAGCTAAGGAATACATAAATTGAAACATTTCTCAATGTTTAGGAACATTTTAGAATGAACAGAAACAGCTATAATAATGAGCAATGCTATTGTCCATGAGACTGCAACATTTATTGATTGCTTTATAATATAACCCCAGGAAATGTCAGCAAGGGGTACCCTTAATTTAATTTATTTTGTATGAGACCATTAAGCACACAGATACCTCAGGGTTCTCTGCTTTCCCACCTGCTGCTATTCAGAGTCATAAATAAATTACTGTACCTGTCATTTCACTGCAAGGCTTTCACAGACATTGAGTAGCAGACTTTTTGCGATAGGATTTCAGAAACACACTATGAGGTTTACCTAAAGTGTTTGACATTGATTTTTCTAATTAATTTTTTATCAAAGCTAATGGTTTGAAGATACGTTTCTGTACTCAGTCAAATGATTGATCACATACAGTTCAAAGGAAACAGAAATTAGACATAAAAAGGGTTATAAACAAAAGATGACCAATTGCCTGATAATTGATTGATGTGATGGAGAAACAGTAGTATGGGTATGGGCAATATGCAACCTCTGCAAACACTGGAATTTTAGGGAAAAATCAGTAGCCTGTTCTGGATTTTTCTATCCTACAGTTAATATTCCTCCTAGGTAGGGATGAGCTTCGTGTTCGAGTCGAACCCATGTTCGACTCGAACATCGGCTGTTCGCCCGTTCGCCGAATTGCGAACGATATGGGCCGTTCGCGCCAAATTCGTGTGGCGCGTCACGGCCCATAATTCACTGAGGCATCGCAGTGCATTGCTTGCTGATGATTGGCCAAGCATGCACTATGACCCGCATGCTTGGCCAATCACAGCGCCGCCTGAACAGAGAGCCGTAATTGGCCAAAGCCAAGGAGGCTTTGGCCAATTATGGCTCAGGGGATTTAGTACACGCCCCACACTATATAAGGCCGCCTGCACGGCGGCCCTGTGTAGTGTGTGTTCCGGCGTTCATAGATAGAGAGAGAGAGAGAGAGAGACAGACAGTGTCATTTGATTTGAGTTAGATAGATTAGGCAGAACAGTCAGTCAGTTAGCTGCACTTACAGTGTATTGTGTATATATATGCATCCCAGGTGTTGCATATATATATATATATACACTGTATTCAGTTTAGCTAGATCCGTTCCTGTTATCTTCTAGACTATTTACATTTAGTGCAGTGCGTCCTGCTCACAGTGTTCCTGTTATCTTCTAGACTATTTACATTTAGTGCAGTGCGTCCTGCTCACAGTGTTCAGCTAGATCCGTTCCTGTTAAATTCTAGACTATTTACATTTAGTGCAGTGCGTCCTGCTCACAGTGTTCAGCTAGATCCGTTCCTGTTAAATTCTAGACTATTTACATTTAGTGCAGTGCGTCCTGCTCACAGTGTTCAGCTAGATCCGTTCCTGTTATCTTCCTACTGACAGGCAGGCTTGTCTGGTTACAGTATATAAAGCTACCTGAAGAAAATTACTGGTGTTCTTTTGATCCTATTAGTACCACGGTCAGGCAGCTACACTATTTACATTTAGTACAGTGCGTCCTGCTCACAGTGTTCAGCTAGATCCGTTCCTGTTATCTTCCTACTGACAGGCAGGCTTGTCTGGTTACAGTATATAAAGCTACCTGAAGAAAATTACTGGTGTTCTATTTGATCCTATTAGTACCACGGTCAGGCAGCTAGACTATTTACATTTAGTACAGTGCGTCCTGCTCACAGTGTTCAGCTAGATCCGTTCCTGTTAAATTCTAGACTATTTACATTTAGTGCAGTGCGTCCTGCTCACAGTGTTCAGCTAGATCCGTTCCTGTTATCTTCTAGACTATTTACATTTAGTGCAGTGCGTCCTGCTCACAGTGTTCAGCTAGATCCATTCCTGTTATCTTCTAGACTATTTACATTTAGTGCAGTGCGTCCTGCTCACAGTGTTCAGCTAGATCCGTTCCTGTTATCTTCCTACTGACAGGCAGGCTTGTCTGGTTACAGTATATAAAGCTACCTGAAGAAAATTACTGGTGTTCTTTTGATCCTATTAGTACCACGGTCAGGCAGCTAGACTATTTACATTTAGTACAGTGCGTCCTGCTCACAGTGTTCAGCTAGATCCGTTCCTGTTATCTTCCTACTGACAGGCAGGCTTGTCTGGTTACAGTATATAAAGCTACCTGAAGAAAATTACTGGTGTTCTTTTGATCCTATTAGTACCACGGTCAGGCAGCTAGACTATTTACATTTAGTACAGTGCGTCCTGCTCACAGTGTTCAGCTAGATCCGTTCCTGTTATCTTCCTACTGACAGGCAGGCTTGTCTGGTTACAGTATATAAAGCTACCTGAAGAAAATTACTGGTGTTCTTTTGATCCTATTAGTACCACGGTCAGGCAGCTAGACTATTTACATTTAGTACAGTGCGTCCTGCTCACAGTGTTCAGCTAGATCCGTTCCTGTTATCTTCCTACTGACAGGCAGGCTTGTCTGGTTACAGTATATAAAGCTACCTGAAGAAAATTACTGGTGTTCTTTTGATCCTATTAGTACCACGGTCAAGCAGCTAGACTATTTACAGTTAGTGCAGTGCGTCCTGCTCACAGTGTTCAGCTAAACCTACAAGTTAGTGGGGTGCGTCCACCTCACAGTGTTCAGCTAAAGCTACCTGTAGAAGGTTGGTGGTGTTCTCATACTACAGGCAAGCAGTTGATTTTGCTAGCTGCAGTATCAGTACATATATATATATATATATATATATATATATATATATATATATATATATATATATATATATATATAGATATATATAGATATATATAGATATAGATATATATATCCCAGCTTAGTGCAGCTACAGGCCATTAGTATGTCTGGAAGGCCAAGAAGGAGAGGCAGACAGTCACAAGCCAATAAGAGAGGGCAAGCAGGCTCTGTGTCTAGTGCTGGTCGTGGAGATGGTGCATCCTCATCAGCACGTGGCCATGGGACACACTTGGCCTTTTTTTCGGCAGCTGGCCATGTTGAGCCGCAACATGTGGAAGACTTGGTCGAGTGGATGACCAAGCCGTCCTCATCCTCCTCATCCTCTCTCACCCATGCCCAGGGTGCTTTGTCTGGCAAAGCAGCGGCCTCTTCCCTCAGCTCAATGTCATCAGTGACTCCTTCCCTAGCTCCACCATGTCCTCCTGAGGAGTCCCTCGAACTGTTTGACCACAGTGTTGGGTACATGCTCCAGGAGGATGCCCAGCGTTTGGAAGGCTCTGATGATGATACTGAGCTCGATGAAGGCAGTAACATGAGCACGGACAGAGGGGGTGCCCAAGAAGGACAGCAATCTGGCAGTCATGCTCCCCCTGCTGCAGCATACTGCCAGGTTTGCTCCAGTGATGAGGAGGGAGGGGATGATGAGGTCACTGACTCAACGTGGGTGCCTGATAGGAGAGAGGAGAAGGAGGAGGAGAAGGAGGCATCACATCACCAACGAGGCAGGATGCCCTCCAGGGGCCAGCCTAAGGGCAGCACATTGACTGCATCACACCCCAAAGCTCCACATGTGCAGGGCGCTGCTGTCTCTGCGCATTATTCAAAAAGTTCTTTGGTGTGGGCCTTTTTTGAGACGAGTGCATCAGATCGCACCGCTGCTATTTGCAACATATGTCTCAAGCGTATCTCACGTGGCCAAAACATCTCCCGCTTGGGTACCACATGCTTGACCAGACATATGTTGACCTGCCAGGCAGTTCGTTGGCAAGCGTATCTAAAAGACCCACACCAAAGAACAAAGAGGATCTCTCCTTGCTCCTCATCAGCTGAGATTTCCAACCCCACTAGACCTCCAGTCCTCTCTGAGACCTGCAGTGAGAGGAATGAAGGTGTAGAATTAGGTGTGTCACAGCCAAGTACTTGTGGGCAATCTGCTTTTGGTACACCGACGTCAGATTGTACCAGGCAAATTTCCCTGCCCCAGCTGCTGCACCGCCGAAAAAAGTTTGCTCCCAGCCATCCACATGCCCAGCGGTTGAATGCTAGCTTGGCAAAATTGCTAGCACTTCAACTGCTGCCTTTTCAGTTGGTAGACTCTGCCCCCTTCCGTGAGTTTGTGGAATGTGCGGTTCCTCAGTGGCAGGTACCCAAACGCCACTTTTTCTCACGGAAGGCGATTCCGGCTCTCTGCCGGCATGTGGAAGGCAATGTCCATGCCTCGCTGGACAGGGCGGTCAGCGGTAAGGTGCATATTACCGCTGACTCATGGTCCAGCAGGCATGGACAGGGACGTTACCTAAGTTTCACGGCGCATTGGGTGACTCTGCTGGCAGCTGGGAAGGATGCAGGACAAGGTGCAGTAGTGTTGGAGGTTGTTCCGCCACCACGCCTCCAAAATGCTAATGATTGTGACACACCTCTCTCCTCCACCCCCTCCTCTTCTTCTTCCTCCATGGCCTCTTCCTCATAACCAGCGGTGCTCCGTAGTTGTTCAAGGGGCTACGCAAGTACGCAGGCCAAAAGATGCCATGCGGTGCTTGAGCTGGTGTGCTTGGGGGACAGGAGCCACACTGGGGCAGAGGTTCTGTCAGCTCTGCAGGGGCAGGTTCAGAGGTGGTTGACGCCACGCCAACTTAAGGCAGAAATGGTGGTTTGCGACAATGGCACCAACCTCCTCTCTGCCCTCCGACAAGGACAAATGACCCATGTGCCCTGTTTGGCTCACGTCCTTAACTTGGTGGTGCAGCGGTTCTTGGGCAGGTACCCGGGCTTACAGGATGTCCTGAGGCAGGCCGGGAAAGTCTGTGTGCATTTCCGCCGGTCATATAATGCCAGTGCTCGGCTGACGGACCTCCAAAAGGAGTTTAACCTGCCCAAGAACTGCCTAATCTGTGACATGCCCACCAGGTGGAACTCAACGTTGGCCATGCTGCAGCGGCTGCACATGCAGCAGAGGGCCATCAATGAGTACCTGTGCGACTATGGCACCAGGACAGGGTCAGGGGAGCTTGGTTTTTTTTTCCCTACGCCAGTGGGCCATGATCAGGGATGCATGCACTGTCCTGTCACCATTCGAGTAGGCCACGAGGAAGGTGAGCAGTGACAGTGCATGCATCAGTGACACTGTCCCCCTTGTCCACCTGTTGGAGCACACGCTGCGTGGAATAATGGACAGGGCACTTGAGGCAGAACAGAGGCAGGAAGAGGAGGACTTCCTTAGCTCTCAAGGCCCCCTTTATCCAGACAGTGTTCCTGCGTGCCCGCTGATCACACAGGAAGAGGAGGAGGAGGAGGAGGAGGAGGAAGATTGTGTCAGTATGGAGGTGGAGCCTGGCACTCAGCATCAGCAGCAGTCTTTAAGGGATCAGTCCCAAGAAACACATGGACTTGTACATGGCTGGGAGGAGGTGGCTGCGGACGTTGTCGTCCTTAGTGACCCAGAGGACTCCGGACCGAATGCCTCAGCAAACCTACGCTGCATGGCCTCCCTGATCCTGCAAAGCCTGCGTAAGGATCCTCGTATTCTTGGTATCAAGGAGAAGGACCAATACTGGCTGGCAACCCTCCTTGATCCACGTTACAAGGGTAAGGTTGCGGACCTTATCTTGCCATCGCAGAGGGAGCAGAGGATGAAACATCTTCGGGAGGCCTTGCAGAAAGGTCTGTGCAACGCGTTCCCAGAGACTGGGAGGTTACAAACTCCTGTTTCTGGACAACGTGTTGCTGAGGCTTCGGTCAGTCAAAGAAGGAGCGGTGGAGAAGGTGGCCGTCTGACCGATTCGTTCAGACAATTTTTTGGTCCGCAGCCCCAAGGTATGATCGGTTCCAGCAACCATCGCCAGCGTCTGTTTTACATGGTGCAGGAATACCTACGGGCAAGATCAGACTTGGACACCTTTCCCACCGAAAATCCTCTGGGTTACTGGGTCTTGAGGATGGATCACTGGCCAGAGCTTGCACAGTATGCAATTGAGCTACTGGCCTGTCCTGCATCCAGCGTTTTTTCGGAACGCACATTCAGTGCTGCTGGAGGCGTGGTAACCGATCACAGGGTGCGTCTGTCCACCGACTCGGTCGATCGGCTGACCTTCATAAAAATGAATCAGTCTTGGATCACCACCAGCTACCAAGCACCTGATGCTGATGTAACCGAATATTTTTTTTTGAAATCTCAGATCCCTTCAAAGACTGCCTATGCTGATGCTGAGTGACTATCCCTGAATAATTATCCTCTTCCTCCTCAATCATCATGCTGATAGCTTGTAAGAACATTTTTGGTTCTGGGCGCCACCACCAGTGCCTAAGGCACAATTTTTCAGCCCCTGTTTAACAGGGGCGTGTAATTACAATTTTTGATGTAATACTTTGCAGCAGGGCTCGTTTCTGCATTCCAACTAGAGTGTCTGTGAGGGGTTGCAGTGTTGTGGCACCAGCACCAGTGCCTAAGGCCCAATTTTTCTGCCCCTGTCTAACAGGGGCATGTAATTACAATTTTTGATGCAATACTTTGCAGCAGGGCTCGTTCCTGCATTCCAACTAGAGTGTCTGTGAGGGGTTGCAGTGTTGTGGCACCAGCAACAGTGCCTAAGCCCAATTTTTCTGCCCCTGTCTAACAGGGGCGTGTAATTACAATTTTTGATGCAATACTTTGCAGCAGGGCTCGTTCCTGCTTTCCAACTAGAGTGTCTGTGAGGGGTTGCAGTGTTGTGGCACCAGCACCAGTGCCTAAGGCCTAATTTTTCAGCTCCTGTTCAACAGGGGCATGTAATTACAATTCTTGATCTAATATTTCACAGCAGGGCCCTGTGAGGGCTTACAGTGTTGTGGCCACAGCAACACCTAAGGCCCAAATTTCTGCTGAGTATATAGGGCAGGACCCTACTTTCAAACATCTAACTTACAAACGACTCCTACTTGCAAACGGAAGGAGACAACAGGAAGTGAGATGAAATCTACCCCTAGGAAGGGAAATTCTCTCCTGTAAGAGTTAATATGGGAAAACAATTTCTCCTTTCCACTGATGCTTTCCAATCCTTGCTCCACAAAAAAACCCACATTTTCAAAAAACATTTTTCATTGGGACAAAAAGTGAGGTGAAATCTTCTGAAGAGGAGGAAAGACAGCAAAACAAATGTCACAGGGGTGATAACCCTTCCCTATGATTTCCAAAAAGCTTAAAAAAGATTTTTTGGCTGGAGCTAAACACGTTAAAAATGTACCCGTTCAAAATTACAAAGAGATTCTACTTAACAACAAACCTACAGTCCCTGTCTTGTTTGCACCGCCTGTATACTGCTGTTCAGAGTATATAGGGCCTTTCCTTATTTTAATTTGGGTGCGGGGTTCCCCTTAATATCCATACAAGACCCAAAGGGCCTGGTAATGGACTGGGGGGTACCCATGCCGTTTGTCTCACTGATTTTCATCCATATTGCCATGACCCAACATGACATTAAACCCGCAAGCAGTTTTAAATGAGATTTTTTCCTTTAAAAATGACATTTGGTGCAGGGACTGTTCTAAACACGGGAAACACGCGTCACTTTACAGGCATACTATAGACACCCCCCAGGTACGATATTTAAAGGAATATTTCACTTTTTTTTTTTTTTACTTTAAGCATCATTAAAATCACTGCTCCGAAAAAACGGCAGTTTTTAAATGTTTTTTTGCATTGATACATGTCCCCTGGGGTAGGACCCGGGTCCCCAAACCCTTTTTAGGACAATACCATGCAAATTAGCCTTTAAAATGCGCACTTTCGATTTCGAACGTTCAAGTCCCATAGACGTCAATGGGGTTCTAACGTTCGTGCAAACTTTCGGTCCGTTCGCAGGTCCTGGTGCGAACCGAACCGGGGGGTGTTCGGCTCATCCCTACTCCTAGGCATGGCTGACACTGAGTCTACTGTCTACTGTCTACTCAGTGCATGCATGGCCTATATGAGCATACATGTTTATGTCATGATTGGTCCGATCTTCAAGTCATTATGATATAATGTTTTTTAAGTCTTGTTGAACATTGATTTACATCTATAACACATTTTTCATTCTAAGCCCCATTCACACCTGAATGATTTGAAGCATATTTCCAGAAGCGCTTCAACATTTAACACAACATTTCTATCCCTATTCATATCTTAGCAATGTGCTGTTGCTCAATGCTCAGAAAAAGCTCAGGGGTTTCATCAGGGCTCAATCTTTTTGGCCCCACTAGACTTTAATGGTCACCTGGAAAGGGTGCATAACCTACATTTTGTGCACCTAACAACCTTCCTTCTCCTAGAAACGAGCTTTGCTTTGGCTAAAAAAAAAATGTTCAAACCTGAAAACACCTGCAAATTTAGCAAAAAAAAAAAAAATCAAAATGATATACTGTGTATATACAGATCCCAGGCTATATACATATAGCCTGATCCCAGGCTAAAGATGCACGCACATGGCAATCTTTACTGATAGATTTATAAGGGTATGGCTTCAGAAAAAATACATCTATGTAATCACCAACCCATATGAATCACTGTTTCATAAGCTTCTCTAGTTGTATAGTGAAATGAGCTGTCACTCATATACAATGCAGTGCAGAATTTTTAAAATGTAAAACTAACATCAATAGTATGTAAACTCTTGGAGGGGATGATAAGGGACTATATACAAGATTTTAGTAATAAGAATGATCTCATTAGCAGTAATCAGCATGGATTCATGAAGAATCGTTCTTGCCAAACCAATCTATTAACCTTCTATGAGGAGGTGAGTTGCCATCTAGATAAAGGAAGGCCCGTAGACGTGGTGTATCTGGATTTTGCAAAAGCATTTGACACAGTTCCCCATAAACGTTTACTGTACAAAATAAGGTGCGTTGGCATGGACCATAGGGTGAGTACATGGATTTAAAACTGGCTACAAGGGCATGTTCAGAGGGTGGTGATAAATGGGGAGTGCTCAGAATGATCAGGGGTGGGTAGTGGGGTTCCCCAGGGTTCTGTGCTGGAACCAATCCTATTTAATTTGTTCATAAACGACCTGGAGGATGGGATAAAGAGTTCAATCTCTGTATTTGCAGACGATACTAAGCTAAGCAGGGCAATAACTTCTCTGCAGGATGTGGGAATCTTGCAAAAAGACCTGAACAAATTAATGGGGTGGGCGACTACATGGCAAATGAGGTTCAATGTAGAAAAATGTAAAATAATGCATTTGGGTGGCAAAAATATGAATGCAATCTATACACTGGGGGGAGAACCTCTGGGGGAATCTAGGATGGAAAAGGACCTGGGGGTCCTAGTGGATGATAGGCTCAGCAATGGCATGCAATGCCAAGCTGCTGCTAATAAAGCAAACAGAATATTGGCATGCATTAAAAGGGGGATCTACTGCAGAGATAAAACGATAATTCTCCCGCTCTACAAGACTCTGGTCCGGCCGCACCTGGAGTATGCTGTCCAGTTCTGGGCACCAGTCCTCAGGAGGGACATACTGGAAATGGAGCGAGTACAAAGAAGGGCAACAAAGCTAATAAAGGGTCTGGAGGATCTTCGTTATGAGGAAAGGTTGCGAGCACTGAACTTATTCTCTCTGGAGAAGAGACGCTTGAGAGGGGATATGATTTCAATTTACAAATACTGTACTGGTGACCCCACAATAGGGATAAAACTTTTTCGCAGAAGAGAGTTTAATAAGACTCGTGGCCACTCATTACAATTAGAAGAAAAGAGGTTTAACCTTAAACTACGTAGAGGGTTCTTTACTGTAAGAGCGGTAAGGATGTGGAATTCCCTTCCACAGGCGGTGGTCTCAGCGGGGAGCATTGATAGCTTCAAGAAACTATTAGATAAACACCTGAATGACCGCAATATACAGGGATATGTAATGTAATACTGACACATAATCACACACATAGCTTGGACTTGATGGACTTGTGTCTTTTTTCAACCTCACCTACTATGTAACTATGTAAGGATTGTCTCCCAGTGCTCAGCAAAGGCCATTGATACTGTATGTACTGGGTATTAATAACACTGTTATTCATCAAAGACAAAAAAAAAGAGCTAGGAATAATGTCATGGGGCAAAAAAAATATTGAAAACCTCCATTTAAACACTTCCTTAGCATTTGTAATGGTTTTTAACATACCTTTATTGTAGCAGGTACTGTAATTTGTAATTAGATAATCTCATCCACTAAGCAATTAAGAATAACCTGTTTCTTTATGTTTAAACTGATTTATCATTTGGTTGTTTTCACTTCAGTACTGTAGAACTTTTTGTTTCACTCAGTCTGTTTTAAAATATGAGTATGTGCAGCACTAACCACATAAATAAATAAAAAATACATCTCAGTGCTGTGCATTATGCACAGCAACTATTGTACATAACAACAACATCCTGTGTACTATATAACACAATAACTGTGTGATGATAAATGTGAACTATATGAAATGATTGCTGTTGCGCATAAACCACATTGTACATAAGTGAGAGAGAAAATGGTATAAGTACAAAAATATACTCCTGAACTCAAGTGGAGATCACTTCTGGTGTATAGTTTTGTATTTATACCATTTTCACTGTCACAGATGTATAATGTGGTTTATGTACAATAGCAATAGTGCTATATAGTGCACAATTTATTGTTATGTACATTAGCTACTGTACACAACACACAACACTAAGATGTATTTTCTATTTTTTTTATCACATGCTCATTTAGATTAGTATCTGGTATCAGGATACAGTGCTAGGAGCTTTCCTTTTGTTTTCTATTGATTTTTTTTTATGCTAATTTCATGGATTTTTTGCATGAATTTTGCTTGCACTGTATTCAAATATACTGTAGATTAAATAGTTTATAGCTAAGTACAAACACTGTGAAATAATTCAAATGCCATTTTATATATTGATCATGTGCATTATGGTGCGTTTAGTGCAAAGAAATCAATGTTCTTAAAAATAGCTATAACAAGACAATCATTTAATTTGCTTGGTGATTAATGCTTTTACACAGATACAAATTTTTAATTGTGTTTCAATGTTCTGATAAATAGGGTATCTCAGCTGTCAGCTGCTAACAATTCTCAAACTGCCACCAGAGTTAGGAACATTTAGTTTGTAAGCAGCGAAACACCTCATGCACTCTACTGTATCTTCTGTTCCACCCTACCTACTTGCACCTTGTTTCATGTGTTTCACATAGTGGCACATATGCCCTTACACAATATAGTTCTGAATAATTCCTTAGATGGAATATTTACTTGCACGTGGGGCTGGTTTAACACTATGTCAAGGTATATACACTGCCTTACATCCGGGTTGATTATAAGCTATTTTTTCATCCACACTGTTTCATAGATTAAACCTGCTAAATATTTTACTGTATTTCTTTATTGAGTTGAGTACAAAGAAAAGAAAAAATCATGTACAAGTACAGATTTTCATTGACTGTAAGTATATGATATTTGCAACAAAATCATTGACTGTGTATCAGGGCTGTGCTAAAAAGTAGACCGGTGGGGGTGAGGCCTGGAGCGCGATGGGTTAAGACGTAGGTAGAGTGAGCTCCGGTTACCGATAATACTGTACACCTTATTCTGCCTTCAATTTGTGGATATAACAAACCCACTCGGTTCCCGGGAACACCTCAATCCTTAAGGACCATGTCTCTGACGAAAAAAGCCCTTGATGCTGACACCCAGCTCGCTGAATTCAAGCACCAGGAAAAAGACCAGGAGGCCGAAGATGGCGCCGGCACATCCCCTGATATAGAGCAACCCATGGCTGACACAGCTAAAGTTCTAGAGGCTATTTCCACCTGCCAGAATACACTCACAGCCAAGTTATAAAGTTACAATTGACATCTCTCTTATAAGACAGGATATGTCAAAGCTCAGAGATCGTGTGACTGAGACAGAGGCCTGGATCAGCAGTGCGGAGGACATCTTGCACCCCCTACAGCACACTGTAGGAGACGTGCAGCGCCATCTACAAAAGTTCACTGCTAAACAAGATGACATAGAAGACTGCCTCCGTAGGTGTAATCTCAGATTCATCTGTCTCCCGGAAAAAGCAGAGGGGACCAATTCAGCAGGCTTTCTGGAGAATCTTCTGACCACTACCTACAGGAGGGAGGCCTTTTCCAATATGTTCATGGTGGAACAAGCACACCTTATTCCCCCGTTGCCTCCTCCCCAGACGCTCCGTCCCACACATTTATTGCAAAATTCCTAAACTTTAGAGATTGTGACAAAATACTCCGTCTCACCAGAGAAAAAGGTAATATTCCTTTCAAAAAAGTTAATGTGGCTTTTTTTCTTGACTTCTCTAATGAAGTCCAATGGCAAAGATCCCACTTCCAAGAGGTTAAACAATGCCTGCACACCATTCTCTTAAAATGCTCCAACTTGCCCGCTTAAGAATGGAAGATGACGGACGCATCCACATCTTTGACGACCCAGTTCTAGCCTGTAGCTGGCTGGACCAATGTGCCCACCCTGCTTGATCAGCCCCTTAACTAGAGAAACTTGTACTTTTGTTTGTATCCTTATCACTTCTCTTATGCCACGTACACGGTCAGACTTTTCGTCTACAAAAGACCGACGGACGCCGACGGACCAAAGCTGGATGACAATCCGATCGTGTGTGGGATTCCCCGGACTTTCAGCTGACTTTTTCAGCCGCAAATCTGACGGACTTTCGATTTGAAACATGCTTCAAATCTTTACATCGTAACTACGCCGGACCCAGAAATCTGCTCGTCTGTATGCTAGTCCGACGGACAAAAACCCACGCTAGGGCAGCTATTGGCTACTGGCTATCAACTTCCTTATTTTAGTCCGGTGTATGTCATCACGTACGAATCCGTCGGACTTTTGTGTGATCGTATGTAGGCAAGTCCGTTCGTTAGAAAGTCTGCCGCAAGTCCGCCAGAAATCCGCCAAAAGTCCGTCGAAAGTCTGTCGGACGGGCTGTCGGACTTTTGTAGCCGAAAAGTCCGACCGTGTGTACGTGGCATAAGGCCTCAGCAGCCCACACTGACTAACACCTGCTATCCTAGAGCTGTACCCATTCTCTAGAACATTGGAATACACACACGGAATATATTGCTAACCCACTGCCCTGGGGGATATGTATCAATGAAAAATATGTTTTTAAAAAATGTCATTTTTAAATGAGCAGTAATTTATTGATGCTTAACCACTTCAGCCCGGAAGATTTGGCTGCTGAATGCTTGGGCCATTTTTTGCGATTTGGCACTGCGTCGCTTTAACTGACAATTGCGCGGTCGTGCGATGCTACACACTAACAAAAATTACGTCCTTTTTTCCCACAAATAGAGATTTCTTTTGGTGGTATTTGATCGCCTCTGCGGTTTTTATTTTTTGCACTATAAACAAAAAAAGAGCGACAATTTTGAAAAAAACACAATATTTTGTACTTTTGCTATAATAAATATCCCCATTTTTTTTTTTTTTTAAAGCAAACTTTTCTCAGTTTAGGCCAATATGTATTCTTTTACATATTTTTGTTAAAAAAAATTGCAATAGGCATATATTGATTAGTTTGCGCAAAAGTTATAGCGTCTACAAAATAGGGGATAGATTTATAGCATTTTTAATTTTTATTTTTTTCTACTAGTAATGGCGGCAATCTGCAAATTTTATTAGGACTGCGACATTATGGCGGACACATCAGACACTTTTGACACATTTTTGGGACAATTGGCATTTATACAGCGATCAGTGCTATAAAAATGCACTGATTATTGTAAAAATGTCACTGGCAGGGAAGGGGTTAACACTAGGGGGCGATCAAGGGGTTAATTGTGTTCCCTGATATGTGTTTCTAACTGAAGGGGTAGGGGACTGACTAGAGGAAGTGACAGATCATGGTTCCTAACTAATAGGAACACACGATCTGTCACTCCTCACAGAACAGGGAAGTGTGTGTTTACACACACTTCTCTGCTCTGTCTCTTGTGCTCATGATTGCTTGTGGCTTGCGGTCATAGCGACCATTGGCCACAAATATCACCACTACCGCTGTGCAGCGCGCGCGTGCGTGCCTGCTAACCCGATCCTGCGAGCCGGCGTATAGCAACGACGGTTCACGGGATTGTGACGACCTGCCGCAGTAAAATTACAGCAGCTGGTTGGCAAACGGTTAAAGTGAAAGTATAAGAGTGAAAAATTCCTTTCAATATAGTGCCGGGGGGGTTCCCTTATTTTACATGTAAAGTGGCACATCTGTACTGTGTATAAAAGCTGATGCAGCAATAAATGCATTTATAAAGCCCAAAAAAAATGACATTTTCCCTGTAAGCTTTCTTTATTTTGTAAGCAACGGCTTGGGGAGCCAGTCTATATGATGAGGCCACAATGTAGTGCACGGGGAACAAGATTAGAGATTAGATAAATTCTGGTGTCTCTACCACATACTTTGGATTTATATTTCTGTAACGGATGCACAAAAATTGTTCTTTAGGTGTCATGGCGTCCTCACACCGTAACCCTATAAAAAGCAAGAATTGGCCCTGCTGTCAAAAATTGTAATGCTATACACCTGTCAAACAGGTGTGGAAAAATTGGTCTTTGGGTGTTAATTGTGCCCATGAAACCTACACCAAAAATATTCTTCCAGATGAAATCAACACCCACAACACTAGGCAGCCTAAAAGTCCTGCAGAGATTCCACATCCCAAAAACACTTAATTTACAACATCGGCATCAGGGGCTGGTAATCCAGGACTGATTAATTTTGAAAAAAGTCAGATGGTCCACAGAATCGTGTTCTATGGTCAGTAACAAAACCTCCAGCAGCAATGAATGCCCATCCGGAAAGCAGCTGGATGCAGGGCAGCCCAGCAACTCAATAGCATACTGGGAAAGTCCTGTCCAGTGGTCTATTCTCATGACCCAGTAAGCCAGTGGATCATCGACTGGAAAGCTCTCTTGGCCAACAGAAGCCTCAAAACTACATTTTCCATGACACTGTAACCTACCAGAGTCGTGAAAAGCATTTGGTAAATTTCTCTTTAAGGTGTCCTCAAGAGATTTCATCTTCTCCACTCTCTGTGGGGGCGGGATGAGTTCTGAGACTGTCCCCTTATAATGGTTGTAAAGGAGGGTTGCCAGCCAATAATGATCCCTCCTTTATGGCACATATTCTTGGGTTCTTTTGCAGGCTTTGAAGCATGAGGGAGCCCATGCACCACAAATTTGCGGAAGCATAAGGAGACTACTCGGGTTAACTGAGGATTAGAGTATCTGGAACTGCCTCCTCCCAGCCACGTACTACTCCCAAGGGTTCTGCGGATGGAAAACAATCTTATACTGTTTGATGTATGTCTTCCTCTGCTTCAATGCCTCTGAAACTGCCAGAATCCTCCTCCTCCTCTTCTCTCTCCTCCTGTGTGTTCTGTGGCATAGGAAAAATGGTGTCTGCATAAAGTGGGCCTTGAGAGGAAAGGAAGTCCTCCTCTTCCTCCCACAGCTCTGCCTTGAGTGCCCTGTCCATAATGCCACGCAGAGTCTGCTCCAGCAGGAACACAACAGGAATTGTGTCACTGATTCATGCATTGTCATGGCTCACCATCCTTGTGGCCTCCTCAAATGGTGACAGTACAGTGCATGCATCCTTTTTGAACAGCCATTGGCATGGGGAAATAAAGCAGAGCCGGACTGAGCCTGTCGTTGTGCCATACTCACACAGGTACTCGGTGACGGCCCTCTGCTGCATGTGCAGCTGCTGCAGCATTGCCAAATTTGAGTTCCACCTGGTGGACATGTCACAAATCAGTTAGTTTATGGGCAGGTGGAATTCCTGTTGAATTTCAGCCAACCGAGCATTGGCTGTGTATGACCGCCTAAAATGGTTACACACTCTTCTGGTCTGCTTTAGCAGATCTTTCAACCCTGAGTGCCTATTTAGGAAATGCTGCACCACCAAATTGAGGACATGTGCCAGGCATGGCACATGTGTCAACTTTCCCTGTCTAAGGTCGGACAGGAGGTTTGTGCCATTATCACACACATGACCATTCCTGGCTCCAGCTGGCATGGCGTGAACCACCTCTGGGCCTGTCCCTGCAGAGCTGCAAGAATATCTGCTCTGGTGTGGTTTCTGTCCCCTAGACACACCACCTGAAGCACTGCAAGGCACCTTTTAGCCTGACTCATTGAACAGCCCTTTGAAGGCTTAGGGGGTACTTGAGGTTCATAGGACAATTCAGCAGAGGAGGGCATGGAGGAGGAGGGGGTAGAGCTGACAAATCTGGTACCATCACCAGCTGTATGGAGATGTGGGTGAGATTGCAGCAAGCTGCAGCACTGAGCCCTGTCCTGAATCCTTCCGAGTTGCAAGCAGAGTTACCCAGTGTGATGTGAACAAAATATATCATCCCTGCCCATGCTTGCTGGACCACATGTCAACAGTAACGTGGACTTTGCAGCTGACTGCCTTGCCCAAAGATGCCACAACATTGCCTTCCACATGATGGTAGAGATATGGAATGGCCTTACGTGAAAATAAATATCAACTCGGAACCTGCCATTGTGGTACAGCACATTCTGCAAATTCACAGAAGGGGGCAGAATCTACCAGGTGGAAAGGCAGAATTTGTCGAGCGAGTAGCTTTGGAAAGCTTGCATTTAGACGTTGGGCACGTGGGTGGCAGAGACTGTATTTTTTTTCCTGCTGCAGCAGATGGGTCAGAGAAATTTGCCGGCTATAGTCTACAGCTGGTGGTGTGCTGCTGGCTGATGTGCTGCAAGGACCCGGGACAACCTGCGCTATACCATCATCCCTGTCAGTGGAGGCTGCTGAGAGGTCATGTGGTATAGCAGGGACAGACTGAGGTGAGTAAGGAGGAGGGACAGATTTGTGCCCCTTTTGTGTGGCTTTTAGGTGCTCTTGCCAATGGGATGAGTGGTGGGAGGTTAAACGCCTTGTCAAGCATGTGACACCCAAATGGTTGTTGTTTTTGCCACGCTTGATGCGCTTGAGACAAAGTTTGCAAATAGCAACAGTGCGATTGGCTGCACTTGTACCAAAAAAGGCCCAGCCAGCTGAGCTGTGGGAAGTGGGTCGGGAGATAACAGCTCCACAATGTGGTGGAATAGGGTGGCTGCTGTCTACTCTTACATAATGGCTGTCTCGTTGGGGTTGTGCCTCACCCTCACTTTCCTCCTCTGCTCTATCCGGCACCCAAATCGAGTCAGTGACCTCATCATCATCATCTCCTCAATCCTCATTACCACTGTAGGCAACTTGGCAATATGCTGCAGCTGGGGGAACTTGACTACCAATTTGTGTACCAGTGTTCTCCCATCTCTGTAGGCTCATGTTATTGCCTTCCTCAACCTCAGAGTGAGAACCAACATCTGAATCAAGTAAGCAAGTGACTGATATTGTGTTCAAATAACTCTGCTGACTCTGGGGCTATGGTAGGAATAGCTGTGGACAAGGAGGCAGGTTTTGCCACTCTGGCAGCTGCAGGGGACTGCACACTAGTTTCTGCTTGGGTGAGAGGATGAAGAGGACGAGGACAAATGAAATTATATATACAGTGTTAAACTTGCAGTAATGCAAATAACTATATTGCGTTAAACTTGCAGTAATGCAATGAAATATATGGTATTAAACTTGCAGTAATGCAAAGAAATATACAGAGTTAAACTTGCAGTAATGCACAGAACTATATGGCGTTAAACTTGCAGTAACGCATTGAAATATATGGCATTAAACTTGCAGTAATGCAATGAAATATACAGCATTAAACTTGCAGTAACGCAATGAAATCTACATTTTTAAACTTGCATTAACGCAAAGAACCTTATGGTGTTAAACTTGCAGTAACACAATGAAATATATGGCATTAAACTTGCAGTAACGCAATGAAATATATGGCATTAAACTTGCAGTAATGCACAGAACTATGTGGCATTAAACTTGCGGTAATGCACAGAACTGTATGGCATTAATCTTGCAGTAACGCAATGAAATATATGGAGTTAAATTTGCAGTGACGCAATGAAATATACAGCGGTAAACTTGCAGTAACGTAGAGAACTATATGGCGTTAAACTTGCACTAACGCAATGAAATATATGGCGTTAAACTTGCAGCAATACACAGAACTATATGATGTTAAACTTGCAGTAACGTACAGAACTATATGGCGTAAACTTGCAGGAACGCACAGAAAATAACTGTGTTAAACGGTCACTACACTCACACTGACTAAGCTATCCCTACATTGACACTAATGTAAAGATGAATGGTGGTCGCACTACACTCATAATCACTGAACTATCCCTACATTAACACTAATGTAAAGATGGATGGTCGCACTACACTTATGCCCCGCACACACGGTCGGATTTTCCGATGAAAAATGGCCGATCGGAGCGTGTTGTCGGAAATTCCGACCTTGTGTGGGCTCCATCTGACATTTTCCATCGGATTTTCCGACACACAAAGTTGGAGAGCAGGAGATAAAATTTTCCGACAACAAAATCCGTTGTCGGAAATTCCGATCGTGTGTACACAAATCCGACGGACAAAGTGCCACGCATGCTCAGAATAAATAAAGAGATGAAAGCTATTGTGTGTTTTCGTGTTTTACGTCACTGCGTTTAGAACGATCGGATTTTCCGACAACTTTGTGCGACCGTGTGTAGACAAAACAAGTTTGAGCCAACATCCGTCGGAAAAAATCCTAGGATTTTGTTGTCGGAATGTCCGAACAAAGTCCGACCGTGTGTACGCCCTATTACAGTGAACTATCCCTAGATGCACACTAAACTGATATTCTACTGACAATAGAATCAGAATAGCACACTAACTGTCTAATAGCACTGAACAGAGCCCTGTTCTATCTCTCTCCATGCCACTATCACACTACAAATGGCTGAAAGAATAGAAAGAATACTTTTATAGTGTGGGGTGGGATTAGGAGCAATGAGCCATGATTAGATACAGTCATCATGACAGCGTCCAATCATGTCTCTGACAGTTCTCTGTGCCCTGATTAGGCAAAGCATTCATTGCTTCAGCCAATCAGGGTTTTCAATGCACTGTGCAGTGGCGCGGTGCATTTTGGTCGTTCGGCGGGCCGAACAAATGGTTGAATGACCTTTTAATTTGGTTGATTGGAGAACTTCCAAACAGCCAAAGTTTGACCCGAACTCATGCTCAGTCCGAATTGTTTGCCCATTCCTAGTCCTGGGTTATCTCCAGCTAACATGATGATAACAAGGATGAAAGGCAGTGGCTGCGGGCAAAAATTGCTGACCTGGAGGATCACACCAGGCAAAACAATCCAAATTAAGGGTGGTCCCTGAATTATTACCTCCTCAAGATCTCACGCAATACGCCAAAGACTTATTCCATTTGCTACTACCTGAGCTACTTCCTCTTGATCTCACCATTGACCATATCCACCGCATCCCCAAACCCTCCTTCTTACCAGCCAAGGTCCCCAGGGATGTGCTTATGAGGGTACATTTTTTCCCACTAAAGAAGAAATACTGAGAAAATCACCCTATGCAAACATACAAATCTATTCAGATCTCTCCAAGCACACTCTGGATCTCCGCAGGCAGCTGAACACAATGACCAAAACAATATGCAACAACAATATAGCTTACAAGTGGAAGCATCCTACCAAAATGAGCGTAGAACACAATGGAACATCTTTCACTATCACCTCTCTCAAAAAAGGCCTTTCACTGCTTGGAGAATGAGGCATCATACCCATCCAGGCCCCTCAAGCTGGAGCTCACTCATACCCTGACAAAATATACCCCCATGGTTTAAATCTCACTCTGGCCCTCGCTCCAGAAATCGCTGATCACAGCTGTAAATAGTGCTCTTACATCCAACCACGCACAGTCTCCCCCTGTGGCCCATAGGCTGTCACGCTAGCTGTACTTGAACTGTTTCCCCCACTCAGGTTAAGTCAGTCTTCTTGGCTACCTCTAGGCTGCATAGTTCTGACTGTTTTGTTTATCACCCTCATTAACCCCTTTTGTGTTTCCTTCCTCATGCACAAGACCCACAACACTTTCTTAAGTGACTTCCATGCAACACTACTCGAAGACCCATCCAAGACCTACAACATGGTTCAAGACCTACAAACCAGATATGCCAAATCAACTGCTCTTCGTCTCAACCAGAACATGATTACTAAACCCACTCCACCACACCACTCTCTCAAATGGCTATTAAATTCCTGACACTTTATGCAAAGGGTTTAAATCCCCCTGCGAAGAGGGCATCTCTATGGAAGATGGTGCAGAAATCACACTGCAACATAATTTGCATACAAGAGACATCTGCAGCCCCACCCCACCATCACAAATAGGAGCGCAAACTTTTCTTTAGGAATGATATGCAGATTTATTTCGATCAAATTCCGGTATGGAGACGCTTCGTAGATGACATTTTCTTTATTTGGCTTGGGAGTAAAGATACTCTTCTTTCCTTCCTCGATAGTTTAAAAACCAACAGATACAATCTCAACTTTACGTTTGAGCTCAGTCAACACCAAATTACTTTCTTCCAAATTTCAGTAAAAGAGAATGGAAACATTGAGACCTCTCTATACCGCAAGCCTTCAGCAGGCAATTCTTTATTGCACGCCACCAGTTCCCACCCTATTCCCCTCATTAGAAATCTACCGTATGGACAATATCATAGAATCAGGAGAAATTGCAGTGCGAATTCAGAATTTGAAAAAGAAGCTAAATTGCTACGATCTCGACTTGCCTCACGAGGTTACAGCAATAAATGCTTAAAGAGGGCCTATTGGAAAGCTAAAAATCAAAATAGAGTGTCACTCATACACAATGCTAAATCTAGAGAAGCGAGTACAGGGGTCCGGATAATCACTAGATTCTCAGGCCAACAACAACAGATACGAGACATAATCAAAAAGTACTGGTATCTCCTAATGGAAGACAACAAAGTGTCTAAACACCTCAAACCTTACCCAGAGATTACTTTTAGATGTTCCTGGTCTCTTCCAGACACCTTGGTGCACAGTCACCATGATGTTTCAATCACAACTCACATTGAATCTTGTAAAGGCAGTAGGCCTTGTCACAAGTGTCAATATTGCAGATTCATTTATGCTACACAAGGAATTATGCTTCCCAATGGTCACTTTTTCAAACCTAACTTCTGTGTCACTTGTCAATCCATTGGCATTGTCTACATCATGACATGCGAATGCCAAGCATTTTATGTTGGAAAGACAAAGCGCCCCTTTTTTGTCGAATCAGGGACCATGTGTCCCTGATACAAAAAAAACGAATGGAAACCCCTATCAGCCGTCATATAGGCCTGTATCACAAATTTGACAGTAGCAAAATGCACTTTTTTGCTCTCAAGCATATTCCACCTGGTGAGAGGAGTGGAAACTATGATAAGCTATTGCTACAACGAGAGGCCCGCTGGATAAACAATTTATCAGCTTTAAAACTTCCAGGCCTCAATGATGCTTTCAGCTTCAAATCTTTTCTTTAGTTCACAGGAAACATCAACTCAGGTCTTTCAATATTTTGCCTTTCTTTTCAATCTCTTTCATTGCAGTTTACTTCCCTTTTAAAGTATATATGTTCTTTTTACACATACGAATGACTTGTGACCAATTATTGTCTTTGTACGATACAAGATATATTAAATCTATACATATGTAGTGGTTTCCCCAGTACTTGACTCTCTTCCCAAGCCATATATTATTTACTACTTTGTAGTGAACGTCATCAACATTTTAAATTGACAAGTAATATAATTGGATACTTCCACTGCACAGACTTCCTTCTTTGGTTCATACGGACGCCAGGGGCACCCTTGGGATGTGTGAGTAATCAATCGCTCACCCATGGGAGCCCTAGGGGTGCCAGCTCCTTAAGGGGCATTATAGCAAACGGGGCCCTTTTTTTATATT
The DNA here is from genome assembly GCA_037952835.1 of Lithobates septentrionalis. Lineage (NCBI taxonomy): Eukaryota > Metazoa > Chordata > Amphibia > Anura > Ranidae > Lithobates > Lithobates septentrionalis. The sequence continues at coordinate 208,004 of JBBDGP010000707.1, forward strand.
TTTTTTATATATTATTTCATTTTTTTCCATTTATTTTCATTTATTTTATTTTCATTTATTTTCATCATTATATTTATTTTTATTTTTTTAATATATTTGGTTGTTTATTGCACATATTTTTTATATTTATTTTCATTTTTTCCTTTTTTTATTTTGTGAGTATTTTATATTTTATTTCCATTTATTTCATTTCTCCTTAATCCTATTTGATTTTACCAAATCGTTTTCTTTAATTTTTTTTATTGGATTCCCCATATAAATTGAGGATTAACACATCCTCTCCTTACGGACAGAGTGTGGAGATCCAGGGGGAAAGAATTTTTTCTTCTTTTTTTTCCCTCTCTCTTCCCTGTTAGGGGATGATTCTGGGGATGGATGAACTTGTGGGCTATTGTCCCTCTCTGTTCCTTCTTCCAAGATGGCGACACCGGCCTTGGGCCGCTAATGATGTTCTTTATTTATATTCCTTTGTTTGACGCAGGCGCACTGCAGATGTTTGTTGTAACCAGCGTCAGTCATCCTGGCGCATGCGCAATACACTAACGGAAGTATTTGACGTTCCGCTGTCATACTCCGGCCCCGCCCTGCTCCCCGGCGCTCGGAACACCGCAACACACAACCGCATCCCGGCGGTGACGTCAGATGCCGCCGGGATGGAGGAACTATAAGTATACGGCAATCGGCCGCCACTTTCTGTCGGTGGCTCCCTCAGGGGTAAGGGAGGTTGGACATCTCTCTCCCCTCCACTACATGCCAGCATATACTCTACTCTCAAGTAATCATGTCTCCATACTAGTGTGTCTGCTCATGGACAGAGAGATTCACCTCTGTGGGTCAGCACATTTACTTATATAGAATTGTTTCTCTTTTACAGCGTACATATATGTTTACTACACCTGTACTTTACTTACTATTGGCAAATAATCAACCCCTATCAAACCTTTCACTTGGTGAGATGGAAAATGAGCGTGTTTACTCTGCTAATTCAGGCTACTATTAGCCATTCAGCAATATACATTTGATACAACTCAAGGTATTATTATTTGCTTGATTTTTGGATTTTAAATCCTGAATAGTTAGCAGGTTACTATTTGTAACTTCATTTCATATTTGCTATCTCCAGTTTAAAGTACGGATATATACATACTTTGTTCCTCTATGACCACATATCTGGGAGGCCAAGGCATGGGAGTTTCATCCAATCTAATGTGAATGTTTTCCATCACATTTACCTAAACTACTCCACCTGATTCATCTATATGTACCTATTTGGCTTGGTAAGACAGTCTTGATTATATGATTATATAATTGTTATATGTGGAATTTATTCACTTTATTATTTTTTGTTACTTATTGTTCATTGATTAATTGGATATACCTCCATTACTCTAATGTAATCTTTAGTTGTTGTTGTTGTCACAGATGTATGCAATAATATTCTATCCCTAGAACTGTTATTTTAAATTTTATCTTGAATTTCATAAATCATAATATATGACATGTATCTTTGTTTCTCACTTTCAGTAGACCACATATGTACCAGAACGCCTGATGAAGCTCAAAAAGAGCGAAACATGTTGAGTGGTATTAACTAAGTGGTAGTTTCTGCTAATAATTTTGTTAAAGCCAACTATGGTTATTGTGAAACGTGCTTTTAATGAATGAATTTTTTGCTACTATATACTAAATAAACAAATGATTTTATATGGATAGACTTTGCATACATATTTCTTTACTCTAACCATTTACAGATCCACGCACCTAAAAAGTCCCTGGGGTAATTGTACCCCATCTCCCCTTTTCCTTTTTTGTACACATTTATGGGATGTGGTGCCATTGGTTAACTGTCTCTGTCCTCTACAACATTTAAATACTTTCCACATGTTTTCCTAGCATCCAACCAAGTGAAAAAGACTGACTTTTCCAATCTGTGCTCCAAATAACCATGTCATCTAGATAGGCTGCAGAATAGTGTTGATGTGGGCTAAGGATCTCATCCATTATCCGCTGGAATGTAGTGGGAGCTCCATTTAAACCAAAGGGCATCCGCACATACTGCAATAAGCCTTCCAAAGTTGAAAAGTGATTATTTTCTTTTGCTTCCTCTGTCAGGGTAACCTGCCAATACCCTCTAGTGAGATCAAGAGTGGTTATGTACCTAACAGGGCCCAACTTCCCCACAAATTCATCAGCCCGGGGCATGGGATAGGTGTAAGGACCCATTTGGTTTGGGAACCAAGACAATAGGACTACACCACTCACTTTTGCACTTCTCTATCACCCCAAGGTTTAACATCCTTGGTACTTCCTCTGCTACTGCCTGTCTGCGGGCCCTTCTGGCATACGATAGGGCTTAAGCCACACTCGAACCTTGGCATCAGAGATCATGTCATGTTTAACCACTTCCCACCCGGCCACTGCACAGAAACGGCCGGTGGGAGCTCCCTCCTTCTGAGTAGATGTTCCCAAACGTCCTTCAGAAGGAGCGGGATCGCGCGGGCGCGCTACCGTGCCGTCGCACAATCCCGATGTGCGCGTGTTCCTCCGGACCCACCGCATCTCGGAACGGCAGGAGGGCAATGTGATTTGCCCTCCTGATCTGCACGATGGCTGTGTCTAATCACAGCCATCGTAATGTAAACAGAGGGGGAGGGGTGGCATCTGACAGGGGATCACGCCGCCACGTGCCCACACAGCGGCACAATCCTGATCTGCCTGTGCCCCCAGAAACAGGAGGGCTCTGTGATTGGACCTCCTGATCACATGATGACTGTGTCCAATCACAGTCATCATGTAATGTAAATAGAGAGCGGTTGTAACTGCTCTCATCTCTTCCACACCTCACACAGAGCCTGTCAGTGAGGAGAGGAAGAGACAATCTGTGCTGCAGCCAGGAGATCAGTGAGTTTTATAGCTGTTTGTTTGTTGTTTACCCACTGATCACCCAGCTAGTGTCCCCAAAACACAGTGTCCCCAAAACACAAAACAGTGAAAACACCTGTCATACAGTGAACATCTGTCCATCAACAACTGGCACATTTGTCCGCCAACAGGGGGCATATCAGCCCTCCAAAGCTGGCACATTAGCCCGTCAATAGCTGGCACATCAGCCGCCCGCCATCATCATCAGGCACATCTGCCCCGCATCATCAGGCACATCTGCCCGCCATCATCAAGCACATCTGCCTGCCAACATCAGGCACAGCCGCCTAACTTCAGGGATATCTGCCACCCACCATAAGGCACATCTGCCGCCCACCATCAGGCACATCTGACGCTCACCATCAGGCACATCTGATGCCCACCATCTGAAACATTTGCCACCCGCCATCTGACACATCTGCCGCCCGCCAACATCTGGCACATCTGCTGCCCATCTGGCACATCTGCCGCCCGCCAACATCTGGCACATCTGCCGCCCGCCAACATCTGGCACATCTGCCGCCCACCATCTGGCACATCTGCCACCCGCCATCTGGCATCTGCCTGCCATCAGGCACATCTGACCGCCAACATCAGGCACATCTGGCCGCCAACATCAGGCACATCTAGCCGCCCACCATCTGGCACAGCCGCCCACCATCTGGCACATCTGCTGCCCGCCATATGACACATCTGCTGCCTGCCATCTGACACATCTGCCACCCGCCATCTGGCACATCTGCCCACCAACATGACCAAAAGATCGTACAGTACAGAGAAGGCTCTCCAAATACTCCAGAGTATGTTGGACGAGAGTAGAGAGTAACTCTTTCCGTCAGACTCGGATAGCGACTATGAGCCAGTGGAAAGCAGTGGCTCCGAGATGGAAACCAAGGAAGATAGAATCCTAACGGGGAGAATCATGAGAAATGAGCAGGCGCAGACATCCACCAGCAGCGCAGCACTCCAGGGCATCCACCAGCAGGCATCCACCAGCAGCGCAGCACTCCAGGATGATATGCGGGCATCCACCAGCAGCGCAGCACTCCAGCGCATCCGCCAGCAGGCATCCACCAGCAGAACAGCACTCCAGGGCATCCACCAGCAGGCATCCACCAGCAGCGCAGCACTCTGGGATAGGCAGGCATCCACCAGCAGTTCTGCAACCTTCCTAGAGGATAGACCAGATGCTAGCAATGGAGCATCCCATCAACGAGGCAGTGCCCAAAGTAGCATCCCAGATGTTCTACTGTATCCAACATGGCTGCCCGATACGTCAGTAGAACCTGTAATTCCCCTTTTTACAGCCCAGCCAGGCCCTCAGATACAGACGGAAAATGTAACCCCACTTTATTATTTTCATTTATTTTTTACCAATGATCTCCTAACCTACAGTGTGGAGCAATCTGTAATCTATACGCCAGTCAACATATAGCCAACAATCCAAGTTCTTCATATTCCCGTCCTTCAGTTTGGAAACCCCTCACCGTGGAAGAATTTAAAATTTTCCTTGGCCTAACCCTCATGGGGCTGACAAAAAAAAATGAACTCCATTCCTACTGGTCTACCCAACCTATCCACCACATGCCAGTCTATTTGGTCTTTGATGCCCAGAACCCGTTATGAGATGATTATGAGATTTTTACACTTCAATAACAATGCCCAATGCCTCCCTCGAAATCATCCCAGTTAAGATAAATTATTCAAAATTCGGCCCCTAATCAATTTTTTTGCACCAGCTTTACCCTTGACATAAATATTTGTGTAGATGAATCCCTAGTACACTTCACCGGAAGACTTGGAATAAAGTAATACCTCCCCAGTAAAAGAGCCAGACGTGGGGTAACATTTTATAAGGCATGTGACAGGGCTACAGGTTACACATATGACTTTATCATTTATGAGGGAAAAGACAGACAGCTAAACCCCCCTGGATGCCCTACCTACATGGGAACAAATGGAAAAATTGTCTGGCAGCTGATCCAACCCTTCCTTGGGAAGGGTTACCACCTATACGTAGACAATTTCTACACTAGTCTCCCACTTTTCCGCCATTTGTACCAAAAGAACACTGTGGCCTGTGGGACAGCACGGACCAACCGCAAAGGCTTCCCACAGAGATTGGTCGCCAAGAAATTGAAGCAGGGTGAAATGGCAGGACTGAAGAGGTACTAGCGGTGAAGTGGAGAGATAAAAAACGAGATGTCTACATCCTTTCCACAATACATGATGATACCTTGGTGGAACTGCAAAGAAGAAGAGGCCCCATCCAGAAGCCAAAATGTGTGCATGAGTACAACCTATACATGGGGGTGGTGGCAATGAACGACCAGATGATGTAACCCCACTTGGCCACCAGGAGATCACTGTTTTGGTTGCCATTTATTTGATGCAACTAGCCCTGTTCAATTCATATATTATTATTATTTTTTAAGTGCACCCAAAGTTCCCTAACCTAAAATTAAAATCTAAAATTCCAAGAAGACGTTGTCACAGCCCTTCTCTATCCCCAAGTCCCTCAACTAATTCTCTCCAAATCATTAGCCAGACTCCATGAAAGGCACTTTTCAGAAATCCTCCCTCTTACCCAAACAGGTCACAAGCCCCCCAAAAAATGTTGCGTGTGTTCAAGTAGAGGAATTCGCCGTGACACCTGATACTACTGTCCCCAATGTCCCTCCCAGCCAGGCCTCTGTATTGAAACGTGCTATCGGAGCTATCATACTTCACTAAACTATTAGTAGAGTGAAGATGATTTTTTTCCAGTTTTCACTATGTGCCATTTATTTGAATGACCCAGACTGTTAATGACTATGCCTCTGCCAAACATGTTTCTGCCTTCAACGTGAATTGACCTCGGGCTGTTAAATGACCATGCTTTTTGCCTGCTTCCTGAACTCATCATTTGCCCTGCCACTGTACAGCACAGGGGTCTCACATATGTGAGGGGCTCCAGAAAAGGTTTTCCGAGTGGAGAAAACATTTTTGTCTGGGTTTTATTCTTCTCGGATTAGGGTCTGGAGACTCGAAGGCTTCGTAGAGATTTGGGTGGGAAGAAGCCTCTACCCCTGTCCTCAGGTCTTACCTGACCAAGGCCCAATTTACAAAGTGCTGCCTGCTGCCACCTGAACTGGTCATGCCTCCGTCTGCCACCTGAACTGGCCATGCCTTTGCCTGTCACATGAACTGGCCATGCCTTTGCCTGCCACCTGAACTCGCCATGCCTATACCTGTTACCTGAACTGCCTGCTAAACCTTGGACTGTACTGAACTATGTTCATACTTTTCCATATATGTCTGCTGCCTGTACAATTCCTGGACATTTCCTTTGGTCTCACACATGAGGTATCGCCATACTCAGGACGAGTAGCAGAATGTATTTTGGGGTGTCATTTTGGCTATGTACATACTATGTGTTAGAAAGATCTTCTAAATTGACAACTTTGTGAGAAAAAAATAAGTTTTCATTTTCTTTCCACATTTTCCAAAAACTTTTGGAAAGAAATGACATGTTCAAAAGACTCATTATGCCTCATAGAATATACATTGGGTTGTTTTCTTTCCAAAATTGGGTCATTGTGTGGGTAATTCCATTGTTCTGGTGCTCCAGGGCCTAAAATGTTATAGGTACTCAGGAAATGAAATGTGTAATGTATGCCTTTAGAACACCTGATGGTGCTACATGGATGTTGGGCCTCTGTATGTGGCCAGGCTGTGGAAAAGCCTCACACATGGGGTATCACCATACTCAGGACAAATAGCAGAATGTATTTTTGGGGTGTAATTGCAAATATGCCTGCACTGTGTGTGAGAAATAACTTGCAATTATGACAATTTAGTGAAGAAAAAAAAAATATATATATATTTCTTAATTTTCCAAAGCATTGTGGGGAAAAAATTGCAACTTCAAAAAATTCACTATGCCTCTTACTAAATACCTCAGACTGTCTTATTTCCAAAAAGGGGTCATTTGGGGGGTTATTATACTGTCCTGACATTTTAGGGCCTCAAGAAATGAGATAGGCCATCAGTGCATTAGGACTGATACATTTTCAATAATGCGTAGCATGGCTTGTAGACTCTATAACTTTCACACAAACCAATGATCATACAATTATCAGGATTTTTTACCAAAGACATGTAGTAGAATACATTGTGGCCTAAATTTTCGACAAAATTTGATTTTTTTTGGTTTCTTTTAAAAGAGAAAGTAGAAAATGTTGGGTTTTTTCAAAATATTCGCTTTTTTTCCGCTTATATCACAAAAAATAAAAAATTAAGTGGTGAATAAATACCACCAAAAGAAAGCTCTATTTTTGTGAACAAAATGATAAAAATTTAATTTGGGTACAGTGTAGCATGACTGAGTAATTGTCATTCAACGTGAGAGAGCACTGAAAGCTGAAAATTGGTCTGAGAAGGAAGGGGGTGAAAGTGCCTAGTATTGAGGTGGTTAATTACATTTGTGCAGCCTGGCGACTCTGAGAAAAATTCTTTATTACACTGTAGAAACTCTCTCACCTCCTGCTGTTGGGACACCAACATAAACTCAGGTATCTAAACCTCACTTATCCCTTCCTCTTTTTTTAATGGCTGATCACTCAGGGCTAGGAGAGCTTCCCTGTCTTTCCATGCTCTAATTAAATTTACATGATAGGTCGGCTCTTTCTTCTGCCTGTCTGATTGGTAGACCTTATAGTTTACCTCCTCAACCTATACCAGTATTTCATAGGGTCCTTGCCACTTAGCTAGGAACTTACGTTCCACCATGGGGACTAAAGCAAGTACACAATTCCCCATTGGAAAATTTGAACCTTCACTGACCTATTGTACACTCTGTGCTTCCTGTGCTTGCTACATGTGTTCTAGAACAAGGGGCATTACTGAGGCAATTCTATCCTGCATTGCTGAGATATGCTCTATGACACTCCGGTAGGGAGTAGATTCAGTCTCCCAGGTTTCTTTAGCAATATCCAGCAATCCTCGGGGATGCCTCCCATACACAAGTTCAAAGGGTGAGAACCCTGGAAGACTGGGGGACCTCTCTAATTGCAAACAACAAATATGGCAGTAGACAATCCCAGGCTATTCCATCTTTAGCCACCACCTTTTTTTTATCATACTCTTGAGGGTTTTGTTAAACCATTCTACTAAACCATCTGTCTGTGGGTGGTAAACCAAAGTATGCAAATGCTTAATATTGAACAACTTGCACAACTCTTTCATTACCTTTTACATAAGTCCTTTGGTCCGTTAGAACTTCTTTTGGGATCCCAGTATGGGTAAACATGTGGAAAAACTCTTTGGCGATCATCTTGGAGGAAGTATTTCTTAAGGGAACAGCCTTGGGATACCGGGTGGCATAGTCCATGACCACCAGGACATACTGATAGCCTCTAGCAGACTTAACTACTGGCCCTATTAGATCCATAGCAATTTGAACAAAAGGAACCTCAATCATGGGCAATGGCACCAATAGGCAATGGTAATGGGGCTGCCTTTTGATACTCAGGGCATGACTCACAATAGTTTCTCGCATCAGCATGTATCACGGGCCAAAAGAAACACTGTAAAATATGTTCTTTGGTCTTTTCATAGGCCAGGTGACCCCCCAAGGGATATGTATGGGCCAGGTTCAACACTGTCCTCCTTTAAGGGCCAGACACCAAGAGTTGTTCCACAACCTCACTCCAAATTTTGTCAACCCAATGCCACATGTCGTGGTTAACCGCCATATGAGGAAACGCACTCTCTAGCCCTTGGGTGACTGGGGTCCTATTGCTTACCTTCACATTTTTCCAGGCTTGTACAAGAGTAGGATCCTGTAACTGGATGGTCCCAAAGTTGTCCTGAGAGACCTCTACCTCCGGCACACTGGGCAACTTTAGGGTCTCAGGGGTCACCACTGGTTTACCCACATAGGCTGCTATGGGAAAACACATATTTTCATCAGGGGTCACCCCTACAGCATTTTATCAACCTTTGGTTTAAAGGGGTTGTGGTTCCCCCTGCAGTCCCACTAGGAAGTCCAGGCTCAGGACTCTTATCCTTCCCACTGCAGCATTCCTGGAACAGTGAAAAGTCTCTCCCCAGTATTACACTGTGCAATAGGATAGGGGACACAGCCACTTCATGGCAAACAAATCCTGATCTGGTTTCAAACGTCAACAGCACTGTGGGGTACTTCTTTTGAATTTGGATCAGATTGCCTCACCCACCTCTGCAACTCAGGAGGTAGAACTCTCAGGAACTGATCCATTGTAACTTTGTCCACTATTTGGGGCCCTGTGAGTATCTCAGGCTGCATTCAACATTTGGCCAGGTTGATTAGGTCATACATTTGGGAGTGGGGGGGATTCATCTGCCTTGAAACTCCATTTGTGTACTCACTGCGCTCTCACTGCCGCGGTGATGCCCAGACACCGCAAGATCCCAGCTTTTAGTTTGTCATAATCTCGGGCATCCTCAGCAGACAAATCAAAGTATGACTTTTGGGAGTTCCCTGCTAACAGTGGGGCTACAAGTGTAGCCCAGCAGTCTTTAGGCCAGGCCTGCCCCTCAGCAGTTCTCCCAACGTACATAGGAAGGCCTCCACATCATTCTGGGATGTTTTCTTTTCAAGAAGGTGACTTTTGGTGCCTGGCAGAGTGTCGCCAGGGCACCCTGTGGAGACATTTGCAGTCTGAGTTGGAATCCACTGTAGTACTTCAGCTAAGACCTGTCAGTCTTTCTCAGCTGCCTGAGCCAAGGCAGCCACTTGGGCCCAGTTGTCTGTGCCAAAGCAATCACTTGAGCCTCTGTTGCCTGAGCCAGGGGAGCAACAGCTTGCTAACTGGTTGCTTGGGCTTGCTGCTGCTGAGCAGCCAACATTCTATTAGTTTCTTGTTTTGCAGCAGTAGCTTGCCTGTTGCTGTGCAGCGTTACTTTGGAGCAAGGCCTTTATCAAGTCATCCATGCTGCAGATTCACAATTACACTGCAGTACACTGTGCCTTTAGTATACCTTTAGTACCTTTTATACCTTTTATACCTTTAGTATACCTTTGGTATAGACACACACTGCTGTCCTTTTAACACAGCTGACACAATGTTCACAAAGCTTATCTCAATGCAGTCTTTTAACAACACGTACACAATGTAGCCAACAATCTTGCCTTTCAGCGTGAATCAGTAAAGGGATAGTCCGCATCCTCCACCAATTGTGGGTGGTTAGCTTCAAGTAAAGTGTTTTCAGAAAGGTAATCCAGGCGTATGCAAGGTTAAGGGCTTCCTGCCCATGTTTATTTGGTCAGCAAATAAAACAAATAGTAAAGATTTCCCACCCAGGGGTAGAAAACGTAGTCCCAAAGTAAAGGCAAACGAATATAAGCCTCCTGGCTAATAGATAGACCTCACTGGGTCTGCTTCAGTCCTGCAGGCATGTTCCCTCACAGCCTGATTCTCCTCTCTGAGAACCACCACTGATTAACCCAGGTAAGGCAAAATTATACCCTAGGTGGGGAGCGAGATGTGGCCAATGCTTAACCCCTTGCTGCCTACAGACCTTTCACTGGTTAAGGGTTATGAACAGATAGATAAATTGGGGTAATACAGTAGTATCATTTTGAAGGCCGCTAATCATCCAGACCAGGTCAATTCTGTTTTGGTTATGTCTTGTAGTTTAGAGTTAAGTTTATGGAGAAAGGTTGTGTAATTTGCATCTATCAGTTGTTCTACATTTGCTGTCAATGTTATGCCTAGATACTTTATTTCCCCTGCACTCCAAGTATAAGGATATTGCAATCTGAGCTTGTTTTGCATAGAAGTATCTATCCCCAAACCCAATATATTAGATTTACTGTCATTGACCTTGTAATCTGGTATAATATCTGGTTGAATAGATCCAAGGCTTCATGTGCCACAGCCAGGGAGGAGTCCACCTCTATCATGATCATGATAATGTCAACATACTAATAGAATGCAAATTTTTGCCTATTGGCAAACCCTTAATATTTGGGTGATTTCTAATGTAGATGGCTAAAGGTTCCATCAGGAAGTTAAAAATTAAGGACACCCTTGCCTTGTTCTGTTGGATATAGTAAATGGGGATGAAAGAATACCAGACATGTATACTCGGGCCGTTGGTTTAGAATATAGGGCCATGATGGATGTTAGTATATTGCCATTAAAGCCAAATGATTCCAGCACCTTGGCTAGATATAGCCAGTGTATACGGTCAAAGGCCTTCTCTGCGTCCAAATTTAGGAGCAGAGAAGGCCTTTGTTGCCCTTCCACCATATGTATAATATTAATCAGTCGTCAGGTAGCATCCGAAGTTTGCCTATTTTTGGTAAAACCTGTCTGGTCAAGGTGTATAAGCGTGGGCATAATTTTAACAAGGCGTAAGGCTATTAGCTTAGCATAAAGTTTTAAGTCTATGTTTAATAACGATATGGGTCTGTTTAATAACGATATTGGTCTAAAATTGGAAAGACAGGTGGGTTCTTTCCCTGGCTTAGGCAAAGTTACAATCAGAGTGTCACAGAACGTCCCACACTCCGCTTGAGTGCTTCCGTCATATACCACTTCCTCCCAGTCTGTATACAGATATCAGATATTCCAACCTCTCTGAGCACAAAACAAGGCGACACTTGCTTGTTGCTAACATGAACTCACTTTATTCAGAACCAGAATACAGTCTTATATACAGGAGAAGATGAGGTTCCACCCTCCTGCTCATATTACTCTAACAATACAAACGTAACCTAATTAACATGAGCTAATTAACTAATCCTTTATACAGCCTAGGTGACTGAGACATGACCTTTTGCCCAGCCTGAGTTAATTATCACAGGACATTTTCTCACAATAGCAGCAGCTCCAATAGGAGTCGTCCCGTCTCCTACATTGTATAGAGGACAATGTGATCAGCTCATTCAATTAACATAAACACAGGTAGTTGGAGTTGATGACAACAGCATCTCCTCACAGTATGTGTCCCAACAGTATAATTCAGTCTTATTAGCAGGGGGCTGCTGGAGGAATCCCCCCTCCCTCTTCAGGGACACAAATCCCAAATTACCACAGCAAGGAGTCCCCAACAGAATCAAACAACATACAATATATACATATATACACGACTGAGTCCGATTAGTACAGTTCAGACTGGATTTCTAATTCACCTCACAAAGAGTATTGTTCCATTGAAAAGCCAGGGCCCATAATCAAAAGGCAAGAGGCTTGCATTCAGTCCTCTCCAACAGCCTCTGTCCCGGCTAGGTCTGTCACATTTCTCCCCTTTCGGCAGGAGACTAACACAGGAGGAGACTCCAGACGGGTTGACTCCGAAGTTAGTCCATAGTTCCAGTCCTCTACTGCCTGTACCCACACAGTACCCCAAACAAATTGTTCCAAACAGAGTATTACTCACCCAGCCAACCTCTGCCTCTCTCAGAGAACATATCCGCCTCTGGGGAGAGGCCCGGACTGGCCCTTCTCCCTGGAGTCCTTTCTGCCGCTGGAGAGAAGACAGGGTGACTGGGCTCACTCTGTCATGCTGTTGGGGATCTGGGCAAACTGCCCAGCATCCCTGGGGTATACAGGTGGAGACTGAAGTCCCATCCACCTTCACAGGTAATCCATCCTCTGTTAGTTGAGGGCAGAGTCCAGCAGTCCTCGGCCCTGTTGCCAGCCCTTCTGCTGGAAACCCCCCACCATCTGTTCCGGCTAACTGTTGGGGAGGGAGGCCGACTGCCCCGCCTCCCTGGAACTCTGTAGATGTTGCCGGTGCTGGGCAGAGGTTGGTAACACTCTGCCCTGTTGCCAGCACTTCTGCTGGGGACTCTGCATCCACAGCTCCGGCTAACCGTTGGGGCAGGAGGCTGGCTTCCTCCACTCCCAAACTGTGTAGCTGCCATTGGGGAGGTGAGCCGGCTGCTTCCTTTTCCATTCCCTCATTTGGTTGCTTGGACGACATGTCTATAGTACTGTCTCCCAGGTGCACTGATCTTTGCTAGGGAGGGAAGGCTGCTTCCTCCATGCTGGCCAACTGTTGGGGAGGGACAACACACACCTTCTCTCCCTTTTCCCCCTGTATCTGCTGCTGGGAAGTGATTGCCACCTTCTCACCCTGGGCGTCCGAAACTGCCACAGGTGTGGGGCAGAGGTCTTGGACCCTCTGTCCGGTTGCCAGCACTTCTGCTGGAAAAGTTTGTTGTAACTCCACAGATACTGCTGTTGGTGCTGGGCAGAGCACAGTGAAGTTTGGCCCTAATACCAGCTCTTCTGCTGGAGGCTCATCAGGTTGTTCTTCCTCAGCAGAAAAGTCTATTAAATCCCTTATCTCTATAACTGGTGTCTGGGGATAGAGGATCACCATCTCCTGTCCATGGAACCCAGAAGATGTTATCAGTGCTGGACAGAGGTTAGCAGAACTCTGCCCTGTGGTCAGCACTTCAGGTTTGGGGACGGCAATCTTCAGATTTTACACTGCCGATTCTCTGGCATGCTGCTGAAGGTGTTCTAGCAGTTTCCTGTATGCCCTTTCCAGATGCTGTTCCTTCCTTAGCAAATGGTCCAGATCAGGTTTGAGCTCTGAGACCCCTGCAAGACCGAGCATAGCCTCTCTATATTCTCACAGGTCCTCAAGGTCAGGTTCCCCTTCATCACCAAACATAAAATGATCTGTAAGACTCTCCCACAGCAATCTGGGGCCTCCAAAGTCATATCCCTCCGGAGAGCATTCTGTTGTCTCCCCTAAATATCCCTCCTCTGCGTGCCATTGCAGAGCCCGATAATGATTGTCCAGCTCTATCTCCTGCTGGACCAGCCTGTCCAACTCAGTCACCCATTGCTCCTGGGGCCGCTCTCCCAGGAATGCCATCTGCAATGCCCATTGGTTACTGGCCCACTGCTCTTGGGTTGGAAAGCACTTGCCCTGGTTTATACCAGCGAGCTGGAGGGCTCCAATCCAGAGCTCCACCCGAATCTGCTGCCTGAGCTCTAGGTATTCATCCTCAGACACAGTCCTGGTGTATGTTGAAAGGATGATCCGCAGCAGCCCCGGGAACTCTGATGCCAGGTCCATATCTCCGCTGGGGTGACTGAAGTCTGCTATGCTGATCTTGGATCCAGTTGGAGGGTGGATGTCCCAGACTGCAGGAAGCTTTCCCGCTGCTTGCCACCAATGTCACGGAACATCCCACACTCCGCTTGAGTGCTTCTGTCATATACCACTTCCTCCCAGTCTGTATACAGATATCAGATATTCCAACCTCTCTGAGCACAAAACAAGGCGACACTTGCTTGTTGCTAACATGAACTCACTTTATTCAGAACCAGAATACAGTCTTATATACAGGAGAAGATGAGGTTCCACCCTCCTGCTCATATTACTCTAACAACACAAACGTAACCTAATTAACATGAGCTAATTAACTAATCCTTTACTGAATTAATTATCACAGGACATTTTCTCACAATAGCAGCAGCTCCAATAGGAGTCGTCCCGTCTCCTACATTGTATAGAGGACAATGTGATCAGCTCATTCAATTAAAATAAACACAGGTAGTTGGAGTTGATGACACCAGCATCCCCTCACAGTATGTGTCCCAACAGTATAATTCAGTCTTATCAGCAGGGGGCTGCTGGAGAAATCCCCCCTCCCTCTTCAGGGACACAAATCCCAAATGACCACAGCAAGGAGTCCCCAACAGAATCAAACAACATACAATATATACATATATACACGACTGAGTCCGATTAGTACAGTTCAGACTGGATTTCTAATTCACCTCACAAAGAGTATTGTTCCATTGAAAATCCAGGGCCCATAATCAAAAGGCAAGAGGCTTGCATTCAGTCCTCTCCAACAGCATCTGTTCCGGCTAGGTCTGTCACACAGAGCTTCAAGTATTTCAGGCGGAAATGAGGCAGAGGCAGCTGCAGAGTGGAATATTTGGTGTAGATGTGGGTATAGTAAAGTCTTAAATTCCTTGTAGTATTCCCCATTAAAGCCATCAGGACCCAGTGATTTGTTCAAAGGGAGTGACTCTATAGCTTTATATATCTCTGACTCATTAAATGGTAGATTTAGGGATTGGAGCTGGGCTGATGACAATTTTGATATGGATAACCTTGCTAAAAATCGGTTACTGGCTTCTGGAGTTGGTTGGAGGGTTGAATGATCATCTTTTAAATTATATAATGTTCCATAGTAATAGCTAAAGGCGTCTGCTATTTTTTGGGGATAGAATTATTTTTGTTTAGTTTCAGGATGAAGTATATAAGGTATCTTGGTTCTATATCTATGGCCTCTAAGGTTCTGCACTAAAAGTTTTCCTGCTCTATTCCCATTGACATAATATGTCATCTTTAGTCTCTTGGCTGTTTTTTCAAAACTTTCTAATAGATGGAGTCTAAGGTCAGATCTAAGTTGCGTTAATTTTAGGGAGAGGGCTGAAAATGATTTAAGTTTATTTTGGGCGTCTATATCAGAAATTTCTTTTGTCAGTTTAACAAACCGCTTCTGCCTCTTATCTCTTGCCCCTAACTGAATGAAGATGCCTCTTATGAATGATTTATGGGGGGCGTTCCACAACATAAACAGGTTTTGTACCGAGCCTGCATTATCAGTAAAAAAAATCTTTCAAATGGGTATGGATCTTTTCTTTTGTCTCTTCTTGTTGTAATAAGTATGTGTTGACTCTCCAGACTGGGCTTAGCGTGGAAGAAACAGAGTCTGCTATAGACAGGATTATTGAAGAGTGGTCAGACCACGTTATCGAGTTTATAACAGTGGATTTTGTTTGTAGCAGGACTTGCTGGTCAACTAATGCCCCATACACACGAGCAAAAGTCTGATGAGAGCTTTTGGTCTGAAAATGCGACGTGTGTATGCTCCATCGGACTTTTGCTGGCGGAATTCCAGCCAGCAAAAGATTGAAAGCATGTTCTCAATTTTTTGGTCGGAAAAAGTTCAGATCGGAAATTTCGATCGCCTGTAACAATTCCGACACGCAAAATTCCTACGCATGCTCGGAAACACTTCGATGCATGCTCAGAAGCATTGAACTTCATTTTCATGGCTCGTCATAGTGTTGTACGTGACGCGTTCTTGACGGTCGAAAGTTCAGCGAACTTTTGTGTGACCGTGTGTATGCAAGCCAAGCTTGAGCGGAATTCCATCGGAAAAACCATTCAAGATTTTTCAGCCGGAAATTCCGCTTGTGTGTACGCGGCATTAGAAAAGGTCTATTCTAGTGTAAACCTGATGAGGTGGAGAAAAAAAGGTAAAATCCCTTTTGCCAGTGTGTATGCAGCGCCAGGCATCATAAACATTTTGTTTGTGGAGAGATGGTAGTAGCATTGGATTATGACATTTAGTTTTGGATGTCTATTGTAGGATCTGGGGTGGCTTTGAAGTCTCCGCAAACTACAAGTAGACCTTTTTGATGTGATCTGATCTTTTTCATTAACTTGTTGAAGAAGTGAACTTGGTGATTGTTGGGAGAGTAAACATTTACTATTATATAGGTAGTGGAGTTTAAATCACACAGCAGTATCAGGAATCTGCCGTGAGGATCACATATTTCTTTGTGTAGCATAAATGCCACAGAGTCTCTGATGGCTATTAAAACGCCTTTGGTTTTGGAGTCCGCGTTAGCAGTAAACACATAGGGAAAATTTTATGCGAGCATTTTGGTGGGGCTTGTTTGCAGAAGTGAGTCACTGAGCACATAATATGAATCTATGGTTTAAGAGTGCTTCTTTCCACAAGGCCATAAGCGGCGCTGCCCTCTATGCCAATTTGTGGGTGCCAGATAGGAATAAATCCCACAATTCACACTACGTCAGAGTGACTACGGTACATAAGGCTTCCACCATTAATTGAAGCCTACTGTAGTTTAGGCCAAAAATAAATCATATATATAGGGGTAAGCAGATTAACAAAAACATCAATATTGAAAAGTGCTGGCATATGATGTGTTCCCCTTGCGGGGTACAATGTAATCCAAGGTGGAGATATTCCTAAGTGATAAGATAAATAATCCCTGAGATTGCAGGATTAAAGTGAAACAGTGTAATTAAATATCTTTATGCCCCAGAAATTCAAAAGTATTGGGACAGAATGGCGCCAAAAAATATTCAAAAGTATAGGGACAGTGATAAGAAACAATGAGTGTTGTGCTAATAAGTGTAATGAATATAATCAGTATAATGTGTACATGTCCCCTCCATATGAATATGCAGGAAATCTTACATAAAACGAAATTTAGCCTCAATAGTCAAAAGTATTGGGACAGTGAAACGTTTGAAACCGTGAACTGTGATGTGTCCTATGTGCATAACGTGAATTGTCCTTAAGTGTAGATAAACAAATAATATTATACCTCTCCCAATGTTAAATTACAGTATAAAATTAGTAATTGAAAACTATAGTATATATCAAATAGTGGAGTTAATTGATAAAAAGTTCATAAATGTGATCCATCCAGGACAAATATTGTTAACCAGGTAGGGAAAGACAAAGTTCGGCTGAGACTGCTGTTTTTTCACCCAATAAGGTTACACCCTGGTGACTTCTGTGCAGTTATTCCATAAGGTGACTTGAAGTGCTCGCCCCCCTCTGCTGCCCCACTCACCAGAGATGATCACCCCTACAGGGGTACCGAGCGACAAAGTGGGTGCCTCAGGGCGAAAGATGTTCACTTCCAGGGCGCTTCCTTCTCCTGAGTTTTGTGCGGTCCTTATAGCTGTTCCGGGATAGCTGTGGAGAAGAGGAGGATGATCCATTGGAAGACACATCTATGGACGAAGAATCTGAGGAAGCAATCCCCATACCTTCTTTGAGTACACCTATAAGAATAGAGAACCCACCATACATCCCAGCAAGACACCAGATCCCTAACACACCATCTAATAGAAGGGATACTAGAAGAAATTCCTTTAGAGGACCCCCTGTGTATTGGACTCCATCAAACAGATACAATGTACCTGTGAATAACCGATACTCCCCTCTGAGAGAAGAATATAGGAGACCGCCCAGGAGGGAAGAGTACAGAAGACCACACCCTGGTAATGTAAGAGGGGAAGAAGGAAGGAAGGTTTTTCCCGGAGTCACCTATCAAGACAAACCCCCAGGGAGATGGAGACCACGTATCCCATACAGGAATTATGGCTGGAAGGGACGGAATATGGAAGGAGGACCAAGACAGGAAGATCGGTATTGGAGTCCAAGAAGGAGAAGAGACCGCAACGTATACCAAGAATACGATACAAATCCCCGGACCGAAACTATGAGGGACTACCAACAGGGAATGGATACGGGACCCACACAGAGACATATAGAAAGAGAAAACAGGCAAGAGGAAAGCGAGGAGGCAAGAAGAAGAAAGAGGCCCAGAAACTATTAGGACAAGGTATATTTAATCTCAGCAATGTGCAATTTACGCGAGAAGAGCTTAGGGTATTAGAATTGGGGCTTAAATATGCCCCTGATAAACCTTTTGACCAATTTGAGGCTTTTATTGACCTACAAAAATTTTTAAGAAAACTAAATATCAAGAAACATTTTGCAATGAACCCAGGTGTAGCAGCAAGGGAGGATTCAGAATTTGAACAAACCAACCTCAAAAATAACTCGATTTTTAACCCAAAAACCCCAGGGAACCAATGCATTAATGCTTTTAAAAAAATGGTGGAAGAGGATATTAAACTAATGAGAAATACTAACAAAAAAAGACCGAAAAACATCTGGAATACCATCAAGAACATAGGAAAAAAACATGAGGTAGTGATCAGGCCTGCTGATAAGGGGGGAGGCCTGGTCATCCTGAATAAAAAGGATTACCAAGATGAGATGAACAATCTTTTAAGTATAGAAAATACATACAAAACGCTAAAAGGGAATCCGAAGAAAAAATATGAAAAGAAGCTTAAAACCTATGTGGAAAAAGGAAAAACCAGAGGGATACTAAACGGTAAAGAGGCAGAATATTTAATATCCAATTCAACTAAAACCCCAGTGATATATCACACACCTAAGATCCACAAAAGGCTGGAAAAACCACCAGGGAGGCCAATTATCAGCGGAATAAACTCCATCTTTTCTAGGTTGGGGGAGTACCTGGACATTTTTTTAAAACCCTTGGTGAAAGAAGGGAAATCCTACCTGAGGGACAGTATGCAATTAATCCAAGAACTACAAGAGATTAAGGGAGTAGAACAATGGTTACTGGTGGCAGTAGATGTGAATTCCCTGTACACGAGTATTGAACAGAAGGATGGCCTACGGGGTGTGGAAAGAGCCCTCCACAGGAACACAAGCATGAAGCAAGAACAGATTGGCTATATACTTGAGGGCCTAAAAATGGCCATGGAATGTAACTACTTTTGGCATGACAGAAAATATTACGTACAAACAAAGGGAGTTGCAATGGGAGCACGCTATGCTCCTAGCGTAGCTAATTTATTTATGGACCTGTGGGAAGACAAATACATCTACAGCCAAAACATACCACAGATCAAGATATACAAAAGATACATAGATGACGTGTTCATCTTATGGGGTGGAACACCAGATAGCCTTACAAAATTCCATGAAAATTTGAACATTAATAAGTATGGTATCAAGTTCACTGGGAAGTGGAGTCATGAGAGAATTGACTATTTAGACCTAGAAATTTTTAAGACAGGAGATAAGTTAACAACCCGCACCTTTTTTAAACCAACAGACAGAAACGGCTACATCCCCACCTCTAGCTGTCATCACCCAAGATGGAAAAGCAATGTCCCCAAAGGACAGTTACTACGGATAAAACGCAATTGTGATACAGCCGAAGATTTTAACGAACAGGCCGACATTTTAATCAAAAAATTCCAGGAAAAAGGATATGATAAAGAAAGACTGTTGAAATTAAAAGCAGATATTATGAAGATAGACAGAACCTCCCTGCTCTATAATAAGAACAAAAAAGCCCAGAAGATGCCGGAAGTAGCGTTTATTACAGGGTTCAATAGCCAGTTCAGAGATTTCGAGAAAATAATAAAGAAGTACTGGCCTATACTCAAGGAAGCTCTCACCTTAACAAAACTCCTGCCAGCCAGACCCAAATTTATATACAGAAAGGCACCCAACCTAAGGGATCATCTAGTGAAGAATGTTATTGACCCCCCAAAGGCGATCAAAATATGCCCAGACCTAAAAGGATTTTTTAGGTGCCAGAGATGCCTACCGTGCAAAGTATCAAAAAGACAATCTAGAAGGAAGAATACGTTTAAATCATGTACTGACTACAAAGAATATAAAATCAACCAACTGATTACCTGTCGTAGCACACACGTGACATATGTTGTCGAATGCCCCTGCCGGCTTCAATATGTGGGCAGAACCACCCGTCAATTGTTTGTCAGAATTCGGGAACATATCAAAAATATTAGGAATGGGTTCCCTAATCATAGCTTATCGAGACATTTTGACGAGGTACACCATAGGGACCCCAGCGTACTCACTTTCTATGGGATTGATTCCGTGCAGGAACACTGGCGTGGAGGTAACAGAGAAACCTCAATCTCCAGAAATGAAACGAGTTGGATTTACCGTTTAGGTTCCTTGGCCCCCAAAGGGCTTAACCTTGACATAGATTTGAACTGCTATATAGCTAACCCATAAAGTCTCTAAAAAGGTTCCGAACAGTGCTTTTATGTATTGAAGGTCTTTTTAAAAGTTTTTAAACAAACGCTCCTAAGACATCAACCTGACCCAGTTACATATATGAGGCATACGGGGGTATGTAGATAGCTGATGCTGATTGATATAGAGGAAACCAGAGGGGATTAGGGCTTGACTCATGGACATGACCTATGTAATGGGGGACTCTCTTTCCTTCTCCCCCCCCCCTTGCCTCCTCTCCCCCCCCCACCCCCTTCCCTACCCCATATCTTCTTACAGTGCAATAACTATCCAATTAGAATTGATATATGGGTTTTGTCCCAAAACTTTTGAAGTTTGGGCCAATCTGACACTTGGTATGAGGATATATTACCTACACTGGCAACTTGATATTCTTATATTTTTATATGGGCAGCTCATATAATTCTATGTGCCCGTTTACCGTTTGCTCTAGGCTTGTCAACACGTGCATGTTACAACGCATATTAAAACACCTGTCCATATACACCTGGTAATATGGGCACTGTGACAATTACATTGCATTTCCATTCACCATTTTGATTCACCATTTAAATGCACTTGCCTCTTTACATCATGTCGCCTTAATATAATGGTTTAAATAATAGACGTTGAAGAATTAAGGCTACTGTGAATATTAAACTATTACTGTCGTGGTTTTTTATATATAGATCAATTTTTTATGCATTTTTCCTGTATTTTTCCTGTATTTTTTATATTTTTTATATATATTTTTTATGTATTTTTATAAATGTTTTTATGGATAATTTTTATATATTTTACTCTTATGGTTGCTCTTACCAATTGTGGGATTTATTCCTATCTGGCACCCACAAATTGGCATAGAGGGCAGCGCCGCTTATGGTCTCAACTTTCACTTATTTATTGCACAATTAGACCCCTCGGGGTACTAATTAGAGATAGGCAGCAGCCCCTACTTCATCCTAAGCGCGGATTTACCCTCTTATAATTCTTTCCACAAGGATTTACGTTTCACAGGATGGTTAAGCCCTTTGGCATTAATGGATAATACATTAATTGTCATGGCTCATAAGTAGGATTTATGCTTGTGAAAGAGAAGAGTTCACCCTTATGTTACTTGAGCTGCTTTTTGCAGTTGTAACTAAAGCCCTGATCGATGATAAAGTTCCCCATTTAAGAAGCTTTGTATAATATTCACAGTATTTGAAATGTTCCTGATTGGTCTTTGTAGAATTGTCCAAGAGAAAACCACATTGTAAGTGTTCCTGTTACGGTCCATTTGGGACTGAGGAAACCCCTCAGAGTTCTTGGTGTTGTTTCCATCCAAAAAAATTAGAGAATAAAACATAGAAATAACAAAGAAAAAAACATTGTAACATTCATAACATCAAACGCACTGTGTTTGGTGCAAAGAGCATAGTGGGTGAATATCACCCAAGGACAACATTTTGCTGCTAGGTATAACTGGGGGGTAAGTTCAATTGTTTAGACTCTGTCACTATTCACTTAGGGACTAAGAGTAGGTATAGACCATCCGGCCTCCTTTATGCGTGAGATTTGGCATTTTTTGCAGTTACTTTTCTCCACTCCTGTTCAAGTTGACTTGGAGTGATGGTGGGAATACTTTCATTGTTTCAATCAGGTAGGATACCCCATTCTTTCAGGAGAGCAATTCCTTTATCCAGGGATGTCACTGCATAGGTATCCTTGGTGATTGATATTTTCGTTGGGTAGTCCCATCTGTATGCAATTTTGTGATTGCACAAGATTTTTGTCACCGTGTTTAAGCTCTTTCTTTTTTGTAATGCATATTGAGACAAATCAGCAACAAATTGGAATTTGTTCCTGTTTTCCTGTAATTGACATGAGATGCTCTTTAATGTGAAAGAAATGCAAACAAAGGAGTGTATCTCTAAGTATTTGATCTGACCGATGAGACAGCTTAGGCAGGTGGTGAATCCTGTCAATAGTATCGTCTAAGTCTGTGAGACTTGGTAGGAGAGATTTAAACATACCCTGTTTCCCCAAAAATAAGACCTAGCATGATTGTCAGTGATGGCTGAAATATAAGCCCTACCCCCCCAATAAGCCCTACCCTGTTTCCCCGAAAATAAGCCCTACCCTGAAAATAAGACCTACAAGGACTTTAACTAGGGCTTATTTGGGGGGTAGGGCTTATATTGCAGCCATCACCGACAATCACGCCAGGTCTTATTTTCGGGGAAACAGGGTAGTAGCTGCATAGAGGCTCAGGTCAGATTGTTGTACTAATTGAGGGATCCCCCTAATTTTCAGATTATTCCTTCTGGACCTGTCTTCCATATCTGCTAGCTTTGCTTTAATCCATTCATTTTCACCTTCCCTCTCATCCACTAGATCATATATGGTGGAAGCGTATTCTTCCATTTTTGCCTCAATGTGATCCACTCTATTCCCCACTTCTTGTATATCTCAATTAAATCAGTCAATACACACAGCCATATGAGTTTGGATTGTCTTTTAGAACCGTGTCCAGCCCAGGTTGATTTTGTGTGGGGAAAGATTCTATAGATTCTGGCAATTCCCTCGTGTCTTCCACTGATTCTGAGGCTGGGCTCACGGCCATGCTCAATCCAGTGCCATCCAGCCTGGGTTTTGCTTTGGCCAGGCTGCAGGATGATGGGGTAGGGGGATAGTAGTGCTGGTCAGTGGGGGATCCATTATTTGGGGAGTGATTGCATTTTTTTAAAAGCCTTTTTCTTTGAGGAGGCTGCTGGGGGTGAGTAGGCCTCGGCGCCATCTTGCCTACCTCCACAGCCATTCAATGTGAACAAGTTCATCAGACGCTGGGGATTCCGATCATTCCGCCGTTTTGTGGACATGATCTTGGGGGTGTCCGGAGTCGTCCCGCTGAAGAATCAGGGTGTACAGCACCTTGGAGAGGTGTCTTCATGCCACTGTCCCTGTATCGCCGGAGCTCTGGGATTATACGACCATCCGGCTTCCACGCTAGGCCACGCCACCCAAGATTGAATCTTTTTTATGAATGTGAGCCTATCAATGGAGTCTTTGGCCTGGCACACTCTTTGATCCATTAAAAACCCGCCAGCAGCACTGAATGTGTGTTCAAAAACCCCGCTGGATGCAGGACAGGCCAGTAGCTCAATTGCATATTGAGCAAGTTCTGGCCAGTGGTCCATCCTTAAGACCCAGTAACCCAGTGGATGCTCTGTTGGAAATGTCTCCAAGTCTGCTTTTGCCCCTATACTGTATATTCCTGCACCATATAATGCAGACACTGGCAATGGTTGCTTGAACCGATCAGACCTGGGTGCTGAGAACTGAAAAATGGTTTAAAGGCAACTGTCAGAAGGCCACTTTCTCCACCGCTCTTCCTCTGTCTGAATGAAGCCTCAGCAACATGTTGTCCAGCACCAGGAAATGGTAACCTCCCAGGGTCTGGAAATGCGTTGCACAAACCTTTCCTGAAGGCCTCCTGAAGATGTTTCATCCTCTGCTCCCTATGCGAAGGCAGGATGAGTTCTACAACCTTACCCTTGTAACGTGGATCAAGAAGGGTTATCAGCCAGTAATGATCCATCTCCTTAAAACTACAAATCCTAGGGTTCTTTCACAGGCTTTGCAGAATCAGGGAGGCCATGCAGCATAAGTTTGCAGAGGCATTCGATTCGGAGTCCTCTGGGTTACTAAGGATCACATGATCCCTAACTACCTCCTCCCAGCCATGTACAATTTCTTGGGTTTCTGGGGACTGAAAACCATCCATTGAAGACTGCTGCTGAGTGTTATCCTCTACATCCATGCTGACACAATCCTCCTCCTCTTATTCCTGTGTGTTTGGAGGGTAAAGGGGCCTTGAGAGGAAAAGAAGTCTTCCTCTTCCTAGCGCTGTTCTGTCTCAAGTGCCCTGTCCATGATTCCATGAAGCGAGTGATCCAGCAGAAAGACTAGAGATACAGTGTCACTGAAGCATGCATTGTCACTGCTCACCATCCTTGTGGCCTCCTCAAATGGTGACAGGACAGTGAATGCATCCTTGATCAGTAGCCACTGGTGTGTAGGGATGAGCCGAACACCCCCCCCCGGTTCAGTTCGCACCAGAACCTGCGAACGGACCGAAAGTTCACACGAACGTTAGAACCCCATTGATGTCTATGGGACTCGAACGTTCAAAATCAAAAGTGCTCATTTTAAAGGCTAATTTGCATGGTATTGTCCTAAAAAGGGTTTGGGGACCCGGGTCCTACCCCAGGGGACATGTATCAATGCAAAAAAAACTTTTAAAAACGGCCGTTTTTTCGGGAGCAGTGATTTTAATGATGCTTAAAGTAAAAAAAAAAGTGAAATATTCCTTTAAATATCGTACCTGGGGGGTGTCTATAGTATGCCTGTAAAGTGGCATGTGTTTCCCGTGTTTAGAACAGTCCCTGCACCAAATGTCATTTTTTAAGGAAAAAATCTCATTTAAAACTGCTTGCGGGTTTAATGTCCGGTCCTGGAAATATGGACGAAAATCAGTAAGACAAACACCATGGGTACCCCCCAGTCCATTACCAGGCCTTTTGGGTCTTAAGGGGAACCCCGCACCCAAATAAAAATAAGGAAAGGTGTGGGGCCATCAGGCCCTATATACTCTGAACAGCAGTATACAGGCGCTGCAAACAAGACAGGGACTGTAGGTTTGTTGTTAAGTAGAATCTGTTTGTCATTTTGAACGGGTACATTTTTAACGTGTTTAGCTCCAGCCAAAAAATCTTTTTTAAGCTTTTTGGAAAACATAGGGAAGGGTTATCACCCCTGTGACATTTGTTTTGCTGTCTTTCCTCTTCTTTAGAAGATTTCACCTCACTTTTTGTCCCAATGACAAATGCTTTTTGAGATTTTTTTTTTTTTTTTGTGGAACAAGGATTGGAAAGCATCAGTGGAAAGGAGAATTGTTTTTCCCATATTAACTCTTACAGGAGAGAATTTCCCTTCCTAGGGGTAGATTTCATCTCACTTCCTGTTGTCTCCTTCCGTTTGCAAGTAGGAGTCGTTTGTAAGTTAGATGTTTGAAAGTAGGGGCCTGCCCTATATACTCAGCAGAAATTTGGGCCTTAGGTGTTGTTGTGGCCACAACACTGTAAGCCCTCACAGGGCCCTGCTGTGAAATAATAGATCAAGAATTGTAATTACATGCCCCTGTTGAACAGGGGCAGAAAAACTGGGCCTTTGGTGGTGGTGGTGGTGCTGGTGCCACAACACTGTAAGTCCTCACTCGCTCTTGGTGGGTGCAGAAATGGGCCCTGCTGTGAAATATTAGATCAAGAATTGTAATTACATGCCCCTGTTGAACAGGGGCAGAAAAATTGGGCCTTTGGTGGTGGTGGTGGTGGTGGTGCTGGTGCCACAACACTGCAACCCCTCACAGACACTCTAGTTGGAACGCAGGAACGAGCCCTGCTGCAAAGTATTGCATCAAAAATTGTAATTACACGCAGGGGCAGAAAAATTGGGCCTTAGGCACTGGGGCTGGTGCCACAACACTGCAACCCCTCACAGACACTCTAGTTGGAATGCAGGAACGAGCCCTGCTGCAATGTATTGCATCAAAAATTGTAATTACACGCCACTGTTAAACAGGGGCAGAAAAATTGGGCCTTAGGCACTGGTGCTGGTGCCACAACACTGCAACCCCTCACAGACACTCTAGTTGGAACGCAGGAACGAGCCCTGCTGCAAAGTATTGCATCAAAAATTGTAATTACACGCCCCTATTAAACAGGGGCAGAAAAATTGGGCCTTAGGCACTGGTGCTGGTGCCACAACACTGCAACCCCTCACAGACACTCTAGTTGGAATGCAGGAACAAGAATGAGCCCTGCTGCAAAGTATTGCATCAAAAATTGTGATTACACGCCCCTGTTAAACAGGGGCAGAAAAATTGGGCCTTAGGCACTGGTGCTGGTGCCACAACACTGCAACCCCTCACAGACACTCTAGTTGGAACGCAGGAACGAGCCCTGCTGCAAAGTATTGCATCAAAAATTGTAATTATACGCCCCTGTTAAACAGGGGCTGAAAAATTGTACCTTAGGCACTGGTGGTGGCGCCCAGAACCAAAAATGTTCTTACAAGCTATCAGCGTGATGATTGAGGAGGAAGAGGATAATTACTCAGGGATAGGGATGAGCTTCGTGTTCGAGTCGAACCCATGTTCGACTCGAACATCGGCTGTTCGACCGTCCGTCGAATTGCGAACGATATGGGCCGTTCGCGCCAAATTCGTGTGGCGCGTCACGGCCCATAATTCACTGCGGCATCGCAGTGCATTGCTGGCTGATGATTGGCCAAGCATGCACTATGACCCGCATGCTTGGCCAATCACAGCGCCGTCAGTAGAGAGAGCTGTAATTGGCCAAAGCCAGGGTGGCTTTGGTCAATTATGGCTCAGGGGATTTAGTACACGCCCCACACTATATAAGGCCGCCTGCACGGCGGCCCTGTGTAGTGTGTGTTCCGGTGTGCTGAGAGATAGAGAGAGAGAGAGACAGTGTCATTTGATTTGAGTTAGATAGATTAGGCAGAACAGTCAGTCAGTTAGCTGCACTTACAGTGTATTGTGTATATATATGCATCCCAGGTGTTGCATATATATATATATACACTGTATTCAGTTTAGCTAGATCCGTTCCTGTTATCTTCTATCTAGACTATTTACATTTAGTGCAGTGCGTCCTGCTCACAGTGTTCAGCTAGATCCGTTCCTGCTATTTACATTTAGTGCAGTGCGTCCTGCTCACAGTGTTCAGCTAGATCCGTTCCTGCTATTTACATTTAGTGCAGTGCGTCCTGCTCACAGTGTTCAGCTAGATCCGTTCCTGCTATTTACATTTAGTGCAGTGCGTCCTGCTCACAGTGTTCAGCTAGATCCGTTCCTGTTATTTACATTTAGTGCAGTGCGTCCTGCTCACAGTGTTCAGCTAGATCCGTTCCTGCTATTTACATTTAGTGCAGTGCGTCCTGCTCACAGTGTTCAGCTAGATCCGTTCCTGCTATTTACATTTAGTGCAGTGCGTCCTGCTCACAGTGTTCAGCTAGATCCGTTCCTGCTATTTACATTTAGTGCAGTGCGTCCTGCTCACAGTGTTCAGCTAGATCCGTTCCTGCTATTTACATTTAGTGCAGTGCGTCCTGCTCACAGTGTTCAGCTAGATCCGTTCCTGCTATTTACATTTAGTGCAGTGCGTCCTGCTCACAGTGTTCAGCTAGATCCGTTCCTGCTATTTACATTTAGTGCAGTGCGTCCTGCTCACAGTGTTCAGCTAGATCCGTTCCTGCTATTTACATTTAGTGCAGTGCGTCTTGCTCACAGTGTTCAGCTAGATCCGTTCCTGCTATTTACATTTAGTGCAGTGCGTCCTGCTCACAGTGTTCAGCTAGATCCGTTCCTGTTATCTTCCTACTGACAGGCAGGCTTGTCTGGTTACAGTATATAAAGCTACCTGAAGAAAATTACAGGTGTTCTATCCCAGCTTAGTGCAGCTACAGGCCATTAGTATGTCTGGAAGGCCAAGAAGGAGAGGCAGACAGTCACAAGCCAATAAGAGAGGGCAAGCAGGCTCTGTGTCTAGTGCTGGTCGTGGAGACGGTGCATCCTCATCAGCACGTGGCCATGGGACACGCTTGGCCTTTTTTTCGGCAGCTGGCCGTGTTGAGCCGCAACATGCGGAAGACTTGGTCGAGTGGATGACCAAGCCGTCCTCATCCTCCTCATCCTCTCTCACCCATGCCCAGGGTGCTTTGTCTGGCAAAGCAGCGGCCTCTTCCCTCAGCTCAATGTCATCAGTGACTCCTTCCCTAGCTCCACCATGTCCTCCTGAGGATTCCCTAGAACTGTTTGACCACAGTGTTGGGTACATGCTCCAGGAGGATGCCCAGCGTTTGGAAGGCTCTGATGATGATACTGAGCTCGATGAAGGCAGTAACATGAGCACGGACAGAGGGGGTGCCCAAGAAGGACAGCAATATGGCAGTCATGCTCCCCCTGTTGCAGCATACTGCCAGGTTTGCTCCAGTGATGAGGAGGGAGGGGATGATGAGGTCACTGACTCAACGTGGGTGCCTGATAGGAGAGAGGAGGAGGAGGAGGAGGAGGAGGAGGCGGCACATCACCAACGAGGCAGGATGCCCTCCAGGGGCCAGCCTAAGGGCAGCACATTGACTGCATCACACCCCAAAGCTCCACATGTGCAGGGCGCTGCAGTCTCTGCGCGTTATTCAAAAAGTTCTTTGGTGTGGGCCTTTTTTGAGACGAGTGCATCAGATCGCACCGCTGCTATTTGCAACATATGTCTCAAGCGTATCTCGCGTGGCCAAAACATCTCCCGCTTGGGTACCACATGCTTGACCAGACATATGTTGACCTGCCATGCAGTTCGTTGGCAAGCGTATCTAAAAGACCCACACCAAAGAACAAAGAGGATCTCTCCTTGCTCCTCATCAGCTGAGATTTCCAACCCCACTAGACCTTCAGTCCTCTCTGAGACCTGCAGAGAGAGGAATGAAGGTGTAGAATTAGGTGTGTCACAGCCAAGTACTTGTGGGCAATCTGCTTTTGGTACACCGACGTCAGATTGTACCAGGCAAATTTCCCTGCCCCAGCTGCTGCACCGCCGAAAGAAGTTTGCTCCCAGCCATCCACATGCCCAGCGGTTGAATGCTAGCTTGGCAAAATTGCTAGCACTTCAACTGCTGCCTTTTCAGTTGGTAGACTCTGCCCCCTTCCGTGAGTTTGTGGAATGTGCGGTTCCTCAGTGGCAGGTACCCAAACGCCACTTTTTCTCACGGAAGGCGATTCCAGCTCTCTACCGGCATGTGGAAGGCAATGTCCATGCCTCGCTGGACAGGGCGGTCAGCGGTAAGGTGCATATTACCGCTGACTCATGGTCCAGCAGGCATGGACAGGGACGTTACCTAAGTTTCACGGCGCATTGGGTGACTCTGCTGGCAGCTGGGAAGGATGCAGGACAAGGTGCAGTAGTGTTGGAGGTTGTTCCGCCACCACGCCTCCAAAATGCTGATTGTGACACACCTCTCTCCTCCACCCCCTCCTCTTCTTCTTCCTCCATGGCCTCTTCCTCGGAACCAGCGGTGCTCCGTAGGCGTTCAAGGGGCTACGCAAGTACGCAGGCCAAAAGATACCATGAGGTGCTTGAGCTGGTGTGCTTGGGGGACAGGAGCCACACTGGGGCAGAGGTTCTGTCAGCTCTGCAGGGGCAGGTTCAGAGGTGGTTGACGCCACGCCAACTTAAGGCAGGAATGGTGGTTTGCGACAATGGCACCAACCTCCTCTCTGCCCTCCGACAGGGACAAATGACCCATGTGCCCTGTTTGGCTCACGTCCTTAACTTGGTGGTGCAGCGGTTCTTGGGCAGGTACCCGGGCTTACAGGATGTCCTGAGGCAGGCCAGGAAAGTCTGTGTGCATTTCCGCCGGTCATATAATGCCAGTGCTCGGCTGACGGACCTCCAAAAGGAGTTTAACCTGCCCAAGAACCGCCTAATCTGTGACATGCCCACCAGGTGGAACTCAACGTTGGCCATGCTGCAGCGGCTGCACACGCAGCAGAGGGCCATCAATGAGTACCTGTGCGACTATGGCACCAGGACAGGGTCAGGGGAGCTTGGTTTTTTTCCCCATGCCAGTGGGCCATGATCAGGGATGCATGCACTGTCCTGTCACCATTTGAGGAGGCCACGAGGATGGTGAGCAGTGACAGTGCATGCATCAGTGACGCTGTCCCCCTTATCCACCTGTTGGAGCACACGCTGCGTGGAATAATGGACAGGGCACTTGAGGCAGAACAGAGGCAGGAAGAGGAGGACTTCCTTAGCTCTCAAGGCCTCCTTTATCCAGACAGTGTTCCTGCGTGCCCGCCGATCACACAGGAAGAGGACGTGGAGGAGGAGGAGGAGGAGGAGGAAGATTGTGTCAGTATGGAGGTGGAGCCTGGCACTCAGCATCAGCAGCAGTCTTTAAGGGATCAGTCCCAAGGAACACATGGACTTGTACGTGGCTGGGAGGAGGTGGCTGCGGACGTTGTTTTCCTTAGTGACCCAGAGGACTCCGGACCGAATGCCTCAGCAAACCTACGCTGCATGGCCTCCCTGATCCTGCAAAGCCTGCGTAAGGATCCTCGTATTCGTGGTATCAAGGAGAAGGACCAATACTGGCTGGCAACCCTCCTTGATCCACGTTACAAGGGTAAGGTTGCGGACCTTATCTTGCCATCGCAGAGGGAGCAGAGGATGAAACATCTTCGGGAGGCCTTGCAGAAAGGTCTGTGCAACGCGTTCCCAGAGACTGGGAGGTTACAAACTCCTGTTTCTGGACAATGTGTTGCTGAGGCTTCGGTCAGTCAAAGAAGGAGCGGTGGAGAAGGTGGCCGTCTGACCGATGCGTTCAGACAATTTTTTGGTCCGCAGCCCCAAGGTATGATCGGTTCCAGCAACCATCGCCAGCATCTGTTTTACATGGTGCAGGAATACCTAGGGGCAAGATCAGACTTGGACACCTTTCCCACCGAAAATCCTCTGGGTTACTGGGTCTTGAGGATGGATCACTGGCCAGAGCTTGCACAGTATGCAATTGAGCTACTGGCCTGTCCTGCATCCAGCGTTCTTTCGGAACGCACATTCAGTGCTGCTGGAGGCGTGGTAACCGATCACAGGGTGCGTCTGTCCACCGACTCGGTCGATCGGCTGACCTTCATAAAAATGAATCAGTCTTGGATCACCACCAGCTACCAAGCACCTGATGCTGATGTAACCGAATATTTTTTTTTGAAATCTCAGATCCCTTCAAAGACTGCCTATGCTGATGCTGAGTGACTATCCCTGAGTAATTATCCTCTTCCTCCTCAATCATCACGCTGATAGCTTGTAAGAACATTTTTGGTTCTGGGCGCCACCACCAGTGCCTAAGGCACAATTTTTCAGCCCCTGTTTAACAGGGGCGTGTAATTACAATTTTTGATGTAATACTTTGCAGCAGGGCTCGTTCCTGCATTCCAACTAGAGTGTCTGTGAGGGGTTGCAGTGTTGTGGCACCAGCACCAGTGCCTAAGGCCCAATTTTTCTGCCCCTGTCTAACAGGGGCGTGTAATTACAATTTTTGATGCAATACTTTGCAGCAGGGCTCGTTCCTGCGTTCCAACTAGAGTGTCTGTGAGGGGTTGCAGTGTTGTGGCACCAGCACCAGTGCCTAAGGCCCAATTTTTCTGCCCCTGTCTAACAGGGGCGTGTAATTACAATTTTTGAAGCAATACTTTGCAGCAGGGCTCGTTCCTGCGTTCCAACTAGAGTGTCTGTGAGGGGTTGCAGTGTTGTGGCACCAGCACCAGTGCCTAAGGCCTAATTTTTCAGCTCCTGTTCAACAGGGGCATGTAATTACAATTCTTGATCTAATATTTCACAGCAGGGCCCTGTGAGGGCTTACAGTGTTGTGGCCACAGCAACACCTAAGGCCCAAATTTCTGCTGAGTATATAGGGCAGGACCCTACTTTCAAACATCTAACTTACAAACGACTCCTACTTGCAAACGGAAGGAGACAACAGGAAGTGAGATGAAATCTACCCCTAGGAAGGGAAATTCTCTCCTGTAAGAGTTAATATGGGAAAACAATTTCTCCTTTCCACTGATGCTTTCCAATCCTTGTTCCACAAAAAAACCCAAATTTTCAAAAAACATTTTTCATTGGGACAAAAAAGTGAGGTGAAATCTTCTGAAGAGGAAGAAAGACAGCAAAACAAATGTCACAGGGGTGATAACCCTTCCCTATGTTTTCCAAAAAGCTTAGAAAAGATTTTTTGGCTGGAGCTAAACACGTTAAAAATGTTCAAAATTACAAACAGATTCTACTTAACAACAAACCTACAGTCCCTGTCTTGTTTGCACCGCCTGTATACTGCTGTTCAGAGTATATAGGGCCTGGTGGCCCCACACCTTTCCTTATTTTAATTTGGGTGCGGGGTTCCCCTTAATATCCATACAAGACCCAAAGGGCCTGGTAATGGACTGGGGGGGTACCCATGCCGTTTGTCTCACTGATTTTCATCCATATTGCCATGACCCGACATGACATTAAACCCGCAAGCAGTTTTAAATGAGATTTTTTCCTTTAAAAATGACATTTGGTGCAGGGACTGTTCTAAACATGGGAAACACGCGTCACTTTACAGGCATACTATAGACACCCCCCAGGTACGATATTTAAAGGAATATTTCACTTTTTTTTTTTACTTTAAGCATCATTAAAATCACTGCTCCCGAAAAAACGGCCGTTTTTAAAAGTTTTTTTTGCATTGATACATGTCCCCTGGGGTAGGACCCGGGTCCCCAAACCCTTTTTAGGACAATACCATGCAAATTAGCCTTTAAAATGAGCACTTTTGATTTCGAACGTTCGAGTCCCATAGACGTCAATGGGGTTCTAACGTTCGTGCGAACTTTCGGTCCGTTCGCGGGTTCTGGTGCGAACCGAACCGGGGGGTGTTCGGCTCATCCCTACTCAGGGATAGTCACTCAGCATCAGCATAGGCAGTCTTTGAAGGGATCTGAGATTTCAAAAAAAATTATTCGGTTACATCAGCATCAGGTGCTTGGTAGCTGGTGGTGATCCAAGACTGATTCATTTTTATGAAGGTCAGTCGATCGACCGAGTTGGTGGACAGACGCACCCTGTGATCGGTTGCAAAGCCTCCAGCAGCACTGAATGTGCGTTCCAAAAGAACGCTGGATGCAGGACAGGCCAGTAGCTCAATTGCATACTGTGCAAGCTCTGGCCAGTGATCCATCCTCAAGACCCAGTAACCCAGAGGATTTTCGGTGGGAAAGGTGTCCAAGTCTGATCTTGCCCCTAGGTATTCCTGCACCATGTAAAACAGACGCTGGCGATGGTTGGTGGAACCGATCATACCTTGGGGCTGCGGACCAAAAAATTGTCTGAATGCATCGGTCAGACGGCCACCTTCTCCACCGCTCCTTCTTTGACTGACCAAAGCCTCAGCAACACGTTGTCCAGAAACAGGAGTTTGTAACCTCCCAGTCTCTGGGAACACGTTGCACAGACCTGTCTGCAAGGCCTCCCGAAGATGTTTCATCCTCTGCTCCCTCTGCGATGGCAAGATAAGGTCCGCAACCTTACCCTTGTAACGTGGATCAAGGAGGGTTGCCAGCCAGTATTGGTCCTTCTCCTTGATACCACGAATACGAGGATCCTTACGCAGGCTTTGCAGGATCAGGGAGTCCATGCAGCGTAGGTTTGCTGAGGCATTCGGTCCGGAGTCCTCTGGGTCACTAAGGACGACATGGTCCGCAGCCACCTCCTGCCTGCCACGTACAAGTCCATGTGTTTCTTGGGACTGATCCCTTAAAGACTGCTGCTGATGCTGAGTGCCAGGCTCCACCTCCATACTGACACAATCTTCCTCCTCCTCGTCCTCTTCCTGTGTGAGCGGCGGGCACGCAGGAACACTGTCTGGATAAAGGGGGCCTTGAGAGCTAAGGAAGTCCTCCTCTTCCTGCCTCTGTTCTGCCTCAAGTGCCCTGTCCATTATTCCACGCAGCGTGTGCTCCAACAGGTGGACAAGGGGGACAGTGTCACTGATGCATGCACTGTCACTGCTCATCATCCTCGTGGCCTCCTCAAATGGTGACAGGACAGTGCATGCATCACTGATCATGGCCCACTGGCGTGGGGAAAAAAAAACAAGCTCCCCTGACCCTGTCCTGGTGCCATAGTCGCACAGGTACTGTCACGTACCTGGTAGGTAGAGCCCGGAAAGCAGAGAACGGCCTCTCGTATGCCTCTGACTTAAGAACCCCTGAAGGTGTGAACAGGGACTCGAAAGTACAGAGGGGCACAAGTGCCTGACTGGAAAACTGAAGTAGAAGGCAGGATCCTGTAGTCAGCAGGGAGGTGCACTGTAGTCCTGTAGCAGGTTGCAGATAGCAGGGAGGTGCACTGTAGTCCTGTAGCAGGTTGCAGACAGCAGGGAGGTGCACTGTAGTCCTGTAGCAGGTTGCAGACAGCAGGGAGGTGCACTGTAGTCCTGTAGCAGGTTGCAGACAGCAGGGAGGTGCACTGTAGTCCTGTAGCAGGTTGCAGACAGCAGGGAGGTGCACTGTAGTCCTGTAGCAGGTTGCAGACAGCAGGGAGGTGCACTGTAGTCCTGTAGCAGGTTGCAGACAGCAAGGAGGTGCAGACAAGCCGGGTCAAGGTACTGGCGGGCAGATCAGGTACAGAAGGGCAAACCAAGAGAATAGTCAGAGTCCAGGCCAAGATCGGGGCGGGCAGCAAGCAGGTAAGTCAGGAACAAGCCAAGTACGTACTGGATACTGGAAAACTGGTAACAAGGTAGCAGGGGTCTCAGGAAACGCTGTAGACCAGACAGCAAGGCAGCATTGAAACAGTCTTCTTTAAATAGCCTATCTTTGGCGCCAAGTGGCGCTATTCGCGCATGCGCGTACGCACGTTAGCACTATTGACGCTATTGCACATGCGCGTACGTTTGTTAGCACTATTGGCGCTATTGGCGCTATTGCGCGAGCGCCAGATGGCGCTTCTATGCACAGGCATTCGTTTAACCCTCAATCTGCTGGGAAAACTGCAAGAGGGCTTTTCCTGACAGGTACTCATTGATGGCCCTCTGCTGCGTGTGCAGCCATTTTAAAGGGGAATTAAATTTTAAATTTTAATTTAAAAATTCCAGTGCATTTTTGATGCGTTTTACAGCTTTCCAGTACAGTCCAGTGCAGAAAAAATGCAGCATGTTCTACTTTTTTTCTGGAACTGGAACACACTGGAACTGCAAGCACTGGTGTGAACTATGCCATTGAAAACCATATAACCGAATTTCCATGCATTTTTTATGCATAAATATGCATAAAATTGGTGTGAACTGGCCCTTAAGCAATTTGGCATATTTAAAGGCATTTCTCCTTGTTTTGTTTTTGGGGTTGTCCAATTGGTGACATTGATATATGTCCCTTAGGGTGGGACCTGGGCCCCATACCCATTTTAAGGCCAATAACTAGAAGATAAGACAGCCAAATGGGGACTAGTAAAATTGCCAAGTCAGTTCCCTTAGACTCGGTTCACACAGGGACAACTTGTCAGGCGACCTAGTCGCCTGACAAGTCGCCTCCCGTTCTGTACAATGGAACCGTTCTAATCGGAGCGACGCAAGTCGCTCCGACTTAGAAAAAGGTTCCTGTACGACTTTGGGGGCGCCGCGGAAGTCGTTTGGCACCAAGTGAGTTTAATTACCACCTTTATCAGCCACAGAACCTGTGTAATTAATATGTGTTCGGGTTTAAAGGGATGAGGTGGCAACCATAACTGGGGGGTGTTTTGTCCCATCTGTAATTTTGGTGCATGCTGGATGATGTGTTTAATTTTGGACAGGGGGGTGGCTTATTTTGTGCTAGCTGCATTTGGGTTGTTCTGGGCATGCTCAGGGACTTTGTTTTTTTCCTGTGGCTTTTGGTGTGTGAAATGCATTTGGGTGGGTCTGGGCATGCTCAGGGACTTTGATTTTTTTTGGTGGTGCTTTTTGTGTGTGAACACTTGGATATTTCTGGGCATGCTCAGGGTGTGTTTTTTTGGGTTAGTAATTTAAGGACATCCTTAACAGGTGTACCCACTTTGAAGTTCAGTCTCTACATTGGGTGAACTTGCATTTTGTGTGTTTCATGGACTGTCCATGTGCCTCATTAGCACACAAACCTATGTTTCTATAAAGCTTGCAGATAGCATTCTTTATTTTGCCCTGAAAAGGGCCAAGATTGTGTGTGGGGCCAGCAGGAGAGTACAT
This sequence comes from Lithobates septentrionalis, assembly GCA_037952835.1. Classification (NCBI taxonomy): domain Eukaryota; kingdom Metazoa; phylum Chordata; class Amphibia; order Anura; family Ranidae; genus Lithobates; species Lithobates septentrionalis. The sequence continues at coordinate 244,434 of JBBDGP010000707.1, forward strand.
TTGGGTGTCCTTATCGAGTTTCTAACACATGTATTTTCTATTTGTATTTTGTTTGTTATGTTGTTGCAAAACAAATGTTTTTATGCAATTTATTTGTTACTTTGGTTTGTTGTATTTATTTGGGGTGGTGCATATTTTACCATGAAATTTTTTTTATGTTGGCAATTTTTGTTGTTTTTACGTTGTTCACTTTTATTTAACTGTCTGTGCTGCATTATATTTAAAATTCTTTCTCAAGATGTTGTGCCTAATGTTTAATCTATAATAGAAGTACATTTGTGGGTGCACTCCTTTTAACTCCTGTTAATTTACACTGCAAAAGGGTCAAACCTCAAATATTCTGTTAGTGTCTCAAATTAAAATACATGTGTGTATTTTGCTTTCCTTGCTTCTTTTCCAAGTCCTGTGTGTTTTTTTGTTTGTTTTGACCAATAAAATTGTTTCAAATTTGTAATGTTTTATGTGTGTTCTTTTCATGCAACAGATTTGCCAGCTGCAGCTTAACTAGGCTGATTGGCATGTCTTCAACAAATCCCTTTTTTTTTTTTTTTTTTTTTTTTTTTTAGTTAAGTTACTTTCCTGGTGCCTTCATGGTAGCACATGCATGGATTGTGCATATGCTGCCATGGATAGTGACCAGGAAAGTAACATTACAGATTGGTAAGTTTTCAATTTTCTTTTTGAGCAGTGGTTTTCAGCCTCAGTCCTTAAGAACCCCCCCCCCCCCCCCCCTCTTGACAGGACATGTTTAGGAAATGTATCTTATCTAAAATAGCTGTCCAAAATACAAAGCCATTGACTTTGATTTAAAAGCACCTGTGCAAGATGAAGGAAAACCTGCAAACATGGACTGTTGGAGGGTACTTGAGGACAGAGTTGAGAAGCACTGAACTAAAATCAAGCTGAAGACAATCCTATTCTAATTGTGGACATTTGAGGGAAATCAAGATTTTTATTTTTTTTTTAAGGTTGGGCTTTGTGTCCCTTTACTTAAAATTAGCTTAGCTTCCTGTCACATAGCCAAACAGGAAGTGAGAGTAAAACCTAACAATATTTTTCCTTGGGGACACACAGGTCAATCTAACTAGTGCCCCCACTATGCAAATTCCACTCTAGCATTTTGTTGTGTACACCCCAAATTATTAGGTATTTTTGGGTTTATTAAAGGCAAATCCTTTCTGCAATACAAGTGTAGTTGATGAAAATCAGAGGGGAAGCACGGGTGATTTTATCATCCAATTATGTAGAGGCAAAGATGCTGTTTTTGTTTTTTGTTTTTTTTTCTTTTCCTTGCTTGTCCCCCTCAGGTCTCCAGCAACTGCACTTCTAAGTGCACTTGTAGTGCAAAGTGGATTCAACTTTTAGTAAACAAACCCCAAGATACATAATAATTTGGGATGTACATGGCAAAATGCTAGAGTGCAATTTCCCGAATGGGGAAACTATTTAGATTGACCTGTGTCCCCAAGGACATACATTGGTGGGGTTTTACCCTCACTTCCTGTTTGGCTATGTGACAGGAAGTGAATAATTTTGAGTGAGAAATTGGCAAAATTTGGGAGGTGTCTTCACCCCATCAGGCGTGTAGACATCTGACAAAACTTCTAATCCCTCTGCAGTCTATCCCCAACCAAAAATAAGAAAGGATTTTAATTAGTTTAACTTTGCAAAGACACATTTCTAAGTTCAATTGTGATGCATGTTAATGACCCATTTAGACCTTTAATAGAAAGTCATTTGTTGCCTTTGACTCTAAACATTATTTTTGGCCAGTCCTAGAAATCTGCATCTGTTTTTCTATTAACCACTTGGTGTTTGTGCTATAGCCAAACTACGGCCACAGCATGGACCTGAATTTCTGGGGGGCTGTCATAGGACGAGCTCCCCGTGTGCTCCCTGCAGGGTGCACTGTGTCACTGAGACTTGGGTGATCACAGATCGAAGTAAGGGCCGATCCCGGCCCCTTACCACGCGATTAGCTGTCAGGCAATGACAGCTGATCACATGATGTAAACTAAAGCTCGGTAATTGTTTATTTTTTCTCCTCACGCTGACAGCATGAGGATACAAATAAAAGCTGATCACCGGCTTAGATGCAAGGGACATTGTTTACCTGTTACCTGTTTGCAAAATTTAATATCAAAATATCCAAAAATATACAAAATTATTTATAAAAATCTGTCTTTTCTATTTTTTGAAAAAAAGAAAAAAAACACAGAGGTGATCAAATACCACCAAAAGAATGCTCTATTTGTGGAAACCGCCACGCCAACAGCCGAATAACGCCGCTAAAAGGACAGTAAAGTGGCACTAAAAATAGCGCCACTTTACCGCAGACGCCCCCATCGCCCCAGTGTGAAAGGGGCCTTAGCACCCCTCCAGTGTGAAAGCCCTCGGCTTTCACACTGGAGTGAATGGAGCCACTTCTTTAGGGTGTTTTTCAGGCGCTATTTTTAGTGCTATAGCGCCTGTAAAACGCCCCAGTGTGAAAGGGCCTTAGGTCCCTTTCACATGGATAGAATTGTGCTTTTAGCTGCATTTTCTACCACAGCTAAACGCACACAATGCTTTTCTATGGCCCCATTCACACACTGCGTTTTCATTACATGTGGTTTGGTGCGGATAGAAAAAATAGAATTGACTGCGTCCAGGAGCGATTTTGCGCAGCTATCCGCACATAACCACAGGTAATCGCAGCGCACTGTGTCAGCTGCGGATAGCAGCGCTGAGCTGGCTCACTCATCAGGAAAGGAAAAAAAAAATTTCCTATCCCAATGAGCGTTAAGCATGGGGATCCGACTTGGATCCCCGCCAATGCCAGGCACTGTGGTATGAATCTTGAGGGAGAACTCCACACCAAATTATACAAAAAAAAGTTATGGGTTCCCCCTCCGGGTGCATACCAGGCCCTTTGGTCTGGTATGGATTTTAAGGGGAACCCCCTATGCCGAAAAAATGGCATGGGGGTACCCCCAAAGATCCATACCAGACCCTTATCCGAGCACACAGCCCGGCCGGTCAGGAAAGGGGGTGGGGGTGAGCGAGCGCCCCCCTCCTGAACCGTACCAGGCCGCATGCCCTCAACATGGGGGATGGGTGCTTTGGGGAAGGAGGGCACGCTGCGGCCCCCCAAAGCACCTTGTTTCCATGTTGATGAGGACAAGGGCCTCTTCCCGACAATCCTGGCCGTTGGTTGTCGGGGTCTGCGGGCAGGGGGCTTATCAGAATCTGGGAGCCCCCTTTGATAAGGGGACCCCCAGATCCCGGCCCCCCACCCTATGTGAATGAGTATGGGGTACATGGTACCCCTACCCATTCACCTGGGGGGGAAAAGTGTCAAGAAAAAAAACACACTAGACAGGTTTTTAATTTAATTTATTAGGCAGCTCCGGGATCTTCTTCTGACTTCGGGGGTCGCTTCCACGCTCTCTGGCCTCTTCTCCATGCTCTCCGTATATTCTCCCGGTCTCCGGTTCTTCTCCACGCTCTCCGGCCTCTTCTCCGCACTCTCCGGATCTTTTCCGTGCTCTCCGGTTCTTCTGCCGGGCTCCTCTGCTGCTCTTTTGCCACTTTTTTGCTAGCGGTGGCCCGGTCTTCTCCCGCTGTTCGGGTTCTTCTGTCGCTTTCCGGTTCTTTTCCAGGCTCCGGTTCTTCTGCCGGGCACCTCCGCTATCTTCTGCTCTTTTGCCGCTCTTTTGCTAGCGGTGGCTCGGTCTTCTGCTGTCCGGTTCTTCTGTCACTGTCCGGGTCTTCTGTCGCTGTCCGGTATCTTCTGCCGGGCTCCCCCGCTATCTTCTTCCAGCTCTTTTACTATTGGTGGCCCGGTCTTCTTCATCATCGTAATCTTCTCCCCTCTTCTCCTCTCTTCTTCTGATGTTGACACAACGCTCTCTCCCGCTGTAATGCAATCTGCGAGGTGTGCGGCGACTTATATAGGCATGGGTCGTGGTCACCATGTGATGTCACCGGGTGACCCCGCCCCTTATGATGGCGTAGTCCCGGGGCATGCTGGGACTGTGACATCATAAATTGCGGGGTCACCCGGTGACATCACATGGTGACCACGCCCCATGCCTGTATAAGTCACCGCACACCTCGCAGACGGCATTACAGCGGGAGAGAGCATCGTGCCAACATCGAAAGAAGAGAAGTGAAGAGGGGAGAGGACGACAATGATGAAGAAGACCAGGCCACCGCTAGCAAAAGAGCTGGAAGAAGATAGCGGGGGGAGCCCGGCAGAAGATACCGGACAGTGACAGAAGAACCGGACAGCGGCAGAAGACCGGCCACCGCTAGCAAAAGAGCAGAAGATAGCAGAGAAGCCTGGCAGAAGAACCAGAGAGCAGAAAAGAACCGGACAGCGACAGAAGAACCGGACAGCGGGAAAAGACTGGGCCGCCGCTAGCAAAAGGGCAGCAAAAGAGCAGAAAATAGCGGAGGAGTACAGCAGAAGAACCGGAGAGCACAGAGAAGATCTGGAGAGCGCGGAGAAGAGGCCGGAGAGCGTGGAAGAGACCCCCGAAGTCAGAAGAAGACCCCCAGAGCTGCCTAATAAATTACTTTAAAAACCTGTTTAGTGTGTTTTTTTCTTGATATTTTTTCCCGCCAGGTGAATGGGTAGGGGTACCATGTACCCCATACTCATTCACATAGGGTGGGGGAATGTGATCTGGGGGTCCCCTTATTAAAGGGGGCTCCCAGATTCTGATAAGCCCCCAACCCGCAGACCCCAACAACCAATGGCCAGGGTTGTCGGGAAGAGGCCCTTGTCCTCATCAACATGGGGACAAGGGGCTTTGGGGTGGGTGGGCCGCAGCGTGCCCCCCTTCCCCAAAGCACCCATCTCCCATGTTGAGGGCATGCTGCCTGGTATGGTTCGGGGGGTGCTCGCTCATCCCCACCCCCTCCTGACCGGCCGGGCTGCGTGCTTGGATAAGGGTCTGGTATGGATTTTGGGGGGACCCCCATGCCGTTCTTTCGTTCCCCTTAACATCTATACCAGACCGAAGGGCCTGGCGTGCCCTCGGAGGGGGAACCCAAGCCGGTTTTTCTCGTGCCGCTTTAATAGGAAGATGTGTTTTTCCTATTGCAGTGAGCACGAGATGTACCTCGCTGAGAACCAGCGCAATGGGATTGTGCTGGAAACATTCTCTAGGGCAGGTACTGCTGCGCCGGTTCACATGCACAATTAAGGATTTATCCGGCATACCAATTAAGGTATGAACCGGCGCAGCACATTCATTTTAGTAAATGACCCCCTACAGTTCAAACAGGTATCAGTGTTAAGGGCCCAAAAGCAAAAAAAAAAATGCTTACTCACCTTGCAAGTGAATCTATAAATTAATGCGGCTCAAACAGGCTTTAGGACACAAATTCCTTCTATAGGTATGATGATCATCTAGTCTCATCCACAAAGTATGGCTCCTAGATGCATGTGGCGACCTCAGCTGACTGTATCTCCATACCCTCATACACATACATATAGAAAGAAAATATCCACATATAGTGTAATATGTTCTAACAATCAGATAATACTCAGCCACTCTTGAGGTGACATACTCACATTTTTTAATGTATAAAAAGCATTTAAAAAGTGCCAACGTGGCACTCAAATGTAAGGTTCCAATAACACTAGGTCCAGGACTGACGTCACCTCTGCATCCACTCGTAATGCCACTAACCCTCATCATGCCAACACTTGCACCTTTTTTCTTTATGCTTTTGGATGTAAACTGCAGACTATTTGGAAGCTTTTTCAGTGAAGCACATACTTTTTAAGGGTGAAGGGCCCTAAACACTCACATGTGTTTGAATTGTACGTAGCACCTAGCTTATGAGGGAGTGCTACCTTCACTTTATTCCTGTTTTTCAAATTTTGGAATTTTTTTTATGTCATTAAGTGTATAAGGGGTTGATGTCATAAGAATATGATTTTGATATGAGAAATTTTCTATAATATGTTTAAGCACCTATGATTATGTTAATACCAGAAAATTGTCTTTATATTTTGGACAAAATGTATACTGCTACTTATCTTTGGTAAAACAAATAACCAAAATCAGTGTATATTATTTGGTCTTTGTGAAAGTTATAGAATCCACAAGCTATGGTGCCAATCACTGAAAATTGATCACACCTGATGTACTGACTTCCTCATTTCTTGAGACACTAACAAGCCAGGAAAGTACAAATACCCCCCAAACTACCCCTTTTTGGAAAGTAGACATTTCAAGGTATTTAGTAAGAGGCATGGTGAGTTTTTTGAAGTTGTAATTTTTTCCTACAACTCTTTGCAAAATGAAGATTTGTTTCCTTTTCCCCCCACAAAATTGTCATATTAACAGGTTATTTCTCTCACATGGCATATGCCTACTTGCAACTATACACCAAAACACATTCTGCTACTCCTCCCGAGTATGGCGATACCACATGTGTGAGACCTTTACACAGCCTGGCCACATACAGAGGCTCAACATTCAGGGAGCACTGTTAGGTGTTCTAGGGAGATAAAATACACATTTAATTTCTTGACTACCTATTACACTTTTGAAGGCCCTGGAGCACCAGGACAATGGAAAAGCCCAAAAAATTACCACATTTTGGAAAGCAAACACCCCAACACATAATCTAGGAGGCATAGTGAGTCTTTTGAACATGTCATTTTTTTTCACAAGTTTTCGGAAAATATGGAGGGAAAATGAAAACACATTTTTTTTACACAAAGTTGTCAATTTATAAGATATTTTTAACACATAGTATGTACATAGCAAAAATTAGCATGGATGGGCATGGATGAGGCACGGATGTGGCATGGATGAAGCACAGATGAGGTATGGATTAACATGGATGAGGCATGGATGGGCACAGATGTGGCATAGATGACGCAGGGATGAGCACTGATGTGGCATGGATGAAGCACTGATGAGGAATGGATGAAGCACTGATGAGGAATGGATGAGCAAGGATGAGGCATGGATGGGCATAGACGAGGCATGGATGAGGCACGGATGGGCACAGATGTGCACAGATGAGGCACAAGTGGGCATGGATGGACACAGATGAAGCATGGATGGGTATGTATGAGGCACGGACGAGGCATGGATGAGGCACAGAGGAATCACGGATGGGCATGTATGAGGCACGGATGAGGCACAGATGGGTATGTATGAGACACAAATGGGCATTTATGGGACACGGATGAGCATGTATGAGCCATGAATGAGCATGTATGAGGCACGAGTGAGCATGTATGAGGCACAGATGGGCATGTATGAGGCACAAGTGGGCATGGATGGGCATGTATGAGGCATTGATGAGCAGGGATGGGCACAGATGGGCATGTATGAGGCCTGGATGGGCATGTATGAGGCACAGATGGGCATGTATGAAGCACAGATAGGCATGTATGAGGCATGGATGGGCATGTATGAGGCACTGATGAGGCATGAATGGGAACAGATCAACGCTGTGGGCACTTCAGATCCAGCCCACTCATGCTGCTGCTCTCTTTACACGCTGTACCGAACGCTGTCATCGGCCCTTTACACTGATCATGGACACTTCCGGGTACGTACCCCAGGGGGCGCGCGGGAAGAGCGAATTCAGGAGGACATCATAGCACGCCCTCCCAGAACTGACTAACTGCGCTGTAGCCACCATTCAGCTATGACCTGGTCAGCAAGTGGTTAAAGCTATATACCAAACCTCTAAGTGTGCCAACCACTGGGAACACTTCCAAAATATTGTAGTAAGATGGTACCTTACTCCATACAGAGTCTCTAAATATCTTGCATCACAATCCCCACTATGCTAGAGAGGCTGCGGAATGAAAGGACAGCTCAATCACATCTTCTGGCCGTACAAACATCAAACTAGTTTCTGGAACAAAATATTTTGCACAATCTCTGGGATTACCAGGATCACCACCTCACCCTCTCCATTCTTGGCGATTCTTAACATAGGCATATAACTCTTTCCCCCTGAGTGTAGAGGAGTTGTTACTCACATTTTGCTGGCTGCCAAGATGCTTATAAGACAAGATGCTATCCCAGTTTAAATGAAATTTACTGTGAAAGCTCCTATTACATTAGTCGTCAGTGTAAATCCCCACTACATTGGTGGCCAGTTTAGAAACACCTCTTTATACTGGTAATCGTTAAAAAAATCTAAATTTGCATTTGTGTTCAGTTTCGAATCCTCCCTTACATTGGTGGTCTAAGGAGAAGCCCCCTTTAAATTGTTAGTGAGTGTAAATGCCCTTACATTGGTGGCCAGTAGGGATGAGCCAAACACCCCCCGGTTCGGTTCACACCAGAACCTGCGAACGGACCGAAAATTTGCACGAACGTTAGAACACCATTGACGTCTATGGGACTCGAACGTTCAAAATCAAAAGTGCTCATTTTAAAGGCTAATTTGCTTGGTATTGTCCTAAAAAGCAAAAGAAGAGGAGCGCCACTAAGTAAAATCATTTATTCACCAATAGACAATAAAAGTATCAACTTACATTAAAAAGCAGTATGTTGAGCGGAAACATGGGGGGGGAGAAGGACAATCAGCAATTCCTGAGAGACGCCCCCAAACCAAGCGCAATCTGACGAGGAAGCCAGGATGGGACGAAGCCTGTCTCTGCGGAGGAACAGAGCGTTAGCCCAGGAAGCAGCTGGCGATGTAAACGATGGGGAGAAAACACAACGCGTTTCTGAGCAGGCGCAAGGTCCGTATGGGACATGCGCGCTCCTTTAACAAGTGTAAGGTAAGGGAGAAGTGAGAGGCTATGGGGGTCATTTACTATAGCGCTAATTCGTGCAAATTGCCGTGAATTAGCGCTAATTCGCGGCAATTTAGCACGAATTAGCGCTAATATTGCTAATTCGCGCTAAAACTGTATTCACTATAGCGCTGGTGAGAAAATACTCCCAAAATCGAATTTACTATAGCTCCCTGAAACTAAATAGCGCCCAAACCCTTACTCTGCTAATCCCCCCTCCACCAAATCATTTGGACCAGTGCACAAAGCAAGGTCCATAAAGACATGGATGAGTGATTTTGGGGTGGAGGAACTTGACTGGCCTGGACAGAGTCCTGACCTCAACACAACAGAACACCTTGGGGATAAATTAGAGAGGAGACTGTAGGTCAGGCCTTCTCGTCCAACATCAGTGCCTGACCTCACAAAGGCACTTGGAAGAATGGTCAAACATTCCCATAGACACACTCCTAAACCTTTTGGACAAGAAGAGTTGAAGCTGTTATAGCTGCAAAGGGTGGGCCAAATGAGTTTTGAACCCAATACTAATACTGGGATGCCATTACAGTTCATGTGTGTTTAAAGGCAGGCATCCCAATACTTAGGCCAATATACTGTATATTGCTTGTGACACTGAGCATGGCTATGGACTTAGGGCTGGTTTACACCACAGAGATGCAGAGAACATGTGTGGGGCTGCCTGGTGGCTAAGTGGGTAGCAGTTCTGTCTAGCAGCACCTGGGATGTTGGTTCAGTTCCCCAACATGCTAATGCTTGTGTTGAAGTTTATATGTTCTCCCTGTGTGGGTTTCTCACCACAATCCAAAGACATGCTGGCATTTTATTTGTCTCCTGTCGAAATAGGTTCTAATGTAAGAAAGTTAATTTTGGACTTTAGATTGGAAGCTCATTGCAGCCAGGGACTGATGTTAATGTTTATTAGCACTAATCATGCCCAGGGACCTGGACATTTCAAATTTTAGGGTTTACACTGCACGGGTACATATGCTTAGAAAACTGTTGCTTTGTTTATGTGGATGCAAATGGACTTTGATCTTTGTCCTGTAGTTGGAGATTTGATGCATATAGCCAAGGCTAACACAGTTGCAAATAGTATTATGTGTTCCTGCTCATCAGGTGCAATCACTTTAGACATACATGAAGAGACAGATTGAAAGATAATGGTGGGCGTGTACTTCTATTGGGTGTGTCAATGTGCTAACAATACAACCTCTCTTATATAAAGGCCTGCAGTAGGGGGTTGGCCTGAGAAGGTCAGGTTTTTTGCTGTGATTTGTGGTGGGAGAAGGAATGAAATTGGGAGATTTGATGAAATTCTTGTGCATTTTTTCAATCAAAAGTGGGTTTATGTGGCCATGCTGTCAATGTTGTGTGTGTATTGTTCCTGTCTGATCATGCAAACATCGTTTGGAAGCATCTGCTGACCTACTCTTTTTGATCTCGTTTAATCGTGTACACCGAAATGCAGCTTCCAGCAGAACATGGTCACCAATGTATGTATGTGTGGATTGTGGGCTGGTGGTGGGTGTTTTGAATAAGTCTTTTGTAATATTGTGGAAATGCTTTGTAAGAATGACTTTTAAGTATGTTTCTATAATCTTGCAGATAATAATGTGATGTGTTGCCCGCTATATATTGAAATTAAAGCTGTGTCCACTCTAAGGTTTTGTCTAATTTTAGATTGTAAGCTCCTATGAGCAGGGCCCTTAAAATTCCATTGCTAAATGTAGCACTATATATCCAGTCCAAATTTTTTTGAAGCTAGTAAATGTAATTTTTTTTTTCTGCTGGTAAAATAAAAGTACATTATTGAGCGTGTGTGTCGTCGTCGTCTTTTCTTTCTCTTTAGTTTTTGTGGGTGGTGGTTTTGGGAAAGTGCAATATCTCTTATATTTTATTTCAATATGTATTTGTGCACCAAAAACTAATCTCTTTGCCCTGGTTCACATGCTACTTTGAAATTGTGCTACTTCACTTGAAGTAGCACGATTTCAAAGTAGCAAGGTCAGCGTGATTTCAGGTGGCTTCATACACAAATGTCTATTGAAGTCGCACCTGAAATCGGCAAAAGTAGTGCAGGAACTACTTTAGCAAATTGGTGCGGTGCCACAAAAAAAATGTTGCATCGGGTGGAACAGTGCCATTGCCAATAGTCATGCGATTTGATCTCTCAAATCGCATGACCAATCGCTCCAATGTAAACCTAGGCTTCTGCACAACTGCAAGTTAATGATAAAGGTGGAATCTTTTTATATAACAGCTGTGGAGAATTGCAGGTAATGAATTCAGCTGGTGGATAGGCAGTGTTTGAATGTGTCAGCTCTGGTTCACATTGGTGTGATTTGACATGTCAAATCTGTGGCAATTGCACTGTTCTAATTGGTGCGATTTGTATTGATATTGGTGCAGAAACCTGCACTGATGTCTCTGATGTTGCCCCCCACAGTCGGGACTGACATGCAGGAATGAAATTGTGGGAGTTCAGCTGAACGCTTTCCTCCTGCTGTCAGTGTGAACCAGGGCTCAAACTGGGCCTTTTGTCTTTGTAATTCACCTGCTGCTAACCCAGGGACACCATTTCTTATCAAACTCCCTTAAGTTTACCTTCAAATATATGTAGAAATACAGATTTGCATATCTGAAAATAAAAAAATACTAATCATGGTTGAGATCAAATACTCGCAGCTGCAATCAAAAGCGTGGTTTCACCTTCTGACCTGGAAATTGGTCATTGTATGCACCCGGAAGTTCCTGTGCTGGTCAGGATCTCCATGTAGGTGGACATGGCAAGGTCTCTTTAGCAGAGAGGAGGTGCTGCTCATTGGCCGGGTAAGTGTAGGATATGTACTTGTACTTAATCAATGTGGGGGTGGATGTCATAGTTAGATTTGGGGTGGGGTTCATTGATTTGTTTGGCATCACCACACATTTGCTTCCGTCCCATGTGCACACATCACTTCCTGCATTTGTTCTGCTGATGTAAATCAGTAAGGACTATGCAAGTATAAATGAGAGCTCCTTTTATTAAATTATATATTACTTGTTTCACAGCTGGGCAAATTTTCCAGCAAATTTGGACCTCTGAGTTGCATGACAAGTTGTACCCCATGATTCTCAATAATAACCATTCATATCTGTGCTACTTTAAGTCGCACCAACTTTAAAGTAGTCCCTGTACTACTTTGGTGTGACTTGAGGTATATCGGGTACAATATTACACAGGCATTCCCAGAAGTTGGGGCCAAGTTGCAGCGGCAAAGTGGCAGCAAAATAGTGTGACTTTCAGGTCGTAGCAGTGTGAATGAGATTCAAGGATAACACCTTTGAATTTGGCCCTATTGTCACTTGTGCATCCTGAAAGTGTAGCAAATTCATCCCTGCACTACCTTGGTTTGACTTTGATGCAATTTGAGGTCCATACACCACAAGATTACACAGACATTGCTTCAAGTCATGACAAAGCTGTGCAATTTTAAGGTCGCACAAGTGCAAATGGGGCCTTATTCAAAGGTGTTATCAATTAATCGCATTATGTTACTTTCACACTTGGGTGACTTTTCATGGAGCTTTGGACCTCAGAGTCACATGAAAAGTTGTCCCCCTTGATTTCCATGCATATTTATTAGAGCTGCACGGTTAATCGTCATCATGATTTTTTCCCCTTTACGATCTTGAAAAAAGCGTTTCCTGCACTACTTTGGGCGACTTCAGGGGGCGATTTCTTACCTCCCAACTTTTTGAGATGGGTGTAAGGGACACCTATTAGCAAAAGTAGGTAGGCATGCTCTTCCGAAGCCACAGCCGAAAAAACAGGAAGTCTGCCAAGAATTAGAACATTCTTTATCAGTGAACTTAACTAGAAACCTTGTAACAATTTGTCAATGAAATAGACTTCTGTGTAAGTGAGGAAAGTTTAACCACTTAAACACTAAACATTTTTCTGACATTTGTTGGTTTCAGGTTAAAATATTTTTTTTTTTTGCTAGAAAATTACTTAAACCCCCCCAACATTATATATATTTTTTTAGTAGAGACCCTAGAGAATAAAATGGTGGTTGTTACAATATTTTATGTCACACTGTATTTGCGCCTTTCAAATGCAATTTTTTTTGGAAAAAATTACTTTAATGAATTAAAAAAAAAAAAGAAAAGTTAGCCCAATTTCTTGTGGGATAATTTGAAAGATTTTACGTCGCGAGAATAGTGATCTTTTTATTCTAAGCAAAAAAATTGTGATTCTCATTTTGGCCAGAACCGTGCAGCTCTAATATCTATGCAACTTCACCCATGTTCACATAGGTCTGAATTGACATGTCAAACTGTAGGCCAAATCGGCGCCTATTGGTGGCAATGGAACTGTCCGAATTGGTGCGATGCCACAACGATTCCCAAAAGTAGTTCCTGCACTACTTTGGGCGACTTCAGGGGGCGATTTCTTACCTTCCAACTTTTTGAGATGGGTATAAGGGACACCGATTAGCTAAAGTAGGTAGGCATAGGACACCTTCTTAAAGGAGAACAGTTGGGACCTATGTGATTTCACTAGACATCTGTGCAGGAAAGTGCATTGATGTCTCTGAAATCGCTGACAAAGTCGGGGTGAGTCACACTTGTGCAACTGTGGACATCAGAGTCGTATGACAAGTCATACCCCATGATTTTCAATGTGTACCATTCATATCTGTGCGACTTCAAGTAACACTGACTTCAACGTAGTCCCTGTACTACTTTGGTCTGACTTTGATGTGAGTTGAGGTCCATAGACCTCAAGTTTACACAGGCATTCCCTGGAATTGCGGCAAAATTGCTGATGCAAAATCGTGGGAAAGTTGCGTGTCTTTCCCTGCGACTCCTGCATCCATAGACCTCAAGATTACACAGGCATTGCTTAAAGTCGCATTAAAATCTCGCAACTTTCAGGTCGCACAAGTGTGAAAGGTGCCTAAGTCACTGTGCTGAGTACTATTTTATACCTAGAATATAAAGTAGTCCCACCATCAAACACTAGTAAAAATATGTTCTCAATATAATTTTGCTCAAATGGCTGAAAATCACACAGATGGTATCACCTACTGAAAGCTTGCATTGTACTCAGCAGCATATGCTGAAAAGAGGCAATGCCTATTAGCCAATGCCACATCGGCAGGAGCATGGTTGTTACTATAATATTAATGCCTGAAATGCAAAACATTATTGTATAGAATCAAACATTAGTAAATGTATTTTCTCTGTAGGTAAGTGCTCAGCTCTGTAGCATAGTGGTATACCCTGCTGCCCCCAAAAGTTCAAGCCATGAATTCAAATCCCACTGACAGCATCACCTCCTGGAAGTGTGCATTGTACTCAGAAGCATAATTAGCCAAAGCACATCAGCTTGCTTTATTCCATATTTTAACTCTTCAAATGCATGCAATGGTATGTACTTATTCAATATTATTATGGTATGGAATTCCAAAATTCAAGGAAAAAATGTCATAGGGTCCCCCCAGTACATACCAGGCCCTTCGGTATGGACTTTAAGGGGAACCCCACACCAAAATGTAAAATAAATTTGATGTGGGGCCCCCCAAAATCCATACCAGACCCTTATCCGAGCATGCAGCCTGGAGGTCAGGATGGGGGGGACGAGTGAGCACCCTCCCCTTCTGAACCTTACCAGGCCACATGCCCCAAAGCACCTTTTCCCCATGTTGATGGGGACAAGGGCCTCTTCCCGACAACCCTGGTCGGTGGTTGTCGGTCTGCAGGCAGGGGGTTTATCAGAATCTGGAAGCCCCCTTTAAAAAGGGGGCTTCCAGATCCTGCCCCCTATGTGAATAGGTATGGGGTACATTTTACCCCTACCCATTCACCAAAAAAATCAGTGAAATGTAAAAAAATCAATAGCCGGTTTTTGACAAGTCCTTTATTGTAAAATAGCTCCGAGCTGTCTTCTTCCCTGAGCCATCTTCTCCAGACGCTGTCTCTCCCTCCTCCATCTTCTCCCCGATCTGTATTCTCCCAGAGCCGTCTCTCCTGCCGCCGCCATCTTCCCCATCTGCTGTGTTCTTCCATACCGCTGGTTACCCGCTAATAAAAAAAAGCTGCTCTTCTTCCATGGTGGTCTTCCTCCGCTGTGTTGTCACCCGCTGTGTGGCGTCTCTTACATAGCCATGGAGCGGACTCTCCGGGTGACATTATCGGATGGCCACAGAAGACCACCACAAGAAGAGCGGGAGAAGATGGTGGCAGCAGGAGAGACAGCTCGGGGAGAAGAAACATCAAACACTAGTGAATGTATTTTCTATGTTTTTTTTGTATGTATGACTGTGCTACACCCAATAGGCTAGGGGTCAGCACTTCTACCTTGAAGAACTCATGGGTTCAAATCCCACAGAGAAATACAAAAAGATTGAATTGGTGAAAAAAAAGCAAATGACTATTAGCCAATTAGCCAAAGCAGTATATGCTGAAAATAGGTGAATGCCAATTAGCCAATGCACTTTAAATTTGGCTGATTCTATTATATTAACTCTTCAAATGCATGCAATGATAAGTAGGTATTCAATACTATTATGGTGTGAAATTCCAAACACCACACACTAACTAATGGGCAGATTACATTTTTTTGTTTGTTCATTTTAATTTGCTTGTGCACTGAAAAAATAAACACAGCTGGGGGATGGTAGGTTGGCTGGTATTTGAACTTGTACCGTGAGTGCTGTGAAGACATCTGAGCAGACTACTAAGCCATTGTGCTAAGTATGAGACCTGCATAATAGTGTAGTATGATTAAAGAATGAATATAAATAATTACCGCTTTATAGTCACCTAAATTAAAAAATAAAAAACAACATACAACAAATAGGTAACCTAAATGTTTAATACATGTAACTTCATTCATAACTGCATTAGTTAGCACAAGAAGGAAAAAACTAGAAATACTAATTGCAACATACATCAATCGATGCACACGAGGTAGAGCACATCTCACATAAAAATGTTTCTTTCACATACATGGATCATGGTTACAGTGCAGTACTATATAACAACTTGGTAGGAATTGGCATTTGCATATACGCGGAAGCGCTAATTAGCGCCAGCTTAGAATTTACTAACATGTGTTTCTCACTAATAGCGCTAATTTTTCATTCGCACATTCGCCTGTTGAAATTTTATTTGGCTAAAATGGAAGCTATTATTTGCCATAGTGCCCAGTACTTCCTGGCGCTATAGTAAATGACCCCCATAGACTTTAACGGTGTTCGCGTGCTCGAACAAACTTTTTTCCTGTTCACATGTTCTGCTGCGAACCGAACAGGGGGGGGTCGGCTCATCCCTACCTAGCAGTAAAAAGGGTCGCTGGTTTGTATTCCCAACCACACCACAAGACTACCTGCCTGGGGTTTGCATGTTCTCCCTGTGCCTGCGTGGGTTTCCTCCGGGTACTCCGGTTTCCTCCCACACTCCAAAGACATGTTGGTAGGTTAATTGGCTTCTGTCTAAATTGGCCCTAGTATATGAATGTGAGTTAGGGACCTTAGATTGTAAGCTCCTTGAGGGTAGGGGCCCATGTGAGTGTATAATGTATATGTAAAGCACTGCGTAAATTGACGGCACTATAGAAGTACCTTAAATAAAAATAAATAAGTCTTCACTAATATTATGGTGTGAATCTCCAAAACACCATACACTAGCTAACAAGCAGTTTACATTTGATAAACTTTATTGTATGGTATATAAACCACCAAACACTAGTAAAAGTATTTTGTATATATAATTGTGGTCAGCCCAATAGGCTAGCAGTTAGCACCTCTACCTTCAAAAATTCAGGTATTGAAAGACTCATGGGTTCAAATGCCACAGAAGAATCGTAAAAGATTACTAGTGGTGGAGAAAAGGAGAATTACTGTTAGCCAGTTAGCCAATTAGCCAAAGCAGCATACAGTGAATGCCAAGTAGCCAATACACTTTAATGTGGTTGATATTATTGTATTAACTCTTCAAATGCTTGCAATGGTATGTAAGTATTCACTAATATTATGGTGTGAATCTCCAAACACCACACACTAGCTAACAAGCAGTTTACATTTGATAAACTTTATTGTATAGTATATAACACATCAAACACTAGTAAAAGTATTTTGTATGTATAATTGTGCTCGGCCCAATAGGCTAGCAGTTAGCACCTCAACATTCAGGTATTTAAAGACTCATGGGTTCAAATCCCACAGAAAAATCCTAAAAGATTGCATTGGTGGGAAAAGGAGAATGCCAATTAGCCAAAGCAACAAAAATATACATATATATATATATATATATATATATACTGAAAATGGGTGATTGCCAGGTAGCCGATGCACTTTAATGTGAAAGTTTTTATTGTATTAACTCTTTAAATGCATGCAATGGTATGTAAGTATTCAATTTTAATATGATGTGACATTCCAAACACCACACACTAGCTAAAGGGCAGTTTACATTTATTTGTTTGTTTATTTTAATTCACTTGTGCACTGAAAAAATAAACACAGCTGGTGGATGGTAGGTTGGCTGTTGTTTGAACTCATACCATGAGTGGTGTGAAGATATCCAAGCAGACCACTAAGCCATTGTGCTAAGTACAAGACCTGCATAATAGTGTAGTATTATTAAAGAATGAACATAAATAACTACTGCTTTATAGTCAACTAAATTAATAAATAATAAATCAAAAATATGAAAAAAACAACATACAACAAATAGGTAACCTAAATGATTAATACATGTAAATTTACAGAATAGCAGACATTACTATGTAATAATCATTCAGAACTGCATTTCTTAGCAAAAGAAGGAAAAAAACTAGGAATACTAATTGCAATATAAATCAATAGATGCACAGGAACTAGACCACATCTCTGATAAAAATGTTTCTTTCACATACATGGATCATGGCTACAGTACAGTGCTATATAACAACTTGATAAGAATCGGCATTTGTATATACGCGGAAGCGCTAATTAGCGGCAATTTAGAATTTACAAACGTTTATTTCCTGCTTATATCGCTAACTTTCATGCGCAAATTTGCTGTTTTGTTTCCATTTGACTAAAATGGGCTCTATTATTTGCCTTAGTGTCCAGTACTTCCTGGAGTTATAGTAAATGACCCCCATAGTGTTTGAGCTTTTAGTCCAAAAAGTTCCATTTTGGTCTCATCTGACCCGAGCACCTTCTTCCACATGTTTGCTGTGTCCCCCACATTGCTGCTCGGAAACGGCAAAAGGACTTCTTATGACTTTCTTTCAACAATTGCTTTCTTCTTGCCACTCTTCCATAAAGGCCAGATTTGTGGAGTGCACGACTGATAGTTGTCCTGTGGACAGATTCTCCCACCAAGTTACCATGGGCCTCTTGGATGCTTCTCTGATAAATGCTTTCCTTGCCTGGCCTGTCAGTTTAGGTAGATGGCCATGTCTTAGGAGGTTTGCAGTTGTGCCATACTCTTTCCATTTTTGCATGATGGATTGAACAGTGCTCAGTCAGATGTTCAAAGCTTGGGATATTTTTTTATAACCTAACCCTGCTTTAAACTTCTCCACAACTTTTTTCCTGACCTGTCTGGTGTGTCCCTTGGCTTTCATGATGCTGTTTGTTCACTAAGGTTCTCCAAAAAACCTCTGAGGGCTTCACAGAACAGCTGCATTTATACTGAGATTAAATTACACACGGGTGGACTCTATTTACTAATTAAGTGACTTCTGAAGGCAATTGGTTCCACTAGATTTTAGTTAGGGGTATCAGAGTAAAGGGGGCTGAATACAAATGCATGCCACACTTTTCAGATATTTGTAAAAAATTTTGAAAACCATTTATCATTATCATTAATCATTAATTAATTAATTTTTTGTTAGTGCTCTACATTTACAATATACCTGCATAATAGGTTAATTATACATTTATATATATTTTTAATTACTCACTTACTTTATATATGTTGTTTTTCAGTGGCCCCCTTTCTCCTTTTTTCTTTTTTCTTCATAGAAGTATCAGATATTTTAGCATAATTATAAATGTGTATATTTTTAGGTCCTTTAAAGAATTGAATACTGATAGATACATGTAATTTTTATAGTTAGACTTCCGATTAATTTCATGATTGAAATAAGCTATGAATGTCTTCTAAATTGGCTGTGGCTTGCTACATATAGCCTCTCACTTCTCCCTTACATTACACTTGATAAAGGAGCGCGCATGTCCCGTACGGACCTTGTGCATGCTCAGAAACGTGCTGTGTTTTCTCCCCATCGTTTACATCGCCAGCTGCTTTCTGGGCTGCTGCTCCGTTCCTCCACAGAGACAGGCTTTGTCCCGTCCTGGCTTCCTCGTCAGATTGCGCTTGGTTTGGGGGTGTCTCTCAGGAATTGCTGATTGTCCTTCTCCCCACCCCATGTTTCCGCTCAACATACTGCTTTTTAATGTAAGTTGATACTTTTATTGTCTATTGGTGAATAAATGATTTTACTTAGTGGCGCTCCTCTTCTTTTGTTTTTTACCTCGATGGATTTGAGCTGACTTCACTCTACATAGAAGAGCTGCCCTTCGTGAATCCTTCTACGTTGTTTCACACAGTCCCCAGATGAAGTTGTGTGAAACAACGTAACGCGTAGGGATTGGCCGGATAGAGCCGTGACCGGAAGTGACGTGAGAAGGCGAGGAACAACGCCTAATTTGTTCCCTGTGCTTTTTAATTTTGCTTTGTGTAAGAGTATATGCCTTTTAATAAATACATTTTTTAAAATAAACTTGACATACTGCACTATTGGAGCCCCCCCCCTTTTCTCTCTCCCTGTCTCCTCTTCACGGAGGTGCCATCCCATCGAATGGGAGAGAGAGACTGAACGTAGCTAGGAGAGAGGAAACAGCATCACGATATGCCATCCAGAGGAGAAATGATCACTGCTTAGGAAAACCGAGGGATCCCCCCAGTGGTGACGGCGGTAATTGCATGCTATCACTAATCTCGAGGTAAGAGTTCTGGGAGACCAGACACATAAAGGAGCTGCAGCAGAAACATTTGGAACAATCATCCTTACCTCATCCTATATTCATAGGACTTTATTATCCTCTACCCACTATAATACCGGTTGGACTTCCTACAGATTGCCCCTTATCACTGTCATACACTTTTAAAGTGAAACTTATCAAGACCAGACTATATTTATTTCATCTATCTAATTCCATATGTTTGGATATATATTTATTTGTTTATTGTTGATACTATTGCCTGCCAGGCACTGAGAATTCACATATGGACATTATTATTGCCATATAGATTATTGATTGAATATTTCCCATTTGAGAGATAATATTTTTAAATATTTGTATATACTTTTTATATTTTTCATATACTTTATATATCTTTTCCTAAATACCACGTGGTTCTATACGATATGGACATAATTTAAATACTCTCCTAAAATATTTTAATTCATTACTTTGGCACTATTTTAATATCTGCGCAGAATCAACTTATTATTTATAAATGGGGAACAAACGTTTGTAATTTCTAAATTGCCGCTAATTAGCGCTTCCGCGTATATACAAATGCAAATTCTTTTCAAGTTGTTATATAGCACTGTACTGTAGCCATGATCCATGTATGTGAAAGAAACATTTTTATCAGAGATGTGCTCTAGTTCCCGTGCATCTATTGATTTATATTGCAATTAGTATTCCTAGTTTTTTTTTCCTTCTTTTGCTAAGAAATGCAGTTCTGAATGATTATTACATAGTAATGTCTGCTATTCTGTAAAGTTACATGTATTAATCATTTAGGTTACCTATTTGTTGTATGTTGTTTTTTTCATGTTTTTGACTTATTATTTATTAATTTAGTTGACTATAAAGCAGTAATTATTTATGTTCATTCTTTAATAATACTACACTATTATGCAGGTCTTGTACTTAGCACAATGGCTTAGTGGTCTGCTTGGATATCTCCACACCACTCATGGTATGAGTTCAAACAACAGTCAACCTACCATCCACCAGCTGTGTTTATTTTTTCAGTGCACAAGTGAATTAAAATAAACAAACAAATAAATGTAAACTGCCCTTTAGCTAGTGTGTGGTGTTTGGAATGTCACATCATATTATAATTGAATACTTACATACCATTGCATGCATTTAAAGAGTTACTACAATAAAAACTTTCACATTAAAGTGCATTGGCTACTTGGCAATCACCTATTTTCAGTATATATATATATATATATATATATATATATACATATATATACATATATTGGCTAATTGGCATTCTCCTTTTCCCACCAATGCAATCTTTTAGGATTTTTCAGTGGGGTTTGAACCCATGAGTCTTTCAATACCTGAATGTTTGAAGGCAGAGGTGCTAACTGTTAGCCTATTGGGCTGAGCACAATTATATCTTCAAAATACTTTTACTAGTGTTTGATGTGTTATATACTATACAATAAAGTTTATCAAATGTAAACTGCTTGTTAGCTAGTGTGTGGTGTTTGGAGATTTACACCATAATATTAGTGAATACTTACATACCATTGCAAGCATTTGAAGAGTTAATACAATAATATCAACCACATTAAAGTGTATTGGCTACTTGGCATTCACTGTATGCTGCTTTGGCTAATTGGCTAACTGGCTAACAGTAATTCTCCTTTTCTCCACCACTAGTAATCTTTTACGATTCTTCTGTGGGGTTTGAACCCATGAGTCTTTCAATACCTGAATTTTTGAAGGTAGAGGTGCTAACTGCTAGCCTATTGGGCTGAGCACAATTACTTATACAAAATACTTTTACTAGTGTTTGATGGTTTATATACCATACAATAAAGTTTATCAAATGTAAACTGCTTGTTAGCTAGTGTATGGTGTTTTGGAGATTCACACCATAATATTAGTGAAGACTTATTTATTTTTATTTAAGGTACTTCTATAGTGCCGTCAATTTACGCAATGCTTTATATATACATTATACACTCACATGGGCCCCTACCCTCAAGGAGCTTACAATCTAAGGTCCCTAACTCACATTCATATACTAGGGCCAATTTAGACAGAAGCCAATTAACCTACCAGCATGTCTTTGGAGTGTGCGTATATGCAAATGCCAATTCCTACCAAGTTGTTATATAGTACTGCACTGTAACCATGATCCATGAATGTGAAAGAAACATTTTTTATGTGAGATGTGCTCTACCTCGTGTGCATCGATTGATGTATGTTGCAATTAGTATTCCTAGTTTTTCCTTCTTTTGCTAACTAATGCAGTTATGAATGATTATTACATAGTAATGTCTGCTATTCTGTAAAGTTACATGTATTAAACATTTAGGTTACCTATTTGTTGTATGTTGTCTTTTATTTTTTAATTTAGGTGACTATAAAGCGGTAATTATTTATATTCATTCTTTAATCATACTACACTGTTATGCAGGTCTCATACTTAGCACAATGGCTTAGTAGTCTGCTCAGATGTCTTCACAGCACTCACGGTACAAGTTCAAATACCAGCCAACCTACCATCCCCCAGCTGTGTTTATTTTTTCAGTGCACAAGAGAATTAAAATGAACAAACAAAAAAATGTAAGCTGCCCATTAGTTAGTGTGTGGTGTTTGGAATTTCACACCATAATAGTATTGAATACTTACATATCATTGCATGCATTTGAAGAGTTAATATAATAAAATCAGCCAAATTTAAAGTGCATTGGCTAATTGGTATTCACCTATTTTCAGCATATGCTGCTTTGGCTAATTGGCTAATAGTCATTTGCTTTTTTTTCACCAATTCAATCTTTTAGTATTTCTTTGTGGGATTTGAACCCATGAGTTCTTCAAGGTAGAAGTGCTGACTACTAGCCTATTGGGTGTAGCACAGCCATACATAGAAAATACATAGAAAATACATTCACTAGTGTTTGATGTTTCTTCTCCCCGAGCTGTCTCTCCTGCTGCCACCATCTTCTCCCGCTGATGTGTTCTTCAGCGCAGCCGGTTACTCACTAATAAAAAAAAAGCCACTCTTCTTGTGGCGGTCTTCTGTGGCCATCTGATAATGTCACCCGGAGAGTCCGCTCCATAGCTATGTAAGAGACGCCACACAGCGGGTGACAACACAGCGAAGGAAGACCACCATGGAAGAAGAGCAGCTTTTTTTTATTAGCGGGTAACCAGCGGTACGGAAGAACACAGCAGGTGGAGAAGATGGCGGCGGAAGGAGAGACGGCTCTGGGAGAATACAGATCGGGGAGAAGATGGAGGAGGGAGAGACAGCGTCTGGAGAAGATGGCTCAGGGAAGAAGACAGCTCGGAGCTATTTTACAATAAAGGACTTGTCAAAAACCGGCTATTGATTTTTTTACATTTCACTGCTTTTTTTTGTGAATGGGTAAGGGTAAAATGTACCCCATACCTATTCACATAGGGGGCAGGATCTGGGAGCCCCCTTTTTAAAGGGGGCTTCCAGATTCTGATAAACCCCCTGCCTGCAGACCGACAACCACCGACCAGGGTTGTCGGGAAGAGGCCCTTGTCCCCATCAACATGGGAAAAAGGTGCTTTGGGGCATGTGGCCTGGTAAGGTTCAGAAGGGGAGGGTGCTCACTCGTCCCCCCCATCCTGACCTCCAGGCTGCATGCTCGGATAAGGGTCTGGTATGGATTTTGGGGGGCCCCACATCAAATTTATTTTACATTTTGGTGTGGGGTTCCCCTTAAAGTCCATACCGAAGGGCCTGGTATGTACTGGGGGGACCCTACAACATTTTTTTCCTTGAATTTTGGAATTCCATACCATAATATTATTGAATAAGTACATACCATTGCATGCATTTGAAGAGTTAAAACATGGAATAAAGCAAGCTGATGTGCTTTGGCTAATTATGCTTCTGAGTACAATGCACACTTCCAGGAGGTGATGCTGTCAGTGGGATTTGAATTCATGGCTTGAACTTTTGGGGGCAGCAGGATATACCACTATGCTACAGAGCTGGGCACTTACCTACAGAGAAAATACATTTACTAATGTTTGATTCTATACAATAATGTTTTGCATTTCAGGCATTAATATTATAGTAACAACCATGCTCATGCCGATGTGGCATTGGCTAATAGGCATTTGCCTCTTTTCAGCATATGTTGCTAAATACAATGCAAGCTTTCAGTAGGTGATACCATCTGTGTGATTTTCAGCCATTTGAGCACAATTATATTGAGAACATATGTTTACTAGTGTTTGATGGTGGGACTACTTTATATTCTAGGTATAAAATAGTACTCAGCACAGTGACTTAGGCACCTTTCACACTTGTGCGACCTGAAAGTTGCGAGATTTTAATGCGACTTTAAGCAATGCCTGTGTAATCTTGAGGTCTATACAGTGTGACATAAAATATTGTAACAACCACCAGGGTCTCTACTAAAAAAATATATAATATATAATGTTGGGGGGTTTTAAGTAATTTTCTAGCAAAAAAAAAATGATTTTAACCTGAAACCAACAAATGTCAGAACAATGTTTAGTGTTTAAGTGGTTAAACTTTCCTCACTTACACAGAATTTTATTTAATTGACAAATTGTTACAAGGTTTCTAGTTAAGTTCACTGATAAAGAATGTTCTAATTCTTGGCAGACTTCCTGGTTTTTCGGCTGTGGCTTCAGAAGAGCAGAGAGAGTTCTTTGCATAGCAAGAATCGTGAAACGCTTTTTTCAAGATCGTAAAGGGGAAAAAAAATCATGACGATTAATCGTGCAGCTCTAATAAATATGCATGGAAATCAAGGGGCACAACTTTTCATGTGACTCTGAGGTCCAAAGCTCCATGAAAAGTCACCCAAGTGTGAAAGTAACCTAATGCGATTAATTGATAACACCTTTGAATAAGGCCCCATTTGCACTTGTGCGACCATAAAATTGCACAGCTTTGTCATGACTTGAAGCAATGTCTGTGTAATCTTGTGGTGTATGGACCTCAAATTGCATCAAAGTCAAACCAAGGTAGTGCAGGGACGAATTTGCTACACCTTCAGGATGCACAAGTGACAATAGGGCCAAATTCAAAGGTGTTATCCTTGAATCTCATTCACACTGCTGCGACCTGAAAGTCACACTATTTTGCTGCCACTTTGCCGCTGCAACTTGGCCCCAACTTCTGGGAATGCCTGTGTAATATTGTACCCGATATACCTCAAGTCAGACCAAAGTGGACTACTTTAAAGTTGGTGCGACTTAAAATAGCACAGATATGAATGGTTATCATTGAGAATCATGGGGTACAACTTGTCATGCAACTCAGAGGTCCAAATTTGCTGGAAAATTTGCCCAGCTGTGAAACAAGTCATATATATTTTAATAAAAGGAGCTCTCATTTATACTTGCACAGTCCTTACTGATTTACATCAGCAGAACAAATGCAGGAAGTGATGTGTGCACATGGGACGGAAGCAAATGTGTGGGGATGCCAAACAAATCAATGAACCCCACCCACAGCAAATCTAACTATGACATCCACCCCCGCATTGATTAAGTACAAGTACATATCCTACACTTACCTGGCCAATGAGCAGCACCTCCTCTCTGCTAAAGAGACCTCGCCATGTCCACCTAGATGGAGATCCTGACCAGCACGGGAACTTCCGGGTGCATATAATGACTAATTTCCAGGTCAGAAGGTGAAACCACGCTTTTGATTGCAGCTGCGAATATTTGATCTCAACCATGATTAGTATTTTTTATTTTCAGATATGCAAATCTGTATTTCTACATATATGTGAAGGTAAACTTAAGGGAGTTTGATAAGAAATGGTGTCCCTGGGTTAGCAGCAGGTGAATTACAAAGGCAAATGGCCCAGTTTGAGCCCTGGTTCACACTGACAGCAGGAGGAAAGCGTTCAGCTGAACTCTCACAATTTCATTCCTGCATGTCAGTCCCGACTGTGGGGGCAACATCAGAGACATCAGTGCAGGTTTCTGCACCAATATCAATACAAATCACACCAATTAGAACAGTGCAATTGCCACAGATTTGACATGTCAAATCACACCAATGTGAACCAGAGCTGACACATTCAAACACTGCCTATCCACCAGCTGAATGCATTACCTGCAATTCTCCACAGCTGTTAATGATAAAGGTGGAATCTTTATATTTATAACTTGCAGTTGTGCAGAAGCCTAGGTTTACATTGGAGCGATTGGTCATGCGATTTGAGAGATCAATGGCAATGGCACTGTTCCAATCGATGCAACATTTTTTTGTGGCACCGCATCAATTTGCTAAAGTAGTTCCTGCACTACTTTTGCCGATTTCAGGTGCGACTTCAATAGACATTTGTGTATGAAGCCACCTGAAATCACGCTGACCTTGCTACGTTGAAATCGTGCTACTTCAAGTGAAGTAGCGCAATTTCAAAGTAGCATGTGAACTAGGGCAAAGAGATTAGTTTTTTGGTGCACAAATACATATTGAAATAAAATATAAGCGATATTGCACTTTCCCAAAACCACCACCCACAAAAAATAAAGAGAAAGAAAAGTAGAAGGAAAAAAACACACACACACACACACACACACACACACACACTAATGTACTTTTATTTTACTAGCAGAAATTTTTTTTTTACATTTACTAGCTTCAAAAAAATTTGGACAGGATATATGGTGCTACATTTAGCAATGGAATTTTAAGAGCCCTGCTCATAGGAGCTTACAATCTAAAATTAGACAAAACCTTAGAGTGGACACAGCTTTAATTTCAGTGTATAGTGGGCAACACATCACATTATTATCTGCAAGATTATAGAAACATACTTAAAAGTCATTCTTACAAAGCATTCCAACATAATATTACAAAAGACTTATTCAAAACACCCACCACCAGCCCACAATCCACACATACATATATTGGTGACCATGTTCTGCTGGAAGCTGCATTTCAGTGTACACGATTAAACGAGATCAAAAAGAGTAGGTCAGCAGATGCTTCCAAACGATGTTTGCATGATCAGACAGGAAAAATACACACACAACATTGACAGCATGGCCACATAAACCCACTTTTGATTGAAAAAATGCACAAGAATTTCATCAAATCTCCCAATATCATTCCTTCTCCCTCACAACAAAAAACCTGACCTTCTCAGGCCAAATGAACCCCCCTACTGCAGGCCTTTATATAAGAGAGGTTGTATTGTTAGCACACTGACACACCTAATAGAAGTACACGCCCACCAGTATCTTTCAATCTATCTCTTCGTGTATGTCTAAAGCAGTGGTTCTCAACTCCAGTCCTCAGGACCCACCAACAGGCCAGGTTTGCAAGATAGCTGAAATACATCACAGGTGATATCACTTGCTGCTCAGTGATTGCAGTATTCTAGTCTGCAACTCCCCAAGGTAATACTTAAAATCTGGTCTGTTGGTGGGTCCCGAGGACTGGAGTTGAGAACCACTGGTCTAAAGTGATTGCACCTGATGAGCAGGAACACATAATAGTATTTGCAACTGTGTTAGCCTTGGCTATGTGCATCAAATCTCCAACTACAGGCCAAAGATCAAAGTCCATTTGCATCCACATAAACAAAGCAAAAGTTTTCTAAGCATATGTACCTGTGCAGTGTAAACCCTAAAATTTGAAATGTCCAAGTCCCTGGGCATGATTAGTGCTAATAAACATTAACATCAGTCCCTGGCTGCAATGAGCTTCCAATATAAAGTCCAAAATTAACTTTCTTACATTAGAACCTATTTCGACAGGAGACAAATAAAATGCCAGCATGTCTTTGGTGAGAAACCCACACAGGGAGAACATATAAACTTCAACACAATCATTAGCATGTTGGGGAATTGAACCAACATCCCAGGTGCTGCTAGACAGAACTGCTACCCACTTAGCCACCAGGCAGCCCCACGCATGTTCTCTGCATCTCTGTGGTGTGAACCAGCCCTAAGTTCATAGCCATGCTCAGTGTCACAAGCAATATACATTATATTGGCCTAAGTATTGGGATGCCTGCCTTTAAATACACATGAACTGTAATGGCATCCCAGTATTGGGTTCAAAACTCATTTGGCCCACCCTTTGCAGCTATAACAGCTTCAACTCTTCTTGTCCACAAGGTTTAGGAGTGTGTCTATGGGAATGTTTGACCATTCTTCCAAGTGCATCTGTGAGGTCAGGCACTGATGTTGGATGAGAAGGCCTGACCTACAGTCTCCTCTCTAATTCATCCCCAAGGTGTTCTGTTGTGTTGAGGTCAGGACTTTGTGCAGGCCAGTCAAGTTCCTCCACCCCAAAATCACTCATCCATGCCATTAAAGTTCATGTGTGTGTAAAGGCAGGTGTCCCAATACTTTTGGCTATATAGTGTATCTGGAAAAGACTTGCAATGGTGGTGGAACCCTCCTACACATAACTACTACATTTAGACATAGTTATAGGACCTGGGAGATGAAACAACTTTTCTACATGAAGTAACATGGTTGGGATTTGAACCCAGACCCTCAGAGATGCTAAGCAGAAGTTCTAACCTCTAAGCCACGGAGCTGTCACGTGTGGGATCCTCTTACACATAACTACACATAAATACTGCATTTCTATGGACATACAGGTGATGGAATTACATTACTCAAGAGTTATTCTTCTTGATTTATTCTGTGATATTTGGTGTTTTTTTGTGGGTGAGAGTAGAATATTACTCTCAAATTTTTGGGAATTACATTTTGATTTCTGATGTTGGTACACATATCACATTTTTGGGGCTCAAATTATGAATATTTGGAAATAATAAAAAGCACGAAAAATTGTGATTCATTTTAAATTTTCATCAGCAATGGTATTGTTTGTGGATTGTAAAGACACCTGTGTGAGTTTGGGGTAAAGATTGTTGTGAGATGAAGAGTAACAAGTGAAAGTGACAGAGAAAAATATATTTTATCAAAACATCAAAACATTCCACATTGTTGCATTCTTAAAATCAAAATATTTTAAGTAGAGGCAACAATGTTGCAAAGGAAAATTTATTTCACAGAAAGATACATTTCATCTCAACATTAAAAGGTTTTTTTTGTGAAAGTTAGAATTGTTCCATTAGAATCAATGACTGAAACTTCATTTGGACTAAATTAGAGCAGATTTTAACTCCCAAAAAGTGTTCTCTAATTAGCTCTCATTTTGGTATTTACTATAGCTCCGGGTAAAAAAGACACTTGAGTTAAAATGAGAGTTATTTTCAGGTCTGAGCATGCTCAGTTGTGTTGGCACCTAGTTGTCCAAAACGGGGGAATTTTTCACTTTTCAGACTTTTAAAGATATTTCAGTGTAGAAATCACTTTTTCACACAGTTTAAAAGCAAATAATCTTTAAATAATATACCGCATATTTCAGTACTATTTAGGCAATTATATCATGCTCTAAACATTATTTCCATGTGCAATTCTCCAGGTTTTAGCAGAGTAAGGGTTTGGGCGCAATTTAGTTTCAGGGAGCTATAGTAAATTCGATTTTGGGAGTATTTTCTCACCAGCGCTATAGTGAATACCATTTTAGCTAATTTGTGGCAATTTGTGCGAATTAGCGCTATAGTAAATGACCCCCTATTTTTGGTTTATTACTTTGTCATGAGATCACTTTTTGGACAATTTCACACATTATAGGTGTTTTGCCAACTTTTCATTTTAATTTTGTTTAGCATTTATATGATTGCACCTATTGGGTTTTACGACCATTTCAATAATAGGTCGGTGTATGAGAACACACTTATTCTATATACAATTTTCATATGTTTAGCGCGATTCTATGGTTTCCAATTTTTTTGCTCATTTGCTAGGCATTTTGCTTGTTATAGATATCTGTTAGTCTTGTATTGTGTTTCTAAGATTGTAATAGTTTTGTATGTACAGCATCTTTGTATAGTAAAAGCACATTTACACACTGCAGAAGTCTCAGCTTCCTTGCTTATACCACAAAGTAACCTTGCTAGATAGACGCTAGCAAAACACGTTGAACTTCCATTGACCAGTATGAGAGAGTGAGAGCGATAACACCAAATGTAACACACCTGCTCCCCATTCACACCTGAAACATTGTAACACTAACGAGTCACATGACACCGGGGAGGCAAAATGACTTATTGGGCCCAATTTGAACATGTTTACTTAGGGGTGTACTCTTTTTTGTTGCCAGCGGTTTAGACATTAATGGTTGTGTGTTAAGTTATTTTGAGGGGACAACAAATTTACACAGTTATAAAAGCTGTACACTCACTACTTTACATTGTAGCAAAGTGTTATTTCTTCAGTGTTGTCACATGAAAAGATATAATAAAATATTTACAAAAATGTGAGGGGTGTACTCACTTTTGTGAGATGAACTGTGAAAAACTCAAGCGCTGCAATAAAATATATAATAAAATAAAATAAAATTTTGATTAAAAATAAAATAATAAGCTGCAATCAATCATAAGTGTTCAGGCACCCTAATGTTAGATAAAAATATAAATTATGGATGTGCTCTAATTAAATTATCAATCAGTGCACAGCGCTCCTCAAATAAATTAAATAAATTATATGAATTCAATGGATACAACCATCAAAGCATAAAATGCATAAAAATGCATAAAATTGCATGTGATAATCCACACTAAAACAAAATATTATGAGTATAGTGCGCGTGTGCAACTGTCAGCACTCATAAGCTAACATTTTGTTGAACAATGCATAGTGAAGAATAGAAAAAAATTAATTAATACAATATTCCTCTGACACAAATAATAATATTAACCCAGCAGTCCATTAATCATTTTCCATTTGAAATGTAGGGGTTAATTTGTGTGGTGATTTGTAACCCGATTTTTAGCTTTCATTCATCAGTGACTCCAAAGTTTCTTTTCCCAGATTTATAAATAATGGCTTGCACTTTGTTTCACTTTGTATCAGTCTCAGCAAACAGGTGAATCATGCAAAATAAAACAATAGTATCATTGTGCAATGATCAAAAGGAAACAGAGAAGAATAGCCAAAGCGGTACACTCACATAGACCCAATATGTGTTAGGCATAAAGGATGCAATCAGCCGCTACGAGCAAGACTCCTCAAAAGCCGCTGCTGCCGTACTGGTGACTCGTAACAGTAGTGCTCGTCATTAGCTCCTCCAACGCGTTACGCTGTTACGAGCCACCAGTACAGCAGCAGCGGCTTTTGAGGAGTCTCGCTCGTAGCGGCTGATTGCATCCTTTATGCCTAACACATATTGGGTGTATGTGAGTGTATCGCTTTGGCTATTCTTCTCTGTTTCCTTTTGATCATTGCGCAATTATACTATTGTTTTATTTCTCATGATTCATCTGTTTGCTGAGACTGATACAAAGTGAAACAAATCGCAAGCCATTATTTATAAATCTGGGAAAAGAAACTTTGGAGGCACTGATGAATGAAAGCTAAAAATCGGGTTACAAATCACCACACAAATTAACCCCTACATTTCAAATGGAAAATGATTAATGGACTGCTGGGTTAATATTATTATTTGTGTCAGAGGAATATTGTATTAATTTATTTTTTTCTATTCTTCACTATGCATTGTTCAACAAAATGTTAGCTTATGAGTGCTGACAGTTGCACACACGCACTATACACATAATATTTTGTTTTAGTGTGGTTTATCACATGCAAATTTATGCATTTTTATGCATTTTTATGCTTTGATGGCTGTATCCATTGAATTCATATAATTTTTTTAACTTATTTGAGGGGAGATGTGCACTGATTGATAATTTAATTAGAGCACATCAATAATTTATATTTTCACTTTTGTGAGATACTGTATATCAATAGGGATGAGCCGAACACCCCCAGGTTTGGTTCGCACCAGAACATACCGAACAGGCAAAAAAATTGGCAGAACATGTGAACACCGTTAAAGTCTATGGGACACCAACATGAATAATCAAAAGTGTTCATTTTAAAGGCTTATATGCAAGTTATTGTCATAAAAAGTGTTTGGGGACCTGGGTCCTGCCCTAGGGGACATGTATCAATGCAAATAAAAAAAAAAAAAACAGACGTTTTTTCTTGAGCAGTGATTTTTTTAATGCTTAAAGTGAAACAATAAAAATGAAATATTCCTTTAAATATTGTGCCTGGGGGGTGTCTATAGTATGCCTGTAAAGTGGCGCATTTTTCCGGTGTTTAGAACAGTACCACAGCAAAATGACATTTCTAAAGGAAAAATTGTCATTTATAACTGATCACGGCTGTAATGAATTGTCGGGTCTCGGCAATATAGATAAAACTCATTGAAAAAAAGAGCATGGGATCCCCCCCAGTCCATTACCAGGCCCTTCGGTTCTGGTATGAATATTAAGGGGAACCCCGAACCAAATTTTTTTAAAAAATTGCGTGGGGGTCCCCATAAAATCCATACCAAGCCCTTCGGGTCTGATATAGAAGTTAAGGGAAACCCTGCGCCAATTTTTTTTAAAAAATGGCGTAGGTGTCCCCCCAAAATCTATACCAGACCTGAATGGTATGGATTTTAAGGGGAACCCTGCGCCAATTTTTTTTAAAAATGGCGTAGAGGTCCCCAAAATCCATACCAGACCCTTATCCAAGCACGCAACCTGGCAGGCCACAGGAAAAGAGGAGGGAAGAGAGCGCACCCCCCTGAAATGTACCAGGCCACATGCTCTCAACATGGGGAGGGTGCTTTGGGGTAGCTTGGCATCAGAGGGGGGCAGGGCCACCTGGTTACGTAAACGGATGACTCCGCCCCCTCTGACGCCACAGGGAAGCCATGGGAAAGTCCCCGTGGTGTCAGGGGGGGGCGGGGTCACCCAGGTAAGTCACCGGGTGGCCCCACCCTCAATTATATAAGAACTGTCAAAGACGATGAAGCATCACGTGGCGGGAGCCTTCCATGGAGGCGGATCTGTGGCGGATTTTTTTTTCTTTTTCGGTCCATTGGTGGAGTGATATAAATAGATGAATGGACATTGTGGGACATTTTTTTTTTAATAAAGGACTTGTTCCCAAGCTGTGTCTTGTCGTTTTTAACATTTTGATACTTTTTTTGTGAAATGGTAGGGGTACATTTGTACCCTGTTACCATTTCACACAGGGGGGGAGACCGGGATGTGGGGGTCTCCTTGTTAAAAGGGGCTTCCAGCATCCTATAAGCCCCCTGCCCACTGACCCCCACAACCACTGGGCAAGGGTTGTGGGGATGAGGCCCTTGTCCCCATCAACATGGGGACAAGGTACTTTGGGGAGCTACCTCATGTTGAGGGCATGTGGCCTGGTACAGTTCAGGAGGGGGGTGCTCTCTTGTCCCCCCCTCTTTTCTTGCAGCCTTCCAGGTTGTGTGCTCGGATAAGGGTCTGGTATGGATTTTGGGGGGCCCTAGTCCATTTTTTTAAAATTTCGTGCAGGATTCCCCTTAGTTTCCATATCAGACCCAAAGGGCTTGGTATGGATTTTAGGGGGACCCCCACACAATTTTTTTAAAAAT
The DNA here is from genome assembly GCA_037952835.1 of Lithobates septentrionalis. Classification (NCBI taxonomy): domain Eukaryota; kingdom Metazoa; phylum Chordata; class Amphibia; order Anura; family Ranidae; genus Lithobates; species Lithobates septentrionalis. The sequence goes on from JBBDGP010000707.1 coordinate 277,711, forward strand.
TTTGGTTTGGGGTTCCCCTTAATATTTACACCAGACCCAAAGTGCCTGGTAATGGACTGGGGGATCCCATACTCTTTTTTTTAATGAGTTTTATCTACAGTGCGGAGACCCGACAATTCATTACAGCCGCGATCAGTTTTAAAAGACAATTTTTCCTTTAGAAATGTAATTTTGCTGTGGTACTGTTCTAAACACGGGAAAATGCACCACTTTATGGGCATACTATAGACACCCCCCAGGCAGGATATTTAAAGGAATATTTCATTTTTATTGTTTCACTTTAAGCAATACAAAAATCACTGCTTCCGAAAAAACAGCCATTTTTAAAAAATGTTTTTGTATTGATACATGTCCCCTGGGGCAGGACCCAGGTCCCCAAACACTTTTTATGACAATAACTTGCATATAAGCCTTTAAAACGAGCACTTTTGATTTTTCATGTTAGTGTCCCATAGACTTTAACGGTGTTTCGGTGGCTTTCGAATTTGCCCGGGCCGAACTGTTCGCTCATCCCTATATATCAATCAATTTGGCATGTACGTTCTGTGAATTTGGTTGCAACTTGCTTTATTGGAATTTATTGCCTAATAATAAATACAGTAATTGTTTTTAGTTTTTATTTTTTTCTACTTAGTACAAAAGCTCGTAGAAGAATACTGGTCCTATTACCGCCCGATTAATCTCTAAATGGTGGGAACCACTTCAAAGTAGTTCTTTTTTCCCCTCACTCAGTTATGTGCAGTATTACCTGCATTTGGATCTGTGATAGGGTCCTCATTTTTTACATTTTGATCTTGCAGTTTCTTCCCTCTGGAACTTGCACTTTATGCTCTCATCAGTTTATTGTTGCAGTGTATTTCCTTCTGAGAAGCCTATATTTACTTGCTCCTGTGTGCTCTCGCCCTCTTGATTTGGCTGCTCTACTATATCCAGTATTAAGGGATGGTGCCCTTGCACTTTCAACCCCAATACCTCGTTACACCTCTCCAATCTGGTTCTTTGGCTTTACAATTACATCATTAAACATCCATGGGTTAAACCACCCAGCTAAATGCCCTTTTCTGTGGCGAGAGGCATGAAATCTGAATTACGATATCCTTTGCATCCAAGAGATACATTTTCAAAGTTCCTCTGCTCCAAGATGGTCTCATAAAAATTTTCCATTTCTCTTTACTGCCAATGCTCCAGTAAAAAAAAAGAGTTTGCATTGCCATCAAAGACTCAGTAACATTCAGTTTAACTGAATCCGTTTCAGATCCTGAAGAAAGGTACATTATCCTGCTATGTATAATCAATTCAAAACCCCATATGATAGTGAATATGTACGCCTCCAATAACCACCAATAATGCTTCCTCAGAAAAACTCTTCCATAGAATATTCATGGTTAAATAGGGTTCTTTGGTGTTTGTGGGGACTTTAACAGTGTCACTGACCTGCAGCTACCTGTACATCAAAATCTAAGCATCAATTCTATCCTTTACATGCCTTTTTCTACAAAGAAGATGTCTTTGACATATGGAGATGCCACTGTGTGAGTGAGAAATATTTTACATTCTTTTCAGCCAGACATAACTCGTATTCCAAGATTGACATGTTTATTGTTGACAATTGGCTGCTCCGGAAAATTTCCTCCTCCACAATCCATGATATAACGTGGTCTGACTGGCGGCAATTCCATATCTGATGTGGAGAAGGAATCTCATTCCTCCATCTATCTCTGGTGATGCAACTCTCAACTTATATCCTCTATACATAATAGGTCTATTCTCCCAAAGCATCTGATTGAGTTTGTTAACTCTAATAATGACTCAGACTCTCACCTGTAATGCCCATGAGGTGTACTTGAGGGGTATAGACATGTGCACTGCCTAAAAAGTTATTTGTTTTAGATTTCGCTTCATTCGTTTTTTTTTTGTTTTTTTTCATTTTTCAGGTCATTCATTACGATCGCAATTCGTAAATTCAAAAATGTGTAAATTCATAAATTTGTAAATGAGATAATTCTTAATTTCGTAAATTCGTAAATTCCAATACCTATAATGTAATAGTTAGTTATTATTAGTTAGTTAGTTAGTTAGTTAGTTAGTTAGTTAGTTAGTTAGTTAGTTAGTTAGTATTTAGAATTTACGGATTTTCGTTCTTTCAAATTTTCCGATTTTCTTTCTTATTTTCGGATATTCGGATTTCCGCATTTACAAATTTTCAAATATTCAAATTTATGAATATTCAGAAACACTTGTTAAACAGGTTTTCATTAATTCAGATGTTTCCGAACTAACAAATTTGTCAAATTCGTTAAAAAAATAATTTGGAACAAAATGAATTGCACATGTCTAGTTATCGTTCTCCAACTTAGTTCTAGAGCTAAACGGCGCTGCTATCGCACTTTTGAGAGTCAGAACAAACTTTCCCCTGACCAAAAGACTTCTTCCACCCTACCCTATCTTATGCCGCGTACACACGGTCGGACTTTTCGTCTACAAAAGTCCGATGGACGCCGACGGACTAAAGCTGGCTGACAATCCGATCGTGTGTGGGCTTCCCCAGACTTTCAGCGGACTTTCAGCGGACTTTTCCAGCCTCAAATCTGACGGACTTTAGATTTGAAACATGCTTCAAATCTTTACGTCGTAACTACGCCGGACCCAGAAATCCGCTCGTCTGTGTGCTAGTCCGACGGACAAAAATCCACGCTAGGGCAGCTATTGGCTACTGGCTATCAACTTCCTTATTTTAGTCCGGTGTACGTCATCAAGTACAAATCCGTCGGACTTTTGTGTGATCGTATGTAGGCAAGTCCGTTCGTAAGAAAGTCTGCCGCAAGTCCGCCAAAAGTCCGCCAAAAGTCCGCCAAAAGTCTGACAAAAGTCAGTCGAAAGTCTGTCGGACAGGCTGTTGGGCTTTTGTAGCCGAAAAGTCTGACCGTGTGTACGCGGCATTAGGCATGAGCTGCACAGGCTGTTGTGAAACCTACATGCTCAGTTCTTAACCACTCCAATACTGGGCGCTTTCTCCCCCTTCCTTCCCAGGCAAATTTTCAGCTTTCAGTGCTCTTGCACTTTCAATAAGAATTGCGCGGTCATGCAACACTGTACCCAAATGAAATTTTCATGATTTTGTTCACACAAATAGAGCTTTTGGTGATATTAATTCACAAATCAGTTTTTTATTTTTTGCGAAAAAAGAGCAGAATTTAAAAAAAAAAACAATATTTTCTACTTTCTGTTTTAAAAGAAATCCAATAAAATCAAATTTTGTAATACATTAAGCCAAAATGTATTCTGCTACATGTCTTTGGTAAAAAAAAATCCTGTTAAGTGTATAAGAATTGGTTTGTGTGATCACGGACATATGTACATAGATGATCATGTACATATGTGTGCAGATGATCACGGACATATGTGTGCAGATGATCATTGGGACATATGATTTTACTGTTACATATGTGGGACAGGTGTTTTTACTCTGTGGGGACATGTGTGTGGGGACATGTGTGGGTACAGTGTTTTGGGGACACTATGTAGGGGACATTGTATGTTTACATTGTGTGGGGACACTGGGCCAGTGCTCAGTGTGTAAAAAGCTGTAAAAAACAGCTCATATTCACTGATCACCGGCTGGCTGCAGTGATCCCCTCTCCTCACTGACAACTTCTGTGTGAGGAGAGGAAAGCCAATTGCCTAGCAACCAGCTCTCTGTTTACATCACATGAAGGCTGTGATTGGACACAGTCATCATGTGATCAGAAGGGCCAATCACACAGCCCTCCTGCCGATCAGAGATGCACCATGTCCGAGTGACACAAGCGCATCGGGATCACGCCGTTGCGAGGACACGCGCTCGCACGATCCCTTCCTTCTGAGGGACGTTCCTAAACATCAACTCAGAAGGAGGAAACTCCCACCCAGCTGTATATGTGCAGTGGCCGAGTGGGAAGTGGTTAAAGCTCAACCACTATGCCAAAGGTAACAGAGCTGATAAATATCTTGCTAGGAGAGTGTCGATGCATAGAGCCGACACGAGGATTACACACCTTATGCATTCGCTAGATACCTGAGATAACTGTAAAATTTTGAATCCCTAGGCCATTTCTGACGCATTTGCTGATTACTATAGTTCTCTTTACAACCTGCTTGATGACCCTAACATCCAGCAACCCAAAGTCAGACATAGATGATTTTTTGGCTAAACTGCATTTGCCTAACCTTACGGAATTACAACTCCAAACTCTTATTGCACCCATTTAGTCAGTAGAAATAACCAAATTCATCACCTCGCTGCCCAATAGCAAATCTCCAGGCCTGGATGTGTTCACTAACAAATATTTCAAGCAATTTCGAGACATCCTTTCCCCATATCTTACCAAATTATATAACAACGCAATTATGACATTATCCTTCCCACCTGAAATGTTTAAAGTGATTGTAAAGGCTGAAAGTTTTTTATCCTAATGCATTCTATGTATTAAGATAAAAAACCTTCTGTGTGCAGCAGTCCCCTCTCAGCACCCCTAAAAATTACCTGAGCCCATCTCTATCCAGCGTTGAGAGACTAGAAGACTGCTGGGACTCTCCCCCCTCATTGGCTGAGACAGCAGCGGAGCACCATCTCCCACTGCTATAATTTAAAGTCAGTGAGCCAATTAGGAGAGAGAGGGGGCAGGCCCTAGCCCATGTCTGAATGGACACACAGAGCTGCAGCTCAGCTTGGGTGCCCCCATAGCAAGCTGCTTGCTGTGGGGGCACTCGTCATGAAGGAGGGACCAGGAGTGCCAAAGAAGGACCCGAGAAGAGGAGGATCTGGGCTGCTCTGTGCAAAATATCCTCATGGAGCAGGTAAGTATAACATGTTTGTTATTTTTAAGCAAAAAAAAAGAGACTTTAGTATTACTTTAAGGCTTACATTGTAACGACCCTACAGACCCAAATTTTCATCTAATATTATTGCTAAACATTGAAGTAAAAATCTACGCAAAAATTCTAGCCACACGCCTTTTAACTATTCTTCGCACACTAATTAATGTGGACCAAAAAGGGTTTACTCAAGGGAAGCAAATGTCAGATGCTATGAGAATAATTAATTCCATTCATTTTGGTGAGAGAGCTCGACTGCCTTCCCTGCTACTCCCAATAGATGCAGAGAAGTCATTTTACAGTATTCACAACACATACCTTTTTCTGAACAATACCATATATACTTGCATATAGCAAGGAGAATTTTAAGATCATAAAGATTCACTGGTCTCTCCTCTGGAGAGCCTACCCTTACATACTGGAATTTCCAACAATTCCTCCACAAGTCTTTCGTAGTAATCAATCCCTGAGGGACAGACTGATGAGGGCAGAAAATCAAGAAAAAAGAGTATGTACAAAGTAAGTAAGCAATGGAAGTTTCCTTTGTTTGAATTGCATACAATGTTGTTCAATGTTAAAGAGTAGAAATGTATGCATCCTGTAAGGAGGAATTTACAATCAAAGACTATTGTCAATCTAATTAGGTTATACTGTATATACTTTGCTTGTGTAATCGATTGTACATAGAAGAGACTCCCCAAAAGATCAAAGATTTGATTGCACTGTATAGATGTTCGATCCAATCTAATCAACATGATCTTCCTGTACCCAAACACTTCACAGAAAGAGGGACACATGGATTCTGATTTAAAATTGATGGTGTTAGAAGAAATCTCTAAAGATAGGATAAGAAAAGATTAGATAATGACTTTACGTCAAAGAGAAGTTTGGCAGATAATTAGATTGGCATGTTTGTACTCATTGGAGTTGAAGAAGATTATGATCACTTTTGTTTGTTTTACAAGGATAGAGATGGTTAATCAAAATGCATTTTCTCTGAGCTGAATACAATTATGTTTACATTTTTTTTGTTTCTTATTCATATTCACAGATATGTATCCATCTAACAAATTTGTTGTACAGGAGATTGTTGGATTGAGAGAAAGTCGATTACGAATATGGACTGATAAGTACATGATGGGTTAATGGGTCCTAAATGATTGAACTCTATTGTGTGATTTGTATATACCAGTAACTTGCACATGCTAAGGGCACTTCCTGTTTGTTGCATTTATCTAGATGTTTTGCATGTGTATACTTTACAATGATGGCCTGCAAAAGGGTATGGTATGCTTGAAACTGTTGCACTGAAGCTATATGGAAATATGTGACACTTTGGAATGCAAGTAAAGTTATTAGTAAATTCTGGATATCACATCCATTTCCTTCTATATATACCATATATAATATATATATACACACAGTGCCTTGAAAAAGTATTCATACCCCTTGAAGTTTTCCACATTTTGTCACATTACAACCAAAATCGTAAATGTATTATATTGAGATTTTATGTGATAGACCAACACAAAGTGGCACATAATTGTGAAGTGGAAGGAAAATGATAAATGTTTTTCAAAATTCTTTACAAATAAATATGTGAAACGCGTGACATGCATTTGTATTCAGCTCTCCTGAGTCAATACTTTGAACCACCTTTCACTGTAATTACAGCTGCAAGTCTTTTTGGGGATGTCTCTACCAGCTTTTCACATCTAGAGAGTGAAATTTTTGCCCATTCTTCTTTGCAAAATAGCTCAAGCTCTGTCAGATTGGATGAAGAGCGTCTATGAACAGCAATTTTCAAGTCTTGCCACAGATTCTCAATTGGATTTAGGTCTGTACTTTAAATGGGCCATTCTAACACATGCATATTCTTTGATCTAAACCACTCCACTGTAGCTCTGGCTGTATGTTTAGGGTCATTGTCCTGCTGGAAGGTGAATCTCTGCCCTTTTGTAGATTCTAATACGTTTTCTTTTAAGATTGCCCTGTATTTATCTCCATCCACCTAATCACCAACTCTGACCAGCTTCCCTGTCCCTGCTGAAGAAAAGCATCCCACAACATGATGCTTCCACCACCTTGTTTTATAGTGGGGATGGTGTGTTCAGGTTGATGTGCAGTGTTAGTTTTCTGCCACACATAGGGGGTCATTTACTATAGCGCTAAAAAATTCTCCTGCAGTACCAAAAAATAACTCTCAAAAAAGGCCAGGAAGACTTCAACTCTCAGAAAGTCAGCGCTAATGCAAATGGAAAGCAGCGCTATTGCAGCAATAATGCCTGTCAGATCACATATGCTGGAATAGTGGAAGTCAGTGGGGCTCGAACCTGCAAAATCCAAAGTTCTCACTGAAGGCTTATATGCAAGTTCTTTGCCATAAAAAGTGTTTGGAGACCCGGGTTCTGCCCCAGGGGACATGGATCAATGCCAATTTTTTTTTTAAAAACGGCCGTTTTTTCGGGAGCAGTGATTTTAATAATGCTTTGAGTGAAACAATAAAAGTGTAATATTCCTTTAAATTTCGTACCTGGGGGGTGTCTATAGTATGCTTGTAAAGGGGCGCATGTTTCCCGTGTTTAGAACAGTCTGACAGCAAAATGACATTTAAAAGGAAAAAAAGTTATTTAAAACTACTCGCGGCTATACTGAATTGCCGGCTCGACAATACACATAAAAGTTCATTGATAAAAACTGCATGGGAATTCCCCACAGGGGAACAACGAACCAAAATTTTAAAAAAATGACGTGGGGGTCCCCCTAAATTCCATACCAGGCCCTTCAGGTCTGGTATGGATATTAAGGGGAACCCCGGCCAAAATTTTAAAAAAAATTGGCGTGGGGTCCCCCTCAAAATCTATACCAGACCCTTCAGGTCTTGTATGGATTTTAAGGGGAACCCCGCGCCAAAATTTAAAAAAAAATGGCGTGGGGTACCCCCAAAAATCCATACCAGACCCTTATCCGAGCACACAACCTGGCAGGCCGCATGAAAAGAGGGGGGGATGAGAGAGCGGCCCCCCTCCTGAACTGTACCAGGCCACATGCCCTCAACATTGGGAGGGTGCTTTGGGGGTAGCCCCCCAAAGCACCTTGTCCCCATGTTGATGAGAACAAGGGCCTCATCCCCACAACCCTGGCCCGGTGGTTGTGGGGGTCTGCGGGCAGGGGGCTTATCGGAATCTGGAAGCCCCCTTTAACAAGGGGACCCCCAGATCCCGGCCCTCCCCCCTGTGTGAAATGGTAAGGGGATACAAAAGTGCCCCTACCATTTCACCAAAAAAATTTCAAAAATGTTAAAAATGACAAGAGACAGTTTTTGACAATTCCTTTATTTAAATGCTTCTTCTTTCTTCTATTTTCTATCTTCTTTCTTCTATCTTCCTTCGGTTTCTTCCTCCATCTTCTTGTTCTTCTGGTTCTTCTTGTTCTTCTGGTTCTTCATCCAGTCTTCTCGTGTGGCATCTTCCTCAGCGGTGCCGTCTTCACTTCATCTTCTTTCCTCGGGCCGCTCCGCATCCACGATTGGATGGGAGGCTCCCGCTGTGTGACGCTTCTCCTCTTCTGACAGTTCTTAAATAACAGAGGGCGGGTGACCCCGCCCCCCTCTGACGCAGGGCGGGTGACCCCGCCCCCCTCTGACATCACAGGGAATGCCACAGGGAAGTCCCCGTGCGTCAGAGGGGGCGGGGTCACCCACCCTGCGTCAGAGGGGGGCGGGGTCAACCGCCCTCTGTTATTTAAGAACTGTCAGAAGAGGAGAAGCGTCACACAGCGGGAGCCTCCCATCCAATCGTGGATGCGGAGCGGCCCGAGGAAAGAAGATGAAGTGGAGACGGCGCTGCTGAGGAAGATGCCGGACGAGAAGACTGGATGAAGAACCAGAAGAACAAGAAGAACCAGAAGAACCAGAAGAACAAGAAGATGGAGGAAGAAACCGAAGGAAGATAGAAGAAAGAAGACAGAAAATAGAAGAAAGAAGAAGCATTTAAATAAAGGAATTGTCAAAAACTGTCTCTTGTCATTTTTAACATTTTTGACATTTTTTTGGTGAAATGGTAGGGGTACTTTTGTATCCCCTTACCATTTCACACAGGGGGGAGGGCCGGGATCTGGGGGTCCCCTTGTTAAAGGGGGCTTCCAGATTCCGATAAGCCCCCTGCCCGCAGACCCCCACAACCACTGGGCCAGGGTTGTGGGGATGAGGCCCTTGTCCTCATCAACATGGGGACAAGGTGCTTTGGGGGGCTACCCCCAAAGCACCCTCCCAATGTTGAGGGCATGTGGCCTGGTACGGTTCAGAGGGGGGAGCTCTCTCGCCCCCCCCTCTTTTCCTGCGACCTGCCAGGTTGCGTGCTCAGATAAGGGTCTGGTATGGATTTTTGGGGGTACCCCACGCCATTTTTTTTTTAAATTTTGGCGCGGGGTTCCCCTTAAAATCCATACCAGACCTGAAGGGCCTGGTATGGAATTTAGGGGGACCCCCACGTCATTTTTTTAAAAATCTTGGTTCGGGGTTCCCCTGTGGGGAATTCCCATGCCGTTTTTATCAATGAACTTTTATGTGTATTGTCGGGCCGGTGTTCTGCCGAGAAAGTTCCTCTCGGCGGATAAGGACCCCCCTCTACTGCGCAGTTGCAGCGCCTGCACAGTAGGAGCCAGCAGAAATAGCCGAAGCGAAATAGAGAAGAAATCAGCTGTACATGGCGCCTGTAAGAGGGTCCCCCGCGGGCTCGCTTCGCTCGCCACGCTTCGCTCGCCACGCTTCGGGCACGGCCTCGCTTTGCTCGGCACTTTTTTATTCCCCCTCTAGGTCCACTTGGATGGTGGGGCTTCAGCCTGGACCCAGGGCGCAGGCGCCGTGTACAGATGATTGAAGATTTTCATCTTTAGCTATTTTCGGCGGCTGCTAGTCGTTGGTACTGCGCAAGCGCAGCGCTTGCGCAGTACAGGGGGGACCTTATCCGCCGAGGGAACTTTCTCGGCAAGACACCGGCAATTCAGTATAGCCGCGATTAGTTTTAAATGACTTTTTTCCTTTGAAATGTCATTTTGCTGTCAAACTGTACTAAACACGGGAAACATGCGCCCCTTTACAGGCATACTATAGACACCCCCCAGGTACGAAATTTAAAGGAATATTACACTTTTATTGTTTCACTTTAAGCATTATTAAAATCACTGCTCCCGAAAAAACAGCCATTTTTAAAACGTTTTTGCATTGATACATGTCCTCTGGGGCAGGACCCAGGTCCCCAAACACTTTGTATGACAATACCATGCATATAAGCGTTTAAAATTAGCACTTTTGATTATTCATGTGCGTGTCCCATAGACTTTAACCACTTGCCTACCAGGCCAATTCTGACATTTCTCTCCTACATGTAAAAATCATAATTTTTTTGGCTAGAAAATTACATAGAACCCCCAAATTTAGCAGAGAATACAATGGCGGTCATTGCAACTTTTTATCTAGCACGGTATTTGCACAGCAATTTTTCGAATGCTTTTTTTGGGGAAAAAAAACAGTTTTGGGCTTTAAAAAAAAAACAGGAAAGTTAGCCCAATGTTTTTGCATAATGTGAAAGATGAAGTTACGCCAAGTAAATAGATACCCAACATGTCACGCTTCAAAATTGCACACGCTCGTGGAATGGCGCCAAACTTCGCTATTTGAAAATCCCCTTAGGCGACGTTTTAAAATTTTTTACTGGTTACATGTTTTGAGTTACAGAGGAGGTCCAGGACCAAAATTATTGCTCTCGCTCTAACGTTCGCGGCGACACCTCACATGTGTGGTTTGAACAACATTTTCATATGTGGGTGGGACTTATGTATGCGTTCGCTTCTGCATGTGAGCTCACAGGGACTGGGGCACTTTAAATTTTTTTTTTTTATTATTGTTAATTTTACTTTTTTATTTTAGTTTGACACTTTTTTCCAAAAAACATTTTTTTGATCACTTTTGTTTCTATTACAAGGAATGTAAACATCCCTTGTAATAGGAATAAGCATGACAGGTGCTCTTTACAGTGAGATGTGGGGTAAATAAGACCCCACATCTCACCTCTAGGCTTAGAAGCCTGAAATTAAAAAAAAAACGATCTCTGCTTCCCAGCCGAAGCGGCGCTGTTTTTTTTAATACAGAGGCCGGGCGTGACGTCATAACATCACGTCTGGCCTCCGAACGATCATAGAGATTCCGGCGACCATCTGGTCCACCAGAAATCTCTATGCTAAACATCTGGGGCTGGCGGATGCTGTGACCAACTCACCGATCGTAGCGGTAAGTCGGTACAAGCACCGGAGGGTGGCGGGAGGGGGGGGGGACGCCTCCTGTTAGAATGATCAAGCAGTGGAACAGCCACTATGATCATTCTTATGGTGTGCAGATGCGCAGGTTCTAAAAGACGATATCTGGATGATGTCTGTATCTACAGGCATCACTCAGATATCCCCGCTCAAAGCCGAGGACATCATTTGGCGTACGGCGGGCGGGAAGTGGTTTTAATGGTGTTCGCACAAATTTATTTGTCTGTTCGCATGTTCTGCTGCGAACCGAACAGGGGGGATGTTCGGCCCATCCCTAGTTCTCATTAAGAATCATGGGGGTACAACTTGTCAAGCAACTCGGAAGTCCAAAGTCGCCCAACTGTGAAACAAGTCATATATATTTTAATAGAAAGGAGCTCTCATTTATACTTGCATTTACATCAGCAGAACAAATGCAGGAAGTGATGTGTGCACATGGGCCAGAAGCAAATGTGTGGGTATGCCAAACAAATCAATGAACCCCACCCACACCAAATCTAACTACCAAATCCACCCCTGCATTGATTAAGCACAAGTACATATCATACCCTTATCTGGAAAATGAGCCGCACCTCCTCTTTGCTAAAGAGGGACCTCGCCATTTCCACCTAGATCAGTGGTTCTCAACTCCAGTCCTGGGGACCCACTAACAGGCTAGATTTTAAGTTTTACCTTGGGGAGTTGCAGACTAGAATACTGCAATCACTGAGCAGCAAGTGATATCACCTGTGATGTATTTCAGCTATCTTGCAAACCTGGCCTGTTGGTGGGTCCTGAGGACTGGAGTTGAGAACCACTGACCTAGATGGAGATCTTGACCAGCACAGGGACTTCCGGGTGATTAAAATGACTTATTTCTGGGTAAGAAGGCGAAACTACACTCTTTTGATCGCTGCTGCAAATATTTGATCGCAACCGCTATTAGAATTTTATTATTTTTGTTTATTTGCAGATATGCAAATTTGTATTTCTACTTATGATATTTAAAGGCGTTCGATAAGAAATGGTGTCCCTGGGTTAGCAGCAGGAGGAAATTGTTCAGCTGAAATCACACACTTTCATTCCCGCATGTCAGTCCCGACTGCAGGGGCAATTTCATCGACATCTGTGCAGGTTTCTGCACTGATATCAATACAAATTGCACCCCAAAGTCACACCAATTAAACAGTGCAATTGTAACCGCTTTGACATGTCAAATCGCACCAATGTGAACTAAAGCTGACACAAACACTGCCTATCCACCAGCTGAATTCATTACCTGCAATTCTCCACAGCTGTTATATATAAAGATTCTACCTTTATCATTTACTTGCAGGTGTGCAGAAGCCTAGGTTTACATTGGAGCAATTTGTCATGCAATTTGAGAGATCAAATCGCATGACTATTGGCAGCAATGGCACTGTTCCAATCGATGCAACATTTTTTTTGTGGCACCGCACCAATTTGCTAAAGTAGTTCCTGCACTACTTTTGACGATTTCTGGTGCAACTTCAATAGACATTTGTGTATGAAGCCACACGGATGTCTATCAAGTAGCACCTAAAATCACGCTGACCTTGCTACTTTGAAATCGTGCTACTTCAAGTGAAGTAGCGCGATTTCAAAGTAGCATCAATGTGAACTAGGGCAAAGAGATTAGTTTTTTGGTGCACAAATACATATTGAAATAAAATATAAGAGATATTGCACTTTCCCAAAACCACCACCCACGAACTAAAGGGAAAAAAGTAGAAGAAAGTAGAAGAAAAAAACAAAACAAAACACCACAACAAAGTTCAATAATGTACTTTTATTTTACCAGCAGAAAAACAAAAAAAATTACATTCATTTACTAGCTTCAAAAAAATTTGGACAGGATATATGGTGCTACATTTAGCAATGGGATTTTAAGGGCCCTGCTCATAGGAGCTTACAATCTAAAATTAGACAAAACCTTAGAGTGGACACAGCTTTAATTTCTGTGTATAATAGGCAACACATCACATTGTTATCTGCAGGATTATAGAAACATACTTAACAGTCATTCTTACAAAGCATTCCCACATAATATTACAAAAGCCTTATTCAAAACACCCACCACCAGCCCACAATCCACACATACATACATTGGTTACCATGTTCTGCTGGAAGCTGCATTTCAGTGTACATGATTAAACAAGATAAAAAAAGAGTAGGTCAGCAGATGCTTCCAAACGATGTTTGCATGATCAGACAGGAACAATACACACACAACATTGACAGCATGGCCACATAAACCCACTTTTGATTGAAAAAATGCACAAGAATTTCATCAAATCTCCCAATAGCATTCCTTCTCCCCCACAAATCACAGCAAAAAAACCTGACCTTCTCAGGCCAAACGAACCCTATACTGCAGGCCTTTATATAAGAGAGGTTGTATTGTTAGCACACTGATACATCCAATAGAAGTACATGCCCACCAGTATCTTTCAATCTGTCTCTTCATGTATGTCTAAAGTGATTGCACCTGATGGGCAGGAACACATAATAGTGTTCGTAACTCTGTTAGCCCTTGGCTATGTGCATCAAATCTCCAACTACAGGACAAAGATCAAAGTCCATTTGTATCCACATAAACAAAGCAACAGTTTTCTAAGCATATGTACCTGTGCAGTGTAAACCCTAAAATTTGAATTGTCCAAGTCCCTGGGCATGATTAGTGCTAATAAACATTAACATCAGTCCCTGGCTGCAATGAGCTTCCAATATAAAGTCCAAAATTAACGTCCTTACATTAGAACCTTTTTCGACAGGAGACAAATAAAATGCCAGCATGTCTTTGGATTGTGGTGAGAAACCCACACAGGGAGAACATATAAACTTCAACACAAGGATTAGCATGTTGGGGAATTGAACCAACATCCCAGGTGCTTCTAGACAGAACTGCTACCCACTTACCCACCAGGCATCCCCACACATGTTCTCTGCATCTCTGTGGTGTCATAGCCATGCTCAGTGTCACAAGCAATATATAATATATTGGCCTAAGTATTGGGATGCCTGCCTTTAAGCGCACATGAACTGTAATGGCATCCCAGTATTAGCATTGGGTTCAAAACTCATTTGGCCCACCCTTTGCAGCTATAACAGCTTCAACTCTTCTTGTCCACAAGGTTTAGGAGTGTGTCTATGTGAATGTTTGACCATTCTTCCAAGTGTATTTGTGAGGTCAAGCACTGATGTTGGACGAGAAGGCCTGACCTACAGTCTCCTCTCTAATTCATCCCCAAGGTATTCTGTTGTGTTGAGGTCAGGACTCTGTGAAGGCAAGTCAAGTTCCTCCACCCCAAAATCACTCATCCATGTCTTTATGGACCTTGCTTTGTGCACTGGTCCAAATGATTTGGTGGAGGGGTAATTATGATGTGGGGTTGTTTTTCAGGGGTTGGGCTTGGCCTCTTAGTTCCAGTTAAGGGAACTCTTAAGGCATCAGCATACCAAGACATTTTGGACAATTTCATGCTCCCAACTTTGTGTGAATAGTTTGGGGAAAGCCCCTTCCTGTTCCAACATGTTTGCACACCAGTGCACAAAGCAAGGTCCATAAAGACATGGATGAGCAAGTTTGGGGTGGAGAAACTTGACTGGCCTGCACAGAGTCCTGGCCTCAACCCGATAGAACACCCTTTGGTTAAATTAGAGTAGAGACTGCGAGCCAGGCCTTCTCATCCAACATCAGTGCCTGGCCTCACAAATGCACTTCTGGAAGAATGATCAAACATTCCCATAGGCAGACTAAACCTTGTGGACAGCCTTCCCAGAAGCTGTTCTAGCTGCAAAGGGTGGGCCAAATCAAATTTTAACCCTACGGACTAAGACTTGGCTGCCATTAAAGTTCATTATGTGTGTAAAGGCAGGTGTCCCAATACTTTTGGCTAAATAGTGTATCTGGAAAAGACTTACAATGGTGGTGGAGCCCTCCTACACATAACTACTACATTTAGACATAATTATAGAACCTGGGAGATGAGACAACTTCTTCACATGCAGTAACATGGTTGGGATTTGAACCCAGACCCTCAGGGATACTAAGCAGAAGTTCTAACCTCTAAGCCACAGAGCTGCCACATGTGAGAGCCTCCTACACATAACTACACATAAATACACATAAAAACACATAAATACTGCATTTCTATGGACATACAAGTGATGGAATTACATTACTCAAGAGTTATTCTTCTTGATTTATTCTGTGATATTTGGTGTTTTTTTGTGGGTGAGAGTAGAATATTACCCTCAAATTTTTGGGAATTACATTTTGATTTCTGATGTTGGTACACATATCACATTTTTTGGGCTCAAATTATGAATATTTGGAAATAATAAAAAGCACAAAAAAATGTGATTCATTTTAAATTTGCATCAGCAATGGTATTGTTTGTGGATTATAAAGACTCCTGTGTGAGTTTAGGTTAAAGATTGTTGTGAGATGAAGAGTAACAAGTGAAAGTGACAGAGAAAAATATATTTTATCAAAACATCAAAACATTCCGCATTGTAGCATTCTTAAAATCAAAATATTTGAGGAAGAAGCAACAATGTTGCTAAGGAATATTTATTTCTCATAAAGATACATTTCATCTCAACATTAAAAGTTTTTTTTTGTGAAAGTTAGAATTGTTCCATTAGAATCAGTGACTGAAACTTCATTTGGACTAAATTAGAGCAGATTTTAACTTCCAAAAAATGTTCTCTAATTAGCTCTCCTTTTGGTATTTACTATAGCTCCAGGTAAAAAAGACACTGGAGATAAAATGAGAGTTATTTTCAGGTCTGAGCATGCTCAGTTGTGTTGGCACCTAGTTATCCAAAACGGGGAATTTTTCACTTTTCAGACTTTTAAAGATATTTCAGTGTAGAAATCACTTTTTCACACAGTTTAAAAGCAGATAATCTTTAAATAATATACCGCATATTTCAGTACCATTTAGACAATTATATCATGTTCTAAACATTATTTCCATGTGCAATTCTCTAGGTTTTAGCAGAGTAAGGGTTTGGGCACTATTTAGATTCAGGGAGCTATAGTAAATTCGATTTTGGGAGAATTTTCTCACCAGCGCTATAGTGAATACCGTTTTAGCGTGAATTAGCGCTATAAGCGCTAATTCGCTGCGAATTAGCGCTAATTCGCTGCAATTTGTGCGAATTAGCGCCGTGGCGCTATAGTAAATGACCCCCACAGCGTTTTGCTTTTAGTTCAAAATGTTCAATTTTGGTCTCATATGACCAGAGCACCTTCTTCCACTTGTTTGCTGTGTCCCCCACATGGCTTCTCACAAACTGCAAATGGGACTTCTTATGGCTTTCTTTCAAAAATGTTTTTCTTCTTTCCACTCTTCCATAAAGGCCAGGTTTTAGAGTGCACAACTAATAGTTGTCATGTGGAAAGAGTCTCCCACCTGAGCTGTGGATCTCTGCAGCTCCTCCAGAGTTATCATGGGGCTTTTGGCTGCTTCTCTGATTAATGTTCTCCTTGCCCGGCCTGTTAGTTTAGTTTATCTTAATGCATTCTATGTATTAAGTTAAAAAAACCTTCTGTGTGCAGCAGTTCCCTCTCAGCACCCCTAAAAATTACCTGAGCCCATCTCTATCCAGCGTTGAGAGACTATAAGACTGCTGGGACTCTCCCCCCTCATTGGCTGAGACAGCAGCGGAGCGCCATCTCCCACTGCTATCAATCAAAGTCAGTGAGCCAATTAGGAGAGAGAGGGGGCAGGCCCTAGCCAATGTCTGAATGGACACACAGAGCTGCGGCTCAGCTTGGGTGCCCCCATAGCAAGCTGCTTGCTGTGGGGGCACTCGTCAGGAGGGAGGGACCAGGAGTGCCAAAGAGTTACCATGGGTTACCATGGGGCTTTTGGCTGCTTCTCTGATTAATGTTCTCCTTGCCCGGCCTGTTAGTTTAGTTGGACAGCCTTGTTTTGGTAGGTTTGCAGTTGTGTAATACTCTTTCTATTTTCAGATGAAGGATTGAACAGTGCTCCATGAGATGTTCAAAGCTTGGGATATTTTTTATAACCTAAATCTGCTTTAAACTTCTCCACAATGTTATCCCTGACCTGTCTGGTGTGTTCTTTGGCCTTCATGATGCTGTTTGTTCACTAAGGTTCTCTAACAAACCTCTAAGGTCTTCACAGAACAGCTTTATTTATACTGATATTAAATTACACACAGATGGACTCTATTTACTAATTAGGTGACTTCTAAAGGCAATTGGTTTCACTAGATTTTAGTATCAAAGTAAAGGGGATCGGAATACAAATGCACATCACACTTTTCAGATATTTGTAAAAAAACATGAAAAAGTTTTACTGGTATCATTTTCCTTCTTCCTTACAATTATGTGCCACTCTGTGTTGGTCTTTTACATTAAATCCCTATAAAATACATTTACGTTTTTGGTTTTAACATGACAAAATGTGGAAAATTGCAAGGGGTATGAATACTTTTTCAAGGCACAGTATATACAGTATATACATATACTGTATATATATATATATATATATATATATATATATATATATATATATATATATATATATATATATATATATATATATACACATATACACACACACACTCACATATGTATGTTCATATTTTTAACCATATATCGTCTTTTATTATTTAGCATCTTGTGTAAAATAATTGAAAATTCAGCAATTGCTTATGAAATAGTCTTTTTTACAGCTATTCGTTAAAATATCAATATTTGATGTTGACTATTATTTAATTTAACAAAATGTATTATTTCACAATTTTAGTGCACATAATTGTGACCTCTGTCATTTGCCTCATCCTTAAAATATCAATACAAAACCAGTTAAGCAAGTAAGATGCAGAACATAATTTGACATTAGAGTCATTTTTGTTTATTTTAGAATTATAACAATAAAGATAATTGCATTTATAGTCATTGCTTGTTAACTACTGTGTGAAGTCAATTTACCCTAATTGTTGAGCTGTCCATTCCTAATTGGAAGCTATTGCTTTCATAATTTTGCCAGCACTTTCCCTAGTTACTGTTCTAAGATTATGATTTCCATTGTGGCCAATAGAGAAGAAAAGAAAGAAACTTGGCTCAAGGTGAATGCCATTTGCTCCTGAGGTTTCCCCTGCTGGTTTTGTTTCTCCAATAAAAATACAAGTGGGAGGTGTATGGCACTGTAGATCTCTGATACAAATGTTTTTATAATACCGTTTTTGCAGCTCTAAGTCACATTGAAAGCCTGAGTAATATTGATTGATTTTTTTCCTAATACAAAACTATTTTCAGATGGAGTATCACACAGTGAACTTCTTTTCATAAAGGATTTATCTTTTCTTTCAAATTCCATAAGTTGTATTTAGAATCTTAATGATTTTTATTCTTTTGTTTCCCTTGTAAAGGTTGACTTGGCAGCATAGGCATTCAGTTATGAAAGGCAGAATAGTGCAATAAAACACATGTCACAGTGGTGGTATATTTATCTGTTATACACATGGACTTATATATTCGCTGCCTCAGATACTATATTTTCATATTACTGTTTGACAAGTAATCTGAACCAATATCACAATATACTATACTATAAAATCTTGTCATGGGATTCCTCTAGAATCCATCTTGCCTTCATGACATGTGGAAACCAATAACAGAATTCTCAATTAGAGATTAGTTGCTGCTGTTTTATGTTTGTTACAGTTTTCTATATGTCTTTTAAAATCAGTGTTTAGTGTTTTGGTTGTAGACAGACTGCACATATATAAACTGATCGATTTATTTTTCCCGATAGGAATAATCAATTGTTAGTCAACAACACAGTCAATCAATATGGCACACACAACGAAGAGGAATTTGAGTGATAGTTGGAAGAGATGATCATAAGTTACCCACCATATCTCTGTTTCCACCAGTCAACCTCATACTCCAATCTATTGAAATGCAACAACATTTATGACCAAATGTTCTTAGTGTTTCCAATGGATGCAAAATAATCAGTCATTTTCTGCCCAGACTGATCGACTTAGTCTGGTTGAATCCTAAGCTAAATCAATTGGAAGGGGATTTATGCCTATTTTCTCAGATTTGATCATTTTGATTGAATAGCACATCAATTGGATAATAAAATGTAAGCATGTATGGCCACCCCCATGTCTTTCACCTGGGAGTGGTGATTTTTTTTTGTAAAGTACTGACATTTAAAAATAAATATTTTTTTTTTTGTAAGTGGTCTCAACCCCGGGTGAGACCACTTACACCAGGCAAATGTCAAATCCCATTTCTGGAACTGGCCATAACTTATGGGCTGCTTTGTAAGTAGTTTAGAAATTGTTCTTTCCTTTATCTTTAGGGAAGAGTGCACTTTCATGGACAGTTTATTCAGTTTATTAATTTATTAATTATTTAATTATTTTGTAGTTCAATTCATGCATCCAACTCCTGATGATTGGCAACAGGCCATGAAACGCGTTGAGTGTTCATCCAAGGATGCCAAGTCAAGCTTGCTCCAATAACTGTAACAAATTACTAAGTTCATTGTATGCATATATCATGTGAATCATGAATCCATTATTTGTATGTATTTGACTTTTTATGATTTTCATTGTTTGTCACAAATCATGTCCAATAATGAATTACTCATTATATTACTATTCTATCAATTATGTTGATTTTTTATGATTATATCCTATATAATAAATGTTTTACCGTATTGGTTAATTATGCTTATCATTATTATTACTATGAATTACCCCTAGGAGATTGTGACATCCAATTTATCTATAATTATTTCATATAATTCTTTTTATTAGGTCTATCGCCACTCAAACTCTCCACCCCATATAAGAAATTAGTGCGTCATATTCTAACGGCAGCAAGATGCCTCATAGCATTACACTGGAAACGCTCTACCCCACCAAGTGCTGAGGATCTTTATGCCAGAATTAAGGATATGGAAGTGATGGAAAAAATGACAGCCAGAATACAAGACAGATTGGAGGCACATAACAGGGTCTGGGAGCCATGGCACCTCCGGGAGGACCCACCTTGATCAGGTAACACCACCACTTCAGCGACTTCTATATCTGCCCCCCTCCTATTTCTCTTTCCTTTTTTCTTTTCCTCTTTCTCTTCCTTCTTCTTTACCTCCCTCTCTTCCCCCCTACCCACCTCTATTCTCCCCTACTGCATAGTCTTATGACTTCTATAGTTACGGAATATATAATCACAGTTTTGCAATAGTAAAGCATGTATTCCAATAACATGTAAGCCAATTGAATCACTAAACGACAGACATTGGATTACCAAAGGCATCTAGTAATGCTCTAGCCTACGTGTATAGAAGTTTAGCACCAGCAATTCATATGTTAACTAAAGTTTATGTAATGCCATTGCATTTACTGTTCTCTTTTAAACAATGTATTGCACATGCGTTTGAAAAATAAAAACGTTATTTGAAAAAAAAAAGTATTTTTTGGGATGCACCCCTAATATATCAGTGGTAACTCATAAGCCAGGGGAGGTGGTCAATAGTGGTCTTAAAAATAAGTCCCTATTTAACCCCCTCAACAATCCCAACCATCAAGTTGAGGTATTCAAAGGGTTAATACTACGAGATCTGGAACATCTGAAACCCGATAAGCAAATGAATGTAAGGCATATCAGTGAGGGGATTACCATGTTGGAGAAACAAAAAGATATCATCATAAGACCAGCCGATAAGGGGGGTGGGGTAGTAATACTCTCAAAGGAGTTCTATCATAACCAGATTATGGAGATGCTCTCAGATGAAGTAACATATAAACGTCTGAAGAATGACCCCACCCTGCCCTATAGGGATGAATTGGATATTCTAGTACACATGGGTTCAAAAAGCGGGGTACTAACGGACAAAGAGAAAAGGTTCCTGTTACCCACCAGCAGTCGGATCCCCATGCTCTACACCTTGCCGAAGATTCACAAAGACCCCTCTAATCCTCCAGCAAGACCTATTGTCAACAGTATTGATTCGGTCTCTGCCAGAATGGGTCAGTACTTGGACCAGTTCTTGCAAAAGAGTGTCACTAATACCCGTTCATATATAAGGGACACTAAGAATTTTTTTATTTATTTGCAGAATGTTAGCCTGATAGGAAGAGAGCAGGCAATTTTGGTCACAGCCGACGTTTCCCCTCTTTACTCCATCATACAGCATGATGATGCCTTATTGGCGCTCAATTGGGCCCTTAGCCAAAGAAAGGATCTCCCCCACAACCAAAAGATTTTCCTTAGGAATGCCTTGGATTTCTGCCTTAGTCATAACTATTTTTGGTATGACGGTACATTCTACTCACAACAAAGAGGCGTTGCGATGGGCGCAAAATTCGCGCCCAGCATAGCCAATTTGTTCATTGCGGAGTGGGAGGATAAGACCATTTTTAGAGAACAAAGGCCAGAACTTATATTTTACAAATGCTTCATTGATGACCTGTTTTTTATCTGGAATGGTACATCTGAGTCGTTAGGAGCATTTATACAGGCCTTGAATAATAATAACAACAATATTAAGCTTACTTCAGAATGGCATAAAGAAGAAATAAACTTTTTGGACGTCACCATTTATAGGGTGAACGATAAATTAGAAACAAGAGTTTATTTTAAAAAAACAGACAGGAACAGTTATTTGCCCATCTCAAGCGGTCATCATCCATTATGGCTCCGGAATATCCCAAAAGGACAGATTATGAGAGTAAGAAGAAACTGCTCTGAAGATACACAGTTCTGGATTCAATCTAAAGTCCTTACAGAGAGATTTGAAGCCAAGGGATATGACCCGAAGAAACTGAAGAAGGTGGTGAAGGAAGTGGCTGAAATACCTAGAATTACATGCTTACAAGAATCACGGCCAGTGGGTTCTGAGGTAGCTCCAACAGAAAAAAATCGTAATAAAGAGTGGGGCTTTATTTCTCAATTTCATACTCAATACAAGGAAGTGGAGGAGATCTTTAGAAGACACTGGCATATACTCTGGTTAGATAAGAAACTCACCACAGTATTACCTTCTGAGCCCCAGTTCATTTATAGAAAAAACATGAGTTTTGGAGACAGAGTGGTGAAGAAAGTGATTGACCCTCCTAAACGTCCTCCGACATTTTGGGATCGCAGCGGCTTTTTTGCGTGCAGGAGATGCAAAGCCTGCAGGGAGGTCTCCAGACCTCTTAGAGGAATTGATAGTTTCCTTTCCCCGATTAATAATCGCAGTTTTGGGATTAAACAATTCATTACATGCAACAGCACCTTTGTGGTGTACGCATTGAAATGTCCTTGCGGTTTAATCTATATAGGCCATACAAAAAGGCTATTACGGGTGAGAATAGCTGAACACATAAACAACATAAAAATAGGCTATAAGGATCATAACGTCTCACTGCATTTTGAATTAAAACATAATAGTGACCCGACGGGATTGGAATTTTGGGGGGTTGAACATCTCCAGTCCCATTGGAGGGGCATAAATCGCATCCAAGAGTTATCCAAACGTGAAACCCATTGGATCTATTCTGTGAATGTGATTGCCCCCAAGGGTCTTAACATAGAGCTTGACATAAATTGTTTCATCAGTGACACATAGACATACCCTGGGGTATGGTTCCAGTTTCTTTTTATCACAGTGTAATGTTTTATTATAATGAAATTTTGACTCCAATATGATCACGTTTTATATATAGATGTTTTATATACATATATTTACATGTGGATTGTCATATATTTTATATATGTACATATATACATTTTAGATATACAATTTTAATACATATTTATTTTAATATTCCAACATATGTTTATCAGGTGCAATTTAGCGTATGCGATTATTCAATACGTGCTAGGAAATCGCTATGCAGTTTTTATCTTTTCATAGGATAAGCAATGTATGATGTAAAATTGCTAGACAATATATTTATTTTAATATTCCAACATATGTTCATCAGGTGCAATTTAGCGTATGCGATTATTCAATAAGTGCTAGGAAATCGCTATGCAGTTTTTATCTTTATTCATAGGATAAGCAATGTATGATGTAAAATTGCTAGACAATTCTTGTTTACTGAAAACTTTTATATTTTGAGAGTGAATATTTTAACCAGTTTTAATGAATACCGAAAGTGTGCTTGCTCAATGATAGCGCTGTGGATCAATGTCCACGCCGCATACACTGAATGATTGCAGATATTCAAGGTACTTGTTTTTTATGCATTAGGTCATCTTCCACTAAGAACCGGTATTGTCATGCTTAATACGACCTGTGGGAGCAGAATGTCCGGATGATGTTATTTCACACATTGGTGACAGTATTTAGCATTAGGGGCGGGGATGTGTGAGTCATCAGGGCGTCTGCTTCTGCTGATTGGCTGTTCCGCCTGCCACTTATATAAATACCGGCATCCTTTCTTGTGTGTCACGCCCTCAGAAGAAGTCCAGGAAGTGACGAAATGCTAGGGACGTGTCGCACAGGAAGTGACGCATGCGCTCCACCAACCGAGGATCCAGGAAGCGTGTGACTGTGGTTACACACAGGGAGCGCTCCTGGCAGGTTTTCACGACTGGAGGACGCAATCAGGCACAGTGCACTTTGTTATCTTTCCTTAATGTTTATTAAATTTTGGTACGCATGGTTTAAAGGGGATGTTTGGATGGTTCAAATAAAGATGTTTAGCAGTATCACGCTATGTGAGCATTTTTGTTTCTTCTACATATCCTATTGGAACTACTGGGAATAATACTGACATCTGGTGGTCGCTTTGGATATTGATGCAGATTTGCTACTATTAATCAAGGCTTTTATTGATACCCTGTTTAATTGGGGTGCACAGCGCTGCTGCAATACTGAAGAGACACTTTAAATATTTATATATTTATAATTGTGTATTTATATATTTATCTAATTTAATTGATTCATTATTGCTTATATACATGTTCTACTATTTAAGCAGCTGCTACTAGTCATATAATTATTTATGTGCCGCACATACACCGTTAGAATATTGTACTAAGCGCAGAGCATTGTTGTTGTTTTTTTGGGACGGGCATATACAACATACATTCATTCAAGGCACATATTTAGTTCTCTGCTGCTATGGACGTCCTACGGTATTTAAGTAATAGGCACATTGATGTGGACGCTTTGTTCACCAGTTATGAACCTACCACCACACAAACCAATTACAATGGAGCAATGTCAGCACTGGGCCATGTGTTAGAAAAACAAGTACGGACTTGGTGGGACATATGTAGTCTTGAACAATACATCAAGGAAAAAGTCATCATTAGGAGCCTTAGATGGGATGTCACCCCACAGGATGGGTTGGATGACCAAGGTTGCATGCAAGAATGGTTGGACTTTTTTAACGGTGTGGGTTTCAAGCTACAACAGTTAGTCCTACAAAGAAAAAAAACGCAAAATGGCCAATTTGGAGTCAAGAATTAATGCTCTACAACAGCAATTAGACCCAATAAAAGATAGTCAACAAATTATAGAGTTTAATGCCAGAATACAAAAGAAATTGGAAAAAGTTGATAGAGAGACACAAAAAAAGAAACTGAAAAAATACCATAGGGATTTGGAGGACTTCAAAAAGAATTCCATTTACTTGTGGCAACAAGTACCTTGTAGAAATGAGGCAGGAGATGAATCTATACAAGAGCCTTCTGCACCTCCACAGCAGATCTGGCGACTGATACCAGGATTACCATTGGTTAACTATCCGTTATATACGAATGATCGTGCAGGGAACACCTCGTATGCAAATTCACCGATTAGGTGTTCCACTCCCATACAGAAAGGAGGAAGGAAACTAAAGGGGAATGGAAGACGTTCTAATCAGAACGGATATTCACAACCCAACACCTATGACATACCCACACACAACAGGTTTCAGCCCCTGCAGGAATATCAAAATAATCAAGAGAATTATGCTAACAATCACCCACACCCCCATCCTTTTTTAGGGAGAGGAAGGGGTCGCTCGTCCAGAGGTCGGAACCAACCCCCACGTGGAGGGAGACCCCACCCGTGGGTTCAATACAGGGACCAGCAACCCCAGAACAACCCCAATACCCCATATTGGAAGACTCAACATCCGCAACGAAAGAGGGACCCTCCGCAATACCCACAATCAAAGGAAGAAAATATTGTGGTTGCAGAGTAGGATCTAGGACCCAAAAAAAGAAGAAGGGAGTCGGAGTAGAGGGCATCTTCAATCTGACTGACAAACAACTAACACACAAAGAGATGAATATTCTGAATCTAGGCTTAAAATGTGGCTTGAAAAAAACAATGAATACGTTTGACGTCTTCATTGACATCCACAAATATATTAGGAAGATAAATATTAAAAAGTATTTTTTGGGATGCACCCCTAATATATCAGCGGTAACTCATAAGCCAGGGGAGGTGGTCAATAGTGGTCTTAAAAATAAGTCCCTATTTAACTCCCTCAACAATCCCAACCATCAAGTTGAGGTATTCAAAGGGTTAATACTACGAGATCTGGAACATCTGAAACCCGAAAAACAAATGAATGTAAGGCATATCAGTGATTGGATTACCATGTTGGAGAAAGAAAAGATATCATCATAAGACCAGCCGATAAGGGGGGTGGGATAGTAATACTCTCAAAGGAGTTCTATCATAACCAGATTATGGAGATGCTCTAAGATGTACTCACAACAAAGAGGCGTTGCGATGGGCGCAAAATTCGCGCCCAGCATAGCCAATTTGTTCATGGCGGAGTGGGAGGATAAGACCATTTTTAGAGAACAAAGGCCGGAACTTATATTTTACAAATGCTTCATTGATGACCTGTTTTTTATCTGGAATGGTACATCTGAGTCGTTAGGAGCATTTATACAGGCCTTGAATAATAATAACAACAATATTAAGCTTACTTCAGAATGGCATAAAGAAGAAATAAACTTTTTGGACATCACCATTTATAGGGTGAACGATAAATTAGAAACAAGAGTTTATTTTAAAAAAACAGACAAGACCAGTTATTTGCCCATCTCAAGCGGTCATCATCCATTATGGCTCCGGAATATCCCAAAAGGACAGATTATGAGTGTAAGAAGAAACTGCTCTGAAGATACACAGTTCTGGATTCAATCTAAAGTCCTTACAGAGAGATTTGAAGCCAAGGGATATGACCCGAAGAAACTGAAGAAGGTGGTGGAGGAAGTGGCTGAAATACCTAGAATTACATGCTTACAAGAATCACGGCCAGTGGGTTCTGAGGTAGCACCAACAGAAAAAAATCGTAATAAAGAGTGGGGCTTTATTTCTCAATTTCATACTCAATACAAGGAAGTGGAGGAGATCTTCAGAAGACACTGGCATATACTCCGGTTAGATAAGAAACTCACCACAGTATTACCTTCTGAGCCCCAGTTCATTTATAGAAAAACAATGAGTTTTGGAGACAGAGTGGTGAAGAAAGTGATTGACCCTCCTAAACGTCCTCCAACATTTTGGGATCGCAACGGCTTTTTTGCGTGCAGGAGATGCAAAGCCTGCAGGGAGGTCTCCAGACCTCTTAGAGGAATTGATAGTTTCCTTTCCCGGATTAATAATCGCAGTTTTGGGATTAAACAATTCATTACATGCAACAGCACCTTTGTGGTGTACGCATTGAAATGTCCTTGCGGTTTAATCTATATAGGCCGTACAAAAAGGCTATTATGGGTGAGAATAGCTGAACACATAAACAACATAAAAATAGGCTATAAGGATCATAACGTCTCACTGCATTTTAAATTAAAACATAATAGTGACCCGACGGGATTGGAATTTTGGGGGGTTGAACGTCTCCAGTCCCATTGAATGAATGAATGAATGAATGATTTGTAAAGCGCAGCAAATGCGAACTGAATCGCCTCAAGGCGCTAGATACATTCTCTGTTGTCAGCTTTTTAGAAAAGGAAGGTCTTTAGTTTTTTCCAGAAGGCCTGGTGGTTTTCTTCCATGCGGATGTTGGTTGGAAGAGCATTCCATAGTCGAGGTCCTTGGACTGTGAATCTTCGTTCTCCCTTTGCTTTGTAGCGGTATTTGGGAATGATAAGGAGGTTTTGGTTGGCTGATCGAAGACTGCGATTCGGTGTGTAGTGTTTTATTTTCTCCCGGAGATATAGCGGAGCATTTCCTTGTATGCATTTGTGGGTGAGGCAGAGGGTCTTGAACGTGATCCGATTCTTTACGGTTAGCCAGTGTAGGCTCTTTAGGGCTGGGGAGATGGATTCCCAGGGGTTTTTTTCCTGTTAACAGTCTTGCCGCCGTGTTTTGGATGAGTTGCAAGCGCGCCAGCTGATATTGGGGTAGTCCTACGTAGAGCGAATTTGCGTAGTCGAGTCAGGAATTGATGATTGTTCCCACAACTGCCGCTTTGTCCTCTTCTGGGATGAAGGGGATTAGTCTGTGTAGCTGGCGGAGGAGATGGTGGGATCCGCTCACCACTGATCCTATTTGTGCATCCATTGTCATTCCTGAGTCAAAAATGACTCCGAGACTCTTGGCTTTGGTGCTTGGAGAGATGGTCTGTCCGAGGATGGTGGGAGGTGTCCACGGAGTCTTTATTGTGGAATTTTTGTTAGCTTGTAGGAGAAGAAGTTCTGTTTTTGATCCATTGAGTTTGAGGGAGCTAGTGGTCATCCAGTCATCTATTAAAGTGAAGCATTTCTGTAATTGCTGATGAAAGTCTTTTTTTCCATTGATGCGAAGGTAGAGTTGGGTGTCGTCAGCATATGAGTGGAAGCAGAGATCGGTTTTCCTGATGATATTGAGAAGTGGAGGAAGGTGAAGTTGGAGCAGTGGCTGCTAAGCCCGGGTTGAGTGGTCAAGACGCGTTAACACCGTTCCGGTCTGGAGTCCGGCTGGGACCGCAATATACTTGCCCTCTTTGTTTTGCATATCTGGTAAGGGGACATTCCCTAAGGTTCGTTATTAATATTTGCTCCTTTGGTGTTTGGTTCCTGGTCCTAATGAATCTGCACATAAGGGTCTTTCTTCTGGTAAGCAGTTCGCACTAATAGCTTTCTCAGCACCTGGTGGGATTTCCTTTCACATACCTTTGGGGTGATTAACACACGCTGACTGTCCATTTATATCTGGTAAGCAGATTTTGGGAGTCTTTGTAGCTTTCACCCATTCACTTTTATTTTGCATGATTGCATGATACTCACTATATTGTCCTAGCTATTTAGCACAGGATTTTATATGATCACACATGATTTATGGCTAGTTGAGTATCACTTCTTTTCTACTTTGGAGTGTTGTTTATGTAAACAATATTACGCTATATTTTTGTCATATACTTTTTTGGACCATACTTTGTGGATCCACGGGACGAGGGCGTCCTTCCTGCTCCATCTGGATTGTTCATCTAAAGGCCCAGGCTGGGTTTAAGCCACTCGCCCTTTTTTTGGCTTACTTCTGGTAAGCACAATACCCATTGGTGTGTTCCGCAAACTGTGTCCGTTATCACTATTTCCTTTTGGATGAAGGTTATGTCACAAACTTATCTTCTTTCCTTTTGGACCTTAATTGGGACTATTTACCTTTGTATGAGACTTCACAGTCGGACTATTGTTTAAATCACTTTATAGTGCGTTTTTTTTGCTTTTTTTTGTAGTAATACATTGTTTAGGGAGTTGAGTGTTTGTTCTGTTGAGAGGTTTGAGTTTAGCAAAATAATTTTGCTTGATAATGTAGTTTTGAAGAGATCAGAGTGAACTTTCTTCTGAGATCTATTCCAGTGTGTTGCTGTTGCGCATTTCTGTTTTTGGAGGATGCCGTTAGTGGTGATTATAAATTTAATAGAATGGTGGTCCGTCCAAGGTAGTGGAGTGTTGTCAAATACTTTGATGTCCATATTCTGTTTGAAGATGAGATCTAAAGTGTGTCCTGACCCATGGGTGGGAGAATTTATCAGTTGTTGAAGGCCAAGTTCTTCCATTTGGTTGACGCAGGCGGTTGCGATGGAGTCTTGGGCAGAGTTTGCCCCAGGTTAAAATCCGCAAGAACCAAAAGGTTTTTGGTTTTCAAAGTGTGTATTGAGAAGAATTCAGTGAGCGGCGTAAGGAGATTGGTCTTTGGTCCTGGTGGTCTGTAGCATAGTAGTATGTGAATGGTGTCCTGAGGTGTTGTTTGAAGATGCAGTGAGAGTGTTTCCATGAAAGGCACTGAGTTCTGTAAGTTTGGTTTGGTGAACCCAAAATGTGATTTGAAAATCACTGCTAGGCCTCCACCTTTTTTTCTGCTTCTATGCTTGGTTAGGATACTGTAGTTCTCGGGCACCAATTCAGTTAGGATTGTGTCGCAGTCAGGTGTTAGCCAGCTTTCTGTAATGAAGAGGCAATCTATGTTGTTTTCGATGACGAAGTCATGGATTTCCAGCCTGTGCTTGACTGCAGATCTGGTGTTGATCAGGGCGCATGCTAGTTGTTGCGGTTGGATCGGTGTCTCCCTGCATTTCCTGGTTGATTGTGGGTTGGTCCTTAGTAATTGTTCTTTTTTTAGTCTTTTTTGAGTGGCGGTCGGTAAAGTTACGGCAGTGTTTCTTAGCCTGTGGAGGGTGTCTGCTGTGTATTTGAAGTTGCACATGATGAGGAAGACGGCGTTGCTTGTAGGAAGGGTGTTCTGATGGTGGTACTGATGTGGTGGTGATGAACTTGCAGGGGGATGGAGGGGTCCGATGGCTACCCACTGCTTCTGGAGTGGTGTGGTGATGGGCTAGTGTTGGTGCGGAGGTACTTGAGGAGGTGCGGCTGCCTACCCCCCTGTCGTTGATCCAGAGGAAGGCGAAAAACCCTCAGCTGCGTGTGCCAATGATGCAGCAGAGGAAAAAAATTCCTTCCTGACCCCCCGAGGGGCGATCGGAGTAGGCCCCTGGATCAACTGCTAGAGTACCCCTGTGGCTTACCTGTACGGATGGTCCAGCGGACGAAGGGAGGGGGGTCTGACGCTACTTACTGGTAGGTGGTGCGGTGGCTGCGTCTACAACGATTAAAGTTGAGTAGCCTCCGGTGAATAACCAGAGCCCCTGCGGTGAGGTCCAGTAGTAGTGGGATGGGTGATTCCAGGTGTGGAGGGGCACGGGTTCTGTAGGAAAATAGTGGGAAGGGGTATGGGTGGCAGGCTGGCAGGAACTAGGCTGCAGCCATGGTCTGTCCCACCAAATCTAGCAGCTAGAATGAGGTGGTTAGACCGCGGCTGCGGTGGTGTCCCGGGGGGGGGGGTTGCTGGAAGGAGGGACCTAGGGATTATGGGTCCACCCGGGGGTGACGCGGCTGGGGGCTAGTGGCCTCAGGAGGGGGGGTCCTAAGATGCTGCACCGGGGTCCTCAGTTGCTGCACCGTCGGCACTGGGTGTGCCAATATGGCCGCCGGCTAGGCACGAGCCGCGGGCTGTCCTACGGTGTTGCCCGGACCGTCCACAGATGGTGGGCGGGTGGATCAGTGAGGATCAAGCAGGGAAGGGGGGGGAGCGGCCCGCCGATCGGGCGACCGTTCAGAGTAGGAGGAGGCGATGAAGTGCTGCCGGCTAGCAGCCGAAGCTAGGCAGGAGCCGCGGAATGACCTGAGCGGCCGGCCGGCTGGCTGAAGGCGGTGTCCGGAGTAGGTGAGTGCGGATAGGAGGGGAGGGGGTCCCGATGTATTGCTGCGGGGGGGCTGGGCCGGACCGCGAAGTGGCCTGTGCGGCCGGCCGGCTGGCAAAGAGTGGGTCCGGATGGAGGTCAGTCGGTCGGTACGGACAAGGAGGGGGAGGGGTCCCGGTTACTGCTGCAGGGGGAGCTGGCCGGAGCCGCTGAGTGTCCTGAGCGGCCAGCCTGCTGGCTGAACGGCGTGCGGATGTGGGTCGGTGATGTGGGTCAGTGAGCAGATAGGGGGGCTGGTGTGCTACTGCAAGGGGAGTCAGGGATGAGTCAGGATCCCAGGGATGGGTGGCCGGGTGGCCGAAGCTGCTTCGCAAAGCCGCTGACACAGAGGTCAGTACTCCACAGTGTCAGCACTCAGACTGACTAATGCTTTGTCCAGAGGTCCAGAGGTCCAAGCTGCTTCGCCAATGGAGGGGCATAAATCGCATCCGAGAGTTATCCAAACGTGAAACCCATTGGATCTATTCTGTGGATGTGATTGCCCCCAAGGGTCTTCACATAGAGCTTGACATAAATTGTTTCATCAGTGACACATAGACATACCCTGGGGTATGGTTCCAGTTTCTTTTTATAACAGTGTAATGTTTTATTATAATGAAATTTTGACTCCAATATGATCACGTTTTATATATAGATGTTTTATATACATATATTTACATGTGGATTGTCATATATTTTATATATGTACATATATACATTTTAGATATACAATTTTAATACATATTTATTTTAATATTCCAACATATGTTTATCAGGTGCAATTTAGCGTATGCGATTATTCAATACATGCTAGGAAATCGCTATGCAGTTTTTATCTTTTCATAGGATAAGCAATGTATGATGTAATATTGCTAGACAATATATTTATTTTAATATTCCAACATATGTTCATCAGGTGAAATTTAGCGTATGCGATTATTCAATAAGTGCTAGGAAATCGCTATGCAGTTTTTATCTTTTCATAGGATAAGCAATGTATGATGTAAAATTGCTAGACAATATATTTATCTTAATATTCCAACATATGTTCATCAGGTGCAATTTAGCGTATGCGATTATTCAATAAGTGCTAGGAAATCGCTATGCAGTTTTTATCTTTATTCATAGGATAAGCAATGTATGATGTAAATTGCTAGACAATTCTTGTTTACTGAAAACTTTTATATTTTGAGAGTGAATATTTTAACCAGTTTTAATGAATACCGAAAGTGTGCTTGCGCAATGATAGCGCTGCGGATCAATGTCTGCGCCGCATACACTGAATGATTGCAGGTATTCAAGGTACTTGTTTTTTATGCATTAGGTCATCTTCCACTAAGAACCGGTATTGTCATGCTTAATATGATCTGTGGGAGCAGAATGTCCGGATGATGTTATTTCACACATTCCTGACAGTATTTAGCATTAGGGGCGGGGATGTGTGAGTCATCCGGTCGTCTGCTTCTGCTGATTGGCTGTTCCGCCTGCCACTTATATAAATACCGGCCTCCTTTCTTGTGTGTCACGCCCTCAGAAGAAGCCCAGGAAGTGACGAAACGTTAGGGACGTGTCGCACAGGAAGTGAGGCATGCGCTCCACCAACCGAGGAATTGTGTGACTGTGGTTACACACAGGGAGCGCTCCTGACAGGTTTTCACGACTGGAGGATGCAATCAGGCACAGTGCACTTTATTATCTTTGCTCAATGTTTATTACATTTTGGTATGCATGGTTTTAAGGGGATGTTTGGATGGTTCAAATAAAGATGTTTAGCAGTATCACGCTATGTGAGCATTTTTGTTTCTTCTACATATCCTATTGGAACTACTGGGAATAATACTGACATCTGGTGGTCGCTTTGGATATTGATGCAGATTTACTATTATTAATCAAGGCTTTAATTGATCTGATTTCTGGTGAGCAGGGGCGGACTGACAACTCATGGGGCCCCCGGGCAATAGAAGATCATGGGGCCCCTGTGTCCCCACACTCAAGCCACACCTGCACAGGGAGACACGGGGGGGGGAGCACACAGGGGGACACTGTGGGGGGGGGAGCACACAGGGGGACACTGGAGAGAGAGCATACACACAGGGACACTGGAGGGAGAGCACACACAGGGGGACACTGGAGGGAGAGGGCACACAGGGGGACACTGGAGGGAGAGGGCACACAGGGGGACACTGGAGGGAGAGGGCACACAGGGGGACACTGGAGGGAGAGGGCACACAGGGGGACACTGGAGGAAGAACGCACACAGGGAGGACACTGGAGGGAGAGCAGACACAGGGGGACACTGGAGGGAGAGCACACACACAGGGGGACACTGGAGGGAGAGCACACACACAGGAAGACACTGGAGGAGAGCACACACACAGGGGGACACTGGAGGAAGAACGCACACAGGGGGACACTGGAGGGAGAGCAACACCCACAGGGGGACACTGGGGGGAGAGCAGACACAGGGGGACACTGGAGGGAGAGCACACACACAGGGGGACACTGGAGGGAGAGCACACACACAGGGGGACACTGGAGGGAGAGCACACACACAGGGGGACACTGGGGGAGAGCACACACACAGGGGGGGACACTGGGGGAGAGCAGACACAGGGGCACACTGGAGGGAGAGCACACAGAGGGGGACACTGGAGGGGAGAGCACACACACAGGGGGACAGTGGAGGGAGAGCACACACACAGGGGACAGTGAGGGAGAGCACACACACAGGGGGACAGTGGAGGGAGAGCACACACACAGGGGGACAGTGGAGGGAGAGCACACACACAGGGGGACAGTGGAGGGAGGGCACACACACAGGGGACACTGGAGGGAGGGCACACACAGACACACAGGGGGACACTGGAGGGAGAGCACACACAGGGGGACACTGGAGGAAGAACGCACACAGGGGACACTGGAGGAAGAACGCACACAGGGGGACACTGGAGGAAGAACGGACACTGGAGGAAGAACGCACACAGGGGGACACTGGAGGGAGAGCACACACACACAGGGGGACACTGGGGGGAGAGCAGACACAGGGGGACACTGGAGGGAGAGCACACAGAGGGGGACACTGGAGGGAGAGCACACACACAGGGGGACACTGGAGGAGAGCACACACACAGGGGGACAGTGGAGGGAGAACACACACATAGGGGGACAGTGGAGGGAGGGCACACACAGACACACAGGGGGACACTGGAGGGAGAGCACACACAGGGGGACACTGGAGAGAGAGAGCACACACACAGGGGGACACTGGAGAGAGAGCACACACACAGGGGGACACTGGAGAGAGAGCACACACACAGGGGGACACTGGAGAGAGAGCACACACACAGGGGGACACTGGAGAGAGAGAACACACACAGGGGGACACTGGAGGGAGAGCACACACACAGGGGGACAGTGGAGGGAGAGCACACACACAGGGGGACAGTGGAGGGAGAGCACACACACAGGGGGACAGTGAAGGGAGAGCGCACACACGGGGGACAGTGGAGGGAGAGCACACACACAGGGGGACAGTGGAGGGAGAGCACACACACAGGGGGACAGTGGAGGGAGAGCACACACAGGGGGACAGTGGAGGGAGAGCACACACACAGGGGGACACTGGAGGGAGAGCACACACACAGGGGGACACTGGAGGGAGAGCACACACACAGGGGGACAGTGAAGGGAGAGCACACACACAGGGGGAAAGTGGAGGGAGAGCACACACAGGGGGACACTGGAGGGAGAGCACACACAGGGGGACACTGGAGGAGAGCACACACACAGGGGAAAGTGGAGG
Organism: Lithobates septentrionalis; assembly: GCA_037952835.1. Classification (NCBI taxonomy): domain Eukaryota; kingdom Metazoa; phylum Chordata; class Amphibia; order Anura; family Ranidae; genus Lithobates; species Lithobates septentrionalis. Next base: position 312,350 of record JBBDGP010000707.1, read on the forward strand.
GAGAGCACACACAGGGGGACACTGGAGGGAGAGCACACACAGGGGGACACTGGAGGGAGAGCACACAGGGGGACACTGGAGGGAGAGCGCACACAGGGGGACACTGGGAGGGAGAGGGCACACAGGGGGACACTGGAGGGAGAGCACACACAAGGGGACACTGGAGGGAGAGCGCACACACACACACACACAGGGGGACACTGGAGAGAGAGCACACACAAAGGGGGACACTGGAGAGAGATCACACACACAGGGGGACACTGGAGGGAGAGCACACACACAGGGGGACACTGGAGGGAGAGCACACACACAGGGGGACACTGGAGGGAGAGCACACACACAAGGGGACACTGGAGGGAGAGCACACACACAGGGGACACTGGAGGGAGAGCACACACACAGGGGGACACTGGAGAGAGAGCACACACACAGGGGGACACTGGAGGGAGAGCACACACACAGGGGGACACTGGAGGGAGAGCACACACACAGGGGGACACTGGAGGGAGAGCTACACACAGGGGGACACTGGAGGGAGAGCACACACACAGGGGACACTGGAGGGAGGGCACACACACAGGGGGACACTGGAGGGAGGGCACACACACAGGGGGACACTGGAGAGAGATCACACACAAAGGGGGACACTGGAGGAGATCACACACACAGGGGGACACTGGAGGGAGAGCACACACACAGGGGGACACTGGAGGGAGAGCACACACACAGGGGGACACTGGAGGGAGAGCACACACACAGGGGGACACTGGAGGGAGAGCACACACACAGGGGACACTGGAGAGAGAGCACACACACAGGGGGACACTGGAGGGAGAGCACACACACAGGGGGACACTGGAGGGAGAGCACACACAGGGGACACTGGAGGGAGATCGTACACACAGGGGGACACTGGAGGGAGAGCGTACACACAGAGGGACACTGGAGGGAGAGCACACACACAGGGGGACACTGGAGGGAGAGCGCACACACACACACACCACACACACAGGGGGACACTGGAGAGAGAGAGCACACACAAAGGGGGACACTGGAGAGAGATCACACACACAGGGGGACACTGGAGGGAGAGCACACACACAGGGGGACACTGGAGGGAGAGCACACACACAGGGGGACACTGGAGGGAGAGCACACACACAGGGGGACACTGGAGGGAGAGCACACACACAGGGGGACACTGGAGGGAGAGCGTACACACAGGGGGACACTGGAGGGAGAGCGTACACACAGGGGGACACTGGAGGGAGAGCACACACACAGGGGGACACTGGAGGGAGAGCACACACACAGGGGGACACTGGAGGGAGAGCACACACACAGGGGGACACTGGAGAGAGAGCACACACACAGGGGGACACTGGAGGGAGAGCACACACACAGGGGGACACTGGAGGGAGAGCACACACACAGGGGGACACTGGAGGGAGATCGTACACACAGGGGGACACTGGAGGAGAGCGTACACACAGAGGGACACTGGAGGGAGAGCACACACACAGGGGGACACTGGAGGGAGAGCGCACACACACACACAGGGGGACACTGGAGAGAGAGAGCACACACAAAGGGGGACACTGGAGAGAGATCACACACACAGGGGGACACTGGAGGGAGAGCGTACACACAGAGGGACACTGGAGGGAGAGCACACACACAGGGGGACACTGGAGGGAGAGCACACACACAGGGGGACACTGGAGGGAGAGCACACACACAGGGGGGACACTGGAGGGAGAGCACACACACAGGGGGACACTGGAGGGAGAGCACACACACAGGTGGACACTGGAGAGAGAGCACACACACAGGGGGACACTGGAGGGAGAGCACACACACAGGGGGACACTGGAGGGAGAGCACACACACAGGGGGACACTGGAGGGAGAGCGTACACACAGGGGGACACTGGAGGGAGAGCGTACACACAGGGGGACAGTGGAGGGAGAGCACACACACAGGGGGACAGTGGAGGGAGAGCACACACACAGGGGGACAGTGGAGGGAGAGCACACACACAGGGGGACAGTGGAGGGAGAGCACACACACAGGGGGACAGTGGAGGGAGAGCACACACACAGGGGGACACTGGAGGGAGAGCACACACACAGGGGGACAGTGGAGGGAGAACACACACACAGGGGGACAGTGGAGGGAGGGCACACACAGACACACAGGGGGACACTGGAGGGAGAGCACACACAGGGGGACACTGGAGGGAGAGCACACACAGGGGGACACTGGAGAGAGAGCACACACACAGGGGGACACTGAAGAGAGAGCACACGCACAGGGGGACACTGGAGAGAGAGCACACACACAGGGGGACACTGGAGAGAGAGCACACACACAGGGGGACACTGGAGAGTGAGCACACACACAGGGGGACACTGGAGGGAGAGCACACACACAGGGGGACACTGAAGGGAGAGCACACACACAGGGGGACAGTGGAGGGAGAGCACACACACAGGGGGACAGTGGAGGGAGAGCACACACACAGGGGGACAGTGGAGGGAGAGCACACACACAGGGGGACAGTGGAGGGAGAGCACACACACAGGGGGACAGTGGAGGGAGAGCACACACACAGGGGGACAGTGGAGGGAGAGCACACACAGGGGGACAGTGGAGGGAGAGCACACACACACAGGGGGATACTGGAGGGAGAGCACACACACAGGGGGACAGTGGAGGGAGAGCACACACAGGGGGACAGTGGAGGGAGAGCACACACAGGGGGACACTGGAGAGAGAGAGCACACACACACAGGGGGACACTGGAGGGAGAGCGCACACAGGGGGACACTGGAGGGAGAGAGCGCACACAGTGGGACACTGGAGGGAGAGAGCGCACACAGGGGGACACTGGAGGGAGAGAGCGCACACAGGGGGACACTGGAGGGAGAGAGCGCACACAGGGGGACACTGGAGGGATAGAGCGCACACAGGGGGACACTGGAGGGAGAGAGCGCACACAGGGGGACACTGGAGGGAGAGAGCGCACACAGGGGGACACTGGAGGGAGAGCACACACAGGGGGACACTGGAGAGAGAGCACACACAGGGGGACACTGGAGGGAGAGCGCACACAGGGGGGACACTGGAGGGAGAGCGTACACAGGGGGGACACTGGAGGGAGAGCGCACACAGGGGGGACACTGGAGGGAGAGCGCACACAGGGGGACACTGGAGGGAGAGCACACACACACAGGGGGACACTGTAGAGAGAGCACACACACAGGGGGACACTGGAGGGAGAGCACACACACAGGGGGACACTGGAGGGAGAGCACACACACAGGGGGACACTGGAGGGAGAGCACACACACACAGGGGGACACTGGAGGGAGAGCACACACACACAGGGGGACACTGGAGAGAGAGCACACACACAGGGGGACACTGGGGGGAGAGCACACACACAGGGGGACACTGGAGGGAGAGCACACACACAGGGGGACACTGGAGGGAGAGCACACACACAGGGGGACACTGGAGGGAGAGCACACACACAGGGGGACACTGGAGGGAGAGCACACACACAGGGGGACACTGGAGAGAGAGCACACACACAGGGGGACACTGGAGAGAGAGCACACACAGAGGGACACTGGAGGGAGAGCACACACACACAGGGGGACACTGGAGGGAGAGCACACACAGGGGGACACTGGAGGGAGAGCGTACACACAGGGGGACACTGGAGGGAGAGCGTACACACAGGGGGACACTGGAGGGAGAGCACACACACAGGGGGACACTGGAGGGAGAGCACACACACAGGGGGACACTGGAGGGAGAGCACACACACAGGGGGACACTGGAGGGAGAGCGTACACACACAGGGGACAGTGGAGGGAGAGCACACACACAGGGGGACACTGGAGGGAGAGCACACACACAGGGGGACAGTGGAGGGAGAACACACACACAGGGGGACAGTGGAGGGAGGGCACACACAGACACACAGGGGGACACTGGAGGGAGAGCACACACAGGGGGACACTGGAGGGAGAGCACACACAGGGGGACACTGGAGAGAGAGCACACACACAGGGGGACACTGAAGAGTGAGCACACACACAGGGGGACACTGGAGAGAGAGCACACACACAGGGGGACACTGAAGAGAGAGCACACACACAGGGGGACACTGGAGAGAGAGCACACACACAGGGGGACACTGGAGAGAGAGCACACACACAGGGGGACAGTGGAGAGAGAGCACACACACAGGGGGACACTGGAGAGAGAGCACACACACAGGGGGACACTGGAGGGAGAGCACACACAGGGGGACACTGGAGGGAGAGCACACACAGGGGGACACTGGAGAGAGAGCACACACACAGGGGGACACTGAAGAGAGAGCACACACAGGGGGACACTGGAGAGAGAGCACACACACAGGGGGACACTGGAGAGAGAGCACACACACAGGGGGACACTGGAGAGAGAGCACACACACAGGGGGACACTGGAGGGAGAGCACACACACAGGGGGACACTGGAGGGAGAGCACGCACACAGGGGGACAGTGGAGGGAGAGCACACACACAGGGGGACAGTGGAGGGAGAGCACACATACAGGGGGACAGTGGAGGGAGAGCACACACACAGGGGGACAGTGGAGGGAGAGCACACACAGGGGGACAGTGGAGGGAGAGCACACACACAGGGGGACACTGGAGGGAGAGCACACACACACAGGGGGATACTGGAGGGAGAGCACACACACAGGGGGACAGTGGAGGGAGAGCACACACAGGGGGACAGTGGAGGGAGAGCACACACAGGGGGACACTGGAGAGAGAGAGCACACACACACAGGGGGACACTGGAGGGAGAGCGCACACAGGGGGACACTGGAGGGAGAGAGCGCACACAGGGGGACACTGGAGGGAGAGAGCGCACACAGGGGGACACTGGAGGGAGAGAGCGCACACAGGGGGACACTGGAGGGAGAGAGCGCACACAGGGGGACACTGGAGGGAGAGAGCGCACACAGGGGGACACTGGAGGGAGAGAGCGCACACAGGGGGACACTGGAGGGAGAGCACACACAGGGGGACACTGGAGAGAGAGCGCACACAGGGGGACACTGGAGGGAGAGCGCACACAGGGGGGACACTGGAGGGAGAGCGTACACAGGGGGGACACTGGAGGGAGAGCGCACACAGGGGGGACACTGGAGGGAGAGCGCACACAGGGGGGACACTGGAGGGAGAGCGCACACAGGGGGACACTGGAGGGAGAGCACACACACACAGGGGGACACTGTAGAGAGAGCACACACACAGGGGGACACTGGGGGGAGAGCACACACACAGGGGGACACTGGAGGGAGAGCACACACACAGGGGGACACTGGAGGGAGAGCACACACACAGGGGGACACTGGAGGGAGAGCACACACACAGGGGGACACTGGAGGGAGAGCACACACACAGGGGGACACTGGAGAGAGAGCACACACACAGGGGGACACTGGAGAGAGAGCACACACAGAGGGACACTGGAGGGAGAGCACACACACACAGGGGGACACTGGAGGGAGAGCACACACAGGGGGACACTGGAGGGAGAGCGTACACACAGGGGGACACTGGAGGGAGAGCGTACACACAGGGGGACACTGGAGGGAGAGCACACACACAGGGGGACACTGGAGGGAGAGCACACACACAGGGGGACACTGGAGGGAGAGCGTACACACACAGGGGACAGTGGAGGGAGAGCACACACACAGGGGGACACTGGAGGGAGAGCACACACACAGGGGGACAGTGGAGGGAGAACACACACACAGGGGGACAGTGGAGGGAGGGCACACACAGACACACAGGGGGACACTGGAGGGAGAGCACACACAGGGGGACACTGGAGGGAGAGCACACACAGGGGGACACTGGAGAGAGAGCACACACACAGGGGGACACTGAAGAGAGAGCACACACACAGGGGGACACTGGAGAGAGAGCACACACACAGGGGGACACTGGAGAGAGAGCACACACACAGGGGGACAGTGGAGGGAGGGCACACACAGACACACAGGGGGACACTGGAGGGAGAGCACACACAGGGGGACACTGGAGGGAGAGCACACACAGGGGGACACTGGAGAGAGAGCACACACACATGGGGACACTGAAGAGAGAGCACACACACAGGGGGACACTGGAGAGAGAGCACACACACAGGGGGACACTGGAGAGAGAGCACACACACAGGGGGACACTGGAGGGAGAGCACACACACAGGGGGACACTGGAGGGAGAGCACACACACAGGGGGACAGTGGAGGGAGAGCACACACACAGGGGGACAGTGGAGGGAGAGCACACACACAGGGGGACAGTGGAGGGAGAGCACACACAGGGGGACAGTGGAGGGAGAGCACACACACAGTGGGACACTGGAGGGAGAGCACACACACACAGGGGGATACTGGAGGGAGAGCACACACACAGGGGGACAGTGGAGGGAGAGCACACACAGGGGGACAGTGGAGGGAGAGCACACACAGGGGGACACTGGAGAGAGAGAGCACACACACACAGGGGGACACTGGAGGGAGAGCGCACACAGGGGGACACTGGAGGGAGAGAGCGCACACAGGGGGACACTGGAGGGAGAGAGCGCACACAGGGGGACACTGGAGGGAGAGAGCGCACACAGGGGGACACTGGAGGGAGAGAGCGCACACAGGGGGACACTGGAGGGAGAGAGCGCACACAGGGGGACACTGGAGGGAGAGAGCGCACACAGGGGGACACTGGAGGGAGAGCACACACAGGGGGACACTGGAGAGAGAGCACACACAGGGGGACACTGGAGGGAGAGCGCACACAGGGGGGACACTGGAGGGAGAGCGTACACAGGGGGGACACTGGAGGGAGAGCGCACACAGGGGGGACACTGGAGGGAGAGCGCACACAGGGGGGACACTGGAGGGAGAGCGCACACAGGGGGACACTGGAGGGAGAGCACACACACACAGGGGGACACTGTAGAGAGAGCACACACACAGGGGGACACTGGAGGGAGAGCACACACACAGGGGGACACTGGAGGGAGAGCACACACACAGGGGGACACTGGAGGGAGAGCACACACACACAGGGGGACACTGGAGGGAGAGCACACACACACAGGGGGACACTGAAGGGAGAGCACACACACACAGGGGGACACTGGGGGGAGAGCACACACACAGGGGGACACTGGAGGGAGAGCACACACACAGGGGGACACTGGAGGGAGAGCACACACACAGGGGGACACTGGAGGGAGAGCACACACACAGGGGGACACTGGAGGGAGAGCACACACACAGGGGGACACTGGAGGGAGAGCACACACACAGGGGGACACTGGAGAGAGAGCACACACACAGGGGGACACTGGAGAGAGAGCACACACAGAGGGACACTGGAGGGAGAGCACACACACACAGGGGGACACTGGAGGGAGAGCACACACAGGGGGACACTGGAGGGAGAGCACACACACAGGGGGACACTGGAGGGAGAGCGTACACACAAGGGGACACTGGAGGGAGAGCACACACACAGGGGGACACTGGAGGGAGAGCACACACACAGGGGGACACTGGAGGGAGAGCGTACACACACAGGGGACAGTGGAGGGAGAGCACACACACAGGGGGACACTGGAGGGAGAGCACACGCACAGGGGGACAGTGGAGGGAGAACACACACACAGGGGGACAGTGGAGGGAGGGCACACACAGACACACAGGGGGACACTGGAGGGAGAGCACACACAGGGGGACACTGGAGGGAGAGCACACACAGGGGGACACTGGAGAGAGAGCACACACACAGGGGGACACTGGAGGGAGAGCAAACACACAGGGGGACACTGGAGGGAGAGCACACACACAGGGGGACACTGGAGGGAGAGCACACACACAGGGGGACAGTGGAGGGAGAGCACACACACAGGGGGACAGTGGAGGGAGAGCACACACACAGGGGGACAGTGGAGGGAGAGCACACACACAGGGGGACAGTGGAGGGAGAGCACACACAGGGGGACAGTGGAGGGAGAGCACACACACAGGGGGACACTGGAGGGAGAGCACACACACACAGGGGGATACTGGAGGGAGAGCACACACACAGGGGGACAGTGGAGGGAGAGCACACACAGGGGAACAGTGGAGGGAGAGCACACACAGGGGGACACTGGAGAGAGAGAGCACACACACACAGGGGGACACTGGAGGGAGAGCGCACACAGGGGGACACTGGAGGGAGAGAGCGCACACAGGGGGACACTGGAGGGAGAGAGCGCACACAGGGGGACACTGGAGGGAGAGAGCGCACACAGGGGGACACTGGAGGGAGAGAGCGCACACAGGGGGACACTGGAGGGAGAGAGCGCACACAGGGGGACACTGGAGGGAGAGCACACACAGGGGGACACTGGAGAGAGAGCACACACAGGGGGACACTGGAGGGAGAGCGCACACAGGGGGGACACTGGAGGGAGAGCGTACACGGGGGGGACACTGGAGGGAGAGCGCACACAGGGGGGACACTGGAGGGAGAGCGCACACAGGGGGACACTGGAGGGAGAGCACACACACACAGGGGGACACTGGAGGGAGAGCACACACACAGGGGGACACTGGAGGGAGAGCACACACACAGGGGGACACTGGAGGGAGAGCACACACACACAGGGGGACACTGGAGGGAGAGCACACACACACAGGGGGACACTGGAGAGAGAGCACACACACAGGGGGACACTGGGGGGAGAGCACACACACAGGGGGACACTGGAGGGAGAGCACACACACAGGGGGACACTGGAGGGAGAGCACACACACAGGGGGACACTGGAGGGAGAGCACACACACAGGGGGACACTGGAGGGAGAGCACACACACAGGGGGACACTGGAGAGAGAGCACACACACAGGGGGACACTGGAGAGAGAGCACACACAGAGGGACACTGGAGGGAGAGCACACACACACAGGGGGACACTGGAGGGAGAGCACACACAGGGGGACACTGGAGGGAGAGCACACACACAGGGGGACACTGGAGGGAGAGCACACACAGGGGGACACTGGAGGGAGAGCACACACAGGGGGACACTGGAGGGAGAGCACACACAGGGGGACACTGGAGGGGGAGCACACACACAGGGGGACACTGTGGGGGTGGGGGGACCAGGAGAGTATCATGGGCCAGGGCAAGTTCTTAGAAAAACATAATGCATACAACTGCTGTGCTGTCTGTTATTATAACACTGACCTGCTGCTGCACACAAGGCAGGTCAGTGTGGGTGGCCAATGCGAAGATGAGACTCCGCTCCGCTGTCTGTCCAATCTGTGTGCACTCTGCACTGCAGCCTCCAGCTCCCTTCCTGACACAACAGTCCCCCGTGGCATTGAGATATGGCTCCGCCCCTCAGCTGAGTTCCCCAGGGGGAGAGGTGGCCGGAGGCGCGCCTGTCTTAGTCTGCAATAATCCCCTGCCGCTGATGGCTCCGTGATTGCTCTTTCACTCTCTGATCCATCCCGGCCAGCTCGCTCCTCTCAGCAAGCAAGGATTTAGTTCACTGCTCCTCATAATTCCGCAATCTGCATGATAAACTGCGGGCACCTCCAGGGGCAGTCTGAGCCTCTCATGGGGCCCCCCTGACCCCGCGAGCCCTCGGTCCATGCCCGAATGCCAGAATGGTCAGTCCGCCCCTGCTGGTGAGTGAGTTTTCATTGGGGACCCCAGCACGTGGTGTATCGCTTGGTGAAAGGATTACTACCCTCACAGAATACATCTTGATTATTTATTGGTGGGACTCTGGCTATCAGATCCGTGTTTGAACTTTCTGAAATAGATTAAGAAAGAGACCCTGTTTAATTGGGGTGCGCTGCTGCAATACTGAAGAGAATACAGGACTTGCAGGATCAACTTGAAACAGCTTTTTCTAAAATCGATGATCTCGAAAATAGATCGAGACGGTACAATTTCCGTATCAGAGGCCTCCCGGAGACTGAAAAGGACACTCATGCTGCAATCAAAAGCCTGCTAAGAGGCCTTATTCCTGATATTTCAGAACACTGTCTGGAGATCGATAGAGCACACAGAGCACTGCAACCCTCACGCTCAGATGGGCTCTCATGTGATATAATAGTGAAACCTCACTTTTATTCGGTCAAAGAGGAGGTGATGAAAAGGTCTAGGGGTACTGCTGACCTCAAGCTGCTCGGCCACAGGATCCAAATATTCGCGGACTTATCACCGTACACGGTACAGAAAAGGCGCTCTCTCAAACCGCTGATTCAATGCTTGATTGAAAAGGAAATATCCTATCGCTGGTCTTTTCCCCTGCATCTAAATTTTGCTTATAAAAATAAAAGCTATGGCTTTTCAACCCTTGTTGAAGGTGAACGACTGTTACTGCATTTAGGTCTAATCTCACAAGACCCATCATACCCGCAGCAGGGCAGGAATACTCCCGCCTCCACGAAACGTCCATCACCAGCGAGCTCACTGCAACCTTCCTGGCTAAAGCAGAGTTCCAAACGCTCCAAAGAAAACTTCCCTACTTGATGTTTTGACCCCTTCAGGATCAGGGTCCTGATCTGGATCTTCTCTTTTGGCTTCCATGGCTCTGAATTACCCTTAAGATTCTCCTCACAAATTTTTCTTTTTGATGGCCCCATGACTTTGGGATCATACCACAATGGGGACTTTGGCGGTGTCCTCCCCCCTGAGGATAGACCCCTGGAGACCAGCCTTTACTACATGCCTTTCGGGTCTGTGGGAAGGACAAGGTTCCCGTGACCCCTGCAGGACAGTGGTCCTCTTGAGCTGCTCAGGACACCTTCTGGGGATTTTTGTATAGCTTACTACATCCATGAACGAGCACTCTTGTGGGGACTTCCGATGGCGAGGGGGGGAAATAGTTTAATGTGGTTTATACTATATGGTTTAGTCTCCCCTCAATTTAAATTTAAACTGTGGAGGTGGCGGCTTTGGCCGGCAGGGTGGTGGGGAGCTTTGGCTCCCCACTGTCCTGGGGGTCGGGGCTTTCGCCGTCTTGATATGTCATCCCCCACCTGGGTTCGGGGGGGGGCAGGGGGGGGGGGGCGGTTAAGAGTACGTATTCTCTGTTGAGTTTTTTCTTCCGCTTTTAGGTTACATAGGTTTTTGGTTCGCTCTAACAGTTACAGCAAGAAGGATTCCCTTTTGACATCCTCCTTTCTTACAGATATGTTTTACTGGTGGCAGGGTTGAGGTGGCATCAGTGCACCTCCACTAGGATCCAAGTGCGCAGTTTTTGCCTTTGGTTCTTTTACCGGTAGCCCCAGGAATGGGACACCGGTGCTCTCAGGTTATGGGGTTAGGAAGGGTTTTCCCATCCTACCCTGGGATATGGGGGGGGCCCAGGAGCTCCCCAATTTTTATGCAATGTTACTTGTGTTCACAAATATGTGTATTAATGAAGGTTGACATAATGCTTGTGTTTTCTCTCCTGCTCTCTTTCATTTCTTTTGACCCCCTTCCCTCCCTCCTGCTCTTACACGCTCACAGGTTCCGGGTCCGGCTTCGATCTTTCCTCCCAGGTCTTGACAAGATTTCCTCAACCACGCTTGATCTCATGGTCACGCCGAACGTCCTCCGGCACGGTAAGATCTTTAACACAATCCTGTCCTCAACACCCTTATTTGATGGATAATCCTCCCACAGGGAAACATACTCTTAAGATCATATCTCACAACACTCAGGGCCTCAACTCCCCCATTAAATGTAGAAAACTTTTTCAGCTCTGGGCGGCTCATAAGTCAGTTATAAGGGGAAAACTAATCCAAATTACAGCCCAGCTTCTGTTAGAACATAAAGCGGACATGATGAAACTTACAGCAGACTTCAAATCCCTCTCAAGAGCACACAAACTAAACTCTTCACCAGAATTACTAGACAAAGTGGATAAGGCACGGGCACCGTTAAACCTGAATCTCACTACCAAAGCAGAGAAACAACTTAGATGGTCAGGGGCTAAATTTTACTCCCACAAGGACAAAATTGGTTCGAAACTCGCGGTCAAGCTTAGCCCTAAACTCAGATCACTTGCCTTTCCAAAAGTGAAGCTACAATTTGGGGAACTGTCTCAGAACCCTGTTAAAATAATGGAAGCTTTCCTCCAATACTATGCTTCCCAGTCGGAAGTTCTAGATACGATTAATTCTCTAAAATTAGGCTCAGCTCATAAAAAGTTTGCACCAACACTAGCCCCACACCTCTCCACACCTCTCCAAATGTTTTAACGTTCTCCATTAGGATCAGACCTAAACGCAGCCTATATCTCCATGATCCCTAAACCAGAGAAAGACCCCAGCGAGGTGGGAAATTATCGCCCAATATCTTTAATAAATAATGATATCAAGATCCTAACAAAAATTCTGGCGAACAGGGTGTCAAGCATTATTTCCTTATATATTCATAGAGATCAGGTGGGGTTTATACCTGGACTGCAAGGTACGGACCAGATTAGAAGGACCATTGACATTATTTCCCTTTTACAGTCGCATTGGGATGGAGGCCCCCTTTAAAAAGGATTTATGTTATCAATTGACCTGCATAAGGCTTTTGATTCTATAGATTGGACATACTTGTTTGATATCTTACAAAAATGGGGTTTTGGGCCTTACTGTCTAAACTTGATCCGTTCCCTGTACTCAAAACCGACGGCGCAGGTACGTCTGATGGGTAGGTACTCGACTTTGTTGTCCCTATAGGTAGGGGCACCAGACAAGGGTGTCCATTATCCCCCCTCCTATTTGCGATAGCTATAGAAACCCTAGCCATAGCTATTAGATCAAATCCAGACATTAACGGGGTTCAGTGTGGAGGTCAGGAACATAAATGCACTCTCTTTTCGGATGACCTAATATTGTATATTACTTCCCCACTTATCTCCGTTCCGGGATTATACAAAGTCCTCACCGCATTTGGTGCAGTCTCAGGTTTGAAGGTAACATGGGTAAATCTACCGCACTAAACACAACAGTACCCGCTGGCCTCCTTTCCCAACTCGCTAGCAATTTTGACTTCCCGTGGGCCCAGAAGTCCATCCGATATCTTGGAATTAACCTTACAGCGGACATCAGTAGCCTTTTCAAAGCAAATTATCCACTCATGTTATGTAAATGCAGGGGGGATCTGGATAAATGGGCTGGGTGTGGTCTATCCTGGCTGGGAAGGATGACACTTCTCCCACGCCTCCTGTATTTACACTAAGGCCTGGGAGGAGGATACAGGCTGGACGTGGACCTCAACAGAATGGTACAGATTTTGGATGCGCTCATTTAAAGGTATCTGCAATATCTCTCTTATAGAAGCTAGCCTTATGCCGTGTACACACGGTCGGACTTTCTATCCTACTTGGTCCGGCACACTTTCCGACGGACTTTGTCCGCCAGGTGCGCGGACGGACTTGCCCACACACGACCGGACTTTCCGGCGGGCTAAGTCCGCCCGTCTTTCCGACTGACTTTCGCCGGAGTTCCGGCGGACTTTCAGAATGAACGGACTTGCCCACACACGGACAAGTCCGTTCATTTTGAACGTGACTCAGGTGCGACGGGACTAGCAAAGGATGTCAATCTTGCCGCTTTTATCGGCGAGATTGACACCTTGCGAGCCCCGTCGCGGGTCATACCAGGCCCTTAGGTCTGGTATGGATTATAAACGCCGAAAAAACGGTGTGGGGTCCACCCTAAAGTCCATACCAGACCCCGATCTGAGCACGCAGCCTGGCCGGTCAGGAAAGGGGGTGGGGACGAGCGAGCGCCCCCCCTCCTGAACCGTACTAGGCCGCATGCCCTCAACATGGGGGGTGGGTGCTTTGGGGGAGGGGGGCGCCCTGCGGGGCCCCCCCACCCCAAAGCACCTTGTCCCCATGTTGATGAGGACAAGGGCCTCTTCCCGACAACCCTGGCCGTTGGTTGTCGGGGTCTGCGGGCGGGGGGCTTATCGGAATCTGGGAGCCCCTTTTAATAAGGGGGCCCCCAGATCCCGGCCCCCCACCCTATGGAATGAGTATGCCCGCAGGGCGCCCCCCTCCCCCAAAGCACCCACCCCCCATGTTGAGGGCATGCGGCCTGGTACGGTTCAGGAGGGGGGGGGGGGCGCTCGCTCGTCCCCACCCCCTTTCCTGACCGGCCAGGCTGCGTGCTCGGATCGGGGTCTGGTATGGATTCTAGGGGGGACCCCACGCCGTTTTTTCGGCATAGCGGGGTTCTCTTTATAATATATACCAGACCTAAGGGCCTGGTATGACCCGCGCTCGCCGCAATAGGAAAATTTGTTTTTTCTATTGCAGCGAGCGCGAGATGCAATACCCTGCCCTCGTGTCGTATCTGGTCCGCCGGACCAGCATACACACGAGCGGGCTTTCCGTCGGACCAGCACACACACGAGCGGACTTTCCGCCCGAAACTGAGTCTGACGGAAAGATTTAAAACTTTTTTCAAATCTAGGTCCGGCGGGCTTTTGGGAAGAAGTCCGCCGGAAAAGTCCGCCGCCGCCCACACACGGGCGGATTGTCTGGCACACTCTGGTCCGGCGGACCAAGTATGCCGGAAAGTCCGACTGTGTGTACGCGGCATAAAGGTTATATCAAGGTGGTATTATGTCCCAGCCAGATTAGCTGTGATATTTCCTGGATCATCCCCCCTATGCTACAGGGGTTGTGAGCTCGAAGGTTCATTGATTCACATTTAGTGGACATGCCCTCGTATCAGAACCTTTTGGCAGAAAATTTTCCGACTTATTAGCAACTTATTTAAAACCCCCGTTTTCCCCAACATACATTTTGTTCTCCTTAATTAGAATATACTGGGTTTGCCTAAACAATCACAAGTTCTCGCCTATTTTATTCTGTTAGGAGCTAAGATCACCATTGCTAAATACTGGAAAAAACCCACGGTACCCCTCAAGAGTTGTATTAGGAAAATTTTGTGGATTATGGCTCAGGAGCATTTAGTAGCTAAACTCAATGATAAAGTGGGGAGATTTCTGTCCACCTGGGAACCATGGGCATCTTTTCAGAACATTAACCTCTTTGACAAATCTTATGTGTTCGCTGGAGGCTCATCAACCCCCCCGCAGCTAAAAGTTATCCCCCACCCTTAGGATGGCGCTTCAATTAGGAGGGCACTACCTGTTTTGGCTTCCGCCACTCCTCCAGTGACAGCCTCTAAGGAGTGGGAAATGGACTCAGGGGGGTCCCCACACACACCTACAAGAAGATCCCATAGGGGTGGTGTGTGCGGGATGTCCTGGTTACTTCCTTCTGGGATTTAGGGAGGCGGTGGAGGGCTCCAAGTGTAACCCATTCACCCATATATTTCTCTTGGTGAAAGTTGAAAACTTTAAGTGTAGTATTATAATGTTACATAGCATGGAAATATACTTCCACGTTCTTTCTCAACTTCTCTTACAGTTATTGTAACAGTACTCGATAAGTATGATTGCACTGTCTATATATATATATATATATATATATATATATATATATATATATATATATATATACTCATATACTGTACTTCATATAAAACCAATAAAAATATTTGAAAATAAGATTAAAAGCCTTCTGTGTGCAGCAGCACCCCTCATCCCCCCTAATACTTACCAGAACCCCATCTCTGTCCAGCAATGTCCACGAGTGTTTCCGCTGTCCGGGACTCTCCCTTCTTATTGGCTGAGACACAGTTGCAGTGCCATTGGCTCCTGCTGCTTTTAATCAATGTCAGTTAGCCAATCAGGAGAGAGGGGGTGGGGCCTGACCGCAGCTCCATATTGCCCAATTGTTTGGTAAAATATAAAAAGATGATGTTAAAATGAGTAGATAGATACCAAACATGACTTAAAATTGTGCATGCCCGTGCAAGGGCGACAAACTACATACATTTTTATTATCCATAGGCAACTTTTTAAAATCCTTTACAGGTTACCTCTTTAGATCTACTCAGGAGATCTAGTGCTAGAATTTCTTCCTTAAATCTGACATCATTGGGATACCTCACATGCATCATGTAATCGCTGTTTACATTCCAACCATAAATCAATACTTGCATGCAGTTTTACATGCAAACAGGGGGGGTGGGGGTGCATTTGTTTTTTTTTTAATTATTTATTTTGCTTTGGTTTTAATTTTTACACTGTCCCTTTCATTTTTTATTGTTATCACAGGGAATGTAAATATCCCCTGTGATAGCAATAGGCAATGACAGGTACGCTTTTCTGATAAATTTTGGGTCTGTTAGACTCTAGATCCCTCCTCTGCCCTTAAAGCATCTGATTATACCAAGATTGGTGTAATCAGATGCTTTCACAATTTAAAAATGTTGCTGTTTATATTTGGCGAAACCGAAATGATAAAACACTCATAGCTTCTGGTTTCTTCGACCATAGAGATAATTCAGATCTCAGATCAGCTGTATGGTCAGCTAGCGGAATTGCCAGCTGCATTCTTGGGTTCCCCGTGGTACGGGAGAGACCGAGAAAGCCGTGTAAGGGGTACATTATCCCCTCCTGCTGCTTGTGAACGCAATCCAGCAGGGTCAGACTGGAAATAAAAACCAGCCCTGGAAATAATTTCATTCCAGCCCCAGGGACGTAGCGTGGGTTGTCAGCACCCAAGGTAAGGCAAGTAAATTGCACTCCTAACTGGCGGACATTTAGCGCTCCCTGAGTCCCTTCCACTCATACTGTATTAAACCCCGTATGGTACATTTTAGAATGTACCACTCCTTCTCTTTGTTCTCCTTTCTTTCCCCTTTATCTCTCTCATAATTTCTTGTTTTTTTTCCCCAGCTCTCTCTCTCTATCCATCTTTCTTGTTCTCTCTCTTATTATGTCTCTCCCCTTTTCTGTGTTCCTCCCCCTCTTTTCCTCTCTCTTCCATGCATTCTCTTTTTATTCTCTTTTTTTCCCCTCTCTCTCCCTTTCTCTCTCTCTCTCATTTCCTTTCTTGCCCCCTTAACTCTCCCTCTTTCTTTCCGGAAAGTGAATGGCTACATGCCCATTTATTGCATACAATGCCAACCATATATACATACATATATTTGTAGTCAGAGTCTGTCTTCGAGTGAGAAAGTGATACTCCTAAGCACCAAGGCCTGAGGTGTGCCTTGGCCTGGCTGGTCAGTATGCCTGAAAAGAGGGCATACCCTGAATTAGGGATGAGCCGAACACCCCCCTGTTCGGTTCGCAGCAGAACTTGCAAACAGACAAAAAATTTGTTTGAACACGCGAACACCGTTAAAGTCTATGGGACACGAACATGAATAATCAAAAGTGCTAATTTTAAAGGCTTATATGCAAGTTATTGTCATAAAAAGCATATGGGGACCTGGGTCCTGCCCCAGGGGACATGGATCAATGCAAAAAAAAGTTTTAAAAACAGCCGTTTTTTCGGGAGCAGTGATTTTAATAATGCTTAAAGTCAAACAATAAAAGTGTAGTATCCCTTTAAATTTCGTACCTGGGGGGTGTCTATAGTATGCCTGTAAAGGGGCGCATAATTCCCATGTTTAGAACTGTCTGACAGCAAAATGACATTTCAAAGGAAAAAAAGTCATTTAAAACTACTCGCGGCTATTAATGAATTGCCGGTCCGACAATACACATAAAAGTTAATTGATAAAAACGGCATGGGAATTCCCCACAGGGGAACCCCGAACCAAAATTAAAAAAATAAATTATGTGGGGGTCCCCCTAAATTCCATACCAGGTCCTTCAGGTCTGGTATGGATTTTAAGGGGAACCCCACGCCAAAATAAAAAAAAAAATGACGTGGGGTCCCCCTAAAAATCCATACCAGACCCTTATCCGAGCACGCAACCTGGCAGGCCGCAGGTAAAGAGGGGGGACGAGAGAGCGCACCCCCTCCTGAACTGTACCAGGTCACATGCCCTCAACATTGGGAGGGTGCTTTGGGGTAGCCCCCCAAAACACCTTGTCCCCATGTTGATGGGGACAAGGGCCTCATCCCCACAACCCTTGGCTGGTGGTTGTGGGGGTCTGCGGGAGGGGAGCTTATCGGAATCTGGAAGCCCCCTTTAACAAGGGGACCCCCAGATCCCGGCCCTCCCCCCTGTGTGAAATGGTAAGGGGATACAAAAGTACCCCTACCATTTTACAAAAAACTGTCAAAAATGTTAAAAATGACAAGAGACAGTTTTTGACAATTCCTTTTTTTAAATGCTTCTTCTATCTTCTTTCTTCTATCTTCCTTTGGTTTCTTCCTCCATCTTCTGGTTCTTCCGGTGTTCTCGTCCGGCATCTTCCTCTGAGGTGCTGGCGTCTTCTTCCCTTCTTCTCCTCGGGCCGCTCCACATCCATGATGGCATGGAGGGAGGCTCCCGCTGTGTGATGCTTCTCTCTTCATCTTTTTCTCTTCATCTTTTTCTCTTCATCTTCTTTTCTTCATCTTCTTGTCTTCATCTTCTTTTCGGGCCGCTCCGCATCCATGATGGCATGGAGGGAGGCTCCCGCTGTGTGATGCTTCTCTCTTCATCTTTTTCTCTTCATCTTTTTCTCTTCATCTTTTTCTCTTCATCTTCTTTTCTTCATCTTCTTGTCTTCATCTTCTTTTCGGGCCGCTCTGCATCCATGATGGCATGGAGGGAGGCTCCCGCTGTGTGATGCTTCTCCTCTTTTGACGGTTCTTAAATAATGGGGGGCTTGACGGGACTTCCCTGTGGCATTCCCTGTGACGTCAGAGGGGGGAGGGGTCACTCTTTACATAACCCTGCCCCCTTCGGACGTCACGGGGAATAAAACAGGGAAGTCCCTGTCAAGTCCTTGTGCGTCAGAGGGGGGCGGGGTCACCGGGTGACTTCGCCCCCCATTATTTAAGAACCGTCAGAAGAGGAGAAGCGTCACATAGCGGGAGCCTCCCTCCATGCCATCATGGATTCGAAGCGGCCTGAGGAGAAGAAGATAAGAAGACTCCGTGGAGGAAGATGCCGGACGAGAACACCGGAGGAAGAACCAGAAGAACCAGAAGAAGAAGAAGATGGAGGAAGAAACCAAAGGAAGATAGAAGAAAGAAGAAAGAAGATAGAAGAAAGAAGAAGCATTTAAATAAAGGAATTGTCAAAAACTGTCTCTTGTCGTTTTTAACATTTTTGACAGTTTTTTTGTGAAATGGTAGGGGTACTTTTGTATCCCCTTACCATTTCACACAGGGGGGAGTGCCGGGATCTGGGGGTCCCCTTGTTAAAGGGGGCTTCCAGATTCCGATAAGCCCCCCGCCCGCAGACCCCCACAACCACCAGCCAAGGGTTGTGGGGATGAGGCCCTTGTCCCCATCAACATGGGGACAAGGTGTTTTGGGGGGCTACCTCATAGCACCCTCCCAATGTTGAGGGCATGTGACCTGGTACAGTTCAGGAGGGGGGCGCTCTCTCGTTCCCCCTCTTTTCCTGTGGCCTGCCAGGTTGCGTGCTCGGATAAGGGTCTGGTATAGATTTTGGGGGGGACCCCACGCCGTTTTTTTCTTTAATTTTGGCGTGGGGTTCCCCTTAATATCCATACCACACCTGAAGGGCCTGGTATGGAATTTAGGGGGACCCCCCACATCATTTTTTTTTTACATTTTGGTTCGGGGATCCCCTGTGGGGAATTCCCATGCCGTTTTTATCAATTAACTTTTATGTGTATTGTCGGACCGGCAATTCTTTAATAGCCACGAGTAGTTTTAAATTACTTTTTTTCCTTTGAAATGTCATTTTGCTGTCAGACTGTTCTAAACACAGGAAACATGCGCCCCTTTACAGGCATACTATAGACACCTCCAAGGTACAAAATTTAAAGGGATATTACACATTTATTGTTTCACTTTAAGCATTATTAAAATCACTGCTCCTGAAAAAACTGCCGTTTTTAAAACTTTTTTTGCATTGATCCATGTCCCCTGGGGCAGGACCCAGGTCCCCAAACACTTTTTATGACAATACCATGAATATAAGCCTTTAAAATTAGCACTTTTGATTTCTCCCATAGACTTTTAAAGGGTGTTCCTGCGGCATTCGAATTTGCCGCGAACACCCCAAATTTTTCGCTGTTCGGCGAACTGGTGAACAGCCGATGTTCGCGTCGAGCATGAGTTCGACTCGAACTCGAAGCTCATCCCTACCCTGAATGTAAGAATAAGAAAAAGTATTATGAGTATGTATGAAGACTGGGGGAAACAGGTGGGTGGGAACCCAGAAACGCAGACGAGCCCTGGCCTGACAGAGGAGGAGGCTTAAATAGCCCTCTCAGACTCCTCCCACAAATACAATCCAGCCAGCCTTTAACACTTGTAGTCAGAGTCTTTGAGTGAGAAAGTGAGAAAGTGATACTCCTAAGTAGGGATGAGCCGAACACTCCCCTGTTCGGTTCGCACCAGAACATGCGAACAGGAAAAAAGTTTGTTCGAACACCCGAACACCGTTAAAATCTATGGGACACGAACATGAATAATCAAAAGTGCTAATTTCAAAGGCTTATATGCAAGTTAATGTCATAAAAAGTGTTTGGGGACCTGGGTCCTGCCCCATTGGACATGGATCAATGCAAAAAAAAGTTTTAAAAACGGCCATTTTTTCAGGAGCAGTGATTTTAATAATGCTTAAAGTCAAACAATAAAAGTGTAATATCCCTTTAAATTTCGTAGCTGGGGGGTGTCTATAGTATGCCTGTAAAAGGGCGCATGTTTCCCGTGTTTAGAACAGTCTGACAGCAAAATGACATTTCGAAGGAAAAAAGCCATTTAAAACTACTCGCGGCTATTGCATTGCCGGTCCGACAATACACATAGAAGTTCATTGATAAAAACGGCATGGGAATTTCCCACAGGGGAACCCCGAACCAAAATTTTAAAAAAAAATAACGTGGGGGTCCCCCTAAATTCCATACCAGGCCCTTCAGGTCTTGTATGGATATTAAGGGGAACCCCTGCCAAAATGTAAAAAAAAAAATGACGTGGGGGTCCCCCTAAATTCCATACCAAACCCTTCAGGTCTGGTACGGATTTTAAGGGGAACCCCGCGCCAAAAAAAAAAAAACGACGTGGGGTCCCCCAAAAATCCATACCAGATCCTTATCCGAGCACGCAACCTGGCAGGCCGCAGGAAAAGAGGGGGGATGAGAGAGCGCTCCCCCCTCCTGAACCGTACCAGGCCACATGCCCTCAACATTGGGAGGGTGCTTTGTGGTAGCCCCCCAAAACACCTTGTCCCCATGTTGATGAGGACAAGGGCCTCATCCCCACAACCCTAGCCGGTGGTTGTGGGGGTCTGCGGGCGGGGGGGCTTATCGGAATCTGGAAGCCCCCTTTAACAAGGGGACCCCCAGATCCCGCCCCCCCTGTGTGAAATGGTAAGGGGGTACTTACCCCTACCATTTCACTAAAAAACTGTCAAAAATGTTAAAAATGACAAGAGACAGTTTTTGACAATTCCTTTATTTAAATGCTTCTTCTTTCTTCTATCTTCCTTCATCTTCTTCTTCTGGTTCTTCTGGCTATTCTGGTTCTTCCTCCGGCGTTCTCATCCAGCATCTCCTCCGCGGCGTCTTCTATCTTCTTCTCATCGGGCCTCTCCGGACCCATGGCATGGGGGGAGGCTCCCACTCTTCTCTTCATCCTTTTCTTTTCTTCTTCATCTTCTTCTCTTCTTCTCTTCTTCATTTTCTTCTCCGGGCCGCTCCGCATCCATGCTGGCATGGAGGGAGGCTCCCGCTGTGTGACGGCGTCTCCTCGTCTGACGGTTCTTAAATAACGGGGGGGGGCCACCCGGTAACCCCGCCCCCCTCTGATGCACGGTGACTTGACGGGACTTCCCTGTGACGTCACGGGGAATGCCACAGGGAAGTCCCATCATGCCCCGTGCGTCAGAGGGGAGCGGGGTCACCGGGTGGCCCCGCCCCCGTTATTTAAGAACCGTCAGACGAGGAGACGCCGTCACACAGCTGGAGCCTCCCTCCATGCTAGCATGGATGCGGAGCGGCCCGGAGAAGAAAATGAAGAAGAGAAGAAGAGAACAAAAGAAGAAGATGAAGAAGAAGACGAAGAAGATGAAGAGAAGAGCGGAAGCCTCCCCCCATGCCATGGGTGCGGAGCGGCCCTAGGAGAAGAAGATAGAAGACGCCACGGAGGAGATGCTGGACGAGAACGCCGGAGGAAGAACCAGAAGAGCCAGAAGAACCAGAAGAAGAAGAAGAAGAAGATGAAGGAAGATAGAAGAAAGAAGAAAGAAGAAGCATTTAAATAAAGGAATCGTCAAAAACTGTCTTTGACAGTTTTTTAGTGAAATGGTAGGGGTACAAGCACCCCCTTACCATTTCACACAGGGGGGGGCCGGGATCTGGGGGTCCCCTTGTTAAAGGGGGCTTCCAGATTCCGATAAGCCCCCCGCCCACAGACCCCCACAACCACCGGCCAGGGTTGTGGGGATGAGGCCCTTGTCCTCATCAACATGGGGACAAGGTGTTTTGGGGGGCTACCACAAAGCACCCTCCCAATGTTGAGGGCATGTGGCCTGGTACGGTTCAGGAGGGGGGGCGCTCTCTTGTCCCCCCTCTTTTCCTGCAGCCTGCCAGGTTGCGTGCTCGGATAAGGGTCTGGTATGGAATTTAGGGGGACCCCCACGTCATTTTTTTTTTAAATTTTGGCAGGGGTTCCCCTTAATATCCATACCAGACATGAAGGGCCTGGTATGGAATTTAGGGGGACTCCCACGTCATTTTTTTTTAAATTTTGGTTCGGGTTCCCCTGTGGGGAATTCCCATGCCGTTTTTATCAATGAACTTCTATGTGTATTGTCGGACCGGCAATGCAATAGCCGCGAGTAGTTTTAAATGGCTTTTTTCCTTCGAAATGTCATTTTGCTGTCAGACTGTTCTAAACACAGGAAACATGCGCCCCTTTACAGGCATACTATAGACACCCCCAGCTACGAAATTTAAAGGGATATTACACTTTTATTGTTTGACTTTAAGCATTATTAAAATCACTGCTCCTGAAAAAACGTCCGTTTTTAAAACTTTTTTTGCATTGATCCATGTCCCCTGGGGCAGGACCCAGGTCCCCAAACACTTTTTATGACAATAATTTGCATATAAGCCTTTAAAATGAGCACTTTTGATTTCTCCCATAGACTTTTAAAGGGTGTTCCGCGGCATTCGAATTTGCCGCGAACACCCCAAATTGTTCGCTGTTCGGCGAACTTGCGAACAGCCGATGTTCGAGTCGAACATGAGTTCGACTCGAACTCGAAGCTCATCCCTACTCCTAAGCACCAAGGCCTGAGGTGTGCCATGGCCTGGCTGGTCAGTATGCCTGAAAAGAGGGCAAAAAGACACAAATTTAGATGAAGAAGGGAAGGTAGCAATCCATCAAGAGGAGTAGCGCGCGCCCGGATGGCAACAGTATATGTCCGATAAGTGTCCGCTATGACAGAAGAAACCCCCCCCCCCCGACTCCTGACTTGGTGATGAGACAGAACACACTATAGAACCTGCGAAGCTGCCCAGAACCCAACTAAACGTCCCATAAACAATTGGATAGAGCCTGAAGCCTGAGACGACCCAGACATGAGAATGAACGGCTTGAGGATGCATGAGGGAAGGGGAGCAATGGCTGGCCCAAGGAGCCCCTGCAAAATAATAGCCAAAAAGATTGAAACTTCAATCGGACACCAGTGAAGTGCTCAGTGAAACCCCCCCCCAACCCCTGGCCTACCCATGCTGGTATGGGGAAGTGCGAGCGTGAGTGCAAAAGGACAACTGGCAGGAGTTCAAAATGCTGAATACCTGAAGGATGTGATGGAGTAGGTGAATGAGGCCCATGCACTATGGCAATAGCATTGTCAACATGGAGAATCAATGCCAGACACAGAATACTGGTCCCACCTGATTCGACCGGGTCGTGCTTCAGCCTGTGACCTGGCAACCGTGTCTGAATCCTGAACCGAGGAAGGAGGGCCAGACTCCACCCCGGGGAAATAAGTCCCATGGCATGAAACAGTCATACCCAAAGTGAAGGAAACCCCCCATACCTGGAACCGGCTGGGGAACGGAAAAGATGACTGGACTGACGTCCCTGAGCAGTTTTCCAGGCCACATCCTAGACAAGAGATCAGAGCTGAGAGTGGAATCCAGAATCATGACAACGTTTGCCCAAACCTACCACTTAAGGACCATCAAGAGGATGATGGATTCCAATACAGCCCAACCTGAGAACACGAACAAGAGAAATGACAGACAACAAGACATGAGAACAACAACGCCCCTCTGTGCCTACCTAAGTATGAGAACATGAGCAGAAATGTCTAGACCACTGCGCGTGAATGAACCTGATGACGGATCCTCCCGCTCGTGTAAATGGTAAGTGAGCCCGAGTAACCTGCAGTGCAGAGACAGGTAATTAAATTGAAAACTCAGGGCTAGTGTACCCACAGACCGTGGTGGCTGATTGTACAGGTGTGGTGAATGAACGTGCATCGTATGACGTATGGTATACGGACGAGAAGATTGTGGACAACAATCATTAACAAACAAAACCTCAGCCCATATGGATCTGTAGACGTGACAGATCCTGACATGTGAGCCCTAGCTAACTGACCCAGGTACAAACATGAACAAAGATACGATGAGACATGACAAACAAAGAATATAAAAACCGCTACTGGAGTATGCCGTGACTGAACAACAACGCCCCTCTCAGAAATGGTGGAGGCTGAAACAACGAACCTGAAACGCTATGACAGAAATGCTGAGACTGAACGCTGAGGCAGAAACGCTATGACAGAAATCCTGGGGCAGAAACGCAAGGACAGTGACGCTGAGGCAGAAATGCAATGACAGAAATCCTGGGGCAGAAGCGCTATGAAAGAAATGCTGAGACTGAAAGCCAAGACAGGAATGCTGGGGCAGAACACCATGACAGAAAAACGCCATGACAGAAAAACGCCATGACAGAATTCCTGGGGCAGAAACGCTATGACAGAAATCCTGGGGCAGAAATGCTGTGGAAAAACCCTGGGGCAGAAACGCTATGACAGAAATGCCAAGACTGTACGCCGAGACAGAAATGCTGGGGCAGAACGCTGTGACAGAAATGCAGTGTCAGAATGTTGTGACAGAAATGCTGGGGGCAGAACGCTGTGACAGAAATGTTGGGGGCAGAACGCTGTGACAGAAATGCTGGGGGCAGAACGCTGTGTCAGAAATGCTGGGGCAGAACGCTGTGACAGAAATGCTGGGGCAGAACGCTGTGACAGAAATGCTGGGGCAGAACGCTATGACTGAAATGCTGGGGTAGAACACTATGACAGGAATGCTGAGGGCGAACGCTACGATGGAAATCTGGGGCCGAAAGCTAAAACAGAAATGCAGGGGCTGAACGCTATGACAGAAACCCTGGGGCAGAAATGCTATGACAGAACTGTGGCAGAAATGCTATGATAGAAACCCTGGGGCAGAACCACTATGAGAGAAATGCTGGGCAGAACCGCTATGACAGAAATGCTGGGGCAGAAAACGTTATGACAAAAATCCTGGGGCAGAAAATGCTATGACAGAAATGCTGGGGCAGAACGCTATGACAAAAAAGCTGGGGCAGAACACTATGACAGAAAGCTGGGGCAGAAACGCAGTGAACATAAATACCGGGGCAGAAACGCAGTGAACATAAATGCCGAGACTGAACGCCGAGACAGAAATGTTGGGGCAGAACGCTATGACAGAAATCCTGGGGCAGAAATGCAGTGGACAGATGCTGAGACAGAAATGCTGGGGCAGAAACGCTATGACAGAAAACCTTGGGGCAGAAATCCTATGACAGAACTGGGGCAGAAACGCTATGACAGAAACCCTGGGGCAGAACCGCTATGACAGAAATGCTGGGGAAGAAAACACTATGACAGAAACCCTGGGGCAGAACCACTATGACAGAAATGCTGGGGCAGAAAATGCTATGACAGAAACCCTGGGGCAGAACCGCTATGACAGAAATGCTGGGGCAGAAAACGCTATGACAGAAATCCTGGGGCAGAAAATGCTATGACAGAAATGCAGGGGCAGAACGCTATGGCAGAAATGCTGGGGCAGAAATGCTATGGCAGAAATGCTAGGGCAGAAAAATGCTATGACAGAACTCCTGGGGCAGAAACGCTATGATGGAAACACTGACCAAAGAAACAAAATAATCAAGTAAAAGCTGCAATATTTGTAGTTACATCCGCCCTGTCTTGCCAAGCCAAGCCCTGCTGACAATGAATGTGACCTTATGTAAGCTTATGAGAATGACATGCGACTAAAACAACAATAAAAATCGATAATAAATGATGAACAATCCAGCATGGTACATCAACAGCAAGCCACAACAGACCTGTCACCTCAGGTCTGGGTTGCTGTGTGTGGTCTGATGTCCTCTGTGCTGCAGTGATACGAATTGTGCAGAGCGAGGAGTAGGCAGGCGGGTGACCCCTCCCCCTGTGAGCACCGGGAGAAACGGACGGACGTCCCCCTCGTGGAGCCGTATGAGGAGAGGAGCAGGTG
Source organism: Lithobates septentrionalis (assembly GCA_037952835.1). Taxonomy (NCBI): domain Eukaryota; kingdom Metazoa; phylum Chordata; class Amphibia; order Anura; family Ranidae; genus Lithobates; species Lithobates septentrionalis. The sequence continues at coordinate 338,977 of JBBDGP010000707.1, forward strand.
GCTGGCTGAACATCCCTCCCCTGAACACCTGCAGAAGCGGGCGGCCGATCACCCCCCCAGCGGGGCACCAGGTGGGCGGCTCCCTAATGGAGCTGGATGTACATGGGGAGAGGAGTCGGCGGCGGGCGGCCGATCACCCCCCCAGCGGGAACACCGGCAGAAGCAGGGACCCGTGATTGAGGGATGTGCCGAGGGGTGACCAGGTGGGTGGGCAGGCAAACTCCCTAGTGGAGCACTGAGAGAGGCACCGCCACCATGTTGCAGCTGACCGTGGCTTAGCAAGGACCCGGAAGTGATGTGTAAGCCCCGCCCCCTTCTGAACCCAGAAATGCCAACGAGCCCTGGCCTGACAGAGTAGGAGGCTTAAATAGCCCTCTCAGACTCCTCCCACAAATACAGGCTGACCTCCTACAACCTTTAACACACATATACACACACACACATGATGCGAGTTTTATATGTTTAAAAAACAAAGTCATACTTGGGGGCACACCCTAAAAATGTGTTTACATTCAAGATGGTGCTGATAAGACCAACAAACAGTACAAAATATTACAGCGCACACATACAAAATGACATTTAAGTCCTGCATAAAAGAGGAGTGTATCTCCCATGATTTGGACGTAGGATCTTTCATTCTTTTACTAGTGTAGGACCCACTAATAATGGGGTACTTTGACCCGCGCATCGGGACAATGTCTCACTGCATGTGATTGGCGCAGCGCAGTGCCAACACGCTGGAGCTCATCCTTACTGCAGACATGATACAGGGGATGGTCAGAGACTGCAGACATGATACAGGAGATGGTCAGAGACTGCAGACATAGTACAGGAAATGGGCAGAGAATGCATGTATGGCTGAACTCAGTGTAAAAGCGTATAGTAGGGCTGCGCCACTCTACTAAAACCAGCTCTTCAAGATCAAGTTTCCTCCTTTTAAAGTACAACTAAGTGCCAGAAGACAGCAAGACATCCGATTTCCAAAATTCAAATTGTCTTACAGTGATCTGGTCATGATTAGTGGAGAACAGTAAACAGTTAATGAGTCTGTGAAGCTTCTAGCCTGAATCAGCAGTAAATCATCCAAGAAACATCAAACTGTGCAGAACACACAGAGCTCTGGCTAAATAGCTTAGCTGAAATGGTTAACAGCCAACCATGTGTGACCTGTCACTGGACACAGAATGCTGGCTGGCTGCAGCATCTCCCAGAGATCTTATCAGTGTGACTCCAAAGCACATTGGGAAGGTGCTTTGGGGTCGCCCCCAAAGCACCTTGTCCCCATGTTGATGAGGATAAGGGCCTCATCCCCACAACCCTTGCCCGTTGGTTGTGGGGGTCTGTGGGCGGGGGGCTTATCGGAATCTGGAAGCCCCCTTTAACAAGGGGACCCCCAGATCCCGCCCCCCGTGTGAAATGGTAAGGGGGTACAAAGGTACCCCTACCATTTCACAAAAAAAGTGTCAAAAATGTTAAAAATGACAAAAGACCGTTTTTTGACAAGTCCTTTATTTAAATGCTTCTTCTTTCCATCTTCCTCCACGGCGTCTTCTTCCCTTCTTCTTCTCGGGCCACTCCGCATCCATGGGAGGCTCCCGCCGTGTGACGCTTCTCGTCTTCTGACGGTTCTTAAATAATGGAGGGCGGGGCCACCCGGTGACCCCGCCCCCCTCTGACGCCCAAGTACTTGGCCACTGTCCACCCCCTCTGACGTCACAAGGAAAGCCTCAGGGAAGTCCCCGTGCGTCAGAGGGGGCGGGGTCACCGGGTGGCCACGCCCTCTGTTATTTAAGAACCGTCAGAAGACGAGAAGCGTCACACAGAGGGAGCCTCCCATGGATTCGGAGCAGCCTGAGAACGAAGAAGGGAAGAAGACGCAGGAAGGAGGAAGATTCCGGACGAGAACACCGGAGCAAGAAGCAGAGGATTGGAGGAAGAAGAAGATAGAGGAAGAAACTGAAGAAGGATAGAAGATAGAAGAAAGAAGATAGAAAATGGAAAGAAGAAGCATTTAAATAAAGGAATTGTCAAAAACTGTCTTTTGTCATTTTTAACATTTTTGACACTTTTTTTGTGAAATAGTAGGGGTACTTTTGTACCCCCTTACCATTTCACACGGGGCGTGATCTGGGGGTTCCCCTTTTAAAGGGGGCTTCCAGATTCCGATAAGCCCCCCACCCGCAGACCCCCACAACCATTGGGCAAGGGTTGTGGGGATGAGACCCTTGTACTCATCAACATGGGGACAAGGTGCTTCGGGGGGACCCCAAAGCACCCTCCCAATGTTGAGGGCATGTGGCCTGGTACGGTTCAGGAGGGGGGGTGCTCTCTCGTCCCCCCCTCTTTTCCTGCGGCCTGCCAGGTTGCATGCTCAGATAAGGGTCTGGTATGGATTTTTAGGGGGACCCCATGCCATTTTTTTAATTTTGGTGTGGGGTTCCCCCTAAAATCCATACCAGACCTAAGGGGCCTGGTATGGATTTTGAGGGGGACCCCCACACCATTTTTTTTTTAAATTTTGGTGCGGGGTTCCCCTTAAAATCCATACCAGACCTGAAGGGTCTGGTATTGATTTGGAGGGGGACCCCCACGCCATTTTTTGTTTTATTTTGGTGCGGGGTTCCCCTTAATATCCATACCAGACCTGAAGGGCCTGGTATGGAATTTCGGGGGAACCCCACAAATTTTTTTGTTCTTAATTTTGTTTTTTTTCTTAATGCCTTTTTTATCAATGAACCTTTATGTGTATTGCCAGACCGACATTTCATTATAGCCGCGAGTAGTTTTAAATAACTTTTATTCCTTAAGGGCCAGTTCACACCACATGCAGTCCAGTGCGTTTTTTTCGGTAATCAAAAATGCACGGAAAGTAGGTTATATGGTTTTCAATGTCATAGTTCACACCAGTGCTTGCAGTTCCAGTGCCAGAAAAAATGTATAAGATGCTACATTTTTTATGCACTGGACTGTACTGGAATGCTGTTAAATGCATCAAAAACGCACTGGAACGCACCTAAATGCACCAAAAACGCACTGCAACACACTTGTCCTTATTTAAGCTTAAGAAAAAAAGGGGGGGAAACAATCACTGAACTGCGTCAAAAACGCACCAAAAACGCACTGGAATGCATCAAAAACGTGCATGCAGAAAAGCACCTGGAACGCATCCGGACTGCGTTTCTATGGTGTGATCTAAGGGCCAGTTCACACCATAGAAACGCAGTCTGAACGCGTTCCAGGTGCTTTTCTGCATGCATGTTTTTGATGTGTTCCAGTGCGTTTTTGGTGCATAAAATATGCACTGGACTGCATTTATGTGAGCTGGCCCTTAAGAAATTTGGCATATTTAAACGCATTTCTCCTTGTTTCGTTTTTGGGGTTGTCCAATTGGTGACATTGATATATGACCCTTAGGGTGGGACCTGGGCCCCCATACCCATTTTAAGGCCAATACCTAGAAGATAAGCCAGCCAAGTGGGGACTAGTAAAATTGCCAAGTCAGTTCCCTTAGACTGCAATGGTATTTGTTGTATAACTATTGCACATGTTAGGCTCTTTAGTTGCCCCCCTGAACTGGGGGGTGTTTTGTCCCATCTGTAATTTTGGTGCATGCTGGATGATGTGCTTAATTTTGCACAGGGGGGTGGCCTATTTTATGCTAGCTGCATTTGGGTTGTTCTGGGAATGCTCAGGGACTTTGTTTTTTTTCTGTGCCTTTTGTGTGTGAAATGCATTTGAGTTGGTCTGGGCATGCTCAGGGACTTTGGTTTCTTTTGGTGGTGCTTTTTGTGTGCGGACATTACTTGGATGTTTCTGGGCATGCTCAGAGTGTGTTTTTTGGGTTAGTAATTTAAGGACATCCTTAACAGGTGTAGTCACTTTTAAGTTCTCTCTACATTGGGTGAACTTGCATTTTGTATGTTTCATGGACTGTCCATGTGTTTTCAATTGCCTTATTAGCAAACAAACCTATGTTATATAAAGCTTGCAGATAGCATTCTGTCTTATCGAGTTTCTAACACATGTATTTTCTATTTGTATATTATGTTGTTGCAAAACAGATGTGTTTTTATGCAATTTATTTGTTAGTTTGTTTTTTTTGGGTGGTGGTTATTTTACCATGAAATCTTTTTTTATGTTGACAATTATTGTTGTTTTTACGTTGTTCACTTTGATTTAACTGTCTGTGCTGCATTATTTTTAAAATTCTTTCTCAAGATGTTGTGAATAATGTTTTAATCCCTAATAGATGTCCATTTGTGGGTGCACTCCTTTTAACTCCTGTTAATTTACACTGCAAAAGGGTCAAACCTCAAACATACCATACATGTGTGTATTTTGCTTTCTTTGCTTCTTTTCCAAGTCCTGTTTTTTTTGGACCAATAAAATTCTTTCAAATTTTTTAGGTTTTGTGTGTTCTTTTCATGCAACGGATTTCCCAGCTGCAGCTTAACTAGGCTGATTGGCATGTCTTAGACAAATCCCTTTTTTATTTATTTTTTTAGTTTTAAGTTACTTTCCTGGTGCCTTCATGGTAGCACATGCATGGATTATGCGTATGCTGCCATGGATAGTGACCAGGAAAGTAACATTTCAGAGTGGTAAGTATTCAATTTTCTTTTTCAGCAGTGGTTTTAAGCCTCAGTCCTCAAGTATCCCCCCGACAGGACATGTTTAGGAAATTTTATCTTATCTAAAATAGCTGTCCAAAATACAAAGCCATTGACATTGATTTAAAGCACCTGTGCAAGATGAAGGAAAACCTGCAAACATGGCCTGTTGAGGGGTACTTGAGGACAGGGTAGAGAAGCACTGATTTAGAGCACTGAACTAAAATCAAGCTGAAGACAATCCTATTCTAATTGTGGACATTTGAGGGAAATCAAGATTTTTATTTTTAATTTTATTTATTTATTTATTTTTTAAGGTTGGGCTTTGTGTCCGTTTTATTAAAATTGGCTTTGCTTCCTGTCACATAACCAAACAGGAAGTGAGAGTAAAACCCTAACAATATTTTTCCTTGAGAACACACGGGTCAATCTAACTAGTGCCCCCATTATGCAAATTGCACTCTAGAACTTTGTTGTGTACACCCCAAATTATTAGGTATTTTGGGGTTTATTAAAGGCAAATCCTTTCTGCAATACAAGTGTGTAGCTGATGAAAATCTGAGGGGTAGTACTGGTGATTTTATCATCCAATAATGTAGAAGCAAATATGCTGTTTTTTTTCTTTTCCTTACTTGTCCCCCTCGGATCTCCAGGAACTGCACTTCTAAGTGCACTTGTAGTGCAAAGTGGATTTAGCTTTTAGTAAATAAACCCCAAGATACATAATAATTTGCGATGTACATGGCAAAAGTGCAATTTGCCGAATGGGGAAACTATTTAGATTGACCTGTGTGTCCCCAAAGACATACATTGGTAGGGTTTTACCCTCACTTCCTGTTTGACTATGTGACAGGAAGTGAATAATTTTGAATGAGAAATTGGCAAAATTTGGGAGGTGTCTTCACCCTATCTGGTGTATAGACATCTGACAAAACTTCTAATCCCTCTGCAGTCTATCCCCAATCAAAAATAAGAAAGGATTTTAATTAGTTTAACTTTGCAAAGACAAATTCCTAAGTTCAATTGTGATGCATGTTAATGGCCCATTTAGACCTTTAATAGAAAGTCATCAGTTGCCTTTGACGCTAAACATTATTTTTGGCCAGTCCTAGTCCTGTTTTTCTATTAACCACTTGGTGTCTGTGCTATAGCCAAACGACGGCCACAGCATGGACCTGAATTTCTGGGAGAGAAGAAGAAACAGCAAAGGCGCCTCTTAGTAAGATAGTATTATTTAATGATATAATTCCATTAAAAGCACTCACATATAAAAACTTGTTAGTCCGGCATGGGTAGTAGTCCTAGCTTGAGAAAGGAGTGCGCCTCAATGCGCATGCTCTGAAACGCGTTGCTTAACGGCATTACAGCCCATACCATCGAATCTGCGTTCCAGCCCTCAATTCGACTGCCCAGCGGAGGTGCAAGCCTCATCTTGGATCACGATTGTATCGTCTGCGCCGAACACAAAAGCCGGCAGCGCAGAGGAACAAGGTTTTTTTTCCATCTGAGAGTGCAGAAACCACGTATGGCCTCTACTGAAGCTACCCATGCCGGACTAACAAGTTTTTATATGTGAGTGCTTTTAATGGAATTATATCATTAAATAATACTATGATACTAAGAGGCACCTTTGCTGTTTCTTCTTCTCTTACATATCTGGAGTGGCTTCGCATCCCTTCATAAGGCTGCCCTGTTAACAGACTGTATACATCTCACAAAGAGCTTTTATTGCTTAAAGGACTTTTTCTGATGTGCATTGAGGCTTATGGTTTACATTGAAACCTGCGCTGCTCTTTGTTGTTTATTTTCTGAATTTCTGGGAGGCTGTCATAGGACAGGCTCCCCGTGCACTCCCTGCAGGTCACTGAGACTTGGGTGATCACAGATCGAAGTAAGGGCCGATCCCGGCCCCTTATCATGCGATTAGCTGTCAGCCAATGACGGCTGATCACATGAAGTAAACTAAAGCTTGGTAATTGTTTATTTTTTCTCCTCACGCTGACAGCATGAGGATAAAAATAAAAGCTGATCACCGGCTTAGGTGCAAGGGACATTGGTCCCGAAGAGGCCTCATCTGTGCCCACCAGTACCACATGCCAGTGCCACCTATCAATGCCCACCAGTGGTCCCAAGCAGTGCTGCCTATCAGTGTAACCATCAGTGCCGCCTTATCAGTGTACATCAATGAAGGAGAAAAATTACCTGTTTGCAAAATATCAAAATATCCAAAAATATACAACATTATTTTTAAAAATCTGTCGTATCTTTTTTTTTGGAACAAAAGAAAAAACCACAGAGGTGATCAAATACCACCAAAATAATGCTCTATTTGTGGGAACTTAAAAAAAAAAAACATTTGGCTAAGTATGACCGCGCAATTGTCATTCAAAGTGCATCAGCGCTGAAAATTGGTCTGCACAGCAGGGGGGTTTAAGTGCCCAGTAAGCAAGTGGTTAATTTCCATGCCAAATATGGATTTCTGTAATAAAGATGTGTGCCCGCTTTGTATACGGCATGGGCGTAAGCAAGTCGCACACATATGAACAGTACTCATTGTAAATCATGGGGTAGAGCTTGTGATGCAACTTTTCAGTCTCAAGTGGCCTTAGGCTCTCTTTCCACTACTGCGAGTTGTTGTGCGACTTGACACATGTGAAGTCGCAGGACAAGTCAAAACACATGTATTTCAATGTTCCCCCGTTCTAATTTTTTTCCAAAAAAAGTTCTTGCACTACTTTGTTCCAACTTCAGTGCGACTTTTTCTCCGATGTTTTGAACTAGTCGCATGACATGGAATTAAGGCTTGGTTTCCACTATTGCAAGCCCAAAGTTGCGTGTTTTTTGCCACAAGTTTCCCGCAACTTTTTGCTGAAACTTGAAGCAATGCCTGTGTATTTTTGAGGTCTACGGACCTCAAGTCGCATCAAAGTGGGACCAAAGTAGTGCAGGGACTACTTTGAAGTTGCTGCGACTTGAAGTCGCAGACATATGAACGGTACTCATTGTTAATCATGGTGTAGAACTTGTGATGCAACTTTTCAGTCCCTAGTGGCATGACAAGTTGCAATAGTGGAAAACAAGCCAAAAAAGCACATTGTAAAGCACACAACTTTGGGGTTGAAATAGTGGAAAGAGAGCATTAGGCTAAAGTGGTAATAGGAAGATGCACTGTAAGAATTACTTGTAATTGTGGAAAACCAAACAGGCTCTTGCACTGAATCTAATTTATGGAAGATCTTCTATGTCCCTTAAGCTGTTGTGCTAACAACTTTCCTGCCCTATTACCATGTACATAATAGGTCATTTTAAGTCGTTTGGTGTTTTTCTAAAAATCCTCTAGTAAAAGGAGTCTGAGATCATAGCTCAACTGGTTTAGTCTTTTGGATAATGAGGGGGAAGATTGTTGTTTATTTTTGGATTCTAAACTGAAAATTTCATCTGTGATATTCTGTAGCTTCTTTTGCCGCTGCCTCTTCGCCCTGGCTCCCAATTTTATGAATATCCCCCTAATAAATGCCTTATGGGCATTCCACAGAGTAAAATGGTTTTGAACAGAGGGTTCATTAATAGTAAAAAACTCTAACAAATGATCCTCAATAATTTGTTTAGATTCTGGTTGTTGTAAGAGAAAAGAGTTAGCTCTCCATATTGGGGTAGCATTGACTGTAGAGGCGTCTTTTATGGATAATGTAATAGAGGCATGATCTGACCATGTAATATTGTTAATGGTCGTAGAGACTGATTTGATTAAGGTATGTTGGTCTACCAAAAAAAGGTCGATTCTGGTGTATGTACGATGTGGGGCGGAGAAGAACGTAAAATCCCTTTCTCCAGCATGCAAACACCGCCACACATCGTATAAGTTCTCTTTATGTAAAGAATCCTGAAAAGATGCAGTTGAACGTTTCGCCTTTGTTGTTGTATCTATGGGGGGGTCTGGAATTATGTTGAAGTCTCCACAAAGCACCAAAAGTCCTTTTCTGAGGGTGTTAATTTTCTGCATGAGTTAGTGAAAAAAATGAATTTGGTGTTTGTTTGGGGCATATACGTTTACGATAGTAGATGTTACCTGGTTGATGTCGCACATCAAAACCAAGTAGCGCCCTTGTGGATCAATACGTTTCGTATGTAATACAAACGCTACAGTGTCCCTTATGGCAGTCATTACTCCTCTGGTTTTCGAATCGGCATTAGCAAAAAATGTGTGTGGAAAGTGCTTGTTCTGGCAGACTGGGGCGGACGTATTACAGAAATGCGTTTCTTGGGTGCATAAAATGTCAGATTTATTTGTCAATGCTTCTTTCCAAAGGGATGTTCTTTTTGCTGGGTGATTAAGCCCTTTAGAGTTAATAGATAAAAATTGAATAGCCATGAGGTTGGTTTTGTGGGTGATCTGTGCTCAGACATAAAGAAGACAAGAGCTCCCTCTTGTGGACATTGCGATAAATGTTTTATCCCTCTTATGGGAAGGATACTCACTGTGAACCTGGGAAAGGCTGTGTCATTCCGATCCTTGTGCTGAAGAATTTTAGTGGATTGAAGAGACTTTGGCATGATGAGCTGGGTGCTTAAAAGGTGGCTGTGAGACTCCAGAGATAGAAAGAAAAAAGAAAAAAAGAAAAGCCGAACACATAAAGCATAAAAAGTAAAGCAACAGTGCAACTTTCCATAAACTTCTAAATGTTCCATAAGGGAAGCTTCCTTCATATGGAACTTAGTGGGTTTCCCCCGTGTGCAACTAATTGCTGCTCAAGTAACTTGGGGATGAGTTCAAGCCTAGCGGCTGCTCTGGCATCCTCTGTAGGGACATAAATTCACTCCTAATTTGCAGGGAATGTTATTTATGCGACTTGGCGTTCCTTTGCGTTACTGTTTTCCAGTCAGGGATAGATGGTCGTCGGTTGGTTGTATGACTACCGTCATCACTGGAGTCAGGAAGAATCTTCCATTCTTTCAATAAGGAGATACCCTTATCCAGAGAGTCCACAACAAACATTTGATCCTGTTTGGTGACTGTGATTTTAGTAGGGTAACCCCATCTGTAGGGTATGTTGTGGTTCCTGAGAACTTTTGTAATAGTGTTCAGATTCCGTCTTTTTTGCAGTGTATGCTGAGACAGGTCAGCATAGAATTGCAGTTGTTGGAAGCGGGATGGGATGTTTTCCTGCTTACGCATTGTTTGCATAAGTTGTTCTTTTACGTGAAAAAAGTGCAGGCGCAGAATCACATCCCTGGGAACATTATCCGGGAGATCTGATGGTTTTGGCAGACGATGTATTCTGTCAATTGTAACATCTATGTCAGAGAGGTCAGGCAGAAGAGCAGTAAATAAATCTATCGCATATGATCGCAGTTCTCATGTTTGCACTGATTCAGGGATCCCCCTAATCTTAAGGTTGTTTCTTCTGGACCTGTCCTCAATATCTGTGATTTTGTTTTTAATCCAGGCAGATTCCTCTTCTCGTTCTTCATTAGCGTCTACCAGCTCATTTATAGTGGAGGCATATTCCCCTATCTTGCTTTCAACATGCTCTACTCTGGCCTCTACTGCATTTAGCTCTCACTGAATCTATGCATACAGTTCATCATGTCTGCTTGTAAAGTGCTTCTTAGAGACACCAGCATATCCTTAAGAACAGTGTCCATCATAGGCTGGTTCATAGTGGGGAAGGAAATAATGGAGTCAGGGAGTTCTCTGGTGTCATCTCCTGAGTCCGTTACAGGGCTCATTGCGGGGCTGCATCCAGCGCCATCCAGCTTTAACTTAGCCTTGGTTGGGCTCCCTGATGGTGAGGAGGAAGGGAGGGAGTGCTGACTGCTATATGACTCATTATTATTAGGGGATGAGGTTGGCTGTGCACGGAATGGGCTTGTGCTTGTGAGTCAGGGTAGGTGAATGACCGGTGCCATTTTGCCTACCTCCATGCTGCGGCTGTGTGAAATAGTCCATCAGCCGTTGTGGCCTGGATGAGCCTTTACGCTTGCCCATCATGCCCTCCAAGTATGCCTGTATCGGATCGCCAGCTGGGGGAAGAGAAATCCGGAGTGATTTGTGCCGATTTCAGCCGGGGGGGCCGGAGCTCTGGGATCAAGCAGCCATTCAGCTCTGTTGCAGGCCATGCCCCCATTTATGGAAGATCTAACTGATTGGCCAGTGTATGGTGACCTTTAAAGATATGAAAAGTTGAATTTCTTGTGTTTAAGCCTCATACACACGATGGGTCTTTGTACAAACTTTCCCATGGATTTTTGTACAAAGGGCGTTGGCCTTAGGGTTCTTTCACATGGACGTGTCCGTGTACAGAGCCCGCTCTGCTCAGCGGGGGATGGCTCCGTGGATGTCCACTGAGCAGGCAGATGACAGGTCTGTCTCTGCACACTGTGCAGGAACGGACCTGTCAGAGTGCCGCTCTCCTCTATGGGGGATCAGATGACGACGGACTATAGAGTCCGTCGTCACCTGATCCGATCCGCAGACAGAAGGAAAAATAGGTTTTTCCTCTGTTACACTTTTTCGGGTTGGAGTGGGTCGGATGTCAGCGGACATGTCACCACTAGGGATGAGCTTCGAGTTCGAGTCGAACTCATGTTCGACTCGAACATCGGCTGTTCGCCAGTTCGCCGAACAGCGAACAATTTGGGGTGTTCGCGGCAAATTCGAAAGCCACGGAACACCCTTTAAAAGTCTATGGGAGAAATCAAAAGTGCTAATTTTAAAGGCTTATATGCATGGTGTTGTCATAAAAAATTTTTGGGGACCTGGGTCCTGCCCCAGGGGACATGGATCAATGCAAAAAAAGTTTTAAAAACATCAGTTTTTTCGGGAGCAGTGATTTTAATAATGCTTAAAGTCAAACAATAAAAGTGTAATTTTCCTTTAAATTTCGTACCTGGGGGGTGTCTATAGTATGCCTGTAAAGGGGCGCATGTTTCCCATGTTTAGAACAGTCTGACAGCAAAATGACATTTCAAAGGAAAAAAAACTACTCTCGGCTATTAATGAATTGCCGGTCCGACAATACACATAAAAGTTCATTGATAAAAACTGCATGGGATTTCCCCACAGGGGTACCCCGAACCAAAATAAAAAAAAAAAACTGGTGTGGGGGTCCCCCTAAATTCCATACCAGGCCCTTCAGGTCTTGTGTGGATATTAAGGGGAACCCCAGCCAAAATTAAAAAAAAATGACATGGGGTCCCCCTCAAAATTCTAACCAGACCCTTCAGCGGTATGGATTTTAAGGGGAACCCCACGCCAAAATTAAAAAAAAATTGGCGTGGGGTCCCCCCAAAAATCCATACCAGCCCCTTATCCGAGCAGGCAACCTGGCAGGTCGCTTTTGTACCCCCTTACCATTTCACACGGGGGGGCTGGGATCTGGGGATCCACTTGTTAAAGGGGGCTTCCAGATTCCGATAAGCCCCCTGCCCGCAGACCCCCACAACCACCGGCCAAGGGTTGTGGGGATGAGGCCCTTGTCCTCATCAACATGGGGACAAGGTGCTTTGGTGGGCTACCCCAAAGCACCCTCCCAATGTTAAGGGCATGTGTCCTGGTACGGTTCGGGATGAGGGGGTGCTCTCTCGTCCCCCCTCTTTTCCTGCGGCCTGCCAGGTTGCATGCTCGGATAAGGGTCTGGTATCGATTTTTGGGGGTACCCCACGCCAATTTTTTTAAAATTTTGGCGCAGGGTTCCCCTTAAAATCCATACCAGACCTGAAGGGTCTAGTATGAATTTTGAGGGGGACCCCTACGTCATTTTTTTTTAAATTTTGGCTCGGGGTTCCCCTTAATATCCATACCAGATCTGAAGGGCCTGGTATGGAATTTAGGGGGAACCCTAGGCCAGTTTTTTTTTAAATTTTGGTTCGGAGTTCCCCTGTGGGGAAATCCCATGCAGTTTTTATCAATGAACTTTTATGTGTATTGTCGGACCAGCAATTCATTAATAGCCGCGAGTAGTTTTAACTGGCTTTTTTCCTTTGAAATGTCATTTTGCTGTCAGACTGTTCTAAACACAGGAAACATGCGCCCCTTTACAGGCATACTATAGACACCCCCCAGATACGAAATTTAAAGGAATATTACACTTTTATTGTTTGACTTTAAGCATTATTAAAATCACTGCTCCCGAAAAAACTGCAGTTTTTCAAACTTTTTTTTGCATTGATACGTGTGCCCTGGGGCAGGACCCGGGTGCCCAAACCCTTTTTTTTAGGACAATACCATGCAAATTAGCCTTTAAAATGAGCACTTTTGATTTTGAATGTTTGCCATAGAATAGACTTCAATGGGTTTCTAATGTTCGTGCAAAGTTTTGGTCTGTTCGCAAGTTCTGGTGCAAACCGAACCGGGGGGGTGTTCGGCTCATCCCTAGTCACCACTGACATCCGACCCTCCATAGAGGTCTTTGGAGTGTCCGTACAGGTCCGCAGGTCCAAGGCGGACCTGAAAGGGCCGTCCGTGTGAAAGGGGCCTCAGGCCCCTTTCACACTTGGGCGGTGCGGGCGGCAGCGGTAAAACGGCGCTATTTTTAGCGGTATTCAGGCTCTAGCGTTTTTAACCCTTGCTAGGGGCCAAAAAGGGGTTTATATAAATCCGCCTGCAAAACACCACCGCAGCAGTATTTTGCCGGCGGTATAGCTGCGCTGTCCCATTGATTTCAATGGGCAGGAGCAGTTTATACATTGCTCCAAAGGTGCTGCTAGCAGGCCTTTTCTTTAGGCCCCTTTCACACTGGGGCGTTTTTAGGCGCTACAGTGCTACAAATAGCATCTGAAAAATGCCCTAAAGAAGTGGCTCCATTCACTCCAGTGAGGGCTTTCACACTGGAGCGGTGCTCTTTCAGGGCGTCACAGAAAGTCCTGCCAGCAGCTTCTTTGGAGCAGTGAACCCACCGCTCCTCCCCATTGTAATCAATGTGGCAGCGCTGTGATACTTCCGGCAAAATGCCGCTCCAGCAGTGTATTCGGCCACTAGCAGGGGGGTTAAAACCGCCCCGCTAGCAGCTGAATAACGCCGCTAAAATGACAGTAAAGCAGCGCTAAAAATAGCGCCACTTTACCACAGACGCCCCCACCGCCCCAGTGTGATAGGGGCCTTACTTTCCTGCTAGGGTACGCTCCAATGTGAAAGGAGCCACTTCTTTAGGGCATTTTTAGCGCCTTATCCTTTCACACGGACGAATAGAATTGTGCTTTTAGCTGCGTTTTCTACCGCAGCTAAACGCACACAATGCTTTCCTATTGCCCCATTCCCACACTGCGTTTTGATTACATGCGGTTTAGTGCAGATAGAAAAAAATAGAATTGACTGCGTCCAGGAGTGATTTAGCGCAGCTATCCGCACATAACCGCAGGTAATCGCACTGCACTGTGTCAGCTGCAGATAGCAGTGCCGAGCTGGCTCGCTCATCGGGAAAGGAAAAAATGTTTTTTCCTTTCCCAATGAGTGACAAGCATGGGGATCTGACTTGGATCCCTGCCAATGCCAGGCACTGTGATATGAATCTTGAGGGAGAACTCCACGCCAAATTTTTAATAAAAGAAACGGCATGGGTTCCCCTCCAAGAGCATACCAGGCCCTTCGGTCTGTTATGGGTTTTAGGGGGAACCCCCTACGCCAAAAAAACGGCGTGGGGCTCCCCCCAAAATCCATACCAGACCCTTATCCGAGCAAGCAGCCCAGCCGGTCAGGAAGAAGAGAAGAGGGGAGAAAACGATGACATAGACGAAGAAGAAGACGACCGGGCCCCCGCTAGCAAAAGAGTGGCTGCATATGATGGGTACAGTGGCTGCATATGATGGGCAAAGTGGCTACATTTGATGGGTACAGGAGCTGCATATGATGGGCACAGTGGCTGCATATGATGGGCACAGTGGCTGCATATGATGGGCACAGTGGCTGCAATTGGCACAGTGGCTGCATTTGATGTTTTTTTTCAGTATTTTTCAGAAATTTTTAGTTTGTTTGCCCCAAAAAATTTTGAGCACCAGCGACCACTGCTGCTAACTCTGTGTTTTTGGGGACACTATACTATTGTGGACGCTAGTATAGTTCTGGCCTAGTCTGATCTGGTCAAAGATACTGATCTGATCAGACACTATACTAGTAATGGAGGTTTATAGTGTGTCTGTAATAGTGTTGCTGGCAAAGGGTTAAATGTGATAGTGATAAAGTGGTGGGCAATCTGACGCTATCTGGGAGGAACGTTAACTGATGTTAACTCTATCTGACATTGCCTGTGACACTGATACAATAATCATGGAAAAAAATCTGTATACTGTAATTATGACACTGGTGACAGGGCAGCGAAAGGGTTAACTGGGGGGGGGGGCAATCAAGGGGCTAAATGTAATTAACTCATTGATTTTTGTATAAGTGTGGTGCTTTTACCCACAGTATATGTACTTTCTTCTCTCACTGGAACCAAAAAGGGCTCCAGGAGAAAAGATCACATAATTACTTGTGTTTTGTAAACACTGGCACAGGCTGATCTGTCGTTCAGTAGAACCGATCAGCGGGTCCCGGCCACAAATCATTGGCCTAGACCAGGTGACTGATCGTTGTTGTATTGAATCACAGTACCGTAGGGCCGGCAGGCATGTGTGTGCACCCACTGCCTGGGAGCACGAATTGCGTATGTATGCCACCGTATATGTATGTTATGCGGTTGGCAAGTGGTTAAAGAAAAAAAAGTGCCACACAGATCCCTTCAAAGTTCCCCCAAAGTACCTAAGAAGTGGTCTGTGTGCTTTTTTTTTCTTCCTTTTTTTTAAGACGTCAACAATGAAATGTCATTTGTCGGCAATTCAACTGTATATTTTTTTCCTTGTAAATGCCACTTTTGCTGTAGCAAATCCTACAGCAAAAAGGAAAAAAAGATGTGTAGCGTTCCCCTTTCCCCCAATAAAATGCATATCAGACTCTTTGAATCTAGTACAGATTTTAAGGGCAACCCCATGAAAAAAACAAGCAAAAAATTATACAAGATGAATATTTTATATTTTTTCCATTATGTTTATTTAATACGATACGCAGGAAATTGGGGGAGTAGAAAATGTAGTAACACTATTACTATATTACTATTTATGAAGAATCATTTACGATAATCAGTTAGATTACAGTTGAAGTTAAACTGCCTATACAGTATTTTGCTACCCTGATTCCTTCTTCCTTACTTATCAACATGCTAATTAAACCCTTCGTTTTTTATGTAGCTTATTTTAGAGCCAGTGGTGTAATCACTTGTTCTTTGTACATCTCTTTGCAATGCCCCTGGCCAATGACTTAACAAGGAGGCAAGGTCACTCGATGATGTCACCGGAACTGTCAGATGGCTGAACAGTCAGACGGCGGCCGACTTCGGCGGAAGTGGTCCTACAGGGGGGGGCTTTTTTTTATTTTTGTTTTTTAGATAAAGAACTTGTCAAAAACTGCCTACTGCCTTTTTTTTTACACTACTCTTTTTTTGGCGAATAAGTAGGGGTACTATGCACTACTCATTCACATGGTAAGGCCACAATCTGGGGGCCCCTTGTGAAACGGGGCTTTCAGATTCCGATAAACCCCCACCAGCAGACCCCCACAACCACTGGCCAGGGTTGTCTGGATTAGGCCCTTGTCCCCATCAACATTGGATTCAAATATCTCCGAATCTCTGAATAACAAAATTTTTTTCAGAATTTCAATTTGTACTGAAACAAATACACATGTCTATTTATTGCCCAAATATAGCCATGTGGCCATATTTAGACAATGACATAACCCCTCCGATTAATGCACTTTTGCTTACATGGCCATGGATTTCCACCCATGTAAGTGAATGGGCTGGTTGACTTTATTAGCTGATAAGGACATATTGGATGAAAACACCAACTGCTTCCTTAGCAACCATTGACAACTGGAAGCAACTGAACAGCCATCACTACATTTCAGATTTCTTTAACTGACATCATCTGCAAATCAATGCTCATTTGTTTGATCTGCAGATAAATGCAACAAAGCAGATATAGAAGTGACAATGTTACTTTTTATCTCTCTAGTTAGTGCCTGAACAGTGTTGATAAACACTGATAGACAACTTTTTTGACAGCAACAGCTGCTAGATCTGCTCTTCACAACAGCTCCTTTGATTAATCAAAGCCAGGAACTGAAGGGAAGTGGGTTGGGGGGGTAGTGAAAGAGAGGCAAAAAGACTGGACAGGTTACAGAAGTCTTGTGTACTATGATGAAGTTCTTTTGGACATGTGTAGAATGTCCAGTGCCCTAAACTAGTTAAACACTATAAAGCCTCACAATTCACTCCATTTCTATTGATCCATGTTACCTGTTACAACGTTCTTCTGCTGTGACTATCCATGGAAAGCAGAGGTAAAATTATGAATCCTATCATACCTCATTCCCTGAGTGCGTGGGACAAAGCAAAGGTATTTTTACCTTCTGCACCACTGCAGTCCTCTCTTTCCCCCAGGTGTATACAGCATACTCTCACCGCCATCCTAAATGATTACAATACTTACATCAGCAACTGTAAACTTACCAACTTACCAACACAGATCAAGCTCTTACAGAGAGGGTAATTAGTCTTTTCTCAAATATCTAAGGGCATTTCCTCTTATCCTGCAACCTGCTTCAGAGGCAGTGTTGTCAACTTCCCAAAGTGAAATTTACTGACAGGACACCAACAATTTACTGACAGAACCAAATTTTTTTTACTGGCACAACTTATAAGATCTACTGACAGAGCCAAATTTTTTACTGACTCTTCAAAAAAGTGCATAAAATACTTGTTTTCAGTGCACCACGGTGCAAATATCAACATGTAAGCTACAAACATGTAGCTAGTGCTATTAGCAATGTGTTTAGCCACTTTTGGAGAGCCCACCATACATATACTGCTGCAGGGCAGCTGCTCTGCACTGGATGACGTACCTAGTACGTGATCTGACACTTCTGGGTCTGGGGTGCGCATGCATGCAACCGGGGATCCGCTCCTGCTTAGACACAGCAGGAGTTGACCTGCGGATACTGCAAACTCTATGTCCACCTGCACCCACTGATCATTAGGCAGAGAGCCAGAATAGTAATGTAAACAAGGCAGATCGTCGTTCTGTCAGTAGGGAAGGAGCATGAAGGAACATGAATCAATGCTTTCCCCTAGTAAAACAAAAAAAGAAAATCCCCCTTCATTGGGACTTTGTAGGCAACAGCCACACATATGTAAATCAGAAAATATAATTTATTGGATGTACATAAAATTGTTTAAACATGCGATGACCAGAAGTTTAAAAAGATATAACAAAGAATTATATACAAATACACAAAAATGAAAAAATGAAAAACAAGGAAAAGACAAAAAATATGACAGGTTACATGGTTTGCATGACAAAAAGATTGTTGTTACTCTCTGGTATAAAGTAGTCTCCGGTACCCAACGCATTTCTGGTTCAAGCACTGTCATCAGGGGTGTTTAATAGGACCGTATGCAGTCATAATTTTGTCTTACATGCAAAATGTTCCACCATGCAACTTGAAACAATGAATGAAGCACTGCCAGTGGGGGTGTTAGTGGATGCCCACCCAGAGCACCAATATATATGATAATGTCAAAAAATGGACTTGCCTATTGAATTTGCCTGATGATCACAAGGAGTCATATGTGGCGAATTGCCAACAAAGTTTGTGAGTTATGAGTAATGGCGCTATCCGAAGCCTTAAATCTGGCTTCTTATCCATATATAGCAGCACACTCCAAGTCCTTTAGCATTAGACCTCCCTATAAATAAGGGATCCTCTGTCCGAACATCACCCCGCACTGCAGTACTCTAGGAGTACTTGTCAGTTAAAATAATGCAGTGCTGTATCACACAAAATGGCCTGGTCAGGAAGGGATTACATCTTCCGGAGGGCAAGTGGTAAAGTATAACAAAAGCCAAAAAACATATATTTCTACTTTTACATGAAAGCCAGGTTAATATAACCTAGCAGGTTTGTCACCTGCGTCCAACTGGAGGGTTTTCACTTCAATTTCAGTTCCATAGCCACCACAGAACGTGAAGAGAAATCCCAGGTAGCCACCAGGATCAATAGAATAGAGGTCCCCTCAAATTCTGTTCTGGATTTGGTGATAATGGTAAACAGGGCAAATAGAGGGTGAATCTTCCCAGCTGGAGCACATCAATAAACAGCTGACATTGCAGTTACCAAAGAGACAGTAATGCATTGTTAAAATAACAATATTTTAAATTATTTTGCTGCAGTGTTCAGTGTCAGTTGTCCCCATGTGATTTTTTCGCTCACCACCTGTTCCACTGAGAATTGCTGAAAAAGATACATAGAAAAACATTTAGGCCTATAGTGGCCGTAACCATAACCAATATTTTTATAATTTAAACTATAATGTTATGTGTGTACTAGTATTTTAATGATTTTACAATACAAACATATCATTCCTGTTGTAAAAATCATATAAAGAACCCCATGCTGTGAACTTGTGACTGTCACTGTATTAGTCCTACACCACCACCACATCATCATTTTCCTTAGACATATTATCAGCAGCAGCAACAGAATAAACACGACCCAGTGGTTTACGTTTAGGCTCCATGTACATGGGACGCTGGGGCAAAGTTCTCTGAATGATTTTTTTGACACCTTTTAAAATACCCATTTAGCCGCGTTTGAATGCTGCGTTTAGCAGCGTTTTACCGCGTTTGCGTCTAGAAGTGTTTAGTTGAGATAACATCATAAGACCCTCCCCAAGCTTAAAAAACAGTATTATTTAACTATTTCAGCCATTTTGTGAGACCAGAGTGAGTAGCAGCAGCAGCAAGAGCATCAGTGTACTTGGATTTAGCGTGTCACTTGCCACATCGCCTGTCACAAGTTACGGATTGTCACTTGCCACACATTGCGGATTGTACATTTTCCACGTCACCTGCCACAAGTCGCGGATTGTCATTTGCCACATTAACTGCCACAAGTTGTGGATTGTCCACTTGCCACATCACCTGCCACAAGTTGTGGATTGTCCACTTGCCACGTCACCTGTCACATGTTGAAGATTGTCACTTGCCATGTCACTTGCCACGCATTGCAGATTATCATTTGCCACATCACCTGCCAAAAGTTGTGGATTGTCCACTTGCCACATCACCTGCCACACGTTGCGGATTGTCATTTGCCACATTACCTGCCACAAGTTGCAGATTGTCCACTTGCCACATCACCTGCCACAAGTTGTGGATTGTCCACTTGCCACGTCACCTGCCACACGTTGCGGACTGTCACTTGCCACATCACCTGCCACAAGTTGCGGATTGTCTATTGCCACGTCACCTGCCACAAGTTGCGGATTGTCATTTGCCACGTCACCTGCCACAAGTTGCAAATTGTCCACTTGCCACGTCACCTGCCACACGTTGTGGATTGTCACTTGCCACGTCACCTGCCACAAGTTGCAGATTGTCATTTGCCACATCACCTGCCACAAGTTGCGGATTGTGACTTGCCACATCACCTGCCACAAGTTGTGGATTGTCCACTTGCCACGTCACCTGCCACAAGTTGTGGATTGTCATTTGCCACGTCACCTGCCACAAGTTGTGGGTTGTGACTTGCCACATCACCTGCCACAAGTTGTGGATTGTCCACTTGCCACGTCACCTGCCACACGTTGAGGATTGTCACTTGCCACATCACCTGCCACAAGTTGAAGATTGTCATTTGTCACATCACCTGCCACAAGTTGCGGATTGTCCACTTGCCATGTTACCTACCACAAGTTGCAGATTGTCCACTTGCCACGTCACCTGCGACACATTGTGGATTGTCACTTGCCACGTCACCTGCCACAAGTTGCGGATTATCATTTGCCACGTCACCTGCCACAAGTTGCGGATTGTCCGCTTGCCACATCACCTGCCACAAGTTGCTTGTTCAAATCTAACAACATATGGGTCAAATTCCAATTATACTTTGGATAACAGCAATGCTAGTAGTGTATTGGATTGAATCAAGGGCTCATTAGGGTATATAAATAGTCTATGAATCATTGCAAGCAATTACAACTTACAATATTTTCCTAATGGTTTTTCATCATTTGCCATAATTTTTGAGATTTTTAATGTAAAAAAAAAGGCACCTTTAAAAACACTTATAAACGAAAACGCGGCTAAACGCGGTACCACGTTTAGCCGCGTTTAGCCACTTTTAGCCACGTTTGGCGTCTGAAACGTGGAAATCTTTGGCGTCTGAACTAATTTTTTTGCCTTCAAAGAAAGGCTGTTAAACGCAAATGCCTAAAAACTGTAAATTAAACTGTGTACATGGTCACATAGGATAACATTGAGTTCAGGGGCTGTTGAAAAAAACTTCCAACTGCCTCTGAACATCCCTTTAACAGCCTCAGTGTACATGAGGCCTTATGCCGCGTACACACGAGCGGACTTTCCGGCATACTTGGTCTGGCGGACCAGAGTCCGCCGGACAATCCGACGGTGTGTAGGCTTCGGCTGACTTTTTTTCCCCAAAAGTCAGCCGGACCTAGATTTAAAACATGTTTTAAATCTTTCCGTCGGAATCAGTTTCTGATAGAAAGTCCGCTCATCTGTGTGCTGGTCCGACGGAAAGCCCGCTCATCTGTATGCTGGTCCGACAGACCAGATAAGATGCAAGGGTAGGGTATTGCATCTCGCGCTCGCTGCAAAAGGAAAAACACATTTTCCTATTGCGGTGAGCGCGGGGCATACCAGGCCCCTAAGTCCGGTATGGATTTTAAATGGAAGCCCCTGCGCCGAAAAAACGGCATGGGGTCCCCCCTAAAATCCATACCAGACCCCGATCTGAGCACGCAGCCCGGCTGGTCAGGAAAGGGGGTGGGGACGAGGGAGCAGCCCCCCTCCTGAACCGTACCAGGCCGCATGCCCTCAACATGGGGGGTGGGTACTTTAGGGGAGGCCCCCCCCACCCCAAAGCACCTTGTCCCCATGTTGATGAGGACAAGGGCCTCTTCCCGACGACCCTGGCCATTGGTTGTCGGGGTCTGCGGGCGAGGGGCTTATCGGAATCCGGGAGCCCCCTATAAGAGGGCCCCCAGATCCCGGCTCCCTACCCTATGTGAATGAGTATGGGGTACATGGTACCCCTACCCATTCACCTAGAGAAAAAGTGTCAATAATAAAACCCTACACAGGTTTTTAAAATAATTTATTAAACAGCTCCTGTGGGGGGGTCTTCCTCCGGCTTCGGGGGTCTTCCTCCGGCTTCGGGGGTCCCTCCGGTTCCTCTTCTCTTGGCGTCCGGTTGGTTCTTCTCCGTTCTCTCTGGCCTCTTCTCCCAGTGTTCCAGTTCTTCTGCAGGCTCCTCCGCTGTCTTCATGCTGCTCTCTTGTCAGCGGAGGTCCGGACTTCTGGGCTTCTTGTCTTTTTGGCTTCTTCCCTCTTCTCTTCTCCAGATGTTGACACGACAGTCTCTCCGGCTGGACTGCTCTCCGAGCGCTCCGATGTGACTTATATAGGCGGAGACCCCACCCCCTTATGCCGTCACAGTCCCTGGGCATGCTGGGACTGTGACGTTTTAGGGGGCGTGGTCACTGGGTGATGTTGACCACTCCCCCTAAAATGTCACAGTCCCAGCATGCCCAGGATCATCTGGAGAAGAGAAGAGGAAAGAAGCCAATAAGACAAGAAGCCCAGAAGTCCGGACCTCTGCTGGCAAGAGAGTGGCATGAAGACAGCGGAGGAGCCGGCAGAAGAACTGGAACACCGGGAGAAGAGGCCAGAGAGAGCGGAGAAGAACCAACCAGATGCCGGGAGAAGAGGAACCGGAGGGACCCTCGAAGCCGGAAGAAGACCCCGAAGCCAGACGAAGACCCCCCACCGGAGCTGTTTAATAAATTATTTTAAAAACCTGTGTAGGGTTTTGTTATTGACACTTTTTCCCTAGGTGAATGGGTAGGGGTACCATGTACCCCATACTCATTCACATAGGGTAGGGGGCCGGGATCTGGGGACCCTCTTTTAGGGGGCTCCCGGATTCCGATAAGCCCTTCGCCCGCAGACCCCGACAACCAACGGCCATGGTTGTCGGGAAGAGGCCCATGTCCTCATCAACATGGGGACAAGGTGCTTTGGGGTGGGGGGGCCCACAGAGCGTCCCCTCCCCCAAAGCACCCACCCCCCATGTTGAGGGCATGCGGCCTGGTACGGTTCAGGAGGGGGCGCTCGCTCGTCCCCACCCCCTTTCCTGACCGGCCGGGCTACGTGCTCAGATCGGGGTCTGGTATGGATTTTAGGGGGGACCCCACGCCATTTTTTTGGCGTAGGGGCTTCCCTTTATAATCCATACCAGACTTAGGGGTCTGGTATGGCCCGCGACGGGGCTCGCAAGGTGTCAATCTCGCCGACAAAAGCGGCAAGATTGACTTCCTTTTCTAGTCCCGTCGTACCCGAGTCACGTTGAAAATGAACGGACTTGTCCGTGTGTGGGCAAGTCCGTTCATTTTGAAAGTTTGCCTTAACTCCGGCGAAAGTCCGTCGGAAAGACGGGCAGACCTAGCTCGCCGGAAAGTCCGGTCGTGTGTGGGCAAGTCCGTTCATTTTTAAGTCCGGCGCACCTGGCGGACAAAGTCCGTCGGAAAGTCTGCCGGACCAAGTATGCCAAAAAGTCCGCTCGTGTGTATGCGGCATTAGGCTTGGAGGCATGTTCAAACTTGTGGTCATACATTGTGGAACCAACATGTTTAAGCATGTCCTGAATAATTCTTCCTGGACAACTCTTTGCTGATAGCAGTCCTTCCAACATTGGAGTGGAAAGTTTCCTAAGATCAGTTTTCATTAACTTCACTTTCATTGAAGTTTGTCAGTTAAGACTCATGTACACAAAACGTTTTCTGAATGCTGGAAACTGACAGCTGCAAACCGATGGTGAAAAATGTCCATTTTACAGTTTTTACATACCAGGTTAAGGCAAGTTTAGCAGAGGTTATGAGTGCTTGAGGATAGTGTTTTTTAAAGATAACCTCAGGAAACCCTCCCAAATGCCCACAATACATGAAAAACAAGTAAATTAATACCATTTTTTGCCATTTTGTGAGAGAAGAGAGAGCAGCAGCAAAGAGAGGAATGTGCTTGTAGATAGCTGTGCTTTTTTTTTTGTTTTTTTGTCTTATTTTTTGTGTTTTTACTATGGATCCCATCATAAACATGTGTGAGGAAATGCTCCTAAAGTTGCTGTTGCTGAGGCTCCTAAGACGTAGAAAATTGAGTGAGAGGACCAGAGTTTATCGCTACTGGACTCATCTATTGATGCAGGCAACAGCATATGGTGAAATTTTTATATGTTCAAAAATTATCAGAAATGTCGTCCCCCTTTAAAAAAATTTATAAACGCAAATAATCACATAATCACAGTTTACCATGGTTACATGCGGTTACAAGCATTTGGCTTTTGAATGAGTCCTGAATGTGATTTGTTTAGCAGCTGCAGTGTACATGAGGCCTAATGCCGCGTACACACGGTCGTACTTTTCGTCTACAAAAGTCGGACAGCCTGTCCGACAGACTTCCGGCAGACTTTCGGTGGACTTGCGGCGGACTTGCGGCCTACTTTCTAACGAACGGACTTGCCTACACACGACCACACAAAAGTCTAACGGATTCGTACGTGATGACGTACACCGGACTAAAATAAGGAAGTTCATAGCCAGTAGCCAATAGGTGCCCTAGCGTGGCTTTTTGTCCGTCGGACTAGCACACAGACGAGCGGATTTCGGGGTCCGTCGTAGTTACGAAGTAAAGTTTTAAAACATGTTTCAAATCTAAAGTACGTCGGATTTGAGGCTAAAAAAGTCAGTTGAAAGTCCGGAGAAGCCCACACACGATCGGATTACCAGCCAGCTTTAGTCCATCAGCGTCCGTTGGACTTTTGTAGACGAAAAGTAGGACCGTGTGTACGCGGCATTAGTGTAGTCAAATGCAATCAGTGCATCATTTTCAAGAGCAACTAAAGCCGCGTAAACAATGAGCGGAATGTCCGACAGAAAAAGTCAGACGGAAGCTTTTCATCGTCTATTCCAATCATGTGTATGCCTCATCAGACTTTTTCTTTTTTAAATTCTGACGGACCTAGAAATGGAACATATTATGAATATTTCCAATGGAATCAATTCCTATCTGTAAAACCGCTCGTCTGTATGCTGTTCCGACGGACCAAAAACGATGCATGCTCTGAAGCAAGTACGAGACGGAAGCTATTGGCTACTGGCTATTGCACTTCCTTTTTCTAGTCCCGTCGTACGTGTTGTACGTCACCGCGTTCTGGACGATCGGACTTTGGTCAGTCTTTGGTTTGACCGTATGTAGGCAAGACCGCTTGAATGGAATTCCGTCGGAGTTGCGTCAGAAAAACCTCCAGAGTTTATTCCGACGGCAAAACCAGTCGTGTGTACGCGGTATAAGACAGTATTTCAAAGTACAAATTAAGTAACATAGGAGAATTACTCTGGAAAATTTTACTGAATTGGGTGAAATTTGGCAGAATTGCTTGAAGAAACAGAAAGTAGCACTTAGTAATAGCATCTTGTTGGAAGAGACTTATCCTTTCAACTGTTAACGCATGGTCTGCATCATCGCTTGACTGAAAATAACTAAACAGTAGGGATGAACCGAACACCCCCCTGTTCGGTTCGCACCAGAACATGCGAACAGGAAAAAAATGTGTTCAAACACGCGAACACTGTTAAAGTGTATGGGACATAAACATGAATAATCAAAAGTGCTAATTTTAAAGACTTATATGCAAGTTATTGTCATAAAAAGTGTTTGGGGATCTGGGTCCTGCCCCAGGGGATATGGATCAATGCAAAAAAAAGTTTTAAAAATGGCCGTTTTTTCGGGAGCAGTGATTTTAATAATGCTTAAAGTCAAACAATAAAAGTGTAATATCCCTTTAAATCTCGTACCTGGGGGGTGTCTATAGTATGCCTGTAAAGGGGCACATGTTTCCCGTGTTTAGAACAGTCTGACAGCAAAATGACATTTCAAAGGAAAAAAAAGTCATTTAAAACTACTTGCGGCTATTAATGCATTGCCGTTTCGACAATACACATAGAAAATCATTGATAAAAATGGCATGGGAATTCCCCACAGGGGAACCCCGAACCAAAATTGAAAAAAAAATGACGTGGGGGGTCCCCCTAAATTCCATACCAGGCCCTTAAGTTCTGGTATGGATATATGTTAAAAATGACAAGAGACAGTTTTTGACAATTCCTTTATTTGACGGGACTTCCCTGTGGTGTCATGGGGAATGCCACAGGGAAGTCCTGTCATGTCCCCGTGCGTCAGAGGGGGCGGGGTCACCGGGTGGCCCCACCCCCCCATTATTTAAGAACCGTCAGAAGAGGAGAAGCGTCACACAGCGGGAGCCTCCCTCCATTCCACCATGGATGCGGAGCGGCCCGGAGAAGAAGATGAAGAAGAGAAGAAGATGATGAAGAGAAGAAGATGAAGAAGAGAAGAAGATGAAGAGAGGAGCAGGAGCCTCCCTCCATGCCATGGATGCAGAGCGGCCCGAGGAGAAGAAGGGAAGAAGACGCTGCAGAAGAGATGCTGGACGAGAACTCTGGAGGAAGAACCAGAAGAGCCAGAAGAACCAGAAGAAGAAGAAGATGGAGGAAGAAACCGAAGGAAGATAGAAGATAGAAGAAAGAAGAAAGAAGAAGCATTTAAATAAAGGAATTGTCAAAAACTGTCTCTTGTCATTTTTTAACATTTTTGACCGTTTTTTAGTGAAATGGTAGGGGTACTTTTGTACCCCCTTACCATTTCATACAGGGGGGAGGGCCGGGATCTGGGGGTCCCCTTGTTAAAGGGGGCTTCCAGATTCCGATAAGCCCCCCCGCCCGCAGACCCCCACAACCACCGGCCAGGGTTGTGGGGATGAGGCCCTTGTCCTCATCAACATGGGGACAAGGTGTTTTGGTGCGCTACCCCAAAGCACCCTCCCAATGTTGAGGGCATGTGGCCTGGTATGTTCAGGAGGGGGGGTGCTCTCTCATCCCCCCTCTTTTCCTGCGGCCTGCCAGGTTGCGTGCTCGGATAAGGGTCTGGTATGGATTTTTGGGGGGACCCCATGCCGTTTCTTTTTTTAATTTTGGTGCAGGGTTCCCCTTAATATCCATACCAGACCTGAAGGGCCTGGTATGGAATTTAGGGGGACCTCCACATCATTTTTTTTTTAAATTTTGGTTCGGGTTCCCCTGTGGGGAATTCCCATGCCGTTTTTATCAATTAACTTCTATGTGTATTGTCGGACCGGCAATGCATTAATAGCCGCGAGTAGTTTTAAATGACTTTTTTTCCTTTGAAATGTCATTTTGCTGTCAGACTGTTCTAAACACGGGAAACATGCGTTTGACTCAAACTCGAAGCTCATCCCTACTAAACAGGGCAACATATTGATTGAAAATGCGACTCACACACTCAAGCATAAAAAAAACACTGGTCAACCAAAGCTGTAAAATTTTTAGACAACAAAATCCTGAAATTTGTGATACAACTAAAAACGTTTGTGCACAGTGGTTATGTATGTCTCTGCAAGGTTGCTCAACAGTTTTAGATATGGTTTATAGGCACCTGCAGTATACAAGGCAGCAATATAGAAGGTACAATGAATATGAAAGATAAAAGGCTGCTTTGTTTTGAAGCGGGATAGTACAGAGTTTCTTAGACCAACCATTACACTTGCACCATCTGTACCAAGTGCCATAACATTTTTCAGGGGAATACCATCTTCCAGAAAAAACAGTGTAATCTGCTCAAAAATAGCATCAGCAGTAGCTTCAGTGAGATCAACACGGCGGTAGATCTGATACTGGATTTTACCAGCATCTTCATCAAAATAAATGGCTGCCATGGCTATTTTTTTGGTTGTTGACATGTCTGTAGTTTCATCAGTCAGTAATGAAAAGTAACAACAGGAAAGTTTTTGGCACAACAGCTCTTTACTACACTTGCCAATGATGTTTTTGATTAGCATGGACCTTTTGGTGCACTTAGAACAGAGAGAACTTGCCAATTTGTATGGAAACTGGTCAGCCATGCTCATAGTAAGATCATCTAACAACCATAGTGGCAAATTTTTTGGGCAACACAATTAACCATTTTCAATTCAGTTAAACAAGTTTTTCTTTTATGAGCTAACACTTCTGGTTTCTGTGCTTTGTTTAGCAAACTTAACAATTCCAAGTTGGCTTGCCTGGCTGCACCAATAGACTGGTGTTTGTAACTTAAAGTGGTTATAAAAGTAAAAGTTTTTTTTTCATCTTAATGCATTCTATGCATTAAAATAAAAAAAAAACTTCTGTGTGCAGCAGCCCCGCTCAGCCCCCTTCAGCCCCCCTAATACTTAACTGACCCCCATCTCAATCCAGTGATGTTGCACAAAAGCCTTGGCTGTCTGGTATTCTCCCTCCTCATTGACTGAAAGAGCAGTGGGCACCATTGTCTCCTGACACTGTCACTCAAAGTCAGGGAGCCAATGAGGAGGGAGAGAGTGTTGGGCCAAGCCACAGCTCTGTGTCTCAATGGAGACACAATGCTTGGCTCAGATGCCCCCATAGCAAGCTGCTTGCTGTGGGGGCACTTACCAGGAGGGAGGCACCAGGAGAGCCGAAGAGGGACCCGAGAAGAGGAGAATCTCTCTGTGAAAAACCACTGCACAGTGCAGGTAAGTATAACATGTTTGTTATTTTTAACAAAAAAAAAAGACTTCGGTATCAGTTTAACCACCTCACACCCACGCTATAGCCGAATGATGGCTACAGCGTGGGCCTTAATTGCAGAGAGGCCATCAATAGACATCCTCCCATGCATAAGCTGCCTGCGTGCTCCCTGAGGGGCGTGCGCAGCGACAATCTGTGATCACTGAGTCAAAGAGACTCGGCTGATCACAGATTGGAGTAAGGGGCCAATCCCGGCCCCTTACCATGTGATAAGCTGTCAGCCAATGACAGCTGATCACGTGATGTAAACAAAAGATCGATAATCGGCTTTTTTTTCCCTCACGCTGATGGTATGAGGGGAAAAAAGCATATCACCGGCTTCTGACAGAGGGGCATTGGTCCCGAACAGGGAGAGGCACTGCTGCTATGCAGTGCCCTCCAGTGCCACCTACAGGTGCATATCAGTGCCACCTATCAGTGCCCATCAATGCTGCCAACCAGTGTCCATCAGTGCCTCATCATCAGCGCTGCCTATCAGTGCTCATCATTACCACCTATCAGTGCCACCTATCAGTGTCACCTATCAGTGCCCTTCAGTGCCACCTCTCAGTGCCATCTATCAGTGCCCTATAGTGCCGCCTCATCAGTGCCCACCAGTGCCACCTATCAGTACCCATCAGTGTCACCTTATCGGTGCCTATCAGTGCAGCCTATCAATGCCCATCAGTGCATCCCACCAGTGCCCATCAGTGCAGCCTATCAGTGCCCATCAGTGTTGCCTCATCAACACACATCAATTAGGGAGAAAAATTACTATGAAACCTTTTTGTTTGTTTTTTTTCAAAATTTTCAGGCTTTTTTGTTTTTTTAGCAAAAAATAAAATACCCAGCAGCGATTAAATACCACCAAAAGAAAGCTTTCTTTGTGTGGAAAAAATGACAAAAATTTCATTTGGGTACAGTGCTGCTTGACCGCACAATTGTCATTCAAATAGTGACAGCTCTGAAAGCTGAAAATTGGCCTGGGTAGGAAGGGGGTTTAAGCGCCCAGTAAGCAAGTGGTAAAAAGTCCACCAGCACACACGTTTTTTCCAGAGTCTCCCAGGCAACTGAACAGACCACCAATACCACCTGGCATACTCAGTTCAAAAATTCAAGAGAATGTCCAGAGCTTCAAGAATAATTATAAATGATGAGTATTATCCTGCAGATGACATTCCAAGCCTCGTAACAGATTTCCAATCCAGTTATGCCAAATGGGTCCAATAAACTCTCAAAATCACCAACTGTGTGTTTTCTCCTTTTTTCACCTTTGCTTCCCCAATATCTTAAACCCATCACATGTGAAACCCAAAAGAAACTCATATAATGTAGTAGTTTATAAATAAATGGAAACAAACATATCTATATTGTGCTTACATGTGAATATACCAACATCAATGCACCACCAGTGATATAGTGCTCCACTCGCCACTTGTGCAGCCTCTTACTAAATAATCAAATTGAAACTGCATATTATTCCATTCCAGGTAGGTCAGGTGATCAACAACCCTTGGTGTTCCTCCTTTCAGTATAACTCAAAATAAAATGACTCAAAATAGTGTAATACTGTAAATATTCACACTGCAAACCATATAAATAAATAAATCATGCTCACATTTTAATCAATAATGAAGTGCAGACCTGTGGTTCTCATACCACATGCCAGAGTAATGTGTACTAACCCCTTTCCAGAGGCAGGTCCTTTGAGGAACAAAATCTGGTAATCTTTAGGCTCCATGCACACTAGTCACTCAAAAACTGATTAAAAAAACTGCTAATATTTAGGATTTTCTTTAGGAGTGTTTTCAAGGTTGCCACCAGATCCCTGCCCCTCATGTCAGTGACTATGGGGTACATTGTATCTCACCAAAAAAGTGTCAATAAGTAAATAAAAATGCACACAAGTCCTTTATAAAAAAAAACAAACAAAAAAACCCCCAATGTTTCCAGGAGTAGATCCATCATCAATCACAATAAACACCAGCCGCTGACCCGTTAAAAAAAAAAAAAAGGTTTGCACCCGAGTTTTCCGCTCTCTGACAGCTCTGTCACCTCCCACCCGCATAGGGTTCCTCTTTAAGATTCTTTAAGATGCATATCAAACTAAAAGGATCTATTTTTTTTGGTGGACGAAACACCCCCCATGTTGAGGGCATAGGGCCTGGTATGGTTTGGGGGGGCTTGCTTGTCCCACCCTTTTCCTGGCTTGCCAGACTGCATGTCGGGGTAAGGGTCTGGTATGGATTTAGGGGGGACCACACCATTTTTTTTTACTTTTGGCTTAGGGTTCTCCTTAAAATCTGTACCAGACCTGAAAGGGCCTGGTATGGATTGGGGGGACCCCATGCTGTGTTTCTTCTTAATTGTCATTGCCGGTAGTTGATTTGTTTATATTCAGTTGTTAATTGGGAACCCCACTGACAGCTAATAAGTCAACTGTTGTTAAGGACGTGCTGGCCAGCTTGCCAACCCACTCCTTAACAACCGGCTATACACTGGTTGTTAAGGAGGCCTCTGGCTATGAAAAAAAAAGGTGGAAACAGGTGCTTAGCTGTGATTAACAGCTTTTAGGAGCTTCTAGGAGCTGTCAGCTTTTTTCTGCTGGCAAATCCTTCCCAAAAATGCAAAACAAAAGCATTTTATTTATTTTATTTCTGCTCCTAGAAGCTAAAGCTTGAAAAAGGCTTCAGGCTTACAATAGTGTGCATGGACAGAGAAGATAACATTGTTTGCTTCTAGGGGCAGAAGAAACCCTGCTTGAAGCTTAAAAAATAAGCTAGTGTGCATGGAGCCTAAATCCCTCTTCCAATCTTTTTAGTGCTCAATATTAATACCAGCCATAAGGTGCAAATCCATGATTCCCACATGCCTGCCACCTTTATATGTGCCAAACACCTTACCAAAATGGATCCTTTAAGGCACAGGGTATTGTTATCTAAGCCTCTCTCCCAGTTTTCTTAGTATTCAGCTTTCCCATAGATCAATAGTTAAAGAAAACGTAGAAAGCAAAAAGCATAGTGCAGAAAATATCATAAAAACAGCTTTCTTCACTACCAATATTCTTACATGTAAAAAAATATACAGACATCCAACAATCAAAATGGCCACATGGGTACTTCTGGCATCTGACGTCACTTTCTGCCACGTTTCATCCATAGACTTTGATTTGACCATATTCCTATGACAAAGGAGACCTGTGTTTGTAAATTGCAGCAAGACTACGGACATCACAAAAACCACTATAAACATTTTTTTTTTTGCACCACAGACACTTTGCATTTTGTTTTGAATCATTATCTGTTGATAATCAGTATTTGAACTGTAGATCTGTTAGCCATGAGCCTGAGAAGGACCAATGTCTCAGTTTTTTTTGCATTTTTTGCCAGGAGGCTTATGCTGCGTACACACGAACGGAATTTTTGACCGGACTGGCCTGACAGACTACCCAACGGACTTGCCTACACACAATCACACCAAAGTACGATGGATTCGTACGTGATGACGTACAACCGGACTAAAAGAAGGAAGTTGATAGCCAGTAGCCAATAGCTGCCCTAGCGTCGGTTTTCGTCTGTCGGACTAGCATACAGATGAGCAGACTTTTCAATAGGAACTGGGTCCGGCGGAGTTCCGACGTAAAGATTTGAAACATGTTCCAAATCTAAAGTCCGTCAGATTTTCGACCGAAAAAGTCAGCTGCAGGTCTGATGAAGCCCACACACAGTCGAATTGTCCGCCGGACTCGGTCCGTCAGACCAGTCCGGTTGAAAAGTCTGCTCGTGTGTACGTGGCATTAGGCATTGTCCCTTCCATACGTACCATTTGGAAAGTGCAACTGCATTGCACACAAGGGGGGTTATTTATGAAAGGCAAATCCACTCTGCATTACAAGTGCACTGTTTGGGGCAGACCAGTTCACTTGATGGAAGGAGGGCTGAGGGCAGCAGGCAAGGCAAGGTGTTGGTTGCAGTGGTGGAAAAGGCAGAGGCTGGTCAACTGGGAGTCCAGGGAGAGGAGAACGAACCTACATCACAAAGAGGGAGAGAAGAAGAACACCATGAGACTCACTAGAGCAGATAATTTGTTGTCAAAGCACACCAATGCAAATTGTGTATTTGCTTACCATATAAATGAAGTCAAAGAGAATGCTTCAGGACTCAGGAGGAGTTACAGCGGGTGGTGCTTGTGCTTGTAGGCAGACAGTGGACCTTGTGTTTGGTGCAATGAACTTGATAGAAGGAGGGCTGGGAGCAGAAGGCAGGGCATTGGGGGGCTGTGGTGGAACAGGCTGAGGCTGGTCAAAGTGGCATTAATGGGAGTCCAGGGAAAAGAAAACCAACCTTCAGCACAAAGCGGGAGAATGAGATCACCAAACATGAGACTCAAGAGAGTAGATCATTTCTTGACAATCCATGGGGGTATAGGGACGAGAGGCTTATCGGAATCTGGAAGCCCCCTTTACCAAGGGGGCCCCAGATCCTGCCCTCCCATATGTGAATGAGTATCGGGTATAATGTACCCCTACCCATTCACCAAAAAAGTGTCAAAAAGTAATAAACGCGTGACAGTTTTTGACAATTCCTTTATTTTTCCTCAATGTAAATCCATCGTCAACCACGCCGCGTCCCGGGAGGCCTCCCGCAGAATGCCTGCTCTGCACTTCTGACATTTCTTATATAGGTAAGGGGCAGAAACACCTGGCTATGTCATCCGGTGGCACCGCCCCCTTCTGACCTCACAGACTGGTGCATGCTGGGCATGGGATGTCAAAATGGGGAGGTGACACTGGGTGATGGGGCCAGGTGTTTCTGCCCCTTAACCATATAAGAAATTTCAAAGCACAGAGCAGGCATTCGGCCGAAGGCGTCCCAGGAGGCGGGGGCATTTTTTTTTCCGTGTCGGTGAGTGGCATGATTGGTGATGGATTTACATCCAGGGACACTATTTTTGTTAACCACTTCAATACAGAGCACTTATACACCTTCCTGCCCAGACCAATTTTCAGCTTTCAGTGCTGTCGTAGTTTGAATGACAATTGCGCGGTCATGCAACACTGTACCCAAACAAAATTTTTTATCATTTTGTTCCCACAAATAGAGCTTTCTTTTGGTGGTATTTGATCACCTCTGGGATTTTTTTTTTTTGCTAAACAAATAAAAAAAGACCAAAAATTTTGAAAAAAATTAAAGTTTTGCTTTTGTCTCTGTTATAACATTTTGTAAATAAGTAAGTTTTCTCTTTCACTGATGGGCACTGATAAGGCGGCACTGACAGGCACTGATAAGGCGGCACCGATGAGGTGGCACCCATGAGCAGGCACTGATGGGCACTGACGATGGGCACTGATATGCGGCACTGATGGGCATTGGTAGGCGGCACTGATGTGTGGCACTGATATGCAGCACTGATGGGCATTGATAGGCAGCACTGATGGGTACTCATGGGTGGCACTGGTGGGCACTGATGGGCACTAATAGGCGGCACTGATGGGCACTCATGGGTGGCACTGGTGGGCACTGATGGGCACTGATAGGCGACACTGATGGGCACTGAAAGGCTGCAAAGATGGGTTCTTATGGGTGGCACTGATAGGCGGCACTGCTGGGCACTGATGGGCACTGATAGACGGCACTGATGGGCATTGATACATGGCACTGATGGGCACTGATACGCAGCACTGATATGATTATCTGATAGGCATGCCTGGTGGCACTGGCAGTGGTAGGCATTGTGAGTGGGCACTGATTGGCAGCTGCCTGGGCACAGATTAGTATTTCCCTGGGGGTCTAGGGGGGGCATACCTGGTGGTCCAGTGTGGATGGCCATCCTGGTGGTCCTGGGTGACATGATGGTGGTCCTGGGTGGGATCTGAGGGGGGCTGTGCTGATAAACAATCAGCACAGACCCCCCCTGTCAGGAGAGCAGCTGATTGGCTCTCCTCTACTCGCGTCTGTCAGACGCGAGTGAGGAAAAGCCGATCACCGGCTCTTCCTATTTACATCGTGATCAGCGTGGTTGGACACGGCTGATCACGTGGTAAAGAGTCTCCGTCAGAGACTCTTTACCTAGATCGGAGTTGCGGTGTGTCAGACTGACACACTGTAACAACGATCGCCATGATGTGCGCCCCCAGGGGCTTATGCTGCGTACACACGAACGGAATTTTTGACCGGACTGGCCTGACAGACTACCCAACGGACTTGCCTACACACAATCACACCAAAGTACGATGGATTCGTACGTGATGACGTACAACCGGACTAAAAGAAGGAAGTTGATAGCCAGTAGCCAATAGCTGCCCTAGCGTCGGTTTTCGTCTGTCGGACTAGCATACAGATGAGCAGACTTTTCAATAGGAACTGGGTCCGGCGGAGTTCCGACGTAAAGATTTGAAACATGTTCCAAATCTAAAGTCCGTCAGATTTTCGACCGAAAAAGTCAGCTGCAGGTCTGATGAAGCCCACACACAGTCGAATTGTCCGCCGGACTCGGTCCGTCAGACCAGTCCGGTTGAAAAGTCTGCTCGTGTGTACGTGGCATTAGGCATTGTCCCTTCCATACGTACCATTTGGAAAGTGCAACTGCATTGCACACAAGGGGGGTTATTTATGAAAGGCAAATCCACTCTGCATTACAAGTGCACTGTTTGGGGCAGACCAGTTCACTTGATGGAAGGAGGGCTGAGGGCAGCAGGCAAGGCAAGGTGTTGGTTGCAGTGGTGGAAAAGGCAGAGGCTGGTCAACTGGGAGTCCAGGGAGAGGAGAACGAACCTACATCACAAAGAGGGAGAGAAGAAGAACACCATGAGACTCACTAGAGCAGATAATTTGTTGTCAAAGCACACCAATGCAAATTGTGTATTTTCTTACCATATAAATGAAGTCAAAGAGAATGCTTCAGGACTCAGGAGGAGTTACAGCGGGTGGTGCTTGTGCTTGTAGGCAGACAGTGGACCTTGTGTTTGGTGCAATGAACTTGATAGAAGGAGGGCTGGGAGCAGAAGGCAGGGCATTGGGGGGCTGTGGTGGAACAGGCTGAGGCTGGTCAAAGTGGCATTAATGGGAGTCCAGGGAAAAGAAAACCAACCTTCAGCACAAAGCGGGAGAATGAGATCACCAAACATGAGACTCAAGAGAGCAGATCATTTCTTGACAATCCATGGGGGTATAGGGACGAGAGGCTTATTGGAATCTGGAAGCCCCCTTTACCAAGGGGGCCCCAGATCCTGCCCTCCCATATGTGAATGAGTATCGGGTATAATGTACCCCTACCCATTCACCAAAAAAGTGTCAAAAAGTAATAAACGCGTGACAGTTTTTGACAATTCCTTTATTTTTCCTCAATGTAAATCCATCGTCAACCACGCCGCGTCCCGGGAGGCCTCCCGCAGAATGCCTGCTCTGCACTTCTGACATTTCTTATATAGGTAAGGGGCAGAAACACCTGGCTATGTCATCCGGTGGCACCGCCCCCTTCTGACCTCACAGACTGGTGCATGCTGGGCATGGGATGTCAAAATGGGGAGGTGACACTGGGTGATGGGGCCAGGTGTTTCTGCCCCTTAACCATATAAGAAATTTCAAAGCACAGAGCAGGCATTCGGCAGAAGGCGTCCCAGGAGGCGGGGGCATTTTTTTTTCCATGTCGGTGAGTGGCATGATTGGTGATGGATTTACATCCAGGGACACTATTTTTGTTAACCACTTCAATACAGAGCACTTATACACCTTCCTGCCCAGACCAATTTTCAGCTTTCAGTGCTGTCGTAGTTTGAATGACAATTGCGCGGTCATGCAACACTGTACCCAAACAAAATTTTTTATCATTTTGTTCCCACAAATAGAGCTTTCTTTTGGTGGTATTTGATCACCTCTGGGATTTTTTTTTTGCTAAACAAATAAAAAAAGACCAAAAATTTTGAAAAAAATTAAAGTTTTGCTTTTGTCTCTGTTATAACATTTTGTAAATAAGTAAGTTTTCTCTTTCACTGATGGGCACTGATAAGGCGGCACTGACAGGCACTGATAAGGCGGCACCGATGAGGTGGCACCCATGAGCAGGCACTGATGGGCACTGACGATGGGCACTGATATGCGGCACTGATGGGCATTGGTAGGCGGCACTGATGTGTGGCACTGATATGCAGCACTGATGGGCATTGATAGGCAGCACTGATGGGTACTCATGGGTGGCCCTGGTGGGCACTGATGGGCACTAATAGGCGGCACTGATGGGCACTCATGGGTGGCACTGGTGGGCACTGATGGGCACTGATAGGCGACACTGATGGGCACTGAAAGGCTGCAAAGATGGGTTCTTATGGGTGGCACTGATAGGCGGCACTGCTGGGCACTGATGGGCACTGATGGGCACTGATAGACGGCACTGATGGGCATTGATACATGGCACTGATGGGCACTGATACGCGGCACTGATATGATTATCTGATAGGCATGCCTGGTGGCACTGGCAGTGGTAGGCATTGTGAGTGGGCACTGATTGGCAGCTGCCTGGGCACAGATTAGTATTTCCCTGGGGGTCTAGGGGGGGCATACCTGGTGGTCCAGTGTGGATGGCCATCCTGGTGGTCCTGGGTGACATAATGGTGGTCCTGGGTGGGATCTGAGGGGGGCTGTGCTGATAAACAATCAGCACAGACCCCCCCTGTCAGGAGAGCAGCTGATTGGCTCTCCTCTACTCGCGTCTGTCAGACGCGAGTGAGGAAAAGCCGATCACCGGCTCTTCCTATTTAGATCGTGATCAGCCGTGGTTGGACACGGCTGATCACGTGGTAAAGAGTCTCCGTCAGAGACTCTTTACCTAGATCGGAGTTGCGGTGTGTCAGACTGACACACTGTAACAACGATCGCCATGATGTGCGCCCCCAGGGGCGGGCAGCAGCTTGATATCCTGAGGACATAAAATGACGCCCAGTCAGGAAACTGAAACCACTTTGCCGCCGTCATTCTGCTATATGGCGGGCGGCAAGTGGCTAAATAAAGGAAATGTCAAAAATGTGTTTCCTGTGTTTATTACTTTTTGACACTTTTTTGGTGAATGGGTAGGGGTACGATGTACCCGATACTCATTCACATGGGGGGGCAGGATCTGGGGGCCCTTTTGTCAAAGGGAGCTTCCAGATTCTAATAAGCCCCCTCCGCAGACACCCACAACCACCAGCCTAGGTTGTGGGGATGAGGCCCTTGTCCCCATCAACATGGGGACAAGGTGCTTTGGAGTGGGGGGCAGAGACCATGTTGAGGGCATGTGTCCTGGCATGGTTCAGGGGGGGCACACTTGTCCCCCCCTTTCCTGACCTGCCAGGCTACATGCCCTGATAAGGGATTGGTACGGATTTTGGGGGGGACCACACGCCCTTTTTAAAAAAAATTGGGCATGGGGTTTCCCTTCAAATACATACCGGATCTGAAGGGCCTGGTATGGACTGGGGGGGGGGGGGCATGCCATTTTTTTCTTTATTTTTTTACAAGCACTTTTTTTTATTGTTCAGCTGTCAGCGGGAAACCCATTGACAGCTGATGCCTCATTGGTTGTCAAGGACACATCGGCTGGCTTCCTGGCCCCACTTCTTAACAACTTGGTTACACTGTTTTGCCATGATTGGGCAAATATTTACCCAATCAGGGTGCAGAATGCACTGTGCAGTACTCAGTACATTGCAGGGTGTTCGTTGGGGCAAACACCTGGTGAACACCCTGCAAATTTGGGTGTTTGGCCCAAACTCATGCTCGGACTGTTTGCCCATCCCTACTACTTTGCACTTGCAAACATGATCACACAATTTTGGTGGTGGGCACTGGGCACTAGCAGTGTGGGCACTGGGCACAGCAAGTAGTTTGATCACTTGGTCATATACAATTTTGCCTTAAAATTCATCATTTTGCACTCACAGCAGGCTAGTTTGCACCTGCAGACATGATCTCACAATTTGCAAGAATACAATACATATTGATTTCACCATGTGGGGCTGTAAAAATCAGTATTTTTTGCTAGAAAATTACCCCCAAACATATATATATATATATATATATATATATATATATATATATATATATATATATATATATATATATATAATGTTTGGGGGTAATTTTCTAGCAAAAAATACTGATTTTTACAGCCCCACATTTTTTTTTTTTTTTTTAACAAAGGCCCTAGAGGATAAAATGTTGAATGTTGTAATTTTTTATGTCACATGGTATTTGCGCAGTGGTTTTTTTAAACACAATATTTTTTGAAAAATACACTTTAACCACTTCCTGGCAGGAACCTTTTATCCCTCTGGGTGGGCGTCATTTGACGTCCGCCCATTCTAGCCGCTCTTGCGACCCCTGCACAGCCGGTAACATGCACTGTCTTTGTGCGTGCCCCCAGGGGTGCGCAGCGCAGCGATTGGGGATGAGGCATGTCACTCTGACACAGCCCATCCCCGATCAGGAGCCAAGAGCCAATACGTCACATGTTTAGTGCAATCACCATTTACATATGCGGGAGGGACTTACGTATGCATTCGCGTTTACACGTAAGCATTGGGGGAGGGGCGCTAACAATTTTTTAAAATTAATTTTATCATATATTTTATTCAAAACTTTTTTTAACACAGTAATTTTTTTTGAACAACTTTATTACTTTCACAAGGGATGAATAAACAACCGACTGTTTCTTCTGGTAATCGGCTGACAAATCCTGCCTTTGACCAATCCTTCCATTGATCCTTCCTTACTTGGATCCTTTTTCTGATTGACTGACCAATCCTTCCTGTGATCAACCAACTAATCCTTCCTCCGATCAACCAATCGAACATTCCTGTGATAAATCAATCCTACCTTTGATCGATCCTTTGATCCTTATTTCGATTGACTGGTGCTTCTTGCAATCAATCAACTGATCATTCGTGCAACCGCTTGACCGATCCTTCCTGCTATTGATCGACTGAATCTTCCTGCAATTGATTGACCAATCCTTCTTTACTGTAATCCTTCCTGCGACTGACCAATGATCCTCTGCAATCGACTGACCAATCCTTCCTGCAATCAATCCTTTGATCCTGTGATTAAATGACCAATAATTCCTGTAATCATTTGATCCTTCCTTTGCTCGATCAATGCTTCCTGCAATCCATCGACTGATCCTTTCTGCGATTGATCAACTGATCCTTCCTGCAATTGATTGACCGATCCTTCCTGCGATCGATCAATAAATCTCTCCTGCAATTGATTGATCGATCCTTCCTTACTTTCATCCTTGCTGCGATTGAAAAACTGATCCTTCCCTACTTTCATCCTTCCTGCGAATGACAGACTGTTTCTTCCTGAGATTAACTGATCGATCCCACCTATGTTTGACCATCTGATCCTTCCTGCGATCGACCGACTGATCCTTCCTTTAACCAATTCTTCCTTGGATTGATTGATCCTTCCTTCCTATCTTTGATCGTTCTTTTCTTCATTATTTTTGTGATAATGTTTTGCAATGTTATTTATCCTTTTCCATACAGTATAATACCTGGTTGATCCTGCCTGTTCCTGTGTTTCTATCAGTAAACTGACTTTCCATCATCCTGTTCTCTCTGCAGCCACTGTATCTGCATCTCTCCCTTTCCTTCCTGTCATTACCATGGCCTGTGTGAAGCTGATCCTTTCGCCGCCCCTGCCCTCCCCTCCTGAAACTGAAACTAACAGCAGAGGAATGTGAACCCCTCCCACTGGGGTCTCTCTGCTTGGGAAAAAGACCCGAGAAAACAATGTGACTGCACAGAAGCACTGCTGGAAAAAAGGTATTTAGAGATTATTTTGCTGTAAAACAAATACACTGTCATTACCTTTGCCCCATAAGAGAACCTATCATGGGAGTTTATTGTGGAGACTTTACAACCACTTTAAACTTAAATCCTTAAATGCCTAAAGGGAAACTTTAAAAATGCCCTATTCGGGGGTTGTGGCCACTAGCAGCCTCCACTGATCCTTCTCTGCAGCCGCTACACTTGCTACACCAGCTCAATCGGCTCTCTCCTCTCCTCCTGTAATCCTCTACAACTTCCTGCACCAGCCAGTGTAAGAAATCATGGGCCCCGCTGCTGGCATGACCCGAATTAACCCAGGGGAAGGATTGGATGGAGATCCAACATGGCATCCAGCCGTGCTCACAATATGGTACAGCCAAGGGGAAGGAACATGTGAGTAAATAGGGCAAGCCGCCAAAATCCTCTGCTAAAGACACTACCAGGGATATGTTATATTACACTCAAAAGCTGGACGGTGTTTTCCGAAGCAGTGGGAAGGTATGAATTCTGAGCATTGGGCTGAGCTCTCTACTACTGAACACGTGACCTTATTAAACTATAAAGACAGAGAGATTATTTTACACCTGGCTTGAGAACGCCAATCTATCGCCTACAATGGGGCCAGAGTGTCCTTTTACCCAGACTACTTGGCAGATGTTCAGCTCAAGGGGGCCAAGTTCACAGTTGTTAGAATGCACCCCCAGAATTTGCAGTTGTCCTACACTATGCTGTATCCTGCAAGGCTCTGCATCTTATCTGGGGTCAAAACCATTTCCTTGAAACAGTCTTGGAAGCCTCCTCTTGTCTGGATGCTAATGAATCTACCTTTCAAAGATGCCGCCCTACAGCTGACAACACCTGATACTTCTAGCGCAGGCTGTGCTGCCCTTTGTTGACCTACTGTTACAGCTTTTTCAGTGCATTTCTGAGACCATCAGTTCCAACTTTGTGACCTGCCCTTACAAGCTGTGTATCCACACAGGTTCCCCTTTCTGCAATGCAAATTGAGCCTACCGCCCTCATAGGGACAAGGAGGACCCCTCAATCCACTTCTGCTGCCATGTTATTTTGAGATATATCTGAAGTCCCAACCATTTTATGGACCATGAGAGACATTTCTATCCCCTTGAAGAGGACAATGATCAAGTTCTTTCTTAAATGACGCAACCCTGCAATCTGTGGTTTACAGGAGACCCACCTCATGAGATACATCACTACTTGCTTGGGCTATTCATGTGTGGAGGCAGCGTACTACTCCATGAATACATCTTACTCTTGTGTTGTCAAGTTTCTTAATTTACCATTCTCTGGATTTTCAAAAGTTGGACTCTAAAATTGATGGGAAGGGCAGGTTTATTTTTGTGCATTGCAAGATTTTTACTGTACCCCATGTTTTGACTATGGTTTACATACTACTTCCTTTGTCTAGAGAGGCTTTACAAATTCAGCTGTCATACTTACTGGGCAAACCCGATACTCCCTTACTGCTAATGGGTGATTTTAATACCTATCCCACCCTAGATAGGCATACCCAATTACTGATCTCTATTGGTGTACGTGGCATTGTTCTTTACAATTTTCTTACCTAAGTGGGCTGGGTGGATATGTGACCAAGTTGCCACCCCCAAAACAGGCAGTTCTTCTGTTTCTCCAAGTCTCATTGTCAGGTCACCTGGGGCCAGGTGACAGATGCATGCCGTTGGGGTCAGGAGTGCACCGCTAAGGCTGACTGCTGGGGTGGGGCTCTGGGTGGTTCAGGAAGGCAGGTCTACTGGAGCACCAAAATGGATCCCACAGGGAGCTAGAGCATAAGATTCCCCAGGGCATGGAGTCTAAGAGCCAGCAGGTGTTCACCAGAGCCTCTAGTGGTGAGGATGGACTGCGCTGCAACTGGCTCCAGGTCACGGCCCCCAGGGTCTCCCAGCTCACGCTCATGGTAGGCTACTGGAGGATAGAAAAAAAGCAGCAGTCCAGGACAACAAGGGATAGTCAGGGGATAAGCCAAAGGTCAGGGCAACTAGCAGTCAAGGATAGACAGAGAACACGCCAAAGGTCAGGGTATCAAGCAGGCAGGGATAGTCAAAGAACAAGCCAAGATCTGTAAACAGGATCAGACATAGAGCACACGGCAAGACAAACACACGCATGAAAACAAACACAAAATATTGATAAGCAGGGCTGGCTTGCAGTGCACAGGTTAATATAGTGTTCCCTGATGGGGTGAAGCTATGCTTAGAGGAGAGATTACTTAAGCAGCCAGGTGAGAATGGCTTTTCTCTAAGCTGACACAAGAGAGAGAGGTAAGCAGACAGACAGACATGAATATTATTGCAGATTCATGACACTTATGTCTCGCTATCTTGGATTGACTCCATCCATGCC
This sequence comes from Lithobates septentrionalis, assembly GCA_037952835.1. Classification (NCBI taxonomy): domain Eukaryota; kingdom Metazoa; phylum Chordata; class Amphibia; order Anura; family Ranidae; genus Lithobates; species Lithobates septentrionalis. Next base: position 381,540 of record JBBDGP010000707.1, read on the forward strand.
TCATCTCTTGACCTAGGTTCATTACACCCCACAAGGTATCTTGGATCACTCCTCCTTTATAGCATGGCCCTCCTCTGTGTTACCCAATGCACCCTAAAAATGAAATGCCTGCTGGCTGCAATTATTCCCATCTCACGATAACAAATTGTAAATTGTCAGATTTTTTTACTCGCCATTCAGATATCAGTGACCTGGCACTAATGTGGGATGCCTTTAATACCTATTAAAGGGCGATATTTTTTTCCAAAATGTTGGTGGTCAAGCAAAATACTAGGATCCACCATTAGAGTTGAACAGGAGGTGTGACGGTTAGAACAATGGTATATTATTTATTCTTCAGATTCCTCTAGAGAGGCTTGTCAGTCAGCCCAGGCAGCCTATTCATCCAAATGCCTGTACAGCCAAAGTTTTGTCTGCACTGCTTGGACCCCTAAACACTTATGAAAATCCTGATGTTTAGAAGTCTATTTCAATGCAAATCTTTAAATCTCTTATGCCACGTACACACGGTCGGACTTTTCGGCTACAAAAGTCCAACAGCCTGTCCGACAGACTTTCGACTGACTTTTGTCAGACTTTTGGCGGACTTTTGGCAGACTTGCGGCAGACTTTCTTACGAACAGACTTGCCTACATACGATCACACAAAAGTCCGACGGATTCGTACGTGATGACGTACACCAGACTAAAATAAGGAAGTTAATAGCCAGTAGCCAATAGCTGCCCTAGCGTGGGTTTTTGTCCGTCGGACTAGCACACAGACGAGCGGATTTCTGAGTCCGGCATAGTTACGACGTAAAGATTTGAAGCATGTTTCAAATCTAAAGTCCGTCAGATTTGAGGCTGGAAAAGTCCGCTGAAAGTCCGCTGAAAGTCCGTGGAAGCCCACACACGATCGGATTGTCAGCCAGCTTTAGTCCGTCGGCGTCCGTCGGACTTTTGTAGACGAAAAGTCAGACCGTGTGTATGCGGCATTAGAATTGTAAGAAAAAAACGGGCATTCAAGCAGGGTCGTTGCTAGGTTTGCATAAGCTCTGGGGTTAGAGCCCCTAGCAGTGGTCACCAGCCTTTTTGCAGGCCGGGGGGGTCACGTCGGTGTTAAGCAATTATTCATTGGCAATGGCTGGTGTTGGCGCTTCAATCATCGTGGCACCATGGTTGATATGGTGTCAGGGTGATTGAAGCACATTGTTTCTATTGTTACATTCTAAAATATAATGAAGTGGTTCAACTCACCATAATGCAGAATCAGTGGGTGGGAGCCCTGGGAGTGTCACTTGCCATCATCGCCTGTCACCAGATGGAGCTTGTTACTTGCCACTGTCATCTGCCACTAGATGTGGATTGTCACTTATCATGTCGCCTGCCACCAGATGTGGATTGTCACTTGCCACGTCACCTGCCACTAGATGTGGATTGTCTATTGCCACATCACCTGCCACCATTTGCAGATTGTCACTTGCCAAGTCACCTACCACCAGATGTGGGTTGTCACTTGCCATGTCGCCTGCCACCAGATGAGGATTATCACATCACCTGCCACCAGATGTGGATTGTCACTTGCCACATCACCTGCCACCATTTTCAGATTATCACTTGCCACGTCACCTGCCACCATTTGGAAATTGTCACTTGTCACGTCACCTGCCACCTGATGTGGATTGTGACTGGCCACGTCATCTGCCACCATTTGCAGATTGTTACTTGCCACGTCACCTGCCACCAGATGCAGGTTGCCATGTCACCTGGCACCAGATGTGGATTGTCACTTGCCAACTTATGTGGATTGTCACTTGCCATGCCAGCCAGTGCCACCCAATGTGCATTGTCTCTGCATTGGTGGCAGGCTGGCAGCACTGGCCCCTTTAGTGAAGGCAGGAGAGAGCTTATGTGTGGCGGGCAGTGAGAGATGGTGTCATCTCTCTGCTCCCCTCCGGACCTCGCTCCCACATTGAAGAGGCCTGGCTGTGAGGGCGGAAGAGCGGTGATGTGGAGCAGGTGGAGGGATATGTAGGAAACACAAAAGAACATTATGAATCTTACCCACTAGGAAGCACCAGGGAACACTCTGAATCATCTCCACTAGATAACGCTGAGAAATACTAAGAATCCTCTCTTGTAGAAAGCACTGGGGGCACTAGGAATCTTCCCCACAAGGAACCACTAGGGAACATCAGAAATGTTCTCATAAGTACAACGTCAATAGAAAACACTGGGGGACCAGGCATTGGGAACACTCAGTCCAGCTTAAATAGAGAGGAAGATAGCTGGCTGGGCATGGAGCTAACTAAATAAACAGCAGCTGGATAACCAGCCTTGAACACAAGTCTTGTGGGATAATCAGGTAACAGCAGTACCTTGCAAATAAAAGCAATGGAACTAATTGTACCAGCATTCCTGCTGGTCTTTGAGAAAAGAAGTGACAGATCAGACAGATCAGCAGCAAAACTGCAAATCTGTGACATTTGGAGAGGATAACGTTGTTTTTTTTTTTTCTCGGACAGAATCTCCTAATGAGCACACAATCAGGACGCAACCTACCAGAGGTTCCAACCTCTTTCTACTAAAAAAATAAAGTTTTAATTGGTGACTGTGTACCCTGTAGATGCATTTTCTTTAACTATGTTTGCATGTTACATCTATCATTGAAAGAGTAAATTAAGTACAATTTTCCCAGGGAGACACAAAAATTAACCTAAAGAGGTTCCCATTTTCCCATTCTATGTGCAAAAAAAGGTATTAACTGGAAACTCAGTTTGATTTACTTTTTATACACATATTTTGGTGGAGGTCAGATATCAGAAACTGGCTTAAAGTGGATGTAAACCCAAATGTTTTTTTTTTATCATACTGTAGAGTATAAGATTTCCTATCATTTGAGCCCAGTCTTGCCACACAGAGTTAATCCATCTCTGAGCAATCCTCTTTTATTGTTCAGTGAGAGAAATCCTAACAAACTGACAAAGACTTTGTCAAATACTCCCCCTTGCTGTGAGTGACAGCCTAAGACACAAGCATGATTTTTTAATTTCCACCACCACTCCTTTCTTCAGCAGCTCTGCAAGGATTGGCTGTTCCACACCTCAGGATGATTTGGCATGCTGAAGTCATGTGGTTACTTTCCTGTCTTTTCACTGGATGTTAGAGATCATAGCAGAAGTTCAGTTAGAAATACACAGGAGAAAATGCATATTGACAAGGGGAGTGTAGAGGTGGGCGGGGAGTCTACTGACATCACGACTCCACCCACCAAGCTCCAGACAACAGACCCACCCACAGAATATGCAGTCTTTCAGCTCTCATAACAGACAGAGGGGAGACATTTGACAGGTAAAGATACATGCAGGAGGCATGTATATCCTTATAGATAACCCCTATGGCAGTAGTTTAGAAAGGATAACATTGGGTTTACATTCACTTTAAGCGCTAATAATCATACCAGAACTTTGCCAGTTGGTTGTCATATTACTTGATCAAACAAAAGGCATTTTGTTCAAGAACTTTATCCCAAGAAATATAATTAAATTTAAACAAGAATCACACATACTGTATACAATGTGATTTCTTGTCAAAAGAAGTTTATTGAGTATACAATATTATAAAGATACATGAAGTACGTTTACAAGGATCTATAAAGTAAGCTCATTGTTTTACAGTAGAGTTTTTGTATAAGATTGTACCATGGAATTACAAATATAAAACATTGGGTTCACATGAACCTAAAATAAAGATATATATTATTGCATTAGTTTATTTTGTAGGTATTTAACTGATGTATACCTTCTATACATATTATTTACAGGTAAAATGCGTATAGGTCAAGTAAATTCTGATAATGAGCTTTAAATGTGAGGTGGAGAAAAAGGAAAGAAAATGAAGAAAAAGGGTAGAAAGACAGAGGTATGGTCCACAAGGTTGTCCCGCTCGTCATCTTATTGTTCATTAGTTCTCCCTGAAGCCTTAAAATGGATGTTTCTATAAGTCATTTAATCTGCTACCATGGCAAAAGGACAGAGTCATTGAAATGTGACAGAAACTGTTGTTCTATCCAAGGATGCCAAAGTTTTTCAAATTTTGGAATTTGGTTTTGATCGATAGCTGCCATCTTAGCATGGGACATTGTACTATTCATTCTGTGAATTGTTTCTGCTAGTACCAATGTAGGGGATCTCCATGCCTTGGCTACTGTTTGTTTTGCAGCCGTTAATAGTTGGATCATAAGTTTGAATTGAGAAAATGTTAACCATTCCGGTTTTAGATTAAGTAAAGTTATAAATGGATCTGGTTGTATTATTCTTTTAAATATTTTAGATGCAATCACGAAGACTTCCTTCCAGAAGGTTTGGATTACTGGGCACGTCCACCATATGTGTAAATGTGTGCCTATGTCTGGACACCCTCGAAAACAAAGAGCTGAGGTATTAGGTGAATATTTAGCTACTCTGGCGGGTACAAGGTACCAGCGAGTTAGGACTTTGTAATTTGTCTCCAGTGCTAAGATATTGGGTGAAGATGACTTAGATGTAAGCCATATATTAGACCAATCCCTGTCTTCTAAAGTTCGCCCCAGGTCCTCCTCCCATCTCTGAACGTAAGTAGGTTTATTAAAATTTATGACTCCATATAATTGATTATAAAGTCATGAAATTGTTCCTTTAGCGAATGGATCTTTTGCACAGATTGATTCAAAAATGGATAATTGGGATAATGGTATATCCACATTTAGGAATGGTGTATAAAAATTTTTGATTTGGAGATATCTAAATTTTTCAGAATTTGGTAGATCATATTTTTCTTTAAGTGTTGGAAATGAAAGGAATGATTTAGATGCCATGAAGTAATTTAGTGTCTGAATACCTGATGTTGTCCAAGCTTTAAATGAATTTGGGTAGATCCATGCCGGATAAAAGGCCGGATTTCTGATAAAAGAAAGGAGAGGATTGTGTGGAGATTGTAATTGATATTTGGATTTTAGTTTATCCCAGAGAGATAAAAATTGTTTAGTTATGGGATTATGAATTTTAGAGCGGTCTTTAGGTTCAAGCCATAACAAGTTTGATATTAATAGAGGGTCACTTTCTGAAGCCTCTATAAATACCCATAGTGGGATTTCCTGTTTTGCGTGGTATTTTGAGAGACTGGCCAGATGTGCTGCTCTGTAGTAGTTAGTAAATTTAGGATATCCTAGGCCTCCTTTATTTTTGGGAAGATGTAGTGTGTGTATAGGTATACGTGGTTTAGAGGAGCCCCATATAAACGAAGTTGCTCTTTTTTGCACTATTCTCAAAAAATAGGAAGGAATTGGAATAGGGAGGACTCTGAATAGGTAAAGTAATTTGGGTAGAATAGTCATTTTGATTGCATTAATCTTACCTATCCAGGATAAAGGAAGTTGTGACCATTGTTTTAATAGATTTGTGATCTGTCTTAATACAGGAGGATAATTGGTTGAGAATAAGTCAGAATGAGATGCTGTTAATTGAATTCCAAGACATGGGATTGATTTTTCTGCCCATGTGAATGGGAGTGCAGCCCTAGCCGGGATCAGTTCCATGTTAGTGAGCGAAATATTGAGCACTAGGCATTTCTTATGGTTAACCATAAGGCCGGAGAGGGCTGCAAATCCATCAAGAGCTGGCATTAAGTTAGGACCAGAAACCTGTGGCGATGATAGAAAAAGTAATATATCGTCTGCAAATATACATATTTTGTGTATAATACCTCCTTCTTCAATGCCAGTTATAGTTTGGTTTGTTCTAATGTATTGGGCCATGGGTTCGAGTATAAGGGCAAATAATAAGGGAGATAATGGGCAACCCTGTCGGGTGCCTCTTTCGATATTGAAAGCATCAGATTTGTATCCAGCATATTTTATATAGGCTTTGGGTTTATTATATAATGCTTTAATCCATGTTAAGAAGTGGGGTCCAAAACCCCATTTTTGTAACGAATATTGCATATATTGCCAGGATACTGTGTCAAATGGCCTCTTGATATCGAGAGATAAAAAACATAAAGGGATTTTCTGTTTTTTAGCAATATGTGCCAATAGCACTGCCCTGCGTACATTATCACCTGCCTGTCTATTTGGCATGAAGCCTACTTGGTCTCTATGTATTAATTTCCCTATAATACTATTGAGGCGTTTTGCTATTATTTTTGCTAATAATTTGATATCAAGATTTAATAGAGAAATAGGCCGATAATTCACGCAGGAAATATCATCAGAAAGGGGTTTTGGGATCATACAAACAATTGCCAATAGTGTTTCTTGCCTAAAAGAATGTCCTTCTAGAAGTTTGTTGAAAGTTTCAGTGAGAATAGGAGAGAGTATTTCTGAGAATGTTTTATAATATAAAGCCGAGTATCTGTCTGGGCCTGGTCTTTTGTTAAGTTTTAGATCTTTAATGGCGTTAGCAACTTCATCTATAGTTATAGGCTCCTCCAAACTGTTTTTTTGGTTCTGAGACAACTCAGGCAAGGTAATTTTTGAGAAGATTCAGCGTCTGTAGAATTAAATTCATTGTTTGACTTGTATAAAGTTGCGAGATGTGAGTGAAATTTATGGACTATTTTGACTGGATTACAAGTATAAACGTTTTTGATAATTTCAAACGTATAGGTTTGAAAGATTTGTTTGTTGAATTTAATGCCCGAGCCAAATATGTGCCTGGTTTGTTTGTATTCATGTAGAAATTGTGTTTGGCGCGTTTGAGGGATTTATCTACTGACTCTGTAAGAAATAGATCGTATTCCAATCTAGTTTTTTCCAGATGAGATTTTGTACTCTGAGACGGATTATCTTGGAATGATATGTAGGCTGCATTAAAATTTAGTTCTAGCTTTTTTGCTAGATTTTTGCGTTCCCGTTTAAATAGTGCCATTTGTCTTTGTATTACACCACGCAAGACAGGCTTGTGAGCCTCCCACAGTGTTATCGGGGGAATGTCTGGTGTATTATTGATTGATATGTATTCCTTTAAAGCTTGTTCAATGGCTATCTGATGTAATGGGTGAGCATTATGAGCATTGTGCATAATGGGTGAGCATAATTGAGCATTATGTCTGGTAGGTACCAAGTTGGGTCATGCGCTTTTGGTATGGCTGAGGCTATAGTAGTGTATACTGCATTATGGTCAGACCAAGGAATCGGAATTATATCTGATGCAATAATTTCTGGTATCATTCCTATTGTTAGAAAAATATGATCTATTCTGGTAAAGGTTTGATGAGGATGTGAGAAATAAGTGAATTTCTTTTTTATCGGGTTACTTTATCTCCACAAATCGACCAGATTGTATTTGGAAAGAAGTTGGGAAAAAGGTAATTTAGAGTTTATTTTGGATGGTGTAAAAGGTGATTTATCTAGAAATGGGAGGAGGACCTGGTTCGAATCCCCGCACATTATCACTGTTCCCATTTTGTGCGTATTGATAACTTGTAATAAATGTGAGAGAAATGGTGTAGGTTGTTTATTAGGAGCGTAGTAGGAAATCACAGTGACTGCTGTGTCCATTATATAACCCATGAGTATCAGGTACCTTCTTTCTGGGTCTTTAATTTCTGATGATAGGGTGAATGGTGTGGATCTGTGAAATGCAATTAGAGTAGAATCTTTGGTGAAGTGTGTTTCTTGGAGGCACACTACGTGAGCCTTCTTGTTATGAAAGTATGGAAGGCTTTGGTCCTTTTTTGAGGAACATTTATTCCCTGAACATTCAGGGATAGTATATTCAATGGTGCCATGGTATCAGATTAAATAGTTTTGACTTACTTTTCATTATGCACTGCTGACTGCGCTGATCAACCTGTGTGGACTGAAGAGATGAAAAGATAGGAAAGAATCCAGTGAATTCTGGAGTAAAGAGTAAACAAAAAAACATATGAGATTAGCTGATACATTGTATAAATTATTTTTTGCAAGTAGTCACAGTTTACCCTTGAAAGAGAATAAATACCCCTCTCAGGGGAGTAAGTGCCTTCGTCACACCCCCACATAATATGGTTGGGAGAATGAGGAAGGCTAATGGGGGTACATGGATCTTCCGCTTACAGGAGAGAAGTGCTATATAAAAAAACATCAAAATGATGACTCAATAATTGGAGTGCAGAATTTAATTTCTTGTTAGAATTATTTATTCCAGGGTGCTTGTATATGCCCTAGGTTAAATAATTCAGTTAGAAAGGTACTGCTATTAACTTTGGTATTGAAGAAGATAGTTTGAATTATTTTGGGATTTTAACCCTATTAGAGTAAACAGTTACATATTTTAATCATATGCAACTGTTTAAATATAGATATAAGGTGTAGAAATTGTGCCAACTCCTAAAAAATATATATGTAGTGAAGCAGCCAACACAACAATCTCACCGTTGTAAATGTAAAGATAATAATAAAGTGTGGCGCTAACAAATAACAGAATACGTGCTATTGATCAAATAACAGTGATATCTAAAAAGGAGGTACCACGTCCTGAGGTGTGTACCTATTGTGTTAGTGATAATTTCTTTGCAGAACACCAAAAAAAACAAAACAAAAAATGAATAAAATATATAAAAAATATAATAAAAAATCACTAACGACAATAAAAAAATTTAGTGTGCAAAAACACATAAGAATGGTGAATACTGTATCTTAACCTATATATCAATTGGGTATGAATAGTATACATAGGATAACATATTCCAAAATAAAGTGCAAAAATATAGGTGTACGGAGTATCACAGTGTACTGTGTGTATAACTCAGCAAAAATTGTGTTCATCAGGGCAAAGCCGGGATGTGAACATTAAGTCCATAAGGAAGTGAGTATGTCTGAATACTGAAAGTCCATTACTAAGTGATTGGAGTGCTCATAGTTAACCCCACAACAGTCTAAAAACAAGCAGTCTTCATGTAGAATGAATAGGAGCTGTTTGAAGGGATCCTTAAATATGGATGGATTCTTCACTCATTCAGGTGGTCTCAACACAGATTCCGATTCCAGCAATCTGAGGAGATTCTCCGTCCTGAACACACGGCCACCATAGGGACAGCATAGGATGTTCTCCATGTCCCACCACACAGCGATCGCCCGATGACCGAAGCAGAATATTGGAGGCTCCCGATTCCGATTTGGCACACCATCCGACGACATCTGATGAGACTCTGCATAAGACCACCACACGGATTGCCGTACCATACCGTTTGACGGTACAAGCTCGTTTGACTCACCGCCAAGGGCCTGTGAGTCCACCTTGTCTGGTAAGGGCATCTTTTTGCTTTTTCCTCTGTGTTGAGACCACCTGAATGAGTGAAGAATCCATCCATATTTAAGGATCCCTTCAAACATTTCCTATTCATTCTACATGAAGACTGCTTGTTTTTAGACTGTTGTGGGGTTAACTATGAGCACTCCAATCACTTAGTAATGGACTTTCAGTATTCACACATACTCACTTCCTTCCTTACTCACTTCCTTATGGACTTAATGTTCACATCCTGGCTTTGCCCTGATGAACACAATTTTTGCTGAGTTATACACACAGTACACTGTGATACTCCGTACACCTATATTTTTGCACTTTATTTTGGAATATGTTATCCTATGTATACTATTTATACCCAATTGATATATAGGTTAACCACTTGCCGACCGCCGCACACAGATGTACGTCGACAGGGCGGCACGGGCAGGCAAAAGGGCTTACCTGTATGTCCCTGCCTGCCCGCGGGTGGGGGGTCCGATCGGACCCCCCCCCGGTGCCTGCGGCGGTCGGCAAATCTTCCCCGGCGATCGGTGGTGAGGGGGAGGCCATCCATTCGTGGCCCCCCCCTCGCGATCGCTCCCAGCCAATGGGATCATTTCCCTGCCTCTGTATTGTACACAGAGGCAGAGGAAATGATGTCATCTCTCCTCGGCTCGGTATTTTCCGTTCCGGGCCGAGGAGAGAAGACTGGAATGTAAGTGCACAACACAACACAACACAGTAGAACATGCCAGGCATACAAAACACCCCGATCCCCCCCCCGATCACCCCCCGATCGCCCCCCCAATCACCCCCCCCCCTGTCACAAACTGACACCAAGCAGGTTTTTTTTTTTTCCTGATTACTGCATAGTGTCAGTTTGTGACAGTTACAGTGTTGGGACAGTGAGTATTACCCCCTTTTAGGTCTAGGGTACCCCACTAACCCCCCCTAATAAAGTTTTAACCCCTTGATCACCCCCTGTCACCAGTGTCACTAAGCGATCATTTTTCTGATCGCTGTATTAGTGTCGCTGGTGACGCTAGTTAGGGACGTAAATATTTAGGTTCGCCGTCAGCGTTTTATAGCGACAGGGACCCCCATATACTACCTAATAAATGTTTTAACCCCTTGATTGCCCCCTAGTTAACCCTTTCACCACTGATCACTGTATAACCGTTACGGGTCACGCTGGTTAGTTCGTTTATTTTTTATAGTGTCAGGGCACCCGCCGTTTATTACCGAATAAAGGTTTAGCCCCCTGATCGCCCGGCGGTGATATGCGTCGCCCCAGGCAGCGTCAGATTAGCGCCAGTACCGCTAACACCCACGCACGCAGCATACGCCTCCCTTAGTGGTATAGTATCTGTACGGATCAATATCTGATCCAATCAGATCTATACTAGCGTCCCCAGCAGTTTAGGGTTCCCAAAAACGCAGTGTTAGCAGGATCAGCCCAGATACCTGCTAGCACCTGCGTTTTTCCCCTCCGCCCGGCCCAGCCCACCCAAGTGCAGTATCGATCGATCACTGTCACTTACAAAACACTAAACGCATAACTGAAGCGTTCAGAGTCAGGCCTGATCCCTGCGATCGCTAACAGTTTTCTTGGTAGCGTTTTGGTGAATTGGCAAGCACCAGCCCCAGGCAGCGTCAGGTTAGCGCCAGTACCGCTAACACCCACGCACACACCGTACACCTCCCTTAGTGGTATAGTATCTGATCGGATCAATATCTCATCCGATCAGATCTATACTAGCGTCCCCAGCAGTTTAGGGTTCCCAAAAACGCAGTGTTAGCGGGATCAGCCCAGATACCTGCTAGCACCTGCGTTTTGCCCCTCCGCCCGGCCCAGCCCACCCAAGTGCAGTATCGATCCATCACTGTCACTTACAAAACACTAAACTAAAGAGTCAGGCCTGATCCTGCGATCGCTAACAGTTTTTTTGGTAGCGTTTTGGTGAACTGGCAAGCACCAGCGGCCTAGTACACCCCGGTCGTAGTCAAACCAGCACTGCAGTAACACTTGGTGACGTGGCGAGTCCCATAAGTGCAGTTCAAGCTGGTGAGGTGGCAAGCACAAGTAGTGTCCCGCTGCCACCAAAAAGACAAACACAGGCCCGTCGTGCCCATAGTGCCCTTCCTGCTGCATTCGCCAATCCTAATTGGGAACCCACCGCTTCTGCAGCGCCCGTACTTCCCCCATTCACATCCCCAACCAATTGCAGTCGGCTGCATGAGAGGCATTTTCTTTATGTCCTCCCGAGTACCCCTACCCAATGAACCCCCCCAAAAAAAAAGTTGTGTCTGCAGCAAGCGCGGATATAGGCATGACACCCGCTATTATTGTCCCTCCTGTCCTGACAATCCTGGTCTTTGCATTGGTGAATGTTTTGAACGCTACCATTCACTAGTTGAGTATTAGCGTAGGGTACAGCATTCCACAGACTAGGCACACTTTCACAGGGTCTCCCAAGATGCCATCGCATTTTGAGAGACCCGAACCTGGAACCGGTTACAGTTATAAAAGTTACAGTTACAAAAAAAAGTGTAAAAAAAAAAAACACATACAAAAATATAAAATAAAAAAAAATAGTTGTCGTTTTATTGTTCTCTCTCTCTCTATTCTCTCTATTGTTCTGCTCTTTTTTACTGTATTCTATTCTGCAATGTTTTATTGTTGTTATGTTTTATCATGTTTGCTTTTCAGGTATGCAATTTTTTATACTTTACCGTTTACTGTGCTTTATCGTTAACCATTTTTTTGTCTTCAGGTACGCCATTCACGACTTTGAGTGGTTATACCAGAATGATGCCTGCAGGTTTAGGTATCATCTTGGTATCATTCTTTTCAGCCAGCGGTCGGCTTTCATGTAAAAGCAATCCTAGCGGCTAATTAGCCTCTAGACTGCTTTTACAAGCCGTGGGAGGGAATGCCCCCCCCCCCAACGTCTTCCGTGTTTTTCTCTGGCTCTCCTGTCTCAACAGGGAACCTGAAAATGCAGCCGGTGATTCAGACAGCTGACCATAGAGCTGATCAGAGACCAGAGTGGCTCCAAACATCTCTATGGCCTAAGAAACCGGAAGCTACGAGCATTTTATGACTTAGATTTCGCCGGATGTAAACAGCGCCATTGGGAAAGCATTTTATCACACCGATCTTGGTGTGGTCTGATGCTTTGAGGGCAGAGGAGAAATCTAGGGTCTAATAGACTCCAATTTTTTCAAAAAAGAGTACCTGTCACTACCTATTGCTATGATAGGGGATATTTACATTCCCTGAGATAACAATAAAAATGATTAAAAAAAAAAAAATGAAAGGAACAGTTTAAAAATAAGATAAAAAAAAATAAGAATAATAAAGAAAAAAAAAAAAAAGCACCCCTGTCCCCCCTGCTCTCGCGCTAAGACGAACGCAAGCGTCGGTCTGGCGTCAAATGTAAACAGCAATTGCACCATGCATGTGAGGTATCACCGCGAACGTCAGATCGAGGGCAGTAATTTTAGCAGTAGACCTCCTCTGTAAATCTAAAGTGGTAACCTGTAAAGGCTTTTAAAGGCTTTTAAAAATGTATTTAGTTTGTCGCCACTGCACGTTTGTGCGCAATTTTAAAGCATGTCATGTTTGGTATCCATGTACTCGGCCTAAGATCATCTTTTTTATTTCATCAAACATTTGGGCAATATAGTGTGTTTTAGTGCATTAAAATTTTAAAAAGTGTGTTTTTCCCCAAAAAATGCGTTTGAAAAATCGCTGCGCAAATACTGTGTGAAAAAAAAAATGAAACACCCACCATTTTAATCTGTAGGGCATTTGCTTTAAAAAAATATATAATGTTTGGGGGTTCAAAGTAATTTTCTTGCAAAAAAAAATATTTTTTTATGTAATCAAAAAGTGTCAGAAAGGGCTTTGTCTTCAAGTGGTTAGAAGAGTGGGTGATGTGTGACATAAGCTTCTAAATGTTGTGCATAAAATGCCAGGACAGTTCAAAACCCCTCCAAATGACCCCATTTTGGAAAGTAGACACCCCAAGCTATTTGCTGAGAGGCATGTCGAGTCCATGGAATATTTTATATTGTGACACAAGTTGCGGGAAAGAGACAATTTTTTATTTTTTTTATTTTTTTTTGCGCAAAGTTGTCACTAAATGATATATTGCTCAAACATGCCATGGAAATATGTGAAATTACACCCCAAAATACATTCTGTTGCTTCTCCTGAGTACGGGGATACCACATGTGTGAGACTTTTTGGGAGCCTAGCCGGGTACGGGACCCCGAAAACCAAGCACCGCCTTCAGGCTTTCTAAGGCCGTAAATTTTTGATTTCACTCTTCACTGCCTATCACAGTTTCGGAGGCCATGGAATGCCCAGGTGGCAAACCCCCCCCCCCAAATGACCCCATTTTGGAAAGTAAACACCCCAAGCTATTTGCTGAGAGGTACGGTGAGTATTTTGCAGACCTCACTTTTTGTCACAAAGTTTTGAAAATGGAAAAAAGAAAAAAAAAATGTTTTTTCTCGTCTTTCTTTATTTTCAAAAACAAATGAGAGCTGCAAAATACTCACCATGCCTCTCAGCAAATAGCTTGGGGTGTCTACTTTCCAAAATGGGGTCATTTGGGGGAGTTTTATGCCATCTGGGCATTTTATGGCCTTCAAAACTGTGATAGGTAGTGAGGAGTAAAATCAAAAATGTACGCCCTTAGAAATCCTGAAGGCAGTGATTGGTTTTTGCGGCCCCGTACGCGGCTAGGCTCCCAAAAAGTCCCACACATGTGGTATCCCCATACTCAGGAGACGCAGCTAAATGTATTTTGGGGTGCAATTCCACATATGCTCATGGCCTGTGTGAGCAATATATCATTTAGTGACAACTTTTTGTAATTTTTTTTTTTTTTTTTTTAGTCATTATTCAATCACTTGGGACCAAAAAAAATGAATATTCAATGGGCTCAACATGCCTCTCAGAAATTTCCTTGGGGTGTCTACTTTCCAAAATGGGGTCATTTGTGGGGGTTTTGTACTGCCCTGCCATTTTAGCACCTCAAGAAATGACATAGGCAGTCATAAATTAAAGGCTGTGTAAATTCCAGAAAATGTACCCTAGTTTGTAGGCGCTATAACTTTTGCGCAAACCAATAAATATACACTTATTGACATTTTTTTACCAAGGACATGTGGCCGAATACATTTTGGCCTAAATGTATGACTAAAATTGAGTTTATTGGATTTTTTTTAGAACAAAAAGTAGAAAATATCATTTTTTTTCAAAATTTTCGGTCTTTTTCCGTGTATAGCGCAAAAAATAAAAATGGCAGAGGTGATCAAATACCATCAAAAGAAAGCTCTATTTGTGGGAAGAAAAGGACGCAAATTTAGTTTGGGTACAGCATTGCATGACCGCGCAATTAGCAGTTAAAGCGACGCAGTGCCAAATTGTAAAAAGTGCTCTGGTCAGGAAGGGGGTAAATCCTTCCGGGGCTGAAGTGGTTAAGATACAGTATTCACCATTCTTATGTGTTTTTGAACACTTAATTTTTTATTGTCGTTAGTGATTTTTTATTATATTTTTTATATATTTTATTCATTTTTTGTTTTGTTTTTTTTGGTGTTCTGCAAAGAAATTATCACTAACACAATAGGTACACACCTCAGGACATGGTACCTCCTTTTTAGATATCACTGTTATATTTATCAATAGCACGTATTCTGTTATTTGTTAGCGCCACACTTTATTATTAACTGTTTAAATATGTTAACTCATAGATTTGAGGTTGTATTGAAACAGATTAGATCAAATAAAAACATAGTTCTAGGAACTAGTTAGATAATAATTAGGGTTGTCCCGATACCGATACTAGTATCGGTATCGGCACCGATACCGAGCATTTGCCCAAGTACTTGTACTCGGGCAAATGCTCCCGATGCTTCCCCCGATACCTAGAGGACAGCTGTGATCGGCGCGTGGGGGAGTTACAAGATTCTCCCTCAGCGGCTTTCACCAGCTTTAGTGACATACAGCGGTGATCGCTCACAGCTGACTGTCACTGCATCCTCCTCCGTGCCCCCTCCGTTCCTCTGTGCCTCTCCACTGTCCCCTGCATTCCTCTCTCCTTATCTGTCCCCCTCCGTTCTCCCCCTCCGTTCCTCTCTCCTTATCTGTCCCCCTCCGTTCTCCCCCTTCGTTCCTCTCTCCTTATCTGTCCCCCTCCCTTCCTCTCTCCTTATCTGTCCCCCTCCGTTCTCCCCCTCCGTTCCTCTCTCCTTATCTGTCCCCTTCGTTCTCCCCCTCAGTTCCTCCGTCCCCCTCCTCCTTCCTTTGTGTATGGATAGAGTCAGCTGACTCTGTCCATTCACATAACTGAAACATTGTAATCACCTGTGATTACGATGTGTCAGTTTATGAATGGAGAGAAGCCGCTGTCTTCTCTCCATTCATTCTCAGTGCAGCTGAGGCTGCAGAGAAAGGGACTGGTGAATCTCTATCCTCCGTCTCTTTCTCTGTCTCAAGGGGGAACAGACCTCTGATATCTCACCAAAGCCCCCAAAAAGGGCGGATTAAAAAAAAAAAAACAATAAAGAATAAAAAAAATTATTGTAAAAAATAAAAATTGTAAAAAAAAAAAACACACACACACACATACAACGTTCACCCCCCCCCCCCCCCAAAAAAATAGCAAAAAAAAAAACTGTCACGTGACATTAAAAAAAAAGTATCGGTAATCGGTATCGGCGGTCCTAAAAAAGTGGTATCGGACAACCCTAGTAATAATATCTTTGTTTTGAGGAAAGAAAGAAAAGCTTCCATTACTTCTGGATCAGTTTTCATATGTGTTCTATTAAATAATTTATCTATTATTATTACCAGAAATTATATAAATGAATAAGTATTTTCTCATTTCATTTATATATTCTAAAGCTATAGGAATCAGAGGTAATAAGAATTGTAACTTGAATGTAACATGTTTCCACACAGTGTGTGACTATCAGAATGCAGTTACATTCAGTTACAAAATCAGGTTTTTTATAGAGAACCATCTCTTAATATAAAACAATGAAGAGATACTAGGATTTTGGTAGTCAGTCCATTGAATCTTCTTGGTCCATGGATGATGTGGCATAACGGCCTCTCTTGTGAGAATGATAATTCCCATTTTGTTCTGAAATTTTCTGAGTACTGCCTGAAGGTGAAGTTGATGCCATTCTTCTGCGTGTAGGGGAGTTGCTGCTTGTGGGTTCTGTCAGATTTAATTTTAAAAGGGTCTGTTGTAGTTCATCTGCTGATCTGCTTCTGTAAATAGTACCTTGGTAAGTAAATCTGACAGAAAAGGGGAAACCCCATTGATACATAATGTTGTGGCGTTGCAGTTCCATTAGTTGGGGTTTCATGGAGCGTCTTTTAGTAATAGTGAGTTGGGATAGATCAGCAAAGATTTGATAATTGTGTCCTTGAAAATTAAGTTCCTTTTTTTCTCTTGCAGCAGTTAATATTTGTTCTTTTGTTCTGTAATAATGGAATTTTGTGATTATATCACGTCGGGGTCCATCTTTCTTTTTGGCTGTGAGGGCTCTATGTACTCTGTCCAATTCTAAACGTTCAATAGGGATTTCTGGCTTTAGTTCTTGTAATAGAGCGGTAATAGTAGATTGTAATGCCCCGTACACACGGTCGGATTTTCCGATGGAAAATGTCCGATCAGAGCGTGTTGTTGGAAATTCCGACCGTGTGTGGGCTCCATCGGACATTTTCCATCGGATTTTCCGACACACAAAGTTGGAGAGCAGGAGATAAAATTTTCCGACAACAAAGTCCGTTGTCGGAAATTCCGATCGTGTGTACACAAATCCGACGGACAAAGTGCCACGCATGCTCAGAATAAATAAAGAGATGAAAGCTATTGGCCACTGCCCCGTTTATAGTCCCGACGTACGTGTTTTACGTCACCGCGTTTAGAACGATCGTTTTTCCGACAACTTTGTGCGACCGTGTGTAGACAAAACAAGTTTGAGCCAACATCCGTCAGAAAAAATCCTAGGATTTTGTTGTCGGAATGTCCGAACAAAGTCCGACCGTGTGTACGCCCTATTAGTCTGTCACTGTCTCAGTGATTCCCCTTATGCGCAAGTTTGAAAGTCTGGCTCTATTTTCGAAATCTTCGAGCTTAGTTTGAAGTATTAAATTTTCTTCTTTTAAGTGTTCCAATTCTGTTATATTTTCTTGGGTTGTAATTTCAATTTCATCCATCTTTATTTCTAAGGCTGCTGCGTGGTTTCCCAGCTCTCTAATTTCTTTAGTTAGGCTGTTTGTTATTTGGTCTGAAGTTTGTTTTAAAGCCTTATGGAGCATTTTTTCAAATTGTAATAATATTACTGGGGATGCTGAGGAGGCTTGAGGAGAATTTTGTGAAAGTATTTGCTCTGTATCTGACTCAAATGGAGAGTCTTGCTGTGACATTTTCTTTCTGTGAGAGCGCCCTGATGCTGTATATTGTGAGGTGACTGGCGCCGCTTTAGTTGCGGTGTGCGCCTGTGAGCTCTTTGTGAGATGATTTTTATTTTTGCCACGGCTTCCTCCCAGTACCATTTTTCCTGCCCAAACTTTCACAGTTTGTTCCCAGGGGCAAAGAGGTTCAAATGGGTACCTTTTGAGCCTGCAGTCTCCGCTTTATCCTTTTCTTCTCTCCTCAGCGGTGTGGAGCTCTAGCAATGCATGTCTGCTGCGCTAGACTCCGCGCATGCGCCCCCACAATGTGATTTCAATTGTAGACCAACCCAGTGTTTTAGTTAACATTTGCTTTTTTAAGCAAACCTGTATGTAAAAAAGTTAGTTGTGCATATTTTCAAACTGCATCCAGAGTTTATTAAAAATGCACTTTTATCAACTTAACAAGCAGGCTGCAATAATTTAACATCAAAGCTTGATCATAAATCTGTATTTTTATGTTTTTTCACAATTATGCACCATAACAATGTATGACATTTAAATCTTATGGGATGCAGTTAACTAATATTTTATTCCAAGAGAGGAGTTAATTAAAAGAAATGTCATATTTTATGTTAACATTGCAGCATAGATAGCCAATATACTCTAGATCAATGTACAATTTAATTGCAATTTTTTTCTTAAGTTTACTGTGTGTGCATGTTTCAAACAAAATGTGTTTGTAGCAGTAACTGTTCAGTAGAGTACAAAAAAATCTCTTTAATCATACCTACAAATAAAATATAAAACACTAAACTACCGAGATAGATGTGGATGAAAAGTAATCTGATTATATTGGATCTCAGTAAGCATTCTTTTGAAAAACTCAAGCCTTAATGTTTTGAATTTTGGCAGTGTTTCGTAACAAGATAATATAAATATAGCTTTAGAGTAAAATTTACATTATCCAGTATTACTTGGGGTTATTTATAAAATGAAATAGCTTTATAACTCTTTCCCTCATACGAATAAAAACAAGAAAAGAAAGGCTCAAGACTGCAAAATACAAAATGTATTTTAGTCCTGTGTTTTCCTGTGTATGAGACATGGTACTGCTAGTGTCCTACAGTACATCATAAAGCTAATCAATGTTATCAGTAGAGCCTTTGGTAAGTACATACTCAGGTTTCAGTTATTAGCACAAGCACTAGAGTGAGCATATGTATTTATTCAGCAGATTGGATGTGTCTGCTTCAAATTGTTCCTTGGAGATATTGAAAAGTCCAATGGTCCTATTGAATATTTAAAAATTGATCAATCCTGGTGTCCTGAGGGACTATCTCATTTCTTGAGACCCTAAAATTCCAGTACAAATACCCTCCAAATGTCCCCTTTTTTTGGAAAGTAGACAGTTCAAGGTATTTAGTAAGAGGCATGTAAATTTTTTGAAGTTGCCATTTTTGGTCACAATTGTTTTGAAAATGAATACATGTAATAAATATAGTTTTTTTCACATTTTTTGGTGATCAGGGATTTTTTACACTATTATTATAGCAGTGATGATCTCTGTTATAAGCAATGGTTTTACTGTCATGAATGGCATTCATTCATAACAGCTTGCTTATTATTGTGATGATGTGTGTCAGGTACTCACCAAGGCCGAGATGCTGAGAGCGGCTCCCCTTGCAGCTGAGTGCGCTCTACCCCTGAAGGTTACACAGAGGGTATAGGGCACAGAGAGGCACAGGTCGCCAGCAGGTAGAAGAGGCTTACGCGGAGATCTTCTGAAGGAGGGATGAACCGTGCAGGGCAGACTTGACACTGGACTGAATGAGAAGCCCGGCCGGGGCTCTGACACCTTGATCCAGGAAAAGGAGACTGGAGCAGGGTCGGAGGAGGAGGCTGAGGGTCAAACACAGGGATCAGGCAGCGGAGAAGTCCTTTAGGCAAGCCGGGGTCATACACAGAGATCAAGCAGTAGAGAAGTCCTTAAGCAAGCCGGTGGTCAAACACAGGGATCAGGCAATAGAGAAGTCCTTAGGCAAGCCGAGGGTTAAACACAGAGATCAGGCAAACAGAGAATTCCTTTAAGCAAGCCAAGGGTCAAGTGTTGGAGAGATTCAGAGGAAGTCAGGGTCAATCCGGGTCACAACAGGCAGGCACAGGTACTGTCAAGTTCTCACATACCTGACTGATGAGCCCGATAGTGCAGAGGAAGGCCTCCCTTACGTATCTGACTCGCGGCCCCTGGTAGAGCAGACAGGTGGCACGGGAGTGCAGAATGGTATGAGTGCCTGGCAGGATCAACAGCAGATGGATCAGATGGCCAGCACAGCAGATAGGACCAGCAGGCTGGATGGAGACGCAGACAGGTGAGCAGACTGGATGGATCAGCAGACAGGTGAGCAGATTGGATGGATCAGCAGACAGGTGAGCAAACTGGATGGATCAGCAGACAGGTAAGCAGACTGGATGGATCAGCAGACATGTGAGCAGACTGGATGGATGAGCAGACAGGTGAGCAAACTGGATGGATCAGTAGACAGGTAAGCAGACTGGATGGATCAGCAGGCAGGTGAGCGGACTGGATGGATCAGCAGACAGGTGAGCAAACTGGATGGATCAACAGACAGGTGAGCAGACTGGGACTGAAGCTGGATGGCTGCAGTAGGTAAGTATAGCAGACTGGAGGAGAGTCTTGGAATGTCAGGCAGGCCAGGTCGATAATCAGGCTGGCAACAAAGGTACAAGAGAAGCAGGCAGAAGGTATGGTCAAACAAGCCAAGGGTAAGATGCAGGCGGATAACAGGAACAGTCTCAAAACAAGCCGGGTCAAACAGGAGCAGATATCAGATCTTCAGGAAACACATACACAGAGCTGCAGATCAAACAGTAAGGACACAGAGCTGCTGAGGTGTTTAAATAAGGCAGCCTGGTGCCAGTCACTGAAATCAACCCGGACTAAGTTAACCCTTAGGTGGCAGATCCATGACATTGCCCAGCCTCCGGATGCCCAATTAAGCCAACTTCACATCATGGGATCTCTTGAAGGATTGCATTCGTTCTTTAGCATGAATATTGCTTTCAGGCTCCCAAGAGTTATTTTCCGGCCCATACCCCTTCCATTTAATTAGATACTGAACCTGATTGTACCTCCTTCTACAATCCAAGATTGCCTCCACCTCAAATTCCTCCTCTCCATTGACTATTACAGGCTCCGATGGACCAGTACTTCGTTTAGGGAAGGGATTCGGAACAGCAGGTTTCAAAAGAGTCATATGGAAGACGGGGTGAACTTTAAGTGAATCAGGTAATTCCAGCTCATAAGCTACGTCATTGATCTTTCTCTTTACAGGGAAGGGACCCATAAACTTAGGGCCCAATTTTCTTGAGGGGCAAGCCATTTTCAAGTTCACTGTAGACAACCCTACCTGGTTGCCGGGTTCCAGAATAAGTTCTCGTCGTTTCTTCTTATCAAAGATCTTTTTATTGTACTCCTGTGTTTTGGTCATGGTTTCTTGCAACAGCTTGTTGGTTTTAAGGAAGAAATCCATTGTTGACCTCAGGAATTGAACATTCAGGTATGGCACTAGGCAGGTAGGATGGGTGGAAGCCATAACTGGCGAAGAATGAGGTTTGTTTATAGCCTGAATGGAAGGAGTTATTGTAAGCAAACTCAGCAATAGGGAGTAGCGAGACCCAGTCGTCTTGTGAAAAGGAGGAAAAGCAACGGAGATACTGCTCCAGGGTCTGATTGGTTTTCTCCTTTTTGCCCGTTCGTCTGAGGATAATATGCGGAGGAGAAGGCCAATCAATTTCAAGGGAACCATACAGAGACTTCCAGAACCTAGAGGTGAACTGGACACCCCGGTCAGGCACGATGTTGGCTGGAACACCATGGAGCCTTATGCCGCGTACACACGGTCGTACTTTTCGTCTACAAAAGTCAGACAGCCTGTCCGACAGACTTCCGGCAGACTTTCGGT
This sequence comes from Lithobates septentrionalis, assembly GCA_037952835.1. Lineage (NCBI taxonomy): Eukaryota > Metazoa > Chordata > Amphibia > Anura > Ranidae > Lithobates > Lithobates septentrionalis. The sequence continues at coordinate 403,177 of JBBDGP010000707.1, forward strand.
GGACTTGCGGCGGACTTGCGGCCTACTTTCTAACGAACGGACTTGCCTACACACGACCACACAAAAGTCGGTCGGATTCGTACGTGATGACGTACACCGGACTAAAATAAGGAAGTTCATAGCCAGTAGCCAATAGGTGCCCTAACGTGGCTTTTTGTCCGTCGGACTAGCACACAGACGAGCGGATTTCGGGGTCCGTCGTAGTTACGAAGTAAAGTTTTGAAGCATGTTTCAAATCTAAAGTACGTCGGATTTGAGGCTAAAAAAGTCAGTTGAAAGTCCGGAGAAGCCCACACACGATCGGATTACCAGCCAGCTTTAGTCCGTCAGCGTCCGTTGGACTTTTGTAGACGAAAAGTACGACCGTGTGTACGCGGCATTATATTTTCTTTGATGAAGATCTTTGCCATTTCCACAGCAGAGGGTGTCCCTTTCATAGGCAAAAAGTGAGCAATTTTGGACAGCCTGTCCACTACCATGAAGATGGTGGAAAAACCCTCTTCCGGAGGAAGTTCCACAATGAAAGCCATTGAGATCATCTTCCAGAGTCTCTCTGGAATGGGCAATGGCTTCAGTTGATCCCAGGCTTTTACCCGGCTGCTCTTGCTTAGGGAGCAGGTGGTACAAGACTCTACATAACCCTTATGCCGCGTACACACGATCGGAATTTCTGACCACAAATGTTCGATGTGAGCTTGTTGTCGGTAGTTCCAATCGTGTGTAGGCTTCATCTGACATTTTGTGTCGGAATTTCTGACAACAGATGTTTGAGAGCTGGACCTCGAATTTTCCGACAACAATCCGCTGTCGTAACTTCCGGGCATGTGTAGACAATTCCGACTCACAAAATTCCATGCATGCTCTGAATCAAGTGCGAGACGGAAGCGCTCGGTCTGGTAAAACTAGCGTTCGTAATGGAGATAGCACATTCATCACGCTGCAAAGTTTTTAATCTTTTAATGCAGCGCATTCTCTTCTTCTTTAGAAGCTAGAATAATGAAGTTGTTTTGTTGCTGATATTCACACAGAGTTCTGACAAACTGATTTCTTTATTATTTCTCGTGATCTCTTGAATAACCTTTTTTTTTTCACCAGATCTCCAGAATAATATTTCTATTTTTTTTAAAGTGATCTCCTTTTTTTTATCAGGATCTCATTATTTTTTTTAATGTTTTTTTTCTAGTGATCTCCCTAATATTTTTTGTCGTTTTGTGTGTCAAGTTACCTCAACACCATTATTATCTTATATTTTTTAACCTCAAGGAGATTGGTTGGTGTTGGTGTTCCTTGTCAATTTGACATTGTATTTTTGAAATGTACCTGCCTACTCACAAACAAACTGTCCATTTTTAACTAAAACACGTAGCCAAGTATTTGTGAAACTTAAATAGACATTTATTAGGGGTCATAACAAAATAAAGAGGAAGGCAACGCTGGATAATCTGTTGAAGTTGGCAAAGCCTTTGTACCCCAGGGCAGACATTAATTATTTGACAGGCAAAATTGGTAGCCTGAGGAGTCCATTTAATAGGGAGCACAATACGATCCAGGACTCCAAGAGATCGGGAGCAGCAGATGACATGTATATCCTGAGGCTGTGGTCTTACAACAGCCTGCGTCTTTTGCCAGACCAGACCGAACCCAGACCATCAATCTCTTGTCTTCCTTCCACACTTCCTTCCAGGCTGTGGCTGTGGTGTTGGAGTTGTGGCAGGAGGTGGAGGAGGAGTATGGTCCAATTCACATATGTGACTTTTTTTGTGAGTTCGCCCATCACTCCCTTATTTAGGGCCTGATACATGACTTCCTCACAAATGAGGCGTTGGCCCACCTCCATTTCCTGAAATTTGCTGGCTGTCATGCAGGCATAGGCCTCTTGAAGATTGGGGGAGGTTCTGAGGGCAGCAGTAGCCTACCAAATCAAAGAAAGTGCTGACTCCTTCACATTACTCCCCTTCCTGAGCCTTTTTGTTGGAAGGTGGTTGGGCTACTGGGCATGGCCACCTCCTGGCTGCCACTTTCCACAGCTACCTTCTGGCTGCCACTTTCCACGGCCTCCTCCTGGCTGAGACTTTCCATGCCCTCCTCCTGGCTGAGACTTTCCTGTGTATGAAAATGGGACATAGTTTTAGTTTTTTGGTCATTTATCACAAACAATTTAGAGCTCATGACTGTTGCAAATTGAATGTTAACAAATAGAAAAGACTATCCTTCTGACCCCAGCATTTTTCATTCTTGTCCCAATCATTTTTGGCTACTACTGTCTATTGATATGTAAACCACTTTGTTAAATCAGAAATTAGTGATCAATAATAACATCTAGTTGACATCATTAATTTTTGACAAGAAATATGTTGAACAATGATATACCTGGCTCAAGCTGGGCTCCTCCACATCTTCCTGGGTGGAAGGCCCAGGTTTGACTTCTGAAGCCTCATCTGAAGGAAGAGTGGAAGGAAGGGTTGAGAGTGATGGCCTGATTTTAGTCTGGTCTGACAAAAAACGCAGTCTGTCGTAGTACCACAGCTTGGGGACATATACGTTATCTGCTGCTGCTCCTGATATCATGGAATCCTGGAGCTTCTTGTGCTCCCTATTATACGTGCTCCTCGGGCCACCAATTTTGCACTTCAAATGGTTGCCATGGGAATCACCAGCTTCACCATTTCAAGCAATTGATCCAACGCTGCCTTCCTCTTTATTTTATTATTATAAAAAGGGTGTTTCACCTACCACGGACAGGGCAGCTCCCTGTATTTATCACTGAAGCTAGGGAGGAAGTCATGATCATTGAATCTATCCATTTTCTCTGCAAGACACAACACAAGACAAACCCTAATGTCAGGCTAAACTCTCCTAATCATGTCCCAATATAGGCCTCAATCTATAAGCAGTATAGGCCATTCATGCCCCAAGTTAAAATTGTACCTTCGTTATCACAATCGGCGTTTACGCTACTCTGTCCTCCGCTCACAGATCGCACGTACGATGCACGCGTGTTACGCTTCATATACACTGCGTATGCATGAAACTCCACCCGCCCCTGACCTTCTTTCTTTATCATTTAAAGTTTATTGAAACAAAGAAAGAAACATAGAAATGCACTGTACAATGCAAGTTTCGCAGGTGCAACTGCGTACTTTTCGCCAGTTACATATTAAACTGTTAGTGTAAAACTAGTACAAAGGTCTCAATTGCTATCAGACTCTGAGAATCTAAAGATATTTCCACTGAGGTATCTTTGTGTCTATAAGAGTTATATGATTTCTGTATACACTGTGTTATCCATTATGTCAGAAACATCTTTCCAAGGGTTCAGAACACTTAATATTGATGTTGTGTATAAGTAATGTTTCTGTATCTATCTAAAGCAATCTTTCTCATGCATAAGGGAGAAGTACATGTAAAATAGATATAGTCCAGTGAAGAAGAGAGGTTAAAGGCCAGCAAGAAGGGAACAAGGAAGAAAATGAAAAAAAGAGAGTATGTGAGGAAAGTGGGATGTGGAAGTAGGAGGAGGTAAGGAAAATATAGGATAAAGGAGACATATAAGGTACAGAAGGAAGGCACCCACTCAAGGCTCCATCACCTTCCCCACGTATAATTCAGGTAGGGAAATCTGTGGAGTATTTAAAAATCAGCCACGGTTGACACGTTTTGTGGAAGCGTTCAATGTGGCCTTTGTCTTGGGCCAATGTGTCTTCCATTTCATGGATTTCACTAACTTTCGACACCCAATCGTTAACAGAGGGGGTAGAGGTAGACAACCAATGTAGAGGGATTTGGGATTTAGCTGCATTGAGGAGATGAATCGTCAATGAGCGTTTGTAGAGTTTAAAAGAGGAATTGGACAAGTGTAAGAGACAACATGCTGGGGTCAGCTCCACTCTAGTCTCTGTAATTTTTTTGATTAAAGTCTTTACTTCATTCCAGTAGGGTTCCATTTTGGAACAGTACCACCATATGTGAGCTAGTGTGCCCTTCTCTGAGAGACATCTCTAGCATGTGTCCGATTTTTGTATGTCCCATTTGTGCAATTTGTCAGGTGTTTTATACCAATGGGTCAGTAGTTTGTAATTTGTCTCTTGCAGTTTTGTGCTTATAGAACATTTATGCGCTAGCATAGCAACGTACCTCCATTGTTTGTCTGTAATCTCCATTTCAAGTTCCTCCGACCATCTCCTCCTGTGTCCGCCTGATTTATCCGCTCCCAAGCGACTCAACCACGCATATGTAACAGATGTAGCCTTGTCAATTGGATTCCCCTCCCGACAAACTGACTCCAAGGCCGTCAGGGGTCTTTGCAATTTTTGAGGTTCCTTAACCGCTTGCCGACCGCCGGCTGTCAATTGACGGCCAGGCGGCGCGGCTCTCGTTGCGGGAGGGCGTCATATGACGGCCTCCCATTTAAACAGGGAATGCGCGCGATCGTGCGCGCGCATCCCTGTTCCTTCGGTGGCGGCGTGTCACGGAGACACCGCTCGCCGCCGAGGGGGGTGAACAGCCATTGGACATGGCTGTTTACCACGTGATCGGCCGTGATGAAGTCACGGCCGATCACAAATAGGTCCACCCCATTGTGCACGGCGCATGCGCGCGATCGCGAGCGCGCTGCGCGTGCACGTCGGTGACGGAGTGTTCCCGGGAACACTACTCGTCACCGACGCCGGTAAACAGCCATTGGCTGGCTGTTTACCCACGTGATCGGCTGTGATCCATTCACAGCCGATCATAAATGTAAACACAGAGCGGTAACTAGCTGTTACCAGCTCTTCTCTCCTCACACACCGTTTCCAGTGTGAGGAGAGAAGAGCCAGAAGCAGTGAGTTATCGATCTGTGTTCTGTAGTGTCTGCACCAACACCACACCTGTCCCATCGCCCCCCCCAATTGTCATCTGTCACCCAACAGTCACCAGTGTCACCCAATAAAGTGCACCTGTCACATAAGGGACTGCCATCAGTGACCGTCAGCAGTGCGCCTGTCACCCGTCACAAATCAGTGACCATCAGCGGTGCACCTGTCACCCGTCACCCATCAGTGACCGCCAGCCGTCACCCATCACCCATAAGTGACCGCCAGCCGTCACCCGTCACCCATCCGTGACCGCCAGCCGTCACCCGTCACCCATCCGTGACCGCCAGCCGTCACCCATCCGTGACCGCCAGCCGTCACCCATCAGTGACCGCCAGCCGTCACCCATCAGTGACCACCAGCCGTCACCCATCAGTGACCGCCAGCCATCACCCATCACCCATCAGTGACCGCCAGCGGTGCACCTGTCACCCGTCACAAATCAGTGACCATCAGCGGTGCACCTGTCACCCGTCACAAATCAGTGACCATCAGCGGTGCACCTGTCACCCGTCAGCCATCACCCGTCACCCATCTGTGACCGCCAGCCATCACCTGTCACCCATCAGTGATCGCCACCCGTCACCCATCAGTGACCGCCAGCCATCACCCGTCACCCATCAGTGACCGCCAGCCATCACCCATCAGTGACCGCCAGCCATCACCCGTCACCCATCAGTGACCGCCAGCCATCACCCGTCACCCATCAGTGACCGCCAGCCATCACCCGTTACCCATCACCTGTCACCCATCAGTGACCGTCAGCCATCACCGATCACCTGTCATCTTTTAGTGACCGTCACCCATCACCAGTAACTGTCCGTGGCCTGTCACCCATCAGTGACCATCGCCTGTCACACCGTCATCACCAATCAGTGAACGTCAGCTGCCACCTATCGCACAGCCCATCAGTGACCGTCACCTGCCACCTGTCACACCGCGTCATGTCCAAAAGATTATTCAGCAGTGAGGAGGCGTTCCAGATCCTCTCCATGACCGATGAGAGCAACGGGGAGTTCTCATCAGATTCTAATTTGGATTCTGATTCAAGTTCGGCATTTGAACCAAATAGTGAATCGGCAAATGATTCGGAGGAAGAATGGGTCCCTCCCAAAAGGGCACGGCACTCTGGAAACCAGGATTATATTCCCAGGCCCAGTACCAGCGCTGCCACCACCAATATGCCCCAGGAACAATTTCCCAGGCCCAGTACCAGCGCTGCCGCCAGCGTTAGGCCCCGGGAACAAATGCCCAGTACCAGCGCTGCCACCACCAATAGGCCCCAGGAACAAATTCCCAGGCCCAGTACCAGAGCTGCCGCCAGCGTTAGGCCCCGGGAACAAATGCCCAGTACCAGCGCTGCCGCCGGCGATAGGCCCCAGGAACAAATGCCCAGACCCAGTACCAGTCCTGCCACATCACGCCTGAGTACCAGCACAGGAAATTCCAATCCAACTACTGGAGTGTCACACCCCCCAAGAGCCAGGGCCTCTACATACATGCCAGATGGTCTTGCCAACCCAATATGGCTGCCTTCCAACTCGGCATCGCCAATTATTCCCCCGTTCACAGCACTGCCAGGTGTGCAGACCAACACCCAAAATTTCTCAGAGATTGATTTCTTTTATATGTTTTTGCCCGACACTATGCTACAATTTATTGTGGACCAGACAAATTTGTATGCCCAGCAATATATTGCCAACAACCCCCAATCATCCTATGCCCGTCCTTTTGAGTGGAGAGATCTGAATTTGGAGGAATTCAAAGTGTTTATGGGCCTCACCCTAAACATGGGGATTACAAAAAAAAATGAAGGACATGCCTATTGGTCCACCCACCCCATCCACAGTATGCCCATTTATTCTGCCCTAATGACAAGGTCCCGATACAAGATGATAATGCGCTTTCTTCACTTCAGCGACAACACCCAGTGCCCTCCCCACAATCATCCAAATTACGACAAGTTATACAAGATTCGCCCACTGATAAATTTCTTTTCTCAACAATTTGCAGAACTCTATGTCCCCGATCAGAAAATTTGCGTCGATGAGTCCCTGGTACCCTTTTCAGGCCGGCTAGGAATAAAGCAGTATATTCCTAGCAAAAGGGCCAGATACGGAGTAAAGTTATATAAGCTATGTGAGAGAGCCACAGGATATTTGTATGCATTCCGTATATATGAAGGAAAAGATTCCCAGCTCCAGCCCCCTGAGTGCCCGGCCTACATGGGCACAACTGGAAAGATTGTATGGGACCTGGCATACCCACTTCTAAACAAAGGATATCACATTTACGTTGACAACTTTTACACCAGCCTGCCCCTTTTCAAACATTTATACATCGCAAAAACCCTGGCCTGTGGAACCTCCAGAAAAAATAGAAAGGGCTTCCCACAATCTTTAGCGAATAAAAAGCTGCGAAGGGGGGAAAGAACTTCATTGAGATGCAACGAAGTGCTGGCCTTGAGGTGGAAGGATAAGAGGGACGTGCACATGATGTCCACCATCCATGAAGACACTGCAATTGTGGTACAAAGAAGACGAGGTCCCATTGAAAAGCCAACATGTGTCCAAGATTATAATCTCTACATGGGGGGGGGTAGATTTTAACGATCAAATGATTCAGCCCTATTTGTCAATAAGGAGGTCCCGATTCTGGTATAAGAAGGTAGCAATTTATCTCATCCATTTGGCCATTTACAATTCCTACGTAGTCTACACCAAATCCATTGAAAGCCCCGCCCCCTTCCTAAAATTCATAGAAGAAGTTGTCACGTCCCTCATCTATCACCAAAGACCCCCCCAAGAAGACCTTCGCTCTGAGGCTGTTTGCCGACTCCATGAGCGCCACTTCCTCTTCAGCATTCCACCATCTGAAGCAGGCCGAAGACAGCAAAAAAAATGTCGCGTGTGCACCAAAAAAGGATTTAGAAGAGATACCAGCTACCATTGTCCCCAGTGTCCCTCCCAACCTGGCCTTTGCATTGGTGAATGCTTCCAAATTTATCACACATCCATAAAATATTAGCCCATATTTTTAACCATTTCCCCATTTTCACCATCTGTGCTGACCATTTTCCATTCTTTCCCAAATTACCATGCCACTGCCTTCCATGTGAACTGACCCTGGCCTGTTTTTTGACTATGCCTCTGCCTACCGTTTGGACTGCTTTCATGTGAACTGACCCTGGCCTGTTTTGTGACTATGCCTCTGCCTACCGTTTGGACTGCCTCCACGTGAACTGACCCTGGCCTGTTTTATCAACTACTCTACTGCCTACCGCTTGGACTGCTTACATGTGAACCGACCCTGGCCTGTTTTATGGACTATGCTTTTGCCTACCGCTTGGACTGATCTGTTGCCCTGCTACTGTAGTACACAGAGGTCTCACATATGTGAGGGGCTCCAGAATTGTTTTTCCGGTTGGAGAAAACAATTATTTTTGTTTTCTCCGGGTTTCGGAGTTAGGGTCTGGAGTCCGGAGGCTTCATAGAGATTTGGGTGGGTCGAAGCCTCTACCCCTGTGCCCCTGTGCACAGGTCTTACCTGATTGTGGCCCTCAGCCTGCTGCTGACTTACTGCCACCATGCCCATGCCTGTCGCGGTACAATAATGAGTGTCTGCAGTTAACAGTGTACCAGGACCATATTATGGCTGTGCTGGCTGTCTCTGCCTGGACAATTTCTATGGACTGTGATGTGCTGACAATATCCTTGTGCGGACTATAGACAATATTCCTGCCTGCTGCCTGGATAGTTAATATTGCTGTCGCTAAGCACCTCCTTGCCTGCTGCCTGGATCAGTGCTCTCCTCTGTGGATACTACTAAAAGCACAGGTAATGCTTTTTTTTTTACCCTTTCTGCAATAGAATTTATTTTGGATTGTAATTATTGGTATGTGCATGCTATGTGTTAGAAATATGAAGGGTTTTCAAAAATGATAGGTTGCCAGGAAATTATATATGTCATTTATGCTCCTAGAACGCCTGATGGTGCTACTTTGATGTTGGGCCTCTGTATGTGGCCAGGCTGTGTAAAAGTCTCACACATGTGGTATCGCCATACTCAGGAGGAGTAGCAGAATGTATTTTGGGGTGTCATCTTTGCTACGTACATGCTATGTGTTGGAAATATCTGATAAATGGACAACTTTGTGTAAAAAAAAATGCGTTTTCATTTTTTTCCACATTTTCCAAAAACTTTTGGAAAAAATGAACCGTTCAAAAGACTCATTATGCCTCATAGATTATACGTTGGGGTGTTTGCTTTCCAAAATGGGGTCATTTTGGGGGCAATTCCATTGTCCTGGTGCTCCAGGGCCTTCAAAAATGCAATAGGTGGTTGAGAAATGAGATGTGTCATTTATGCTCGTAGATCGCCTGATGGTGCTACTCCAATGTTGGGCCTTTGTATGTGGCCACGCTGTGTAAAAGTCTCACACATGTGGTATCGCTATACTCAGGAGGAGTAGCAGAATGTATTTTGGGGTGTCATCTTTGCTACGTACATGCTATGTGTTGGAAATATCTGATAAATGGACAACTTTGTGTAAAAAAAAATGCGTTTTCATTTTTTTCCACATTTTCCAAAAACTTTTGGAAAAAAATGAACCGTTCAAAAGACTCATCATGCCTCATAGATTATACGTTGGGGTGTTTGCTTTCCAAAATGGGGTCATTTTGGGGGCAATTCCATTGTCCTGGTGCTCCAGGGCCTTCAAAAATGCAATAGGTGGTTGAGAAATGAGATGTGTCATTTATGCTCGTAGATCGCCTGATGGTGCTACTCCAATGTTGGGCCTTTGTATGTGGCCACGCTGTGTAAAAGTCTCACACCTGTGGTATCGCTATACTCAGGAGGAGTAGCAGAATGTATTTTGAGGTGTCATCTTTGCTACGTACATGCTATGTGTTGGAAATATCTGATAAATGGACAACTTTGTGTAAAAAAAAATGGGTTTTCATTTTTTTCCACATTTTCCAAAAACTTTTGGAAAAAAATGAACCGTTCAAAAGACTCATTATGCCTCATAGATTATACGTTGGGGTGTTTGCTTTCCAAAATGGGGTCATTTTGGGGGCAATTCCATTGTCCTGGTGCTCCAGGGCCTTCAAAAATGCAATAGGTGGTTGAGAAATGAGATGTGTCATTTATGCTCGTAGATCGCCTGATGGTGCCACTCCAATGTTGGGCCTTTGTATGTGGCCACGCTGTGTAAAAGTCTCACACATGTGGTATCGCTATACTCAGGAGGAGTAGCAGAATGTATTTTGGGGTGTCATCTTTGCTACGTACATGCTATGTGTTGGAAATATCTGATAAATGGACAACTTTGTGTAAAAAAAAATGCGTTTTCATTTTTTTCCACATTTTCCAAAAACTTTTGGAAAAAAATGAACCGTTCAAAAGACTCATTATGCCTCATAGATTATACGTTGGGGTGTTTGCTTTCCAAAATGGGGTCATTTTGGGGGCAATTCCATTGTCCTGGTGCTCCAGGGCCTTCAAAAATGCAATAGGTGGTTGAGAAATGAGATGTGTCATTTATGCTCGTAGATCGCCTGATGGTGCTACTCCAATGTTGGGCCTTTGTATGTGGCCACGCTGTGTAAAAGTCTCACACATGTGGTGTCGCTATACTCAGGAGGAGTAGCAGAATGTATTTTGGGGTGTCATCTTTGCTACGTACATGCTATGTGTTGGAAATATCTGATAAATGGACAACTTTGTGTAAAAAAAAATGCGTTTTCATTTTTTTCCACATTTTCCAAAAACTTCTGGAAAAAAATGAACCGTTCAAAAGACTCATTATGCCTCATAGATTATACGTTGGGGTGTTTGCTTTCCAAAATGGGGTCAGTTTGGGGGCAATTCTATTGTCCTGGTGCTCCAGGGCCTTCAAAAGTGTAAATGGTGGTTGAGAAATGAGATGCGTCATTTAGGCTCATAGAACGCATGAAGATGCTACTTCAATGTTCGGCCTTTGTATGTGGCCAGGCTGTGTAAAAGTCTCACACATGTGGTATCGCTATACTCAGGAGGAGTAGCAGAATGTATTTTGGGGTGTAATTTGTTGTATGCATATGCTCTGAGAGAGAAATAACCTGTTAATATGACAATTTTGTAAAAAAAAAAAAAAAAAAAAAAAAAATCTTCATTTTGCAAAGAATTGTGGGAAAAAATTACAACTTAAAAAAATTCACCATGCTACTTACTTAATACCTTGGAATGTCTACTTTCTAAAAAGGGGTCATTTAGGGGGTATTTGTACTTTTCTGACTTGTTAGTGTACCAAGAAATGAGATAGACCATCAGTACATCTGTGTGATCAGATGTGATCAATTTTCAGTGCTTGGCACCATAGTTTGTAGACTCTATAACTTTCACAAAGATCAAATAATTTACACTAATTTGGGTTATTTTTACCAAAGATATGTAGCAGTATAAATTTTGGCCAAAATTTATGAAGAAAAATTACTAATTTGCAAAATTTTATGACAGAAACAAAGAAAAAGGCATTTTTTTCACAAAATTTACGGTCTTTTTTATTTATAGCACAAAAAATAAAAAACCCACTAGTGATTAAATACCACCAAAAGAAAGCTCTATTTGTGTGAAAAAAAGGACGCAAATTTCATATGGATACAGTGTTGCACGACTGAGTAATTGTCATTCAAAATGTGAGAGCGCTGAAAGCTGAAAATTGGTCTGGTCAGGAAGGGGGTGTAAGTGCACTGTATTGAGGTGGTTAATGTCACCCAAGTAACTTCTTATTTGGAAGTATGTCCATTGCTTCAATTGAGGCAGGTTTTTTTTCTGTCTTAAAGGACAACCAGTCTGTAAATTTGTTCTCAGTATAGCAGTCTCCTGCTAGTAGGGGATCACCCGCCGGGGTCGTTTTGAGAGTCGGGTTATGTAGTCCTGGGATGAAGTCAGGGTTGTCTGTCAAGGGCGTTAAAGGGCTAGGGATTGTGGTCAACTCTCTATGTTTGGCTAACAAATTAATGATCTTCAACGTTGTGCCAGTGATCGGGTGTGTCCGGATAGCATGAGGTAGTCTTTTGAAGGAGGACCAAGGTAAGTATTTAAGCGGGAGCGTGGCCAGCGCTGTCTCCAGTGTGACCCAGTCTTTTACCGAATCGTGGCAGTGCCAATCTATGATTCTGGTTATGTGTGAGGCCTGATAATAACGGTGAAAATTCGGGAAATGAATTCCTCCTAGGTCTTTGGGTTTGACCAGGGTGGCTAGTTTGATTCTGGATTTTTTATGTTGCCAGAGAAATCTCGTGACCAATGAATTAAGTTCTTTGAAAAATTTCTGAGGAATCTCGATCGGTAATGAGCGGGTTAGGTACAGGAATTTGGGCAGTATAACCATTTTTACTATGGCCGCTCTACCGAACCAAGAGAAGAACTTCTCATTCCACTTTGTCAGGTCTTTCGAGCAGTTTTTAAGAAAGGTCACAAAATTTCTCTCAAAGGCAGATTTTAAAGATGGTGTAAGCCAGATCCCCAAGTATTTTAGTTTGGTCTTATCCCACTCCCACGTCAAGTTAGCCTGCGTCAAAGTGAGTAGTCTGTCTGGTAGAGAGAGGTTTAGAGCCTCTGACTTTGTGTAATTAATTTTCAAGTTGGATACATATCCATAATGTGCGAATTCTTGTAACAGGTTAGGGAGCGTTGTGATCGGTTTCATTAAGAAAAACAATAAATCATCCGCGTATGCAGCTATTTTGTACTCTCTATCTTTAATCTGAAAACCCTGTATTGCGGTGTTATTTTGTACTGTTCTGATAAAGGGTTCTAGCGAAAGAATAAACAATAGGGACGATAAGGGACAGCCCTGTCTAGTCCCATTTTTAATATGTACTTTTTCTGAGAGGATGCCATTTATTTTTAGTTCTGCTGTCGGGTCTTGGTAAAGAGCCGAGATCCAATTCAGCATGTTTGGGCCTAGACCCACCCTCCCACAGACCGCCAACATGAAGTCCCATGCTACACGATCGAAGGCCTTCTCCGCATCTGTCGAGAGGAGAAAGCCCTCGATCTTCCGCTGTCTGACTGCATGTGTTAGCAAAAGTGCCTTGGTTACATTATCTCTGGCCTCTCTGTTTGGCATAAAGCCCACCTGTTCCAAACCAATTAGTTTTGTAAGTACCGGTCCCATCCTCAGCGCTATAATCTTTGCAAATAATTTGACATCAAGGTTCAGCAAAGAGATGGGGCGGTAGCTAGCACACTCCTCAGGGTTCTTGCCATCTTTTGGTATAACCGTGATATGTGCTGAAAGAAAACCCGGGGTAACACTTCTTGGTTTGGATAAGGAGTTCAGGGCGTCTTTCAAGGGTTCAGTTAGAACATCTATAAAGGACTTGTAATAGGCAGCTGAATACCCGTCAGGTCCCGGGCTCTTACCTGTTTTTAGTAATTTGATGGCCTGTTTAATTTCCGCTGATGTGATTGGGGCTTCTAGTAGATCTGCATCTACATTAGACAAAGCTGGGAGTCCACTTTTTGATATATAATCTTGTATGATTTGCGCTCTGTCCCCTGTCGTTTGTGGATGTTTATGTTGTGGTGGCAAGTTATAGAGCTTCGTGTAGAAAGCATGGGACTGTTTTGCTATCGCCTCTGAAGCTACTTCTAACTACCCCTCTTTAGTTCTGATTCCAGCGATCTTATTAATTGAATTTTGTTCTCTCAGGGCCCTTGCCAAGAATCTACCGGCTTTATCGCCTGACTCATAATAGAGCCGTCTTTTAAAGAAAAGCATCCGTTTGGCCTTAGCGTTAAGTAGATGCTGTAATTCTTTCCTAGCCTCCAGGAGGCTCTTGGCTGAGGCCTCCGAGAGAGATTGTTTATGCAGTAGTTCCAGTGACTCAATTTGGGTGAATAATTTTTTTACCTGAGCATCTCTTTCCTTTTTACGTCTAGACCCCATTTCTATCAGAACTCCTCGTATGGTACATTTATGCGCTTCCCACAGTATTAGGGGGTCTACCCCAGGAATGTTATTGTGTTTGAAAAAATCAGTGAGGTTACTCGTAAGGACGGGTAGGAGTGTCTGGTCCGTCAGCAAAGACGGGTTTAGTCTCCATGTCGATTGTTGTCTAGTTGTGTTCTGTAGGTCCAAAGTTAATGAAATAGGTGCATGGTCCGATATTGTTTGGGCACCTATTCTCGCAGCAGAGATTTTCGACAGATCTCTCTGAGAGACAAATATGCAGTCCAAATGAGCATATCTGTTGTGCGGTACCGAAAAATGTGTATAGTCTCTACCTTCAGGGTTGAGGAAGCGCCAGGAGTCCACCAGCTGCAGTTGTTGCAGGAGTGATTTGATTTTTTTCAGAATTTTATAGGTGATGCAGGTCCTACCGTTGGACGTGTCCAATAGTGGATTTAGGGGGACGTTAAAATCTCCCCCTACTATAAGGCAGCCACTGGCGAACTCCTGTAGCTTCCCCACAATGTGTTGGCAGAAAGTGGTGTAAGACTTATTAGGAAAGTACACGTTGGCCAAGGTTATTGGTAAATCATTGTATGAGCCCTTCAGGAACACGAATCTTCCCCCAGGATCACACAATTGTTCAGTCAATTTAAATGGTGTGTCCCTGCCCACCAATATCGTGACCCCTTTCGACTTAGAGTCAGCTGTTGTGGCGTGGACAGCTCTCTGGAACTGCGGGGTTATTAATTTGGGAATGTTGTTTGTCTTAAAATGGGTCTCTTGTAGAAACACAAACTGAGGCTTACCTTTTTTAAGTTCTCTCAAAAGGGTGGAGCGTCGCTCGGGAATGTTTAAGCCTCTGATATTATGTGAAATCACAAGGGGTCGATTCCCCAATGATGAGTATACCATGGTGGTGGCAAAAGAGGAGACGGCCGGAGTTCAGATCTGTAAAGACAAAACTGTTATTTGAGGTTTGAAACTGGTATTCCGCTCAGGGGTTAAACCTCTCTAATTATCTGAGTGGGTGCCCTCCCACTGTTAAACAGATAGGTATCTTAGTGAAAGGTAAAGGAGACAGGGGAGAAAAAAGAATGAGAAGAAAGTTTAGCAGGAGGTTATTACAATGGTGGGTCACTCTCCAAAAGCAACTAGAACGCCCCCAAAGGAGAGGAGCCCCCAGACGTAATATAAATGTCTTCCCTTTCTCCCGGAGGAGTCAGGAAAGTTTGTGGGGTCGATGGGAGGTGACCACAGCTAGATGTAACCTAAACTCCAAGTAGTTGGAGAATTGTGATAACTAAATTAGAATAATCTCAACGGAGCACACACGGTGGTTCAATCAAATAAAAGTAGTATTAGTATATTGTTCACACCCGACCAGGATGTGTCATGTATAAATTCGGGTCTAATTGTGAAAACATGAACTCTTTGAGTCACACAGGTATAACTATAACAAATTTGATATCAAACTGTTATCCTAATTAGTAAACATTAATTGTCACCCATAGGTGTACCCCCATACTAAGTGCACAGCCAATTCAAAGCCGAGCAGTCTGGATCGGTTCAGGACAGCACAAGCAAAAAAAGAAAAAAAGACAAAAAAAAAACCCCAGCCCCCCCCACCAGCCCCCCCCCCTCTCCTGCATAGTTATGCAAACTTTTGTGCTACTCAACTGAAGTCTCGAAGAGTCGTGGGGAGGACGCTAGTGTAACAGTGAGCCACGTTCAGGGCATATCTGCTTTCACATCTGGAATCATTGCCGCTCCATCAATCAAACAAGGAGTGTGGCTCGAGTTTGGCAATTCTTCTGAAAGACTTGTGCCAGTACCCGACTCCTGAACATATTAGCTGTGCAATAGGCTATAGGATATTGTCAGAACTGCCACCTAGGTTGATTCTTTCAAGAGTGTTCATCCCTCTTGGGGTAGGTAACCTATGGGTGAAGGCAAGTGTGGTGAAAGTACCTGTGTGTCAAAAATTATATTGCAAACATCGATTGTGCTAAGGGCGAAGCCGTAGTGGTATAAGGCATCTATTCACATTCCTCGGCTCTGGATGGACCGGCCATTCTCCTCGGAGTATCCGCATGAGAACTGTTTACCCTGTTCTGTTTGTATCTCTTCGGTAGCCTTTTGTCTGGTGAGGAGAGCGGAGATGAAGGAGGACTCCTGACCAGCGGTGGTTGCAAAAATTCCTCGTACCATTCTGGTAATTCCAATGGGTCCAAGTCCAATGACTCACAGAACTCCGGTAGATCAGCCGGCATGCGTAGTATAGACTGATGGCCATTGTATGTGACTGTGAGGGCGAAGGGAAATCTCCAGGCATATCTCAAGTCCTTTGCTCTAATGCCGCGTACACACGGTCCTACTTTTCGTCTACAAAAGTCCAACGGACGCTGATGGACTAAAGCTGGCTGGTAATCCGATCGTGTGTGGGCTTCTCCGGACTTTCAACTGACTTTTTTAGCCTCAAATCCGACGTACTTTAGATTTGAAACATGTTTTAAAACTTTACTTCGTAACTACGACGGACCCCGAAATCCGCTCGTCTGTGTGCTAGTCCGACGGACAAAAAGCCACGCTAGGGCACCTATTGGCTACTGGCTATGAACTTCCTTATTTTAGTCCGGTGTACGTCATCACGTACGAATCCGTTAGACTTTTGTGTGGTCGTGTGTAGGCAAGTCCGTTCGTTAGAAAGTAGGCCGCAAGTCCGCCGCAAGTCCACCGAAAGTCTGCCGGAAGTCTGTCGGACAGGCTGTCCGACTTTTGTAGACGAAAAGTACGACCGTGTGTACGCGGCATTAGTTTCTCCAGTAGGGGTCGCAGTGCACGCCTATTCTTCAGGGTGATCTGTGATAGATCCTGAAACAACATAATCGTGGCGCCATTAAATATAATTTGGTCATTTCATCTCGCTTTCCGCATGATCTCCTCTTTGGTGGCAAAGCTCTGTAAGCAGCAGATTATGTCACGAGGCAGTGCAGTATCAGATCCTTTAGGCCTGAGAGCTCTATGAGCTCTCACAAATTCAATTTCTGTGTCTTTCTGTCTTTCAAGCAGGCTGTTGAAGACTCTCCGGAGTGCTGGGGTGATCTGTTCATGATCCCCTGATTATGGTATCCCCCTGACCCTAATGTTGCATCTCCTCCCCCTATTGTCAAGGTCTTCAATGTGTCTGTTCATATTAATAAAGTGCTGCATGTGGTTTGATGTTACTATCTCCAGCTTATGAATTGCCTTGTCCCTCTGTCTGCCTGCACTTTCGGCCGCCGCCATCTTTTCATTTATCACCATCATGCTCGTTTTCAGGTCTGTTATGGCAGCTGAAAACGTGGCTTTGATGTCAGCTGCAAACACTGACATGTCTGCGAACGTGAGCGGTTGGTCCGGTCTGTACTTACCCCTGCTTGTGTCTTCGGTAGCTGACATAGAGTCCTCGCTCTCCCCTTCCTCCTGAGGCGTCAGCGCCATCTTGCCTCTCGTGGTCCCGCTACGAGCTGCTGAGTTGTGCCTGAAGATTTCAGCTATGTTAGCGTTGGCTGAAGCCGGGTTTCAGCGTGTCCTGGATCGGGGGGTCCAATGAAGCTTTCTGCCCGGCATTTGTATGCTGTAGGTCGGGTGTTAGGCTTAGAACCTCCGTGTGTGCCTCAGAGCTCTCTCAATGAGCCGCCATCTCCGCTGCGCGCCAAGCCACGCCCCCCTAACCTACTTTCTAGTATATTCCCCGCCCCTTCTCTTTCGGCACAGTGGGAGAGCACATGGCGGAGACAGAGCAGGTGCATGCAGAGGAGAGCAGCAACGACGAAAGCCCGGAGCCACAAATGTCCCGATCCAGGAGATTTAAGGCCTCAAATATGTCCTTTGGTGAGATGGTGGCGATGGTGGACATCTTGAAGAGGGCCGACTATGACGGGAAATATGGACCGTACAGCAACCCAAATGTGAGAAAGGCCAAAATCATGAGTAAAGTTGTGAAAGGTCTGCAGCAGAATTTTGGGGTACAGCGATCCAGGGATAAACTGAGGAAACAATGGTCAGACCTCAAATTGAGCGAGCAGGATTAGTACAGAAGAATCAAGAGAGTGCTGAAAAAAAGTAAGTATTTTGTCGTGTGTTCCTATTATTATTATTACTTTAGTGCTGCTCTATGTGCTTTTCTTTACTATTGGTGTTTAAAATGGCAAGTTTCAGGTTCGTGGGCACAGTAATCGTTTAACTACATTTGTTCAGGCCTATTTTTATTAAAAGAAGTTTGTTGTATAGATGGGTTTGTAACTAAAATGAAATGCAACCTTGATTCAGTGTAAGGAAAGGACACTCAGCAGCTGTTTACATGTCTGGACGCAGGAGCACTAGTGTGGGACACCAGAACAAACTTTTTAGGGTGTCCCACACAGGTGCTCCAGTGGAAACTAGGGGTGTCTCCATGTGGGAAACTATACCAAAAAAAGGTAAGTATTCGCTTGAAGAAAGGGAAAAAAGCATATCTTCATCTTGGAACTCTGCCAAAACAGACAATTGAACGACACTTCCAAGCAATGTTTCATATTCTTATTTCTTGCCTCAAATATCTGTAAGCTAAGTATACCTTTTTTTTATTCACATAGGGGAGAAAAGACTCGGGATATCAGAGGTCACCAGGGACCCACAACCTCCTAAAGAAGAGGAAGTCACCACACCACACCACAACCTGAGGATGTGGAGGGATTAGAGGTTCATGACGTGGTTGAAATAGTGACCACAACAGGTGAGTGTCTGAGACCACAGCTTCAGAAAATAGATGTATGAATAAAAATTACTCCCAAAAAGGATTTGTGGGACTTTAACGGCAACAGCGTAGTATAAAAATAATGTTATTAAAGCGGAGTTCCACCCTAAAGTGGAACTTCCACTCATCGGATTCCTCCCCCCATCCGGTGTCACAATTGGCACCTTTCAGGGGGGAGGGGGGTTCAGATACCTGTATAATACAGGTATCTGCACCCACTTCCGGGAATAGCTAGCCGCAGCTAGCCGCAAAGCCCCCGCCCACCCCTGTTGTGTTGTGGGAAATACACAGTTCCCACAACACAACGGGGACCAGTGTAGACGCGCAGCGCGACTCGTGCATGCGCAGTAGGGAACCGGGCAGTGAAGCCGCAACGCTTCACTTCCTGATTCCCTCAGTGAGAATGGCGGCGGCAGCACCCGAGAACCGAGGGACGGTTCGGTCTCGGGTGCCGACATCGCTGGACCCCGGGACAGGTAAGTGTCCTTATTTTAAAAGTCAGCAGCTGCAGTATTTGCAGCTGCTGGCATCTAAAAAATTTTTTTTTTTGTGAAACTCCGCTTTAAGTAGAAAAAACATATACATACATACATAAACATATATACAACACATAAGCATTATCATATGTTACATAACAAGGAAGTCACATATAAAGATAAAAAGCTAAAAAAAGCTATACTGATATGCAGGAGATGGAGATACTCGTATGGTCTTCCACGAAGGCCTATGCGTTTCGGGACTAAGCAGACCGTCCCTTTATCAGGGGCAGCTCGCGGGCCAAAATCCTACTGTGTAGTAGAATACAAATTAGGAAAAAATAAGTACATAGTATAATACCAAATAGCATTTGCTTCTAGCATTACATAAAGAACATCAAGTCTTGTAATCACAAACAAGAGACATATATAAAATTCAATAAAAATATCTGAAACAGGCAACAAGTCTAAGAATTATGGTCGGATAAGTAGTTTGTGTCGTACCTGTGTTAACAGATGTGCAATACTGGATCCAATGAGGGTATGGAAGAAAAAAGATTGCGAGGATATAGGGTATGAAGATGTCAATGAGGAACTCTCAAAAGTATGTTTGAAGCATTTTTCTTCACAACAGCAGAGTGTACAAATGAAAAGAGACAGTGCTGTGTAAGGAAAACATTAGTCAATGTGCTATGCATAGAGCACAATAGCTTCTATAAGAAAGCAAGGGAGACACTTACATAGCGATGTGTAGCTATTTCCTACTGGGTAGGGATGGGCTTCGTGTTCGAGTCGAACCCATGTTCGACTCGAACATCGTCTGTTCGCCCGTTCGCCGAATTGCGAACGATATGGGCAGTTCACGCCAAATTCGTGTGGCGCGTCACGGCCCAAAATTCACTGCGGCATCGCAGTGCATTGCTAGCTGATGATTGGCCAAGCATGCACTATGACCCGCATGCTTGGCCAATCACAGCACCGTCAGTAGAGAGAGCTGTAATTGGCCAAAGCCAGGGTGGCTTTGGCCAATCATGGCTCAGGGGGTTTAGAACATGCCCCACACTATATAAGGCAGTCTGCACGGCGGCCCTTTGTAGTGTGTTCCGGCGTGCTTAGAGAGAGAGAGAGAGAGACAGTGTCATTTCATTTGAGTTAGCTAGATTAGGCAGGACAGTCAGTGAGTTAGATGCACTTACAGTGTATTGTGTATATATATGCATCCCAGCTGTTGTATATATATATATATATATATATATATATATATACACTGTAATCAGTTTAGCTAGATCCGTTCCTGTTATTATCTTCCTACTGACAGGCAGGCTTGTCTTGTTACAGTATTTACAGCTACTTGAAGAAAATTGCTGGTGTTCTTTTGATCCTATTAGTACCACAGTCAGGCAGCTAGACTATTTACAGTTAGTGTAGTGAGTCCTCCTCACAGTGTTCAGTTAAAGCTACAAGTTAGTTTAGTGTGACCTCTGCACGGTGTTCAGCTAAAGCTACAAGTTAGGGTAGTGCGTCCTCCTCACAGTGTTCAGCTAAAGCTACAAGTTAGTTTAGTGTGACCTCTGCACAGTGTTCAGCTAAAGCTACAAGTTAGGGTAGTGCGTCCTCCTCACAGTGTTCAGCTAAAGCTACAAGTTTGTGTAGTGCGACCTCTGCACAGTGTTCAGCTAAAGCTACAAGTTAGTGTAGTGTGTCCTCTGAACAGTGTTCAGCTAAAACTACAAGTTAGTGTAGTGCGACCTCTGCACAGTGTTCAGCTAAAGCTACAAGTTAGTGTAGTGCGTCCTCTGAACAGTGTTCAACTAAAACTACAAGTTAGTGTAGTGCGACCTCTGCACAGTGTTCAGCTAAAACTACAAGTTCGTTTTTTGCGAGCTCTGCACAGTGTTCAGCTAAAGCTACCTGTCGAAGGTTGGTGGTGTTTTCCTGATCCTATCACTACCGCAGGCAGCTAAATAAGCTACAAGTTATTTTTTTGCGAGCTCTGCACAGTTTTCACCTAAAGCTACCTGTCGAAGGTTGGTGGTGTTTTCCTGATCCTATCACTACCGTAGGCAGCTAAATAGGATACAAGTTCATTTTTTGTGAGCTCTGCACAGTGTTCAGCTAAAACTACAAGTTGTTGTAGTGCGAGCTCTGCACAGTGTTCAGCTAAAGCTACCTGTAGAAGGTTGGTGGTGTTTTCCTGATCCTATCACTACCGCAGGCAGCTAAATAAGCTACAAGTTATTTTTTTGCGAGCTCTGCACAGTGTTCAGCTAAAACTACAAGTTGTTGTAGTGCGAGCTCTGCACAGTGTTCAGCTAAAGCTACCTGTAGAAGGTTGGTGGTGTTTTTCTGATCCTATCACTACCGCAGGCAGCTAAATAAGCTACAAGTTATTTTTTTGCGAGCTCTGCACAGTGTTCAGCTAAAGCTACCTGTAGAAGTTTGGTGGTGTTTTCCTGATCCTATCACTACCGCAGGCAGCTAAATAAGCTACAAGTTATTTTTTTGCGAGCTCTGCACAGTTTTCACCTAAAGCTACCTGTCGAAGGTTGGCGGTGTTTTCCTGATCCTATCACTACCATAGGCAGCTAAATAGGATACAAGTTCATTTTTTGTGAGCTCTGCACAGTGTTCAGCTAAAACTACAAGTTGTTGTAGTGCCAGCTCTGCACAGTGTTCAGCTAAAGCTACCTGTAGAAGGTTGGTGGTGTTTTCCTGATCCTATCACTACCGCAGGCAGCTAAATAAGCTACAAGTTATTTTTTTGCGAGCTCTGCACAGTGTTCAGCTAAAACTACAAGTTGTTGTAGTGCGAGCTCTGCACAGTGTTCAGCTAAAGCTACCTGTAGAAGGTTGGTGGTGTTTTTCTGATCCTATCACTACCGCAGGCAGCTAAATAAGCTACAAGTTATTTTTTTGCGAGCTCTGCACAGTGTTCACCTAAAGCTACCTGTAGAAGTTTGGTGGTGTTTTCCTGATCCTATCACTACCGCAGGCAGCTAAATAAGCTACAAGTTATTTTTTTGCGAGCTCTGCACAGTTTTCACCTAAAGCTACCTGTCGAAGGTTGGTGGTGTTTTCCTGATCCTATCACTACCGTAGGCAGCTAAATAGGATACAAGTTCATTTTTTGTGAGCTCTGCACAGTGTTCAGCTAAAACTACAAGTTGTTGTAGTGCGAGCTCTGCACAGTGTTCAGCTAAAGCTACCTGTAGAAGGTTGGTGGTGTTTTCCTGATCCTATCACTACCGCAGGCAGCTAAATAAGCTACAAGTTATTTTTTTGCGAGCTCTGCACAGTGTTCAGCTAAAACTACAAGTTGTTGTAGTGCGAGCTCTGCACAGTGTTCAGCTAAAGCTACCTGTAGAAGGTTGGTGGTGTTTTTCTGATCCTATCACTACCGCAGGCAGCTAAATAAGCTACAAGTTATTTTTTTGCGAGCTCTGCACAGTGTTCAGCTAAAGCTACCTGTAGAAGTTTGGTGGTGTTTTCCTGATCCTATCACTACCGCAGGCAGCTAAATAAGCTACAAGTTATTTTTTTGCGAGCTCTGCACAGTTTTCACCTAAAGCTACCTGTCGAAGGTTGGCGGTGTTTTCCTGATCCTATCACTACCATAGGCAGCTAAATAGGATACAAGTTCATTTTTTGTGAGCTCTGCACAGTGTTCAGCTAAAACTACAAGTTGTTGTAGTGCCAGCTCTGCACAGTGTTCAGCTAAAGCTACCTGTAGAAGGTTGGTGGTGTTTTCCTGATCCTATCACTACCGCAGGCAGCTAAATAAGCTACAAGTTATTTTTTTGCGAGCTCTGCACAGTGTTCAGCTAAAACTACAAGTTGTTGTAGTGCGAGCTCTGCACAGTGTTCAGCTAAAGCTACCTGTAGAAGGTTGGTGGTGTTTTTCTGATCCTATCACTACCGCAGGCAGCTAAATAAGCTACAAGTTATTTTTTTGCGAGCTCTGCACAGTGTTCACCTAAAGCTACCTGTAGAAGTTTGGTGGTGTTTTCCTGATCCTATCACTACCGCAGGCAGCTAAATAAGCTACAAGTTATTTTTTTGCGAGCTCTGCACAGTTTTCACCTAAAGCTACCTGTCGAAGGTTGGCGGTGTTTTCCTGATCCTATCACTACCATAGGCAGCTAAATAGGATACAAGTTCATTTTTTGTGAGCTCTGCCCAGTGTTCAGCTAAAACTACAAGTTGTTGTAGTGCAAGCTCTGCACAGTGTTCAGCTAAAGCTACCTGTAGAAGGTTGGTGGTGTTTTCCTGATCCTATCACTACCGCAGGCAGCTAAATAAGCTACAAGTTATTTTTTTGCGAGCTCTGCACAGTGTTCAGCTAAAACTACAAGTTGTTGTAGTGCGAGCTCTGCACAGTGTTCAGCTAAAGCTACCTGTAGAAGGTTGGTGGTGTTTTTCTGATCCTATCACTACCGCAGGCAGCTAAATAAGCTACAAGTTATTTTTTTGCGAGCTCTGCACAGTGTTCACCTAAAGCTACCTGTAGAAGTTTGGTGGTGTTTTCCTGATCCTATCACTACCACAGGCAGCTAAATAAGCTACAAGTTTATTTTTTGCGAGCTCTGCACAGTGTTCAGCTAAAGCTACCTGTAGAAGGTTGGTGGTGTTCTCATACTACAGGCAGGCAGTTTGTCTGGAGTAGTTTGTCTGGAAGGCCAACAAGGAGAGGCCAATAAAAGAGGGCAAGCAGGCTCTGTTTCTATAGGCAACAGTGCTGGTCATGGAGATGGTGCATCCTTATCAGCACGTGGCCGTGGGACACGCTTGGCCTTTTTTTCGGCAGCAGGCCGTGTTGAGCCGCAACATGGGGAAGACTTGGTCGAGTGGATGACCAAGCCGTCCTCATCCTCCTCATCCTCTCTCACCCATGCTCAGGGTACTTTGTCTGGCAAAGCAGCTGCCAACGTGGCCTCTTCCCTCGGCTCAATGGCATCAGTGACTCCTTCCCTAGCCCCACCATGTCCTCCTGAGGAGTCCCTCGAACTGTTTGACCACAGTGTTGGGTACATGCTCCAGGAGGATGCCCAGCGTTTAGAAGGCTCTGATGATGATACTGAGCTAGATGAAGGCAGTAATGTGAGCACGGACAGAGGGGGTGCCCAAGAAGGACAGCAATCTGGCAGTCATGCTCCCCCTGCTGCAGCATACTGCCAGGTTTGCTCCAGTGATAAGGAGGGAGGGGGTGATGAGGTCACTGACTCAACGTGGGTGCCTGATAGGAGAAAGGAGGAGGAGGAGGAGGAGGCACATCACGAACGAGGCAGGATGCCCTCCAGGGTCCAGCCTAAGGGCAGCCTAAGGGCAGCACACTGACTGCATCACACCCCAAAGCTCCGCATGTGCAGGGCGCTGCTGTCTCTGCGCATTATTCCAAAAGTTCTTTGGTGTGGGCCTTTTTTGAGACGAGTGCATCAGATCGCACCGCTGCTATTTGCAACATATGTCTCAAGCGCATCTTGTGTGGCCAAAACATCTCCCGCTTGGGCACCACATGCTTGACCAGACATATGTTGACCTGCCATGCAGTTCGTTGGCAAGTGTATCTAAAAGACCCACACCAAAGAACAAAGAGGACCTCTCCTTGCTCCTCATCAGCTGAGATCTCCAACCCCACGATACCTTCAGTCCTCTCTGAGACCTGCACTGAGAGGAATGAAGGTGTAGAATTAGGTGTGTCACAGCCAAGTACTTGTCGGCAATCTGTTTTCGGTACACCGACATCAGATTGTACCAGGCAAATTTCCCTGCCCCAGCTGCTGCACCACCGAAAGAAGTTTGCTCCCAGCCATCCACATGCCCAGCGGTTGAATGCTAGCTTGGCAAAATTGCTAGCACTTCAACTGCTGCCTTTTCAGTTGGTAGACTCTGCCCCCTTCCGTGAGTTTGTGGAATGTGCGGTTCCTCAGTGGCAGGTACCCAAACCTCACTTTTTCTCATGGAAGGTTATTCCAGCTCTCTACCGCCATGTGGAAGGCAATGTCCATGCCTCGCTGGACAGGGCGATCAGCGGTAAGGTGCATATTACTGCTGACTCATGGTCCAGCAGTCATGAGCAGGGACGTTACCTAAGTTTCACCGTGCATTGGGTGACTCTGCTGGCAGCTGGGAAGGATGCAGGACAAGGTGCAGTAGTGTTGGAGGTTGTTCCACCATCACGCCTCCAAAATGCCACTTCTAATGATTGTGACACACCTCTCTCCTCCACCCCCTCCTCTTCTTCCTCCTCCATGGCCTCTTCCTGTGCTTTGTCCTCGGAACCAGTGGTGCTCCATAGCCATTCAAGGGGCTACGCAAGTATGCAGGCCAAAAGATGCCATGCGGTGCTTGAGCTGGTGTGCTTGGGGGACAGGAGCCACACTGGGGCAGAGGTTCTGTCAGCTCTGCAGGGGTAGGTTCAGAGGTGGTTTACACCACGCCAAATTAAGGCAGGAATGGTGGTTTGCAACAATGGCACCAACCTCCTCTCTACCCTCAGACAGGGACAAATGACCCATGTGCCCTGTTTGGCTCACGTCCTTAACTTGGTGGTGCAGTGGTTCTTGGGCAGGTACCTGAGCTTACAGGATGCCCTGAGGCAGGCCAGGAAAGTCTGTGTGCATTTCCGCCGGTCATATAATGCCAGTGCTCGGCTGGCAGACCTCCAAAAGGAGTTTAACCTGCCCAAGAACCGCCTAATCTGTGACATGCCCACCAGGTGGAACTCAACGTTGGCCATGCTGCAGCAGCTGCACATGCAGCAGAGGGCCATCAATGAGTACCTGTGCGACTATGGCACCAGAACAGGGACAGGGGAGCTTGTTTTTTTTTCCCCATGCCAGTGGGCCATGATCAGGGATGCATGCACTGTCCTGTCACCATTTGAGGAGGCCACGAGGATGGTGAGCAGTGACAGTGCATGCATCAGTGACACTGTCCCCCTTGTCCACCTGTTGGAGCACACGCTGCGTGGAATAATGGACAGGGCACTTGAGGCAGAACAGAGGCAGGAAGAGGAGGACTTCCTTAACTCTCAAGGCCCCCTTTATCCAGACAGTGTTCCTGTGTTCCCGCCGATCACACAGGAAGAGGAGGAGGAGAAGGATTGTGTCAGTATGGAGGTGGAGCCTGGCACTCAGCATCAGCAGCAGTCTTTAAGAGATCAGTCCCAAGAAACACATGGACTTGTACGTGGCTGAGAGGAGGTGGCTGCAGACCATGTCGTCCTTAGTGACCGAGAGGACTCCGGACCGAATGCCTCAGCAAACCTACGCTGCATGGCCTCCCTGATCCTGCCACGCCTGCGGAAGGATCCTCGTATTCGTGGTATCAAGGAGAAGGACCAATACTGGCTGGCAACCCTCCTTGATCCACGTTACAAGGGTAAGGTTGCGGACCTTATCTAGCCGTCGCAGAGGGAGCTGAGGATGAAACATCTTCGGGAGGCCTTGCAGAAAGGTCTGTGCAACGCGTTCCCAGAGACTGGGAGGTTACGTTGTCCAGAAACTCCTGTTTCTGGACAACGTGTTTCTGAGGCTTCGGTCAGTCAAAGAAGGAGTGGTGGAGAAGGTGGCCATCTGATCGATGCGTTCAGACAATTTTTTAGTCCGCAGCCCCAAGGTATAATCGGTTCCAGCAACCATCGCCAGCATCTGTTTTACATGGTGCAGAAATACCTAGGGGCAAGATCTGACTTGGACACCTTTCCCACCGAAAATCCTCTGGGTTATTGGGTCTTGAGGATGGATCACTGGCTAGAGCTTGCACAGTATGCAATTGAGCTACTGGCCTGTCCTGCATCCAGCGTTCTTTCAGAACGCACATTCAGTGCTGCTGGAGGCGGTGCATCTGTCCACCAACTCGGTCGATCGACTGACCTTCATAAAAATGAATCAATCTTGGATCACCACCAGCTACCAAGCACCTGATGCCGATGTAACCGAATATTTTTTTTTTTAATGTCAGATCCCTTCAAAGACTGCCTATGCTGATGCTGACTGACTATCCTGAGTAATTATCCTCTTCCTCCTCAATAATCACGCTGATAGCTTGTAAAAACATTTTTGGTTCTGGGCGCCGCCACCAGTGCCTAAGGCCCAATTTTTCAGCCCCTGTTTAACAGGGGCGTGTAATTACAATTTTTGATGCAATACTTTGCAGCAGGGCTCGTTCCTGTGTTCCAACTAGAGTATCTGTGAGGGGTTGCAGTGTTATGGCACCAACACCAGAGCCTAAGGCCTAATTTTTCAGCCCCTGTCTAACAGGGGCATGTAATTACAATTTTTGATGCAATACTTTGCAGCAGGGCTCGTTCCTGCGTTCCAACTAGAGTATCTATGAGGGGTTGCAGTGTTGTGGCTCCAGCACCAGTGCCTAAGGCCCAATTTTCAGCCCCTGTTCAACAGGGGCATGTAATTACAATTCTTGATCTAATATTTCACAGCAGGGCCCGTTCCTGCGTTCCAACTAGAGTATCTGTGAGGGGTTGCAGTGTTGTGGCACCAGCACCAGTGCCTAAGGCCCAATTTTTCATCCCCTGTCTAACAGGGGCATGTAATTACAATTTTTGATGCAATACTTTGCAGCAGTGCTCGTTCCTGCGTTCCAACTAGAGTATCTGTGAGGGGTTGCAGTGTTGTGGCACCAACACCAGTGCCTAAGGCCTAATTTTTCAGCCCCTGTCTAACAGGGGCATGTAATTACAATTTTTGATGCAATACTTTGCAGCAGGGCTCGTTCCTGCGTTCCAACTAGAGTATCTATGAGGGGTTGCAGTGTTGTGGCACCAGTACCAGTGCCTAAGGCCCAATTTTTCAGCCCCTGTTTAACAGGGGAGTGTAATTACAATTCTTGATCTAATATTTCACAGCAGGGCCCGTTTCTTCGCCCACCAAGAGCGAGTGAGGACTTACAGTGTTGTGGCACCAGCACCACCACCACCACCAAAGGCCTAATTTTTCTGCCCCTGTTCAACAGGGGCATGTAATTACAATTCTTGATCTAATATTCCCCAGCAGGGCCCTGTGAGAGCTTACAGTGTTGTGGCCACAACAACACCTAAGCCCCAAATTTCTGCTGAGTATATAGGGCAGGCCCCTATTTTCAAACATCCAACATGCAAACGACTCCTACTTGCAAATGGAAGGAGACAACAGGAAGTGAGATTAAATCTACCAATAGGAAGGGAAATTCTCTCCTGTAAGAGTTAATATGGGAAAAAAATTTCTCCTTTCCACTGATGCTTTATCACCAATCCTTGTTTCACAAAAAACCCAAATTTTCAAAAAACATTTGTCATATGGACAAAAAGTGAGGTGAAATCTTCTGAAGAGGAGCATAGACAGCAAAACAAATGTCACAGGGGTGATAAGCATAACATAAAAGAGAGAGGATCAAAGACCCAGCCTTATTAACTATAGGTGAATATGAGTTTAACTAGGGCTTACCTGCTGCCCACTCAAGTTTAAACACCTGTGTGTTTCATCAACCCCAGTAATGAACGGAGAAGATAACTCCGAGCATGGGGTGATTGTCCTCTGAACTCAATCAAACATTACAAAAAAGAAACCAGAAAGTATTCTGTAAAGCAGTTCTTCAACGAGGTGATAACCCTTCCTTATATTTTCCAAAAAGCTTAAAATAGATTTTTTGGCTGGAGCTAAATACGTTAAAAATGTACCAGTTCAAAATTACAAACAGATTCTACTTAACAACAAACCTACAGTCCCTGTCTTGTTTGCACCGCCTGTATACTTCTGTTCAGAGTACAGAGCCTGTATACTGCTGTTTCCTTTTTTTAATTTGGGTGCGGGGTCCCCCTTAATATCCATCCAAGACCCAAAGGGCCTGGTAATGGACTGGGGGGTACCCATGCCGTTTGTCTCACTGATTTTCATCCATATTGCCAGGACCCGACATTACATTAAAGCCGCAAGCAGTTTTAAATGACTTTTTTTCCTTTAAAAAAGACATTTTGTGCAGGGACTGTTCTAAGCACGGGAAACACGCGCCACTTTACAGGCATACTATAGACACCCCCCAGGTATGATATTTAAAGGAATATTTCACTTTTTTTTTACTTTAAGCATCATTAAAATCACTTCTCCCGAAAAAACGTCCATTTTTAAAAGTTTTTTTTGCATTGATACATGTCCCCTGGGGCAGGACCCGGGTCCCCAAACCCCTTTTAGGACAATACCATGCAAATTAGCCTTTAAAATGAGCACTTTTGATTTTGAACGTTCGAGTTCCATACACGTCAATGGGGTTCTAACGTTCGTGTGAATTTTCGGTCCGTTTGCAGGTTCTGATGCTCATCCCTACTACTGGGCATTGGATCCTAGTATTCATACATCCAGACAGGACACCACCGTGCGGAGCAGTTGCAAAGTGACACAGATCGGTATGGCATTTTAAAAGGGCTTCAGGGGGCGGGGTCAGACGTGGCGCCGTATTGGACGTACGGCGTCATCACGTCATTTGACACAACAAGGGAAAGGAGGAAACCTCCAGGTGAGAGTGATTTCACGGTGACGCCGCGCTCTCTGCGGCATTCCTACGTCTTCACTCCACATGTAGGAAGAACAGGCAGGACTAGCAAGAGGCCCCCCCCACTAATATGTGAGAGGAGATTACCCATCACTGATGGTTTCCCAGCAACCGGAGGCATCATAACAAAGTGCTGACAGACTACAGGGCAGAGACACATGATGCCAGGATCATGTGAATTGAAGTAGTAAGGGCGATTCTCCACAGTTTGTATAGATACAAGCGGGCAACAAAGAATCCTATTGTGTATCCTAAATGGGAAGGGGGGCATCATGTCACAGGTGCCCAATAGACGGGGGGGGGCCCGAGCCACCACATGCACGGCGCCCCCCATAGGGGAAACCTGAGAGAGGGGTCATGCAGCAACAGCCCACCGACGCAGAAAAGGCGACCAAGCAAGCGGCCGACACTGAACCAGCTTCGAAGATGCTTGCCATGACGCCAAAGGGGGAGGGCCCCCCAAGGGACACGAAAGTCCCGGAGGTACCCCTGCTCCGGGTGGGGCAGAACAGGGCCAGTAGGGTTACCGGGACACAGGTACGCCCACAAACAGACATGGCAGGGGAAATTCCAACACGATTGGGGCGCAGAGGCAGGCAGGTTATACATCATAATAGAGATTGAGCATGACGGACAAGCAAAGAATAAACACTACAAGGAGGTAGTTGCAACATGTCACCACACACACACAATTAAAATTGAATAAAGTACATATCAAGAGGCCATATCCAAAGAAGAAGGGGGGAGAAGGGGCATCTAGGGGAGCTATAAATCCTTCTTGCATACTCCTGATGTAAAGCCCTCTAGGAATGGCCTATAACTGAGCTGCTCATTTAAACCCGGAGGCGAGGTGGCAACAAGGTCGGCAATCCATAGGGCTTCCCATTGTAAAAGGACCTTGTTCCAATCCCCACCCCTGGGTTTCGGGTGGATTCTATCCAGGATCAGAAACTTAATTCCTGGAAAAATCCCATGATGTTCGTTGACAACATGCCTTCCCAAGGGAAGATCAGGGTTTGCTTTTTTCATTGAAGTGATGTGCCTAGAGGCTCTCAAGAAAAACTTTATTTTGGTCTTGCCAACGTAAAATCGTTGTCATTGGAAGGGGCGTGGCTTGGCAAGCGACCAAGATGGACGTGTGCTAGAGGAGCTCTGGGAACGACACAGCCTAAAGCCGGACAACCCGAGAGCACAGACCGGGAGATGGGCAAGCTGACTCAGCAGACACCGCACTCTAGATCACGCCGCAACTCAGCAGCGGTTGCCGCTGCTAGAAGTATAGCAGAACTTCTAAAGGCACAGCCATCTCCACAAGGCAGCGGTACAGGCCCCAAAATGGCGCGGGCGCCGAACGATGAGGAGGACTTCAGTGAGGACTCCCAATCCACACAGGAGGACTCAGGTAGGGGCCGTAATCGCTCCAACAAGCCCCTCACATACGCAGACATGACCGGATTTGCTGCGGACATTAAGTCCACATTTTCGGCCGCTATCACAGACCTGAAATCCAACCTTCTTTCATTGTCTGATAAGATGGAGCATGTGGAGGCCGCAGGCAAGTGCAGGGATAAGGCCATACATAAGCTGGAAAGGGTGGTGGATTCTCATGCTGAACAGTTTATTGAAATGAACAGGCATTTAGAGGACCTTGATAACCGCGGGAGGAGGAATAACATAAGGGTGAGGGGGATCCCTGAGACGGTGGACCCAGACCAGATAATACCGACGCTGCAGCGTGTATTCAACTCTCTTTTAGAGAGACAAGAAGACATGGCCATAGAGTTTGTGAGGGCGCACAGAGCTCTTAGAGCAAGGGGTCCGGATACAGCTCCTCCCAGGGACATCATTTGCTGCCTCCAGAGCTATCCACTAAAAGAGGAAATCATGAGAAAGGCCCGCAGAAATGACCAAATTGTATTTAATGGTGAACACATAATGCTGTTTCATGACCTCTCCCAAATCACTCTGCGAAACCGCAGAGCCTTGCGACCCCTGCTGGACAAACTCCGGGAGCTAGATCTGCGCTACACATGGCGCTTTCCCTTTGCATTGGTTGTGACTCTGGCCGGAAAACAACATATTCTACGCTCACCAGCTGATTTACCGGACTTTTGTGCAGGCCTTGGCATGGACAGAGTGGAATTGCCGGACTGGTACCAGGAGTTTGCTCTACCACCACCCACTAGAAGCCCTCACCCATCACCTTCCTCCACTCCGGAGAAGCAGTTCTCTAAGCGCATGAAACATGGACGTGGAGGCGGCCACCACTCAGGGACACCTAACAGGAGACAAATGCCTCACGGCTCTCAAGTTGTGGAGTGACGCAGTTGGATTTCAACCCTGGAGGATGGTACCTTACCTTTCACTACCCCACACCACTAGACACAGAGTTGTAGCAGAGATGAAAAATCCTCTCAAATGGCTAACATCTGACTGGACGATGCTTTAAAAAATTGATCTGTCACAAGAGGACTGACAACAGTAGAACCCCACTAATATAGGCCTCAACAAGCGAGAGACTTCCATGTGGAACTGGTGTGGGAGAAGGAGATGGATCCGAAACAAGATACCTCATACAGACTCCAGGGAAGCTGTACCGGTTCTCAAAAAATTTTCTTTTTTTTTTCATTTTGTCAATTTAGGGTTGCTCCTACAAGACATTAATTTCATATGTCTTTACGTTTTCTTTGCCTATTTTTTACAGGCTGTGTCGTTCTTTTTCACTTAGTTCCGAATTGAGTGGTTTACATTTTACAAGTCATACTTTCTTTGTTTTTTTTATTTTTCTCTGAGTTAATCTACTGACCGCATAGATTACTAGAGTCTGGTGATCAGGACTTGCTCCTGTTCACGATACTACTAGGTGTGACTTCCTCACCTTGGTGGTGAACCACCCACGAACCCACAAAGTACACGTGGGCCAGAGATTTCTCGACCCAGGTGTACTACCCAATTGCTTTAGAAAAGTTGTTTCACATCTAAAGTACATTTATTTGAAAATTTTCTCCATTGAAATAGGATTCACTATCCTCTCTTTATTGAATCCACTTCTTTCAATTTTCTCTACTATACTCTACCTTTCTTTTCATTTCTGATCTTTTTGTTCCCCATTTCCTCGGTCCCCTGACCAGGTGCGCATACAGTAAGTAACCCCTTTTTTTGTTCCCGCAGAATAAGCCTGACAAGCCGCTTTCACACTTTCTTTACAATAATGGCGTACTCATCACTGGGAGAAGGGCCTATGGTGATTTCCCATAATGTTAAGGGTTTGAATATCCCGGAGAAACGGGTCTCACTTCTCAGGGAGCTGAAGAAAGGTAGGCCTCAGTTTGTTTTTTTACAGGAAACCCACTTCCGCACCAATCAAATTCCCAGACTTACCAATGCTTACTTTAATAGGGCATACCATGCAACTAATGACCTAGCAAAAACTAAAGGGGTGACCATCCTTCTTAGGAAAGACAATCCCTTTATCCTTACTGACCGACTGACAGATCCAGAGGGCCACTATGTTTTCATTAAGGGCACATATGGAAACAAAACTGTGACGCTGGCCAATGTGTACTTCCCGAATGTGTCCCAGGATCACCTTTTGCCAGAAGATCTCACATGAATTAAAGGGCTTTGCAGAGGGAAAACTGATCATGGGAGGAGACTTTAATGTCCCACTAAACCCAACTATAGACTCTTCCACTGGAAAGTCTTGCATAAGGTACAGAGCTCTCAAAACAATCAAAAAACACCTAAACTCCCTACAATTGGTAGATACATGGAGATTTCTCCACCCAAACACCCGAGATTTTACGTTCCACTCGATTCCTCATGATAGATACTCCCGCATTGACCACATATTCATATCCCAGAGGGACTTGCAGATGGTGAGGGGGGCACACATTGGCATTCAGACGATCTCTGACCATGCGCCCACCTCTCTGGTAGTTGACCTAATGCACAATACACCCAAGACAAACACTTGGAGATTAAACTCCTCCTTGCTAACAGACCCTGAATCACTCCCCCGCATTCGTGAAGCTATATCTGA
This sequence comes from Lithobates septentrionalis, assembly GCA_037952835.1. Classification (NCBI taxonomy): domain Eukaryota; kingdom Metazoa; phylum Chordata; class Amphibia; order Anura; family Ranidae; genus Lithobates; species Lithobates septentrionalis. The sequence goes on from JBBDGP010000707.1 coordinate 436,817, forward strand.
CTTTTTTACTCATAATAACACACCGGATATGGATCCGATGATGATTTGGGAGGCACATAAATGCACGATTAGAGGGGAACTAATTAGGTTGGGGGCTCAATGCAAGAAACAGCAGGAAAAAGAATTGAGAGACTTAACTAATAGGATACATTCCTTAGAAGCCTTACACAAACAATCTCTAGCCATACAGACAGCCACTGAACTGCTTGAAGCCAGGAAAAAGTTGCAAGAATTACTACTCACCAAAACGCGAAGATCCCTATTTTTTAAAAAAAGGGTATACTATGAGTCAGGGGACAAGACCGGACGATTTTTGGCTAGAGCCTTGAGAGAGGCTTACGCTACCAATACGATAGCGGGGATTAGGTCACCGGAGGGGACCATGGAAGTTACTTCTGAAGCTATAGCGTCTCAGTTCCATAACTATTATTCAAAACTCTATAACTTACCGAGACAAAACAGACCCCCTGCGATACTAACTGATAGAATACAGGCCATACAAGAATATCTAGTTGAGAGTGGTTTGCCACGATTAGAGACCGCAGAGACGACTCCCCTGGAAGAACAGATTACTCTGACTGAAATACAGGGTGCTATTAAGGGACTTAAATCAGGAAAGAGCCCGGGACCGGATGGCTACACATCTGTTTACTACAAGACCTTTGGTGACATCTTGACTAACCCATTAGCAAGAGCCCTAAATTCCCTCTCCTCACCCAGACAAGTACCCCCTGACTTTTTGACAGCCCACATAACAGTGATACATAAAGCTGGGAAAGACCCTGCAGAGTGCCCGAGTTATCGACCTATCTCGTTACTAAATTTGGACCTCAAAATACTAACTAAGATACTTGCCAATAGACTAATACCGCTCCTCGCGTCCATAATTGGACAGGATCAGGTAGGCTTCATGCCAGGAAGAGAGGCAAGGGACAACATTATAAAGGCTCTACTTTTGACACATGCGGCGGGGACGCAGGGCATCGAGGGCCTTCTCCTGTCCACGGACGCGGAGAAGGCCTTCGATCGGGTCTCCTGGGATTACATGCTAGAGGTGTGTCGCCATGTGGGACTGGGAACGCACATGATGACTTGGATTGCAGCCCTCTACCAGAACCCTTGTGCTAGGATAAGGATCAATGGCATATTATCAGACAAGGTTAAAATCTCAAATGGGACTAGACAAGGTTGCCCCTTGTCACCGTTGTTGTTTATCCTCTCACTGGAACCGTTTATTAGAAAAATTAATACGAATGAATCCATCTCAGGCTTTGAAGTAGCCAACAAAACCTACAAAACAGCCGCATATGCGGACGACCTTTTGTTTTTTTTAACTAAACCACATATCACAATACCGAATTTGATGGCGGAATTCACGCACTATGGCTACATATCGAACCTCAAAATCAGCTACTCTAAGTCCGAGGCAATGAATGTTTCGCTATCAGAGGATTTGCTAGCTAAAACACAGGGGAACTGTACGTTCCGCTGGGTAACGAGTGAACTCAAATATCTGGGGGTATGGATACCTTCGAGACTCTCGAAAACTTTTGAAAAGAATTTTCCACCATTGCTGGCAGACATTGCCTCGGACTTATAGAGTTGGAACTCTAAATTCTTCTCTTGGTTCGGAAGGGCGGCTATCCTTAAAATGGTCATCCTTCCGAGACTATTATATTTGTTGAGATCATTGCCAGTTGGAGTCCCACTACACTTTTTCAAGAAGTTACAATCCACCCTCACACGCTTTCTTTAGGGACATAGACGGCCTAGAATCAAATTTTCCTTACTAGCCAGAACCAAGGAACAAGGGGGCATGGGCCTACCCCACTTCCACAACTACTATTTAGCTTCACACCTTACCAGAGTGATTGATTGGCACTGTCATGGAAATTCAAAAGACTGGGTCCTTTTGGAGGGGTCATTGACTTCGAGCGGACTCAGGTTCTCCCCTTGGATTCCCTGGGGAAAACTCCACGAGTCCACACAGAAACACCCACTGACGGGGGCTACCATGAAGGCCTTCCAGATGGTGGTTAAAAAATATGATTTAACGACACAATTGAGCCCACTGACTCCAATCCAAAACAATCCAGATTTTGCTCCAGGTCTGACAGGCAAGAACTTCCAAGCCCCAGACTTATCAAAACTACTGACTGCAGGAGACTGCTTTAGGAATGGTAAAATCAAAAACTATTCAGAGATGAAGGAAGAGACTGGTATTCCTCACCTGTCCAGGTGGTCATATTTCCAGATACATAGCTTCGTCACGGACAAGACCAAATTACCTCACTTTCAGAGACCTATGACTCAATTAGAGACAGTGTGCCACAGAGGAGATGACTTTTCCAAAACTACCTCGGCTGTCTACTCATGGCTACAAAACCCTAAATCAACTACAGACGATAGATTTAGAGTAGAATGGTCTAGTGCCTTGCAGAGGGATATAACAGATAATCAATGGCTGACGGCTTGTACGTTGGCACATAAATGTTCCATTAGCACAAAAACACAGGAGACAGCATATAAACTTCTGACTCACTGGTATGCCACCCCACATAAAATCAAAAAATGGTGCCCTGAGGCCTCAGACAGATGCTGGCGATGTAATAGAGAGTCAGGCACTCTCTTACATATCTGGTGGAAATGCCCAATTCTTGAAACCTATTGGACGAAAGTGAGGGATATCATGCGACAGATAACGGAGACCAAGATTAATCTGGATGCAGCGTGCTGCCTACTCCACATCTCGAACTTCCCTTACAAGAGATATAAAAAATCCTTAACGAAGCACCTCTTAAACGCTGCTAAGGCACTGATTCCACTACGGTGGAAAAGCACACAGGCTCCTTTGATCAAGGAGTGGCTTCAGAAAGTCTCCGAGATCTGTCGTATGGAAGATTTACTTGCCCAATCCACGGATAGCATAGAAAGATATCACAAAACATGGACACCTTGGTTAATCTTTAAGTATTCCGCGGCTTATGAACAATTACTGAATATTTAATATGTCTCTGGATAGGGGAACTCTTTGCAGTTCCACATGCGATAAATAGGTGCACAGGGGACCGGGGAGGTGGGGACGCCACTTCCTTACAGGAAGGCCCTATTCTATAAGCTCCTCTTTCTCCTTACTCATCTCTTTACTCTTCACTTTTTCCTTTGTCTATTATTTCTATTTTTTGTCCTGATAAACACTGAAATGATGTTAACTCCACTAAATTCAAAGCTAACAGTTGGCTAGGTTTACCGCCTGAAATGTTTTAACTGATCCAAAAGTCCATTACAACAACAGTAATAGAAAGTTTTGATCTTCAGGATCTCTGTTTGCCTCTCTAGCACACGAGTAGGCGGCTATAACTTAAAAATTCTGCTCAATACCTTCATACAGATGTTAACCGATGTATATACACTGTTTATTGGATGTACTGAACATGTATGGTTGATCTCTTTTGATAAATGGCATTGTTTGATAAGCTTCATTAACCTTCTAATAAAACTCTTTAATGAAAAAAAAAAAATCGTTGGCATTGACAAGTAAGAAGGTATACCACCCCCTCGGTCTTGCAGTTGAAAAAATGATGAGGATTATATGGTCGTCCATTAGGGAGAATGATGTTTTGACTCGTATACATGTATTTACATATCGGGCAGCCACCACAGGTAAAAGTCCCAAACCTTTTACATGGATCATTCCGAGAATCACCTACAAATTCACTATGGACTAGTTGGTCTCTTAGTGAACTGGTGCGTCGGTAGGTGATGGCCGGTCCTACAGGTAAGTGTGGGCGTAACGTAGGATCAGCATATAAGATGCGCCAAAACCTGTTGAGAATTGATTTGATGGATTCATGTTGATTACTGAACCTTGTAATCATCCTGACTGTAGCGCAGTCGTCAACTTTCCTTTGATGGCTGAATAGTAGTTCACGTCTGGTTTGTCCATTAGCTCGCTTGAATGCCTTTTTCAGGGTAGAAAGAGAATATCCCCTAAGGAGAAGTCTGTCTCTAAGTGTGGATGCTTCACGTAGATATGATTCCTGATTGGAGCAATTCCGCTTCAACCTAAGATACTGTCTGTAGGGGATTGCACGGAGAAGGGGCTGAGGGTGGGCGCTAGAGGCATGCAAGATGGTGTTGCCTGCCGTGGGTTTACGGAACAGACCATTCGATAGGCTACCATCTTCATTTTTTGTGATAATAGTATCCAAGAAAGTGACACTGGTCTCACTATAAGTGAAAGTAAACTTCAAATTGAGAGTATTGTGTTGCATGAGATTGATGCATTCCTCCAGCTCCCTCTCCGAGCCTTCCCACAACACCAGAATATCGTCAATATATCGGAACCAAGCTGATACATATTGTGTATGGGATCTGAAGGACTCGTCAGTGAGAAATGACTTTTCCCATTCCCCCAGGTACAGATTTGCGTACGACGGGGAACACGAAGTCCCCATCGCAACGCCCTGTACCTGGAGGAAATGGGAGCCGCCGAAGGAAAAGACGTTGTTATGGAGAATGAACTCCAATGCCATGATAATAAATTCACATCGTTTTTTTATCGTCTCTATGTGTCTGCGCAATGACACGTCTGATTACGGCCGAGCCTAACTGATGAGGGATAGAACTATATAGAGCTTCTATGTTGATTGCCACCAACAAAGATCGCTGTGAAACATGAAGCCCTTCTAAACTTTGTAGAAGGTGAATAGTGTCCCATGCAAAGGAGGGTAGGTTCTCAACAAAAGGTTTGAGGTAGGTTTGAGGTAGGTATCAACATACAGGCTGAGGTGTTCAGTGATGGCCCCATTGCCCGATATAATTGGTCTCCCTGGTGGGACCAAAGGATTTTTATGGACCTTGGGTAGACAGTAAAAGTTTGGGGTCCTGGGATATTTTATGCACAAAAATTCCCAGATATCCTGGTCTATAATGCCCTGAGAGAAGGCTCCAACCACAAGGGCATAAAACTGGGTTTCAAATCTGATAATGCTTGTTCTAGGGATAGGTTTATACCAGTCTCGATTTGCCAAGACTTTATTACACATTGTCCTATATTGATCATTGGACATAATGACTATGTTGCCCCCCTTATCAAAGGGCTTAATCGTCAAAGAGTGGCATTTTTTTCACTGAAGAGACAAAGGACATCAAATTCGGATTAGAGCTGAGAGAAGGAAATTTGTCAGATTTGTTTTTCAACTTTTTAGACCGAGGGGGAGGTGGTTCAACCGTCAGTTGTTCCTGAAGCAGTGACTCTATATCGATAGAATCGATTAGATCTATTGGGTCCTGTTCGTCAAGCAAAGACAACAACACATCAAGATCTTTTTCATGCTGGGTGGCCGGTATTTCGGGTTTGTCTTTATTCTTGGAATACATACTCTTAAACAGTAATTTTCTCACAAAGAGCTTCAAATCTTTAATAACCTCGAAGGTATCGAGGTTAGAGTTTGGGCAACAACTTAGACCTTTAGATAGCAATGTCTTCTCTTCAGCTGTAACTAGATAAGTTGATAATATTCATATCTGTGGTATTTGATGCTCCGACCTGTCCATTCTCTATGTTTTGGGGAAATGTGTCTAACCCTGTGGAAAAAAAACTACTTTTGCTTGCCTCATCATTAGAGGTCATGGCTGAGCCAGGGCTCGGTTGAGAGGATAGACCACCCATGTTACATATTTACATAGTTACATAGTAGGTGAGGTTGAAAAAAGACACAAGTCCATCAAGTCCAACCTATGTGTGTGATAATGTGTCAGTATTACATTACATATCCCTGTATATTGCGGTCATTCAGGTGATTATCTAATAGTTTCTTGAAGCTATCAATGCTCCCCGCTGAGACCACCGCCTGTGGAAGGGAATTCCACATCCTTACCGTTCTTACAGTAAAGAACCCTCTACGTAGTTTAAGGTTAAACCTCTTTTCTTCTAATTGTAATGAGTGGCCACGAGTCTTATTAAACTCTCTTCTGCGAAAAAGTTTTATCCCTATTGTGGGGTCACCAGTACAGTATTTGTAAATTGAAATCATATCCCCTCTCAAGCGTCTCTTCTCCAGAGAGAATAGGTTCAGTGCTTGCAACCTTTCCTCATAACTAAGATCCTCCAGACCCTTTATTAGCTTTGTTGCCCTTCTTTGTACTCGCTCCATTTCCAGTACGTCCCTCCTGAGGACTGGTGCCCAGAACTGGACAGCATACTCCAGGTAGAGCGGGAGAATTATCGTTTTATCTCTGCAGTTGATCCCCCTTTTAATGCATGCCAATATTCTGTTTGCTTTATTAGCAGCAGCTTGGCATTGCATGCCATTGCTGAGCCTATCATCCACTAGGACCCCCAGGTCCTTTTCCATCCTAGATTCCCCCAGAGGTTCTCCCCCCAGTGTATAGATTGCATTCATATTTTTGCCACCCAAATGCATTATTTTACATTTTTCTACATTGAACCTCATTTGCCATGTAGTCGCCCACCCCATTAATTTGTTCAGGTCTTTTTGCAAGATTTCCACATCCTGCAGAGAAGTTATTGCCCTGCTTAGCTTAGTATCGTCTGCAAATACAGAGATTGAACTCTTTATCCCATCCTCCAGGTCGTTTATGAACAAATTAAATAGGATTGGTCCCAGCACAGAACCCTGGGGAACCCCACTACCCACCCCTGACCATTCTGAGTACTCCCCATTTATCACCACCCTCTGAACACGCCCTTGTAGCCAGTTTTCAATCCATGTACTCACCCTATGGTCCATGCCAACGCACCTTATTTTGTATAGTAAACGTTTATGGGGAACTGTGTCAAATGCTTTTGCAAAATCCAGATACACCACGTCTACGGGCCTTCCTTTATCTAGATGGCAACTCACCTCCTCATAGAAGGTTAATAGATTGGTTTGGCAAGAACGATTCTTCATGAATCCATGCTGATTACTGCTAATGAAATCATTCTTATTACTAAAATCTTGTATATAGTCCCTTATCATCCCCTCCATACTATTGATGTTAGGCTAACTGGTCTGTAATTCCCAGGGATGTTTTTTGGGCCCTTTTTAAATATTGGTGCTACATTGGCTTTTCTCCAATCAGCTGGTACCATTCCAGTCAATAGACTGTCTGTAAATATTAGGAACAACGGTCTGGCAATCACCTGACTGAGTTCCCTAAGTACCCTCGGATGCAAGCCATCTGGTCCCGGTGATTTATTAATGTTAAGTTTCTCAAGTCTAATTTTAATTCCGTCCTCTGTTAACCATGGAGGTGCTTCCTGTGATGTGTCATGAGGATAAACACTGCAGTTTTGGTTACTGAAGCCCCCCGATTCACTTGTGAAGACTGAGGAGAAGAATAAATTCAATACCTTTGCCATCTCCCCATCCTTTGTAACCAGATGACCTTCCTCATTCTTTATGGGGCCAATATGGTCTGTCCTCCCTTTTTTACTGTTTACATACTTAAAGAATTTCTTGGGATTTCTTTTGCTCTCCTCCGCTATGTGTCTTTCATGTTCTGTCTTAGCCATCCTAATTGCACCCTTACATTTCTTATTGCATTCTTTATAAATACTGAATGCTGAGGATGATCCCTCAACCTTGTATTTTTTGAAGGCCTTCTCCTTTGCTTTTATATGCATTTTTACATCGGAGTTAAGCCATCCAGGATGTTTTTTCGCTCTTTTAAATTTATTACCCAATGGGATACATTGGCTAATGCCCTTATTTAATATGCTCTTAAAGCAAACCCATCTCTCCTCCGTATTCTTTGTTCCTAATATTTTATCCCAATTTATGCCTTTTAGCAAGGTTTGTAGTTTAGGGATGTGTTGGGATAGCAAACACCACGTGTATTATAGTTACCAGAGGTTTCAGGGACAGACTGAGCAGGAGAAGGTGGGTGATCTGTGATTAGTTTCTTATGCGTGTTTGTGTCTCCACCAGACAGAGCACGTTTGGATTTCTTCTGTCTATTCCTATTGCGGTTGCGGAAGAAGAAACAGAAACAGAGGAGTTAATTGAAGAATCTGACCCCCTTTCCTTGGTAGCTTTGGTTAGACCCCTATTCTTGGAATTCGATGTATAGTTGTTCTGAAGCCATTTGCAGGCCTTTCCTTCTTGGAATGACGTTTTGTCACGCCAGAATTTTTTATCCTTCTTTCTCAAAATTTCAACAGTTACTTGGTCTAAGTGGGTCTTAATCCTCTCTTCATGTCTTCATGTCCCTTTTTTTTTTTTTCATAAGAGATCACATTCTCTCTGTTCTCTGAGCTTCCCAGTGAATGACTGTGCAGCGGGGGCGTGTCAGAACAAGTCTGATCATGTCCTGACATGCCCCCGCTGCACAGCCATTCACTGGGAAGCTCAGTGTACTGCTGCTTCCCCCCCCCCCACTCTTATGCAGCTGAGAACAGAGAGAATGTCATCTCTTATGGAAAATAAATAGATAAATAAATAAATAAATAAATAAAAGGAAAAAAAAGAAAAAAAAAAGAAAAAAAAAGGGACTGAGCTTCTGCATGAGGATGTCGTTTATAAGATAAAAGGTTGCCACTCCCTAATACTGGTCGTATGCTGATACCCCGCTATCTGGAAGGACCAAGTTCCTGCATAAAGATAAAGGGCTTACTGCTAATACTGGTCTTATGCTGTTACCCCGTTACCTGAAGGTAAGAGGCCACTACTTATAAGTGTGTGGTTTGTTGCACGAAGAGGAAGTATCACTATAAATTGGTTCCAGCCATGCCACTTTTTAAAGAGGACTGTTATATGTTCACTTTATTTGGACATTTTTGTACTTTTAATCACAAGGATTTTGGTTCTGTTGCATGAGTCACTGTGTGTAGTGTTTGCTTGCTGTGTGCATGGCATGCACAGTATGACATTTAGATTATATATTTGCACCTTATTTAAGCTATAATTTTCTATATATTTATATATATATATATATATTTTTTATTTTTCACCGATTGGATCTGTAAGTTGTACCCATACACATTTCACATGCTTAGGTCACATGTGTGTTGTTTGTTTACAGTCACTTATTGCTATGTGATATTATTAGCACTGTCACTTTATTTCACTTGCATTATCTTGTTTTTTTAGTGTGTTTAGCAATAGCACTGTCACTTTATTTTACTTTGCAATATTTCCCTGTTGGATTAGAGCAGCACCATGCTTTATTTTTGTTTCATTGGATGATTAGGGGCAGGGTGTACCCTATCCAGTGTAGGCAGCTTTTCCATTAGCTCCATTGCAACACATATGATAGCGCAGGAATAACCATATATTTTGTACCCCATTACCATTTCACACAGAGGGGGCGGGATCTCGGGGTCCCCTTGTTAAAAGGGGCTTCCAGATTCCGATAAGCCCCCCACCCGCAGACCCCCACAACCACCAGCCAAGGGTTGTGGGGATGAGGCCCTTGTCCTCATCAACATGGGGACAAAGTGCTTTGGGGGCCGCTACCCCAAAGCACCCTCCCAATGTTGAGAGCATGTCGTCTGGTACGGTTCAGGGGGGGGATGCTCTTTTGTCCCCCCTCTTTTCCTGTGGCCTGCCAGGTTGTGTGCTCGGATAAGAGTCTGGTATGGATTTTTGGGGGGACCCCACGCCATTTTTTTTCCCCTTAAAATCCATACCAGACCTGAAGGGCCTGGTATGGAATTTAGGGGGACCCCCACGCCATTTTTAAAAAAAATGTTGTTTCGGGGTTCCCCTGTGGGGAAATCCCATGCCGTTTTTATCTATGAACTTTTATGTGTATTGTCGGACCGACAATTCATTAATAGCCGCAAGTAGTTTTAAATGACTTTTTTTCCTTTGAAATGTCATTTTGCTGACTGTTCTAAACACGGGTAACCCCTATACAGGCATATTATAGACACCCCCCAGGTACAAAATTTAAAGGAATATTACACTTTTATTGTTTCACTTTAAGCATTATTAAAATCACTGCTCCCTAAAAAAACGGCAGTTTTTAAATTTTTTTGCATTGATACATGTCCCCTGGGGCAGAACCCAGGTCCCCAAACACTTTTTATGACAATAACTTGCACATAAGCCTTTAAAATTAGCACTTTTGATTATTCATGTTCGAGTCCCATAGACTTTAACGGTGTTCGCGTGTTCGAACAAATTTTTTGCCTGTCCGCATGTTCTGGTGCGAACCAAACAGGGGGGTGTTCGGCTCATCCTTAATCAGAAACCATGAAATCAGGCCGAGATAAAAGTACATTTAAATCACACTTCTTTAATAATAAAAGTAAAAAGAACAAACGTAGTCAAAACATAGCCAAAGTTCAGTAACCGGAACGGATAGTCAGCCAAGCCAGAAGTCAGTGATCAATGTAGTGGAACAGCAAGCGGGATTGGGAGCCAGAAGGGATGTCAGCAAAGCTAGTCTTGAACCGGATCACAGGAGAAAGTTTCTGTGATGTTGCCCAAGGTAAAGGCAGAGCTCCTCTGGACTGAACGGCTTAAGTAGGCAGGACTGACGAGCAGGATATCATCAAAAGATGAGTAACTGTGGATATATAGGAGCTAGCAATTAGCCAAGAGCTGAGCGGCCAGGTCAGAGAAGGAAGGGCTGAGCCCAGCCCTGACAGTACCCCCTCCTCAATGAGCCCCCCCCTCGGAGGACCACCAGGCTTGAGGGGAAAAAATCTATGGAAATCACGGAGGAGGACAGGGGCATGTACATCCGAGGATGAGACCCAAGAGCGTTCCTCCAGACCATACCCTTTCCAATGCACGAGGTACTGTATGCGCCCACAGAACCTACGGGAGTCAACAATGGACTGTACTTCATACTCCTCATGGTTCTCAAACTGTACAGGGTGAGGACATTGCACCAAGGTGGTAAAGCAGTTGCAGACCAAATGTTTTAATAAGGAGACATGAAATACATTCAAAATACGCATATTAGAAGGAAGGTCTAATGCTTAAGCCCCTGGGTTAATCCTGCAAAGACTATGGAAAGGCCCAATAAACTGAGGTGTGAACTTCAGTGAGGGAACACAAAGTCGGAGGTTGCGAGATGACAGCCTGACCCTTGTGCCCAGGTGGAACGAAGACCATGGAGATACTCCTCTAATGCAGGAATATTCTGCAGAACAAACGAGTCAGGCAACATAGAAGGTTGGAAACCATAATGCGCCATAAAAAGACAAGACAGACAATCGGGAAGCAGAATTCAAGGCACTGTTGTGAGCACGGTAATAGGTCTGACCAGTTGTTATGACGGTCAGAAATATAGCAACGTAGGAAATGCTCCAAGGACTGATTGGCTTGTTCTGCGGCCCTATTAGACTGCGGGTGATACGCAGAGGAGAAAGCAAGCTGAATTCCCAACTGTGCACAAAAGGCTCGCCAGAACCGGGACACAAACTGACTACCCCTGTCCAAGACAATCACCTTGGGTAGCCCAAGTAAGTGAAAGATCTCCTGAGCAAAAATGGAAGCCAGTTCCTTAGAAGTGGGCAACTTCTTAAGTGGAATACAATGACACATCTTTGAGAACCGGTCAACCATCAAAAGGATAACTGTGTTGCTTTGGGAGTTGGGTAACTCCACAATGAAATCCATAGACAGGTGGGTCCAGGGCCTCTCTCCATTGGGTATGGGTTGTAGGAGGCCCACTGGAAAGTGTTGTGGAGTCTTACTCTGAGCACACATGGAACAGGCAGCTACGAAGGCAGTTACATCAGCACTAGGCCGCCAGAATTGTTGGGAAATGGCCAAAAGAGTAGATTCTTCCCAGGGTGGCCAGCAGCCTTGAGAGAATGTTAAGTCTGGAGCACGGCAGTACAGAGACTCTCTGGAAAAAAGCATCGGTCACAAGGTTTCTCAGGAGGAGCATGGACCTGAGCAGCAAGAATTTTGTCACCTAATGGAGAAGTGAGACTGGTGCGAACCGTAGCCAGAATACGATCAGGAGGAATCACAGGAACCGGAACCAACTCCTGCTTGGAGTGGAGGAAAATTGTTGTGACAAGACGCAGCCCTTACATTCTTAATACCGGGTAAGAATGAGACAATGTAATTTAAATTTGACAAGAAAAGAGCCCATTGTGCCCTTCTGGGAGAGAGACATTTAGCCTCAGACAAGAATGTGAGATTCTTATGGTCAGTAAGAATGAGAACCGGCACAGTGGTACCTTAGAGGAGATGTCTCCATTCTTTTAGGGCTAAAATGATCACCAACAGCTCTCTGTCACCAACAACATAATTGCACTCCGCAGGTGACAATTTCTTGGAAAAGTAGCCACAAGGATGCATAGCGCCCTCAGAGGTAGGACATTGAGACAGAAGGGTGCCAACATCAGTCTCAGAAGCATCAACCTCAAGGATAAAAGGTAACGTAGGATCAGGATGTGCCAACACAGGAGCAGAAACAAAAGCAGCCTTGAGACTCTCAAAGGCCTTAATGGACTCCAGAGACCAACTCTGTGGGTTACCGTCCTTTCTGGTCATATCAGTCAGGGGCTTGACCAGAGACAATATGTTATGAATAAACTTCCAATAATAGTTGGCAAAGCCCAGGAAACGCTGCAGAGGATGTAAACCCATGGGTCGGGGCCACTGTAGAACTGCCGAAAGTTTCTCTGGGTCCATCTAAAAATAAGAAGTGGAAATGACATAGCTCAGGAATCTGTGTGGTGGCTCTCCAGGGACTTGGAAAATATGAGGATTTTATCGAGATAAACCAACACACATAACTGCAACAAATCTCAGAGTACATCATTAATAAATTCTTGGAAAACGGCTGGGGTGTTACAAAGGCCAAAAGGCATTACGAGGTACTCATAATGGCCTGTTCTGTTATTAAACGCAGTTTTTCACTCGTGGCCCTCCTTAATCTTCACAAGATTGTATGCCCCTCTAAAATCAAGTTTCGTGAAAACCGCTGCTCCCTTGAGGCGGTCAAATAATTCCATAATCAACGGAATCGGATAGGCATTCGATTGCGACCCCTATAATCAATACAAGGTCTCAGTTCACCACTCTTCTTCTTCACAAAGAAGAAACCAGCAGAAAATATAAAATATCTAATGACCAAAAAAGACCACTCTGAATTGAAGGCACAGTGAATATGCTACCAATCCAGAGCTCTGTGCCGTGACTGTGACTCCCATGTGACTCCCATGCACATGCACAGGAGTGATGTCATTGCGACTTTCAAACCATTCAAACAGCCAGAGCACATGGAAATGGAAGGAAGACCAAGTGAAGACGGAAGCCCTGTTGTCGGTGACAGTGCACTGCTGGAGGGCATTGTTTTACAGGTAAGTCTTTCATAATGTGCTAGTTGGACTTTACTACCACGTTAAGAGTTAATATGGGTGGTTTAATAAGGTCCTGGCTCAATATGGCCAATAATTTACTGGCTTTGTTTCCAAACTTGTTGAATCGTAGATCAGTATAGGGGTACATAATACGCTCCTGATGTCTTGCCCACAGGTCAAATTGATTTTTGACCACGTCAAGCCAATTTACAGTATCTCACAAAAGTGAGTACACTCCTCGCATTTTTGAGAGGGGTGTACCAAGATTTTTGACCAAGATAAACTTATTTGGTTCAGTTGGTATCAAGTGTGTGTAGCAGCAATCAGGTGAGGAGTACAAAGACAAGTGTGTCTTGCCTACAGTCAAGCATGGTGGTGGAAGTGTCATGGTCTGGGGCTGCATTAGAGATACAGTTCATTGAGGGAACCATGAATGTCAGCATGTACATACTGACGCAGAGCATGATCCCCTCTCTCCAAGATGACCATTGCCTTGCTAAAGAAGATGGGGTAAAGGTAATGGACTGGCCAAGCATGTCTCCAGACCTAAACCCTATTGAGCATTTGTGGGGCATCCTCAAATGAAAGTTGGAGAAGTTCAAGGTCTCTAACATCTACCAGCTCCATGATTTTGTTATAGAGGAGTGGAAGAGGACTCCAGTGGCAACCTGTGAAGCTCTGGTGAACTCCATGCCCAAGAGAGTTAAGGCATTGCTGAAAAATAATGATAGTGGCCACACTAAATATTGACACTTTGGGCCCAATTTAGACATTTTCACTTAGGGATGTACTCACTTTTGTTGCCAGCGATTTAGACATTATTGGCTGTATGTTGAGTTATTTTGAGGGGACAGCAAATTTACACTGTTATAGAAGCTCTACACTCACTACTTTACATTGTAGCAAAGTGTCATTTCTTCAGTATTGTCACATGAAAAGATATAGTTAGGAGTGCGCATGTGAGCCACTTGAGGCCCACACGGAAGGGACACTGGAACAGAGGCAAATCATAGCCCCAGCCACCCTCACCTACTCCCAGGTGACACAGGGGGTTAACCAGCCTCCCCGGCCCCCTCACCGGCCTCCACGGAATCCATGTTGGGCCACACCATGGAGGATTTTGCCCTATCCCCGCTCGGGCCTACTCACACTTACCTCATGGCTACACCATCCCCGGGATACCTGGACCGAGACCCTGCCACACCGCCACCAGAATTGTTCCTCAGGCTCTCGGACCTCCTGGAGAGGGGGCTGGCCAGCACGGCTGCCCAGATAACTAGGGACATTAAATCAGATTTCCAGAACCTTGGTTCCAGAAAGGAAACAAATTGGACTTCACGGTATCCAGAACCAATCAAAATTCAGACCACATCCAGGTCCTACAAGACCAGCTTGACACAGCCCTCTGAATTGAAGAGTTGGAAAACAGGTCCAGAAGATACAACTTCAGACTACGTGGCCTGCCTGAAAATGTCACGGACGTGACCTCTGCAGTCCAAAACCTCATCAAGACCCTTATCCCCAATACCCCTCCTCATCACCTAGAACTGGACAGAGCCCATAGAGCCCTGGGAAGGATGGTTCCCCCGGGACATTATTGTGAAGCCACACTTTTACGCAGTGAAGGAGGCGGTCATGCGACAATCACGTTCTTTAACAGAGATGACCTGCCAGGGCCACCAAGTGCAAATATTCGCCGACCTCTCCCCCTCAACAATCCAGAAGCAGAGATCCCTTAAACCACTCCTGGCGGTCCTATCACAATGGGACATTAAATATAGATGGGCCTTCCCATTTGCTGTGAAGTTCACTATGAACGGCAAGACGCACTCCTTCTCAAATTTGCCAGACGGAAAGAAGATCTTCCTTAATCTCAAACTCATCTCTCAGGAAGCTCCCATGGATTTCTCCACTGCAGCAGCTAGTTCTTCAAAGTGACCTCCTCCAACGAGCCCAATCTCTCCGGTCTGGAACAAAGGCATGCACAAACGATCGAAGGACGGCAGACCTCCATAAGACGATGAGCAAGTCCTACTATCACCCTTCTCTCCTTCATTCCCCACACCATTGAGGGTGGCTTTACCTGCTGACGGAGCTAGATGCTTCTGGCCCTACTGGCCCCTTGTGTTTTTTTCTTTTTTTTCCCCTCCACATCGATTATACAACTGTTCTGTTTTGTTTTTTACTCATCCAGTTTTCTCTAGACACCTGTTCCTGGCTAGTTCAGAAGTCTAGACATTGAGTGGACTCTTACTCAAGCAAGTCTATTTCCCCAGTTTTTAATTATTTTTGAATGTTCTAAATTTGAATGTTCCACTTTTTATGGTTATACTTTGCTTTGTCCTCCTCCATGCACATAAGTTTCAAGAACATTGAAGAACACCTCTGACAGCTCCCTGCATCCTCTCATGTGAGGGTCATGGGACGTTTTTGGGTTGCAGGTTTCCGAAACTTAGGGGACAGCACTACCTCAGACACGAGGTGCCTGTGCATGGTCAATATTGGTACCAGGGCTGTCATTGGGTGCCCGGGGGGTCCCTCCTCCCCAGATAGGGGGGGCTGCCCCCACAGGGGCCCTGGGGAACTTGGGTCCCACACAGCCCCTGGGTTATGTTCCATACAGTTGTAAGTTGTTTATGTTTTTGTTTACAGCAAAAGTAGGAGACCGGGGTGACCCACTTGCACCTCCTCCTCTCCCATAGTTACAGTTTTCCTGTTCCTGTGGGATGGGTATTCGGCCCCCATTTTGGGGTATCTGATCTTCACTGGTTGGAGTTTGGCAGAACTGTAATATGCCAAACCCAATAGGTCTTCCTGGAAGACGCCTTGCCCTATTTTGTTTTTCCTTATCTCTCCCTTCTTTTCCTTCTCTAACTCTTCTCATTCTTTCAGCTGATCCGCTGGGGAGGAGTCGAGACCGAATCCAGCGCCGGTTGATATCTTGCCACACCCACGCGCCCACTCAGGACTGAATAAGATGGAAGGGGGTAAGTGAGGGCATCTATGACAGCATTCAGCTTCTCTGGCCCCATGGCTAGCCCACAACCCTCAGGATCTAATGTCAGGATAGCCACACATAACGTTCAAGGTTTAAACTCCCCTCTAAAAGGAAGAAAAGCTTTTGATTACTATCATTCTCTTAAACTGGATATAGTTATGCTCCAGGAGACCCATTTCCCGATGTGATACAGCCCCAATTTCCTACACGCAATTCCATTCATTCTACCTGGCAAACGCGGTAAACAAGACCAAAGGGGTTGCAATCATGTTTTCAAAACGAAGCAGGTTCTCCATGACAGCTGTCCACAGAGACCCAGAGGGTAGATTTATACTGGTAAAGGGCACCATGGAAGGCTCTCTGTACTCCGTGATGTCATATTATGCCCCCAATGTTGGTCAGACGCAATTTTTCCAATCTCTTTTTAAAACTCTAGCCCCCCTCTTGGAAGGCAAAGTCATCCTCGGTGGGAACTCAAATGTAGCCTTTGACTTGGGCCTGGACAGATACAGACCTCCTGGGGCTCAGCTAACCCGCCCTACTAGAGCCAGTCTAAAAATAACTAAACTCCTCCACTCACACGGCCTGACAGCTATCTGGAGGGAAATAAACCCATCTAAAAGGGACTACACCCATTATTCATGCCCCCACCAGACATACGCCAGGATCAACCATGTCCTGGTCTCTCCAAACCTCATCTCGACCGCACTGACCTCTTCCATCAAAGAAACTGCATGGTCTGACCATTCCATGGTGACCCTTACCCTTCACAACCTCCTCACGCGACAAACAGGTACACACTGGAGACTTAACTAATCTCTGCTCAGAGACCCCACCAAAGTTAAGGAAATAAATGACTCTCTAAAGGAATACTTTGCCCTAAACGATGTGGACAATATCTCCCCAGAGACCCTGTGGGCTGCCCACAAAGCAACTGTAAGAGGCAAACTGATTAGTATAGCTACACGGGTTAAGAGGGAGCGACAATTGGACATAGCGAAATTAGAGAAGGCCTTTCAGACCCTAAAGACCAAACACAAACGTTGCCCTACTAAAACTTCCATGGAACAGTTAGACTCTGCGAGATTAGAGTTCAATTTGGCCCTCACAGCGAAAGTGGAAAAACACATCCGTTGGAGTGGGGCAAAATTTTATATTCAGAGAGATAGCATGGGCGCCATGCTGGCCTCTAGATTGTCTTCACGGTACCGTGCACAAACCACC
Organism: Lithobates septentrionalis; assembly: GCA_037952835.1. NCBI lineage: Eukaryota > Metazoa > Chordata > Amphibia > Anura > Ranidae > Lithobates > Lithobates septentrionalis. The sequence goes on from JBBDGP010000707.1 coordinate 454,321, forward strand.
CCCCAGATTAGGATAGCAGGTCAGCCCCCCACAGCCAATCCAAAGAAAATTCTTTCAGATTTCCAGTACTTCTACTCCCGGCTCTATAGCTCACCCCAGCAGACAAGGGCCCAGAAATCCTTGACTTCCTAAAGGACCTTCCTCTACCATCCCTATCTACCGAGCATAAAAACTCGCTAGAAGCCCCCTTCTCACTTGAAGAAATCCTGGAGGTTATTAAAGATCTCAAGAAGGGCATGGAGCCTTGCCCCGATGGCCTATCAGTACCCTTCTATAAGGCATTTGCCGATATTTTGGCCCCATACATGGCAAAATTTTTCAATGCAAAGACCCAGGGCTTAGACCCCCACCTTAATACAGCCTATATAACTGTTAAACCCAAACTGGACAAAAACTTAGAGGAGGTGGGGAATTATTGGCCCTTCTCCCTCATAAATAATGACCTTAGGATCCTGACAAAATCCTGGCTAATCGCCTGGCATCCTTCATCAGTTGGTACATCCACAAGGACCAGGTTGGCTTTATACCAGGAAGACAGGGCCCGGATCAGGTCAGAAGGGCAATAGATATTATTTCCCTTCTACAATCCGGCTTGAACAAAGGCCCCAAACAGGAAGGTATGTTGCTTTCTCTTGACTTGCACAAAGCGTTTGACTCGGTGACCTGGCCTTATATCTTTGCCTTCATGGAGCGTTGGGGATTTGGCCAGCACTTCATGGGGGGTGATCCACGCCCTCTATTCCTCTCCATAGGCTATGATACGTCTATAGGGACTCCACTCACAACCACTAAATATAGCAAGGGGTACTAGACAGGGCTGTCCCCTACCCCCCTTAATTTTTGCCATTGCCATCGAGTCCTTAGCGATAGCAATACGCTCCAATCCAAATATCCAAGGAATAACCTGTGGCCCGCAAACTCATATATGTGGTCTGTTCGCTGATGACATTCTTCTGTTTCTCACCTCACCGACCACCACTCTCCCTAATCTCTGCAAACTCCTGAACGATATTTCTATCACCTCAGGTCTTAAAGTAAATTATACCAAATCGCAGGCACTTAATGTCTCCCTCAAACCAGAAGTAGTCTCATTCAAGTTCTAATGGAGCACTTCATCCATAAAGTATCTAGGGATCACTCTCACGGCCAGGATTGAGCACCTGTACCCTTCCAATTTCCCACTCATGTACCGGAAACTTGCGTCTGACCTTACAAACTGGGATGGGGGGCTTTGTCCTGGTTGGGGAGGATCCACTTAGTAAAAATGACTCTCCTCCCCAGACTACTATATTTATTTTGATCCCTTCCCATAAACATTAGAAAAAATCACCTATAATCCTTCCAAAGCAAGGTTACTAAATTCATCTGGGCTCATTCCATAATCCAGACTTTCCCCCTGGCCAGGACATCAAGTCCTTTCAATGGTGGCTGGACAAGGGGCTGTATCACATCGGGCACTTCTTCACCACCTCAGGCCCAGTTTCACAGAAATTCTGTGTGCAGAAACTGGAAATGCCAGCATCGGAGCACTACAGGTTTCATCAGATACAGCACTTCCTACACAGGCTATGGAAGAGGTGACCAATCCCACCAAAATTCACACCTTATGAAATGTGGTGCGGACAGGCTGGGGATCAGAGGGGTGGAATCTCCATAATTTACCAATCACTTGCTCTCCCGTCCTCCAAATCCTCATACATGCTAACGTGGGAAAATGACCTCCAAATTAGCTGGGACCTCGACACGTGGCAGTCATCATTTTCCAGATCTTTCAAGGGGGTGAGAAACATCTCCCTAGTTGAATCAGGAGTCAAAGTTATGACCAGATGGTACCTTACCCCCTCAAAGTTGGCACCCTTTTTCCCCACAGTGAGTCCTCTCTGCTTCTGTGGATGCCAGCTCTCAGGCACCATGGCCCATATCTGGTGGGAGTGCCCTAGAATTAGACCATTCTGGAGTAGGATGTTCACCCTAAAACCAAACTGTGACTACTCACCAGCTCCCAAGAACCCCAGCTATAGCTCTCCTGAACTCCAATCTCCCTGGAATTCCCAAGCTGTAAACGCATTCATTTTATGCTGCTGGGGGCCAAGATGACCATAGCTAAAGCGTGGAAACAACCCACGGTAACCCTCTCAGCAGCCAAGCGTAAGATCTCCTGGATCATGTCGCAGGAGAAAATTGCCAGCATATTAATGGACATGGTCCCCGAAGTTCGAAGCCATCTGGGAACCCTGGTCCCTCTATGTGGGGGTTCCTCTACGCCCAGGATTCCAGGCCAAACCAGTTGCTGCTGGGGATGGTAACTCGGCTCCCTCCTGGTAAGATTGAATCGCTCTCTTCTCCACATTTTCTCTCTGCTACTCTCTTTTCACCCTCTTCACCCTTTCTCCTCCCATCTTAAGTACTTTCTAACTCAATATGGCCTTTTGCCAGGTTTAAATCTGGAACAATAGTCTGTCATATAGCTTTCCTCACCGAGCCAATTGACTAAACATTACCAATTAACTGCTGCCCACAAGGTAGTTAGCTATCTTTGAGATCAAAGGGGGAATCCTCCAGGCACAGATTGCTCCCAATAGAGGTGCCGGAGGTATTCTCCCCATGATCGGAGAAGAAAATGAAGAAGAGAAGAAGAGAAGAAAAGAAGAAGAGAAGAGCGGGAGCCTCCCCCCCATGCCATGGGTGCGGAGCGGCCCGAGGAGAAGAAGATAGAAGACGCCGCGGAGGAGATGCTGGACGAGAACGCCGGAAGAAGAACCAGAAGAGCCAGAAGAACCAGAAGAACCAGAAGATGAAGGAAGATAGAAGGAAGAAGAAGCATTTAAATAAAGGAATTGTCAAAAACTGTCTCTTGTCATTTTTAACATTTTTGACAGTTTTTAGTGAAATGGTAGGGGTAAGTACCCCCTTACCATTTCACACAGGAGGGGGCCGGGATCTGGGGGTCCCCTTGTTAAAGGGGGCTTCCAGATTCTGATAAGCCCACCACCCGCAGACCCCCACAACCACCGGCCAGGGTTGTGAGGATGAGGCCCTTGTCCTCATCAACATGGGGACAAGGTGTTTTGGGGGGCTACCCCAAAGCACCTTCCCAATGTTGAGGGCATGTGGCCTGGTACGGTTCAGGAGGGGGGGCTGCACTCTCGTCCCCCCTCTTTTTCTGCAGCCTGCCAGGTTGCGTGCTCAGATAAGGGTCTGGTATGGATCTTTGGGGGGACCCCACGCCATTTTTTTTTTTTTTTTTGGCGCGGGGTTCCCCTCAAAATCCATACCAGACCTGAAGGGTCTGGTATGGAATTTAGGGGGAACCCCACGTCATTTTTTTTTTAATTTTGGCCGGGGTTCCCCTTAATATCCATACCAGACCTGAAGGGCCTGGTATGGAATTTAGGGGGACTCCCACGTCATTTTTTTTTTTAAATTTTGGTTCGGGGTTCCCCTTTGGGGAATTCCCATGCCGTTTTTATCAATGAACTTCTATGTGTATTGTCGGCAATGCAATAGCCGCGGTAGTTTTAAATGGGTTTTTTCCTTCAAAATGTCATTTTGCTGTCAGACTGTTCTAAACACAGGAAACATGCGCCCCTTTACAGGCATACTATAGACACCCCCAGGTACGAAATGTAAAGGGATATTAGACTTTTATTGTTTGACTTTAAGCATTATTAAAATCACTGCTCCTAAAAAAACGGCTGTTTTTAAAACTTTTTTTTGCATTGATCCATGTCCCCTGGGGCAGGACCCAGGTCCCCAAACACTTTTTATGACAATAACTTGCATATTAGCCTTTAAAATTAGCACTTTTGATTTCTCCAATAGACTTTTCCGCGACATTCGAATTTGCCGCGAACACCCCAAATTGTTCGCTGTTCTGCGAACTTGCGAACAGCCAATGTTCGAGTCGAACATGAGTTCGACTCGAACTTGAAGCTCATCCCTACTCCCACATATGAGGTAGCAGTGGGGCAATGCAAAAATTGGGTTAGACATATGTTTAAAACTGAATTTATGTATGTAATTACTTATGTTTGTTTGGTCATCTTTATTGTCAAGAATCTTAGTTTTTACCATTTGAGCATTCAATGCATTTCATTTTAAATACTCTTTTTCTTGACCTGGCCATATTGTTATTAATGCTCTTATATCCACTATCACCAGTTTTTTTAAACATATGTAACTGGTATTATCAATAGCAATTTGTGAGTTAGAATCCCACTGCCATTGATGCAAAAAATGGACCCAGAGATCTAAATCCTTAAAGGGCTGTGAATTGTGTGTGTTTGCATGCAATGGCATTTTGTAACTGATTTTGTATACACTTCAGTTTCAGTAGCTTTTCCCTTTGCTTCTAACATTATATCAAAAAATGAAAGCACTTCCTTCCTCCATTTACATGTAAATGGAAGATTGGCATCTGTACAATTGTAATATTCAACTTATTCCATTTTTTCTGTTTCTGTACTTTGCCACATTAATACCAGGCTGTCTATATATTTAGAATACAGAAAAAGCAATGCCTAAAAGGATTTCTTGTATTGTATAGAAAGATCCCTTCTCACCACTTCATGAATAACTTTGTCAGGGTAACTAAGAAATGTGTTCCTATCACTCAAACACGATTGTCAAATACTAACTTTTTAAGAATAAAGCAACATGGGTTTATAGAGATAAAAATGAATTTAATATACATATGTCTGATTACAAGTTGTGAAGGCCTTGTCCAAAATAAACTGCACCATTCAGTGAATGCAATCAAAAATGCTCCCTTATTGACCACAAAAACCAACAAAGGCAATGTTTCTCCCATTCAGGACCTACATTAAGTCTTGATTGGACCAGAAGGTTGCATTCATATTTTAAAGTAGTGAATGAAATATCTTTTAATTGCAATCATGCTGCTGTTCTTGTGGATAAAAAAACAGAGTTTAAAATGGGTGGGGGTAAGTGAATTTTGTAAAAACATTTAATCATGTTATATTTTCAAAGTAAGGCGCTGTGTAAAAAAAGAAAAAAAAAAAGATAGTGGGCTCTGCCAGAATTCAAGTGGCAATCAAGTGGATAAACCTACATCCATTTGAATCCTGTAAGTGATGCTGGTCCTTTTAAAAAAAAAAATCTATTAGAAGCTGGACTAATTGTAATTTCATTGGGTCACCAAGTGGTATTGGTCAGTGGCTTTACAAAAGTTTAAACATTTATTTGGAAAATATTGTTATATGTTTAAATATTATTAGCACATCTTACAAATCTTTTTTTTTGTTCATGTATAACTTTACTTTTCATGTAGCCTTATTGGTTTATATCTACTTGCTGACCTGCCATGACGGGGCAACTACTACAGGCACAGCGACGTAACCGTATATCACTACCTGTTTCAGGATTTCGGGTGCACTCCCCACGTACCTACTACCCTGTGATTTGACACAGAGGGAGTCTGTCAGCAGATCCCGGCCAATGATTCATGGCTGGGACCTGCTGATTGGCTGTGTTGAATCACAGGCCTGTTTGTCAACACAGGGCTCTGTACAGAAGAAACCAGTCTATCTGTAGTAAAAATCAGCACATATAGCACACATTACACATTATTAGGCATGCAATTAGCCCCTTAGTTGCCCCTAGATTCTAACCCCCTCCCAGCCAGTGGCATTAGTATAGTGACAGTGTATATTATTAGTACTGATCACTGTATTAGGATCACTGGAGATGTCAGTGGCAGTTAGTCATATAGTGTCAGATTGGGAGCCAAATTATCACATTACCACTATAAGTTGCTGATCACCGCCATTACTACCCTGTTTCCCCAAAAATAAGACCTAGCGTGATTGTCGGTGATGGCTGCAATATAAGCCCTACCCCCCCAATAAGTCCTAGTTAAAGTCCTTGTAGGTCTTATTCTCAGGGTAGGGCTTATTTTTGGGGAAACAGGGTAGGGCTTATTGGGGGGTAGGGCTTATATTGCAGCCATTACCGACAATCACACTAGGTCTTATTTTCGGGGGAAACAGGGTAGTATAAAAAAAAAAAAACAATAAATAAAAATGTCAGTATATATACACCATCATTTGTAGACGCTATAAATTTCACGCAAACCAATTAATATACACTTATTGGTATTTGTTTTTACCAAAGACATGTAGCAGAATACATTTTGGCCTAAATGTATGAAGACATTTGATTTTTAAATGTTTATTGAATGTGTTTTATAGAAAAAAAAATAAAAAAAAAATTTTTCCCAATTTTTTTAAGGTATTTTTTTCATTTATATATAAAAAAATAAAAAGCCCATTGGTGATGAAATACCACCAAAAGAAAGCTCTATTTGTGTGAAAAAAGTATATACATTTAATTTGCGTACAGTGTTGCATGACCATGGCATTACTAGTTAAAGTAGCGCAGTGCGGAATAGCAAAAAATGGCCTGGTCATGAAGGGGCACAATGGTTAATATTTGATTGGTGACCTTTCTACTCATTCTGTTTTATCTTCTCTGCCCTAGTTTAGTATATACTGTATTTTTTATTATTTGAAAATAATATTTATAAAACTGACTCCTGTACAAGCAATAATTAATAGTAACTTTTAATGCTTAGGTTTATATAGGTGATATTATTGACTTTAATAAAGTATATGGACACAAACGGCGAAGTATAAAGTCAAAGCTTTTTAACCACTTAACAACCAGCCCATAGCCAAATGACGGCTACAGGGTGGTTGCTTAACTCTGGGAGGGCGTCCAGGGACGTCCTCCCAGAATTCCGCTCTCGCGCGCTCCCTGACATCGAGAGCATCCGTGACCATCACGGATCTCGGTAAATGGCCGCTAAACGCGGCCGTTTACCATGTGATTGCTCCGTCAAATGACGGAGCGATCACATGTAAACAAACCGGCGTCATCTCATGACGCCGGTTCCTCTCCTCCCCTCCTGTGTACCGATCGGTACACTGAGCGGAGAGGGGGATGGATGGATGGCTGCAGCGCTGTGGGCTGGATGTGTAGTGCCCACAGCGCTGCACAGAGACATCCAGCCATCCATCCATCCATGCTCAGCCATCCCCCACTATTCTGCAATGCTGTGCAATACTCTGCAATGCCCCACAATACACCACAATACCCCACAATACTCTGCAATGCCCCACAATACCCCACAATACCCCGCAATACTCTGCAATGCCCCACAATACTCTGCAATGCCCCACAATACCCCACAATACCCCATAATATTCTGCAATGCCCCCATAATACTCTGCAATGCCCCCACAATACTCTGCAATGCCCCACAATACTCTGCAATGCCCCACAATACTCTGCAATGCCCCACAATACCCCGCAATACTCTGCCATACCCTGCAATACCCCGAAATACCCCGCAATACCCCAAAATACCCCGCAATACTCTGCCATACCCTGCAATACCCCAAAATACCCCGCAATACCCCAAAATACCCCGCAATACTCTGCCATACCCTGCAATACCCCGCAATACTCTGCCATACCCTGCAATACCCCGCAATACTCTACCATACCCTGCAATACCCCGAAATATCCCACAATACCCCGAAATACCCCGCAATACTTTGCCATACCCTGCAATACCCCGCAATACTCTGCCATACCCTGCAATACCCCACAATACTCTGCCATACCCTGCAATACTCCGCAATACTCTACCATACCCTGCAATACCCCGAAATACCCCACAATACTCCGAAATACCCCGCAATACTCTGCCATACCCTGCAATACTCTGCCATACCCTGCAATACCCCGCAATACTCTGCCATACCCTGCAATACCCCACAATACTCTGCCATACCCTGCAATACCCCGAAATACCCCGCAATACTCTGCCATACCCTGCAATACCCCACAATACTCTGCAGTGCCCCACAATACCCCACAATACCCCACAATACTCTGCAATGCCCCACAATATAGGAAAAAAGGGCAAGAAGCGCCAATCTAAGTGCAGTATCATAAAGGTCTTATTAAAATGTATAAAAACAACAGCCAAATGGCTACTCACAGGAACAAGATGAATACAGGCAAAGGACATATAGCTGGTCCAGGGACGTCTTCCTTAGATGTTAGCGGAGGTACATAGTGCAGGTTCCGGTTAAGATGATATCAGCACTGAGGTGTGCGGGTGGTCTATGGGGTCTCTGCTGTGGGTGCTGAGCTGCGCGGGAGATGGAGAGATCCAGGTGTCCGCAAGGAGAGCCAGCATCTACTGGGACATGGAGAGCCAGGACCGTGGCAGGAAACAGGAACTGGATGGGAACCAGCGTGGAGCGCAAACACTGTACCAGGAATCAGAGAGCGGAAGTGACTTATGGACGTGTCAGATGATGCGTTTCAATGCTTCCGCATTTTCTTCAGATCTAGCGGGCTAGTGGAGCAAGTGTCCTTTATATGGAAACTATGAAGTCGGTTGCTAGGCAACAACATAAACAGAGCACAACGTACTGAAGGAATGAGAGGAGTAGGTGGAGTATAAGAAATGAGTTCGGTGCACCAAGCAAAGGTAGAAAATAAAGAGTAAAAAAGGGGGAATAATAGAGAATATAAATGAATATATGTGAAAAAATGTATATAAAAGGAGAAATGAATAAATCAAAAATGAAAGATAGAAAATAATAAAAAATAGAAAATGATGAAAATATATAATGAAATAATAAGTAAAAAATAATAATAATAAAAATAATAATAATAAAGAAGAATAGGAAAATAGAAAAATAAGAAAATATATATATATATATAACAAATAAAAAAAATAATGAAAAAATGAAAAATGAAAATATTGAAATAAACATAAAAATAAAGTAAAAAAGAAAAAGAAAAAATAATATATGTGAACTGTTTTTAGAAACGTATATGGGGCATAAGTATAAAGAATATATATATATATATATATATATATATATATATATATATATATATATATATATATATATATATATATATATATATATATATATATATATAAAATATATATATGTATAAAAATATATGTATAAAAATATATGTAAAAACATATATATATATATATATATATATATGGCTATCGCACCCATGAAATTATAAAAATTATTCTGAAAAATTATTATAAAAAAATTATAAATCCTAACAAATCCTAAAAAATCTAAAATAGGGGGCGTGGTTTGGCCGCTCGAGTTAATGGCCGCTTAAACAGAGAGCTCCGACGGGGAGAAAGACCGGCCAGCTACTATCCAGCACCTCCAGCCCAGGAAAAACAACCGGTGACTGCCGCCGACCTCCAGGATGTCACGGGGACCTCCCGCTCACCGCAATCCCAGGCCGGGACAGCCCAGAAAGCTTACGGACTTCTTCCCGGGCACAGGCTGTGAGGGGATACAAGATGGCGACGGAGGGAACATGGACCTCTCTCCCTCACCCTCCACAGCGCTGTTAACACATCCCGGCAGCCAGGAGCCTCACTTGCAGGACCACAGACTGGATGAAAAACAGTCTCACAAGCACCCAGCAGATTCTCCAACTGCCTCACCAGCATCCAAGGGTCCCGTGAGTAAAAAGCAGTTCTCTTCACCAGAGAACACTGTCCTCACACAGATCCCACAAGAATCACTCGCGGCATTCCCCACCTCTGACCGCCCTGCCTCAGAGTCCACTCTAAAAGAGATGCTGTTATCACTAAAAAGCGATCTGCAGGCTGAATTATGTAACTCCGTGTCAGCACTACAGGTGCAGGTGGAACAATTAGAGGGCAGAATGGATATCACAGAACAGAAAGTGAGGGAATGCGTATCCGCCCATAATGTCCTAGTGGACAGTTATCAAGAACGCAATGCTGACATACAATGGCTGAAAAACAAGGTCACAGACCTCGAAGATAGGTCCAGGAGGAACAACCTGAAATTCAGAGGTATCCCTGAAACAATTACTCCTCCTGAGCTCTCACAATACCTACTTCAATTGCTAAAAACCCTCCTTCCTATGGAAAATGCCCATGACCTGGTCATTGACAGAGCTCATCGTATAGCTAAACCCAATTCCCTTCCGGATTCAGTCCCAAGGGATGTATTGACCAGAATTCATTTTTTCCATATTAAAGACAGAGCCATGGCTGCAGCTCGTAAAGCAGGCAAGCTCCCTGATCCATTTGCCCACATCAATATCTACGCCGACCTCTCGGCTACCACTCTAGCCCGTCGCAGACAGTTCGCACCCATCACAGCAGATCTAAGAGAGAAAAAGATCTTGTACAACTGGTTCTTCCCTGCCACCTTACAAATCACGTATCAGGGTCAAAAATATATCCTATATTCACCAACGGATGCACGGAAACTGCCCCGACAATGGGGTATCTCTACTCCGCATGCTAAAGATGGGGAACGCTCCAATATCCCTCGTTCACAAGCGCAACCCCGGTCCGCTCCTTCTGGACTAGGCTAGCACAGTTGCGCCACATATGGGCCACACACTATACCTATCAAAGGCATGACAATGCTTAAACTCAGCGATTCACCTCCCCTTGGTTTGGAACTCTTTACCTCGCACCCCTACGCATCAGTTGCTATTGGTTTGGTTATTGACTACAGGGCTTAATATCCCTCTTTAGTGCTTGTTTGCATTTCATAATCTGTTGCGTACTATTTAGAAGATTTAATACATTATTTGTATTACATAGAACTACCTCCTAAACTCCTATAGCCTTGTTAACTTTAGTATATATCTTTTTCAGCTGTGGTACATCTCTCTACCTGTGTGCACTTCTCCATAGCAACGCACAACGTGAGAGTGGGACACTCCCAGCTCCTCACATCATACCTCCTACTTTAGTGCCCCATCATTTAGGAAATGTCACTTAAAATCGTTTCCCTAAATGTTAAGGGCCTGAATAGCCCATACAAACGATCCCTGCTCTGGAGAGAAGCTCTCTCCCAGAAATGCGACATACTATGTGCACAAGAGACGCACTTAACTCAATCCAACACACCACGAGTCTCTCACCATAAATTCCCACACTGCTTCTTCGCTAACTCGGATAAGAAAACCAAAGGTGTGCTGATAGCTATTAGAGACACAATCACCTTCTCACAGAAATTCGTAGAATGTGACCCCAATGGTAGATATGTAATCCTAGGAGCAGAGCTCAATCACCAACCATTCACCCTAGTGTCGATATACTCGCCAAATACAAACCAAAAATCTTTTTTACGTCAATTACTAAAACATGTTCACTCAATCCAAGTAGGCCAACTTATAATCTGTGGAGACTTTAACGCTGTTTCAGACACCGCACTGGACTCCACAAGCTCACGCCGGAAACACTCACAGAACCTATCTTCTCTCACACGAGACGAAGGTTTATATGATGTATGGAGAAGTATACACGGCTCTGAGAAAGACTTCACTTTCTTCTCTACTGCTTTCCATGTGTATTCCAGGATTGACATGTTCCTCGTGGACAGGGCCACCCTTTTCCAAGCCACTGCAACACAGATAGGCACTATCCTATGGTCCGATCACGCGCCAATCTCCCTAACCTTAACTCTTCACCAACATACGCAACCCACAAAACTATGGAGACTAAATACCAACCTCCTAAATAACCCTGGCTACGAGGAACAGGTCACGTCCGAATTAAATGTTTTTTTCACACAAAATGCTAGCTCAGTGACGAACGCACACTCCTTATGGGCGGCTCACAAAGCCTACATGCGTGGAGTGTTCCTCAAACTGGGTGCCCAGGAGAAGCGTAAGAGAACGCAAAAGATTAATGACCTTACCCAGACCATAACAGACCTTGAGACCCAAAATAAAATAAAATCCTCCATCGAATTAGTGAATAAACTTCAAGAGACTCGACACAAACTCTCCCAATGTTTTGTGTCACAGTATGACCTTCTCCTTAAAAGACTCAAACTAAACTACTATGTAGCGGGCAATAAAATAGGCCCTCTACTGGCAAGGCAAATAAAACATAAAACAAATAAGAGCAAAATAGACCACCTATTAGATACACAAAACCAAAGGCTAACCAATCCAATGCATAAAGCTAATCACTTCGCCGAATACTACACTGAACTTTATAATTTAGAATCCGCCCAAGAGATCCCACCCCCTGATCAGGCTCAAATTAAAGAGTTTATACGTTCCCTCTCGCTACCGCAGATATCCTCTGCAGACCTTACCACATTATCCTCTCAGTTCTCCAGTCAGGAAATCCAAAAAGCAATTACCACACTTCCTTTGCACAAATCCCCAGGTCCAGACGGGTTCGGTAATGAATATTACAAAAAATTTAGCAATTTCCTGATTCCCCACCTACAAGCAGTCTATAATGCAGCAGCGACCTCGGCAAGCTTTCCCAAGGAAGCACTCGAAGCGCTAATAGTAACACTGCCCAAACCAGGAAAACCCCCATACCAACCAGCTAATTACCGTCCCATCTCCCTCCTCAATTCTGATATTAAGATCTACGCTAAAGTCATCGCCTCTAGATTAGAAAACATCATACCCAAATTAATTCATCCTGATCAAGTAGGATTTGTGAAAGGTCGTCAAGCCTCTGACGGCACCAGACGCATCCTCAACGTCCTTCAGTGGGCCGAGTCACATCACACGCCTTCTCTGCTTCTCTCTTTAGATGCAGAGAAGGCGTTCGATCGGGTTCACTGGACATACCTGAGGGAAGTACTTCACATCTTCAGCTTCACAGGATTTCTGGATTCAGCTATAAGGGCTCTTTATTCTAATCCTTGCGCAAAAGTATACACATCTAACACCCTCTCACGCTCATTTAACATCACAAATGGCACCAGGCAAGGCTGCCCATTATCGCCTATAATATTCGCCTTGGTTATGGAACCCCTTGCACAAACTATCAGGAACCATCCCAACATCACAGGTATCAAAATCGGCCATGTGGATCACAAAATCGGACTATATGCCGATGACGTGATCATATCCCTCTCAAACCCTGAAACCACCTTACCAGTAGTCTCTGATATAATTCAAAACTTCGGGTCATTATCTCTCTACAAGGTCAATGTTGCTAAATCACAGATGCTCCCTATCTTACTATCCAAAACAAAACAATCACATATATCGGCAATCTCCGGATTCTCCTGGGCTCCCAAGTCAGGTATTAGATACCTGGGCATACAATTGACCTCGCCAAGTTCCTTAATGGTCCATACAAACTATGATTCATTACTGAGGAATATAAGAAATCAAACACAGGAACTTTCCAAACTACATATTTCATGGGCAGGTAGAGCAGCAGTCACCAAAATGTCCATACTTCCAACGATTTTCTACTACTTCCGTACTCTGCCGATCCCTCTAACTAACACATACTTGCAGAACTTGCAAACCTCCATTAACAACTTCATCTGGAAAAAAAAAAGAGCTCGCTTCAGCAACCACGTTTTGTACAGACCTAAACGCACCTCCGGCATGGGAGTTCCCAATTTGAAGCTATACTATCATGCCGTGATTATGGATCAAGCTGCCGTATGGTGGTCACCCTCAGAAGGAAAACAATGGGCCTCTATGGAAGAATCCATAGTGGGCCACCAACTCAAAGGCCTCATATTCACACTCCTTCTAGGTCTCCCTCCCATATCTCTCCACTACTTCTCGATACAAGCCGCTATGGCCTCATGGCGCTACTCTCAAAGGCGTATACACAATAAAATCCTTATAGACTTACACTCCATACCTTTAGGTACCTTGGAATACTTCACTGAAGACCTAACACTTGACAGCTGGTCAGAGGCAGGAGCTGTTAATATTGGACATCTACTTGACAAAACCAATCTCCTAACCTTTGAGGAACTGCAGAAACGCTTTGGTTTACCGCACAGTGACTTTTACAAATATCTGCGTATTCGGAACATAATAGGTCACATCCTTAAAATGGAGGTAAGAGTTCCACAAGAAGCTCTTGCTTTCTGCGCATCTCCAGCACCTACGAAGAAGGGCATCTCATACTTCTACCGACTCTTTTTACTCTCTCCACCACAGGAAAAAACTCTGTCCATGAAGAAGTGGGAAAACGACCTCGACTGCACTTTTAATCAAGTGCAATGGAACGCAGCAACTAACAATATACTAAAATTCTCCCATTGTACAACGCATTGGGAATCACACTTAAAACTAATACACCGCTGGTACTACACTCCAATTCAGCTTTCCAAATTCTCCAAAAATACCTCCCCACGATGTTGGAGGAATTGTGCAGAATCAGGATCCCTAATTCACATCTGGTGGCATTGCCCCAAGATTCTTCCCTTTTGGAGGAAGGTATTCCACTTCATCTCTTCCATCACTGGCAATAACTGCCTTCCGGACCCAGCCATGGCTCTCCTATTACTGAACTGTGACCGTTGGCCTAAGAACTATCTCCCCTTAGTGCTCCATTGTCTGACGGCCTCTAAGAAATCGATAGCTTCATGCTGGAAACATCAAGACCCCCCAGAATTCTCCTCTTTCTTAATAAATCTCAACACTCAGAGCCAATTCGAACTCCTGTTCTCCATGAAAAACGGCAACAGTCAACTCTTCTGCACACAGTGGTCAGTATGGCTTCAACATCCATTATGTACGGTGTACATGTAACGGTGACATGACTCTCCTTCTGGTTTCCCTAGGACGTCACCCTCCTAGCCTTACCGTCCTCCTTAATGTCTCCTAATATACCTCTCTTCCCCCTTTTATGAGATGTACCCAGCTAATGTTCTCTTATTAACCTTTCCTGATACTTTCCATGCCTTAACACTGTTAAACGACTTTGTTGCATAATCCTATTGTACTACTGTACTTTGCAGTTATAACATTGATTGTGATATATTTTGTGAACTCTGCTTCAAAAATAATAAACAATATGGAAATAAAAATCTAAAATAATTGTTAGAATGGATATTTATGGGAAAAAAAAAAAAAAAAAAATATATATATATATATATATATATATATATATATATATATATATATATATATATATATATATATATATATATATATATATATATATATATATATATATATATATATATAAGAGTATACATATATATATAAAAATTGTCAAAAATGGAACAAAATTGTGATAAAATGTTTTGAAAAATAAGTTTAACTAGAAAATTGACATACGTGAGTATAACTATAGACTGATTGGATATACAGAAAACACCCATGCATAAAAAAGGAAATGAAAGACTTGGGGCAGAGAGAAAAACAACCAATATAAATAATACAGGTTGGGTATGACTATGGGAAAGCCTGAGGGAGGGAACAGTGAAAAATATGACAATAGATAATAAGAAAGGGAAGAAGGTAAGGAAAAGGGTATGAACCTACAAAAACTCATGTACAGTATATATTTCTCAGACAGTTCAAATGATGCTGATCAACCCTTACACACAGAGGCATATTATATTAAATTACTGTATTGATCTCTATATCTTCGTTGAGACCATTAGGTGCCATACTGTTTAAGGTAAATATCCAGAAAGTTCCTTGCCTGCATAGGCGTTGGAATCTTTTCGGCAATTAAAAAAGGACTTTAGGGTATATTGATTACCATTAGTGTTGAAAGTTTTTTTGCCATGTGTGACATGGGAACAGGTAAGGCATAATGCTTTCTTGCACCGGTACATGCCTACTAGTGCAATGAGGGTAAGTTGTTTGGATATAAGAGATTTTTTCTGAACTGGGATTTTGCTTGGAGCAATCTTAGTCTTCACGTTGGGGGCCCTGCAATAAGCAAATTGGGGAACAGTGGGTAAGGAAGGTGCTAAATGGGGGTCTTGAGCTAGAATCGGCCAGTGTTTTTTTATGATCCGTTCCATTCTTTTATGACTAGCATGGAACTGGGTAATGAATCTGGTGGTGGATTCTGTTTTCTGAATCTTGGGATTAGGTAGGGTGTCTGTCAGATAAAAGGAGGCAGCTTCATTAATGGTACTAGAGGGATAACCTTTATCTACAAATTTTTTGGAGAGAGTGGTACATTGAGAGCTATAGTCTTCTAGTCTGGTGCAATTTCTCCTGAGCCGATGGAACTGGCTCTTGGGTATGTTGTTCACCCACCTAGGATGGTGGCAACTAGAAAAATGCAAAAATGAATTTCTGGCTGTTGGTTTGGTATAGTTCTTGGTGGCGATCTGGTTGTTAATATGAAATAATTCTAGATCTAAAAAACAGATCGATTCTGAATCCATAGTTGATGTAAATGATAAGCCAAATGAGTTATTGTTACAATGAGTAATGAAGTCTTGCACGGAACTAGGGGGACCGTCCCAGATGATAATGATGTCATCTATATAACGACCGTAGAAGACCAGGTGTGCAGAGAAGGGGTTATTCTCCCAGATGTACCTGGTCTCCCACAGTCCCATAGTCAGGTTAGCATAGCTAGGTGCTGATATCATCTTAACCGGAACCTGCACTATGTACCTCCGCTAACATCTAAGGAAGACGTCCCTGGACCAGCTATATGTCCTTTGCCTGTATTCATCTTGTTCCTGTGAGTAGCCATTTGGCTGTTGTTTTTATACATTTTAATAAAACCTTTATGATACTGCACTTAGATTGGCGCTTCTTGCCCCTTTTTTCCTATATTGTCTTTCAGAGCTGTTGCTTCCACTCTCAAGTAAGCTGCCGCTGGTGCATAGTATCAGATTCCCTCGAACCATATTATTTCATTGACATTTAATTTTTGTCACCTTCTGGACTTTTTTGGCAGAGTCTACATTTGTATTTGCATATTCAGTTACACTGCCCCCCTTATTTTGGACTTTTTTATGTTTGTGTGTATGATTTATATTTATTCATGTCTGATTGTGTTCTTGCACCATTTTTCTTTTTCTTTTTTACCGTCCCATTGAAGCTTGTTGTGATGGGGGTGATGAAGATACGAAATACCCCTTGTATCGAACATGCGTAGGGGAAGGGGACAGGACGGAACGTTATACATACAACCTGTTGGGACAGATTAGCACGCCACCCCATACCGGCCGCTGTTGCCCGTTCATCTCTGCTGTTTTAGTGTTGCGCCCTTAAGCGCCTTGTTACTGTGAGTACCCATTGCGGGATTTGTTTATGATTTTAATAAATTTAGTACATACTGCACCATGAAGTCCTTTTTATGTTGATATATTGAGGTACAAACGGGACTGCTGTGAGGAACAGAGGCACCAGTGCAAATCTATCCAGGACCCGGCATATAACATCGAACTCAGAGAGGTTCTAAGGTGCATTCTGACCAAGCTTAATTGCAAGGTCGCACGCCCTAAGGTGAGGGGCTATCACCTGGGGGGGAGCACCTGTATGAGCGCACAGCACTTTAGTTTGTGTTCACCATAACACATGAATGGATTGTGGAAGATCTGTGGACTGTTAATTTGATCATTGCACAGCAACACAGCACTGAATTGCATAGAATCACATGGATGCAACACCAAATCGCATAAATGTGGTTTTTTGTATTTTTTAACTTTTTTATTGTTTGAACATTGCACTAATACCATATTGCATAGATGCAGCACTGAAATGCATGGATGCAACACTAAATCAGACTGTTAATTTAATCATTGCACAGCTACACAGCACTGAATTGAATAGAATCACATGGATGTACCACCAAATCGCATGGATGCATTTTTTTGTATTTTTTAACTTTTTATTGTTCGAACATTGCACTAACACCATATTGCACAGATGCAGTACTGATATGCTTGGATGCAACACTAAATCGCATGGATGTTTGTGTTGAATTATCTATTAATGTTTTAAAATTGCACAAGCTTTGTGGAATATTTGCAATACACAGGCTTATTGGAGCACTTTTACCTATTTATTCATTCATTGAAATTTATTGCACATTAACGTATAGTATAGTATTAATAGTTATTAATAGATTTTGTATATGTTAGGCACAATATCACTTTATTATTATTTTAGTGGAAATTTCTTATTTTTTATTTTGATAAGCGCAGCGTGTGTACAATTTGGTTTAACTATTTTGCATGGTTATGAGACATGCGTAATGTTAGCAGCTGATCATTTGCAAAGATATACTATTTTGGAGACCAGATTTGGTCAATTACCTGGAGGCTCACAGGACTGCAAATTAGTACCCAGTGGTGGGATGGTTTCTTTTTGAAACAATACTTTAGATCCAAAATCTCCCCACGGGGACTCCGTATACTTAAGGGCTGTACCTTTTTGGATGAGGATCTCCGCACAGAGTGGGAGGGTGTGGCGGAGTTCTGCACCCAGAAGTGGATACAGATCCTGATTACCCATAGAGGCTACCTTTTTTTGCGTCACAAAGTAGAGAAACTTGTCACAGATTTTCTGTCTCTTCATCCACAGTTACCCATGGCATGGTTAAAAACTTTTAAGATCAATACCAAAAAAAGTGAGAACTCATTAATTGAAAATAAATTAGGAAAACTCAGGAGAGATCTGGATGACTACTCCCACAAGAGAGTGTTCAATTGGAGATCCAAACATACCATCCCCCCCCCACTCCTACCCCCACCCCAGTCCATTACCCCACCCATCATTGAACATATTCAGACTTCACCCCCCAAAAATGATTTGATTCCTCCTAGTACCAACTTAGCACCAATATCCACATCCTCCCCTCCAGCCTCTCTTAGTCCTGTTATAGTTGACCATTTACTGCTCGCTCCATCTGTAGTTGGTCATACTAATCAGTCTCTCTCCCCCATCCCTCTGGATCTTGTTCCCATTCTCCCCCCAATTTACCCCTTTCCCCCAAACCTTCCATCACCATTTGTGCTGACCTTGTTTCTGCCAACCCTGATCTATCTTCCACTGATCTCACTTGCTCGTCCACCATCAACCAAGACCCCACGAAAGATACTAGGATGGTTGAGCATCTCTCCCTTGACATATCCACTTTGCCTTTTTTAGTTCAGACCCCCTCATCCAGCCTAACTCCATCCCAATCAAAAAGAAAAAACGTAGAAGAGGCAGGCGAGGGGGACACCTTAAATCTAGAGCTACTCCGCCCACAAAAAGTGCGGAAACTATAAAAATTTTCAATTTATCCTCCTATACACTTAATGAACACGAAACTTCCTTGTTATCCCGTGGCCTCAATTTCGCCCCTACCACTTTTCCCAATCCATTCACCTTATTCAAGGACTTACAAATTTATTCGTGACCTCACACTTAAAAGACATTTCAATATTAAAGACAAAAAAACTCCCATAACAGTTACCACTAGGGTTGTCCCGGTACCACTTTTTTAAGACCGAGTACAAGTACTGATACTTTTTTTCAAGTACTCGCCGATACCGATTACCGATACTTTTTTTTAATGTCATGTGACAGTTTTCAAACCACAATACAGACTAAGTAATGATATCTTCTTTATAATCATGAAGAACTGTAACTCAAGACACAAAAGAATAAAACTGTTTTATTTGCTTGTGTCACACAGTAAACTCAAAGAATTATCACAGAACATGTCGATAAATACAAAAAATATATTTTACAACATCAAAATATATTAATAACAATAACAACAATAACAAATGTAAAAAAATCACACAACCAACCAAAAGTTACAGGCAATATAGCTAATAGAATTATTTCTTAAAAGTTAGTGGCAAATTCTTTTTGAGGAATAAAAGCATCTCTGCATGTTCAGCCATAAGCCTGTTTCTGCTATCAGTAAGGACATTAGACGCTAAGCTGAACAGTCTTTCACTTTCCACACTACTGCATGGGGCAGAAAGATATTTTTGGGCCATTTTAGCCAGAGTCGGAAATCTCACTTTATGAACTGCCCAGTACTTCAGGGGTTTCTCTGAACGAGGTACAGTAATCTTTCCCAAGTAAGCTTCCAGCTGTATAGTAGCAGCTTTTGGAGCACTGCTCTCAGATGTAGATGATCCTTCACCAGCAATTTCTGCAAATACACTGTCCAGACTGGTACCTGGCTGGTCACGGTGAGGCCTTTTGGAAGCTGGTTCTTCATGCTGCTCAGATTCAATTGTCTCTTCAAAAATGTTTTGAAGTTCCAGCACTAACATTTCTTTTGCCTCCCTGGAAGTGTCAGAATTACAGAAAAAACGATCTTTATACCTAGAAGAAAAAAATAAACAACAATGAATGAATGCAGCATATTCTTTCTGTGAATTAAGAAAACAATTACATTTAATAGCAGAAAAATTAACATTACCTTGGATCGAGTAAAGTTGCAATACAGTAAAGTGGGTTTCGCTCAGAATCAGAGAAGCGCTTCTGCAAAGCAGCAAGCAAAGTGCTCTTCATTGTTTTGATACCTTGGTCCTCATCCACTTTTGCTAAAACTTTCTGTAGCACTGTTACTGCAGGAATTACATTAGAGGCAAATGCATCTGAACAACTCACTTGGCAAGTCATCTCTTCAAAGGGAGCCAAGATATTGACCATCTTCTCCATCAGATTCCACTGGTTTGCAGTAATGGTGGCAGGGAGCTCATATTCAGACACATACACTCCAAGGGCCCGTTTCTGCTCAATCAGAGACTTCAGCATGTAAAATGTGCTGTTCCAACGAGTCTGCACGTCTTGCTGGAGTCTTCTTACTGGCTGACAAAGCTGTATCTGGATGTCCTGCAGCCGAGAGTATGCCAGGTTCGAATGTTTGAAGTGACCAATTATTCTGCGCCCGACTCCCACAGCATCTGCAATGCTGCGCTGTGATAACAGTCCCTCTGAGACAGCAAGCTGCAGTGTATGTGCCACACATGAAATACTGGGAAGTCCAGCAACTTCCATACCTTTTATCATGTTTGTGGCACTGTCCCGGACCACAACATGAACAGAACTTTTGGGAATCGCCCAAGTCTGAAGCATTTCCTCAAGTATGTTTGCTATTGCTTGACCAGTGTGGGAGCCTTCAAATTTTGTAGCGTGGAGCATGACCTGATGCAAAGAGAATTCGCCATCTATCCACTGCGCCGTTAAGCTGATGAGAGACAGTGGACTCACACTACTGCTCCAGATGTCAATGGTGAAGCTAACTGCCTTTATGTCCTTCTGCAAAATGATGTCAATGTGCTTTTTAACCGTGTCGTGGATCTTTGGTAAGATGATGTCTGTTATGTAATGGCGACTGTGAATGTCATACTTCGGCTCCAACACATTAAGAAATCGCTGAAAACCCATGTTCTCAACATTTGAAAGAGGTTGATCATCCAGAATAATAAATTGGGTGAGCGCCTCTGTTATTTGCACAGCTCTGGGGTTGTCTCTTGACAGCTTTTCTCTTCTGGCAAAAGTTTGCTGCAGAGTTGGCTGCTGAGTGCTACTGCTGCTACCGATAGCGATAAATTCTCCATGCTCAGTTTTATGTTTTAATTTCAAGTGCTTTATCAGGTTACTGGTATTGTAAGAACTGATTTTTTTACCACCTCTAGATAATTTTGCAGAACAAAGTTTGCAGTCTGCAATCCGTGGGTTGTCCTCGTTAATTTTAAAATACTTCCACACAGCTGACATTCTGCTGGTGTCTCTGTGCAGTGTTCACTGAAAGGCTCTGATAATTTGCTCGACCTTGGGTGAAAAAAAAAAAAAAAAAACAATTGAGCGCAAAGTGTCCATTGTTTAACTACTTCACTCTATATCATGCACTCTCACCCCCTTCCTGCCCAGGCCAATTTTCAGCTATCAGCGGATGCAGCGCTGTCACACTTTGACAATTGCTCAATACGCAGTCAAGCTACACTGTACTCAAATAATTTTTTTCACACAAATACAGCTTCTTTTGGTGGTATTTATTTTATTTAATCACTGCTGGGTTTTTTTTTTTTTTTTAAAAAAGAAGCTTTTCTTTGTTTCCGTCACAAAATTTTGTAAATAAGTACTTTTTCTCCTTCACTGATGTGTGCTACTGCT
Organism: Lithobates septentrionalis; assembly: GCA_037952835.1. NCBI lineage: Eukaryota > Metazoa > Chordata > Amphibia > Anura > Ranidae > Lithobates > Lithobates septentrionalis. The sequence goes on from JBBDGP010000707.1 coordinate 476,227, forward strand.
AATGAGGCTGCACTGATGGGGCATTGAGGTGGCACTGATAGGCTGCACCGATGAGGAGGCACTAATATGTAGCACTGATAGGATTGGGTGGCACTGATGAGGCAGCACTGATGGGAAGGCCCTAATATGCAGCACTGTTGGGCACTGATAGGATTACTTGGCACTGATATGCAGCACTGATGACCACTGATAGGTGGCACTGATTAAGCAGCACTGATAGGTGGCACTTACTTATGGGCACTGATAGGTGGCATGCACTGATGGAAGGGCACTGATGGGTGGCACTGACTGTCTGGCACTGATAGATACCATAGAGTGATGAGCACTGATAGGTGGCACTGATTATGCAGCACTGATGAGCACTGATGGGTGGCACACACTGATGGCTGGGCACTGATAGGTAGCACGCACTAATGGGCACTGATACGTGGCATGCACTGATGGCTGTCAATGACTGAGGTGCACTGATAGATGGCATGGCACTGATGAGCAGTGCACTAATAGGTGCACTAATAGGTGGCACTGATTATGCAGCACCGGTGAGCACTGATAGGTGGCACTGATTATGCAGCACTGATATGTGACACATACTGTTGGCTGGGCAGTGGCACTGAAAGGTGGCACTGATAGGTGGCATGCACTGATAGGTGGAACGCACTAATGGGCACTGATACGTGGCACGCACTGATGGCTGGCACAGACTGAGGTGCACTGATAGATGGCACTGATGAGCAGTGCACTAATAGGTGGCACTGATATGCAGCACCGATGAGCACTGATAGGTGGCACACACTGTTAGCTGGGCAGTGGCACTGAAAGGTGACACTGACTGATGGGCACTGATAGGTGGCATGCACTGATAGGTGAAACGCACTGATAGGTGGCACACACTAATGGGCACTGATATGTGGCACACACTAATAGGCACTCATAGGTGGCACGCACTAATGGCTGGCACTAATAGATGGCGCTGACTGAGCACTAATAGGTGGCACTGATGAGCATGGATAGGTGACACGCACTGATAGGTGGCACCGATTATGCAGCACTGATGAGTGGCACACACTGATGGCTGTGCGCTGATAGGTAGCATGCACTAATGGGCACTGATACGTGGCATGCACTGATGGCTGTCAATGACTGAGGTGCACTGATAGATGGCATGGCACTGATGAGCAGTGCACTAATAGGTGGCACTGATTATGCAGCACCGATGAGCACTGATAGGTGGCACTGATTATGCAGCACTGATAGGTGACACATACTGTTGGCTGGGCAGTGGCACTGAAAGGTGGCACTGATAGGTGGCATGCACTGATAGGTGGAACGCACTAATGGGCACTGATACGTGGCACGCACTGATGGCTGGCACAGACTGAGGTGCACTGATAGATGGCACTGATGAGCAGTGCACTAATAGGTGGCACTGATATGCAGAACCGATGAGCACTGATAGGTGGCACACACTGTTAGCTGGGCAGTGGCACTGAAAGGTGGCACTGACTGATGGGCACTGATAGGTGGCATGCACTGATAGGTGAAACGCACTGATAGGTGGCACACACTAATGGGCACTGATAGGTGGCATACACTAATGGGCACTGATAGGTGGCACGCACTAATGGCTGGCACTAAAAGATGGCGCTGACTGAGCACTAATAGGTGGCACTGATGAGCACGGATAGGTGACACGCACTGATAGGTGGCACGCACTGATGGGCACTGATATGTGGCAAGCACTGATAGTGGCACACACACTGATGGCTGGTATTGACTGATGGCTGGCAGTGGCACTGGCTGGATGGGCACTGATGAGCACTGATTGATGGCTGGCAGTGGCACTTATGGGCATGAGAGCATTTACTCTTTTCTATGCTGCCTCTGCGATGCCCATCTTGGTACACCTTGCACTTGGCCTCAATAAAGCAGCAGAGGACATCTTGTTACACCCAGCCTGAACTATATGGGCTGGGTGTAACAAGATGTCCGCTGCTGGCAGGGTGTACCAAGATGGGCGTCGGGATTTCTAAGCAGTGAGCACTGACAAGTGACAACAGTTTAATGGCAACATGGAGCATCACATGAACTTCCATTACTGAATGTGACTGCTCCGTTCGCCGAGCCCTGCACTCTGCACTACATGGCCTGCTTGATTACACGAAGGACTCGCTCTCCGCTCAGCTCTCTGCTCCGCCCGCTGACTCCGCCCCTGACTCCGCCTTGACTCCGCCCGCTGAGTTCCTGTCTCCCATTACAAGGTATCGCCTAAGGCATCTGGAGCATTTGTGCGAATACAAGTACTCGCGCAAATGCTCGGTATCGGTCCCGATACCGATACTAGTATCGGTATCGGGACAACCCTAGTTACCACCATGTCGGATGACCTGCACCTCCCGTTGGACAATTCAGCTGACCAACAAGCTATTTTAGATTTATGTGAACTATGTAATATTAATGAGGATGATGACCTGATAGCATGGTCCCAATACTCCCAGCCCACTCTACCAATTCAACACACTTCCTTTAGACCTAAATCCATTTTCAACCCCACCCAATCCAAAGGCCCCTTCCTAACGACCTTCTATCAAGTTGTGTACAAGGACCTCTTAGGCCTCTGTTCCTCTGAATCTTCCAAAACCCAATATTCCACTCGTAATCTTAATCCTCAGGAACTCACAGCATTAAAATCCCTCAGTACTAATATGGATATCATTATCAAATCCGCCGATAAAGGGGGAGGCATCGTGCTACAAAATAGATCCGACTACCTCCAGGAGACTTATCGTCTCTTATCTGATACTCAAACTTACGAGAAACTGAAAACAGACACATTAGCTAAATTCATTGAAGAGTCCAAGATTCTAGTCACACAAGCATTAGGACAGGGTATCCTTACCAAACTAGAGGCAGCATTTTTTCTAAAACCCTTTTTCCAGGTCCCCTACCTTTATCATTTGCCCAAGATACATAAAGATCCCAATAAACCACCCGGTCGTCCCATAGTAGCATCTATGAATAGCATTACCACCAGCTACTCACTATACATAGATCAGTTTTTACAGCCACTGGCTCAGTCCCTCTCATCTTACATAAAAGACAGCACACATCTGATAGACCTTTTACATCCCTATAGATGAGAGTCTTCTTACTTGTGGGTCTCCTTGGATGTTTGTTCACTCTATACTTCCATACCTCATCAAGTAGGGCTCCAGGCCACCTCACATTACCTCCACTCTAATCCCCTTCTGAATCCATCCCAGATTGATTTTATTATTTCTGCCACAAAATTTTGTTTAGAACACAATTATTTTACCTTTGATGGCCAGTTCTATCTACAGAAACAGGGGACAGCTATGGGTGCAAAGTTCGCACCTAGCTATGCTAACCTGACTATGGGACTGTGGGAGACCAGGTACATCTGGGAGAATAACCTCTTCTCTGCACACCTGGTCTTCTACGGTCGTTATATAGATGACATCATTATCATCTGGGACGGTCCCCCTAGTTCCGTGCAAGACTTCATTACTCACTGTAACAATAACTCATTTGGCTTATCATTTACATCAACTATGGATTCAGAATCAATCTGTTTTTTAGATCTAGAATTATTTCATATTAACAACCAGATCGCCACCAAGAACTATACCAAACCAACAGCCGGAAATTCATTTTTGCATTTTTCTAGTTGCCACCATCCTAGGTGGGTGAACAACATACCCAAGAGCCAGTTCCATCGGCTCAGGAGAAATTGCACCAGACTAGAAGACTATAGCTCTCATTGTACCACTCTGTCCAAAAAATTTGTAGATAAAGGTTATCCCTCTAGTACCATTAATGAAGCTGCCTCCTTTTATCTGACAGACACCCTACCTAATCCCAAGATTCAGAAAACAGAATCCACCACCAGATTCATTACCCAGTTCCATGCTAGTCATAAAAGAATGGAACGGATCATAAAAAAACACTGGCCGATTCTAGCTCAAGACCCCCATTTAGCACCTTCCTTACCCACTGTTCCCCAATTTGCTTATCGTAGGGCCCCAACGTGAAGACTAAGATTGCTCCAAGCAAAATCCCAGTTCAGAAAAAATCTCTTATATCCAAACAACTTACCCTCATTCCACTAGTAGGCATGTACCGGTGCAAGAAAGCATTATGCCTTACCTGTTCCCATGTCACACATGGCAAACTTTCAACACTAATGGTAATCAATATACCCTAAAGTCCTTTTTAATTGCTCTACTACCTACGTCATATATTGCATCTCCTGTCCCTGTGGGCTGCTGTATGTAGGCAGAACCATCAGGACTCTGCGTGCCAGGTTTGGAGAACACAGAAGAGCAGTACAGGCGAACAATCCTTTATATAGTACTGCTCGTCACTTTACCACCCATCATCAACAAAACATTACAGATTTAAATGTGTGGGTCATTGAATCTATATCAGACCATTTTACCCCTGCCGAAAGATTCCAACGCCTATGCAGGCAAGAAACTTTCTGGATATTTACCTTAAACAGTATGGCACCTAATGATCTCAACGAAGATATAGAGATCAATACAGTAATTTAATATAATATGTCTCTGTGTGTAAGGGTTGATCAGCATCATTTGAACTGTCTGAGAAATATATACTGTACATGAGTTTTTGTAGGTTCATACCCTTTTCCTTACCTTCTTCCCTTTCTTATTATCTATTGTCATATTTTCCACTGTTCCCTCCCTTGGGCTTTCCTATAGTCATACCCAACCTGTATTATTAGTGGGAATGCTTTAGCAGTCCCACTATTGTTATTAGTGGGAATGCTTTAGCAGTCCCACTATTGTTATTCGTTTTTTTATTATTTTTCTTATTCCGTACGTTTTTCGGTAATGCGTAACTTCTGCATACTTTCAGCTATTAAAACCATTCAACTATCAAAATGTTCGTCTCTTTTAGCTGAGGTGTGCTCTTTTTCAACTTTTTTTCTACCATTTATACTTTTTAAAATATTAAGCTTTTTATCACTTTTTTTTAACATTGAAGTCAATGGGAGCATGCTTGAAATCCTTAAATTTTTCTTCCGCTCCCAAAAGTTTCAGCTCCTTCATACTTTCACCTAGAGACACCAAACAAACTTTAAAATGTTCACAAAATATTCAGCTATCTGGCTATAGCTTTTCAATTTGATATCTTTTACAGTTTTTGAGAAAAAGCTTTTTGTTTAGAGGTCATTTCAAGAAATTTTAGCCATTAATCAGAGTGTACTGTGTGTGTTTTGTTGCCATGGTTACCAAAGCTTCTGTTATACACAGGGGGGAGGTGGCTGGAGCATCTCAGCTCTAATTAGAGCCCAGGGGAGGGGACAAAAGCTGAAAAATCAGAACATGATTTCTAAACTGCCGCCACTCCCTCATTTTCAAGCCCACCTACACAAATCTTATATCAAAACGTTCAGCTATCCCTGCTGCCACTAAACATGTCCACGGCTAAGCCATAGTCCTGATAGTTTTCACAATATGATCATTTGTTTGCAACTCACGCCGTCCATTGACATTCATTGAAACAACACTCTAGCCCCTTCAAATTTGAAGGGCAATTTCTAAACTGCGACCGTGCCTTCAATTTTAATATTTCAGAGACATACTATGTATCAAAATCTAGGTCTGGGTCTTGTGATTCTCACAATATAAAGATCTTCGCTGTAGGATGTATAGTTTTTAAAATACGGCCATTTGTTTAGAGGTCATTTCAGGAAATTTTAGCCATTAATCAGAGTGTACTGTTAGTGTTTGTTTTGTTGCCATGGTTACCAAAGCTTCTGTTATACACAGGGGGGAAGGTGGCTGGAGCATCTCAGCTGATTACAGAGCCCGGGGGAGGGGACAGACACACCATGTACTGATTTATAATAGAGGAATATGATGGGGCAGTTTTGATGGGGTAATTCTGATGGGGCAGTTTTGATGAAGCAGTATTTGGGAAGCATAAACAGGGCATGAGCGTTGCTAGGAAACAATGGTTGTAAACACAAGATGCTGAGACACTCCAAATGCATGTGACTTCATCTGCTAGACTTGATAATGCTTGTAGACTCCTCCCACAGTTTTCACACTACAGAGACAAATAATATACCGAAACGAGCGGATTGTTCCCGATTGGTGTGTTATTACTTTGTGGAATGTTTTGCCGAATGGTCCACGAAATGACGTTTTTGCGGCGAAATTGGTCCCATAGGAATGAATGGCGAAATGTTCAAAACTAGAGTGGGAAGTGACAAAAGCTGACAACCCCATGATCAGCCAAAACATTATGACCACCCCATGATCAGCCAAAACATTATGACCGCCCCATGTAAAAAAAAAAATATTTTTGAAAAAAAAAAAATTTTTTGAAAAAAGTAAAAAAATAATTTTTGAAAAAAAAAATCATTTTTGAAAAAAAAAATATATATTTTTGAAAAAAAAAATATTTTTGAAAAAAAAAAATTATTTTTGAAAAAAAAAATATTTTTGAAAAAAAAATTTCTTTTAAAAAAAAAAATATTTTTGAAAAAAAAATGTATTTGAAAAAAAAAATATTTTTGAAAAAAAAAAATTATTTTTGAAAAAAAATTACTTTAAAAAAAATAATAATTTCGAAAAAAAAATTATTTTTGAAATAAAAAAATTCATTTTTGAAAAAAAAAATTACCTTTGAAAAAAAAAATTACTTTTGAAAAAAAAAATCATTTTTGAAGAAAAAAAAATCATTTTTGATTAAAAAAAATTCATTTTTGAAAAAAAAAATTACTTTTGAAAAAAATGTTCAGCTCTTTCAGCGAATGATGGAACTTTTTTACTACTATTTATACTTTTTAAAATATTAAGCTTTTTAACACTTTTCACAGTTACTCAAGCCACTCCACCCCACCCAGTTACTCCGCCCACTCCAGTTGTAGAGGTAAGAACACTTTCACAATTTCCCCAGAAATTGTACCTTTTCTAGTTAGTGGGAATGCTTTAGCAGTCCCACTATTGTTATTCGTTTTTTTATTATTATTAGTGGGAATGCTTTAGCAGTCCCACTATTGTTATTCGTTTTTTTATTAGTGGGAATGCTTTAGCAGTCCCACTATTGTTATTCGTTTTTTTATTATTTTTCTTCTTATTCCGTACGTTTTTCGGTAATGCGTAACTTCTGCATACTTTCAGCTATTAAAACCATTCAACTATCAAAATGTTCGTCTCTTTTAGCTGAGGTGTGCTCTTTTTCAACTTTTTTTCTACCATTTATACTTTTTAAAATATTAAGCTTTTTATCACTTTTTTTTAACATTGAAGTCAATGGGAGCATGCTTGAAATCCTTAAATTTTTCTTCCGCTCCCAAAAGTTTCAGCTCCTTCATACTTTCACCTAGAGACACCAAACAAACTTTAAAATGTTCACAAAATATTCAGCTATCTGGCTATAGCTTTTCAGTTTTATATCTTTTACAGTTTTTGAGAAAAAGCTTTTTGTTTAGAGGTCATTTCAAGAAATTTTAGCTATTAATCAGAGTGTACTGTGTGTGTTTTGTTGCCATGGTTACCAAAGCTTCTGTTATACACAGGGGGGGAGGTGGCTGGAGCATCTCAGCTCTGATTAGAGCCCAGGGGAGGGGACAAAAGCTGAAAAATCAGAACATGATTTCTAAACTGCCGCCACTCCCTCATTTTCAAGCCCACCTACATAAATCTTATATCAAAACGTTCAGCTATCCCTGCTGCCACTAAACATGTCCACGGCTAAGCCATAGTCCTGATAGTTTTCACAATATGACCATTTGTTTGCAACTCACACCATCCATTGACATTCATTGAAACTACACTCTAGCCCCTTCAAATTTGAAGGGCAATTTCTAAACTGCGACCGTGCCTTCAATTTTAATATTTCAGAGACATACTATGTATCAAAATCTAGGTCTGGGTCTTGTGATTCTCACAATATAAAGATCTTCGATGTAGGATGTATAGTTTTTAAAATACGGCCATTTGTTTAGAGGTCATTTCAGGAAATTTTAGCCATTAATCAGAGTGTACTGTTTGTTTTGTTGCCATGGTTACCAAAGCTTCTGTTATACACAGGGAGGGGAGGTGGCTGGAGCATCTCAGCTTTGATTACAGAGCCCGGGGGAGGGGGACAGACACACCATGTACTGATTTATAATAGAGGAATATGATGGGGCAGTTTTGATGGGGTAATTCTGATGGGGCAGTTTTGATGGTGGCAATATGATGGGGCAGTTTTGATGGTGGCAATATGATGGGGCTGTTTTGATAGGGCAATTCTGATGGGGCAGTTTTGATGGTGGCAATATGATGGTGCAGTTTTGATGGGGCAATTCTGATGGGGCAGTTTTGATGGTGGCAATATGATGGGACAGTTTTGATGGCAATATGATGGGGGCAATTTTGCTGGGGGCCGTTTTAGCAATTCAGCATTCCCACGCATTTTCCCCAGGAAATGCATTTTCTAGTTAAGTGTTCTTGCATAGCAAGACCACTTACTGTTATCTCACATATATATTATTCTTATTATTATAGCCAAATTTACCACCCTAACTCCTCCCACAGTTTTTACACTACATAGACAAGTAATATACCGAAACGTGCGGATTGTTCCCGAATGGTGTGCTATTACTTTGTGGAACGTTTCGCTGAATGGCTCACGAAATATCGTCGTTTTTGCGGCGAAATTGGTCCCATAGGAATGAATGGGGAAACTAGAGTGGGAGATGACAAAAGCTGGAAAATCAGAACATGATTTCTAAACTGCCGCCACTCCCTCATTTTCAAGCCCACCTACACAAATCTTATATCAAAACGTTCAGCTATCCCTGCTGCCACTAAACATGTCCACGGCTAAGCCATAGTCCTGATAGTTTTCACAATATGACCATTTGTTTGCAACTCACGCCGTCCATTGACATTCATTGAAACTACACTCTAGCCCCCTCCAAATTTGAAGGGCAATTTCTAAACTGCGACTGTGCCTTCATTTTTAATATTTCAGAGACATACTATACATCAAAATCTAGGTCTGGGTCTTGTGATTCTCACAATATAAAGATCTTCGCTGTAGGATGTATAGTTTTTAAAATACGGCCATTTGTTTAGAGGTCATTTCAGGAAATTTTAGCCATTAATCAGAGTGTACTGTTAGTGTTTGTTTTGTTGCCATGGTTACCAAAGCTTCTGTTATACACAGGGGGGAAGGTGGCTGGAGCATCTCAGCTGATTACAGAGCCCGGGGGAGGGGACAGACACACCATGCACTGATTTATAATAGAGGAATATGATGGGGCAGTTTTGATGGGGTAATTCTGATGGGGCAGTTTTGATGAAGCAGTATTTGGGAAGCATAAACAGGGCATGAGCGTTGCTAGGAAACAGTGGTTGTAAACACAAGATGCTGAGACACTCCAAATGCATGTGACTTCATCTGCTAGACTTGATAATGCTTGTAGACTCCTCCCACAGTTTTCACACTACAGAGACAAATAATATACCGAAACGAGCGGATTGTTCCCGATTGGTGTGTTATTACTTTGTGGAATGTTTTGCCGAATGGTCCACGAAATGACGTTTTTGCGGCGAAATTGGTCCCATAGGAATGAATGGCGAAATGTTCAAAACTAGAGTGGGAAGTGACAAAAGCTGACAACCCCATGATCAGCCAAAACATTATGACCACCCCATGATCAGCCAAAACATTATGACCGCCCCATGTAAAAAAAAAAAATATTTTTGAAAAAAAAAAATAATTTTTGAAAAAAAAAAATAATTTTTGAAAAAAAAAAATAATTTTTGAAAAAAGTAAAAAAATAATTTTTGAAAAAAAAAAAATATTTTTGAAAAAAAAAAATTATTTTTGAAAAAAAAAAAAAATATTTTTGAAAAAAAAATACTTTTAAAAAAAAAATTATTTTTGAAAAAAAAATATATTTGAAAAAAAAAAAATTTTGAAAAAAAAAAATTATTTTTGAAAAAAAAATTACTTAAAAAAAAATAATAATTTCGAAAAAAAAAATATTTTTGAAATAAAAAAATTCATTTTTGAAAAAAAAAATTACCTTTGAAAAAAAAAATTACTTTTGAAAAAAAAAATCATTTTTGAAGAAAAAAAAATCATTTTTGATTAAAAAAAATTCATTTTTGAAAAAAAAAATACTTTTGAAAAAAATGTTCAGCTCTTTCAGCGAATGATGGAACTTTTTTACTACTATTTATACTTTTTAAAATATTAAGCTTTTTAACACTTTTCACAGTTACTCAAGCCACTCCACCCCACCCAGTTACTCCGCCCACTCCAGTTGTAGAGGCAAGAACACTTTCACAATTTCCCCAGAAATTGTACCTTTTCTAGTTAGTGGGAATGCTTTAGCAGTCCCACTATTGTTATTCGATTTTATTTAGTGGGAATGCTTTAGCAGTCCCACTATTGTTATTCGATTTTATTTATTTTTAATAATTTTAATTTTATTCCGTACGTTTTTCGGTAATGCGTAACTTCTGCATACTTTCAGCTATTAAAACCATTCAACTATCAAAATGTTCGTCTCTTTTAGCTGAGGTGTGCTCTTTTTCAACTTTTTTTCTACCATTTATACTTTTTAAAATATTAAGCTTTTTATCACTTTTTTTTAACATTGAAGTCAATGGGAGCATGCTTGAAATGCTTAAATTTTTCTTCCGCTCCCAAAAGTTTCAGCTCCTTCATACTTTCACCTAGAGACACCAAACAAACTTTAAAATGTTCACAAAATATTCAGCTATCTGGCTATAGCTTTTAAATTTGATATCTTTTACAGTTTTTGAGAAAAAGCTTTTTGTTTAGAGGTCATTTCAGGAAATTTTAGCCATTAATCAGAGTGTACTGTGTGTGTTTTGTTGCCATGGTTACCAAAGCTTCTGTTATACACAGAGGGGGGGAGGTGGCTGGAGCATCTCAGCTTTAATTACAGAGCCCGGGGGGAGGGGACAGACACACCATGTACTGATTATAATAGAGGAATATGATGGGGCAGTTTTGATGGTGGCAATTCTGATGGGGCAGTTTTGATGGCGGTCATTTTAGCAATTTAGCTATTCAGCAATTATTTTTGAAAAAAAATATATATTTTTGAAAAAAAAAATATATTTCTGAAAAAAAAAAATTATTTTTGAAAAAAAAAAAAATCATTTTTGAAAAAAAAAAATTATTTTTGAAAAAAAAAAAATATATTTTTGAAAAAAAAAATAAATTATTTTTGAAAAAAAAAATTATTTTTGAACAAAAAAAAAATATTTTTGAAAAAAAAAATTATTTTTGAAAAAAAAAATATTTTTGAAAAAAAAAATATTTAAAAAAAAAAAATCATTTTTGAAAAAAAAATTTTTGAAAAAAAAATATATTTTTGAAAAAAAAAAATTTGAAAAAAAAACAATATTTTTGAAAAAAAAAATCATTTTTGAAAAAAAAAATATTTTTGAAAAAAAAAAAGAAAAAGAAAATTATTTTGAAAAAAAAAAAATATTTTTGAAAAAAAAATATATTTTTGAAAAAAAAAAATTATTTTTGAAAAAAAAAATTATTTTTGAAAAAAAAAATTATTTTTGAAAAAAAAAAATATTTTTGAAAAAAAAAAAATTATTTTTGAAAAAAAAATATATATTTTTGAAAAAAAAATTCATTTTTGAAAAAAAAAATTACTTTTGAAAAAAAATTACTTTTAGTTTTGATGGGGCAATTCTGATGGGGACAATTTTGATGGGGCAATTCTAATGGGGCAGTTTTGATGGCAATATGATGGGGGCAGTTTTGATGGTGGCAATATGATGGGGCAGTTTTGATGGTGGTAATATGATGGGGCAGTTTTGATGGTGGCATTTCTGATGGTGGCAATATGATGGGACAGTTTTGATGGAGCAATTCTGATGGGGCAGTTTTGATGGTGGCAATATGATGGGGCAGTTTTAATGGGGTAATTCTGATGGGGCAGTTTTGATGGCGGCCGTTTTAGCAATTTAGCTATTCAGCATTCCCACGCATTTTCCCCAGGAAATGCATTTTCTAGTTATTTTTAATTTTATTCCGTACGTTTTTCGGTAATGCGTAACTTCTGCATACTTTCAGCTATTAAAACCATTCAACTATCAAAATGTTCGTCTCTTTTAGCTGAGGTGTGCTCTTTTTCAACTTTTTTTCTACCATTTATACTTTTTAAAATATTAAGCTTTTTATCACTTTTTTTTAACATTGAAGTCAATGGGAGCATGCTTGAAATGCTTAAATTTTTCTTCCGCTCCCAAAAGTTTCAGCTCCTTCATACTTTCACCTAGAGACACCAAACAAACTTTAAAATGTTCACAAAATATTCAGCTATCTGGCTATAGCTTTTCAATTTGATATCTTTTACAGTTTTTGAGAAAAAGCTTTTTGTTTAGAGGTCATTTCAGGAAATTTTAGCCATTAATCAGAGTGTACTGTGTGTGTTTTGTTGCCATGGTTACCAAAGCTTCTGTTATACACAGAGGGGGGGGAGGTGGCTGGAGCATCTCAGCTTTAATTACAGAGCCCGGGGGGAGGGGACAGACACACCATGTACTGATTATAATAGAGGAATATGATGGGGCAGTTTTGATGGTGGCAATTCTGATGGGGCAGTTTTGATGGCGGTCATTTTAGCAATTTAGCTATTCAGCAATTATTTTTGAAAAAAAATATATATTTTTGAAAAAAAAAAAAAATTATTTTTGAAAAAAAAAAATATTTTTGAAAAAAAATTATTTTTAAAAAAAAAAATATTTTTGAAAAAAAAAATTATTTTTGAAAAAAAAAAAATAATTTTTGAAAAAAAAATTATTTTTGAAAAAAAAAAAATATTTTTGAAAAAAAAAAATATTTTCGAAAAAAAAAATATTTTTTGATGGGGCAGTTTTGATGGTGGCAATATGATGGTGCAGTTTTGATGGGGCAATTCTGATGGGGCAGTTTTGATGGTGGCAATATGATGGGACAGTTTTGATGGCAATATGATGGGGGCAATTTTGCTGGGGGCCGTTTTAGCAATTCAGCATTCCCACGCATTTTCCCCAGGAAATGCATTTTCTAGTTCCGTACGTTTTTCGGTAATGCGTAACTTCTGCATACTTTCAGCTATTAAAACCATTCAACTATCAAAATGTTCGTCTCTTTTAGCTGAGGTGTGCTCTTTTTCAACTTTTTTTCTACCATTTATACTTTTTAAAATATTAAGCTTTTTATCACTTTTTTTTAACATTGAAGTCAATGGGAGCATGCTTGAAATCCTTAAATTTTTCTTCCGCTCCCAAAAGTTTCAGCTCCTTCATACTTTCACCTAGAGACACCAAACAAACTTTAAAATGTTCACAAAATATTCAGCTATCTGGCTATAGCTTTTCAGTTTGATATCTTTTACAGTCTTTGAGAAAAAGCTTTTTGTTTAGAGGTCATTTCAGGAAATTTTAGCCATTAATCAGAGTGTACTGTGTGTGTTTTGTTGCCATGGTTACCAAAGCTTCTGTTATACACAGAGGGGGGGGGAGGTGGCTGGAGCATCTCAGCTTTGATTACAGAGCCCGGGGGAGGGGACAGACACACCATGTACTGATTTATAATAGAGGAATATGATGGGGCAGTTTTGATGGTGGCAATTCTGATGGGGCCGTTTTGATGGCGGTCATTTTAGCAATTTAGCTATTCAGCAATTATTTTTGAAAAAAAAAAAATATTTCTGAAAAAAAAAATTATTTTTGAAAAAAAAAAATTATTTTTGAAAAAAAAAAATTATTTTTGAAAAAAAAAAATCATTTTTGAAAAAAAAAAAATATTTTTGAAAAAAAAAAAAATATTTTATAAAAAAAAAAAAAAATTATTTTTGAAAAAAAAAAATATTTTTGAAAAAAAAAATATTTTAAAAAAAAAATCATTTTTGAAAAAAAAATCATTTTTGAAAAAAAAAAAAATTTTGAAAAAAAAAATTTTTGAAAAAAAAAAATTTTGAAAAAAAAATTTTTGAAAAAAAATTTTTTTGAAAAAATAAATATTTTTGAAAAAAAAATTATTTTTGAAAAAAAAAATATTTTTGAAAAAAAAAAATATTTTTGAAAAAAAAAAAATATTTTTGAAAAAAAAAAATATTTTTTGATGGGGCAGTTTTGATGGTGGCAATATGATGGTGCAGTTTTGATGAGGCAATTCTGATGGGGCAGTTTTGATGGTGGCAATATGATGGGACAGTTTTGATGGCAATATGATGGGGGCAATTTTGCTGGGGGCCGTTTTAGCAATTCAGCATTCCCACGCATTTTCCCCAGGAAATGCATTTTCTAGTTATTTTTCTTCTTATTCCGTACGTTTTTCGGTAATGCGTAACTTCTGCATACTTTCAGCTATTAAAACCATTCAACTATCAAAATGTTCGTCTCTTTTAGCTGAGGTGTGCTCTTTTTCAACTTTTTTTCTACCATTTATACTTTTTAAAATATTAAGCTTTTTATCACTTTTTTTTAACATTGAAGTCAATGGGAGCATGCTTGAAATCCTTAAATTTTTCTTCCGCTCCCAAAAGTTTCAGCTCCTTCATACTTTCACCTAGAGACACCAAACAAACTTTAAAATGTTCACAAAATATTCAGCTATCTGGCTATAGCTTTTCAATTTGATATCTTTTACAGTTTTTGAGAAAAAGCTTTTTGTTTAGAGGTCATTTCAAGAAATTTTAGCCATTAATCAGAGTGTACTGTGTGTGTTTTGTTGCCATGGTTACCAAAGCTTCTGTTATACACAGGGGGGAGGTGGCTGGAGCATCTCAGCTCTGATTAGAGCCCAGGGGAGGGGACAAAAGCTGAAAAATCAGAACATGATTTCTAAACTGCCGCCACTCCCTCATTTTCAAGCCCACCTACATAAATCTTATATCAAAACGTTCAGCTATCCCTGCTGCCACTAAACATGTCCACGGCTAAGCCATAGTCCTGATAGTTTTCACAATATGACCATTTGTTTGCAACTCACGCCGTCCATTGACATTCATTGAAACTACACTCTAGCCCCTTCAAATTTGAAGGGCAATTTCTAAACTGCGACCGTGCCTTCAATTTTAATATTTCAGAGACATACTATTTATCAAAATCTAGGTCTGGGTCTTGTGATTCTCACAATATAAAGATCTTCGCTGTAGGATGTATAGTTTTTAAAATACGGCCATTTGTTTAGAGGTCATTTCAGGAAATTTTAGCCATTAATCAGAGTGTACTGTTTGTTTTGTTGCCATGGTTACCAAAGCTTCTGTTATACACAGGGGGGGAGGTGGCTGGAGCATCTCAGCTTTGATTACAGAGCCCGGGGGAGGGGGACAGACACACCATGTACTGATTTATAATAGAGGAATATGATGGGGCAGTTTTGATGGGGTAATTCTGATGGGGCAGTTTTGATGGTGGCAATATGATGGGGCAGTTTTGATGGTGGCAATAAGATGGGGCTGTTTTGATGGTGGCAATAAGATGGGGCTGTTTTGATAGGGCAATTCTGATGGGGCAGTTTTGATGGTGGCAATATGATGGTGCAGTTTTGATGGGGCAATTCTGATGGGGCAGTTTTGATGGTGGCAATATGATGGGACAGTTTTGATGGCAATATGATGGGGGCAATTTTGCTGGGGGCCTTTTTAGCAATTCAGCATTCCCACGCATTTTCCCCAGGAAATGCATTTTCTAGTTAGTGGGAATGCTTTAGCAGTCCCACTATTGTTATTCGATTTTATTTATTAGTGGGAATGCTTTAGCAGTCCCACTATTGTTATTCGTTTTTTTATTATTTTTCTTATTCCGTATGTTTTTCGGTAATGCGTAACTTCTGCATACTTTCAGCTATTAAAACCATTCAACTATCAAAATGTTCGTCTCTTTTAGCTGAGGTGTGCTCTTTTTCAACTATTTTTCTACCATTTATACTTTTTAAAATATTAAGCTTTTTATCACTTTTTTTTAACATTGAAGTCAATGGGAGCATGCTTGAAATCCTTAAATTTTTCTTCCGCTCCCAAAAGTTTCAGCTCCTTCATACTTTCACCTAGAGACACCAAACAAACTTTAAAATGTTCACAAAATATTCAGCTATCTGGCTATAGCTTTTCAATTTGATATCTTTTACAGTTTTTGAGAAAAAGCTTTTTGTTTAGAGGTCATTTCAAGAAATTTTAGCCATTAATCAGAGTGTACTGTGTGTGTTTTGTTGCCATGGTTACCAAAGCTTCTGTTATACACAGGGGGGGATGGCTGGAGCATCTCAGCTCTGATTAGAGCCCAGGGGAGGGGACAAAAGCTGAAAAATCAGAACATGATTTCTAAACTGCCTCCACTCCCTCATTTTCAAGCCCACCTACATAAATCTTATATCAAAACGTTCAGCTATCCCTGCTGCCACTAAACATGTCCACGGCTAAGCCATAGTCCTGATAGTTTTCACAATATGACCATTTGTTTGCAACTCACACCGTCCATTGACATTCATTGAAACTACACTCTAGCCCCTTCAATTTTAGCCATTAATCAGAGTGTACTGTGTGTGTTTTGTTGCCATTAATAATTTTAATCAAAGCTTCTGTTATACACAGAGGGGGGGGAGGTGGCTGGAGCATCTCAGCTTTGATTACAGAGCCCGGGGGAGGGGACAGACACACCATGTACTGATTTATAATAGAGGAATATGATGGGGCAGTTTTGATGGTGGCAATTCTGATGGGGCCGTTTTGATGGCGGTCATTTTAGCAATTTAGCTATTCAGCAATTATTTTTGAAAAAAAAAAATATATTTTTGAAAAAAAAAAAATATTTTTGAAAAAAAAAAAATTATTTTTGAAAAAAAAAAAAAATCATTTTTGAAAAAAAAAATATATATATTTTTGAAGCAAAAATTATTTTTGAAAAAAAAAAATATTTTTGAAAAAAAATATATATTTTTGAAAAAAAAAATTATTTTTGAAAAAAAAAAATATTTTTTAAAAAAAAAAAATCATTTTTGAAAAAAAAAAATTTTTTGAAAAAAAAAATTTTTGAGAAAAAAAAATTTTTGAAAAAAAAAAATTTGAAAAAAAAAATTTTTGAAAAAAAATTTTTGAAAAAAATATTTTTTGATGGGGCAGTTTTGATGGTGGCAATATGATGGTGCAGTTTTGATGAGGCAATTCTGATGGGGCAGTTTTGATGGTGGCAATATGATGGGACAGTTTTGATGGCAATATGATGGGGCAATTTTGCTGGGGGCCGTTTTAGCAATTCAGCATTCCCACGCATTTTCCCCAGGAAATGCATTTTCTAGTTTTTAATAATTTTAATTTTATTCCGTACGTTTTTCGGTAATGCGTAACTTCTGCATACTTTCAGCTATTAAAACCATTCAACTATCAAAATGTTTGTCTCTTTTAGCTGAGGTGTGCTCTTTTTCAACTTTTTTTCTACCATTTATACTTTTTAAAATATTAAGCTTTTTATCACTTTTTTTTAACATTGAAGTCAATGGGAGCATGCTTGAAATCCTTAAATTTTTCTTCCGCTCCCAAAAGTTTCAGCTCCTTCATACTTTCACCTAGAGACACCAAACAAACTTTAAAATGTTCACAAAATATTCAGCTATCTGGCTATAGCTTTTCAATTTGATATCTTTTACAGTTTTTGAGAAAAAGCTTTTTGTTTAGAGGTCATTTCAAGAAATTTTAGCCATTAATCAGAGTGTACTGTGTGTGTTTTGTTGCCATGGTTACCAAAGCTTCTGTTATACACAGGGGAGAGGTGGCTGGAGCATCTCAGCTCTGATTAGAGCCCAGGGGAGGGGACAAAAGCTGAAAAATCAGAACATGATTTCTAAACTGCCGCCACTCCCTCATTTTCAAGCCCACCTACATAAATCTTATATCAAAACGTTCAGCTATCCCTGCTGCCACTAAACATGTCCACGGCTAAGCCATAGTCCTGATAGTTTTCACAATATGACCATTTGTTTGCAACTCACGCCGTCCATTGACATTCATTGAAACTACACTCTAGCCCCTTCAAATTTGAAGGGCAATTTCTAAACTGCGACCGTGCCTTCAATTTTAATATTTCAGAGACATACTATGTATCAAAATCTAGGTCTGGGTCTTGTGATTCTCACAATATAAAGATCTTCGCTGTAGTATGTATAGTTTTTAAAATACGGCCATTTGTTTAGAGGTCATTTCAGGAAATTTTAGCCATTAATCAGAGTGTACTGTTTGTTTTGTTGCCATGGTTACCAAAGCTTCTGTTATACACAGGGGGGGAGGTGGCTGGAGCATCTCAGCTTTGATTACAGAGCCCGGGGGAGGGGACAGACACACCATGTACTGATTTATAATAGAGGAATATGATGGGGCAGTTTTGATGGGGTAATTCTGATGGGGCAGTTTTGATGGTGGCAATATGATGGGGCAGTTTTGATGGTGGCAATAAGATGGGGCTGTTTTGATGGTGGCAATAAGATGGGGCTGTTTTGATAGGGCAATTCTGATGGGGCAGTTTTGATGGTGGCAATATGATGGTGCAGTTTTGATGGGGCAATTCTGATGGGGCAGTTTTGATGGTGGCAATATGATGGGACAGTTTTGATGGCAATATGATGGGGGCAATTTTGCTGGGGGCCTTTTTAGCAATTCAGCATTCCCACGCATTTTCCCCAGGAAATGCATTTTCTAGTTAGTGGGAATGCTTTAGCAGTCCCACTATTGTTATTCGATTTTATTTATTAGTGGGACTGCTTTAGTAACTTCTGCATACTTTCAGCTATTAAAACCATTCAACTATCAAAATGTTTGTCTCTTTTAGCTGAGGTGTGCTCTTTTTCAACTTTTTTTCTACCATTTATACTTTTTAAAATATTAAGCTTTTTATCACTTTTTTTTAACATTGAAGTTAAAAAAAAGAGCATGCTTGAAATCCTTAAATTTTTCTTCCGCTCCCAAAAGTTTCAGCTCCTTCATACTTTCACCTAGAGACACCAAACAAACTTTAAAATGTTCACAAAATATTCAGCTATCTGGCTATAGCTTTTCAATTTGATATCTTTTACAGTTTTTGAGAAAAAGCTTTTTGTTTAGAGGTCATTTCAAGAAATTTTAGCCATTAATCAGAGTGTACTGTGTGTGTTTTGTTGCCATGGTTACCAAAGCTTCTGTTATACACAGGGGAGAGGTGGCTGGAGCATCTCAGCTCTGATTAGAGCCCAGGGGAGGGGACAAAAGCTGAAAAATCAGAACATGATTTCTAAACTGCCGCCACTCCCTCATTTTCAAGCCCACCTACATAAATCTTATATCAAAACGTTCAGCTATCCCTGCTGCCACTAAACATGTCCACGGCTAAGCCATAGTCCTGATAGTTTTCACAATATGACCATTTGTTTGCAACTCACGCCGTCCATTGACATTCATTGAAACTACACTCTAGCCCCTTCAAATTTGAAGGGCAATTTCTAAACTGCGACCGTGCCTTCAATTTTAATATTTCAGAGACATACTATGTATCAAAATCTAGGTCTGGGTCTTGTGATTCTCACAATATAAAGATCTTCGCTGTAGGATGTATAGTTTTTAAAATACGGCCATTTGTTTAGAGGTCATTTCAGGAAATTTTAGCCATTAATCAGAGTGTACTGTTTGTTTTGTTGCCATGGTTACCAAAGCTTCTGTTATACACAGGGGGGGAGGTGGCTGGAGCATCTCAGCTTTGATTACAGAGCCCGGGGGAGGGGACAGACACACCATGTACTGATTTATAATAGAGGAATATGATGGGGCAGTTTTGATGGGGTAATTCTGATGGGGCAGTTTTGATGGTGGCAATATGATGGGGCAGTTTTGATGGTGGCAATAAGATGGGGCTGTTTTGATGGTGGCAATAAGATGGGGCTGTTTTGATAGGGCAATTCTGATGGGGCAGTTTTGATGGTGGCAATATGATGGTGCAGTTTTGATGGGGCAATTCTGATGGGGCAGTTTTGATGGTGGCAATATGATGGGACAGTTTTGATGGCAATATGATGGGGGCAATTTTGCTGGGGGCCTTTTTAGCAATTCAGCATTCCCACGCATTTTCCCCAGGAAATGCATTTTCTAGTTAGTGGGAATGCTTTAGCAGTCCCACTATTGTTATTCGATTTTATTTATTAGTGGGACTGCTTTAGTAACTTCTGCATACTTTCAGCTATTAAAACCATTCAACTATCAAAATGTTTGTCTCTTTTAGCTGAGGTGTGCTCTTTTTCAACTTTTTTTCTACCATTTATACTTTTTAAAATATTAAGCTTTTTATCACTTTTTTTTAACATTGAAGTTAAAAAAAAGAGCATGCTTGAAATCCTTAAATTTTTCTTCCGCTCCCAAAAGTTTCAGCTCCTTCATACTTTCACCTAGAGACACCAAACAAACTTTAAAATGTTCACAAAATATTCAGCTATCTGGCTATAGCTTTTCAATTTGATATCTTTTACAGTTTTTGAGAAAAAGCTTTTTGTTTAGAGGTCATTTCAAGAAATTTTAGCCATTAATCAGAGTGTACTGTGTGTGTTTTGTTGCCATGGTTACCAAAGCTTCTGTTATACACAGGGGGGGGGGGGGTGGCTGGAGCATCTCAGCTCTGATTAGAGCCCAGGGGAAGGGACAAAAGCTGAAAAATCAGAACATGATTTCTAAACTGCCTCCACTCCCTCATTTTCAAGCCCACCTACATAAATCTTATATCAAAACGTTCAGCTATCCCTGCTGCCACTAAACATGTCCACGGCTAAGCCATAGTCCTGATAGTTTTCACAATATGACCATTTGTTTGCAACTCACACCGTCCATTGACATTCATTGAAACTACACTCTAGCCCCTTCAATTTTAGCCATTAATCAGAGTGTACTGTGTGTGTTTTGTTGCCATGGTTACCAAAGCTTCTGTTATACACAGAGGGGGGGGAGGTGGCTGGAGCATCTCAGCTTTGATTACAGAGCCCGGGGGAGGGGACAGACACACCATGTACTGATTTATAATAGAGGAATATGATGGGGCAGTTTTGATGGTGGCAATTCTGATGGGGCCGTTTTGATGGCGGTCATTTTAGCAATTTAGCTATTCAGCAATTATTTTTGAAAAAAAAAATATATTTTTGAAAAAAAAAAATATTTTTGAAAAAAAAAAAAAAAATCATTTTTGAAAAAAAAAAATATATATTTTTGAAGCAAAAATTATTTTTGAAAAAAAAAATTATTTTTGAAAAAAAAATATATTTTTGAAAAAAAAAAAATATTTTTGAAAAAAAAAAAAAATCATTTTTGAAAAAAAAAATATATATTTTTCAAAAAAAATTTTTTCAAAAATGATTTTTTTTTTTAAATATTTTTTTTTTTCAAAAATATTTTTTTTTTCAAAAATAATTTTTTTTTTCAAAAATATATTTTTTTTTTTCAAAAATAATTTTTTTTTTTCAAAAATAATTTTTTTTTTTTTTCAAAAATAATTTTTTTTTTTCAAAAATGATTTTTTTTTTTTTCAAAAATAATTTTTTTTTTTTCAGAAATATATATTTTTTTTCAAAAATATATATTTTTTTCAAAAATAATTGCTGAATAGCTAAATTGCTAAAATGACCGCCATCAAAACTGCCCCATCAGAATTGCCACCATCAAAACTGCCCCATCATATTCCTCTATTATAATCAGTACATGGTGTGTCTGTCCCCTCCCCCCGGGCTCTGTAATTAAAGCTGAGATGCTCCAGCCACCTCCCCCCCCTCTGTGTATAACAGAAGCTTTGGTAACCATGGCAACAAAACACACACAGTGCACTCTGATTAATGGCTAAAATTTCTTGAAATTACCTCTAAACAAAAAGCTTTTTCTCAAAAACTGTAAAAGATATCAAACTGAAAAGCTATAGCCAGATAGCTGAATATTTTGTGAACATTTTAAAGTTTGTTTGGTGTCTCTAGGTGAAAGTATGAAGGAGCTGAAACTTTTGGGAGCGGAAGAAAAATTTAAGGATTTCAAGCATGCTCTTTTTTTTAACTTCAATGTTAAAAAAAAGTGATAAAAAGCTTAATATTTTAAAAAGTATAAATGGTAGAAAAAAAGTTGAAAAAGAGCACACCTCAGCTAAAAGAGACGAACATTTTGATAGTTGAATGGTTTTAATAGCTGAAAGTATGCAGAAGTTACGCATTACCAAAAAACGTACGGAATAAAATTAAAATTATTAAAAACTAGAAAATGCATTTCCTGGGGAAAATGCGTGGGAATGCTGAATTGCTAAAACGGCCCCCAGCAAAATTGCCCCATCATATTGCCATCAAAACTGTCCCATCATATTGCCACCATCAAAACTGCCCCATCAGAATTGCCTCATCAAAACTGCACCATCATATTGCCACCATCAAAACTGCCCCATCAAAAAATTTTTTTTTTTTTTCAAAAATAATTTTTTTTTTCAAAAATATTTTTTTTTCAAAAATTTTTTTTCCAAAAATTTTTTTTTCAAAATTTTTTTTTTCAAAAATTTTTTTTTCTCAAAAATTTTTTTTTTCAAAAAATTTTTTTTTTTCAAAAATGATTTTTTTTTTTAAAAAAATATTTTTTTTTTTCAAAAATAATTTTTTTTTTCAAAAATATATATTTTTTTTCAAAAATAATTTTTTTTTTCAAAAATAATTTGAAAAAAAATTATTTTTGAAAAAAAAAATATTTTTGAAAAAAAAAAAATTTTTGAAAAAAAAAAATATTTTTTGATGGGGCAGTTTTGATGGTGGCAATATGATGGTGCAGTTTTGATGGGGCAATTCTGATGGGGCAGTTTTGATGGTGGCAATATGATGGGACAGTTTTGATGGCAATATGATGGGGGCAATTTTGCTGGGGGCCGTTTTAGCAATTCAGCATTCCCACGCATTTTCCCCAGGAAATGCATTTTCTAGTTTTTCTTCTTATTCCGTACGTTTTTCGGTAATGCGTAACTTCTGCATACTTTCAGCTATTAAAACCATTCAACTATCAAAATGTTCGTCTCTTTTAGCTGAGGTGTGCTCTTTTTCAACTTTTTTTCTACCATTTATACTTTTTAAAATATTAAGCTTTTTATCACTTTTTTTTAACATTGAAGTCAATGGGAGCATGCTTGAAATCCTTAAATTTTTCTTCCGCTCCCAAAAGTTTCAGCTCCTTCATACTTTCACCTAGAGACACCAAACAAACTTTAAAATGTTCACAAAATATTCAGCTATCTGGCTATAGCTTTTCAATTTGATATCTTTTACAGTTTTTGAGAAAAAGCTTTTTGTTTAGAGGTCATTTCAAGAAATTTTAGCCATTAATCAGAGTGTACTGTGTGTGTTTTGTTGCCATGGTTACCAAAGCTTCTGTTATACACAGGGGGGAGGTGGCTGGAGCATCTCAGCTCTAATTAGAGCCCATGGGAGGGGACAAAAGCTGAAAAATCAGAACATGATTTCTAAACTGCCGCCACTCCCTCATTTTCAAGCCCACCTACATAAATCTTATATCAAAACGTTCAGCTATCCCTGCTGCCACTAAACATGTCCACGGCTAAGCCATAGTCCTGATAGTTTTCACAATATGACCATTTGTTTGCAACTCACACCGTCCATTGACATTCATTGAAACTACACTCTAGCCCCTTCAAATTTGAAGGGCAATTTCTAAACTGCGACCGTGCCTTCAATTTTAATATTTCAGAGACATACTATGTATCAAAATCTAGGTCTGAGTCTTGTGATTCTCACAATATAAAGATCTTTGCTGTAGGATGTATAGTTTTTAAAATACGGCCATTTGTTTAGAGGTCATTTCAGGAAATTTTAGCCATTAATCAGAGTGTACTGTTAGTGTTTGTTTTGTTGCCATGGTTACCAAAGCTTCTGTTATACACAGGGGGGAGGGGACAGACACACCATGTACTGATTTATAATAGAGGAATATGATGGGGCAGTTTTGATGGGGTAATTCTGATGGGGCAGTTTTGATGGTGGCAATATGATGGGGCAGTTTTGATGGTGGCAATTCTGATGGGGCAGTTTTGATGGTGGCAATATGATGGGACAGTTTTGATGGCAATATGATGGGGGCAATTTTGCTGGGGGCCGTTTTAGCAATTCAGCATTCCCACGCATTTTCCCCAGGAAATGCATTTTCTAGTTATTTTTAATTTTAATTTTATTCCGTACGTTTTTCGGTAATGCGTAACTTCTGCATACTTTCAGCTATTAAAACCATTCAACTATCAAAATGTTCGTCTCTTTTAGCTGAGGTGTGCTCTTTTTCAACTTTTTTTCTACCATTTATACTTTTTAAAATATTAAGCTTTTTATCACTTTTTTTTAACATTGAAGTCAATGGGAGCATGCTTGAAATCCTTAAATTTTTCTTCCGCTCCCAAAAGTTTCAGCTCCTTCATACTTTCACCTAGAGACACCAAACAAACTTTAAAATGTTCACAAAATATTCAGCTATCTGGCTATAGCTTTTCAGTTTGATATCTTTTACAGTTTTTGAGAAAAAGCTTTTTGTTTAGAGGTCATTTCAGGAAATTTTAGCCATTAATCAGAGTGTACTGTGTGTGTTTTGTTGCCATGGTTACCAAAGCTTCTGTTATACACAGAGGGGGGGGGAGGTGGCTGGAGCATCTCAGCTTTGATTACAGAGCCCGGGGGAGGGGACAGACACACCATGTACTGATTTATAATAGAGGAATATGATGGGGCAGTTTTGATGGTGGCAATTCTGATGGGGCCGTTTTGATGGCGGTCATTTTAGCAATTTAGCTATTCAGCAATTATTTTTGAAAAAAAAAAATATTTTTGAAAAAAAAAAAATTATTTTTTTAAAAAAAAAATTTTTGAAAAAAAAAATTATTTTTGAAAAAAAAAAAATTATTTTTGAAAAAAAAAAAAATCATTTTTGAAAAAAAAAATATTTTTGAAAAAAAAAAATATTTTTGAAAAAAAAAATATATTTTTGAAAAAAAAAATTATTTTTGAAAAAAAAAATATTTTTGAAAAAAAAAAAATATTTTTTGAAAAAAAAAATCATTTTTGAAAAAAAAAAATTTTTGAAAAAAAATTTTTTTGAAAAAAAAATATTTTTGAAAAAAAAAAAAATATTTTTGAAAAAAAAAAATATTTTTTGATGGGGCAGTTTTGATGGTGGCAATATGATGGTGCAGTTTTGATGAGGCAATTCTGATGGGGCAGTTTTGATGGTGGCAATATGATGGGACAGTTTTGATGGCAATATGATGGGGGCAATTTTGCTGGGGGCCGTTTTAGCAATTCAGCATTCCCACGCATTTTCCCCAGGAAATGCATTTTCTAGTTTATATTGGTTGTTTTTATCTCTGCCCCAAGTCTTTCATTTCCTTTTTTATGCATGGGTGTTTTCTGTATACCCAATCAGTCTATAGTTATACTCATATTTACTCACTTATGTCAATTTTCTAGTTAAACTCATTTTTCAAAACATTATACATTTTATTACAATTTTGTTCCATTTTTGACAATTTATATATATATATATATATATATATTTTTTCCCATAAATATCCATTCTAAAAATTATTTTAGATTTTTTAGGATTTGTTAGGATTTATAATTTTTTATAATAATTTTTCATAATAATTTTTATAATTTCATGGGTACGATAGCCATATATATATATATATATATATATATATATATATATATATATATATATATATGTTTTTACATATATTTTTATACATATGTATAAAAATATATACGTTTCTAAAAACAGTTTACATATATTATTTTTTCTTTTTCTTTTTGACTTTTCATTTTTTTCATTTATTCATCATTTTTTTTTGTTATATATATATATATATTTTCTTATTTTTCTATTTTCCTATTCTTCTTTAATATTATTATTTTTATTATTATTATTTTTTACTTATTATTTCATTATATATTTTCATCATTTTCTATTTTTTATTATTTTCTATCTTTCATTTTTGATTTATTCATTTCTCCTTTTATATACATTTTTTCACATATATTCATTTATATTCTCTATTATTCCCCCTTTTTTACTCTTTATTTTCTACCATTGCTTGGTGCACCGAACTCATTTCTTATACTCCACCTACTCCTCTCATTCCTTCAGTACGTTGTGCTCTGTTTATGTTGTTGCCTAGCAACCGACTTCATAGTTTCCATATAAAGGACACTTGCTCCACTAGCCCGCTAGATCTGAAGAAAATTCGGAAGCATTGAAACGCGTCATCTGACACGTCCATACGTCACTTCCGCTCTCTGATTCCTGGTACAGTGTTTGCGCTCCACGCTGGTTCTCATCCGGTTCCTGTTTCCTGCCACAGTCCTGGCTCTCCATGTCCCAGTAGATGCCGGCTCTCCTTGTGGACACCTGGATCTCTCCATCTCCCGCGCAGCTCAGCACCCACAGCAGAGACCCCATAGACCACCCGCACACCTCAGTGCTGATATCATCTTAACTGGAACCTGCACTATGTACCTCCGCTAACATCTAAGGAAGACGTCCCTGGACCAGCTATATGTCCTTTGCCTGTATTCATCTTGTTCCTGTGAGTAGCCATTTGGCTGTTGTTTTTATACATTTTAATAAAACCTTTATGATACTGCACTTAGATTGGCGCTTCTTGCCCTTTTTTCCTATATTGTCTTTCAGACCTGTTGCTTCCACTCTCAAGTAAGCTGCCGCTGGTGCATAGTATCAGATTCCCTCGAACCATATAATTTCATTGACATTTAATTTTTGTCACCTTTTGGACTTTTTTGGCAGAGTCTACATTTGTATTTGCATATTCAGTTACACTGCCCCCCTTATTTTGGACTTTTTTATGTTTGTGTGTATGATTTATATTTATTCATGTCTGATTATGTTCTTGCGCCATTTTTCTTTTTCTTTTTTAATGCCCCACAATACTCTGCAATGCCCCACAATACCCCACAATACCCCATAATACTCTGCAATGCCCCCATAATTACTCTGCAATGCCCCCACCATTCTCTGCATAGCCCCCACAATACTCTGCATAGCCCCCACAATACTCTGCATAGCCCCCACAATACTCTACAATGCCCCACAATACTCTACAATGCCCCACAATACTCTGCAATGCCCCACAATACCCCGCAATACTCTGCCATACCCTGCAATACCCCGCAATACCCCGAAATACCCCGAAGTACTCTGCCATACCCTACAATACCCCGCAATACTCTGCCATACCCTGCAATACCCCGCAATACTCTGCCATACCCTGCAATACCCCGAAATATCCCGCAATACTCTGCAATACCCCGCAATACCCAGCCATACTCTGCAATACTCGTGATACCCAGCCATACTCTGCCATACTCTGCCATGCCCAGCCATGCTCTGCAATAACCCACAAAAATCTGCAATACTCTGCCATAACCCGCAATACTCTGCCATACCCAGCCATACTCTGCAATACCCCGCAATACCCAGCCATACACTGCAATACTCAGTGATACCCAGCCATACTCTGCAATACTTGGGGATACCCAGCCATACTCTGCCATACCCAGTCATACTCGGCGATACTCTGCAATACCCAGCCATGCTCAGCCATACTCAGCCATGCTCAGCCATACTCTGCCTCTGTATGTGGCCAGGCTGTGGAAGTCTCACACATGTGGTATCGCCGTACTCAGGAGGAGTAGGAGAATCTATTTTGGGGTGTCATTTTTGGTATGTACATGCTATGTGTTAGAAATATTGTATAAATGGACAACTTTGTGTTAAAAAAAAAAAGCGTTTTAACCACTTCCCGCCTGCCGTCATACGACGTCCTTGACTTTGTGCGGGGATATCTGAATGATGGGTGCATCTACAGGCATCATTCAAATATCAGCTTTTTCAGCTGGCGATTCCCTACACCATAAGAATGATCATAGCGGCTGTTACACTGCTTGATCGTTCTTACGGGAGGCGAGAGGGGATGTCCCCCCCCTCCCGCCACCCCCCGGTGCTTCTACCGACTCACCGCTATGATCGAAGCCAGGATCGTTTTTTTTTTATTTTTTATTTCAGGCACGGCCTAGAGGTGAGATGCGGGGTCTTATTGACCCCATATCTCACTGTAAAGAGGACCTGTCATGCCGTATTCCTATTACAAGGGATGTTTACATTCCTTGTAATAGGAATAAAAGTGATCAAAAAAAATTTTTTTGGAAAAAAGTGTCAAACTAAAATAAATAAAGTAAAATGAACAATAAAAAAAAAAAAATTAAGTGTCCCTGTCCGTGTGCTCGCATGCAGAAGCGAACGCATACATAAGTCCCGCCCACATATGAAAACGGTGTTCAAACCACACATGTGAAGTATCACTGTGATCGGTAGAGCGAGAGCAATAATTTTGGCCCTAGACCTCCTCTGTAACTCAAAATTTGTAACCAGTAAAAAATTTTAAAGCCTCGCCTATGGGGATTTTTAAGTAGCAAAGTTTGGCGCCATTCCACAAGCGTGTGCAATTTTGAAAGGTGACATGTTAGGTATCTATTTACTCGGCGTAACTTCATCTTTCATATTATGCAAAAACATTGGGCTAACCTTACTGTTTTGTTTTTTTTAAGCACAAAACTGTTTTTTTTTCCAAAAAAAACGCATTCAAAAAATTGCTGCGCAAATATTGTGCGAGATAAAAAGTTGCAATGACCGCTATTGTATTCTCTAGGGTCTTTGCTAAAAAAAACATATATAATGTTTTGGGGTTCTATGTAATTTTCTAGCAAATAAATGATGATTTTTACATGTAGGAGAGAAATGTCAGAATTGGCCTGGGTGCTCCAGAACGCCTGAAGGTGCTCCCCTGCATGTTGTTCCTCTGTATGTGGCCACACTGTGTAAAAGTCTCACACATGTGGTATCACCGTACTCGGGAGTAATAGAAGAATGTGTTTTGGGGTGTATTTTGTGGTATGCATATGCTGTGTGTGAGAAATAACCTGCTAATATGACAATTTTGTGAAAAAAAAAAGAAAAAAAAAATTTGATTTTGTAAAGAATTGTGGGAAAAAATGACAACTTCAAAAAACTCACCATGCATCTTTCTAAATACCTTGGAATGTCTTCTTTCCAAAAAAGGGGTCATTTGGGGGGTATTTGTACTTTTCTGGCATATTAGGGTCTCAAGAAATGAGATAGGCCGTCAGTACTTCAGGTGTGATCAATTTTTGAGATATTGGCACCATAGCTTGTGGACGCTATAACTTTCACAAAGACCAAATAATATACACTAATTTGGGTTATTTTTACCAAAGATATGTAGCGGTATAAATTTTGGCCAAAATATATGAAGAAAAATTACTAATTTTCAAAATTTTATAACAGAAACGAAGAAAAATGCATTTTTTTACAGATTTTTTGGTCTTTTTTCTTTTATAGCGCAAAAAATAAAGAACCCAGCGGTGATTAAACACCACCAAAAGAAAGCTCTATTTGTGTGAAAAAAAGGACAAAAATTTCATATAGATACAGTGTTGCATGACTGAGTAATTGTCATTCAAAATGTGAGAGCACCAAAAGCTAAAAATTGGTCTGGTTATTAAGGGGGTTTAAGTGCCCACATTTGGTCAAGTGGTTAAAACACTTTTTGAGTGCCTCACTTAGATAAAATATGCTTTTGCTGAATGTACAGCCTATATTTGCATTGTATATTAACTTCATTAACTCTATTTTGGTTGTACCAAGGATATTTTGATTGTTTTATCTATACAAGTTTGATTCCTGGGGGGGGGGGGGTTGAAAATTCTAATTAAAAATCATACCTCATTGAAGTCTAGGGGGCTAGTCTTGACTGTGGCCACTTTCAAGTCTAAAAAGCAATGTATAATCAGTAAAGGGTACAGGGAGATGACCACTGTCAATTATAACATGTACCGATGCAAAAAGGAATTAAAATACATACAGCAGTAAGAGTACCCTCTTTGTAATGTGACTACAAGAGTAAAAAAAAAAAAAAAAACAACCCTTTAGAGTATTTTTTTTACCTTTATGTTTATCTTGGTGTATAAAACAACGGAACCCCAATCTGATTAATTTCACCTTGAAAAGAAGGTGCTTTTTAGGTGTTTTTTGCTGCACAACTGATTTTTCACCAGGCCTGATTTGAGTGGTTGAAATAGCAGTCACAACAGATCTATATAACATCTGCAGCCTCTAGTGACAGGAAGGATAGCCTCACAAAGAGTTTAAAGGCTTAGTATACACCATGTCTCTGTTGGTGACAGTGAAATCACCTGCACTCACTCCTCAGTCGCATTCTCAGACTTCACGGAAACCATCAGTCCCCCAAGTGCCCCAGAGCATATGCAATATCCCGGACTAAATGCTGTCATGTTGCCACCATTAACAGCTCCTGTCACCTTTCCTTAAGTATTTAAAGGGAGTCCCACTAAAAGAGGGGAACTGTGATACAGTTAGAACAGTTAATGTTGGGGTAGGAGGGAGGGGAGAGTATGGAAGAGGTCTAGTTTGCCATTGTCAAATGATAAGAGTTCCTCCATGTGCATAATGTAATTAACCACTTCAGCCCCGGAAGGTTTTACCCCCTTCCTGACCAGAGCACTTTTTACAATTCGGCACTGTGTCGCTTTAACTGCTAATTGCGCGGTCATGCAATGCTGTACCCAAACGAAATTTGCGTCCTTTTCTTCCCACAAATAGAGCTTTCTTTTGATGGTATTTGATCACCTCTGCCGTTTTTATTTTTTGCGCTATAAACGGAAAAAGACCGAAAATTTTGAAAAAAAATGATATTTTCTACTTTTTGTTAAAAAAAATCCAATAAACTAAATTTTAGTCATACATTTAGGCCAAAATGTATTCGGCCACATGTCTTTGGTAAAAAAATGTCAATAAGCGTATAGTTATTGGTTTGCGCAAAAGTTATAGCGTCTACAAACTAGGGTACATTTTCTGGAATTTACACAGCTTTTAGTTTATGACTGCCTATGTCATTTTTTGAGGTGCTAAAATGGCAGGGCAGTACAAAACCCCCCAAATGACCCCATTTTGGAAAGTAGACACCCCAAGGAAATTGCTGAGAGGCATGTTGAACCCATTGAATATTTTTTTTTTTTGTCCCAAGTGATTGAATAATGACAAAAAAAAAAAAAAAAAAAAACAATTTACAAAAAGTTGTCACTAAATGATATATTGCTCACACAGGCCATGGGCATATGTGGAATTGCACCCCAAAATACATTCAGCTGCTTCTCCTGAGTACGGGGATACCACATGTGAGGGACTTTTTGGGAGCCTAGCCGCGTACGGGGCCCCGAAAACCAAGCACCGCCTTCAGGATTTCTAAGGGCATACATTTTTGATTTCACTCCTCACTACCTATCACAGTTTTGAAGGCCATAAAATGCCAAGATCGCACAAACCCCCCCCAAATTACCCCATTTTGGAAAGTAGACACCCCAAGCTATTTGCTGAGAGGCATGGTGAGTATTTTGCAGCTCTCATTTGTTTTTGAAAATGAAGAAAGACCAGAAAAAAATTTTTTTTTTCTTTTTTCAATTTTCAAAACTTTGTGACAAAAAGCGAGGTCTGCAAAATACTCACTATACCTCTCAGCAAATAGCTTGGGGTGTCTACTTTCCAAAATGGGGTCATTTGGGGGGGGGTTTGTGCCACCTGGGCATTCCATGGCCTCCGAAACTGTGATAGGCAGTGAAGAGTGAAATCAAAAATTTACGCCCTTAGAAAGCCTGAAGGCAGTGCTTGGTTTTCGGGGTCCCGTGCGCGGCTAGGCTCTCAAAAAGTCCCACACATGTGGTATCCCCGTGTGCAAAAAAAAAAAAAAATGTGTCTCTTTCCCGCAACTTGTGTCACAATATAAATATTCCATGGACTCGACATGACTCTCAGCAAATAGCTTGGGGTGTCTACTTTCCAAAATGGGGTCATTTGGGGGGGTTTTGAACTATCCTGGCATTTTATGCACAACATTTAGAAGCTTATGTCACACATCACCCACTCTTCTAACCACTTGAAGACAAAGCCCTTTCTGACACTTTTTGATTACATGAAAAAATTATTTTGTTTTGCAAGAAAATTACTTTGAACCCCCAAACATTATATATTTTTTTAAAGCAAATGCCCTACAGATTAAAATGGTGGGTGTTTCATTTTTTTTTTTTCACACGGTATTTGTGCAGCGATTTTTCAAACGCATTTTTTGTGGAAAAAACACACTTTTTTAAATTGTAATGCACTAAAACACACTATATTGCCCAAATGTTTGATGGAATAAAAAAGATGATCTTAAGCCGAGTACATGGATACCAAACATGACATGCTTTAAAATTGCGCACAAACGTGCAGTGGCAACAAAATTAATACATTTTTAAAAGCCTTTAAAAGCCTTTACAGGTTACCACTTTAGATTTACAGAGGAGGTCTACTGCTAAAATTACTGCCCTCGATCTGACCTTCGCGGTGATACCTCACATGCATGGTGCAATTGCTGTTTACATTTGATGCCAGACCGACGCTTGCGTTCGCCTTAGCGCGAGAGCAGGGGGGACAGGGGTGCTTTTTTTTTTTTTTTTCCTTTATTATTTTTTTCCTTTTTTATCTTATTTTTAAACTGTTCCTTTCATTTTTTTTTTTTAATCATTTTTATTGTTATCTCAGGGAATGTAAATATCCCCTATGATAGCAATAGGTAGTGACAGGTACTCTTTTTTGAAAAAAATGGGGTCTATTAGACCCTAGATCTCTCCTCTGCCCTCAAAGCATCTGACCACACCAAGATCGGTGTGATAAAATGCTTCCCCAATTTCCCAATGGTGCTGTTTACATCCGGCGAAATCTAAGTCATAAAATGCTCGTAGCTTCCAGTTTCTTAGGCCATAGAGATGTTTGGAGCCACTCTGGTCTCTGATCAGCTCTATGGTCAGCTGGCTGAATCGCCGGCTGCTTTCTCAGGTTCCCTGTTGAGACAGGAGAGCCAGAGAAAAACACGGAAGACGGTGGGGGGGGCATTCCCTCCCACTGCTTGTAAAAGCAGTCTAGAGGCTAATTAGCCGCTAGGATTGCTTTTACATGAAAGCCGACCGCTGGCTGAAAAGAATGATACCAAGATGATACCTAAACCTGCAGGCATCATTCTGGTATAACCACTCAAAGTCGTGAATGGCGTACCTGAAGACAAAAAAATGGTTAACAATAAAGCACAGTAAACGGTAAAGTATAAAAAATTGCATACCTGAAAAGCAAACATGATGAAACCTAATAACAATAAAACATTGCAGAATAGAACACAGTAAAAAAGAGCAGAACAATAGAGAGAGAATAGACAGAGAGAGAACAATAAAACGACAACTATTTTTTTTTATTTTTGTTTGTGTTTTTTTTGCAAACTTGTAACTTTTATAACTGTAACCGGTTCCAGGTTCGGGTCTCTCAAAATGCGATGGCATCTTGGGAGACCCTGTGTGCCTAGTCTGTGCAATGCTGTATCCTACGCTAATACTCAACTAGTGAATGGTAGCATTCAAAACATTCACCAATGCAAAGACCAGGATTGTCAGGACAGGAGGGACAATAATAGCGGGTGTCACGCCTATATCCGCGCTTGCTGCAGACACAACATCTTTTTTAGGGGGGTTCGTTGGGTAGGGGTACTCTGGAGGACATAAAAATGCCTCTCTTGCAGCCGACTGCATTTGGTTGGGGATGTGAATAGGGGAAGTACGGGCGCTGCAGAAGCGGTGGGTTCCCAATTAGGATTGGCGAATGCCGCAGGAAGGGCACTATGGGCACGACGGACCTGTGTTTGTCTTTTTGGTGGCAGCGGGACACTACTTGTGCTTGCCACCTCACCAGCTTGAACTGCACTTATGGGACTCGCCACGTCACCAAGTGTTACTGCAGTGCTGGTTTGACTACGACCAGGGTGTACTAGGCCGCTGGCGCTTGCCAGTTCACCAAAACGCTACAAAAAAACTGTTAGCGATCGCAGGGATCAGGCCTGACTCTGCGAACGCTGCAGTTATGCGTTTAGTGTTTTGTAAGTGACAGTGATCGATCGATACTGCACTTGGGTGGGCTGGGCTGGGCCAGGCGGAGGGGCAAAACGCAGGTGCTAGCAGGTATCTGGGCTGATCCCGCTAACAATGCGTTTTTGGGAACCCTAAACTGCTGGGGACGCTAGTATAGATCTGATCGGATCAGATATTGATCTGTGCAGATACTATACCACTAAGGGAGGCGTATGCTGCGTGCGTGGGTGTTAGCGGTACTGGCGCTAATCTGACACTGCCTGGGGCGACGCATATCACCGCCGGGCGATCAGGGGGCTAAACCTTTATTCGGTAATAAACGGCGGGTGCACTGACACTATAAAAAATAAACAAACTAACCAGCGTCACCCGTAACACTTATACGGTGATCAGTGGTGAAAGGGTTAATTAGGGGGCAATCAAGGGGTTAAAACATTTATTAGGTAGTATAATGGGGGTCCCTGACGCTATAAAACGCTGACGGCGAACCTAAATATTTACGTCCCTAACTAGCGTCACCAGCGACACTAATACAGCGATCAGAAAAATGATCGCTTAGTGACACTGCTGACAGGGGGTGATCAAGGGGTTAAAACTTTATTAGGGGGGTTAGGGGGGTACCCTAAACCTACAGGGGGCTAACACTCACTGCCCTACCACACTAACTGTCACAAACTGACACTATGCAGTAATCAGAAAAAAAAAAAAACCTGCTTGGTGTCAGTTTGTGACAGGGAGGGGGTGGGGGATTTTGGGGGGGGATCGGGGGGGCGATCGGGGGGGATCGGGGGTGTTTAGTGTGCCTGGCATGTTCTACTGTGTTGTGTAGTGTTGTGCACTCACTCACATGTCTTCTCTCCTCGGCGCTGGAACGGAAACTGCCAGGCCGAGGAGAGATGACATCACATCCTCTGCCTCTGTGTACTATACAGAGGCAGGGGATGTTTCTCATTGGCTGGGAGCGATCGCGAGTGGGGGGCCACGATCGGATGGCCTCCCCCTCGTCTCTCAACGCTCTCAGCCAAATGCCGACCGCCGCTGGCACCGGGGGGGGTCCGATCGGACCCCCCGCCCGCGGAAAGGCAATCACGTACCAGGTACGTGATTTTGCCTGCCCGTGCCATTCTGCTCACGTATATAGGCGTGAGGCGGTCGGCAAGTGGTTAATGGTACTGACCCATAATGACCATGGAAGTGCAGTGGTCATCTAACAGAAGGCTGTTTTAGTGAACTTATATGACCTAAAACATAACTCGCGCTGAATGGAGAAAAAATAGTGAAAAAGAAAACTAAAGCAGCTGCCACACACAAAGTTCTACTCACTAGATATGTAAAAAATATATGGAAATGTGGCACTCGCAAATGTTAGTGAACATGTGAACCTGAGTGGAAACAAGTGAAAATATAAATGAAGTAAAATAAAAATATAAATAAAGTCCACATATATGTGCTGAATGCTCTGATCCACAATGGAAAAAAACTGTTGAAGTGCATTGAATCACAGATTCTCCAGAACTTTTCAGGTGCAAATCAACACCCCCACATGTGTCCCCACTCACCAAATGGCGATGACCCCCAGCTTTGCAGTCTAGGGGTCACTTCAGGCTTAAGTGATGGTATCCAGAGAAGTTCAGTGGTAGTGATGTGCACATCAGGTCAGAGACTTCTTGTTGGAATTTATCAGCAGAATCGCCAGGCACCAAAAGAAAGATGAAAAAAATTTAACTGATAGTGAAAAGTACTGTTTAAAAGGGATTTGTTCCATACACAAATGGGTACTTAGAACATGGCTGGTAAATACAGGCATGTATAGGAATTAAAAGTGTATCCGGATGCCGCTCACAGTGTGCGTTCCAGGAGACCAAGAAATGCGTTCCACGGAGCAGGAAATGACGTCAGCGCCGCCGGAAATGCGTCAACATGTTTTGCCCACCTACAAGGCGTTATCAAAGACTTAATTACCGGCCCACTAGACCATCTTGAAATAGGAAAAAGGAGGGAACCTCCCCCAAAGGGAGGACCAATCAACAACAACATGGGAACCATGCTAATGATGGAATGAAAGGGTCACTCCCATAGGCAGAGCACAGCCATTGGGAGAGACCAAGAAATGTGTGAATGGTAATTAAAAAAACGATTCCTGGCACTTGAGACGTCAGTTCTAGCTCAATCATGGAGCTCATTGGGAATGCATCTGTATACAAATAAAAAACATGTGCATAGAAGCCAAAGAGAAATTAATAATAAATGAAAAATAGAGGAAAAATAAATGAAAAAATAAATAATTAATCAAAATAAAAATAAAAATTAAAATAAGAATAAAAATAAAAAATAAAGAAAAACAAATGTGAAAATAAATAAGTAAAAATAATAAATAAAAATAAATTAAAAATAAATTAGAATGAAAATAAATAAAAATAAAAATAAAAGTAAACAAAATAAAAATAAAAATGAAAATAAAATTAAAAATTAAAATAAAAATAAAAATGAAATAAAGATAAATAATAAAAATAAAATTGAAAACAATATATAATTGAAAAAAAATATAAAAATATGAATGAGACAAAGAAAAAGAAAAAGGATTGAAAAGTGAAAAATAAAAACAAAGCACCATAATCTTCTAAAAATTCGACAGGAAACAGTTCAAATCCAATTCAATGTTAAACCCTCGAGGGCTCATTGTTTTTATACGATGAATCCACTGGGTCTCATGATGAGATATAGCTCGCTTGAGGTTACCTCCTCTCCAATACCCCTCAACTCTGTCAGTGCCACAGAAGGTGAGGACACTAGGGTCTCTACCGTGAACTAATCTGAAATGATTAGATAAACTGTGACGTTTGTAACCTTTTCTAATCCTATTGACATGCTCTCGTAATCTTACTCCCAATGCTCTGGTAGTCCTGCCTACATATTGTAACCCACATGGGCAGGACAATAGTTAAGTGACATGGGTGGTACCACATGTGATGATTTTTTAATTTTGTAGGATTGACCAATGGAGTGTGCTGTAAACTCAGTTATTTTCCTCACCCAGTGTTTAGATGTCCTACATATAACACATCTCCCACAGGCGAAAAAAAAACCACCTGATCCAAAAAGGTGCATAACTTTTTCGGGGGGTCAACAACATTGGGTGCCAGCTTAAGTCATAGCGTAAATGGCTTGGTATAAATTAACTGTGATCTACTGGGTAAAATACTGGCTAAATCATCATCTTTCAATAGAAGGTGCCAATGCTTGTGAATAATATGTTCAACTTGTTTGTATTGGCGGGTAAAAATAAACGCAATACCAAAGTCTCTTTTGGCAACTTCTTTCTTTTTAAACAGATCGTCTCTATTCATACTCCTTACCAAAGATGGGGTTTTGTTTAACTTGCCTGGAGTGTAACCTTTTTCCAAGAACCTCTCGTACAAAACTTGCGCTTGTGAGTCAAAATCCTCAATTCTTGCACAGTTGCACCTAACTCTTAGAAATTGGCTTTTAGGAATAGAACAAAGCCACCGAGGGTGGTGGCAGCTCCCAAGGGGGATATAACCATTTCTGTCCACTTCTTTAAAATAAGTTTTAGTGGACAGTGTATGGTTATCCTTAAAAATGACTAAATCAAGAAAATTGATGCAGTGAATGTCAGAAGTGGCCGAGAATGATATTCCATACCTATTCTCACCAATATTCGACAAAAACTGAGAAAATGACTCTTTTGATCCTGCCCAAATAATGATGATATCGTCTATATATAACGCTTGTAAAACTTGAGCTGAGGAATGTTTGTACCAAAAATAGCATCCTTCTCCCAGAAACTCATAAATAAGTTTGTCACTGAGAGGACATACTTAGCTCCCATTGCCATGCCCTT
Organism: Lithobates septentrionalis; assembly: GCA_037952835.1. NCBI lineage: Eukaryota > Metazoa > Chordata > Amphibia > Anura > Ranidae > Lithobates > Lithobates septentrionalis. The sequence goes on from JBBDGP010000707.1 coordinate 514,193, forward strand.
CTTCTGTCTAAAGAATTGCTTATTATGCCAGAAGAAATTGTGGCACATGGCTAGATCTAGGTCAAGGACAAGAAAATCCTTTAGTTTGCTTTTTATGTTGGTATTATTTAAGGCCCAAACAACAGATTTCACTACATGCCTTTGCTGGATGTTGGTATGTAAGGAATTGACATCAATACTAGCTGGTATATGACCATCACCAACTTCTACCTGCTGCAGTAATTCCATAAGATGTCTACTATCCCTGAGATAGGATGGACAACTTTGTGCCAATGGCTGTAGAAAACAATCAATGTATTCACCAATTCTGGCAAACAAAGAGTCTACCCCACTCTCTATGGGCCTGCCAGGAGGTTTGGCTGGGTTCTTGTGGATTTTGAGTAATTGGTAGATAACTGGCACTCGAGGGGCATTCAGTACCAGATATTTAGCCTCTTTTTTGGTGACAATACCTTCATCTCAAGCATATTTAACCAGACATCTCATCTTAGCTTTGAATTTGTTGGATTACCTCTCAGTTTTTCATATGTTTCAGCATCATAGACAAGTCTGTTAAGTTCTAAATAGTAGTTTATTAAGGATGACAAGCCCCCCCTTTATCCCCACTACGGATGACAATCTGTTTGTTTTCTTCTAGGGATTTTATAAAAAAAAAAAAAGAAAAAAATAGTGAACTTATATGACCTAAAATATAACTCACGCTGAATGGAGAAAAAATAGTGAAAAAGAAAACTAAAGCAGCTGCCACACACAAAGTGCTACTCACTACAAATGTAAAAAATATATGGAAATGTGGCGCTCGCAAATTTTACTGAACATGTGAACCTGAGTGTAAACAAGTTCAAATATAAATGAAGTAAAATGAAAATAAATAAGTCTGTGGTTCACTGCACTTCAACAGTTTTATTCCATTGTGGATCAGAGCATTCAGCACATATATTTGGACTTTATTTATATTTTTATATGTATTTATATTTTACTTCATTTATATTTGCACTTGTTTACACTCAGGTTCACATGTTCACTAACATTTGCGAGCTCCACATTTCCATATATTTTTTACATTTCTAGTGAGTAGCACTTTGTGTATGGCAGCTGCTTTAGTTTTCTTTTTCACTATTTTTTCTCCATTCAGCGTGAGTTATATTTTAGGTCATATAAGTTCACTATTTTTTTTTCTCAAATTTTTGAGTGCACTCAGCAGCTATGGATATTTGCAATTTTTTCACTAATCGAGTTATTGATGCAGATGAATTTTTCTCTTGCTCCAATGTCAGTTCAGATCTTAATCAGGATTTCAAGCTTCTTAAAAACGCTTTGGATAAACAAATAAAAACCTGGTGGGATGTGTTTATTTTGGCAAAATATGTTAAAGATGGCATTACCCCCAGGAGATTAAGATGGGACGTAGCTCCCAACGATGATATGGTTGGCAAAGAATTAGAGGATGAGTGGTTCTCTTTTTTCAATCTTACCAAGCATAAATTATTAGAACTCTTGATCTCACAGACAGATAAAAAATTAAAAAAATCGAGGGGCGCATGCGCTGCTGCGTCCAAGATGGCCGCATAGACCGGGAGCTCCACGCCACTCTGGCCTAACGGCCACTACAGCAGCCGACTGAGCCCTTGTTCCGGCCCGGCACGCACATCTGCCGGCCAGGGAATCTCCCCTCAGTTGCCCGATGACCTCAGGCTCCGCCTAGAGGAGCCTCATCCCCGTTCTGGACAACTCAGCAGCGCAGACCGGCCATCCCAAAATGGCGGCCGTCTCCTCACTAGGCCTGCCCTGCCTAACAGACTCAATAGCAGACCAGGATCAGGATACTCCCCCCCTCCCAAACATCTGAGACCACAGTGAGTACCCCCCTACTCGGGGCCCCCTCACCTGCCTCAACGGAATCCCTCATAGGAAGGACACTGGGAGGGAGAGACCTCACTTCACAGCAGGACATACTCCACAGCCCAGATCCATGGGACACACAAGCTGGAGATCCCTCTCTCTTCTCCACAGATCTTCCATCCATGATGGCCACCTTCTCCCACATGTTTTCCAGAGGCCTGGCCTCTCTCACACAGCAGCGCAGATCACGGCCTCCATACACGCAGATCTGCAGCAGATAGAGGACAGAATTGAGGCGATCAAGCAAAAATCTGACCAATCTATTCTGAGGATTAACCAAAATACTGCTAGGATCCAGGAGCTCCAGGACCAACTAGAGACTGCCACCTCCAAAATAGATGATCTCGAGAACAGGTCGAGACATTACAACTTCCGAATTAGGGGTCTCCTTGGAATCCGTTAAGGACACCTACATGGCAGTTCAGGACTTTATTAAAAGTTTAATCCCTAACATTCCAGCACACCGCATGGAGCTTGACAGAGCTCACAGGGCTTTACAACTTCCTCGCTTTGACAGACTCCCGAGGGACATCATAGTGAAACCGCATTTCTATGCGGTCAAGGAAGAAGCAATGAAACTTTCCCGAACGACAGAAAAGCTGACGATCATGGGACACCAGATTCAAATTTTTGCAGATCTGTCTCCATACACGGTACAAAAGTGATGAGCTCTGAAGCTGCTACTATAAGTCCTGACGAGCAAGGAAATCACCTATAGATGGGCCTTCCCACTCTGCTTACACTTCTCCTACCGCAACAAACCTTACAGCTTTTCCTCTTTCTAGGATGGGGAACAACTCCTTCTACAACTCAGACTGATCGCTCAGGAACTGCCACCGATGTCCACTTCTAGGGGAGCATCTTCTTCCAAACGACCATCACCTACGGGCCCTATGACTCAAGTGTGGAAAAAACAAATGCCCAAACGATCGAGGGAATCCTTCCCAACATTAGCTGTAAAATGAACTGTCCAGGCCTCATCCATCCACTGACTTCCTTTTGGACTGAGATTGTGGCCTAACTGCTGCCATAGTAATGGCAACTTGCTTTTTCCTGAGTAAATCACACAGATCCTTAAGGACAACATTTTTCCCTTTTTTGTTTTTGTTTTTGTCTCCTCCCATTGCTGCTCAATGCAGCATTATTTTGGTCATATAGGTTTCAAGGTCTCTGTTCCAGGTTTCATTCTTTTTTTTTTTTTTGTTCTCACCTCAAATGCTTTTTTAAACAATCCTTAATGTCCGGACACCATTCCTTCTCCTCATCCTCCCCTATGTACAGGTTTGTTCCCTCTTTTCACTCTTTTCTACCCTCTCCCCCCCACCCCCTCCCCCGCCCACCTTCCTCTGCAGATGCAGGGTCTCACTGGATCTCCTACTTATCAGAATGCAGGACGAGCCCTCAATGATGCCGGGGACGCCTCCTATCCGCCAGGGACAGCAACAATCACCGGTAAGATTCATACACACATAGTACACAACCAATTTACACCCCATGACTGACACCACACAAACGGATGGGAAATCAAGATATTTTCCCACAATGTACAGGGCCTCAACTCACCAGTGAATAGACGCAAAATAATGCAACAGTTACATACACTGAAGGCAGATGTGGCACTGCTCCAAGAGACTCATTTTCCAGCTACCTATAATCCTAGGTTCCTCCATAAAAACTTCACGCATTTTCACTTAGCTAATGCTGTCAACAAAATGTGAGGAGTGGCGATATGCTTCTCACACAGAATTCACTTCTCTCACTCAAAAAAACATTACAGACCCTGAGGGCCATTACATCCTAGTTTCCGGAATGATTAATGGAGAGGCTTACACATTTGTCTCCTATTTCACCCCGAACACTCATCAAGACCTATTCTTTTTTTTTTTTCTCCAACTGTTTTTTATTAAATTTTAACAGCTTACAATTATAGACAGTAATCTTTGCATACAGTTATATATATTCTTTCAAAATACATTATACAAAAAAGTATGACAAAATAAAACTTATTCATTTGCGATGAGATTAAACAGTGAGATATCTATGTGGATTTAATGAAGGAAGCTCAGGATGCCTTCCATCAGCTCCGATCACCCCAGGTGGGTTCAGACTGTGTCCGGAGGAGAGAGTTGGCACCCTCTAATTTGCGTAATATCTGGTCTTTTCTTTTTGTGGTATATGAAAGCAATGAGTACAGGTATCACGATTTGAGTTAGATATCTCTAGAGTAATATAAATTGAGATAAATGATAGGAGAGAGGGGAGGTAAAATAAAGTATAGAAGGGGGGGGGAAAGGATGAAGGTTGGAAGGACCTAGAAAAGATAAGGGGGGGGGGGGAGAGGTTGATGTGTTCTAGATCCTCTCCGGCTTCCATCTTCAAGTCTGTTAGAGTATTTTGAAGACTTATTTGGCAATGTAGATTTCGAAAAGGCTAATATTTTGGATATTAGAGGAGCTATTTTGGGTAATTGATTCGAGAAGTAGGGCAGTTGTGCCGTTATTGAGGTGTGTGAGCAGTGTTTATTATTTCGAGGGGTTATTTAGTTTACTAAAATCAGAAGATGATTGGAAGTGAAGCCAGCAACTCCATTTTTGGGTGAATTTAGAAGGACTTTCCTGCGCAATATGAATTAGTTCTTCCATTTCTGATATTTTTCGGATTCTAGCAAACCATTCTCTTAAGGTGGGTGTTTGTGGGGAGTTCCAATGTATGGGGATGCATTGTTTCGCTGTGTTTATCATGTGCATAGCCAATGATTTGTGGTATGTTTTATGTGGTAGAGGGGAGAGGTGAAGTAGGAATTGGGCTGGGGAAAGTTCAAGGTCATAGGATGTGACTTGTGAAGTGATTCTATGTATCTCCCTCCAGAACATTTGTATCAAAGGGCATGACCACCATATGTGTAGTAGAGTTCCCTCGTCTGCATGACATCTCCAACAATTCGCAGATGTAGCAGGATAAATTTTGTTTAGTAGGGAGGGAGTACGGTACCACCGTGAGAAAATTTTGAAACCATTTTCTTGTGTAGTAACGTTTCTTGATCCTTTATGTATGTTGAGGAAAGATTGTTCCCATTGAGTCGCCGAGGGTGAGATAGAGAGGTCTTTTTCCCATTTTTGACAGGCAATGTTCTGGTTAGTCTGCATGTTTGTGAAAAGGACATTATGAGTTATAGAAATTAGGTGTCATTGGGCGCTAGTTTGGTTACATATTGTTTCAAAAGGGGTAAGGGGTCAGTGGTAAAGTACCCAGCCGCCCATGCTGAATGTTATCTGCTTAACGTTGAATCATTGTTTGACTCACCTATACAGCACGCACTTGTGCATTTGTCATATATCAGTTTGCTCATGATAGCAACAGTGTCTCATCATCCTGGACTCTCGCCACCTCAGCATCGCATTTTTTGATCATGGCCCTACCATCAATTTCCATTCCATGAATACAGATGCCTGACCTCTGATCTTGCATCTGCGCCCCACTCCACGGTTCATACCTCTCTCTCCTCCCCCATCCCATCTGTCACCCCACATCACCTCTTCCCGCACACATCCCCCCCCTCCCCCTCTCCCATCCCTGTCCCTCCTCTTTTCTCCCCTCCCCCCCTTTTTTGAGCCGCCCCCCCGGGGGGATTGATGTCTACTGTACAACCCCATTCAGTTATACTGAACACTCCTCATTGTAGCGGGTTGCGTAGACATCAATAGCCCAGACGTCCGGACGCATATGTTTGTTTTTATATGTTGTTTTGTCCTCCTTGTCTGTGTATCAGTTTTGATCGATTAGCCACTATCGATCAATTGATTTTATTTTAGCAATGTTTACTTGTGATGCAAGCTACCGTATCTCCACTTGTATATTTCTGTAACCTATAATAAACACAATACTTATTTTCATATGTTTACTCACATTGTCCTTCCTTGAGCCCCGCTTTCCTTTTTGGTCCCTCCCTGTCTGGGACAATTTTGTGCATAAGTGGTCTTGAGCATGAAACTTGTTTGTCTTTTGATTGCAGGAAATGAGCAAGTAGAATGTATGTCCAGGGGGAGATGGGTGGTTTTCCTGTTTGGGTAGATATTTGGGAAGCAGTAAGAATTTTCCCTTGATGGAAGAATTGGTGTGCCTTTATGCTATCTTGTGGAAAGTTCTCAGATAGGAAGCGTTTATGCATTCCAGGAGGAAAATCTGGATTAAATTTCACAGGGGTTAGTGGACCTGGGGCAGAGGATATATTCACTTGGGAGCAAACTTTATTAAAACACTTAAGAGTGGGTCCTATTAAGGGATGTGAAAATAGTGTCTTAGGTATATGCTGTAGATTCATCCATGGTAGGGAGGCTAATGGTAGTGTTGTGAGGGATGCTTCCAAAGCAACCCAGTCTTTGTGGCTTGAGTGAATATTCCAATCTACTATTCTAGTAAGATGAGTTGCATCATAGTAGTTAAGAATATTCAGAAGACCTATGCCTCCTAAGTGCTTTGGTTTGGTGAGTTGTTTAACCACCTCAATACAGTGCATTTTCGCCCCCTTCCTGCCCAAGCCATTTTTCAGATTTCAGCGCTGTCGCACTTTGAATGACAATTGCGCGGTCATACAACACTGTACCCAAATGAAATTGTTATCATTTTTTCCCCACAAATAGAGCTTTCTTTTAGTGGTATTTGATCACCTCTGCGGTTTTTATTTTTTGCGCTATAAACAAAAGAAGAGTGAGAAGTTTTAAAAAAAACACAATAATTTTTATCTTTTGCGATAATAAATATCCAATTTTTTTTTCTTTAAAACAAATTTTTTCTAAGTTTAGGCCTATATGTATTCTTGTACATATTTTTGGTAAAACTAATCGCAATAAGCGTATATAGCTTGGTTTGCGCAAAAGTTATAGCGTCTACAAAATAGGGGATAGATTTATAACATTTTTATTTTTTTTTATTTTTTTTACTAGTAATGGCGGCGATCTGCGATTTTTATTGTGACTGCGATATTGCGGCGGACACATCGGACACTTTTGACACATATTTGGGACCATTCACATTTATACAGCGAACCGTGCTATAAAAATGCATTGATTACTGTATAAATGTGACAGGCAGGGAAGGGGTTAACACTAGGTGGTGATCGAGGGGTTAACTGTGTTGCTAGGGAGTGATTCTAACTGTAGGGGGAGGGGACTCACTAGGGGAGGAGACCGATCGGTGTTCCTCTGTGCTGGGAACACACCATCGGTCTCCTCTCCTCTGACAGGACCGTGGATCTGTGTGTTTACACACACAGATCAGTGGTCCTGCTGTGTTACCGGTAATCGCGGGTGCCCGGCGGACATCGCGGCCGTCGGGCACGCGCACCGGGTGCCTAGTGACACGGCGGGCGCGCGCGATCGCCGGCGGCGGCGCGCGCGTGCCCCCTGGTGGCCTAGGAATGCGAGGCCGTCGTATGACGCCCGCCCGCAACGAGAGCTGCGCCGCCTGGCCGTCAATAGACAGCCGGCGGTCAGCAAGCGGTTAAAGCTAATTCTGGGTTTCTGTGGCCCCCATAAGAATCTGGAGCATGCTGATTGATATGTTTTGAAGAACGTTTGAGGAATTAATATGGGAAATGTTTGAAGAATGTATAGCACCCTTGGTAAGGCATTCATTTTTAATATCGCGGCTCTGCCGAACCACGAGAAGGATGGGTTGTTCCAAAGTTTAAAGTCTGAAATCAACTTGTTCAAGATGGGTATATAATTTTTTAAGTATAAATCAGTAAGTTTGGAGGGAAGTTGTATTCCTAGGTAGGTTATCGATTCTTGTCTCCAGTGAAAGGGAAATTTTTTTTTACATTGGTCTACTAACTGGTGAGATAGGGAGATATTTATATGCGAAGGATTTAGCGAAATTTATTTTAAGGTTGGATAACACTTGAAATTGTTTGAATTCTGATAGTAAAACCGGTAAGGTAATCAGGGGCTGTGATAGGAACAATAATATATCATCCGCAAAGGCGGCATATTTGTATTCCTTGAGGGGAGTATTTATACCATGAATGTCTGGATTGGATTTCAGTTTTCGGAGAAGTGGTTCGAGGGTAAGAACAAAAAGAATAGGGGACAGGGGGCATCCCTGTCTTGTCCCATTACGTATATGGAAGGCATTCGACAGAGTGTTATTGACCCTTACTCTAGCTGTAGGGTTCGTGTAAAGGGACAGGATCAGACCAGAGAAGTAAGGTCCAATTCCTATGGCTTGTAACACTGCTGCCATGTAGTCCCATGCCACTCTGTCGAATGCCTTTTCTGCATCTAGGGATAGAAAAAATCCTTTTTGGTTGGTATGAGTGATGATATGATGTAAATTAATCGCTTTGACTGTGTTGTCTCTAGCTTCTCTACCTATGACAAAAACTGTTTGATCTGTGGACACAAGGGAGGGGAGGAGGGGAGTTAGTCTATTTGCCAATATTTTGGAGAATATTTTAACATCTACATTCAATAGCGAGATTGGTCTGTAATTTCCTGTATTTGTGGGATCTTTACCTTCCTTGGGGATGACCGAAATATGGGCTTCTAGCATTTCTTTGGTAAGTGGATTAGTAGGGGAAAGTGTGTTAAATGCATTAAGAAAGGGGTTTTTAAGTGTCTCTGTAAATGTCTTGTAGTAGATTGCTGATATGCCATCTGGGCCTGGGCTCTTGCCCGGTTTCAACTGTTTGATTGCTTGTTCCCATTCTTCTGGGGTGATTGGAGATTCTAGGGATGTCAAAATTTCTTCTGGAATTTTACCTGGGGAGAATTGCTCTAAAAAAGTTTTTATTTCGTTATGTCTTTTGGGCAGGTGTGTAGGGGGAGAATTTGTCGTGTTTAGGGAGTATAGAGAAGTGTAATAGTTTTCAAACTCTTTCGCTATGCCATGGTTTTTTGTGATTGCTGCTCCTGTTTGTGAACATAGTCGATGTACTGTGTTATTGTTTCTTTTTGTGCGGAGGGTCTGAGCAAGCAGGCGGCTACATTTGTTTCCGAACTCGTAGAAGAGTTTCTGAGATAGTGCAAATTTCTTCTTAAGTTTATATCCCAGCTCTTCCTGTATTTGTGTGCGTGTTTCTATTAAGTCTAGGTGAGTTCTCTGAGCTAGGTTCTTTTTATGAGAGGCTTCTAGTAGTTTAAGTTTGGAAAAGAGGTCAGACAGTGTCTTTTTCTTTTCTTTCTTTATTGCCGCTGTTATGGAGATCAGTTTCCCCCTCATTACACATTTATGTGCTGCCCATTGTGTCATTTTGGTGGTGTCTGGGGTGTCATTTTCTTTGAAGTAATTGGTTAAGCATGTGCGAATTTCCATTTCCTTTATTTTGTGTTAGGATAGATGGATCTAATCTCCAAATGGGAGTGTAGGTGTTTTTTTTCTGGGAAGCTAAGAGTGAGTGAAATGGGATGGTGGTCAGATAATGTCTTTGGTTCAAGGAGGTAGTTTTTAGTGTTGGTAGGTCTTGTTGTGTGAGAAAAAGTAATCTAGACGGGAGTATTTATTATGGGGAGTGGAGTAAAAGGTATAATCTTTTTCTTTTGGGTGCAGGGTGCGCCAGGTGTCGTGAAGTTGTAGCTCTTGGAGGCACCGTCTAACTTGTTTGATCGCTTTGTAGGGCAAGTGAGATGTACCTGAGGAGGTGTCTAGTAGTGGGTCGAGAGGAACGTTAACGTCGCCCCCTAAGATCAGTATTCCTACTTGGAAAGTAGCTAGAAGGTGGGTAATTTTGCGGAAAAATGGTATCTGGGCCGAATTAGGGCTATAAATATTTGCAAGCGTGATTGGTGTGTTTCTAAAGGTGCCTTTGAGAAAGATGTATCTGCCCTGATCATCTATTAGGGAGTCCGTAATTTTAATTGGGACATTTTTGGATAGGAGTATAGAAACCCCTTTGGATTTCGAGATTGGAGAGGTGGCATGAAAACTGTGTGGAAAGAAGTGGATAGAAAATTTAGGGATGGCGTTGGTGCGGAAGTGGGTCTCCTGAAGGTATATTATGTCTGCCTTCATTGTCCTCATGGCCGTCAGCACTTGGGAGCGTTTCTCTGGCGTGTTGAGACCTTTTGCATTAAGGGATAGGAGTTTCAATGATACTGTATGTTGGCCATTTTGGGCTTTAGAGATGTCATTATGATGGAAGAGGAGTAGTTGTGAGCTGTTGAGAGAGCTTCTGGGAATGGGAAGCCGGAGAGGATCTCAAAAAAGAAAAAAGAGAAGGAAAGAAAAAAAGAAGAAGAAAAGAAAAGAAAAAAAAAAGAAAGAAAGGGAGGGAAGTAAGAGGGGTAGAAAGAAGGGGTGTGTGAGGGAATGTGTAGCCAGATGTGGAGGTGTAAGAACACGTCCACTAAAAGTGTTAGGGGGGTGAACCGGCAGGTGTCAACGGTCACAACAGGGACCGCTGTATGGAGTAGTGGTAGGAGTCGTTCAACTAGTGAAACAAGGTGGACGTCTCCACGAGGTCAGTAAACTAGTAATTTTGGTGCGTCTTGTTTATGATCAGGGGACCAGTTAAAACTAGATAATAAAAAAAAAAAAAAAAGAAAAATTTCTCTTCTTCCCCGGTCCTCTGAATTGACAGTAGATTATTAGTTTGTAAGTGTATGGAACATGAGGAGGATTTCGGGGAACTCGCAAAGGGGAAGATCTGTCAGGGAATTGTTTTAGTACTTCTTGAGCGTGGAAAGGTAACATAAGCATACCTAGACGTAAATGTTCAAACCTGTACTCTAGGCTAGATATTCAGTTAAGTGTGTAAAAAAACATTTTAATCCTTTAAGAAAGCTGTCCTGGATAGTATATAATTTTGTTGACTCAAAACAGCAGAATGTATCTTAAAGTGGCAACTGGTTAAAACATAGAACTGTAACCATCGTAACCTTTTAAATCATAGCAACTGTGGTGTTACTGGAGTAGTTAAGACTACCGAGAGGGACCCTAGGGTCACTCTCTGTATTGTCCGAGAGGGACGCGAAAATCTCTAGGCCCATCAGTTGGGGCAAATTCCCCAATTAGTGATCCCACCTGTGTGTATTACACTAGAGCCTTCCTATAAGGAAGGCGTTATGTGAGTAATTGTCATTACCATGGAGAGGTAGTGTTCTACAGATTTGAAATAAAGTGGAACCGTTACCTTTTCATGGCCCTCTCAGAGTTTACCCTACACGAACATCAGTGTATCATTTAGGCATTACAGGTGAAGTATTACCAGCTAAACAAAACAAGAAAAAAGAAAAAGAGGAATAAATCCAAAAACAGTTAGAAAACTATATCTACCTTATACCTCTATTGATCTATCAGCATCTAATGGGGAGGGGGGGAAGGAGAGGGGTGAGAAGGTGGGAGTGGGAGAAAGGGATGTGGAGAAGGGAGGGGGGGGGTTGGGGGAAGGAGAGGGAAGGAGAGGGGAGAAGGGGATAAGGGTAGTAGCGAAGCACGTGTATAGCTGGTTATTAATGACAAAAATAAGTTCAGTGACTGTTGTCTTCTGGGGGCAGGTCTTCTGGCCAGCTTGTCTGTATCTGTTTAGTATAAGGCTTGATGGCTTGTCGCCTTGCTAATCTTTTTACTTGAGAAAGACTTGTGTGGTTGTAGTCCTGTATGTTAGGTGTAATTGTGGAAAGTTTAGGACACTGGTAATCCTTTTCAGGTTGTGAAAACAGTTTCTTATTATCCAGGGTATGATAGCTTCAAGTATGGTCCAGAAAAGAAGAGGATATTATCTGATTGGCGTCAATGATATAAAGACCAATAGTTATTGGATAGACTGTTTGTTGGTGTAAGTGTGATGAAATCCAGGAAAGGGTTGTTAATGCTGTGAAAGTGATAGTCAGTGGTATCTCGGTTGTTGTTTCCAGATGAAGTATATATGGGTGCAGTGCTCCATCATTTGGAAGATAGGAAAATGTATAGTAAACCAGCGCGAACAGTAAGTCTCAGGTTAGTGAGGGGTATCCTTGGTATCATATTAATGTGGTATAGCAGGTGTGAGCTTTAAATATCTCCCTGGTTAGGTTAGGCGTGCCCTGCGGTGGACCTGTGATGCAGTTGGGCTGCCATTGCGGGGTGTTTCTGAGGATCTCGCATTGGTACGAGAAGGGAAGTAGTGTGGGCGGCGGCGACCCAAAGTGAAATTGCCTGCTTCATCTATTCCTTCTATGGATAAGGCTCTATTCAGGGGAGGTAAGCGAAAGTCACTGTACCAATCTGGGATATCTACAAATGGGATGTCCAGGGTACTGAAGAAATGTTCTAGATCTTCTGGAACTCTGAGATTCGCAGTGAGACCTTGATGAGTCGCAGATAGACAGAATGGGAATTTCCAACGGTATAGGATTGATCTGGCTCTTAATGCTTATAACAGGGGCTTTAGTTCCCTTCTGCGTTGGGGTGTGATATTAGAGAGATCCTGGTATATTTTAATTTCCGTGCCTTGAAAAAGAATTTGGTTGCGACCCCTGGCTTTACGGAGGATTTCTTCTTTCAGGGGGAACTCGGAGAGACAATTTCTTCTTAAGTTTATATCCCAGCTCTTCCTGTATTTGTGTGCGTGTTTCTATTAAGTCTAGGTGAGTTCTCTGAGCTAGGTTCTTTTTATGAGAGGCTTCTAGTAGTTTAAGTTTGGAAAAGATTTCAGACAGTGTCTTTTTCTTTTCTTTCTTTATTGCCGCTGTTATGGAGATCAGTTTCCCCCTCATTACACATTTATGTGCTGCCCATTGTGTCATTTTGGTGGTGTCCGGGGTGTCATTTTCTTTGAAGTAATTGGTTAAGCATGTGCCAATTTCCATTTCCTTTATTTTGTCTGTTAGGATAGATGGATCTAATCTCCTAATGGGAGTGTAGGTGTTTTTTTTCTGGGAAGCTAAGAGTGAGTGAAATGGGATGGTGGTCAGATAATGTCATTGGTTCAATGGAGGTAGTTTTTAGTGTTGGTAGGTCTTGTTGTGTGAGAAAAAGTAATCTAGACGGGAGTATTTATTATGGGGAGTGGAGTAAAAGGTATAATCTTTTTCTTTTGGGTGCAGGGTGCGCCAGGTGTCGTGAAGTTGTAGCTCTTGGAGGCACCGTCTAATTTGTTTGATCGCTTTGTAGGGCAAGTGAGATGTACCTGAGGAGGTGTCTAGTAGTGGGTCGAGAGGAACGTTAACGTCGCCCCCTAAGATCAGTATTCCTACTTGGAAAGTAGCTAGAAGGTGGGTAATTTTGCGGAAAAATGGTATCTGGGCCAAATTAGGGCTATAAATATTTGCAAGCGTGACTGGTGTGTTTCTAAAGGTGCCTTTGAGAAAGATGTATCTGCCCTGATCATCTATTAGGGAGTCCGTAATTTTAATTGGGACATTTTTGGATAGGAGTATAGAAACCCCTTTGGATTTCGAGATTGGAGAGGTGGCATGAAAACTGTGTGGAAAGAAGTGGATAGAAAATTTAGGGATGGCGTTGGTGCGGAAGTGGGTCTCCTGAAGGTATATTATGTCTGCCTTCATTGTCCTCATGGCCATCAGCACTTGGGAGCGTTTCTCTGGCGTGTTGAGACCTTTTGCATTAAGGGATAGGAGTTTCAATGATACTGTATGTTGGCCATTTTGGGCTTTAGAGATGTCATTATGATGGAAGAGGAGTAGTTGTGAGCTGTTGAGAGAGCTTCTGGGAATGGGAAGCCGGAGAGGATCTCAAAAAAGAAAAAAGAGAAGGAAAGAAAAAAAGAAGAAGAAAAGAAAAGAAAAAAAGAAAGGGAGGGAAGTAAGAGGGGTAGAAAGAAGGGGTGTGTGAGGGAATGTGTAGCCGGATGTGGAGGTGTAAGAACACGTCCACTAAAAGTGTTAGGGGGGTGAACCGGCAGGTGTCAACGGTCACAACAGGGACCGCTGTATGGAGTAGTGGTAGGAGTAGTTCAACTAGTGAAACAAGGTGGACGTCTCCACAAGGTCAGTAAACTAGTAATTTTGGTGCGTCTTGTTTATGATCAGGAGACCAGTTAAAACTAGATAATAAAAAAAAAAAAAAAGAAAAATTTCTCTTCTTCCCCGGTCCTCTGAATTGACAGTAGATTATTAGTTTGTAAGTGTATGGAACATGAGGAGGATTTCGGGGAACTCGCAAAGGGGAAGATCTGTCAGGGAATTGTTTTAGTACTTCTTGAGCGTGGAAAGGTAACATAAGCATACCTAGACGTAAATGTTCAAACCTGTACTCTAGGCTAGATATTCAGTTAAGTGTGTAAAAAAACATTTTAATCCTTTAAGAAAGCTGTCCTGGATAGTATATAATTTTGTTGACTCAAAACAGCAGAATGTATCTTAAAGTGGCAACTGGTTAAAACATAGAACTGTAACCATCGTAACCTTTTAAATCATAGCAACTGTGGTGTTACTGGAGTAGTTAAGACTACCGAGAGGGACCCTAGGGTCACTCTCTGTATTGTCCGAGAGGGACGCGAAAATCTCCAGGCCCATCAGTTGGGGCAAATTCCCCAATTAGTGATCCCACCTGTGTGTATTACACTAGAGCCTTCCTATAAGGAAGGCGTTATGTGAGTAATTGTCATTACCATGGAGAGGTAGTGTTCTACAGATTTGAAATAAAGTGGAACCGTTACCTTTTCATGGCCCTCTCAGAGTTTACCCTACATGAACATCAGTGTATCATTTAGGCATTACAGGTGAAGTATTACCAGCTAAACAAAACAAGAAAAAAGAAAAAGAGGAATAAATCCAAAAACAGATAGAAAACTATATCTACCTTATACCTCTATTGTGCTATCAGCATCTAATGGGGAGGGAGGGGAAGGAGAGGGGTGAGAAGGTGGGAGTGGGAGAAAGGGATGTGGAGAAGGGAGGGGGGGGGGGGTTGGGGGAAGAAGAGGGAAGGAGAGGGGAGAAGGGGATAAGGGTAGTAGCGAAGCACGTGTATAGCTGGTTATTAATGACAAAAATAAGTTCAGTGACTGTTGTCTTCTGGGGGCAGGTCTTCTGGCCAGCTTGTCTGTATCTGTTTAGTATAAGGCTTGATGGCTTGTCGCCTTGCTGATCTTTTTACTTGAGAAAGACTCGTGTGGTTGTAGTCCTGTATGTTAGGTGTAATTGTGGAAAGTTTAGGACACTGGTAATCCTTTTCAGGTTGTGAAAACAGTTTCTTATTATCCAGGGTATGATAGCTTCAAGTATGGTCCAGAAAAGAAGAGGATATTATCTGATTGGTGTCAATGATATAAAGACCAATAGTTATTGGATAGACTGTTTGTTGGTCTAAGTGTGATGAAATCCAGGAAAGGGTTGTTAATGCTGTGAAAGTGATAGTCAGTGGTATCTTGGTTGTTGTTTGCAGATGAAGTATATATGGGTGCAGTGCTCCATCATTTGGAAGATAGGAAAATGTATAGTAAACCAGCGCGAACAATAAGTCTCAGGTTAGTGAGGGGTATCCTTGGTATCATATTAATGTGGTATAGCAGGTGTGAGCTTTAAATATCTCCCTGGTTAGGTTAGGCGTGCCCTGCGGTGGACTGGTGATGCAGTTGGGCTGCCATTGCGGGGTGTTTCTGAGGATCTCGCATTGGTACAAGAAGGGAAGTGGTGTGGGCGGCGGCGACCCAAAGTGAAATTGCGTGCTTCATCTATTCCTTCCATGGATAAGGCTCTATTCAGGGGAGGTAAGCGAAAGTCACTGTACCAATCTGGGATATCTACAAATGGGATGTCCAGGGTACTGAAGAAATGTTCTAGATCTTCTGGAACTCTGAGATTCGCAGTGAGACCTTGATGAGTCGCAGATAGACAGAATGGGAATTTCCAACGGTATAGGATTGATCTGGCTCTTAATGCTTATAACAGGGACTTTAGTTCCCTTCTGCGTTGGAGTGTGATATTAGAGAGATCCTGGTATATTTTAATTTCCGTGCCTTGAAAAAGAATTTGGTTGCGACCCCTAGCTTTACAGAGGATTTCTTCTTTCAGGGGGAACTCGGAGAGACAATTTCTTCTTAAGTTTATATCCCAGCTCTTCCTGTATTTGTGTGCGTGTTTCTATTAAGTCTAGGTGAGTTCTCTGAGCTAGGTTCTTTTTATGAGAGGCTTCTAGTAGTTTAAGTTTGGAAAAGAGGTCAGACAGTGTCTTTTTCTTTGCTTTCTTTATTGCCGCTGTTATGGAGATCAGTTTCCCCCTCATTACACATTTATGTGCTGCCCATTGTGTCATTTTGGTGGTGTCCGGGGTGTCATTTTCTTTGAAGTAATTGGTTAAGCATGTGCCAATTTCCATTTCCTTTATTTTGTCTGTTAGGATAGATGGATCTAATCTCCTAATGGGAGTGTAGGTGTTTTTTTTCTGGGAAGCTAAGAGTGAGTGAAATGGGATGGTGGTCAGATAATGTCATTGGTTCAATGGAGGTAGTTTTTAGTGTTGGTAGGTCTTGTTGTGTGAGAAAAGTAATCTAGACGGGAGTATTTATTATGGGGAGTGGAGTAAAAGGTATAATCTTTTTCTTTTGGGTGCAGGGTGCGCCAGGTGTCGTGAAGTTGTAGCTCTTGGAGGCACCGTCTAATTTGTTTGATCGCTTTGTAGGGCAAGTGAGATGTACCTGAGGAGGTGTCTAGTAGAGGGTCGAGAGGAACGTTAAAGTCGCCCCCTAAGATCAGTATTCCTACTTGGAAAGTAGCTAGAAGGTGGGTAATTTTGCGGAAAAATGGTATCTGGGCCGAATTAGGGCTATAAATATTCGCAAGCGTGATTGGTGTGTTTCTAAAGGTGCCTTTGAGAAAGATGTATCTGCCCTGATCATCTATTAGGGAGTCCGTAATTTTAATTGGGACATTTTTGGATAGGAGTATAGAAACCCCTTTGGATTTCGAGATTGGAGAGGTGGCATGAAAACTGTGTGGAAAGAAGTGGATAGAAAATTTAGGGATGGCGTTGGTGCGGAAGTGGGTCTCCTGAAGGTATATTATGTCTGCCTTCATTGTCCTCATGGCCGTCAGCACTTGGGAGCGTTTCTCTGGCGTGTTGAGACCTTTTGCATTAAGGGATAGGAGTTTCAATGATACTGTATGTTGGCCATTTTGGGCTTTAGAGATGTCATTATGATGGAAGAGGAGTAGTTGTGAGCTGTTGAGAGAGCTTCTGGGAATGGGAAGCCGGAGAGGATCTCAAAAAAGAAAAAAGAGAAGGAAAGAAAAAAAGAAGAAGAAAAGAAAAGAAAAAAAAAAAAAAGGGAGGGAAGTAAGAGGGGTAGAAAGAAGGGGTGTGTGAGGGAATGTGTAGCCAGATGTGGAGGTGTAAGAACACGTCCACTAAAAGTGTTAGGGGGGTGAACCGGCAGGTGTCAACGGTCACAACAGGGACCGCTGTATGGAGTAGTGGTAGGAGTCGTTCAACTAGTGAAACAAGGTGGACGTCTCCACGAGGTCAGTAAACTAGTAATTTTGGTGCGTCTTGTTTATGATCAGGGGACCAGTTAAAACTAGATAATAAAAAAAAAAAAAAAAGAAAAATTTCTCTTCTTCCCCGGTCCTCTGAATTGACAGTAGATTATTAGTTTGTAAGTGTATGGAACATGAGGAGGATTTCGGGGAACTCGCAAAGGGGAAGATCTGTCAGGGAATTGTTTTAGTACTTCTTGAGCGTGGAAAGGTAACATAAGCATACCTAGACGTAAATGTTCAAACCTGTACTCTAGGCTAGATATTCAGTTAAGTGTGTAAAAAACATTTTAATCCTTTAAGAAAGCTGTCCTGGATAGTATATAATTTTGTTGACTCAAAACAGCAGAATGTATCTTAAAGTGGCAACTGGTTAAAACATAGAACTGTAACCATCGTAACCTTTTAAATCATAGCAACTGTGGTGTTACTGGAGTAGTTAAGACTACCGAGAGGGACCCTAGGGTCACTCTCTGTATTGTCCGAGAGGGACGCGAAAATCTCTAGGCCCATCAGTTGGGGCAAATTCCCCAATTAGTGATCCCACCTGTGTGTATTACACTAGAGCCTTCCTATAAGGAAGGCGTTATGTGAGTAATTGTCATTACCATGGAGAGGTAGTGTTCTACAGATTTGAAATAAAGTGGAACCGTTACCTTTTCATGGCCCTCTCAGAGTTTACCCTACACGAACATCAGTGTATCATTTAGGCATTACAGGTGAAGTATTACCAGCTAAACAAAACAAGAAAAAAGAAAAAGAGGAATAAATCCAAAAACAGTTAGAAAACTATATCTACCTTATACCTCTATTGTGCTATCAGCATCTAATGGGGAGGGAGGGGAAGGAGAGGGGTGAGAAGGTGGGAGTGGGAGAAAGGGATGTGGAGAAGGGGGGGGGGGGTTGAGGGAAGGAGAGGGAAGGAGAGGGGAGAAGGGGATAAGGGTAGTAGCGAAGCACGTGTATAGCTGGTTATTAATGACAAAAATAAGTTCAGTGACTGTTGTCTTCTGGGGGCAGGTCTTCTGGCCAGCTTGTCTGTATCTGTTTAGTATAAGGCTTGATGGCTTGTCGCCTTGCTGATCTTTTTACTTGAGAAAGACTCGTGTGGTTGTAGTCCTGTATGTTAGGTGTAATTGTGGAAAGTTTAGGACACTGGTAATCCTTTTCAGGTTGTGAAAACAGTTTCTTATTATCCAGGGTATGATAGCTTCAAGTATGGTCCAGAAAAGAAGAGGATATTATCTGATTGGCGTCAATGATATAAAGACCAATAGTTATTGGATAGACTGTTTGTTGGTCTAAGTGTGATGAAATCCAGGAAAGGGTTGTTAATGCTGTGAAAGTGATAGTCAGTGGTATCTTGGTTGTTGTTTGCAGATGAAGTATATATGGGTGCAGTGCTCCATCATTTGGAAGATAGGAAAATGTATAGTAAACCAGCGCGAACAGTAAGTCTCAGGTTAGTGAGGGGTATCCTTGGTATCATATTAATGTGGTATAGCAGGTGTGAGCTTTAAATATCTCCCTGGTTAGGTTAGGCGTGCCCTGCGGTGGACTGGTGATGCAGTTGGGCTGCCATTGCGGGGTGTTTCTGAGGATCTCGCATTGGTACGAGAAGGGAAGTGGTGTGGGCGGCGGCGACCCAAAGTGAAATTGCTTGCTTCATCTATTCCTTCCATGGATAAGGCTCTATTCAGGGGAGGTAAGCGAAAGTCACTGTACCAATCTGGGACATCTACAAATGGGATGTCCAGGGTACTGAAGAAATGTTCTAGATCTTCTGGAACTCTGTGATTCGCAGTGAGACCTTGATGAGTCGCAGATAGACAGAATGGGAATTTCCAACGGTATAGGATTGATCTGGCTCTTAATGCTTCTAACAGGGGCTTTAGTTCCCTTCTGCGTTGGAGTGTGATATTAGAGAGATCCTGGTATATTTTAATTTCTGTGCCTTGAAAAAGAATTTGGTTGCGACCCCTGACTTTACGGAGGATTTCTTCTTTCAGGGGGAACTCGGAGAGACAACAAACTGTGTCTCTGGGTGGGTCTGTGTCTCTTCCTCTCGGGCGCAATGCTCTGTGTATGCGTTCAAATGAGATCGGGGTATCAGGGGGCCTTTCTAGGAGATTATTAAAGATGTCGGTGACTGTTTGTGAGAGAAGATTGGGGTCTATGGCTTCCGGGACACCCCACACTCTCAGATTGCATCTTCTCCCCCTATTGTCAAGGTCTTCCATATGGCTATTTATTTTCCCTGTGATGAATGGCATGCGATTCTGTGACCTGTTGTACCTGGCAGAGGGAGACATCATGGCGGGCCTGTGTAGATTCTATGTCATCCACTCTCAATGCTATGGCTTGCATGTCTGCTTTTAGATCTGACATGGCTGCCTGCAGTGTACACTTAATATCTGCAGCTACACTGCGTAGGTCGTCTATGGTCAGAGCAGGAGTGGTTGGCGGGGGTCCTTGTGTTGTGTCTATTGCGGCCGCCATGTGAGCTCCGATGCGCTGTGGGCTGTAGCTGGGGGAGCGGGAAGTACGAGTGGAGGTGGATTGTGAGGCCTGCACTCTTTCCCTGGGCCGGGAGCGGAAGATCTCGGGGATCTGAGCACTTAACTGAGTCCTTGGAGAGCGGGAGCGGGTTGCTGACATACTCCTCGGCGTCCTCACCATGTCCCAATAGCTTTGCGGAGGGGAAAGTGTTGTTTATCTATAAAACGCTGATGTAGAAGGACCTCGTGGAGCGGGAGCTCTTGTCTCACATGTCCATCTTGGATCGGCTCCAGGCCACGCCCCCATCAAGACCTATTCTTTGACACTACTCTTAAGGTGTTGAAGCCTCATTTCATGGGCATAGTGATTATGGGTGGGACTCCAGGCTCATACAACTCTCATCTTAACTCAAAAAGGAAAGCAGGGCAGAAGTCTTACAACTCACGGAGGAATTCTGTCTGCTGAGTAAGCACCATAAGCACCCCGGACAGCCTGGCCAAACTTGACTCGGCACGAGTAAAACTAAATCTCTCATTACTTCAGCTGAGAAACATCTGAGATGGACAGGGGCACGCTTCTATTATCAGAAGGACAAAATAGGCTCCAAGCTTGCAGCCAAACTGAGCCCGCTGATTCGCACCTCGGTCTTCCCCAAAATTTGCACCCCAACAGGCAATCTCACACAGAACCCGATGAGCATTATGGATTTGTTTCTACTTCTACTTCTACTCGCACCTTTATGGTAAAATTCCTCACACACACTCTAACGCCAGAGAAAAGTTCCTTCAGGACCTTAATTTACCTCATCTAAATCAAACGCACCGAGAGCTTTTTGACACGCCCTTCTCATCAGATGAAATACTGGAAGTTATTAAGTCCTTAAAGTTAGCCTCAGCCCCTGGACCGGACGGCTTCTCAGTCTGTTATTATAAGAAGTTCGGCCCACGACTGGCTCCTTACATGGACCCGTTTTTCAAACTCGGCTTTTGTATCAGTCATACCCAAACATGGTAAAGACTCAAACGAGGTCGGTAACTACTGCCCTATCTCATTAAATCAATAATGATCTCAAAATCATGACTAAAATCCTAGCAAACGGGATGCCTGGCTTTATAGCTAGTTACATCCACAGGGACCAAGTGGGCTTCATCCTGGAGAGACAGGGTCCGGACCAGGTTCGTAGAGCAATTGATCTGATATCCCTTCTGCAGTCTGTTGTGGAAAATTTTATATTAATGTATTGTCATAAGAGTCTCCCAGTGTCTGTTCTCTCTCAGCCCGCTCTAAAGAGCTGACTGGGGCAGACTGACGCTGGTTGAGACCTGTTAGGTAGTGGAAAACTTCCTGGTGTTTGGAGAGAGGTGTTTGCAGAGAGAGGACATGTCCGCCAACAAAGGGCCCCTGTGCAAGGCACAGAACGACCGTCTGGTGGGTGTGTGTTCGCTCTGCAAAGACATTATCGGTTTAGCAGTTGTTTTCCCTTGTCACCCCGGTATGCCTGATCAACATAGTTGGGGTGCCATGACGTACACCTGCAGATAATCTCCCATCCATGAGGAACTCTAGTCATCGTCATTTAGTTGTATGTATTTTGTTGTGTTATTAAATCCTTATATGGTCATTCACATCCTGTGTTCATTTCCTGTGAGGTCACAAGCTTTGTAAGAGGTGTTTGGCTGTTGGAAGCCCAACCCTTGAGTTTTGGGACTTCCTGTTATGCTAATAAAGAGCCAGGACACTGCTCGGGAGGGGGTCTTAACAGGCAGTGTGATGCTGGAGCTGAGAACGTAAGGATGTGTTGATGTCTGTTTGTGGGTAAGAGGGCACACACCAGAGGATGGGCTACACCAGTGGATGGCATACGATCAGAAGGTGAGATGCATTTAAATCATTAGATGAAATTGTTATTATTATTGGAAACAGGAGATTTGGCTGTGTGCTCTGCGTGCAGCCAAATTTCGATAACAGAATGGCAAGTCAGAACGTAGGAGTGAACAAAACCTCCTTCAGAATCGGATCATTAAGATGTGTTGGGGAGGGTCTGCTTCGCGAAAAGAACAAATTTTTCGTCTTTTGAGATAATGCTGGAAGTTTGATCGTATGTCTGGTGTGTGCCTGTGTGTGTGTGTGTGATTTGTATCTCGAATGTTTGTGTAAGGAGACTGTTTGCTGTGTGTATGTGTAAGTAACTGTATGTTGTGTAATAAGTATATGAGAAATAGAAATGCATGAATTGGTATTATTTGCAGCCTGCAATGTGTGCGTGTGGCTGAGTAGTTTTGTAAGTAGCTGAATCTGTTTGTAAAGATGCCATGAGTTTAGTGAAGGGGCAGGCATTATTGTTTTTGTGTTGAAAGGGGCTACGCCCCGCGGGAAGGGAACTATAATGTTCTGAACAGACATGCAAGCATTCACTGTCTGTATCTCTCAATGTCTTCTTCTTGTGAAAGCTGATTTGTTTGAGAAAAGAGGGTATGTCTCAGCCGTGTGCTTGTGTTTTTAGTGTGGTCTTTTTGTCATCGGCCATCTTGCTGTGGTCCAGATTTCATCTACCACGTGTTCCTAAATTGTGCTTTTTCGTAACTTTAACACTTTTAAATGTTTGTCTAAGCGTTCATTTAGTATCTCAAATGTGTAATTTTGCGGGGAGAAATTTTTGGTTTTGGCAGGAAAATGGTTTTTGTCTGCTATTTCCTTTTGTTGTCTACCATGTGACTACAGTCGGCCATTTTCTATTCCTTTGTGTGTGAAATGTTTATCCATCTTTGTATTGGATTTGGCGGGAAAATGTGCCATTTTGTTGTGGTCTGGCTTTTGTTGGAGTCACCATGTGGATCGGCGGCCATTTTGAAGACCTGTGGGCCTTCCTACAGGGGAAGCTGCTCCATTTTGTATTCCTTTGTGTGTGTAAAGCCATGTGGTATAAGCTGCCATCTTGTTTCTAGACTCCTTGTGTGTGCAAAACCATGTGTTATAAGCTACAATCTGGCTTCTAGGCACCATTTTGTTTCCCTTTTTTAAGTGAATTCTATTTTTGTACTGTTTACATACTTTTCAAGGAAGCTAATGCGTTTTCTGTATTGAATATTGGTTTTGAGTGAAATCTCTACTTTGCACTGAATTTCAATGGATAACAAGACTAGCTTTAACTGTGAGTTTCTTTTACTTTTAGTGGTGTGTGTTTAAGTATTATTTGTTTTGTGTTTTTGTGTCTTTAGCTGAGGGTTGTACTGTATAGCCTGCAATATATGAAACTAGGCTTACCCTCCCCTCCCTTTTCCTGTACATTGATATGTAAATAAACCAGTTTGAGGGGTTTTAGAGCTGGGCATGCAACAGGAAGCTCTTTTCAGCATTTTATGTATCCACAGGAAGTTGGGGGGGGAGCTTGGGGTATCACACAAGCAAATGAGATTTGTGCTTGGAAGGACAGTGGGAAAATACTGGCGTTTGAAAGTGTTTTAAATATCTCCCAGCTGTCTTTTTAGTGTTATACTGTAAAACAGTTTTTGGTAGCGAGCAAACAGGAGGCATCCATGTTATCGAGGTACAGAGAGAAGCCGCAGTGTTTTGTAAAAGAAGCAGGCAAAAGTGCTCTGTGTAGATTCGTCTGGCGACGCAGTGTACGGTTGTACAGCGCAATGCATACACTGTGAGGAGTAGAGACATAATTTGGGGGTTGATCTGTGGTTGTTGGCGAATCATTTGGCATAGTTAATAGTTGGTTGTTAAAAGAGTGGTACTCTGTAGTTCCGTGTCAAAAGGGTTGGGACAACAAGCCATAGAGTTGATGCCTCGTTTTAGGGTTTCTAGTTGAGTGATTAATAGTGGTTGTAGTATGTCAATCCACCGTGTAAGAAGGCACCGGGCGGTAGTCTCCGAAATTGTTGCAAGGGTTTCCCTGGACGCAGGGGTAAGACTATAAGCCTATTCGAATTGCTATGGGCAATGGCAGTCCGCGCAAGGGAAGGAATGCAAGGCTTCCCACAGTCAAATGGATGCACAAGAGCATGGAGTCTAGTTCTGAGGAAAAAGGCCATTAAACCCCAGAAAGATTGACATAGGTGGTCCAAGGATACTATTTTGGGTATCCCTCTGGAGTTGATGTAGTGCGACTGTGGCTTCAGAAATCTGTAATGTTGAGTGAGTTGATGGATGCATAGTACACGTTTGTGTGATTAAAAATACACAGGCCTGTTTTTGAACTTTGTGTGGCTGGTCCATGCAAAGATTTCAAAATGCTCTCGTACCTTTCAAATTGTATACTTTTTCTATCGCTAAAAGAGTGAAGGCAGCATTCCATTTGATCGTTTTTTTTTTTTTTTTTTTGATTTTCGTTTTTGGGAATTATGAAATATCTCCCCCACGTTTGTATCTAAATGTTTTTCTCATTGTTTGTATGTGGTAACAAGATGTTTGAACCTACCGCGACAGCCCTCTTGCGTGTCGCGGCTGTTGTATTTTAGTAAAAATGTGAAAGTAAGATTTACAGAGGGTTTAGTTATTATCGGTTTTGTGGAATGTCAGTGACAATTTACCAATGTACACAGATGTTGTATTGTTTACCATTCTTTGAAGGATAGAGTTAATAACCTTTGTTTATAAGTATCTTTTCAGGTCCAAAGAGTTTCTGGAAGTGTGTGTACAGGTGTATAAGAAGGTAAAAGTATCATAGGCTATTTCACTGTTTTGTTCTGCACCATTCTAAACCCTGCATGTCTTCATCCAATTCGTAATGAGGAGGGAAGAAAAGGGGGGGGGGTGATAGTGGTGAGAATGACAATTTTTAAAACCAATAATACTAACCTTTGTAATTCTAACCAAGTTTGTGCCAAGACTGTTTTTCTTTGATAGAATTTGAATCAGCAAGCAGCAGTCTGGTGAAAGAAGCTCCTATCCCAGATGCTAAGAACCTTTTTGTCACTGGTTCCAGGTATTACACCCCAGATGGTAAGCCACACACAGGTTATGCAGAGACCACAGTCACGATGTCTGGGTTATTGTCACATGAGGTTTGTTTGAAGGTCAACCAAAACAAAAGTTGTACTTTCCTCATTAGCTGTCACTAGGGATGAGCCGAACACCCCCCAGTTCGGTTCGCACCAAAACCTGCGAACGGACCGAAAATTTGCACGAACGTTAGAACCCCATTGACGTCTATGGGACTCGAACGTTCAATATCAAAAGTGCTCATTTTAAAGGCTCATTTGCATGGCATTGTCCTAAAAAGGGTTTGGGGACCCGGGTCCCACCCCAGGGGACATGTATCAATGCAAAAAAAACTTTTAAAAACGGCCGTTTTTTTGGGAGCAGTGATTTTAATGATGCTTAAAGTAAAAAAAAAAAGTGAAATATTCCTTTAAATATCGTACCTGGGGTGTGTCTATAGTATGCCTGTAAAGTGGCGCGTGTTTCCCGTGTTTAGAACAGTCCCTGCACAAAATGCCATTTTTAAAGGAAAAAATCTTATTTAAAACTGCTTGCGGGTTTAATGTAATGTCGGGTCCTGGCAATATGGATGAAAATCAGTGAGACAAACGGCATGGGTACCCCCCAGTCCATTACCAGGCCCTTTGGGTCTTGTATGGATATTAAGGGGAACCCCGCACCCAAATTAAAATAAGGAAAGGTGTGGGGCCACCAGGCCCTATATACTCTGAACAGCAGTATACAGGCGGTGCAAACAAGACAGGGACTGTAGGTTTGTTGTTAAGTAGAATCTGTTTGTAATTTTGAACGGGTACATTTTTAACGTGTTTAGCTCCAGCCAAAAAATATTTTTTAAGCTTTTTGGAAAACATAGGGAAGGGTTATCTCTCCTGTGACATTTGTTTTGCTGTCTTTCCTCCTCTTCAGAAGATTTCACCTCACTTTTTGTCCCAATGACAAATTTTTTTAGAAAATTTGTTTTTTTTTGTGGAACAAGGATTGGAAAGCATCAGTGGAAAGGAGAAATGTTTTTCCCATATTAACTCTTACAGGAGAGAATTTCCCTTCCTAGGGGTAGATTTCATCTCACTTCCTGTTGTCTCCTTCCGTTTGCAAGTAGGAGTCATTTGTAAGTTAGATGTTTAAAGTAGGGGCCTGCCCTATATACTCAGCAGAAATTTGGGCCTTAGGTGTTGTTGTGGCCACAACACTGTAAGCCCTCACAGGACCTGCTGTGAAATATTAGATCAAGAATTGTAATTACATGCCCCTGTTGAACAGGGGCAGAAAAATTGGGCCTTTGGTGGTGGTGGTGGTGCTGGTGCCACAACACTGTAAGTCCTCACTCGCTCTTGGTGGGCACAGAAATGGGCCCTGCTGTGAAATATTAGATCAAGAATTGTAATTACATGCCCCTGTTGAACAAGGGCAGAAAAATTGGGCCTTTGGTGGTGGTGGTGCTGGTGCCACAACACTGTAAGTCCTCACTCGCTCTTGGTGGGTGCAGAAATGGGCCCTGCTGTGAAATATTAGATCAAGAATTGTAATTACATGCCCCTGTTGAACAAGGGCAGAAAAATTGGGCCTTTGGTGGTGGTGGTGCTGGTGCCACAACATTGTAAGTCCTCACTCGCTCTTGGTGGGTGCAGAAATGGGCCCTGCTGTGAAATATTAGATCAAGAATTGTAATTACATGCCCCTGTTGAACAAGGGGAGAAAAATTGGGCCTCTGGTGGTGGTGGTGCTGGTGCCACAACACTGTAAGTCCTCACTCGCTCTTGGTGGGTGCAGAAATGAGCCCTGCTGCAAAGTATTGCATCAAAAATTGTAATTACACGCCCCTGTTAAACAAGGGCTGAAATATTGGGCCTTAGGCACTGTTGGTGGCGCCCAGAACCAAAAATGTTCTTACAAGCTATCAGCGTGATGATTGAGGAGGAAGAGGATAATTACTCAGGGATAGGGATGAGCCGAACACCCCCAGGTTCGGTTCGCCCCAGAACCTGCGAACGGACCGAAAATTCGCACGAACGTTAGAACCCCATTGACGTCTATGGGACTCGAACGTTCAAAATCAAAAGTGCTCATTTTAAAGGCTAATTTGCATGGTATTGTCCTAAAAAGGGTTTGGGGACCCGGGTCCTACCCCAGGGGACATGTATCAATGCAAAAAAAACTTTAAAAAAACGGCCGTTTTTTCGGGAGTAGTGATTTTAATGATGCTTAAAGTAAAAAAAAAAAAGTGAAATATTCCTTTAAATATCGTACCTGGGGTGTGTCTATAGTATGCCTGTAAAGTGGCACGTGTTTCCCGTGTTTAGAACAGTCCCTGCACAAAATGTAATTTTTAAAGGAAAAAAATCTCATTTAAAACTGCTTGTGGGTTTAATGTAATATAAACCAAATTCATTCAAGAAAATTATAGATGAAAAAGTGGCGCTAATCCCCAGGTGAGGAGATGCCAGACACTCTTATCCAGCCAGTGAGCTGAATACAGACGTGACTAGAGAAAAAGTGAAAAAACATATATTGCTAAATATCCCAAAAAGTGAAAATTAATATTAAATAAAATAAAAAATTCAATATGAGCTAATATAAATTATAACACTCAGTGAAAGTGATATACAAATATATAAATCCAAGAAAAAATATAATGAAAATTGAGCACAGTAAATATCTAGTCCAGAAACCAATCAATCGTGAAAAATAATCGTGAAAATATTTGAAGAAAGTCCAAAAAAAGTGTGAGGGTGACTCCAAAACTGCTCAGCTGTGTTTTCAAACATCCACCACACCTCTGTGACGTGAATCCACTCCCTGCTGAAATTCAAACTCACCAGCTGTTAAGGCCTCACACTCTCGTGTTTGGCCTGACAGAGCCTCTAACCCACTTACATGGGGGTTAACATGCGAGCATACACCTCCACTGCTCCATAGGAACACCGCTTTTCTCAGGTTGGTAGTATGACATAAAAATAAAAGAAGCTCCAATAGTGTAATGTTGTTTAAAAGATTTAATCACATATAAAACAACTTGTATTGAACTCACATTTTAAATAAAATAACAGGCAAGTCACTTCACGGCAAATGGAGAACTCCCACAGCACAGCAAGCAATAGCAAATGAAATAACAACAGGCAGGCCACGGCGGACCCAGAGGTGTGTGTGCTCACGTTCGTCTCACCCATCCTCAGCACTCGTCCCTTCACTGGAGCTTCGCTCTGTCCCCCTTCACTCCCTCCTCTAGCACTCGTGTGAGATCGCCGTGTAGCTACGCCCCGACATGTTTCATCATAAAGATTTAATCATGGGGTTGGCTAACCAGCAAATCAATCAAACTATTTACCCACACCAAAATTAGAGTGGGCGGGTGCAACTCAGCATTCACACACTTCCTGTGTCTCCGTGTGTGCAATCTACAGCCCTTCCCTTCATTCTGGTTCACAGTTCTATATTGAATATATTTCAATCAATATTTAAAAGGTATTTTACAGGTACATGCGTGGCGATCAGCTTAACAATATCCCTTCCCTCTACATTAGAACACTAACCATCATACCAAGGGGTTATTACTATATATATATATATATAAATAAAAAAAATAAATAAATAAAATAAAAAATAAAAAATATAAAAAATAAAAAATAATAAAAAATAAAAAATAAAATAAAAACTAAAAAATAAAATATGAAAAAATAAAATAAAAAAATAAAAAATAATAATAATAAAAAATAATAAAAAAGGAGAAAATAGTGATAAGAAACTAGACAATAAATCCTAGTGAAAACATGCATGTATATAGACATCTGCATATACAAATATACATGCATATAGGTGTAAGCATAAAAGACATAAGTACAGTGTAAATCATAATATGAAATTATAAGTGTGCAATCATATTTATATATGAACTACTAAACTATATCATACACGTCTCTCAATTTCAGCATGTGTGAGATAGTCTCTCGTGAAAAGTGACCATAGCAAATCCGTGATATCACTATTTAATTAATGTGTATAAAATATGTATGTGCAAACTGCATTCTAATATCTCAACAATAATAAAAAAATTATATAAATAATTTGTGGATATCTCAACAATAGTGAAAAAATTTGTAGATGGACCAATAATGTACCCATTATGTGTGACCGTGACTTCTAAACTATGCCCATGTGTTTAACATAGTTAGCTGTTACTGATGAAGCAGTTTAGGTCCAGTTCTATGTTCATACCCCTAGGGAACAAACATTTTAGGAGAAAGATCCATCTGAGAGAGATCCCTAACCCGATTGGATCCTCTCCAGGACTGATAAACTACATCCACACCACAGAATTGTAAAAGACTTGGGTCCTGATTGTGTTTCTCCTTGAAGTGGAGAGACACACTGTGGTATTGGAAACCCTTTTGGATGTTAGCTAAATGTTCTGCGATTCGCACTCTCAGTAATCTCTTCGTGCGGCCCACATAAAATAGCCCGCACGGGCACCATAAAAGATAGACTACATAAGAGGAATTGCATGTTATAAATTCTCTAATCCTGAACGTTTTATTATCCGCATTAGTAATTTGAGTCACACCCCTATTAATTACTTTCACTGTTTTGCAACAGATGCATTTTCTACATGCATAAAATCCCTGTAGATCAATTTTTATAGTTTGGTCATTTGGTCTATTTAAGATTTTTTTCACTACCCTTTGGTCAAAACTTGGGGCCCGTCTATATATAAATTTAGGGCGACTCGGTAGAACATCCCCCAGGTGTCTATCCCTGCACAGAATGTGCCAGTGTCTCTTAAAGATCATCTCCACATCCCTGTACTGGTGATGAAAACCCAAGATAAATCCTAGCTGATGTTGATTAGTTGGTGCTATACAATCTCTCTCTTTCAAACATTCTTCCCTAGGGATGTTGGCTACCTCCTGGATGATATTATTCAAAGCATCTCCTTTATACCCCTTTTGCAGGAACCTTTCTTTCAGAATATTCGCTTGGATGGCATATGTGTCTAGATCCGAACAATTTCGTCAAACTCTGAGCATCTGCCCCTTTGGTATATTTTTTATCCAATTCGGATGATGTCCACTCCTAATGGATAAATAGCTGTTCCGGTCTGTCATTTTGAAATAGACCTTTGTACTGATGGTATTATTAATCTTAGTTAGGGTCACATCCAGAAAATTTACTGAGGTGTCACTAATGACATGATCCAACCGAATATTGTTCGAGTTGTTATTAAGGAAAGAGATGAAATCAATTGCAGATTCCCTTGATCCCTCCCAGATGAGCAGGAGGTCATCAATAAATCTACGATAAAATTGCAGCTGGGCGGGTTTTGGGTTAAACACCCGTCTATCTTCCCACTCTGCCAGAAATAAGTTGGCTAAGCTGGGAGCATATTTGGTTCCCATCGCCACGCCAACCTTCTGGGAGAAAAAATGCCTGTCATACCAGAAGTAGTTGTGGGTCATGCAAAAATCTAAAGCATGACCCACAAACACCTTCTGTACATGAGGGATATCATCCCTCTTACTCAGGGCCCAGTGCCGCATCCTCGTGCTGGATAATAGTGTACAGTGAGGCCACATCGGCCGTCACTAAATACACTTCTGAGGTTGGGTCAAATTTGACCTCTTGTAGAGACCGAAGTAGGTCAGTGGTATCTTTAAGATAGGCTCTAGTTGCTTTTACGCTAGGTTGGAGGAATGTATCTAAAAACTCCCCCAAACGAGCCATCACTGATCCTATGCCATTCACTATAGGACGTGCCGGCGGTACCCTCACATCTTTGTGAATCTTTGGCAACGTATAGATGATTGGGATGCGGCATGAGCTGGGAACCAAGTAATTTTTTTCTATACCATTTAGGGCATCCATGCTGTAACCCCATTCTACTAAAGCACTCAACTGGGCTCTATATTCATTGGTGGGGTCTGAAGATAATCTACAGGGGGGGACACATAATGGGTACATTATTGGTCCATCCACAAATTTTTTCACTATTGTTGAGATATCCACAAATTATTTATATAATTTTTTTATTATTGTTGAGATATTAGAATGCAGTTTGCACATACATATATTATACACATTAATTAAATAGTGATATCACGGATTTGCTATGGTCACTTTTCACGAGAGACTGTCACACATGCTAAAATTGAGAGACGTGTATGATATAATTTAGTAGTTCATATATAAATATGATTGCACACTTATAATTTCATATTATGATTTACACTGTACTTATGTCTTTTATGCTTACACCTATATGCATGTATATTTGTATATGCAGATGTCTATATACATGCATGTTTTTCACTAGGATTTATTGTCTAGTTTCTTATCACTATTTTCTCCTTTTTTATTATTTTTTATTATTATTATTTTTTATTTTTATTTTATTTTTTCATATTTAATTTTTTCATATTTTATTTTTTATTTTTTATTTATTTTTTATTATTTTTTATTTTTTATATATTTTTTATTTTTTTTATTTGTTTATTTATTTTTTATTTGTCATTTTTAATTTTTATTTTTTACTTTTATCTTATTCTTTATTCTATTTTTAATATTTTTCACAAGAATATTTTTTCACTATGTATATTCATTATGAATGTGGATATGTACTGACTTCTAATGTGGGGTAGAAATGATTCGTTTTAAGACAATTCAACCTTTGTGAGAAATATCTGGGAAGTAATAACCCCTTGGTATGATGGTTAGTGTTCTAATGTAGAGGGAAGGGATATTGTTAAGCTGATCGCCACGCATGTACCTGTAAAATACCTTTTAAATATTGATTGAAATATATTCAATATAGAACTGTGAACCAGAATGAAGGGAAGGGCTATAGATTGCACACACGGAGACACAGGAAGTGTGTGAATGCTGAGTGAGTTGCGCCCGCCCACTCTAATTCTGGTGTGGATAAATAGTTTGATTGATTCGCTGGTTAGCCAACCCCATGATTAAATCTTTATGATGAAACATGTCGGGGCGTAGCTACACGGCGATCTCACACGAGTGCTAGAGGAGGGAGTGAAGGGGGACAGAGCGGAGCTCCAGTGAAGGGACGAGTGCTGCGGACGGGTGAGACGAACGTGAGCACACACACCTCCTGGGTCCGCCGTGGCCTGCCTGTTGTTATTTCATTTGCTATTGCTTGCTGAGCTGTGGGAGTTGCCTGTTATTTTATTTTAAATGTGAGTTCAATACAAGTTGTTTTATATGTGATTAAATCTTTTAAACGAGATTACACTATTGGAGCTTCTTTTATTTTTATGTCATACTACCAACCTGAGAAAAGCGGTGTTCCTATGGAGCAGTGGAGGTGTATGCTCGCATGTTAACCCCCATGTAAGTGGGTTAGAGGCTCTGTCAGGCCAAACACGAGAGTGTGAGGCCTTAACAGCTGGTGAGTTTGAATTTCAGCAGGGAGTGGATTCACGTCACAGAGGTGTGGTGGATGTTTGAAAACACAGCTGAGCAGTTTTGGAGTCACCCTCACTCTTTTTTTGGACTTTCTTCAAATATTTTCACGATTATTTTTCACGATTGATTGGTTTCTGGACTTTATAGATATTTACTGTGCTCAATTTTCATTATATTTTTTCTTGGATTTATATATTTTTATATCACTTTCACTGAGTGTTATAATTTATATTAGCTCATATTGAATTTTTTATTTTATTTAATATTAATTTTCACTTTTTAGGATATTTAGCAATATATGTTTTTTCACTTTTTCTCTAGTCACGTCTGTATTCAGCTCATTGGCTGGATAAGAGTGTCTGGCATCTCCCCACCTGGGGATTAGCGCCACTTTTTCATCTATAATTTTCTTTTGGTGAATTCGGTTTATATATATTTTATTGTTAAGTGACAGCTTTGGTAGGGTTTTGACATTTATATATAGCGCGGAGGTGGTAATACAGGTCAGGGGTGGCGTAATTTGCACCTGGTTATCTCCAGTTTCCAGGGTTTAATGTAATGTCGGGTCCTAGCAATATGGATGAAAATCAGTGAGACAAACGGCATGGGTACCCCCCAGTCCATTACCAGGCCTTTTGGGTCTTGTATGGATATTAAGGGGAACCCCGCACCCAAATTAAAATAAGGAAGGGTATGGGGCAACCAGGCCCTATATACTCTGAACAGCAGTATACAGGCGGTGCAAACAAGACAGGGACTGTAGGTTTGTTGTTAAGTAGAATCTGTTTGTAATTTTGAACGGGTATATTTTTAACGTGTTTAGCTCCAGCCAAAAAATATTTTTTAAGCTTTTTGGAAAACATAGGGAAGGGTTATCTCCCCTGTGACATTTGTTTTGCTGTCTGTCCTCCTCTTCAGAAGATTTCACCTCACTTTTTGTCCCAATGACAAATGTTTTTTGAAAATTTGGGGTTTTTTGTGGAACAAGGATTGGAAAGCATCAGTGAAAAGGAGAAATGTTTTTCCAATATTAACTCTTACAGGAGAGAATTTCCCTTCCTAGGGGTAGATTTCATCTCACTTCCTGTTGTCTCCTTCCGTTTGCAAGTAGGAGTCGTTTATAAGTTAGATGTTTAAAGTAGGGGCCTGCCCTATATACTCAGCAGAAATTTGGGCCTTAGGTGTTGTTGTGGACACAACACTGTAAGCCCTCACAGGGCCCTGCCGTAAAATATTAGATCAAGAATTGTAATTACATGCCCCTGTTGAACAAGGGCAGAAAAATTGGGCCTTTGGTGGTGGTGGTGGTGGTGGTGGTGCTGGTGCCACAACACTGTAAGTCCTCACTCGCTCTTGGTGGGTGGAGAAATGGGCCCTGCTGTGAAATATTAGATCAAGAATTGTAATTACATGCCCCTGTTGAACAAGGGCAGAAAAATTGGGCCTTTGGTGGTGGTGGTGGTGGTGCTGGTGCCACAACACTGCAACCCCTCACAGATACTCTAGTTGTAACTCAGAAACGAGCCCTGCTGCAAAGTATTGCATCAAAAATTGTAATTACACGCCCCTGCTAAACAGGGGCTGAAAAATTGTGCCTTAGGCACTGGTGGTGGCGCCCAGAACCAAAAATGTTCTTACAAGCTATCAGCGTGATGATTGAGGAGGAAGAGGATAATTAATCAGGGATAGTCACTCAGCATCAGCATAGACAGTCTTTGAAGGGATCTGAGATTTCAAAAAAAATTATTCGGTTACATCAGCATCAGGTGCTTGGTGGTGATCCAAGACTGATTCATTTTTATGAAGGTCAGTCGATCGACCGAGTCAGTGGACAGACGCACCCTGTGATCGGTTACAAAGCCTCCAGCAGCACTGAATGTGCTGAATGTTCGTTCCGAAAGAACGCTGGATGCAGGACAGGCCAGTAGCTCAATTGCATACTGTGCAAGCTCTGGCCAGTGATCCATCCTCAAGACCCAGTAACCCAGAGGATTTTCGGTGGGAAAGGTGTCCATGTCAGATCTTGCCCCTAGGTATTCCTGCACCATGTAAAACAGACGCTGGCGATGGTTGCTGGAACCGATCATACCTTTGGGCTGCGGACCAAAAAATTGTCTGAACGCATCGGTCAGACAGCCACCTTCTCCACCGCTCCTTCTTTGACTGACCGAAGCCTCAGCAACACATTGTCCAGAAACAGGAGTTTGTAACCTCCCAGTCTCTGGGAACGCGTTGCACAGACCTTTCTGCAAGGCCTCCCGAAGATGTTTCATCCTCTGCTCCCTCTGCGATGGCAAGATAAGGTCTGCAACCTTACCCTTGTAACGTGGATTAAGGAGGGTTGCCAGCCAGTATTGGTCCTTCTCCTTGATACCGCGAATACGAGGATCCTTACGCAGGCTTTGCAGGATCAGGGAGGCCATGCAGCGTAGGTTTGCTGAGGCATTCGGTCCGGAGTCCTCTGGGTCACTAAGGACGACATGGTCCGCAGCCACCTCCTCCCAGCCACGTACAAGTCCATGTGTTTCTTGGGACTGATCCCTTAAAGACTGCTGCTGATGCTGAGTGCCAGGCTCCACCTCCATACTGACACAATCTTCCTCCTCCTCCTCCTCCTCCTCCTCCTCGTCCTCTTCCTGTGTGATCGGCGGGCACGCAGGAACACTGTCTGGATAAAGGGGGCCTTGAGAGCTAAGGAAGTCCTCCTCTTCCTGCCTCTGTTCTGCCTCAAGTGCCCTGTCCATTATTCCACGCAGCGTGTGCTCCAACAGGTGGACAAGGGGGACAGTGTCACTGATGCATGCACTGTCACTGCTCACCATCCTCGTGGCCTCCTCAAATGTTGACAGGACAGTGCATGCATCCCTGATCATGGCCCACTGGCGTGGGGAAAAAAAAACAAGCTCCCCTGACCCTGTCCTGGTGCCATAGTCGCATAGGTACTCATTGATGGCCCTCTGCTGCGTGTGCAGCTGCTGCAGCATGGCAAACATTGAGTTCCACCTGGTGGGCATGTCACAGATTAGGCGGTTCTTGGGCAGGTTAAACTCCTTTTGGAGGTCCGCCAGCCAAGCACTGGCATTATATGACCGGCGGAAATGCACACAGACTTTCCTGGCCTGCCTCAGGACATCCTGTAAGCCTGGGTACCTGCCCAACAACCGCTGCACCACCAAGTTAAGGACGTGAGCCAAACAGGGCACATGGGTCATTTGTCCCTGTCGGAGGGCAGAGAGGAGGTTGGTGCCATTGTCGCAAACCACCATTCCTGCCTTAAGTTGCGTGGCGTCAACCACCTCTGAACCTGCCCCTGCAGAGCTGACAGAACCTCTACCCCAGTGTGGCTCCTGTCCCCCAAGCACACCAGCTCAAGCACCGCATGGCATCTTTTGGCCTGCGTACTTGCATAGCCCCTTGAACGCCTACGGAGCACTGCTGGTTCCGAGGACAAAGCACAGGAAGAGGCCATGGAGGAAGAAGAAGAGGAGGGGGTGGAGAAGAGAGGTGTGTCACAATCATTAGCATTTTGGAGGCGTGGTGGCGGAACAACCTCCAACACTACTGCACCTTGTCCTGCATCCTTCCCAGCTGCCAGCAGAGTCACCCAATGCGCCGTGAAACTTAGGTAACGTCCCTGTCCATGCCTGCTGGACCATGAGTCAGCGGTAATATGCACCTTCCCGCTGACCGCCCCGTCCAGCGAGGCATGGACATTGCCTTCCACATGCTGGTAGAGAGCCGGAATCGCCTTCCGTGAGAAAAAGTGGCGTTTGGGTACCTGCCACTGAGGAACCGCACATTCCACAAACTCACGGAAGGGGGCAGAGTCTACCAACTGAAAAGGCAGCAGTTGAAGTGCTAGCAATTTTGCCAAGCTAGCATTCAACCGCTGGGCATGTGGATGGCTGGGAGCAAACTTCTTTCGGCGGTGCAGCAGCTGGGGCAGGGAAATTTGCCTGGTACACTCTGATGTCAGTGTACCAAAAGCAGATTGCCCACAAGTACTTGGCTGTGACACACCTAATTCTACACCTTCATTCCTCTCAGTGCAGGTCTCAGAGAGGACTGAAGGTATAGTGGGGTTGGAGATCTCAGCTGATGAGGAGCAAGGAGAGGTCCTCTTTGTTCTTTGGTGTGGGTCTTTTAGATATGCTTGCCAACGAACTGCATGGCAGGTCAACATATGTCTGGTCAAGCATGTGGTACCCAAGCGGGAGATGTTTTGGCCACGCGAGATACGCTTGAGACATATGTTGCAAATAGCAGCGGTGCGATCTGATGCACTCGTCTCAAAAAAGGCCCACACCAAAGAACTTTTTGAATAACGCGCAGAGACTGCAGTGCCCTGCACATGTGGAGCTTTGGGGTGTGATGCAGTCAATGTGCTGCCCTTAGGCTGGCCCCTGGAGGGCATCCTGCCTCGTTGGTGATGTGCCGCCTCCTCCTCCTCCTCCTCTCTCCTATCAGGCACCCACGTTGAGTCAGTGACCTCATCATCCCCTCCCTCCTCATCACTGGAGCAAACCTGGCAGTATGCTGCAGCAGGGGGAGCATGACTGCCAGATTGCTGTCCTTCTTGGGCACCCCCTCTGTCCGTGCTCACTTTACTGCCTTCATCGAGCTCAGTATCATCATCAGAGCCTTCCAAACGCTGGGCATCCTCTTGGAGCATGTACCCAACACTGTGGTCAAACTGTTCAAGGGACTCCTCAGGAGGACATGGTGGGGCTAAGGAAGGAGTCACTGATGACATTGAGCCAAGGGAAGAGGCCACTGCTTTGCCAGACAAAGTACCCTGGGCATGGGTGAGAGAGTTTGAGGAGGATGAGGACGGCTTGGTCATCCACTCGACCAAGTCTTCCGCATGTTGCGGCTCAACATGGCCAGCTGCCGAAAAAAAGGCCAAGAGTGTCCCACGGCCACGTGCTGATGAGGATGCACCGTCTCCACGACCAGCACTAGACACAGAGCCTGCTTGCCCTCTCTTATTGGCTTGTGACTGTCTGCCTCTCCTTCTTGGCCTTCCAGACATACTAATGGCCTGTAGCTGCACTAAGCTGGGATATATATATATATATATATATATATATATATATATATATATATATATATATGTACTGATACTGCAGCTAGCAAAATCATCTGCCTGCCTGTAGTATGAGAACACCACTAGGGATGAGCTTCGTGTTCGAGTCGAACCCATGTTCGACTCGAACATCGTCTGTTCGCCCGTTCGCCGAATTGCGAACGATATGGGACGTTCGCGCCAAATTCGTGTGGCGCGTCACGGCCCATAAGTCACTGCGGCATCGCAGTGCATTGCTGGCTGATGATTGGCCAAGCATGCACTATGACCCGCATGCTTGGCCAATCACAGCGCTGTCTGAACAGAGAGCCGTAATTGGCCAAAGCTAAGGAGGCTTTGGCCAATTATGGCTCAGGGGATTTAGTACACACCCCACACTATATAAGGCCGCCTGCACGGCGGCCCTGTGTAGTGTGTGTTCCGGCGTTCATAGATAGAGAGAGAGACAGACAGTGTCATTTGATTTGAGTTAGATAGATTAGGCAGAACAGTCAGTCAGTTAGCTGCACTTACAGTGTATTGTGTATATATATGCATCCCAGGTGTTGCATATATATATATACACTGTATTCAGTTTAGCTAGATCCGTTCCTGTTATCTTCTTACTGACAAGCAGGCTTGTCTGGCTACAGTATTTACAGCTACCTGAAGAAAATTGCTGGTGTTCTTTTGATCCTATTAGTACCACAGTCAGGCAGCTAGACTATTTACAGTTAGTGCAGTGCGTCCTGCTCACAGTGTTCAGCTAAACCTACAAGTTAATCCAATCCAATCCCATGAAGAAGTCGATCCATGACGAAACATGTCGGGGCGTGGCTGTGAGTTGTGACGTACATGCTGTTAGCCACAGAGGAGGATAGGATTACGAGCGCTCGGAAGGACAGAGGTTTCCCGAGGGAGGGGTGAGACTATACCCAGCAGCTGCACACCTCGGGTCCGCCGTGACCATTGGTTATTGTTTTATCCACAAGTTGAGGCTTGCTGTTGATTACACGTTCTATGCCTGTTTACTTTTACACTAATGTGAGTGCGATGTGTGAGGATTGCAGTGATTTTTAATAAAATTGTTGTTGCTGAATTACACTATTGGAGCATTTACTTTCTTTTATGTGGACCCATTGAATACCATCGTTGAACCTCGTATACACTATTTACCCTGGAGTGTGGTAAAGAGAGCGTGTTTTGCCTTGCATGAGAGTGCTGGCATGATATTTCGGTGAGTGCATGTCTGGAGAGTGTGTTTCACTAGCACGGCGGTGTGGTGAAAGAAGCACGGAGTTATCCATCATTTGACATTGATCACTGAGGAATCATTTGTGTGGGACATTTGATTTTCACTTTTATCGTCACCATTTTTTGTCACTTGCAACCTGTTTGGATATTGCTTGTTTTACTGGAGTCTTTATGGTATATCTACAGCACGAATTGAAACACTTGCATGTGTTCTTCTTACTAATTGATGTCACATTTATTACTTTATTAGCTGCTATCACATTTATATGTGTATATTTATTTTTATGTTCACGCTATATATATGAATGTTTATTTTATGTTCACAGGTTTGTAGATAACTTTTTTGTGGTTCACTGTTAATTTAGTGAGCCACACTCAGGTGATTTGCTCACTGATAGGGGGCATCACCATTACTAATTAAGGTGATTGATTCAGGAATAGAGGTTATCACCACTATTGCACATTACAAAGTATATATATTTACATTTTGTCACCTAGGTAATCTGCTAATAATTAAGAGATTGTCACTATTTTTGTACACTGCAAGGTATACATTTTTTAAGCGCCTTCCATTTAACCTTGTTGTCGGTTTACCATTTTTGGTCTTTAACTGATATTTAGGATTAAATACTTTACTGTAAACCTACAAGTTAGTGGGGTGCGTCCTGCTCACAGTGTTCAGCTAAACCTACAAGTTAGTGGGGTGTGTCCTGCTCACAGTGTTCAGCTAAAACTACAAGTTAGTGTGGTGCATCCACCTCACAGTGTTCAGCTAAACCTACAAGTTAGTGTAATGAGACCTCTGCACAGTGTTCATCTAAAGCTACAAGTTAGTGTAGTGCGTCCTGCTCACAGTGTTCAGCTAAAACTACAAGTTAGT
This sequence comes from Lithobates septentrionalis, assembly GCA_037952835.1. NCBI lineage: Eukaryota > Metazoa > Chordata > Amphibia > Anura > Ranidae > Lithobates > Lithobates septentrionalis. The sequence goes on from JBBDGP010000707.1 coordinate 553,569, forward strand.
GGGGTGCGTCCTGCTCACAGTGTTCAGCTAAACCTACAAGTTAGTGCGGTGCGTCCTGCTCACAGTGTTCAGCTAAAACTACAAGTTAGTGCTGTGCGTCCTGCTCACAGTGTTCAGCGATACTTGATTTGATTGTAGCCGTATTAGTGCAATTGTGACAGAGAAAATTGATTTTCTCAATTTTCTCAGTGTTCAGCGAAAAATACAAGTTAGTGTGGTGCGTCCACCTCACAGTGTTCAGCTAAACCTACAAGTTAGTGCGGTGCGTCCTGCTCACAGTGTTCAGCTAAACCTACAAGTTAGTGTAGTGAGGCCTCTGCACAGTGTTCATCTAAAGCTACAAGTTAGTGCAGTGCGTCCTGCTCACAGTGTTCATCTAAAGCTACAAGTTAGTGTAGTGCGTCCTGCTCACAGTGTTCAGCTAAAACTACAAGTTAGTGGGGTGCGTCCTGCTCACAGTGTTCAGCTAAACCTACAAGTTAGTGCGGTGCGTCCTGCTCACAGTGTTCAGCTAAAACTACAAGTTAGTGCTGTGCGTCCTGCTCACAGTGTTCAGCTAAAACTACAAGTTAGTACGGTGCATCCACCTCACAGTGTTCAGCTAAACCTACAAGTTAGTGTGGTGCGTCCTGCTCACAGTGTTCAGCTAAACCTACAAGTTAGTGTAGTGAGACCTCTGCACAGTGTTCATCTAAAGCTACAAGTTAGTGCAGTGCATCCTACTCACAGTGTTCAGCTAAAACTACAAGTTAGTGGGGTGCGTCCTGCTCACCGTGTTCAGCTAAAACTACAAGTTAGTGTGGTGCGTCCACCTCACAGTGTTCAGCTAAACCTACAAGTTAGTGGGGTGCGTCCTGCTCACAGTGTTCAGCTAAAACTACAAGTTAGTGTGGTGCGTCCACCTCACAGTGTTCAGCTAAACCTACAAGTTAGTGGGGTGCGTCCTGCTCACAGTGTTCAGCTAAAACTACAAGTTAGTGTGGTGCGTCCACCTCACAGTGTTCAGCTAAACCTACAAGTTAGTGTAGTGAGACCACTGCACAGTGTTCAGCTAAAGCTACAAGTTAGTGCAGTGCGTCCTGCTCAGTGTTCAGCTAAAACTACAAGTTAGTGGGGTGCATCCTGCTCACAGTGTTCAGCTAAAACTACAAGTTAGTGCTGTGCATCCTGCTCACAGTGTTCAGCTAAAACTACAAGTTAGTGCGGTGCGTCCACCTCACAGTGTTCAGCTAAACCTACAAGTTAATGTGGTGCGTCCTGCTCACAGTGTTCAGCTAAACCTACAAGTTAGTGTAGTGAGACCTCTGCACAGTGTTCATCTAAAGCTACAAGTTAGTGCAGTGCGTCCTGCTCACAGTGTTCAGCTAAAACTACAAGTTAGTGGGGTGTGTCCTGCTCACAGTGTTCAGCTAAAACTACAAGTTAGTTTGGTGCATCCACCTCACAGTGTTCAGCTAAACCTACAAGTTAGTGCGGTGCGTCCTGTTCACAGTGTTCAGCTAAAACTACAAGTTAGTGGGGTGCGTCCTGCTCACAGTGTTCAGCTAAAACTACAAGTTAGTGTGGTGCGTCCACCTCACAGTGTTCAGCTAAACCTACAAGTTAGTGCGGTGCGTCCTGCTCACAGTGTTCAGCTAAAACTACAAGTTAGTGTGGTGCGTCCTCCTCACAGTGTCCAGCTAAACCTACAAGTTATTTTTTTGCGAGCTCTGCACAGTGTTCAGCTAAAGCTACCTGTAGAAGGTTGGTGGTGTTTAGGGATGAGCCGAACACCCCCCGGTTCGGTTCGCACCAGAACCTGCGAACGGACCGAAAATCCTTAAGGATTGGAGCACGGGACGCTGCCACAGACAAACAACAGGAGACGAGCTTGGCGCTCGTAGTTACTACACACTGTAGCATTGTTTTAAATGTAAGTTGATTGGACTTGTTTTATTAAATAAATATACCTTTTATATGGGATCACGCTATGTGCGTCTCTTTCCCTCTCACACTGTATATCACTACTCTACCTGACGAACACTGAGGAGAGAGGCACGGGGACATATTCCAGTTTCCAGGCACGGGGACAGATTCCAGATTGGTGATACTCCTGGAGGCATACGAGCTCGGCTCTCGTGGATTGATGCCCACACTCACTTCATGAAAGTCAGTGCAAGCTCTCCCCATGTGTGTCTTGCCCCCCCTCCACTGTGGTCGTCGCAGAGTTATTTTACATGCTGTATACTTTTTATTTTTTATATTTCACTTGGCATGTTCATCATTGTCACTACCTTATACACGGAACGTCTACACCTGCGGGTCATTTGCAACACAGGCTGTACACCTTACAGCTGTAAGGTAAGCGGCTTGCAAACACGGAGGTGTCCTCACTGAAGATCCCCCTTCCCTTCACGATTGGAATTGTTTTGTGTTTCTCATCACGAGTTTTTGTTTTTTGGACTGGATGATAGAACTAATATTCATGTTTGCCCTAGGGATTTGTCACATGTAGTTCACCAGGATTTGGCACGTATTTGCTAATGGGGCACTAGCCCACATATATTTTTCTTGCATTATATATTTTTTTTGCATTGTGTCATTATTCATCCTATTTGTGTTAGTATATGCATTTTTGCTTTGCTATATTCAAGCAGTCACTGTTTCACAATTACCTTTATATATTAGGTTTTGTCTTCCCGCAACATTATAGTCATGTTGATCAGCTACGTTGCACTGCACTGCATCCCCACCATGTTCTTTTAGCATGTAGGATCCATTCATGCATTGGCCCGTTTCTGCTTTTTAAGTTCACTTTGCCACTTTAGTCATCTTTGTAGCTCCCCCCCCCCCCTTCATCACAGCGCAAAAAATAAAAACCACAAAGGTGATCAAATACCATCAAAAGAAATCTCTATTTGTGGGAAGTAAAGGAAGCAAATTTCGTTTGGGCACAGCATTGCATGACCGCGCAATTAGCAGTTAAAGAGACGCAGTGCCAAATTGTAAAAAGTGCTCTGGTCAGGAAGGGGGTAAATCCTTCCGGGTCTGAAGTGGTTAAAGGGAATATCAGACATTAGTATGTCGAAACTGAGTTGATATTGCCTTCATCAGATGGGGTGAAGTCACCCCTGTGAAAGCCAAATTTCGAAGATGCACACAAATTGAGAGTCAAAATGGGAATTTCCCTCCTGATCCCATGCCTAATGTCAACATATGCTAGCTCCCATCATGGGGGTTCAATGGACATGTTTCGGGGGTGCAACCCCTTCCTCTCATCTACTTAAGTTGTGAGGAAGGGGTTGCACCCCCAAAACGTGTACATTGATATCCGTGAAGGCAGATAGCACATGTTGACACACTGTGTGCATTTTCAAAATTTAACCTTCAAAATTTTTGGAGAAAAGTTAGAAAAATAAAAAGAATTTGATAAATGTTGGTGTGTTTTCAATTCTGCCTAAAACATCAATGATGTTTTTGAGTCTTTTTTCAACATCATTGATGTCTTCCTCTATCTTCTGTAAATCCTGATTGCACACCATGATCGCCCCGATGAGGACTTGTGCACTTGCACTTGTGAAATGTGTTTCTTCTTCGACAACATCCACATCACTTTAAAAAAAAATAACACTATGTATTATAAATATGCAGGCATCCATCTATTACCTGAAGCTGTGGTCTCAGACACTCACCTGTTGTGGTCACTATTTCACCTACCTCATAAACCTCTCCTTCCTCCACATCCTCTGGTTGTTGTATTTGGATTTCCCCTTCTTTAGGAGGTTGGGGTCCCTGGTGACCTCAGATGTCCCAAGTCTTTTCTCCCCTATGTGAATAAAATAAAGGTATACTTAGCACACAGATATTTGAGGCAAGACATAGGAATATGAAACATTGCTTGGAAGTGTCGTACAATTGTCTGTTTTGGCAGAGTTCAAAGCTGAAGACATAATTTTTTCCCTTTACAAAGATGGAATACTTACCTTTTTTGTTAAAGTATCACACATGTAGAGACCCCTAGTATCCACTGGAGCTGCTGAGTGTCCTCTCCTTACACTGAATCAAGTTTGCATTTCATTCTAGTTACAAACCCATCTAGACAACAATGTACTAAACTTCTTTTAAGACAAATAGGCATGACCAAATTAAGTTAAACTGCATCTGCAAAAAACATCATATTTGTGGGCGAACGAACAAACAAAGTTTACTACGAACGATTGCTGTGTCCACAAACCTGAAACTTGCCATTTTAAACTGTACACCATTAAAGAGAAGCACATGGAGCAGCACAAACGTAATAATAATAGGAACACACGACAAATACTTACTTTTTTGCAGCACTCTCTTGATTCTTCTGTACTGATCCTGCTCCCTCAATTTGAGGTCTGACCATCATTTCCTCAGTTGCTCCTTGGATCGCCATACCCCAAAATTCTTTCGGCAGACTTTTCACAGCTTTCTTCATGATCTTGGCCTTTCTCACATTTGGGCTTGGGTAAGGTCCATGCTTCCCGTCATAGTTAGCCCTCTTGAAGATGTCCACCGTCTCCACCATCTCTACAAAGACCATATTTGAGGCCTTAAATATCCTCCGGGATCGGGACATTTGTGGCTCCGGGCTTTCCTTGTCGTTGCTGCTACTCTCAGGCACCTGCTCTGTCTCCGTCATGTGCTCTCCCACTGCACCGAAAGACAAGGGAAGTGGAATATACTAGATAGAAGGTCAGGGGCGGGCGGAGTTTCACGCATGCGCAGTGTATATAAAGCGTAACACTTGTGTGTTGTACGTACGATCTGTGAGCGGAGGAAGGAGTAGCGGAAGCGCCGATCGTGATAACAAAGGTACAATTTTAACTTGGGCCTATACTGCTTATAGATTGAGGCCTATATTGGGACAAGATAAGTTGAATTTAGCCTGACATTAGGGTTTATCTTGTGTTGTGTATTGCAGAGAAAATGGATCTATTGAATGATCAGGACTTTATCTCCATATTCATTGATATGTACAGGGAGCTGCCCTGTCTGTGGCAGGTAAACCACCCCTATTATAACAATAAAAGAAAGAGGCAGACAGCTCTGGATCAATTGTTGGAAATCGTGAAGCCGCAGATCCCTACGGCAAACTTCAACTATTTAAAGGTCACAATTGGTGGCATGAGGAGCACATATAAGAGGGAGCGCAAGAATGTCCAGGATTCTCAGAGATCAGGAGCTGCAGCAGATGACATTTATGTCCCCAGGCTGTGGTACTATGACAGACTGCATTTTCTGGCAGACCAGAGGGAATCCAGGCCAGCACTCTCCAGTCTTCCTTCAACACTTTATTCCACCCCAGCTTAGGCTTCCGACATCCAACCTGGGCCTTCCAGCCAGGAAGATGTGGATGAGCCCAGCTTGAGCCAGGTATAGCATTGTCCAAAAATTAATGATGGTAACTAGATGTTATTATTGATCACTAATTTCTGATTTAACAAAGTGTTTGACATATCAATAGACAGTAGTTGCCACAAATGATTGGGACAAGAATGAAAAATGCTGGGGTCAGAATGATAGTCTTTTCTATTTGTTAACATTCAATTTGCAACAGTCATGAGCTAAAAATTGTGTGTGATTGATGACCAAAAAACTAAAACTTTGTCCCATTTTCATACACAGGAAAGTCTCAGCCAGGAGGAGGCCATGGAAAGTGGCAGCCAGGAGGTTCCACTTTTCGACAACATTTTAACCGACAACAAGCTTCCATCGAACATTTGTTGTCAGAAAATCCGATCGTGTGTACGAAGCATTAGACTTTACACCTTGGCAAGAGCCGTGTTACATTTTGCTGGTGGCTCTGAACATCTTTGGCTAATCTAGCTTGTCTGAATAGATCCTGATTTAGTCTAGGATCTTTAAACACATCCCACCTTCAGGTCTCAAATACAGCTAAATTCTGATATAAATCCATCTTTAATCTAGAGCAGAAAATTATGGCAAGTATCTGTAAAAGTTCAACTGTTGTTTGATATCTGTGAAATAGTATGCCATCAACGCTGAAATAAATAAATTGATTGTAAAATATATTTCTTGAGAACTATTTTCTGGCACATTTATTGTTCCTATGAGGTAATCTATAAAAATGAAATTGCTTATTGAAAGAATGAATTGCTTAAATGAAATAAACATCAGAGGAGCAATGTTAGAACCATTTCTAACTTCATTTGTATGTAATGAGTTCTCACAATGTTCAGGAAATTTTGCATCTGTACCAGTAAATCAATTTGATAGGACACATTCGGCTTCATAAATGTAAGTCCATAGATAACTTATCATCTATAAGTGCAAATGCCATTATTTTAGAGGACAAATACCTCTTCTTCTGTTACATTAAAGCTAGTAATTGCAATGGTTTCCATCTGAATACGAGATACCACAGGAGACTTTTTTAGTACTTTTATAATGTTCAAACACGAGGAATGAAGAAAGAGAACATTTATTATTTTCCTAAAAGCTTTACTCACATTTTTAAGTAAGATTGACCTAAAATTTTAAGATAAAATATAAAAAGGAAAAGTGAACCTTGGTTATTTTGGTACTTGTAAGTGTTATAAATTCCAGAAAAAAATCTCTCATTTTGAAGCAAATGCAATATATAGCTTTTTCCCGGTTTATAGGAATAAAATGTTCTAGAAATGGATTGTGCATACAGAAATAAAACAGTGAGCAGCCTAACTTGACCAATGTACATTTTCATTTTCAGATAATATTTTAACCCATTTATGTGGTAAATAAATATTTTGCAAATGTGTAAAATTATCTTGATGTATTTTGGAAAGTTCATTTATTCATATCTATATTATATCATATCTTATTTGTATCCTTGTGCATTGTCTGAGGTTAAAGAAATTAATTTAGCACTCACAATTCAATCAATCAAATATGGATAATAGCAAGGTATTTATAGGGAAAGTGAAGTGTATTTTCAATGAGCCCATCTTTTAGGTAATTAGGGCATTGTTAATCTTAAAATCATTTTTAATATGACTTTCATATATTTTTTACATTTTTTTTATATATATTAAGACATTTAAACCAATAAATGAAAATGTAATATATTGCAATGTGCAGTCCTGCCAGATGTGGGTGCTGCATTTGTTTCTTTTTTAAAGGGATGTCTTGCTTTCATTTTACCAGGAGATTCTTCCAGTACATCAAGAATGAAAAAATAAATTAATATTTTCAGGTACTGAATGAGCAAATGATAATAAAAATTGAACCGACCAGAAAAAGTGAAATAACATTACATGTAGTTTGGTCCAATTTGTGAAGGCTCCAAAATAAATTAATAACCAGTATACAAAGGAGGTATTTATAGATGTTTTCACATAAGAATGACACATTTTTATAATTATTTTTGACTGGAAAGATATGTGAATCCTGACTTATAGTTCTGTGATAAGTAGTTATAAGTAGACCCCTGTTAGTTGTTTTGAAGTGATAGTTGGTTTAACCACCTCCCATCCGGCCAATGCACAGATACAGCTGGGTACACTTAGTAAAATACTTAGAGTGTTTTCATTACAATTAATTTGTGAAAGTTAACCTCCTAATAAGAAAGTCTAGCACAGTTTCAATTTTAATTGGCTATAAATGAAAATCCATCCAGAGCCTTATGAGTTAGCAGAGGGTGTGGTTGTGTCCCTCTGACTCATTCAGTGGGATGCTTACACCTAATTAGTAACAAATCACATTACTCAGGATGATCACAACATAGCATAAATAACTGTAAACAATTAGTGAAGAAGTGAAATTAATATTAATTTTACAAATAAACAATAAATTCAGGGTGATTCCATGGCATTCAATTTGCAGGGGAGAATAATCTTTCTAATAAGAAAACCAAGGACTTTTTAATTGAAAATCTATATAAGGCCTTCTAAACTAGCAGACAGAAGAAAGAGAAGGAGTTGTGTCTCCCTTCTACCTCAGTGAGTGTTCAGAGAGCTGGATTTGCTCTCCATTCCTCCTCATCCCCAGTTGGCTAAAGCAAACACCCCTCACCACGGTGTCCTCATGTCTGATTGGCTGCAGTGCTCTATTTAAGCATCACAAGGCCAGAGCTCTGGGCTTGTGAAAGTATTAGTTACCCAGCTGCCTTTCTTTGTATTGTCTTGCTGTTACTGACCCCTCTAATAATATGGTATTAACTTGAAGCTGCTATGACCTATGTAACACCAATTTAAAAAATAGTGCAGCGCTAAATTGCTATGTACTGGCCCTTTAATAAAGCACCATATATTCTTAAAAATAATATATATATCTTTTAACAATCAATAAATGTCCACCAAAATTTAAATCATATGTCTCTATATGAACTCCAATCAACACGTCTTCTTGTGCCCATTCACCTGTGATTCCTTTAAATAATTTGTGCTGCAGACTTCATGTGTGCACCACCACCAGTTGTGCTCTCGCCTGAACTTTTTGACCCTACAACATATGTAGAGTCAAAATGAGCACTTGTCCCCTTTAAATGTGTTTGTAGTTCTTCATAGCACTCTTCCAGCTGTCCCAGGAACATTTAAATACTCCCTCCACAACTGGTCACAGACTTTGGTCTCTCTCTTTTGTATGCAGATGATTTTTCTTAAGCACTTTCTCTCCATCTCATCTGCTTGGCTACATAAAAAAGACTAGATAGTGCTTTATCTTGCAAACACTTTGTTTACACCCAATAAAAATACCACTCATATTGCTTAGGTGCTCACCAACACCCAGTTAAAATTGCCTGTGTACAAGTACTATCTGGCCGCCCAGCTAGTAACAGCTGCTTGGTGGCTCAATCCGGACACCTCCAACCCAGCTACCCAGGTCGAGATGGCAGTGCTGGAATCCCTAGAGGCGCACAAATTTTTGCTTTTTCGAGATCCTCGAGCCCCTTAACCACTGACACTCTCCATGCGCACCACACTGCATGCATGGGGGGCAGGTCTCAAATTAGAAAAATACCCTCAACAGGCAATCTCACCCAATGCTCCCCTTTGGATAAACCCAACCCTGGAGCACATCTATAAACTACCTGAACCTCATGCCTGGACCAAATTTAACATTAAAACGATGGCACAGATTATCTCCAATCAATCCCTAGTCCCGCTCTCCAAACTAAACTCCGATTTTAATATACCACAGTCCTATTTTTTCCGATTCCTTCAACTCTCCCATGCCTTCAGTCACCAATTCTCCAACTCCCCTCCTCAACTAGTCCAATATTCACTGGAGGACCTTCTTAGATCAGATTGTGCGAAAAAAAACACTTCTCAATTATATTCACACCTGACTGTCACCTCCCTCCCAACTATGGAAAAGCTAAGATCTAAATGGTCCCATGACATCCCCAATTTTGACAACGATGACTGAGATGACATATGGGATTTCCCATTTAGCTCCCTGGTCTCTCTGAGAGATCGCCTGATCCAATTCAAGATAGTCCATCGGGCATATTTTACCCCTCACAGACTACACAAAATGAACCCCGACTCCCCTCCCGGATGTTGGAGATGTGGTGGGACTCCTGGGGACTTCACCCACATCTTCTGGACCTGTCCGGCAATTGTCGGATACTGGAGGGAGATATTGGACTTTATCACACAAATCACCTCTGTGCCACTACAACCATCAATGTCAATGTGCATACTAGGCCTGGTAGAACAACTAATTCCTACGGTGGCGGGACGCACACTGGTGGGATTGCTCCTGTTCTATGCCCGTAAAGCTATAGCCCTTAGTTGGCGCAAACCAACTCCCCCTCCTCTCTCCCCGTGGAAACAATTAATTAACAATAGCTTACCTCTGTATAAAGACACATATGACAACAGAGGCTGCCCCAACAAATATAGCAAAGTCTGGTCTAAGTGACTGGCAGATCCCTCCACCGCTTCAGAGGCCTCTCAGTAGACCCCAATCACAAAGTAGCTCCCAAGCGGGTGCCAGGTGTACACAATAATCTACAATATGCTATTTTACCATGTACAACTACACATAGCACCACTTCATGACCCAGTAAACTGTACCGCTATGACTGATTTCATAATATATTTTTCATGAATAAGGTGACAGCGTGATTCCTGCAAGGATCACATAGACATCATATTAGACCAATGTATGTTTAACTGTTTGTTCTCTTTATCTGTTTTTGTTTTTGTTTTTAAAAACCAATAAAAAGATTTTGGAAAAAAAAAAATTGCCTGTGTACCATATATCGTAAACTGTATACATCAGCGGTTTTGTAAAGTTCAAATACTGATTTTCCCAGTACTTCCTGCATGTAAAGACATCATCCAGTAGCCCTTTCCTTACCCGTTTCATTGCCGGGTCATTTGACTTCATCAGGGGGAGTTGAAGGTCGTGTGACCTGGTGACGAAACACATAGGGGTGAGTATGAGGTAGTGATGCCGCTCCAAGCGTGTTGGTGTCTCCAATAGCCGCCCTCCCCACTCACAACTTCAGGTGCAGGCTCTGCAATCGTGTAGAAAATTGAAGAAAAACGCTGAACGGCCACACTCCGAATAACATGGCAAAACAGCGTAGAAGATCTAAAATCTCTTACTTCATGGTGATGAAAGGTACAGACAGGCTAACGCGTTTCACATCAATATAGATACTTAATCATAGCTGGTGACCATAATCAGACTGAAAACATTTATAGTGAAATAAAACCAATTAGGGGATAGACAACCTCCAGAAACTCGAGTAGGGCCCTCCTGTCCCTTCTGTATTGAACTGTACTGTAATTGTGCTGTCCCCATTGTAAAGCGCTGCGTAAAATGCTGGCACTATATAAATCATGTATTATAATAATAATAATAGTAAAGCAACACCATTGTCGAATACATGACAAAAAATAATAATAATTATAATAAAAATATATATTTTTCCATGGCAGTCCGATAAAAATTGCATAGAAGGGCATACATAAAAAATCCGTAAAACATATATGGACACCCCGCTCACCAGCCAGAATATAACACACATGAACCACAGCAGTAACAAGCAACACAGACGTCCAAAGCATGTCAAAAGCAATGTCCATGGGAGTGCAATAAAAGTCGCATGGAAATGCATACATAAAGTATCTGTAGAATGCATATGGATACTCCAACCAGCCAAAATATGACATGCATGAACCCAGCAGTATAAAGCAACACAGTAGTCCAATGCATGTCAACGGCAATGTCCATAGCAGTGCGATAAAAGTCGCATTGAAAAAAATGTACATGCAAGGTTGAAAGCTATAAAGAGACATGTGTTAGAATATCCACCATATGACAAAAAATACATAGACATACCTCCCTAAATACACTCATATAATGTGCAAAGATAGTAGAGAACATGAAAAACACATAGCACATGTAGAGGTATATGTATATAGGAGTGTGAATAGGGTACCAATATATGACTGGGTCTACTTTAGTGTTGAAAATAGTAAAAACCTTCGCGCCAGTGTTGTCGATAGCAGATAATATATATGAATTACATATACTGGTGATACATCTAGTAAGAAAACATTCCCAACAATAAAGAAATTTGTGGAAATATATAAACAATCAGTGTAAGCTGCTCCCCAATTTTTGAATAATCAAAAAAATAGATAATAAAAAAAAGGAATGTAAGGAAGATAGGGGGCGCTAGATACCATAATATTCAAGTGCTCTAAATAAATATATCTCCTGCATTACCAAAAAAATGGAAATGTAAGAAAGCTAGGGGGCGCTAGATACCATACTAATCAAGTGCTTTAAATAAATATATCTCCTGCATTACCAAAAAAATGAATGAAAAAAGCACTTGAATATTATGGTATCTAGCGCCCCCTATCTTCCTTACACTACTTCAGTGTTGCTATTCATAAAAGTAGGAAATGTCCCAATCATAATTTAACCCTACTGGTATTCTTGTAAGTAAAGTGAATATCCAGCAAACTTCCTTTCTGCATAACATACCAAGCTTGTCACCTCCTCTGATGGGCATGCTTATTTTCTCCATACCCTGAATCACTAGGCTAGATGTATCCTTATTATGGTGCTGGACCCAATGTCTGGCTATGTGTGTAGAGTGGTTTTTTTTCGATATCGTACAGATGATCATATAAACTGTCCCTCAGACGTCAGGTGGTCCTTCCTACATACTGAATCTGGCATGTGGTGCATGTAATAACATACACGACATAGCGCGTGTAATGCCCCGTACACACGGTCGGATTTTCCGATGGACAATGTCCGATCGGAGCGTGTTGTCGGAAATTCCGACCGTGTGTGGGCTCCATCGGACATTTTCCATCGGATTTTCCGACACACAAAGTTGGACAGCAGGAGATAAAATTTTCCGACAACAAAATCCGATCGCGTCAATTCCGACCGTGTGTGGCCTGTTCCGACGCACAATTCCGACACGGGACAGCTCGTTCTGGTAAACTTAGCATTCGGAATGGATACAGCACTTTCGTCACGCTGCAATGTAAAAAATGGTTTAATACAGCGCACTCTCTTCTTCTTTATAATGTGACAAGAATTAAGTAGTTTTGCTGCTCATATTCACACACACTTCTCACAAAGTTTTATTTGTGTTTTTTTAGTGGTATTCCCTCAATATATTGTTATTAGTTGTCACATCTGACAGTTTTATATTTTTTATGCTTTTTTTTTTTTTGTTTTTAAGCCTTTTTTTTTCTTTAATGTTTGTATTTTTTCCAAAGCTGATCTTTGTTCAATGTTATTTTTATTTTTACTCCAGAATATTTTTGTGTGTGTTTTGTGTGTCAAGTTACCCCAACACCATTGATATCTTTTATTATTTAATCTCCATGAGATTGTTTGTTGTTGGTGTCCCTTGTTCATTTCACATTGTATATTAGAAATGTACCTGAATCCTCACAAACAAACCATCATTTTTGAAGTAAAACACATAGGAGAGTATAATTCAAAACAAAAATCCTTTATTAAGGTATCAGAACCAAACAAAGAGGAAGGCAACACTGGATCAACATGAGAAATTAGTGAAGCCTGGGACCCCCACGGCAGACAACAATTCTTCAACCTCAAAATTGGTGGCCTGAGGAGTCCATATATAAGGGAGGGCAGCCTGGTCCGGGATTCACAGAGATCGGGATAGCAGCAGATGACATCAGTGTCCCCAGGATGTGGTACCACAAGAGGCTGCATTTTTTGGCCGACCAGACTGGATCCAGGGTCCTCACTCTCTGGTCTTCCTTTCACACTTCCTTCCCGGCTGTCGCTGTGTAGTTGTAGATGTGGCAGGAGGAGGAGTAGGACCTGGAGGAGGAGGAGGACTGGGGGGACCTGGAGGAGGACTGGGGGGACCTGGAGGAGAGGGAGGAGGAGGACCTGCAGGAGGAGGAGGAGGACCATCACAAAGGTGTGTGTCAGGTGTAATTTGGGCCCTCATACCTTTCTCCAGAGCCTCTGATATGAGGGCCTCACACATGGCTTGTTGGCCCTCCTCCATCCTCTGCATTTTATATGCAATGAATGCACCAATGTTCTCCTGCCTGGTGTGGGGTGCTCCCAGGACCTCTGTAGCCCTACAAAAAAATCTGATAGCCGCCTCCTCTAGGGTACTCCTCCTACTGCCACTTTCTGTTTTCACCGGGGGTGGAGGGACCTGCACATCAGCCAGCCGGCTCGGCCCGGCCACCTCCTGGCTGAGACTTCCCTGTGTATGAAAAAGGGACATGGTTTTAGTTTTTGCATCATCAATCACAATCATAAATTAGTACTCCCAACTAACATCTAGTTAACATCATTGAATGGACAAGCAGAAATATTTAGAGGAATGCTATACCTGGCTCAATCTGGGCTCCTCCACATGTGGCCTGGAAGGCCCAGGTTGGGCATCAGAAGCCTCAGCCGGACGGGAAGGAAGTGTGGAAGGAAGACTTGAGAGGGATGGCCTGGGTTCAGTCTGGCCTGCCAGAAAGTGCAGCCTGTCGTAGTACAACATCCTGGGGACATAGATGTCATCTGCTGCTCCGGATCTCTGTGAATCCAGGACTTTCCTGCGCTCCCTCAGATATGTGCTCCTCAGGCCACCAATGAAGATCTTTAAATAGGTGATGTCTGCCGTGGGGATCCCCTGCTTCACAATTTCACAAAATTGCTCCAGTGCTGCCTACCTCTTTACTTGGTTCTTGTAATGGGGGTGGGTAATCTCCCACAGACAGGGCAGCTCCCTTAGCATATCAATGAATAGTGACATGAAGTCAGTATCTTCTTTCAGTACCATATCCATGTTCACTGCAAGACACAACACAAGACCGGGGGTGGAGGGACCTGCACCTAATGTAAGACCAAACTCTCCTAATCTTGTTACAATATAGGCCTCAATCTATAGAAGCAGTATAGGCCCAAGTTTGTCTCTAATGTAAGACCAAACTCTCCTAATCTTGTTACAATATAGGCCTCAATCTATAGAAGCAGTATAGGCCCAAGTTTGTCTCTTACCTTCGTTCTTACGATCGTCGCGTTCAATGCTCCCTCCTCCGCTCACAGATCAAACGTAATACGCACGTGTGTTACGCTTTATATACACTGCGCATGCGTGTAACTCCGCCCGCCCCTGACGTTCTTTCTAGTGTATTCCCCGCCCCTTTTAGTTTGGCGCAGTGGGTGAAGAGCATGATAGTTACATAGTTACATAGTTAGTAAGGTTGAATAAAGACACCAGTCCATCCAGTTCAACCTGAGTGAGTGTGTGTCTACAACCCTGACCCTTGTCCCTAACCCTGTACATCGCACACTCACATCAGTCCCTACCCTCAATCCAAGGTCCCCATTCATATACTAGGGCCAATTTTGGACAGAAGCCAATTAACCTACCAGCATGTCTTTGGAGTGTGGGAGGAAACCGGAGTACCCGGAGGAAACCCACGCAGGCACAGGGAGAACATGCAAACTCCAGGCAGGTAGTGTCGTGGTTGGGATTTGAACCAGCGACCCTTTTTTACTGCTAGGCGAGAGTGCTAACCACTGCACCACTGTGCCGCCCACATGATGGCGGACATACAGCAGGTGCGGGCTAATTGTAGCAACGAGGAGGAGGAGGAGGAGGAAGGGGCGGATCCAGGCATGTCCCGATCCAGAAGGAGACGTTTTAAGGCCACAAATATGTCGTTTGGGGAGATGTTGGAGATGGTCGACATCATGAGGAAGTCCGACTATGACGGGAAGTATGGGCCTTACCCCCACCCCAACATCCGAAAGGCCAAAATCATGGCGAAAGTGGTCAGGAGTCTAGAGCGGAATTTCGGGGTACGAAGGTCTAAAGATCAGCTCAGGAAGCGGTGGTCGGACCTGAAGTTGAGAGAGCCAGAGCAGTACCGAAAGATCCGGAGAGTGCTGCAAAAAAGTAAGTAGTTGTGCTGTGTTCCTATTCTTTCTGTCTTTATTACGTTCGTTCTGATCCATATGCTTTGATTAGTTGTAACGTTTCCAAAGGTCAACTTTAATGTTCATGGGCACATTATTCGTTTGTATCAAACATTTTTCTTTCGGCCTCTAGAACACCATTGTTTAGGCCATATGCATTTTCACCCATTTTTGGGGGCCTACTTGGATGCCAAATATTTGTTTGTGTAGATGGGTTTGTTACTAGAATGAAATGCAAACTAGATTGTGTGTAAGGAGAGGACACTGAGCAGCTGTTTTCACATATGGACACTGGAGCACTAGTGTGGGACACAAGAACACCATTTTTATTAGGGGGGGCCACACAGGTGCTCCAGTGTATACTATAGGGGGGGCTACATCTGTGAAGCTTTTAGCAAACAGGTAAAGTATTGCAGCTTGACAAAGGCCAATAAAAAATATACATCTTGGAACTCGGCTAAAATAGATAATTGTACCCCACTTCCAAGCAATGTTTCCTATTTCTAGTTCTGCCATCAAATATCTGTGTGCTAATTATACCATTTTTGTTTTACATAGGGGAGAAAAGACTCGGAGGACACCCCTCATCCCAGGAGACCAGAGACCCCCCACCTCTGGAAGAAGGAGAAATAACTCCAACCCAAGAAGAAGAGCAGGAGTAAGAAGAAGACGTGGTGGAGATTGGCACCACAACAGGTGAGTGTCTGTGACCACAGGCTCAGGTAAAAGAGATGGCTGGTGGCAGATTTTTGAGACCTTTTTTTTGTTCTTTATCTCTTTTTAGGTGATCGTGATGTGAGGGAGAGAGAACGCTTTACATCTGAAAGTGCCCAGATACTGATCGGGGAGATCATGGGATGTAATCTCGAATTGCACAACATACAGCAACAAATCAGTGATGTTATTAAAAAAAATAATAACATCATTGATGTTTTGGGGCGAATTTAAACCCCACAAAATCACTTGTTTTATTGTGGTCCAATCTTTTAAAATTTTTTTCAATGTTTTGAAAAGCCAAATTTGGAGGATGCACACAGTGTGCCAACATGTGCTATCTGCCATCACGGGAGATCAATGGACGCGTTTTGGGGGGGCAACCCCTTCCTCAATTATAAAGTAACGTTGAGGAAGGGCTTGCTCCCTCCAAACACGTCCCTTGATCCCCCATGATGGCAGATAGCACATGTTGACATTTGTAAATTGGTGTGCATCTTCCAAATTTGGCTTTTCCAGGGGTGATTTCCCCCCATCTGAACGCTATATCAAACCCAGTTCCTAAATACTGATGTCTGATATAGCCTTCAGGTTTTACCTAATGTGAACTTTGTAAGTTCAAGTTTTTTGGCTTTCTTGTTGGTTTTACACAGGCCTGTTTTATCTGAAATGGATATTTTGATTTTTCATAATGCTACTGCAAACATTATACAACAAACATGTTGGTTTGTTTTAAAAACCTTTCGTAAATGCACATGTGATTGTGCAGCTATAAAAAAGTGGCTTAATCAAGAATGTGTGGATTATTGTCTCAACACTACAACACTTTTGGGGTGATGTAATTGCTCTTTTATGCAAAAATGGGGGTTATTTCCTAAGGGAAAATACACTTTGCACTACAAGTGCAGGTTCAGTGCAGTTGCAAGTGCACTTGTAGTGAAATGTGTTTTTGTATTTAGGAATTACCAGCCAACACAGTTTTTTATAAGGTTACCCAATCACGACATTTTCTGCACTCAACACATTTCTGTCAGGGTCAGCTAAAAGAAACACAAGCAGTAAATGTCCACAAAGAATTTTTTGGGGTTGGTTTTTATTTTAAAAAGTTTTCACAGATTGTCTGGCATATTGATAGCCCCCCTACCCGCAAAGAACTCCAGGTAGCGTAACCGGACATCACGGGCACTCAGGGAGGGCAAGCCAGGACGGCCACTTTCAAGCGCCGTCAGTGTTGATGTATTTGGATTTCCGGCCTCAGGCCCAACTGAGCCAGCATAGTTTGCTGAATGTTTTCTTAAAAAATTATGGAGAACCCAGCAGGCAAGTATTATATGGTTCAGTTTATACTCCGCCATATGGATGGGTGTCAGAAATAATCGGAACCGGCTGGCCAGGATTCCAAATGTGTTCTCCACCACTCTTCGGGCTCTGGCCAGCCGGTAATTAAAAACCCTCTGTTCCGGGGTGAGGGTCCTCATCGGGAATGGCCGCATCAGGTGGTCCCCCAGCGCAAATGCTTCATCAGCAACTAACACAAATGGGAGACCTTCAACATTGTCCTCTGGAGGTGGCAAGTCCAAGCTGCCATTCTGGAGACGCCTGTAGAACTCCGTCTGGGCGATCACTCCACCATCGGACATCCGGCCATTCTTCCCCACGTCCACATACAAGAAGTCGTATTTAGCCGACACCACCGCCAACATCACTATACTATTAAACCCCTTGTAATTATAATAGTACGACCCCGAGTTGGGTGGTGGGACGATGTGGACGTGTTTCCCATCAATTGCCCCTCCGCAGTTAGGAAAGTCCCACCGCTGGGCAAAGTGGGAGGCCACAGTCTGCCATTCCTGTGGCGTGGAAGGAAACTGTTGAGGAAAAAACAATAAACATTACTATTTTTTCACAGAAACCTGGCAAGCAGATTAGACACAAACATTATGGGTCAACCTCCAGATAGCATTTATTAAGGGGAATTTAACAACAACAAAGTATAAGGTACACCTATCATATTCCCCCCCTCTCATGGGCCATTTCTAACATTATAGGGGGGGGACTCTTGGACAGGTAACCCTCTTCACTTCATTGAGAGATGAATGCCTAAATACAGGGTATTACTTGGAACAGCCCCTCCTTAGTTACACTATTGGCAGCCCACTGGACAGGTAAGAAGTGTCATAATACAAAGATATAAATACACACTGTACACATTTGAGCACATTTGTACATTCTGCTATTACCTATCAAGATCATAATAGGATACAAGAACTTTAAACAGTACCATTGGAAAGTATACAGGCAGGCCCTTGCACTACATGCTTTGGGGAATTCATCCATAAATCTGACCAGTAAAGAGGTGGGTATAGTGTGTATGGGTTTGGCAAAGTCAGCAGATAGATGATTGAGGATAGAGAATTGGGATCAGCTGACTTAGCAGTTGGGGGGAGGGAGGGTTACAAAAAATTTGGGGACACCACAAAAAAAAGCCTCTGGCCCTCTGCCTGAATTTATATCAAAAATAACATTTCAAAACATTTTAGGGGGTGTTTGGGGTAAAGCACTACTTTGGAGCTGATAAAATACATTGTTAAGTAACTACATGAGGTGAATATAGGGCAGGAGACACCATGCTGGAGAGGTTATTGAAGGTCAAATATGTATGAAGGACCTAAAATAATAATTACATAAAAATCCAGCATGCATGAGGACAAAGGGGACATTCACAGCATATTACAATCATGGTAATTAGGGAATGAGGAAAGAAATACAATATATTATCAAACATTCAATACAATAAAATGTGATATTAAAGGATAAAAATCTTACCTTCATATACTCCTTCTGCAGGACCTGTATGATGGCAGAACAGGTCTCTGGGATAATGATCCCCAGAGCCTGGGGGGAGATGCCTGTCGAGAACTTGAGGTCCTGCAGGCTTCTCCCTGTCGCCAAATACCGCAAGGTAGCGACCAACCTCTGCTCCGGAGTGATGGCTTGCCTCATGCAGGTATCCTGCCTGCTGATATAGGGGGTCAGCGAAGCCAACAAACGGTGAAATACGGGGTCTGTCATCCTGAGAAAGTTCCTGAAATCATCAGAATTATTCTCACGGATCTCACGGAGCAAAGGCATATGAGAGAACTGGTCACGATGAAGCAACCAATTCTTGGTCCATGAACTCCTCCCCACCCTGTTCATGGACTGGACTTGTGTCAAGGTCAGGACCCCAACACCAAGCCCCCGCACAGCACGAACTCTACGAGGAGTACGCATACGAAACATGGCTAGAAAACGGTCGGCTGCTCAGAACGAAGTAACAGAACGCACTGAAGAACAGCAAGGCCTGTGAAGAGCGACCTGAAAAACAGCAACGAGCGGACAAGATCGCACAGAAAACTCCAATACGAACTGACTGCACGCACTGAAGAGCAGATACAAACCCACAAGCACAAACTGAACGGCAGAAAACGATCTGAAAGCCACGAGTCTGAAAAAGCGCGAATCGTCTCTCTCACCAAACTTTTACTAACACGAGATTAGCAAAAGGAGCCCAAAGGGTGCTGCGTTTGGTTCTGAACTGGCCTTTTCTAGTCTCGTCGTACGTGCTTGACGTCACCGCGTTCTTGGCGATCGGAAATTCCGACAACTTTGTGCGACCGTGTGTAGGCAAAAGAAGTTTGAGCCAACATCCGTAGGATAAAATCCTAGGATTTTGTTGTCGGAATGTCCGAACAAAGTCCGACCGTGTGTACGGGGCATAACAGTTATTAAAGGAACCAATCCTAAAAGATTTACCTGTGGACAATGAAGTGACGCGATCACCTGTTTTAATGACTGAGCAATATGATCAACTATTGACACCACAGTTAAAAGTGCCTTTAAACTGGAGCCAGTGCACGGGTGGTCATGCACTAGTATATAAACTGGGTGACAGACACCTGCCTAGAGTGGGCGCTCTCCTGGAAACGACCTGTATCCCATCGGATAAGATCTGTGCATATATAGGGTCATTGGTCAAAACCAGAAGGTACTTCTTAATAACCTAATTCTCTCAAACTCTGTACTGTAAGGAGTTGAAAATACAGGGATATTAGAGAATTGTGAAGTTTTCAATCTACAATGTTTATTGCCAAGAGACCCACTATTCAACAAAGCATCATGTGGGGTGTTCTCAGCAATACCCAGGGCCTTATTGATGACAGAGCTGGAATACCCCCTGTCCTTGAATCTGGATGTCAGGAGAGTAGCTTCTCTCCTGAAGTCAGACTCCTTACTACATAAACGTTTGAGTCTACAAAACTGGCCAACTGGTGTACCCCTAATGGTGTGGCCCAGATGATTGGAGTCTGCTCTCAGGAGGGTATTCCCCGCACAGGGCTTCCTATACAAACTAGACACTATTCGGTCCCCTTCAGCTGTAAGCAAAACATCTAAAAATTCAATAGATAGGGAATCTCTATGGCCGATGAATCGGAGGTTAAGCTGGTATCTATCTAGGGACAGTATAGTACAGTGTCTCTGGTCGGCAGGGACTGTCAGCTCCAAAAATGAGGGACCTTTCCCACCATCCCATGTATAGATTAGCAAAGGGCGGTGAGAACTTAGCTCCCATGGAGGCCCCGCACATCTGGAGATAGAAGCCCCCGTCGAACATGCAAAAATTATGAGTTAAAAGAAACTCCAAACTCATAAGGATAAATTCCTGGAGGACAAGAGAAATTTGGCCCGATTTCTTTAAAAAGAATGAGACCGCTTGTAAACCTAAGGCGTGTGGAAAGGAGGAGTACAGACTGGAGACATCACAGGTAGTAATCCATCTGTAGTCCTCCCTCCACACAAAATTCCCTAACTGGGAAAGAAGGTGAGTGGTGTTCCTGAGAAAACCTGGTAGCTCCACAACTAATGGCTGTTTTTGCTCGTCCACCCAATGGCTAAGACGCTCATTGAGGGACCCTATCCCAGCCACAATAGGTCTGCCTGTCAGAGGACTTAACCCTTTATGTACCTTAGATAGGTGGTGAAATACAGGCATGACTGGAAAATCTGGAATCTACATTTTTTTCTTTAATGGAAAAAATGCCCTTGGAGACTGCCCTGTCTAAAAGATCTGAAAGTTCCTTTCAGGGCAGGGTGGGGTCAGTTTTAAGCCTACGGTATGTACTCGTATCATATAGCTGTCTCAAAGCCTCATTTTTATAAGCACGAGAATCAAGGACCACCACCGCACCTCCCTTGTCAGCATTTCTGATAACAATGGTAGTATTATTGTTCAAGGCTTTAAGTGGCTCTCTCCTCAGATAAAAGATTATCTAGCCCCTTATTGGAAGTGTAGGTATGTGCTAGGTGTGTCAGGTCCCACTCAGCCAATTTCTGGAAAAGATCCATGTCCTTCCCTCTTGACCCCATGGGATAAAACCCCCAGCGGATAAAAACCCGCTGAGGGTTTAGACTGGGGGTCAATGGGGGAAGGACTGGACTCAAGGGCTAGATCCTCAAGATCATAAGGTGCACAAACATCACAAAAAGATTCAGGAAAGGGAACTGACTCACCCGGTGTAAGAGATGCGTTTTCAGTGATGCGATCTGTAGTGTCGCCTGATGCCTGAAAATAATGCTTCCTTAAGGTTCAAGCTCTTGAAAAACTTGTTCACATCTAAAATTGTACCAAATAAATCAAAATGGGTCACAGGGCAAAAGTTTAGACCTCTGGACAAAAATGTCCCCTCGGATGAGGATAATGATCGTTGGGAGATGTTGATTACATTAGTAGTTAATGCTGTGGCTGTGGCTCTCGTAGCTGGTAGCAACTTCCATTTATTTCTTTTGTGCTTCCTCCCTCCCCTCCTTGTTTTCTGGATTTTTTCTTTTTCTTTTTGTTGGTGCTCAGAGTTCCTGAGTTTAAATGCTGAATATCTTTGTTGCTAAGGGCATATGCAAATCTTCCCGTGTCCGAAGAGGAATCGGAAGCCGTCGCTGCAAGAGTATCATAAGCTGGTTCACTCTCGTGATCAGAGAAACTTATGCCCCGTACACACGGTCGGATTTTCCGATGGAAAGTGTCAGATCGGAGCGTGTTGTCGGACATTCCGACTGTGTGTGGGCTCCATCGGACATTTTCAATTGGATTTTTCGACACACAAAGTTTGAGAGCAGGCTATAAAATTTTCCGACAACAAAATTCGATTGCGTCAATTCCGACCGTGTGTGGCCTGTTCCGACGCACAAAGTGCCACGCATGCTCAGAAGAAATTCCGAGACGGAACAGCTCGGTCTGGTAAACTTAGCGGTTGCAATGGATACAGCACTTTTGTCACGCTGCAATGTTAAAAATGGCTTAATACAGCGCACTCTCTTCTTCTTTATAATGTGAGAAGAATGAAATAGTTTTGCTGCTCATATTCACACAGACTTCTCATAAACTTATTTCTTTACTATTTATTGGGATTCCTTCAATATATTTTGATTTGTCACATCTGACAACATTATTTTTGTGTTGGATTTTTTTTTTTTTGGTTTTAAGGCAGATTATTTTTTTTTTTGGTTTGTCTTTTTTTCCAAGGCTGATCTTTGTTTATATTGTATTTTTATTTTTACTCCAGAATATTTTTGTGTGTGTTTTGTGTGTCAAGTTACCACAACATCATTGATATGTTGTATTATTTAATCTGTAGGAGATTGTTTGGTGTTGGTGTCCCTTGTTAATTTCACATTGTACTTTAGAAATGTACCTGAATCCTCACCAACAAACTGTCCTTTTGGATGAAAACACACATAGGAGAGTATAATTTTCCCAAAAAATTTATTTATTAAGGGCTCACAACTAAACAAAGAGGGAGGCAACACAGGAGAAACAGCACAAATGGGTGAAGCCTTGGACCCCCAGGGCACACATCAACTATTTTCAAGCAAAATTGGTGGCCTGAGGAGTCCTTATTTAAGGGAGTGCAGTCTGGTCCAGAAGTCCCAGAGATCCGGAAAGCAGCAGATGACATCTGTGTCCCCAGGCTGTGGTCATACAAGAGACTGCAGCTTTTGTCAGACCAGACTGAACCCAGGTCATCACTCTCTGGTCTTCCTTCCACGCTTCCTTCCACGCTGTGGCTCTGGTGGTGGAGTTGTGGCAGCAGGAGGAGGAGGAGGATGGTCCAACTCAATCACGTCAGTCTTGGGTGTGATTTCGCCACTCACCCCCTTAGTTAGGACTTTATAGATAAGTTGCTCACACATGAGGCGTTGACCCTCCTGCATGCCCTGCAGTTTTGTGGCAGCCATGCAGGCAAAGGCCTCTTCAGGAGTGGGTAAGGCTCGGAGGGACGCAGAAGCCTCCTGAATAAGCCTGAGTGCAGAATCCTGAACGTGACTCCCATTCCTGGGTCTTTTGTATGGAAGGCGGAGGGGAGGAACCTGCGATTCGGTCAGGCTGCGACTGGTCCCAGGCCTCTCCTGGCTGACACTTAGCCCCGCCTCCTCCTGGCTGCAACTTAGCCCCGCCTCCTCCTGGCTGCCACATTCCACAACCTCCTCCTGGCTGAGGTCTTCCTGTGTATGAAAAAGGGACATAGTTTTAGGTTTTTAGTCATCAATCACACACAATTTTCACCTCCTGACTGTTGCAAATTGAATGTTAACAAATATAACAGACTATCATTCTGAGCCCAGCATTTTTCATTCTTGTCCCAATTTTGGGTGCCCACTACTGTCTATTGATATGTAAAACACTTTTTTCAAGCAGCAATTAGTGATCAATAATAACATCTAGTAAAGATCATTTCTTTATTGACAAGAAATATGTAGAAGAATGCTATACCTGACTCCAGCTGGGCTCCTCCACTTCTTCCTGGCTGGAAGGCCCAGGTTGGACATCGGAAGCCTCAGCTGGGGTGGAAGGAAGAGTGGAAGGAAGAGTGGAGAGGGATTCCCTGACTTCAGTGTGGTCTGACAGAAATCGCAGTCTCTCATAGTACCACAGCCTGGGGACATAAACGTCATCTGCTGCAGCTCCGGACCTCTGGGAATCTGTGACCTTCTTGCGCTTCCTAAGATAAGTGCTCCTCAGGACACCAATTTGTTTTTTAAATAAGGGATGGTTGCTGTGGGGACCACCGGCTTCACCAACTCCAGCAGTTTCTCCAGCGCTGCCTGCCTCTTTTGTTTATTATTATAATGGGGATGTCTCACCTGCCACAGACAGGGCAGCTCCCTGTATTTGTCTATGAACAGGGGGAGGAAGTTGTGGTCATTGAAGCCATCCATTTTCTCTGCAAGACACAACACAAGACAAACCCTAAGGTCAGGCCAAACTCTCCTAATCTTGTTACAATATAGGCTTCAATTTCGAAGCAGTATAGTTTAGATATTACCTTCGTTATCACGATCGGCGCCTCCGATGCTCCTTCCTCCGCTCACAGATCGTACGTAATACGCACGCGTGTTACGCTTTATACACACTGCGCATGTGTGTAACTCCGCCCGCCCCTGAAGTTCTTTCTAGTCTATTACCCGCCCCTTTTTGTTCTGCGCAGTGGGGGAAGAGCACATGGCGGATACACAGCAGGTGCATGCTAATTACAGGAACGAGGAGGAGGAGGAGGAAAGCCCGGATCCAGAGACGTCCCGATCCAGAAGGAGATTTAAGGCCTCAAATATGTCCTTTGTGGAGATGTTGGAGATGGTGGACATCCTGAAGAGGGCCGACTATGATGGAAAGTATGGACCTTACCCCAACCCCAATGTCAGAAAGGCCAAGATCATGGCGAAAGTGGTCAAAAGTCTGCACCGGAATTTCGGGGTACGACGATCGAAAGTTTAGCTCAGGAAGCGGTGGTCGGACCTGAAATTATGAGAACATGAGCAGTACAGAAAGATCCGGAGAGTGCTGCAAAAAAGTAAGTAGTTGTGCTGTGTTCCTATTCTTTTTGTGTTTATTACGTTCGTGCTGCTCCATGTGCTTTTCTTAAAAGTGTACATTTTTAAATGGCAACTTTCATGTTCATGGGCACATTATTCGTTCGTATCAAACATTTTTCTTTCGGCCTATAAAACACCATTGTTTTGGCCATATGCATTCGGCCACATTTTTTACGCCCTACTTGTATGAAACTAATTTGGTTGTGTAGATGTGTTTGTTACTAGAATGAAATGCAAACTAGATTCTGTGTATGGAGGGGACACTGATCAGCTGTTTTCACATCTGGACACTGGAGCACTAGTGTGGGACCCCAGAACACCATTTTTATTAGGGGGGCCACACAGGTGCTCCAGTGTATACTATAGGGGGGGGTCTCCATCTGTGAAGCTTGTACCAAACAGGTAAAGTATTGCAGCTTGACAAAGGACACTGAAAATGCTACATTTTGGAACTCTGCCAAAATAGACAATTGTACCACCCTTCCAAGCAATGTTTCCTATTTATTGTTCTGCCATCAAATATCTGTGTGCTAAGTATACCATTTTTGTTTTACATAGGGGAGAAAAGACTCGGAGGACACCCTTCATCCGAGGAGACCAGAGCCCCCCCACCTCTGGAAGAAGGGGAAATACCCCCAACCCAAGAAGAGCAGGAGGAAGAAGACGTGGTGGAACTAGTCACCACAACAGGTGAGTGTCTGCGACCACAGGCTCAGGTAAGAGATGGATGCCGGCATATTTTTTATACCTGTTTTTGTTTGGTTTCTCTCTTTTTAGGTGATCGTGATGTTGTGGATCCAGATCCTTTCACATCATAAAGTGCCCAGATCCTGATCGGGGAGATCATGGGGTGTAATTTAGAATTGGAAAACTTGAAGAAAAACATCAATGATGTTATTCAAAAAAATAAAAACATCATTGATGTTTTGGGGCGAGTTTAAAACCCCTCCAAATCCCTTTATTTTTTGTGTGCTACAATGTTAAAAATGTTTTAGCGATTTTTCGAAAAGCAAAATTTGGAGGATGCTGTCATGAGAGGGTTTACCCGTTGGTGGCGCTATCGGTCTCTTGGATCGCAGTACCAGTGTCCACCAGCGGGTGTCTTCCAACACCTGGGTCCTGCAGTAAGAGGTCTCTCCTGCTGGTGGCACTGTTGCATCCCTGGGCCGTAGTACCGGTGTCCACCAGCGGGTGCACTCTGGCAGTGTGGAGCAAACAGCACACACTGCGCTCAGCTGTGACATGAGTTCAATTACCACAGCCTTATAAATACCCAACAAGCCCTCATAGGCTTGCCTTGGTATCTCTCTCTCCCTGCATTCTGACCTTGCTGCCTGTTATTTTGACCTTGAGCCTGCATCTGCCTTGTCCTGACCTGACCTGATCTGATCCAATCCCTATCCTGAGCCCTTCCTGGTCCTGTCCCTTCTGTTCCTGTTTACCTTGGATCCCTGCCCTGTATCCCATCCATCCATCCTCTCCCTGTCCTGTTTGGTTTCCCGTCCTTGCCCATCTGCTGACCTCCCTGTGTATGACCTTGGCCTGGCTTTGTTTACGATTCCGGTATCTCCATTTACTTGTATATATTGTTGTTTGTAGTGTATTTGTTGTGTTGGTTTTGCACTGTTTATATTCCTTTTACTTGTCACTTATTTAATAAACACCATTATTTCACTTACATGTGTTTCTGGTCTCCTCTGTGCAGTCCACACGGTCTGGTCAATTAGATCCTCTGACAGATGCACACAGTGTGCCAACATGTGCTATCTGCCATCACGGGAGATCAATGGACGCGTTTTGGGGGTGCAACCCCTTCCTCAACAATAAAGTAGCTGAGAGGAAGGGGTTTCTCCAGCAAAACATGTCCCTTGATCCCCCATGATGGCAGGTAGCACATGTTGACATTGGCAAATTTGTGTGCATCTTCCAAATTTGGCTTTTCCTGGGGTGACTTCACCCCATCTGAACGCAATATCAAACACAGTTCCTAAATACTCATGTCTGATATTGCCTTCAAGTTCTACCAAATGTGAACTTTGTAAGTTCAAGATTGGTGTCTTTCTTGTTGGTTTTACACATGCCTGTTTTATCTTAAATGGACATTTCTATGTTTTATGATGCCACCCCAAAAATTGTTATAAAACAAACATGTTGGTTTGTTTTAAAAACCTTTTCTAAATGCACATGCGATTGTGCTGGTATTAAAAAGATTGTTAATCCAGAATGTGTGGATTATTGTCTCAACGCTACAACACTTTTGTGGTGATGTAATTGCTGCTTTCTGTGAAAATGGGGGTTATTTCCTAAGGGCAAATCCTCTTTGGACTACAAGTGCAGTTTCAGTGCAGTTTCAAGTGCACTTGTAGTGCAAAGTGTCTTTGCCTTTAGTAAATAACACCCAACAGTGCTTTGTATAAGGTTACACAATCACGCCATTTTCAGGACTCCCCACATTTCTGTCAGGGTCAGCTAAAACAAACACAAGCAGTAAATGTCACCAAAGATTTGCTTTTTTTTGTTTTTATTTGATAAAGGCTTCACAAATTGTCTGGCATATTGATGGCCCCCCTACCTGCAAAGAACTCAAGGTATCTTAACCAGACATCACAGGCACTCAGGGAGGGCAAGCCAGGACGGCACCTTTCAAGCGCCGTCAGGGTTGTTTCATTTAGAATTACGGCCTCAGGCCCAACTGAGCCAGCATAGTTGGCAGAATGTTGGCGTAAAAAGTTATGTAGAACACAGCACGCCAGGATTATATGATTAAGTTTATACTCCGCCATAATAAGCCGGTAATTAAAAACCCTCTGTTCCGGGGTGAGGGTCCTCATCGGGAATGGCCGCAAAAGATGGCCCCCCAGCACAAATGCTTCATCCGCAACAAAGACGAATGGGAGTCCTTCCACATTCTCTTCTGGAGGTGGCAAGTCCAAGCTGCCATTCTGGAGGCGCCTGTAAAACTTTGTCTGGGTGATGACTCCACCATCGGACATCCGGCCATTCTTCCCCACATCCACATAACAGAAGTCGTAATTAGCCGACACCACTGCCAACATCACAATACTATTGAACCCCTTGTAATTATAATAGTACGACCCCGAGTTGGGTGGTGGGACAATGTGGACGTGTTTCCCATCAATTGTCCCTCCGCAGTTAGGAAAGTCCCACCGCTGGGCAAAGTGGGAGGCCACAGTCTGCCATTCCTGTGGCGTGGAAGGAAACTGTTCAGGAAAACAAAAAAAATGAGTATTTTTGCACATAATCATGGAAAGCAGAATAGACACAAACATTCTTGGCCAACATCCAGATATCATTTATTAAGGGGAATTTTACAACACCAAAGTATAAGGTACACCTATCATATTCCCCCCCCCCCTCTCATGGGCCATTTCTAACATTAAAGGGGGGGGGGGAATCTTGGACAGGTAACCCTCTTCACTTTATTGAGAGATGAATGCCTAAATAATGGGTATTACTTGGAACAGCCCCTCCTTAGTTACACTATTGGCAGCCCACTGGACAGGTAAGAAGTGTCATAATACAAAGATATAAATACATACTGTACACAATACAAAAACTTTCAACAGTACCATTTGAAAGTACACAGGCAGGCCCTTGCACTACATGCTTTGGGGAATTCATCCATACATCTGACCACAAAAGAGGTGGGTATAGTGTGTATGGGTTTGGCAAAGTCAGCAGATAGATGATTGAGGATAGATAGAGAATTGGGATCAGCTGACTTAGCAGTTGGGGGGAGGGAGGGTTCCAAATGATTTGGGAACCCCCCAAAAAAAGCCTCTGGCACTCTGTCTGAATTTAAAGCACAAATCATATTTCTAAACATTTTAGGGGGTGTTTGGGGTAAAGCACTACTATGGAGCTGATAAAATACATTGTTAAGTGACTACATGAAGTAAATATAGGGGCAGGAGACCATGCTGGGGAGGTTAGTGAAGGCAAATATGTATGAAGGAGCAAAATAATAATTACATAAAAATCCAGCATGCATGAGGACAAAGGGGACATTCACAGCATATTCCAATCATGGTAATTAGGGAATGAGCAAAGAAATACAATATATTATCAAACATTCAATACAATAAAATGTGATATTAAAGGATAAATCTTACCTTCATATACTCCTTCTGCAGGACCTGGATGATGGCAGAACAGGTCTCCGGTATTATGATCCCCAGAGCCTGGGGGGAGATGCCTGTCAAGAACTTCAAGTCCTGCAGGCTTCTCCCCGTCGCCAAGTACCGCAGGGTGGCGACGAGCCTCTGCCGTCGGAGTGATGGCTTGCCTCATGCAGGTATCCTGCCTGCTGATATAGGGGTTCAGCGAAGCCAACAAACGGTGAAATACGGGGTCCGTCATCCTGAGAAAGTTCCTGAAATCATCAGGATTATTCTCACGGATCCCACGGAGCAAAGGCATATGAGAGAACTGGTCACGCTGAAGCAACCAATTCTTGGTCCATGAACTCGTCCCCACCCTGTTCATGGACTGGACTTGTGTCAAGGTCAGGACCCCAACAACAAGCCCCCGCACAGCACGAACTCTATGAGGAGTACGTATACCCAACATGGCTAGAAAACGGTCGGCTGCTCAGAACGAAGTAACAGAATGCACTGAAGAACAGCAAGGCCTGTGAAGTGCGACCTGAAAAACAGTAACGAACGAACAAGAACACAATGACAAAGTCACGCGGTGCTTGCTTGCACGCACTGAAGAGCAGATTCAAACCCACAAGCACAAACTGAACCGCAGAAAACGATCTGAAAGCCACGAGTCTGAAAAAGCGCGAATCGTCTCTCACCAAACTTTTACTAACACGAGATTAACAAAAGGAGCCCAAAGGGTGCCGCGCTTGGTTCTGAACTGGCCTTTTCTAGTCTCGTCGTACGTGGTGTACGTGACCGCGTGGTTGGCGATCGGAAATTCCGACAACTTTGTGCGACTGTGTGTACGCAAAACAAGTTTGAGCCAACATCCATCGGAAAAAATCAGAGGATTTTGTTGTCGGAATGTCCGATCAATGTCCGACCGTGTGTACGGGGCATTACATGTTTTTTAGTTGAAACTTTATGAGATAAACCTGGTTAAAAAAACTGTTTTCTCCATGCATATACACTTTTGTTCTCATAGACAATTTGATCTATAATGAGCTTCTCTTTCTTGGAAACTATGACTCCCTTTTCCAATTTGTCCAGTCTTTTGCTGAGTTGTCCATCTAGTTCCAGAAAACTGGCACGATCTTTCTGTGCAGATAGTTCCTTTTGAATGGTGGACATTTCCCCCTGAATACCATCCAAATCCATCTTCTTTGATTTGACAATGATTCTCATCAGTTGGAACCAACATGCTGACAATGTGTCTGTCCATTCCTTCTTTAAATCTTCATTGCTCAGGTCAAAAGTTGGGAATTTTTTTTTTTCACAAACCTTGTGGGATTTGTTCGGCTGTAAGATACTCATTCAGAGTATTAACATCCCAAAAAGACCTTGTTTCTTTCCCCATCAAACTTTCCAACTTACGAAATGTTCGTTTTAGAGTGAGATCCACAGTATCACTGGATGATAATATTCCTCCTTGTATATTCGAAAGAAGTGGGTTGTCTGATGGGACTGCAAGGGTCCTACTGTGACCCACATCGGGTTCCATGGTAACAGGTATGGAATCAGACATAATGGTGTGGTTACAGTGGGGAACAGTCAAAGTGTCATGGATACAAATGGAAGGCATAGAAGACACACAGATAGCTGAGCAGCAACCAATGGGCAAGATTCAGTCTAAAATATGAAGTAACGTTTCCGCTCCAAGCGTGTTGGTGCCTCTAATAGCCGCCCTCCCCACTCACAACTTCAGGTGCAGGCTCTGCAATCATGTAGAAAATTGAAGAAACCAGATGAACGGCAGCACTCCGAATAACACCTTTTATTTGTGGCAAAACAGTGTAGAAGATCCAAAATCTCTTACATCATGGTGATGAAAGGTACAGACAGGCTAACACATTTCACATCAATATAGATGCTTAATCAATTAACTCCTCCCATATCTAATCAGACTAAAGTGGAAACCAAATGTGCACAGGATAATGGGCAGCACGAAAAAACGGAGAGACAAAAGGATGTTCAGGAAGTACTAGGAAAATCAGTATTTGAATTTTGCAAGTTGGAGAATTCATCCCTCCTTATGCCGCGTACACACGGTCGGACTTTCTGTCCTACTTGGTCCGGCACACTTTCCGACGGACTTTGTCCGCCAGGTGCGCCGGACTTTAAAACGGACGGACTTGCCCACACACGACCGGACTTTGCGGCGGGCTAGGTCCGCCCATTTTTCCGACGGACTTTCGCCGGAGTTACGGCGGACTTTCAGAATGAACGGACTTGCCCACACACGGACAAGTCCGTTCATTTTGAACGTGACTCAGGTGCGACGGGACTAGCAAAGGATGTCAATCTTGCCGCTTTTATCGGCGAGATTGACACCTTGCGGGCCCCGTCGCGGGTCATACCAGGCCCTTAGGTCTGGTATGGATTATAAAGGGAAGCCCCTACGCCGAAAAAACGGCGTGGGGTCCCCCCTAAAATCCATACCAGACCCCGATCCGAGCATGCAGCCTGGCCGGTCAGGAAAGGGGGTGGGGACGAGCGAGCGCCCCCCCCCCTCCTGAACCGTACCAGGCCGCATGCCCTCAACATGGGGGGGTGGGTGCTTTGGGGGAGGGGGGCGCCCTGCGGCCCCCCACCCCAAATCACCTTGTCTCCATGTTGACGAGGACAAGGGTCTCTTCCCGACAACCCTGGCCGTTGGTTGTCGGGGTCTGCGGGCGGGGGGCTTATCGGAATCTGGGAGCCCCCTTTAATAAGGGGGCCCCCAGATCCCGGCCCCCCACCCTATGTGAATGAGTATGGGGTACATGGTACCCCTACCCATTCACCTAGGGAAAAAGTGTAAATAATAAAACACTACACAGGTTTTTAAAATATTTTATTAAACAGCTCCGGGGGGGGGGGAATCTTCCTCCGGCTTCGGGGGTCTTCTTCCGGCTTCGGGGGTCCCTCCGGTTCATCTTCTCCCGGCGTCCGGTTATTTCTTCTCTGCTCTCTTCTCCCGGTGTTCCAGTTCTTCGGCCGGCTCCTCCGCTGTCTTCAAGTAGCTCTCTTGCCAGCGGAGGTCCGGACTTCTGGGCTTCTTGTCTTCTGGGCTTCTTGTCTTCTGAGCTTCTGGTCTTCTCTTCTCCAGATGTTGACACGACGCTCTCTCCAGCTGGACTGCTCTCCGAGGGCTGCCTTGTGACTTATATAGGCGGAGACCCTGCCCCCTTTTGATGTCACAGTCCCTGGGCATGCTGGGACTGTGACATTTCAGGGGGCGTGGTCACTGGGTGATGTTGACTACGCCCCCTAAAACGTCACAGTCCCAGCATGCCCAGGGACTGTGACATCAAAAGGGGGCGGGGTCTCCGCCTATATAAATCACAACGCAGCCCTCGGAGAGCAGTCCAGCCGGAGAGAGCGTCGTGTCAACATCTGGAGAAGAGAAGACCAGAAGCCCAGAAGACAAGAAGCCCAGAAGACAAGAAGCCCAGAAGTCCGGACCTCCGCTGGCAAGAGAGCTACCTGAAGACAGCGGAGGAGTTGGCTGAAGAACTGGAACACCGGGAGAAGAGAGCGGAGAAGAAATAACCGGACGCCGGGAGAAGATGAACCGGAGGGACCCCCGAAGGCGGAAGAAGACCCCCGAAGCCGGAGGAAGATCCCCCCCCCCCGGAGCTGTTTAATAAAATATTTAAAAAACCTGTGTAGTGTTTTATTATTTACACTTTTTCCCTAGGTGAATGGGTAGGGGTACCATGTACCCCATACTCATTCACATAGGGTGGGGGGCCGGGATCTGGGGGCCCCCTTATTAAAGGGGGCTCCCAGATTCCGATAAGCCCCCCGCCCGCAGACCCCGATAACCAACGGCCAGGGTTGTCGGGAAGAGGCCCTTGTCCTCATCAACATGGGGACAAGGTGCTTTGGGGTGGGGGGGCCGCAGGGTGCCCCCCTCCCCCAAAGCACCCACCCCCCATGTTGAGGGCATGCGGCCTGGTACGGTTCAGGAGGGGGGGGGGAGCGCTCGCTCATCCCCACCCCCTTTCCTGACCGGCCAGGCTGCGTGCTCGGATCGGGGTCTGGTATGGATTTTAGGGGGGACCCCATGCCGATTTTTTGGTGTAGGGGTTTCCCTTTATAATCCATACCAGACCCAAGGGCCTGGTATGACCCGCGCTCGCCGCAATAGGAAAATTTGTTTTTCCTATTGCAGTGAGCGCGAAATGCAATACCCTGCCCTCGCGTCGTATCTGGTCCGTCGGACCAGCATACACACGAGCGGGCTTTCCGTCGGACCAGCACACAGACGAGCGGACTTTCCGCCCGAAACTGAGTCCGACGGAAAGATTTAAAACATGTTTCAAATCTTGGTCCGGCGGGCTTTTGGGAAAAAGTCCGCCGGAAAAGTCCGCCGGCTCCTACACACGGGCGGATTGTCCGGCACACTCTGGTCCGCCGGACCAAGTATGCCGGAAAGTCCGACCGTGTGTATGCGGCATAAGTCTTTATGAAGCCTTAGGATTTCTTAAAGTACAAGTACTAATCTCAGAGAAACACTGATCACCCAGCTACCTCTTTTCCAAACACACAACCTGTATTGATGTGAACCATGGGTGTCACTTAAAGTGGAGGGCCACCCTAAAAAAAAAAAATCACCAAAAATCCTAAAAAAAATAAAAAAAAAACATTTGAAAAAAAAAAAATTAAACTTACCTAAACCCTTGTTGCTAGGCAGTCTTCCTAATCTTCTTCCTCTTCCACGGTGTGTTCTGCTCCTTGGTGAGCAGCCCCGTTGTCTTCTGGGAACTGTGTGTGTTCCCAGAACACCATGGGGCCATTCACAGAACGGAGCGTCGCGCCGCTCGCACGTGCTCAGTAGGAAACTCGCAGTGAGGCCGCAAGGCTCCACTGCCTGTTTCCCTTAGTTAGGATGGTGGTGCTGGGAACTGAGAGCCGAGGGACAGGTTGGCCTTGGGCGGCCGACATCGCGGGCACCCAGGACAGGTAAGTACTTATTTAAAGTCAGCAGCTACAGTGTTAGTAGCTGCTGACTTAAATTTTTTTTTTTGGATGGAATCCCGGTTTAACCCTCTCCGACCATGACAAGACTTTGTACTGTTGCTATATGTCCACCTACAAATCACTATTAATCTATTTTAAATCAAAACATAAACATTTTGTATCAGTAGAAATAAAGTACACAAATGTTTGAACAATTTCAGTTTCTATTTAGTTTCCATTTTTCTGTTGTTTTTTATTGCCTGCATATTGTGTATTTGTAGAATTATTTGCCAAAGTCTTTGTCATATATTACTTTGTTTACGCTTTCGCTGCAGTGAAATTGTACAGCACTATTAACCTCTATTAGAATTTCTTGAGTTTAGTGTAATAAACTTTTTCTAGACAGCTGTGTGTCTGGAAGCTATTGGCCTGCTAACGTTTATATTGCTTTTTTATGTTAGGTACACACTGCATATGCATATGTTTTTAATGACCCTTCACTGTTCTTTAAACATTTTAATTAATTAACAGCTTTATTCCTCACAGTATTTATGGAGCTGAATGTACATAATGCAAATAAAAATCCCAATTTATGTACAATTATAAATGTGCAAACATCTGTAAGCTATGGAGCCTGTTCTTTACAATATATTTACATATCTCTATTCAAAGTTAAAAGTATCTTTTATTAATTTAGAGTACTACAGAATATAAAATACATGAAAGAAAAATGTGTTTTATAAATATGACTGTGTTGTTAATTCATCGGCAAATAATCACATATTTGAACAAAAAATAAACTACACGCAAACCTCAGACAAATTAGCTTAAATAAAATGAGAAAATGAATTTGGTCCAGCTGTCAGAGGTGTTCATTTTAAGGGATTTTCCTGCAAGTTGGAAAATGTATGTGTTTGTAAGACTGGATTCTTTTATAACTCTGTAAAAGGAAGAATAAAAATAGCCACTGTCTTTGTTAGCACAGAAGCACATTGGGTTGATTTAATAAATATGTAAAGGGGCGTGGCTACGCGGCAATCGTAGGAGTCTGACAGAGGGAGATCTGACGAGAGACGGAGTGGTGACCAGCTGAGAGCACGAACGGTGAATGGGTGAGACGATCGCCGGCGTCCACACTCCCTGGGTCCGCTGTGGCCGTCCCTGTTAATGTTACTGCATGCTGTGGTTCGTTTTTGCTGTGATACAGTTCCAATTTGCTGTGAAGTGCTGAGTTGATTTTAGCTACCATGTGAGTGCATATGTATGGTTTTAAGTTTCTTATTAAATATTTTAAACGATATCACGTTATTTGGAGCATTTTTTTCCTTTTTTATGTGGAGTCATATTCTCAAAGGAAAAGTGTATGGTACACTCAACAGCGGATATCGGTGGCTGCATGATAACCCCCATGTTAGTGGGTTAAGGTCTTTTGCCGGCCAAACACGAGAGTGGGAGGCCTTAACAGCTGGTGAGTGAGCAATTCACTAGGGAGTGGAATCACGGCACTGAGTGGTGGTGTACACAGAATTACAGCAGTTGCAGATTGAAGACACTGGCACTTTTTGAACTTTTTTCCACTATTTTATTTATTGATTTTCATTATTTTATTAATAGAAGTGGACTCTAAGATTTTCTTATATTATTGGATTGTTTTTCTTTTTTTCATCTTAAGTTTTATCATATATTGTACACACACTTTGTATATGATTTGTGGAAATTTTTTTGATCTTATTATATATTGGTGTCATCACAATATTGTTTTTCACTATTCACCGGTGGCACTTGTAATAATTTATATGTTATTTTATGTTTAAGAAATGTCACATTAGGATTTTCACTTTTTTGTAGTAGTCACTATCACATTAAGCTATTGATGTTAGGTGTGACAATTGATTCTTTACTATTCATAAATCCGCTCTCTGTTATAGGGATCTAGGATTGGTTTTGGTGTGGACACTCACCTTATATCCCACTGACAGGGGATAGCGCCACTCTTCATCTAGTTACAGTTTACATTATAGATGATTCAGATTTGAATATTTTTATTTTAAAGTGGCAGCTAGCATAAGGCATAAGGCATAGCATATTAAGACCAGGGCGCAGTGGTAGTAGGACAAGTTTTAGGGGCCTGGTATCTTGTTCGCTCACAGTTTTTAATAAATATGTAAAGACTGTTCACAAAGTCAATGGTCACTGAGATTAGTAAATAGGGTAAAGACGTCTTCACTTTAAATCCCCAATCATGTATAAGGGGAAAAAACACACAAGCATTTCTAGCATATGATTGAATGATTGAAGCGAGCACATCACTTTAGTGAGCATTCACTTTGCTAAGTGTAAAATACTCCTTTAGTAAATCTACCCCAGTATGTCTTAGCAGTTCAGCAAATCAACCAAAGAGTTTTAGAATCCACCCTGTCAGGAAAGGCATGCCAGCAACCAAAATGGCAGCTAGAGAATATCCCCTTTGCTCCATGTCTCATTGAGAAGAGCAAATGTACGCCAATGCAGAATGGGTTACCACCACAAGTGCACGTGTGGGAGCACGCATGCACAGTGATGGCCCTTGGCACCATAGTGGCTATTTAAACTTGCTCATTCCCCAAGATCAGTGCTGTATGGTCTACAGTGTTTCCTGTGTCTCCTAATATCCGTTGCCTGTACCAGTTCCTGTTGACCTACCCAGCTTGCTTATGACTACTCCTGTTATTATCTGCCTGCATCTGACCCCGGCTTGTCTTTGATTACGCTCCTACCTGTTCCTCCTGCCACCTTGCTGCCAGCCTGTTGCCAACCCTGCCTGCATCTGACTACGCTTATGCATCAGCACCTGTTTTGGACTTGTTCTCTGGTGTCTGATTCAGCCTGCCTGCACCTGCCTGTGCTCCAGTCATTACCAACACCAAGTTCCTCTAGCTGCTGTATCCACACTCCTGTCTGTGGCACCCAAGTACCAGCCTACTCCAGTCTCCAGCCTGTTCCTGGTCGTCCTACTGTGTTGGTGTTCTTCCACGGTTCTGCCTTCAGTTCCGGTTCAGCCTCCCTGCTAGCAACTTGCCAGGCACTTGTGCGACTCTGCACTCCTGCGCCACCTGTCTGCTCTACCAGGGGCCTCGAGTCAGAGGTATAAGAGACTCCTTCCTCTGCATAACAGACTCTACCATCAGGTACGTGACACACCTTCAGGTTTGAGGAAATATTTATGTGTCTGTGGGCCATCTGACATTCTCCATTTGTCATTGTTTCAGACTAGTAGGATATAACTGGCACATTTCACACTGATTCATTAAAAATTAGAATGTACTTCAAAACAACAGATTACTATAAATCTCTATTCCCAACATAAAGTGCATCAATTCAGACTCGTTTACAAAACTAGATCCCACAGTATCTCCTTCTCACAATGTGAGGGACAGAAGGAGAAGCACACAATTGAAGAGCAGCGCTTACCCCCCCACCCTCCCCCCCTAGTCACCCCACTGTCCCCTCTCTAGAACCACACCTCACCTTATTCTCCCGTTCTCAATACTCAAGTCCCCTTTCTAAACACCACACACGGGAAACTTCCTATGATCACCATATCATAAGCCGACTAAAGGGAAAATCACACAAACATCATAACTAACTGTTCGGTGCCAAATAACCCTTCATAGACACCCAACCCTACCTTGAACAAAACTAAGTCAAGTCAAATGCTCTAAGTGTTAATGCTACCAGTTGAGATG
Source organism: Lithobates septentrionalis (assembly GCA_037952835.1). Classification (NCBI taxonomy): domain Eukaryota; kingdom Metazoa; phylum Chordata; class Amphibia; order Anura; family Ranidae; genus Lithobates; species Lithobates septentrionalis. Next base: position 591,424 of record JBBDGP010000707.1, read on the forward strand.
AGACTTGTCATAAAAAGGGTATCCATATTTCAGAATCCAGCTATACCGAATGTAATTACAAGACTTAATACCCAATAACTAAAATACACTTGGTAATAAATAAAACATAATGTTCGATTTTCCATGACTTAAGATGTAAGACTATGCATTTTTGTATAAACCATGGAAGCTTCTTTTGTATATTATACATATGTAAAACAAAATGTAAAAGTTGTATGTACAATCGCTTCAATAAAAACTTTTATAGAAAAAAAAAAAATAGAATGTGTTAGCAGCATTAAAAACATTTTTGCAGCCATATTAGCCACTTGCAGACCAGCTGCCGTCATTATCCTGCAGCAAGGCAGCACGATCCTGCAAACCGTTGTAGCTATGGTCTCTTTAAGCGGGATAGCAGGTGCACCCACGCGCCGGAGGCGCACATGCCCTCTGTACTGTGGGGGTGCCAATGCACGTGGCCGCAATGACCGCCGGCCACCCGAGATTGCAGGCATGAGAGCCAGAACAGGGATGTGTATGTGTAAACACACACACACATCCCTGTTCTGTGAGGAGAGGAGAGACAGATCGTGAGTTCCTATTAGCTAGGAACAACGATCTGTCATTTCCTCCAGTCACTCCCATCCCTCTACAGTTAGAATACACACTAGGGAACACAGTTAACCCCTTGATCGCCCCTAGTGTTAACCCCTTCCCTGCCAGTGACATTTACACAGTAATCAGTGCATTTTTATAGCACTGATCGCTTTATAATTGTCAATGGTCCCAAAAATGTGTCAAAAGTGTTCGATCTGTCTGCCATAATGTTGCAGTCCCAATAAAAACTGCTGATCACCACCATTACTAGTCAAAAAAAATAATAATAATAATAAAAATGCCATAAATCTTTCCCCTACTTTGTAGACGCTATAACTTTTGCGCAAACCAATGTATATACGCTTATTGCGATTTTTATTACCAAAAATATGTAGAAGAATACATATTGGCCTAAACTGAGGAAAAAATGGGCTTTTTAAAAAAAAAATGGGGATATTTATTATAGCAAAAAGTACAAAATATTGTGTTTTTTTTCAAAATTGTCGCTATTTTTTTGTTTATGGCGCAAAAAAACCCACAGCGATGAGCAAATACCACCAAAAGAAAGCTCTATTTTTGGGAAAAAAGGGACATCAATTTTGTTTGGATACAGCGTCGCATGACCGTGCAATTGTCACTTAAAGCAATGCAGTGCTGTATCGCAAAAAGTGGCCTGGCCATTGAGCAGCCAAATCTTCTGGGGCTGAAGTGGTTTAAAAACAAAAATAATTAAAGTGGATCTATACTAATCCCGAAAAACTCATGGATGTCATGGAAGTCATTGTTTAGGTAGTTCCTTTTATTGGGTGACAATTGTTGTAACCAGAAAACCAGTCCAGAGCAATTTTGTTCAGGGCTAAATTTGAAGCAAGTGCCTATAGGCAAAAAGTGACTGAAAGAGGCTAGAGATCTGTGCCAGCAAAAAAAAAATGTAAAAAATTAAAAATGAAAACATAGTGATTGTTTATCATTTCACAATGCACTTTTATCACAGTAAATTATCATACTAATTGACAGGTCAGCACAGTATTTATAATCAGCATCAGTATTTATAACATGATATACTTACCTGCTCTATGCAATGGTATTGCACAGAGAGGTCCCTTACCTCTTCTTTGGTGGCTCCCCATCCATGCTGTCTGCTCCTTCTTTCTTTCAAGTCCCCCCATAGAAAGCTGTGTTCAGATTTAATGCTTAAAAGCAATGGAGTAGACCAATTCCCTTGACTCTCTTAAATTATCACTTTTTTATCTCCAAATGGAAGAAAAACAATTACCACAACTTTTCCAACAAATAAGTTACTTTTCTATTCCCCTGAAACAACATTTCGAGAAATCTGAGCATTATTGCCGTCCCCATCTCTTTGTATTAGAGAAACATTTTTTTAATTTTTAAATCAAGATGGACTGTTTACATAGCTACTGAACAAATTTAAACTTTAAATGTTTTGCATTTGCTTAACATTACTCGTTGCATTTGATCATTGGAACTTCCACAGACTTTACAAAGTAGAATATAGTTTACTTTTAATAAAATAAAAATAAACATTTTCAGCAGTTTCACTGTGCTTTTATTTTAATCTGTCTGAGTTATTCCAACATGATTATTAGGAAAATATATGTATATTCACAGAAATCAATTATTTGCATTTTCCTGCCTAAAACGCCCAGTAGCCATTCCACCTTAAAATCTCTGGAATCTGAACTATTTATTATACAGCTTCCACAGTCTGCAAATGGCTACCTAGTTCTTTCATGGAGGCATGATCCTTGGATGTATTGAAAAAAGAACAAAAAAACAAGCCTGATAAAAGTAATCACATCCCTATAAATATTATTTCCTTTACTACGATAGTTAAAAATGTTCAAATGATTTTCCGGAGCAGTCCCAGGACACCTTTATGCAGAAAGACATTACACCTCTGCTGGCAGTGGATGAAGCAGAAGGTGTCTGTCACTCTAGACAACTTTTTACCAATATGCATATTAGCAGCTTCTTTCCATGTGAATTTTACTTTGAGTAGCGGTCATTGAAGTGAAATAGTTAATACAAGAATTCTTCTTGTTAGTTTAGAAGTCAATAACAGCTCACTATTTAAAGAAAAAAAAGAGCATACTTATAGAATATACCTTGCAATACAGTGGTCAAGTGGTAAATGTAATCTTATTACTTGAAAAAAGTGGAGAATTCCCTGTGGGGTTTTTTAGCAGCAAATATAAAAATCAGAAAGAATTTTCGTAAAAAATATCAATTTTATTATCAAAGGTCATTTGGACATAAATGATACAAAAGTTAAAATATGAGCTCCGGTGTACACAATGCGAGACAATTTGGATTTTTGGAAGGAAAATCAAAAAGTTGACAATATCATATAAAAATAATTTTGTGCAAAAATGTCAACAATTCTGTGTTTTTCTGTCAATATGGAGTGCTGTGTGTACATTAATGAGGAAAAAGATGAACTTAAATGAACTTTAACAAATGGCTGCAATATAACAAAGAGTGAAAAATTCAAGGGGGTCTGAATACTTTCCGTCCCCACTGTATATATATATATATATATATATATACCATATATATATATATATATATATATATATATATATATATATATATATATATATATATATATATATATATATATATATACACACACACACACACACACACACACACATGTGTGTTTGAGCTTTTGGGGGCACACCCTAATACAATAGGCAGCGCACACCTATGGGTGAAATCATAAGACCATTAAGATATGAAGATCCACCAGCTATACAGCCAAGGTAAAAAAACTATTTTAGCTACACACAGACATAGTAAATGACTGGGAATTTTATGTTGGGTTTTGGCTTGCAGTGCTGTAAAGGCTGGATTCTCTGTTAAATTTTCACGTGGACACAGTGTGATAGAATTAACATCCTGGGGCATGTGCTTTCACCTGGGGATATCACTGAATGTTCATGCTGCCCATTGCAATTACTAGAAGCTTTCAGTGTTGCCCTATTATTTTTTTTATCCAAAACTTGATTAGCTTTTATTTGTATGCTTTGACACCAATGCTGTACAGTTGGTGATCTGTCCCTTGTATAAAATCAATTTAGAAAGACAAGCAATGTCAGTATCCATGATTATGGTCTTCTAAATATTGGGTATTATTTGTTTTACCCCCAAATAATTACAGATAAATTATATATTGGAAATATTTAAGCCCCTGCAATCTTGATTTGATCCATTCACTTTCTTCAAAAAATGTTTAGCATACTGACCAGATGTCTTACTTTTTATGCAAATAGTTCATCATAAGCAGAGTATATCACCTTGCTGGACCCTCACACCAGTCATGATATTTCTTCATTGCATAGAGAAGCATGGTATGGTATTACATGGTATCACAGGATCTAAAACTGTGCATATTTAATTGTTTAAGTGTGATGTACCTCCCTAATGGGAATATAAACAGTATTTACATTTTTTGCAAATATACATAAAAAAAAGTCATAAAAATGGCCTTTTCACTCACGGCACACATTGCTACGTCTATTGTGTATGGACCCATAATGATTTTACTCACAAAAAATTACATCAAATGCTAAAAAAAAAAAAAAAAAAAAAAGTTTATCCCTTAAATGCTCATGCATCCACCATGCTATGCTGAGTTAAAGGTATGTGTGTGTAGTAGATCAGACCCAGTGCCATTATACAATGGTTTTGAAAGCCCCAACTTATTACCCACATGTGGATTTCCAAAAATGTTTTTAACATTGCAAAAAGACTGAAGAAGACTGAAGAGAGAAGCAATGCAGTTGTATCATTTTATAATAACATTATTTGTACTATATTGAGGCCAGGCCAATCTGAAAGAGAGATTATTATAAAAAGCATCAACACCCTCAAAGCACCCTTCCCCATCAAAGACCTTTTCTACATCTACCAAAACAATGCAGGTTGGCAGGGCTGAAACTGGGGGGGCACCTGCCCCAGGTGCCACATTGAGAGGTGCGTCGGAAGGCAGAGCCAGGATAAGGGGAGCAGAAAGGGCACAGAGGGCGCAATTGAACTCACTGCACAGTAACACGATTGGCACCTTCCTCACCTCCCTCCAGCCTTCCCCCTGTGCAATGTCCAGAGTGGCTGTTCTGCTTACAGCTAGGAAGGTGAGAATGTTTGCTCCCAGTGTGGAGAACAGAGGAACAGAGGAAGGAGTGGGAGCAGCAGCAAGAGACCCAGTCATCCATCATAGCAATGACTATTCAGTGCAGGATTTCTTCCTATTTCAGTCCTGGGAGTCACCCCTTCCCCCTTCTCACTGTGAAGGGGGCTGCTGTGTATGTACAGCTGTGGAGGTGTTCACTCACCGTCCATGCACGCCATTTACCTTCTCCAGCAGGGGAGTGGGAGGGAGAGCATGGCAGCTGCCAGTTCACTCTCTACATGCCATTCACCTTCTCCAGCAGGGGGAAGGGGGATGGTGGGGTATGGTAGTTGCCTGTAGTCCTCTTGACCAGTGATCTCTTTATACTGGGGCAGTGGGCAGGGTATTCTGTGTTTGGGTTCCCTCTTATCACTGCCCTACAGTTCTCCTAGCAGGGGTCTTCTTTAACTGGAGGGGGAGGGAGGGGAGTTCCGGAGAGAGGTCCCCTCTTACCACCTCCTGCAGTCCCCCTAGCTGGGGGTTTTCTTTAACTGGAGGTGAGGGAGGGAAGTTCTTGAAGGAGTCCCCTCTTATCAGTCTCTGCAGTCCTCCTTGCTGGGGATCTTCTTTAACTGGAAGGAGGGGGAAGTTCCTGGAGGGGGGCCCCCTCTTATCACCCCCTTGCAATCCTCCTAACTGGGGGGTATTCTTTTACTGGAGGGGGCAGGAATTGGAGTTCCTGGATGGAAAACCTTTCTTATCACCCCCCTGAAGTCCTCCTAGCTAGGGGCCATCTTTAGTCATTTAATTGTTGTGACTGGGTGTCATATGACGTCCTTCACAACATGCCACGCGTGCATGCCCCAGGTGCTCGCAGCTCAGGTGATCGGTGCTGCAGTGTATCAATCAGACATGCCGCATCTCCAATCATGGTAAAGAGCCTACCTATGACGTATTAGTGTGTGTAAGGAGTGTGTCTATGAGAATGTTTGATCATTCTTCCAGAAACGCATTTGTGAAGTCAGACACTGATGTGGACGAGAAGGCCTGGCTCGCAGTCTCCGCTCCAATTCATCCCAAAGGTGTTCTATCAGGTTGAGGTCAGGACTCTGTGCAGGCCAGTCAAATTCCTCCACCCCAAACTCGATCATCCAGGTCTTTATGGACATTGCTTTGTGCACTGGTGCAAAGTCATATTTGAACAGGAAGGTGCCATCCCCAAACTGTTCCCACAAAGTTGGGAGCATGAAATTGTCCAAAATGTCTTGGTATGCAGACCCCTTAAGAGTTCCCTTCACTGGAACTAAGGGGCCAAGCCCAACCCCTGGAAAAACAATGCCACACCATAATCCCCCCTCCACCAAATGAGTTGGACCAGTGCAGAAAGCAAGGTCCATGAAGACATGGATGAGCGAGTTTGGGGTGGAGGAACTTGACTGGCCTGCACTGTGATATATTGTATTAATCATAAGCAGGCAATCATATATCAGAAAAACTTGCCAAAGACACTGCAGTGTCCCATGCTTCTGATCTAACAGGATCAAATGTGAGTGATCAGATCTTGCAGTGATCCACTCTGTTGATTCAGACATAATTACTAATGCCCTGTACACATGATAGGATTTTCCGAAACAAATGGGTTTTTTTCCGACGGATGTTGGCTCAAATTTGTGATGCATACACACGGTCATACAAATCTTGTCGGAAGAACGCGGTGACGTACAACACATACGACAAACCGAGAAAAATTAAGTTCAATAGCCAGTGCCAGCTCTTCTGCTTGATTCTAAGCATGCGTGGAACTTTGTGTGTCAGAATTGTGTACACACAATCAGAATTTACGACAACGGATTTTGTTGTCGGAAAATTTGAGATCCAGATCTCAAATTTTGTGTGACGGAAATTCCAATGGAAAATGTCCGATGGAGCCGACACACGGTCAGAATTTTCAACAACAAGCTCCCATCGAACATTTTCCGTTGGAAAATCCTATCATGTGTACGGGGCATAAGGATGAGCCGAACACCTCCTGGTTCGGTTCGCACCAGAACATTCGAACAGGCAAAGAATTCGGACGAACAAATGAAAAATCAAAAGTGCTAATTTTAAAGGCTTATATGCAAGTTATTGTCATAAAAAGTGTTTGGGGACATGGGTCCTGCCCCAGAGGACATGTATCAATGCAAAGAAAAGTTTTAAAAATGGCATGATTTTAATAATGCTTAAAGTGAAACAATAAAAATGAAATATTCCTTTAAATATCATGCCTTGGGGGTGTCTATAGTATGCCTATATAGTGGTGCAGTTTTCCCGTGTTTAGAACAGTACCACAGCAAAATGACATTTCTAAAGGAAAAACGTCATTTAAAACTGATCGTGGCTGTAATGGATTGTCAGGCCTCTGCAATATAGATAAAACTCATTGAAAAAACTGCATGGGTTCCCCCCAGTCCATTACCAGCCCCTTTGGGTCTGGTATGAATATTAAGGGGGAAACCCTGAACCAAAAATGTAAGGGGCAATCCTGCAGACTCTGATGTAAAGGGGAATGCCAGAAACTCTGATGTGGGGGCACTCTGGTGACTAGAGACCACCTTTCACAGAGTGAATACACTAAGGCAAGGGGAGTTACTAATATAGAGGGGAACCTTTATATTAGTGCCACTTACATTATTGTATTCACTCCCCTTACATCAGCAACCCCCCCAGACTGGCCTGGTGGCGCTGTCACTGACCTCCCCTCAGGTGCATTGTGCAGGCTCAGTCAGATGGCTCCAGCTTGGCGGCTCTGGTTTTCCTATGGTGTTCTCTCCACAGTCCACACTCGTCTGACTTCTCCCGTGACCCCCATGATCCTGACGGCGCTCCCACTCATGACTCCTCTCCAGACTCCCGCTCAGAGACTGCAGACATGATGAAGGAAATAGTCAGAGGCTGCAGACAGGAACAGGAGATGGTCAGAGGCTGCGGAAAGGAACAGGAGATGGTCAGAGGCTGCGGACATGGTACAGGAGATAGTCAGAGGCTGTGGACATGGTACAGGAGATGGTCAGAGACTGCGGACATGGTACAGGAGATGGTCAGAGGCTGCGGACATTGTACAGGGTATGGTCAGAGGCTGCGGACATGGTACAGGAGATGGTCAGAGGCTGCAGACATTTTACAGGAGATGGTCAGAGGCTGCAAACTTGGTACAGGAGATGGTTTAGTTGATTAGAGCATTATTTAGTTGATGGATATCTAAACTCAAGTTCCAAAATTCTATACAGTATATGTCAGCTTACCAATCACTAGATGTGGTGACTACATTTGTTTTCATTTTTCAGTCTAAAACATTTTTGGGAAATACAGAAAATACCTGTTCTTCTTGCTAGAATCCTTGTAATCTTGTAAATTAAACTGATATATCAAACAAAATTATCCGCTTTCCTAACTATCTTCTGTAAACTATTAACCTCAACTCCTTATGTAATGGATATAAAGAGTGGAAGACATGTTTATATCTCTATCCTAGGGTGACAACCTTGGCTACTTCCATAGATACAGTGAGTGAATACAGTATTCTCTGTGGGACATGAGGTGTGTCAGTCACAGGGATAACAGTAGACTTGAGCGAACAGTTTGACCCGAGCAAAAGTTCAGCCCGAACATTGGCTCTTCATGAACATCCTAATTGGCTGTTTGTTCACCCTGCCAAATGCCTCAAAATGCACTGCGTGCCACACAGTGCATTCTAAGACCTGATTGCCTGTTTGGCTGAAGCAATGAAGACTTTGGCCAATCAGGGCACAGAGCGCTGTCAGAGCCATGATTGGAGAAAATCGTGATGACTTAGCCCAATCATAGCTCATTGCTCATAGATCCACCTCACACTATAAAAGGTTTCTTCTCAGAGAAGCCATTTGCAATGTGATATTGGATTTCAAAAAGATAGAACAGGGCTCTGTTGATTGCTATTAGGGAGTTAGTGTGCTATTGTGATTCTATTGAGAGTTTGGAGTGTCAGTGTAGTGTGAATATAGTAATAGTGCAGCGTCAGTGTAGTGCATTTGTGCAGCTTTACTGTAGTGTCAGTGTAGTGCGTCCGTGCAGTTTTACTGCAGTATATTGAAGTGTGTCAGTGTAGTGCGTCCGTGCAGTTCTACTGCAGTATATTGAAGTGTGTCGGTGTAGTGCATTTGTGGTAATTTTTTTTTTTTGCATTTACATTTTTGCTTAAAGAAAACCAGTTCCAACAGAAAAAGGCAAAAACAAGTACAAAACCAGGCAGTGTGGTCTACAGTATATGAAGAGCTATAATACACTATTCAATGCCCAGATGCAATTGGGGTAAGACTCCAACATGACCTTAAAATACAGCTGTATGATGTAATGACATGAAAGAGAATTAAAAAAAAAGTTTGTTTGTAAATGAGAGAAATGATAATGAAAGATACTATTTTCGACTGAAGCGTTACCATGGTCCACATGATCTTTAAGGTAGATCAGCTATCAATTCTAAAGACTTGGTAAGGCAAAGAACCGACTGTAGCTGAAGTAGGAGGTGCAAGTGTAGGATTGTTTAGCCACTCACACCAGGTTTTCTAAAATTTGGAAACACTACCTTTACAGGCATAGGTTAGGCTTTACAGGTGTAGGATAGAGTTCACTTTATCCATCCAAAGATGTGTAGTGGGAGGTTAGGGAGATAGCTAATGTTGTGTTATGGTTTTCCTGGATGAACATTGAGTTCTTGTGACCACTATTTAATGATGAGGGTCATCAAAGCAAAGGTTAAAAACACCTCATACTAGTACCAGACCAGTGTAAGTCTTACAGAGTGGGGTAACCTTTGCAGAACTTCAAGCCACTGTTCATCCATACATTGGCCTATATCCAGAGTCCATTTTCTCTCATTTCTTATTGACAGTGGGTTATAAGAACTAGTAACCAAAGAGCAATTTTTTAGATACGAGACCTTTCTTACACTGGGCACTACGTATGAGCAAGATCACTTCGATTTTATGAAGAGTAAGGTCAGTAATTATGTGCAGGCAAAGCTGAAGATATGTAAAAATAAATCTAATAGGTAATGTCAGCATTTAATCAGCTGTAAAGACATCAATTATTCCATAATGGTGTATATTCATTAAAGTCCTGATAGATAAAAAATGAATGTAATTAGATGCCAAATATTATAGTACAGACCGAAAGTGGGGTGGAGTATATATTTGAAGCAAATAAATGCTAGTCTACACACACAAGTGATGATGTCAGTGCTTGGTTAGGATTGTCAGAGATTGATGCAAGCACGCAAAGTGCTCAAGGTATACTGCTAAATAATATAAGGTTGGAGACTGCCAATCCACCTTCCACCAAAGGAGATATAATGTTTTATTTATTTATTGCAAGGGTCTTTGCTCCAGAAGTTTTGTGAAATAGCACACTCATTTTGAAAAACTATTCTTTTGGCATCCAAATAGTGTTGTAAATGATATAGGTTAGGGTAGATAACATTTTATGGGATTCACTCTTCCTACTATAGTATGAGGATGTCAAGCCCGACTTTTACATGTTTCTTTAAACCTGGGGAACAAAAGGAGTAACGTAAGTTTTATATAGTCTACAGGGTCTGACAAGATCACTACTTCAAAGTACCAGAAGGATTCTACAATTCTAATGTATTGTGTACAGAAAGGAATTGAGTATTGTATTGGGTCTAAAGCATTAGGTTTGATTCATACTAATTAATAGACATGTGCATTCGTTTTCGTCCGAATGCATTTTCGTCCGAATTTCATGTATTTTTGTTATTGTTTTAACAAACAATAACGAAAGTGCAGAATACGAAAACCGAAAGAACCGACATAAACAAATGCTTTATTTTCGATATAGATAGGAGATTCGACATGACACTGACAATAACAATCTGTGTCTATCGAACCTGTGGTCGAATGTGCCTAACCTTAACTCTATTAGTCCAAGATTATTCTACATAGAGAGAAAAGATTCAACATAGAGAGAAAAGATTCGACATAGAGAGAAAAGATCGCTCCTGGAATTGGGTGGGGGAAGTAAAATAAAAATAATGATTATGATGAATGTTATTGGCCAATTTGTAACCAAAGAGGAGGGGCAGTAAAATAGCTAGAGCTAAGTACACACGTACAGCCAATTTACTTTCACTTACGGTTTGCTAGCAGAGAGAGACACACACACACTGAATTATTTCAGAAGACAGTCAATCTTAGCTGGTCCGTTTGTCAGAGAACCTGAATTATTTAGCAATTAGTCCTCATGCACATGGACGTTTTAAAAAACGAGCTGTAAAGCTAGGTTCAACGCCTGGAAAAACCGTGTTTTGCATTAGCGTTTTTGCGCGTTTTTTAGCGTTAGCGCTAAGTAGCGTTTTTTAATGAAAAACACATCTCTCAGCTATATACACTCCCAAATTTCCCACAATGCCACAGAAACCAAAGAAAATATGTTAATGAGCATGTGTCAGTGCCATTTTGGTAGGAGAGAGGAGAGAGTGTTTCAGAGTCTGTTTGAGTTTTGTGTATTTTTCTGAGAAATATGGATCCTGTCATCCAGAAGATCGATGAGGCAATCCTTCTGATTGTTTTGCGGAGGCTGCGGAGAATGAGACAGGAGGAGGAGAGAAGCAGCAGACGTCAATTTTGGGTGCATCCAATGGTATCCAATCGGTTTTCTACGGGGTACTTTGGCAATATTTATTCCCAACTGCGCTCATATCCGACAAAATTCTTTAACTTTACAAGGATGTCAGTGCCGCTCTTTGATGACCTGTTGGAGAGGCTCAGGCCAAGGCTCACAAGGATGGACACTGTGATGCGTAGCTCTGTGTCACCGGAGGAACGGATGCTAGTGACACTCAGGTAAGTGAATACATGGGAATAGGGTCAGGGTTAGGAGATAGGGTTGGGGCTAGGAGATAGGGTTAGGAGATAGGGTTAGGGTTAGGAGATAGGGTTAGGAGATAGGGTTAGGGTATAGGGTTAGGGTATAGGGTTAGGGTTAGGAGATAGGATTAGGGTTAGGAGATAGGGTTAGGGTTAGGAGATAGGATTAGGGTTAGGAGATAGGGTTAGGAGATAGGATTAGGGTTAGGAGATAGGGTTAGGGTTAGGAGATAGGGTTAGGAGATAGGGTTAGGGTATAGGGTTAGGGTATAGGGTTAGGGTTAGGAGATAGGATTAGGGTTAGGAGATAGGGTTAGGGTTAGGAGATAGGGTTAGGGTTTGGAGATAGGATTAGGGTTAGGAGATAGGGTTAGGGTTAGGGGTTAGGAGATAGGGTTAGGGTTAGGAGATAGGGTTAGGAGATAGGGTTAGGGTTAGGAGATAGGGTTAGGGTTAGCAGATAAGGTTAGGGTTAGGAGATAGGGTTAGGGTTAGGAGATAGGGTTAGGGTTATGGGTTAGGGTTAGGAGATAGGGTTAGGGTTAAGAGATATGGTTAGGAGATAGGGTTAGGGTTTAGGGTTAGGAGATAGGGTTAGGGTTAGGAGATAGGGTTAGGGTTAGGGGTTAGGGTTAGGAGATAGGGTTAGGGTTAGGAGATAGGGTTAGGGTTAGGGTTAGGAGATAGGGTTAGGGTTAGGAGATAGGGTTAGGAGATAGGGTTAGGGGTTAGGGTTAGGAGATAGGGTTAGGGTTAGGAGATAGGGTTAGGAGATAGGGTTAGGGGATAGGGTTAGGGTTAGGGGTTAGGGTTAGGAGATAGGGTTAGGAGATAGGGTTAGGGTTAGGAGATAGGATTAGGGTTAGGAGATAGGGTTAGGGTTAGGAGATAGGGTTAGGGTTAGGGTATAGGGTTAGGGTTAGGAGATAGGGTTAGGAGATAGGGTTAGGGTTAGGGTTAGGAGATAGGGTTAGGGTTAGGAGATAGGGTTAGGAGATAGGGTTAGGGGAAAGGGTTAGGGGTTAGGGTTAGGAGATAGGGTTAGGGTTAGGAGATAGGATTAGGGTTAGGAGATTGGGTTAGGCAATAGGATTAGGGTTAGGAGATAGGGTTAGGAGATAGGGTTAGGGTTAGGAGATAGGATTAGGGTTAGGAGATAGGGTTAGGTTTAAGGGTAGGGTTAGGACTTATGTTTATGCTTTTCTCTTTCAATAACTAAATTTATTATGTTATCTTAGGTTCCTTGCCACGGGACAAAGTTATGCTTCCTTGCATCATTACTTCCTTCTTGGCCTCTCAACGGTGTCAAAAATAATAAAGGAAACATGTGTGGCAATATGGGAGGAATTTCATAACATTGTAATGCCAGAGCCAACAGAAGACATCTGGGAATCAGTTGTGGACACTTTTTGGGAAAAAACTCAGTTCTCAAATTGTATAGGAGCCCTTGATGTGAAACACATCAGGGTGAAGAAGCCTCCCCACTCTGGATCGTCATATTTTAATTATAAAAAATATTTTTCGGTGGTCCTCCTGGCATTGTCCGATGCACACCTTAAATTTCTTTTTGTTGATGTGGGAGCATATGGAAGCCATATGGAAGCCAAGGTGACGCCCGCATATTCCGCGAGTCGGCCTTCGGACATCGTCTACATGAGGGACGACTCAATATTCCTGAAAGCAGGTCTCTACCCTGCACTGAAGAACCCAGCTTGCCATTAGTCATGGTGGCAGATGAGGCCTTTGGACTGGCTGAAAATCTTATGAGGCCATACAGAGGCAATGGTCTCAGCCAATAACAAAAAATCTACAATTATCGGCTCAAATGGCGAGTTTTGCTGACAAGTATGCAATTGGATGTTGACGCCATTAAAGTCGTCCTGGCATGCTGCGTTCTGCACAATTTTCTGTGGGACAGTGACAGAAATAATGTTAAACAGGAGCCCATTAACCAACTTCAGAGGGTTCAATTTATGGACTTGCGTTCAACTGCACGTGTCATGAGCATTCGAAACCAATTTGCATAATTTTTTGAATCCCCTGATGGAGAGGTATCATGGCAGAATGATTATGTCTAAAAAATATTTGGAATACATCTACCTTTGCTTTCTTGTGTTTTTTGAAATAAAGCATTTCAAAATTGAAGTTTGTTATTTTTATGTCCATTTATCAACGATTGTTCAACAAGTCAATTTGACTCTGCCTTCGGGGTAAGCCTAGGCTAAGCCCAAAAAAGAGCTAGCTTACACTTGTCCGAAGGCAGAGTACGATAGAGTCCTTTGCACTCTGCCTTCAGGGCAAGCAGAGTGCAAAGGAGTGCTGTTGTGCATCATATAAAAGACAAATTGAACACATTTTATTTTTTAAGCAAAAAACATATTTATTAAAGTATTGGGATCACAAATGGTATTTCAAGCAAAAAAAAAAATTATTTTGGGATCACAACTGGTGATAGGTGGTGGTGGATGCTTGATCGCTTTGGGGATGTGGGGATTGGGGACGGGGTAATGGTTGGGCCTGGCGATCACTCCCAAAATCCTGCTGGTAGCGGGGTACAGGGTATGAGCGCTGAAAATGGGAGGTGGAAGGTGGGAATTCAGCATAGGAGTGCGGGGTATAGAACGAGGTCTGGGACGGGATAGGTGGTGATTGGCGTTGAGGAGGGGACTGATAGTGAGAGGGGGGTGCTAGCACTGCTGAGGTCCCAGGGGCCATTGGGGGATCATGAGAAACATTATATGGATCGCATGGAGGTGGCCCGCCACTTAATTTCTGCATGTCGGTATTGCATTGCAATAGCGTACATGCGATCCATACAAAGCTTCTCTTGGTCTCCCCCAATGTCCTCCAGGATGTGGTAAAGGCTGCGGCAGAAGCAGGCGCGTGGGTTGTTGGTGTCTAAAAAGGCATCCATACTGCGCCTCTCCTGCCGCACTTCCTGCAGCAGTGCTAGCACTCTGTCATCAGCCTCCGGATTGAACCCGCCCCTCGTCTGACGTCCACGCCCACGAACACCGCCACGACCGCGCTGCTCTCCACCTTGCTGACTGGCAGGAGACGCGGATTCCAAAGCCCTCGATTCCTGCAAAAGAACAAAAATGTTTACATTGACATGTACATGGACAGAACCACAATGAGATAGACAGGCAGACCTAAGCAGTTACCTCATCTGTGCTCTCAACGCCTCCCTCGCTGATTGGACGTGGAGATCCAGTACTTGTCATGGGACTGCTTGGTCTCTGAACCTCTGCCTCTTCTGCATCCACCTCTCTCAGTCTAATGTTAGAAGTTGTCCTGCAGACAATACAAAATGTATAAACGTAACTACTTCAGCCCGGACCAATTAGCTGGCCAAAGACCCGAGCACTTTTTGCGATTTGTCACAGCGTCGCTTTAACAATGGTGGTCGTGCAATGTGGCCCCCCAAAAAACTTATGTCCTTTTTTCCCCCTCAAACAGACCTTTTTTTAGGTGGTATTTGATCACCTCTGGGTTTTTTTTTGTTTTGTTTTTTCGGAGCTATAAAAATGAGTGTACATTTTTTTTAAAAATTTTGAATTTTAATTTTTTTAAGTAATAAATATCCCCCAAAAAATAAATAAATCTAAAATTTTTTTTGGTTTAGGCCAATATGTATTCTTCTACAGATTTCAGTTAATAAAGTTTTTTTTGGCAAAAGTTATAGTGTCTATGAAATAGGGGAGAGTTTCATGGCATTTTTCTTACTAATTTTTATTTTATTAGTAATGGGGCGATCAGCATTTTTTAGCCTGACTGCGACAATATGGCGGACACATTGGACAATTTTGACACATTTTTGGGAAAATTGTCATTTTTACAGCGATCAGTGCGATTAAAATTGCAATGATTACTGTAAAAATTACACTGGCATTGAATGGGTTAACCTCTTCCTCTCCCTGAGACGATCGCCGGTGTGCCCGCGGACATTGAGTCCGCAGGACCCGCGGTCGGACTCATGGGCCTCGCAATGGGAAAGCGCGCCGCCAAGGCGGCAACTTAAAAGGGACGTACAGGTACGCCCATTTGTGCAGCCGTGCCATTCTGCCGACGTATATGTACATGTGTCGTTCGGAAAGTGGTTACAATAGCCATGGAACATACTGCCTGAAAAGCAATGTACATAGGGAAATATATGAAAAAAAAACAAAAACTTACGGTCTGGTATGGCTCAGCATATTTTGCCGTAAAAAGAGAAGATTTGTGTGGTAGACGTGTGGTCTCTTAGTTGGCGCTGGTGCTCCACTACGTGCCGCCTTGTCCTCGTCCGTGAGGTCCCTCCTGACACGGTCACGTAGGAACTTCCAGCGGCGCTGTATAATTTTGCCTGAAATAACATGGAAAACAAAGGGTTAAATATGCAATCTTCATTTACATTACACACAAACAGATCATGCATTCAAGGAAAATAGACTTACTTATTTCCTTTTTTTCTGCATTTCGCAATTCTTCCCAGCCAGGGGTAATGGCAGCACTGATATCCTCCCAGGCTTTCACTTTACGGATGTGGTCTCCATGAAGTGGATGTGCCACATCCCACAGTTCAGGATGGGCCTGTACAGCGCTTATCAGCTCCACTTGTGACACAGAACTGGCCATCTTGAAATCACTAAGCACAGTCACACGGCTGTGCAAAGGACTCTTGGGTAATCTAATGTCCAGACAGGAATTTCCTGTTTTTACAGAGATTACAGTGTCCAATCATCTTTTTTGAGCAAAAAAAGTCGGAGCTAAAAAACGCGAAAAACGCAGCGGTCGCGTTTTTGCGCGTTTTTCTGCGTTTTTCCGCGATTCGCGCTTTTACAGCTCTAGCGCCGCACCTCGGAACGCACTGGTCCTGGGTTTTTTTTACAGCTTAAAAACACCTAGGCCATTTGCAGCTCAAAAACGTCTAGGTGGGCATGAATCCATAGACTAACATAGACAGGCGTTTTTAAGCTGTAAAAAACGCTCAAAAACGCGGCTGTAAAACCGTCCATGTGCATGAGGACTTAAGCATAAGCACAGCAGCAGAACAATAGTGAAGCAAGCTACAGTTCAACTTAACTTTTTCATAGTAATCTGCTGCTATTGTGTTAGTGTTGTGAACTTGATAGTGATACTAGTGTTGTGATAGCCTCAGAGGCTGCCTGTGTTATGGGGGGGAATTTATTATTATAGATTCTATATTATAATGCCATATCAATATCTGACACAACGTCGGATGCCGCGCCCGCCATTGCACTTGGAGATTGAGAAATAAATGTGAAAGTTGGCTGACTGTTGGGGTAGAGTAGACCATTCAACATGAACGACGAAGATTCGACAGAGCAACGAAAAACATACAAACATTGAATCTTTGGCTTATGGTGTCTGTCGAAAGTTCTAAGAAGATTTGATGGAGCAGCTAAACTGTACGACGCTGCAATCGTACATTTCCGGTCAAATGCATCCGCCCATAGGCTATAGAGAAATTCTAATGTTAGTTGACTAGTAAAATAATTTATAAATATAATTATTACTTGTCATACATTAGAATTCTACTACAGCTAGCTTGTAGGCGGAAAATTTGACTGGAAATGTACACGTACAGTTTAGCTGCTCCGTCAAATCTTCTTTGAACATTCGACAGACACCATAGGCCTTCAATGACAGATTCGACCTTAATTAATTTGGATTTTCAGACGAATGCAATTTTTAACGAAAAATGAAATAAATAAAAACGAATTTTGGGAGTAACTAAATAAATGTATTTTTCGGATGAAAATGAACTTCCGAAACAAAATATTTCAGTGTGCACATGTCTACAAATTAAGTTAAGTAAGGGAAGTGGTCTGACTATGGCAGTGTGAAGATCTGCTTGTCCTGAGCTCTGTGCTCCTGAGGTGGCTCCTATCGTAGATCGGCGCTCCTTTTAAGATTTACTGGCCTCTAGTTCCCCATGCTGAAGCTGGGGAAGACACAAGGAACTGTCAGCGTCCCTCAACACCCATACATTTCCCGCTATCTCTCTGGAAGGAGAGCTCCATTTGATCCAACCCTGGATTTAAATATGGCGCCACCGTGGCCAGGACCATTGGAGCCAGAGACTTCTCAGCCATCTCACCTCCCGGCTGGAGTACTGACAGAGGCATAGGTAAAGTCTGCTGCAGAGCAGGGGGATAGAGATGGGCTTGCCATGCCATTGCCATCGCCGCGGCCGGGGGCTACCTTACAATTAGGCAGCACTGAAAATTTAACCACAAACGTAGTCACAACATTACCTGCCCAGGCTATGGCAGTGCTGCCCTCGATGCAGCGCCTGGTGGACAAAGGAGTTTTTTCCTCTTCAATCTGCATCCCAGGGCAGCTAGCTGTGGATGCTGTTTCTTAATCTCACTTAGCTATCCCCCAATCTCAATCTCAAATAGCCAGCAGCAGTGGTAATACTGTTAGGGAGGAGGATACTGATATTAAACAGCCCCCCCTAGGCTCTCCCAACTAAGGCTGATATACAGCAAATGATTAGTCATTTTACAGGAGTTTTATGTGAGGAGATTGAAACTGTTAAAGTAACAGTATCTGCAGCTGATCAAAGAATACAAACCCTCAAATCTTATACAGACTCATCGGCACATCTGGCAGCAATGGAAAGTAGGCTGCTAGGACAATTTAAGCACCTTACTCCTCTACAACTGCAGGCAGAAGATGTGCAGAACCAAAGCCGCTGCAACAATTTAAAACTCCAGGGTATACCAGAAGCCACTATGGGAGCTGACCAACTATAATCACTATCTTTAATTCTTTACTTGACAACACACTGGATACTGTCATTGAACAAGATCGTGTTCATAGAATTCCTACCATCCACAATCTCTCTAAAGTGAAACAACTCCTGTGCAGAGTTTACTTTTACACTGTAAAACAAGTGATCCTCAGAGCGGCTTGGGGGTAAGGACTGTTGAATTTTGAGAGAGCCTCAACACAATTGTTTCTGGATCTCTGCAAACACACTCTATATCGTCATCGCTAGGGATGAACCGAACACCCCCCGATTCGGTTCGCACCAGAACTTGCGAACAGACCAAAACATTTGCACGAACGTTAGAACCCCATTGAAGTCTATGGGACTCAAACGTTTGAAATCAAAAGTGCTAATTTTAAAGGCTAATTTGCATGGTATTGTCTTAAAAAGGGTTTGGGGACCCGGGTCCTGCCCCAGGGGACATGTATCAATGCAAAAAAAAGTTTTAAAAACGTCTGTTTTTTCGGAAGCAGTGATTTTAATGATGCTTAAAGTGAAAAAAAAGTGAAATATTCCTTTAAATATCGTACCTGGGGGGTGTCTATAGTATTCCTGTAAAATGGCGCATGTTTCCCGTGCTTAGAACAGTCCCTGCACAAAATGACATTTTTAAAGGAATAAAAGTCATTTAAAACTGCTTACAGCTTTAATGTAATGTCGGGTCTCGGCAATATGGATGAAAATCAGTGAGACAAACGGCATGGGTACCCCCCACCCCCCAGTCCATTACCAGGCCCTTTGGGTCTTGTATGGATATTAAGGGAACCTCGCATCCAAATTAAAAAAAGGAAAGGCGTGGGGCCCCCAGGCCCTATATACTCTGAACAGCAGTAAACAGGCGGTGCAAAGAAGACAGGGACTGTAGGTTTGTTGTTAAGTTGGATCTGTTTGTAATTTTGAACTGGTACATTTTTAATGTGTAGCTCCAGGCAAAAAATCTATTTTAACCTTTTTGGAAAACATAGGGAAGGGTTATCACCCCTGTGATATTTGTTTTGCTATCTGTGCACCTCTTCAGAAGATTTCACCTCACTTTCTGTCCCAATGACAAAAGTTTTTTGACAATTTGGGGTTTTTAGTGAAACAAGGATTGGTGATAAAGCATCAGTGGAGAGGAAAAACGCTTTTCCCATATTAACTCTAACAGGAGATAATTTCCCTTCCTAGGTGTAGATTTAATCTCACTTCCTGTTGTCTCCTTCCGTTTGCAAGTAGGAGTAAGTTGGATGTTTGAAAGTAGGGGCCTGCCCTATATACTCTGCAGAAATTGGGGCCTTAGGTGTTGGTGTTGCCACAACACTGTAAGCCCTCACAGGGCCCTGCTGTGAAATATTAGATCAAGAATTGTAATTACATGCCCCTGTTGAACAGGGTCAGAAAAATTGGGCCTTTGGTGATGGTGGTGGTAGTGCTGGTGCCACAACACTGTAAGTCCTCACAGTTACTCTTGGTGGGCTGGGGAACGGGCCCTGCTGTGAGATATTAGATCAAGCATTGTAATTACATGCACCTGTTGAACAGGGGCAGAAAAATTGGGCCTTTGGTGGTGGTGTTGGTGGTGCTGGTGCCACAACACTGTAAGTCTTCACAGTTACTCTTGGTGGGAGCAGAAATGGGCCCTGTTGTGAAATAATAGATCAAGAATTGTAATTACATGTCCCTGTTGAACAGGGGCTGAAAAATTGGGCCTTAGGCACTGGTGCCACAACACTGCAACCCCTCACAGATACTCTAGTTGGAGCGCAGGAACGAGCCCTGCTGCAAAGTATTGCATCAAAAATTTTAATTACACGCCCCTGTTAAACAGGGGCTGAGAAATTGGGCCTTAGGCACTCGTGCTGGTGCCACAACACTGCAACCCCTCACAGATACTCTAGTTGGAGCGCAGGAACGAGCCCTGCTGCAAAGTATTGCATCAAAAATTGTAATTACACACCCCTGTTAAAAAGTGGCTGAAAAATTGGGCCTTAGGCATAGATGCTGGTGCCACAACACTGCAACCCCTCACAGATACTCTAGTTGGAGCGCAGGAATGAGCTCTGCTGCAAAGTATTGCATCAAAAATTGTAAATACATGCCCCTCTTAAACACTTAGCTCTTAGCCACTTGCGGCGGCGCCCAGAACCAACAATATTCTTACAAGCTATGATTCATTGAGGAGGAAGAGGATAGTCACTCAGCATAACAGGATAGTCACTCAGCATCAGGTAGTCTTGAAGGAATCTGACATTTCAAAAAAAAATTATTCGGTTACATCAGCATCAGCTGCTTGGTATCTGGTGGTGATCCAAGACTGATTCATTTTTATGAAGGTCAGCCGATCGACTGAGTCGATGGACAGGCGCACCCTGTGATCGATTACAAAGCCTCCAGCAGAACTGAATGTGCGTTCCGAAAGCACACTGGATGCAGGACAGGCCAGTAGCTCAATTGCATACTGTGCAAGCTCTGGCCAGTGATCCATCCTCAAGACCCAGTAACCTAGAGGATTTTCGGTGGGAAAGGTGCCCAAGTCAGATCTTGCCCCTAGGTATTCCTGCACCATGTAAAACAGACGCTGGCGATGGTTGCAGGAACTGATCATACCTTAGGGCTGCGGACTAAAAAATTGTCTGAACGCATCGGTCAGACGGCCACCTTCTCCACCGCTCCTTGTTTGACTGACCGAAGCCTCAGCAACAGGTTGTCCAGGAACAGGAGTTTGTAACCTCCCAGTCTCTGGGAACACGTTGCACAGACCTTTTTGCAAGGCCTCCCGAAGATGTTTCATCCTCTGCTCCCTCTGCGAGGGCAAGATAAGGTCTGCAACCTTACCCTTGTAACGTGGATCAGGCAGGGTTGCCAGTGAGTAATGATCACTCTCCTTGATACCACGAATACGAGGATCCTTCCGCAGGCTTTGCAGGATCAGGGAGGCCATGCAGAATAGGTTTGCTGAGGCATTCGGTCCGGAGTCCTCTGGGTCACTAAGGACGACGTGATCCACAGCCACCTCCTCCCAGCCACATACAAGTCCATGGGTTTCTTCGTACTGTAAATGATCCCTTAAAGACTGCTGCTGATGCTGAGTGCCAGACTCCACCTCCATGCTGACACAATCCTCCTCCTCCTCCTCGTCCTCTTCCTGTGTGATCGGCGGGCACGCAGGAACACTGTCTGGATAAATGGGGCCTTGAGAGCTAAGGAAGTCCTCCTCTTCCTGCCTCTGTTCTGCCTCAAGTGCCCTGTCCATTATTACACGCAGCTTGTGCTCCAACAGGTGGACAAGGGGGACAATGTCACTGATGCATGCACTGTCACTGCTCACTAGGGATGAGCTTCGAGTTCAAGTCAAACTCATGTTCGAGTCAAACATCGGCTGTTCGCAAGTTCTCCGAACAGCGAACAATTTGGGGTGTTCGTGGCAAATTCGAAAGCCGCGGAACACCCTTTAAAAGTCTATGGGAGAAATCAAAAGTGCTAATTTTAAAGGCTTATATGCATGGTATTGTCATAAAAAAGTGTTTGGGGACCTGAGTCCTGCCCTAGGGGACATGGATCAATGCAAAAAAAGTTTTAAAAACGGACGTTTTTTCAGGAGCAGTGATTTTAATAATGCTTAAAGTGAAACAATAGAAGTGTAATATTCCTTTAAATTTCGTACCTGGGGGGTGTCTATAGTATGCCTGTAAAGGGGCACATGTTTCCCGTGTTTAGAACAGACTGACAGCAAAATGACATTTCAAAGGAAAAAAGGAATTTAAAACTACTCGCGGCTAATAATGAATTGCCGGTCCGACAATACACATAAAAGTTCATTGATAAAAATGGCATGGGAGTGCCCCACAGGGGAACCCCTAACCAAAATTTAAAAAAAAACTGGCGTGGGGGTCCCCCTAAATTCCATACCAGGCCCTTCAGGTCTGGTATGGATATTAAAGGGAACCCCAACCAAAATGTAAAAAAAAAATGGCGTGGGGTCCCCCTCAAAATCTATACCAGACCCTTCAGGTCTGGTATGGATTTTAAGGGGAACCCTGCACCAAAATTAAAATAAAAATGGCGTGGGGTCCCCCCAAAATTCCATACCAGACACTTATTCGAGCACCCATCCTGGCAGGCCACAGGAAAAGAGGGGGGGACGAGAGAGCGCCCCCCCTCCTGAACCGTACCAGGCCACATGAACTCTACATTGGGAGGGTGCTTTGGGGTAGCCCCCCAAAACACCTTGTCACCGTGTTGATGGAGACAAGGGCCTCATCCCCACAACCCTTGCCCGGTGGTTGTGGGGGTCTGTGGGCGAGGGGCTTATCGGAATCTGGAAGCCCCCTTTAACAAGGGGACCCCCAGATCCCATCCCCCCTGTGTGAAATGGTAAGGGGGTACAAAAGTACCCCTACCATTTTACAAAAAAAGTGTCAAAAATGTTAAAAATTACAAGAGACAGTTTTTGACAATTCCTTTATTTAAATGCTTCTTCTATCTTCTTTCTTCTATCTTCTATCCTCTATCTTCCTTTGGTTTCTTCCTCCATCTTCTTCTTCTTCTGGTTCTTCAGGTTCTTCTGGTTCTTCCTCCGGTGTTCTCGTCCAGCATCTTCCTCCGCCGTGTCTTCTTCCCTTCGTCTTCTGGGCCGCTCCGCATCCAGCATGATGGGAGGTTCCCGCTGTGTGATGCTTCTAATCTTCTGACGGTTCTTAAATAACGGAGGGTGGGGCCACCCAGTGACCCCGCCCCCCTCTGACGCATGGGAACTTGACGGGGACTTCCCTGTGGCATTCCCCATGATGTCAGAGGGGGGCGGACAGATAAGTCACCGCTTACCTTACCACTTACCATTTCACACAGGGGGGAGGGCCGGGATCTGGGGGTCCCCTTGTTGAAGGGGGCTCCCAGATTCCGATAAGCCCCCCGCCCGCAGACCCCCACAACCACTGGGCAAGGGTTGTGGGGATGAGGCCCTTGTCCCATCAACATGGGACAAGGTGTTTTGGGGCTACCCCAAAGCACCCTCCCAATGTTGAGGGCATGTGGCCTGGTACGGTTCAGGAGGGGGGGTGCGCTCTCTCGTCCTCCCTCTTTTCATGCGGCCTGCCAGGTTGCGTGCTCGGATAAATGTCTGGTATGGATTTTTTGGGGGGACCCCATGCCATTTTTTTTTTAAAAATTGGCGCGGGGTACCCCTTAAAATCCATACCAGACCTGAAGGGTCTGGTATGGATTTTGAGGGGACCCCATGCCATTTTTTTTAAATTTTGGCTGAGGTTCCCCTTAATATCCATACCAGACCTGAAGGGCCTGGTATGGAATTTAGGGGGACCCCCACGTAATTTATTTTTTAAATTTTGGTTCTGGGTTCCCCTGTGGGGAATTCCCATGCCGTTTTTATCAATGTGTGTTGTCGGACAGGCAATTCATTATTAGCCGCAAGTAGTTTTAAATGACTTTTTTTTCCTTTGAAATGTCATTTTGCTGTCAGACTGTTCTAAACATGGGAAACATGCGCCCCTTTACAGGCATACTATAGACACCCCCCAGGTACAAAATTTAAAGGAATATTACACTTTTATTGTTTCACTTTAAGCATTATTAAAATCACTGCTCCTGAAAAAACTGAAGTTTTTTTTTGCATTGATCCATGTCCCCTGAGGCAGGACCCAGGTCCCCAAACACTTTTTATGACAATAACTTGCATATAAGCCTTTAAAATTAGCACTTTTGATTATTCATGTTCGTGTCCCATAGACTTTAACGGTGTTCACGTGTTCAAACAAATTTTTTACTTGTTCACATGTTTTGGTGCGAACCAAACAGGGGGGTGCTCATCCCTACTGCTCACCATCCTCGTGGCCTCCTCAAATGGTGACAGGACAGTGCATGCATCCCTGATCTTGGCCCACTGGCGTGGGAAAAAAATACAAGCTCCCCTGACCCTTTCCTGGTGCCATAGTCACACAAGTACTCATTGATGGCCCTCTGCTGCATGGGCAGCAGCTGCAGCATGGCCAACGTTAAGTTCCACCTGGTGGGCATGTCACAGATTAGGCGGTTCTTGGGCAGGTTAAATTCCTTTTGGAGGTCAGCCAGCTGAGCACTGGCATTAAATGACCAGCGAAAATGCACACAGACTTTCTTGGCCTGCCTCAGGACATCCTGTAAGCCCGGGTACCTGCCCAAGAACCACTGCACCACCAAGTTAAGAACGTGAGCCAAACAGGGCACATGGGTCAGTTGTCCCTGTCGGAGGGTGGAGAGGATGTTGGTGCAATTGTCACAAACTACCATTCCTGGCTTAAGCTGGCGTGGCGTCAACCACCTCTGAACCTGCCCCTGAAGAGCTGACAGAATCTCTGCCCCAGTGTGGCTCCTGTCCCCCAAGCACACCAGCTCAAGCACCGAATGGCATCTTTTGGCCTGCGTGAAACTTAGGTAACGTCCCTGTCCATGCCCGCTGGACCATGAGTCAGAGTTAATATGCACCTTACCGCTGACTGCCCTGTCCAGCAAGGCCAAGAAATTGCCTTCCACATGCCGGTAGAGAGCCGGAATCGCCTTCCGTGAGAAAAAGTGGCATTTGAGAACCTGCCACTGAGGAACCGCACATTCCACAAACTCATGGAAGGGGGCAGAGTCTACCAACTAAAAAGGTAGCAGTTGAAGTGCTAGCAATTTTGCCAAGCTAGCATTCAACTGCTGGGCATGTGGATGGCTGGGAGTGAACTTCTTTCTGCGGTGCAGCAGCTGGGGCAGGGAAATTTGCCTGGTACAATCTGATGTTGGTGTACTGATAGCAGATTGCCCGCAAGTACTTGGCTGTGACACACCTAATTCTACACCTTCATTCCTCTCAGTGCAGGTCTCAGAGAGGACTGAAGGTTTAGTGAGGTTGGAGATCCCAGCTGATGAGGAGCAAGGAGAGGTCCTCTTTGTTCTTTGGTTTGGGTCTTTTAGGTACGCTTGCCAACAAACTGCATGGCAGGTCAACATATGTCTGGTCAAGCATGTGGTGCCCAAGCGGGAGATGTTTTGGCCACGCAAGATACGCTTGAGACATATGTTGCAAATAGCAGCGGTGCAATCTGATGCACTCGTCTCAAAAAAGGCCCACACCGTCCTATCAGTCCCCATCAGTTTTATCTTATTTACTCCCCCCTCAGGTCCAATGAGGCCTTAGGTCCAGCAGGCACTATCATTTTAATATCTATGTTACCCAATTGCTTGTGGTGCACTAGGGAATTTGTGAATGTGGTATCCTGATTCATCATTATGTAACTTTTTTAACATTGTACCTTGTTATCCATCCATCAATTGTACGAACATTACAATGTATGTTATACCTATTTAATTATACATTTTTACCCATTTATCTATGCATGTATTGGTTGACTGTATGTACTCTACGGTTACAATGTGTATGCTTGAATATTATGTCAATAAATTCCTCTATGTTCATCCTATTACTCTCTTGCTGTCACATGCTTCATTTAAAGTCCCAACCTTCCTCCTAGTTACTCCCCTGTTTTGTGATTTAGATTGGGATGGAAACGCACGACCTTACCAGGTCATGGTTTCATATAAAGTCCCTAGGGATGGAAATGGGTGACCTTACCAGGTCATGATTTCCTCAAAGTCCCTAAAAAACCCCTCCTCTTCTTGTATATATGCATAGGGATGGAAGCATGTGCCATTGCTCTATTTAGCTTTAATTCATTACCCATACTGCCCCTAACGACCTTTGTGATACCTCCCCTGTTTTCTATTTTTTTATCCCTCTAACCATTTTTCATTTGTTGCATTTTCTTCTGGTTTATTTTTTCCATTTTTTCATATATTCTCATACTTTTTCATACATTTTCATACTTTTATAACTTTATATTTAATGTCATCTTATACAGATTGAGGCTAATCCCTATGGGGCTGTGCCACTGGTGGTGTGTGCTGGCGGGATGGCCGGGCCGTCTGGTCTTTTTTCCCCCCCGGGAGCCGCGACGCACCTTGCTGGTCTCCTTCCTCCCCCAGGTTTTCCTCTGGAGGGTTGGACGCCGGTTACTGTGCGTCGACGTCACGCACCACACTGTGCTTGCGGCGTCCCTGGCGCCGTCATGCGCAGTTGTTGTATCCACACTCGTGGGCCATGGGGGAGGTTCTGTGCCGTTGCCGGACAGCTGTCCGACTTGCGGTGCTCCTCCCTCCGCTACACGGCGTGACGTTGGTGGGCGGCCCCGCGACGGCGTTATATGGACGCTCTCCGGGGCGGTCTGGGCATTCGAGGCTTTCCACACATCTGACCTCACACCATTTGGGAACTCTCCCCCCTCCGGGGTCCCAATCTTCCTCCTCAGGTACACCCCCCACTCCCCCTCTAGCTGTCACTGCACTGGTTGTCCTTGACTTGTCCCCCACGCTCTACTTACTCTCACTGCCTCCTATCCTTGTCCCCACTGGTTTCCTTTTACTTCCCACACACTATGTTTGCGGGGCTCCTTCCCTATCTCCCTTCCCTCAATATGGTCTTCACTTACCCTCACTATCCTCCACTTTTCCAGGTACCCTCGGTCCCCATGCCTGCCCTGGTTGACGCCCGCTTTCATCCCTATGGGGCTCCCCGCCTCGGCTCCCGGTTGGGCTTACCTGGATGGCACATGGGGTCCCGCCACCTACCTATCAGTGCCCAGTCTCGTAGTGAGTATGTTTTCATATCAGCAGCGGGGGCCGTACACCACGCCCCCCCCCCCATTGTTTTTTGGTTCTTATTTTCCTTTTCTCCTTTTGCTTATTTTATCCTTATATTTTTTATAGAATTACACGTGCTTGCTCCTGACGAGTGGCATGGAAGCCACGAAACGCGTTGAGCCACCTATTGCCGTGTTCTATCGTCCTATCAGTCCCCATCAGTTTTATCTTATTTACTCCCCCCCTCAGGTCCAATGAGGCCTTAGGTCCAGCAGGCACTATCATTTTAATATCTATGTTACCCAATTGCTTGTGGTGCACTAGGGAATTTGTGAATGTGGTATCCTGATTCATCATTATGTAACTTTTTTAACTTTGTACCTTGTTATCCATCCATCAATTGTACGAACATTACAATGTATGTTATACCTATTTAATTATACATTTTTACCCATTTATCTATGCATGTATTGGTTGACTGTATGTACTCTACGGTTACAATGTGTATGCTTGAATATTATGTCAATAAATTCCTCTATGTTCATCCTATTACTCTCTTGCTGTCACATGCTTCATTTAAAGTCCCAACCTTCCTCCTAGTTACTCCCCTGTTTTGTGATTTAGATTGGGATGGAAACGCACGACCTTACCAGGTCATGGTTTCATATAAAGTCCCTAGGGATGGAAATGGGTGACCTTACCAGGTCATGATTTCCTCAAAGTCCCTAAAAAAACCCTCCTTTTCTTGTATATATGCATAGGGATGGAAGCATGTGCCATTGCTCTATTTAGCTTTAATTCATTACCCATACTGCCCCTAACGACCTTTGTGATACCTCCCCTGTTTTCTATTTTTTTATCCCTCTAACCATTTTTCATTTGTTGCATTTTCTTCTGGTTTATTTTTTCCATTTTTTCACATATTCTCATACTTTTTCATACATTTTCATACTTTTATAACTTTATATTTAATGTCATCTTATACAGATTGAGGCTAATCCCTATGGGGCTGTGCCACTGGTGGTGTGTGCTGGCGGGATGGCCAGGCCGTCTGGTCTTTTTTCCCCCCCGGGAGCCGCGACGCACCTTGCTGGTCTCCTTCCTCCCCCAGGTTTTCCTCTGGAGGGTTGGACGCCGGTTACTGTGCGTCGACGTCACGCACCACACTGTGCTTGCGGCGTCCCTGGCGCCGTCATGCGCAGTTGTTGTATCCACACTCGTGGGCCATGGGGGAGGTTCTGTGCCGTTGCCGGACAGCTGTCCGACTTGCGGTGCTCCTCTCCCCGCTACACGGCTTGACGTTGGTGGGCGGCCCCGCGACGGCGTTATATGGACGCTCTCCGGGGCGGTCTGGGCATTCGAGGCTTTCCACACATCTGACCTCACACCATTTGGGAACTCTCCCCCCTACGGGGTCCCAATCTTCCTCCTCAGGTACACCCCCCACTCCCCCCCTAGCTGTCACTGCACTGGTTGTCCTTGACTTGTCCCCCACGCTCTACTTACTCTCACTGCCTCCTATCCTTGTCCCCACTGGTTTCCTTTTACTTCCCACACACTATGTTTGCGGGGCTCCTTCCCTATCTCCCTTCCCTCAATATGGTCTTCACTTACCCTCACTATCCTCCACTTTTCCAGGTACCCTCGGTCCCCATGCCTGCCCTGGTTGACGCCCGCTTTCGTCCCTACGGGGCTCCCCGCCTCGGCTCCCGGTTGGGCTTACCTGGATGGCACATGGGGTCCCGCCACCTACCTATCAGTGCCCAGTCTCGTAGTGAGTATGTTTTCATATCAGCAGCGGGGGGCGTACACCACGCCCCCCCCATTGTTTTTTGGTTTTTATTTTCCTTTTCTCCTTTTGCTTATTTTATCCTTATATTTTTTATAGAATTACACGTGCTTGCTCCTGACGAGTGGCATGGAAGCCACGAAACGCGTTGAGCCACCTATTGCCGTGTTCTATCGTCCTATCAGTCCCCATCAGTTTTATCTTATTTACTCCCCCCTCAGGTCCAATGAGGCCTTAGGTCCAGCAGGCACTATCATTTTAATATCTATGTTACCCAATTGCTTGTGGTGCACTAGGGAATTTGTGAATGTGGTATCCTGATTCATCATTATGTAACTTTTTTAACTTTGTACCTTGTTATCCATCCATCAATTGTACGAACATTACAATGTATGTTATACCTATTTAATTATACATTTTTACCCATTTATCTATGCATGTATTGGTTGACTGTATGTACTCTATGGTTACAATGTGTATGCTTGAATATTATGTCAATAAATTCCTCTATGTTCATCCTATTACTCTCTTGCTGTCACATGCTTCATTTAAAGTCCCAACCTTCCTCCTAGTTACTCCCCTGTTTTGTGATTTAGATTGGGATGGATACCGATTATACTGCAGCTAGCAGAATCAACTGCCTGCCTGTAGTATTATTAGTATGAGAACACCTGCAATAGTCTTCAGGTAGCTATACTGTAGGTGCAACTGTGCAGGGTTACACAGTACACTAACTGGGAATACTTAGAGAGCCTGCCTGTGCTATTAATAGTATCAGAGGAAGCACACAAGTACCTGGCTTCAGGTAGCTATACTGTAGGTGCAACTGTGCAGGGTTACACAGTACACTAACTGGAAATGCTTCAAGAGCCTGCCTGTGCTATATTAATACTATCAGAATAAGCACACAAGCACCTGGCTTCATGTAGCTATACTGTAGGTGCAACTGTGCAGGGTACACAGTACACTAACTGGAAATACTTCAAGAGCCTGCCTGTGCTATTAATAGTATCAGAAGAAGCACACAAGCACCTGGCTTCAGGTAGCTATACTGTAGGTGCAACTGTGCAGGGTACACAGTACACTAACTGGAAATACTCCAAGAGCCTGCCTGTACTATTAATAGTATCAGAAGAAGTACACAAGCACCTGGCTTCATGTAACTATACTGTAGGTGCAACTGTGCAGGGTTACACAGTACACTAACTGGAAATACTTCAAGAGCCTGCCTGTGCTATTAATAGTATCAGAAGAAGTACACAAGCACCTGGCTTCAGGTAGCTATACTGTAGGTGCAACTGTGCAGGGTTACACAGTACACTAACTGGAAATGCTTCAAGAGCCTGCTTGTGCTATAAATAGTATCAGAAGAAGCACACAAGCACCTGGCTTCAGGTAGCTATACTGTAGGTGCAACTGTGCAGGGTTACACAGTACACTAACTGGAAATACTTCAAGAGCCTGCCTGTGCTATTAATAGTATCAGAAGAAGCACAAAAGCACCTGGCTTCGTGTAGCTATACTGTAGGTGCAACTGTGCAGGGTTACACAGTACACTTCTACTGTGTAGAGGCTATAGCGTTTAATAGGATCTCTGTTTAAGAGTTAACACCTGTTTATTCCCTAGGTAGACTAGGAGTCCCGGGAGGTCTATGTATTAAACCCATGTCCACCATAATCGACCTGCTTTGCTGACTATCTGAGCTTTTCTACAAATAAATACCTGAAAAGTGTGGCGTGTATTTGTATTCAGCCGCCTGAGTCAATACTTTATAGAGCCACCTTTCACTGCAATTACAGCTGCAAGTCTTTTTGGGTATGTTC
Organism: Lithobates septentrionalis; assembly: GCA_037952835.1. Classification (NCBI taxonomy): domain Eukaryota; kingdom Metazoa; phylum Chordata; class Amphibia; order Anura; family Ranidae; genus Lithobates; species Lithobates septentrionalis. The sequence goes on from JBBDGP010000707.1 coordinate 622,083, forward strand.
CCACCAGCTTTGCACATCTAGAGAGTGAATTTTTTGCCCATTCGTATTTGCAAAATAGCCCAAGCTCTGTCAGATTGGATGGTGAACAGCAATTTTCAAGTCTTGCCACAGATTCTCAATTGGATTTAGTTCTGGACTTTGACTGGGCCATTCTAACACATAAAGTCTGACCAGCGGGCCAAATGCGGCCTGCGTTCTGGTTTAATGTGCCCCCCTGGTAATTTGGATATATATATCTTTTGTGGCCCCCAGGGCGACAAAAGATATATACTGTATTTATTGGCGTTGCCTCAGAGGGGACAGGGAGGGGACAGGACAAGCACCGTCATATTACATACAGGAGAATCTCCTTTTTACTCGGTGGCGTCTGTAATAGGAAGTCCCATCTCCTGGGCTGCCATTGGACGATTGTTCTGTCTATCATAGGAGGCGGGACTTTGTATTAAAGAGGCCATCGTGTAAACAGGAGATTCTCCTTTATGTAATCTGTTGGAGCTTGTCCGACCCCCCTCCCTGTCCCCCCCAAGGCTGCAGATGGCCATCGATCAAGCTGCACTAATGGCAAAGGTGAGACTGCATTCAGAGGCTGCATTCATGGCAATGGAAAGGCTGCATTCATGGCAATGGTGAGGCTGCATTCATGGCAATGGTAAAGCTGCATTCATGGCAATAGTGATGCAGCATTCATGGCAATGGCGAGGCTGCATTCATGGCAATGGTGAGGTTGCATTCATGGCAATGGTGAGGCTGCAGATGGTAACTGATTAGGCTGCATTGATGGGCACTGACCCTTAATTTGCTTCACAATTCTTTATTTCAAATTATTATTTTTTTCCTGAAACCTCCCTCTTAAAGTGAAGGTGCAAGTTATACGCCTGTGCGTGTTATACACCGATAAATACAGTATATCTAAATAACATGTCCAAGCTCAAGCTGGGTGGAGATTGCAATTTAACTTTGGACCCCCTGCTAGACACATCGAGGAGCCTCCCATGTTTCATATTTGAAACTTTGTACATTTCAATCCCTAATTTATGCTCAACAACTAGTAGATAGTGGGGGAACTCATCAAACACATGATAAGGACTACACCTTTTCATATCGCAGGGTTCTCTCCCCTATCTCTCCACTGCCTCTATTGGATTGTTCACTCTATCAGACCATGCTCTGACTTCTTCTTTGCTTGATTTAGATGAAAATACATCACGAGAATAGCAGTGGAGAATAAATGAGACACTCCTGCAAGACCCAATATCTAAAAATCAGATAGCACAAGACATTGATTTGTTGTTTAATAATAATGATACAAACTATGTCTCCCCTATCTGTTTATGGGAGGCACATAAATGTGTCATTTGGGGTACCCTAATTAAGCTAGGATCTGAACACAAGAAATTTCTTAAATTAATTCTTTGTTAACAGAATTCAGAGAGCTGGAAAAAAACACACAATAAATCTCAAGCACAAAGGATAGGTGACCAATTACAACAACTGAGACAAATTAAATTCCCTTCTTAATGATAAAGCTAAAGCAAAACTTGTTCACTGTCTCAAAATGCAGACCACCGCGCCTCTGCGGGAAGATAAATACTCGGCGGCATGGCAATATCTCCGGGATTCAGGGATGCCAACGCTATCTAAATTGGCCATCGAGAATTTAAATGCTCAAATTTCTGTGGAAGAATTTAGAAGAGCATTGAATGCTCTCGAACTTCAAAGTGAATTATTCTAAATCAGAAGCAATTGGAGTTTGCATAAATGCAATAGCAAAACATCACATATGTTCTCAATTTAACCTCAAATGGACGGAGACGGACTCTCATATTCATTACTTAGGAACAAATATTTTGAACAACTCGTGCAAAGTTTTTCAACTAAATTCTTCCCCACTGGTCCATATGCCTAAATTAGATCTTCGGAGATGGGACAAGGAATTGCTTACCTGCTTTGGTCGTAATAACATAATTAAATGAACATTATGCCTTGATTTATATATTTGTTACAGTCACACTCACTACCAATTCAATTACCGCAGGGCTTTCTAAAGAACCTACGGTCCAGGTTTTTGAAGTTTTTATGGGTAAATAAACCAGCAAGGGTACTCCCCAAGACAAAGGGGTATTCCTTTTCCAGATCCACTAAAATACCACGAGGTGGTGCACCTATCTAGACTACTCGACTGGTGCACCCAACGAGATAAAAAACAGTGGGTACATTTGGAACAGGCGACCGTGGGTATACCGTTAGCAGGACTCCCCTGGATTTCAGGGGATGTCACCACGAGGGCACTCAACATCCTTTTGCTGAAGCTACCCTAAAGGCTGTCAGGTTTTTAACCATACAGATTGTCCCCATCTCCTAGTCCTTTAACCCCAGTTCTGGGAAATCCATAATTTCAATGAAATTATAAGTAACTTTTCCCACACACTGGAATTCCTCCTCTGTGCTCAGCTTGGTGCATACCTCTGCACCCTGGCGGAGGGAGGTTTTAAGATAAGGGACCTTTCCAGGTTCGAGTAGACCTGTCTTGCAGGGAATCAATGAGACACTCATTGTCCCATCTGTACTCTTCGTTAATAATGGCCAATGCTCCACAGAATCTCTCTTTCCTCCAACAATGGGAAAGAGATCTACAAATTACCTTCTTGCAAACTCAAAAAGAAGAATTGTATTATTTGCTCATAAGTCCTCAGTGTTGAGCACATATTAAGAAGGAGGGTATAAACTCCTCACTAGGTGGCACCAAACTCCATCAATGTTACATTTTCCTCAAACCTCCAATGTCTGTTGGCACAGCCGGGAATTGGAGGGTACCTTGTTTCATATTTTTTGGGAATGCCTGAAGTTGACCGACTTCTGGGATATGGTTGAACTAATGGTTAAAGCGTTAAGTGGTGTGTCTCTTGAGAGGAAGCCTGTAGCATACTTACTCCATAATACACCCTTATCCAATAAACGTTATAAAAGCGCATTGTTGAAACACCTCATATAATTTGAATAGCCCAGTCATTCCAGCCAAATCTTATTGGCTGGCTAGAACTGGAAAAATGGAAATTTAGGAAATGGAAGATCTCACAATGTCAATGAAAGAACAGAGTGAGAAATGTTGGAGGATATGGACTCCGTATTTTGTATATAAAGACCAATATCCTCTAGTATCAGAAGGTTAATTTTATAGATTCTATGTGCGGTGCAGGGAGCCAGGTTTTTTTTTTTTTGTTTTTTTCTTAGTTTTTTTTCTATACATGAAAAAAAAAGGTATAGGAAGTACGCACTATTATCCTGGTAGGATTTGACATTTTGTGGTAAAACATTTATTAAAAATAGAGAATATGCTGTATAGTAGAGTTGTATATGTCTTAAATGTTAACATTCATGTAAGAAACACTTATATTTGCAATATGTCTATATTTTTCTCTCCTGCTGAATTAGATGGCGTATAGCTGTCTGCAAAGAATTGGAAAGTTAAGTGAGGTTGAGTCCTTACAAGGTATTAAAGGCATTAAAAATTGTCCTGATGGCTTTTCACCCATATTCTATTAAAAACCTTTATCCCCGGGGGCGTGGCCGGCCGCGGACCGAAATGGCTGTGTGAGAGCTGAGCTCTGCTTCCCAGGGACATACAGAGGCACAAAATGGCTTTCCAGGGGGCTTCTCTGACCCAGCAATGGAGCGATCCACATCCCACCAGCCTGTGGACCATGTCGAGGAAGGAACACAGGAAGCCTCAGAAGCTGACTGAGTTCTTTTCACAGCGGCCGCATGGAGGTAGGCAAGATGGGGCAAAATCATCATCCACCCTGGCCCATAACTCACACTCCTTATCAGCTTAATCCACATCCATCAGTAGAAATAGTGGATCCTCTACTAGCCCACAGTCCTACCCTAACACACCTTAATCAGCCAGCCCTGCCTAAGCTAAATTTAGGATGGATGACTCTGGAAGCAGCCCAGCTGCCAGCCCTAGCATTGACACTGGGGAAGACACCAGGGAGCTGCCAGGTAGCATTGAGGAATTCCCTACCATGAATCAGCCTGTAACGCACACTGTTTTAAAAGTTATGCTCTTATGCATGCAGAGCTCACTCCACACTGACATGATGTCCTGTATGCAGAAATTCAATAAGGAGATACAGGCAGTTGAATCCAGAGTGGATCATATTGAAACTAAGATGGGGGAGTTTACATCAACTGTTAATGACCTAGTAGATGCCCATGATGGAAGGGAGGATGAGATAGAATGGCTTAAAACAAAAATGGCAGATATAGAAGACAGAGCCAGAAGAAATAATATGAAATAAAAAGTAATTCCTAAATCTATCTAGCAAGGACATCTGCATGCCTACACTGTCACTCTATTCAAAGAAATCCTCCCTGAGCTCACAGAGCTGGATGTCACTATAGACAGGATCCATCGCCTGCCTAAACCGACATATCTCCCTGACCAGATATTGAGAGGTGTGATACTGCGCTTGCACTTTTACTACACCAAAGAAAAATGAATGGCAGCAATGCGTGGCAAAGAGCACATCCATCCACAGTATCAAAACCTGCAATTTTATGCAGACCTAACTCAACACACTCTCCCAAAGAAAAAAAGCCTTACTACTATTACTAAAGCTCTCAGGAATCACAGAATTAACTACAGGTGTGGATATTCAACCAAAATCACTATCAGTAAAGAAGGGACCACCTATAACATGGACTCATTGGAAAAAGGCCTAACCTTACTTATGGAGTGGCAGATCACCCCAGAACCTGTTGGCAACTCCGACTTTTCTAGGAATGTTCCACCTGTGCAACCTGAATGGAAAAATGTCACTGCAAAAAATTCCAAAAAACACTCAAGACCTTGGAGAGCAGAGATTTAAACCACCTGTCCCTTGGAACACAGGCCTCTCTCCAACACGAACTTACCCCTCTGAGTTAAACTAAGCAGCAGTGTGCTGCATTCGGGTGTCAGGGCTGGGTTCAGCCCTTCCTTATCTGAACTGGCTGCTCAGCTGTCGGCTAATTGCCAGCTCCCATCTCTCTCCACAGTTACCCAGCTGTTGATGATTCTGCTCATCAGTCCTGCCTACTTAAGCCGTCCAGTCCAGAGGAGCTCTGCCTTTGCCTTGGTCACATCACAAGAAACTATATCCTGTATTCCTGTTTAAAGACTGGCTTTGCTGACATCCCTTCTGGCTCCAGATCCTGCTTGCTGTTCCACTACTTTGATCCCTGACTTCTGTTCTGCTGACTATCCATTCCAGTTACTGAACTTTGGCTATGTTTCGAGTATGTTTGTTCTCTTTACTTTTTTTTAATTAAACAAGTGTGATTTAACTGTACTTCTGTCTCGGTCTGATTTCATGGTTTCTGACAGTAGGCGAAGGCCATGAATTCAGAAGATACAGTCAATCCACTTGTTGGTAATGTATTTTCCAGATTGTATGAGCAAGATCACTGTATGGATCAGTTTGCCATAGCATTACAAATGTTCCTGAGTCACACGGCTCACCTGGAATCTCCCACTGTGGCTGCTCCAGTACAGCCCGAGTTGCAGGCCATCCCTGCTGCTTCTCCAGTCTCTGTGCAGGCACCCACCTTAAGTATTACCTCTATAAGAGGTATGTATGGTTCCGCTCCGCTTCCCCAGTGATTTGGAGGCGATCCAGTTCAATGCAGAGGGTTTCTCAACCAAGTTGAGATATACTTTGAGATGCTGCCCAGGCGTTTCCCACGGACAGAAGCAAAGTAGGTTTTGTGATATATTTGCTTTCTGAGAGAGCCTTGGCCTGGGCAAACCCTTTATGGGAGACGCAAAAACCTGTTGTCTTGAGTTACCCTGAGTTTGTGGCCTCCCTTAATAGGGTATTTGATGTTCCTGCATGCTCCGCTTCTGCTGCCAAGTGCCTCATGTCCATCAAACAGAGTATGGAAACTGTTGCCGACTATGCCTTGTCAAGACAATGTTCCTCCACTTCCAAGTTGGAGTCGGTTCTGGTTCCTGTGATTCCTCCTGATCGTATTCTGGCTACACTTCGCACCAGTCTCACTTCTCCTTTAGGTGAAAAAATTCTTGCTGCTCAGGTCCATGCTCCTCCTGAGAAGCCTTGTGACCGCTGCTTTGTCCCAGAGAGTCTCCATACTGCCGTGCTCCAGACTTACCATTCTCCCAAGGCAGCTGGCCACCCTGGGAAGAATCAACTCATTTGGGCCATTTCCTAACAATTCTGGTGGCCTAGTCTACGTGCTGATATAACGGCCTTCGTAGTTGCTTGTTCCGTGTGTGCTCAGAGTAAGACTCCACGACACCTTCCAGTGGGCCTCCTACAACCCATACCCAATGGAGAGAGGCCCTGGACCCACCTGTCTATGGATTTCATTGTGGAGATACCCAACTCCCAAGGCAACACTGTTATCCTTATGGTGGTTGACCGGTTCTCAAAGATGTGTCATTGTATTTCACTTAAGAAGTTGCCCATTTCTAAGGAACTGGCTTCCATTTTTGCTCGGGAGATCTTTCGCTTACATGGGCTACCCAAGATACAGCCAAAACTCTCCCTGGAGACTCTACTAGAGAAACCCGGCCAACAGCCAACATCAACTGGGAATCCACCACAGGACGGATGCTTCAGCACAAAATGTCTTTCATCCCACCAAAGCACTAAACAGACTACATACTGTGAGTACTAATGATACAGGTTCTATACACATGTTCCACAACAAAACCAATTCCAAATTTGACCACAAGAGGGAGCTCTCTACATACGGACAGCTTTGCTGTAACACTGCATATCAAACTATCATTTCCTCATTGTCCACATGGGGGTGACATTTCTCTCTATTAACACAAAAGACCTTAATCATTCAGCCAAAAGGAAAACACTGTGGAAAGAAGTCCTGCAATTTAAATGTGATGTCCTGTGCGCTCAGGAAACATATTTTAGCAGCCTAGCACCTCCCAAGTGCTCTAACCGGAACTTCTCATATATTTTCCACGCCAATGCAGACTCAAAGAAAAAAGGTGTTCTTACTGCAATTAGAGATACTGTTTCCTTTAACCTCCATGATGAAATTAAGGACCTACAAGGATGGTATCTAATACTAATCTGTGATATTAACTCCACAACCTAACAATTGGCGATATATATACCTCCAACTCCAATCAAATTTGTTTTCTCAACAAACTCATACGCAAAATACGCACACATCAAAAAGGATCCCTAATAATTTGTGGAGACTTTAATCTTATCCCAGACCCAGCTATAGACTCAACCTCATCATCTAACCGGATGGGTCTATCACATCACGGCCTAATAGACCAAAATGACCTACTCGATGCATGGCGCTGTCTTCATGCAGGAGAGAAGGACTTCACCTTTTTCTCCACACCTCACTGGTCCTACTCACATATAGACCTTTTTTTAGTGGACCAATGGCTCCTGACAAGGACAACTTCATCCTCGATTAACACCATCACATGGTCAGACCATGCCTCAGTGGTACTGACTATCAAGGACTCATTATCCTCTAACTCGGTCCCAATATGGAGAGCTAACCCACTTCTCTTACAAAGAGAAGACACCAAAGGAATGCTGGACAGGCATCTATTACAGTACTTTGTATATGACAAAACTTCTGTAGATGATCATTTCACATTATGGAACGCCCATAAGGCGTTCATGAGAGGTATCTTTATTAAATTGGGGGCAGGGATGAAGAGGCAACGACAAAAGTGGTTGCAAGAACTTATAGATGAAATTCATAATTTAGAAATTCAAAATAAACATGCCGACTAACCCAACTCCGCTATGACCTCCAATCACTTCTTCTGGGGGACTGTGAGAAGTCTTCCAGGATATTGAAAACAAATTACTATGTCAATTGCAACAGAGTGGGGAAAGTTCTGGCACAACGCCTTTGTGACTGTAGGTACAAGTCTAAAATCCCATTCATTATACACCCACTTACCAAGGATAAACGCTACCATCCTAACCATTCTAAAGACATAGTAGATGCCTTCAGCCTACAACGTAGAAAATGATCTGCATACATACCAACCCACTCCTGAATCAATTAACAATTTCCTAAAAAAATTGTCTCTTTCCCAGCTAACCTCAGAACAATTACTCCAATTAAAGTAACCCTTTACAAGTCAAGAAGTACTCCAAGCAATCGATACATTGCCACTAAACAAATCCCCAGGCCCAGATGGATATATTGGGGAATATTACAAGACTTTCAAACAGATACTATTGCCTTACTTAGTCAAAATGTATAACATTGCAGCTGCCTCTCCTCTTCCCCCCAGAAATGCTAAAAGCATTAATTATAACCTTACCCAAACCAGGGAAAGAACCATCCACTCCTCAGAATTTTAGGCCTATATCACTCCTTAATAATGACCTAAAGCTATATGCCAAACTAATTGCGATTAATAGATATTCTCCCTCAGCTTATACACCCAGGTTAGTCAGGGTTTACCAAAGGAAGCCAGACTACTGATGCCACGAGATGCCTAATAAACATCATCCACCATGCAAAAAATACACGGATCACCTTCTCTGCTTCTGGCGCTAGAGACAATTAAGGCCTTCGATCAAATTCATTGGGGGTACTTGGCCAAGGTATTAACGGCTTTTGGCTTTACATGTCCGATATTCTCAGCTATTTTGGCTTTGTATACTAAACCTTCCACCCACGTTTACACTTCAGGCATCCTTTCGACCCCATTTAACATCACAAATGGGACTTGCCAGGGATGCCCACTCTCGTGATTAATCTTTAATTCACTCATGGAACCTCTGGCGAGTCACATTTGCAATCACCCTCACATCACAGTCTTCAGGTTCCACAACTTATCACATACCATCAGCTTGTTTGCAGATGACATCATTCTCATGCTCACAGAGGTGGAGACCTCCTTGCCTTCGGTACACCAGGTATTGAAAATGTTTAATTGCCTTTCCTACCACAAAGTAAACAAGATCAAATCTTATATTCTAGGACTTAATGTCCCCCCTCCTATACAACAGAAACTCGCAGAAACATATCCGTACACGTGGAGTGCCACAGGGATAAACTATTTAGGCATAACACTAACACCAAGAGTGGAACAACTGTTCAAAGCAAACTTTTCCCCATTCCTACATAAATTACTCTCAAAACTTCAAGACCTAGCTAAAACTGAACTCTCCTGGTCAGGTCATTTAGCAGCCTTTAAGATTCCTGTACCTATTCAGAACACTCCCTATCCCTGTACCCAACTCTTTTTTTGCAAATGCCCAATCAATAGTAAACCGCTATCTATGGCAAGGCCGGAAGGTGAGATGCACATTCTCTAGATTGACTACAACTAGGAAAGCAGGTGGCGTAGGACTAGCAATACTTAAGGATTACTACACAACTTCAATCTTAGCGAAACTAAAAATGTGGTTTCCTCAAACTAATAGCACTAGATGGGAAGAACTTGAAAGAACCCAAATGCAGGGAAATAATCTCTATCACTTCCTTTTTGTCAGTCAACACAGATCCCTACAATCTACATCATTGTCCCCTACTATAAGGGCCTCTCTTCAGGTTTGAAATCACTCCTAACTACTCCCTTCCAAGATTCTACACCTACTTCACTCCCCCTACCGCTTTTAGGCTTACTCACCATCATACCTGACTTAAATGTAACTAGATGGGTGGAAAAGGGGATTAAGGGAATAGAAGACCTAATGATAGGACCAGCTCCCAAAATCCTCATGCCCAGTACACACGATAGGATTTTCCGATGGAAAATTTTCGATAGGAGCTTGTTGTCAGAAATTCCGACAGTGTGTAGGCTCCATCGGACATTTTCCATCGGAATTTCCGACACACAAAATTTGAGATCTGGATCTCAAATTTTCCGACAGCGAAATCCGTTGTCGTAAATTTCGATTGTGTGTACACAATTCCGATGCACAAAATTCCACACATGCTCAGAATCAAGCAGAAGAGCCGCACTGGCTATTGAACTTCATTTTCCCCGGCTCGTCATACGTGTTGTACATCACAGCGTTCTTGACGCTCGGAATTTATGACAAGATTTGTGTGACCGTGTGTATGCAAGACAAGTTTGAGCCAACATCCGTCGGAAAAAAAACATGGATTTTGTTGTCGGAAAATCCTATCGTGTGTACAGGGCATTAGATCCCTACAGATAGAATATGCCTTATCCAGCTCAGATTATTACACTTACCTACAGATAAACCACTTTATTTGTTCCAACTTAAATACCGGCATAAAATTACCATGGAAAGTAACTCACTACTTCACAAAGCCTAATACTAAGATAAAAGGAATATCATTATTTTACAACCTGCTTAATCTTAATAATAAAGATGTATTTACTAAGACTTCCCACATACAAGCAAGGGAAAAAGACCTAGGCACTAATTACGCCTTTAAACAGTGGCAAAAGGCACTCCACATCACATACGCAGCGACAAGAAGTGTGAATCTATGGGAATTGACACAAAAAATTTTGCTTAGATGGTACCTAACGCCCTACAGGATTGCTAAATTTTCTCCACATACTCCTCATACATGCTGGAGGAACTGCGGAGCAGTGGGTACACTATACCACATAGTCTGGTCCTGCCCTGCTATCGCCACCTTTTGGACTGTGGTATTTCGGCTACTTACACAAGCTGTGAAGATAAAGAAACCTCTATCACTAGGTCTTGCACTCTTGTCATTAGACATAGAATCATTACCGATAGACACCAGAAAGCCGTCCACATTCTTTTAAGTGCAAGAGTAATATTGGTACGCCATTGGAGAGACCAGGTGGCCCCCTCTATCCAGGAAGTTATAATGATAACTAACACACACGCTGCATATGAGATGATGGTCCCCTCAACACAAGACAGACACCAAAAGGCTAACTCTCTGTATAAGATGTGGTTAGAATGGTACAAAATATAATCTAGGAACTAAATATGATCTTTACCTAGAATCAAACCCCTTGACTGTGCTATACTTGTTTAACCTTGTTACTTTGTTATGTTACAATACAATCTTGTTTAGAAAATGTTTTCTTTTTCTTTCCTATATACACCTCAGCCCTAGTTGTTAATGTTAGGACTGATCATGGACATATGTAGACAAAATAAATGGACCAGTAGAGGTCTCTTGTGACATCATTATTGAACATTTTACTCTGTACTTGTACCATTACCTATGAATCCAAACAAATATAAATGTCTTAAATGTCCTTTCCCTTTTTTTTTAAATTGTTTATTTATTAAGTATTTTTCAAGTATACATAAACAGAGTATAAAAAATATATATAAAACACAAAGCGCTGTGATGCTAAATAGCTGATAATTACACATAAAACCAAGTGAGGCTGCTATCAAAAGAGAGTGTTTTCAGAGTCACTTAAAAAGAATAAATAATGATATTTGAAGCGCTTCACAATGTGCATGAAAATGAATATATAAGAATAAATATAAATAGTCAAATAAATCCAGCGGTGAGTAAAAATTCCTAAAAAATCCAGCAATCAAAATAGTGTAAAATTATAAAAAAATTGTGACACCAAATGTGTAAAAAATTCACATAAAAAATCCACATAAAAATAAATATATAGGGATGTATTCAGAAGGATCAATTATACAGGTGTAGAATCCTGATTGGTATAGAGCTTTTGATCACTTGCAAAGCTGTTTAAAAACACTTGCTTAATTAAGGTGCTCATTGATCTTTATAGTACCAATGTGTTTTTTGCTTCTATTCACAACCAATGTGAGAATCATAAACAGGCAGATAAGAGAAAAAAACAATCATTGTGCAATAGTTAGGATACCAAGTTACACAGGCAAACTTCAATCCACTCACGTGTGCCTTATAATGATAAGGCATATGCAGGTTTTACTATAGCAGTCAGCCGCCTTAGACAGGAGCAGATTCAGTGCAGTACACTGTGTGAAACTGCTGATCTGCACAGAGCGTCCTTGGCTCCTCCCATGCGTTACATCACAGTCACGTGACTTTTTCAAGGATAATACAAGCTCTGACGGACTCAGCTTTATAGCACAACAGCAGAGTGGTTGCCATGGCTACAGCATGAGTTTGTCATCATCCTGCTTCCTGCATAAACTTCAATCCTGTTAAAACCTACTTTTATTAGACATGTAATTCATATGAATATCGTTGGTTTATCAAAACCACGATTCCATGTGTAAAAAACGCAGTGTGTAAAAAGTAAAAAATATATATATTGATATCTCTAATCACGTTTACTTCTTCAACTCCCTCCAGTGGTCACAATTGGTATAACATCTCACAGAGGGAGTATATGGCAAAGCATTGTCTCTAATGGTTTTGATAATTGACCAGTGCCCCATGATATCACAAAAATGGGGTATCCACATGCTCTGCTCATAAATGTATGGAAAACGGAGTAAACAAGATGACATGATATATATATATATATATATATATATATATATATATATATATATATATATATATATATATATATATATATATATATATATAAATATACATATATAAAATTAAAATAAGATATGATATGAGAAATAGGGAAATAATATTAAAATATAAAATTAAAATCTAAAAATTCCATGATAGAATATTGCAAAAATGGATGATGACCATTATTTATATGCTAGAACTGAACCAAATATTGCCACTCAGAAAAAAACTGGTATTGGACAAATAATGAGAATATTGGACCAAAAAATAAATAAAAATAAAAAATAAAAAATAAAATATAAAAAATAAAAATAAAATATATACCATAAAAAATATATATATAAATCTGAAAAACCTCTAAAAATCAGAAATAAAACAATTCAGGTCGAATTCAATGTTCAAACCATGGGGTTCTAATGTACCCATCTGGAATATCCATTTGGATTCATTCTTGCTGAGTTCCCTCACTTTATGGGAACCCCTCCAATGAGCCGTATTCTTTTGAATAGCCCAGAATTGGAGACCCCTAGGGTCTCTGTTATGATACCTATCAAAATGTTTTGAAACACTGTGTTTTGGATAGCCTTTTCTAATGTTCTGGATATGCTCTCTTATTCTCTTCCACATTGGTCGCTTCGTTCTGCCAATGTATTGGAGGGAGCAGGAGCACTGTAAAGCATATACCACCCCCTCAGTCCTGCAAGATATAAAATCCTTTATTTCAAATTCTTGTCCAGTATTTGTTGAAGAAAATTTCTGATGTTTGTATCCATTTTGATTAGTATTTATGCAGGCATAACACCTTTTACAGGGATAGAATCCTTTACCCTGAAAAAAGGTTAAATCAGTTATTCTCTTGGGTGGGTTGGGTACATTTTTAGCTATGATGTCCCTTAGAGTTGGAGCTCGTCTATAAATGAATCTCGGTTTTTCTGGGAGTATATTTGCCAAAGAAGTATCAGTTTTTAAAATAGACCAATGTCTTTTTATAATCCTCTCCATCCTCCTGCGTTGTACACTGAAGTCCATTATCAGAGGTATGTCATCTGTTTTGTCATTTACCTTGATTTTATCTTGGATCAGTGCTTCTCTTGAGGTTTGATTGACTTCTGTTATTTTTTCTTCTATAAAACATTTATTGTACCCTTTTTCTTCAAACCTCTTACCATGGCTCATAGTGGCAACTCGTTACTGGTATATAGCTGTTCCTTTCCACCAGTTTGAAGAAAGTTTTTGTGCTGATGATATTGGCTGTTAGTTCTATTTCAAGATCAAGGAACTGGATTTTAGTCTCACTAATTTGATGTTCAAGTTTAATATTTTTTTGGTTCATATTCAAACGTTGGAAAAAGGATCTTAAACTCAGTTCATCACCCTTCCAAATAATAATACAATCGTCTATGAATCTTTTATATAGAACCAGTTCCTTTGGAGTATTTAAAAAGATGGCATCCTCCTCCCATTTTGCCATGAATATGTTGGCTACACTTGGGGCATATTTAGCTCCCATCCCAATACCCGTTAGTTGTCGAAAATAATTGTCATTATACCAGAAGTAGTTATGTTGAATACCAAAGGCCAGGCTTCTAAGAAGAAATCTTTTCTGTTTAGAAATGAGATGGCTGAATGAATCCATAGCCCATTTAGATGCTTCTATTGCATCGCTATGTTCAATTATTGTGTACAGTGAAGCAACATCAGCAGTTGCTAACAGATATCTTCCATTAGGGTCCAGGGTCAGAGATTTTAATATTTGTAATAAATGTTTGGTATCACGTAGATAAGCTTTAGTGTTAGGTACTAGGGGTTGCAAGAATTTGTCCACATATTCCCCTAATCTTGCATTGATCGATTGAATCCCATTAATGTTGGGTCTTCCTGGTGGTGCCTCAGCATTCTTATGGATCTTCGGGATGGTGTAAATGATTGGAACTCTACATGTATCCGGTACTAAATATCTAGATTCTTTTTTGGATAGAATATTTTTGTTGATTCCTTTTTGAATCAAAGAGGACAGATCTCGTTTGTATTCTCTAGTAGGATTGCTACTGAGTTTCAGATATGTGTTATTATCGTTAAGTTGTCCCATCAGTTCCTGGTGGTAGTATTCCTTAGTTAGTACTACAATGGCGCCCCCTTTGTAGGCCGGTCTAATTATAATATCTTTATTTGCTTCCAATTGTTTTATACCTTGTTGTATATGCTGGGATTCCGAGATTCTACTGAACTTGAGTTGTTCCAGGTCTTTGATCACCATTTTTTTTAAACACCTCAATATGTTCATTATTTGTAGAGGGTGGATTGAATAGTGACTTATTTCTTAAATCACTATGCTGTACTCCTCTGCCAAGTTCCACTCCTTTGTTCAATGTAGATGGTGGTCTGGATAATAAGTATTTATTAATATTCAATTGCCTGGTGTATTTTTGTATGTCAATATACATCTGGAATTTGTCCAGATTCTTTTTTGGTGCATATTTAAGGCCTTTGTCCAGTGTGATTAATTCCGCTCGTGTGAGCTCTTTGCCGCTGAGGTTGTAGATGCCTTCCCCTAGTACTCTCTTTTTCTTTTGGGTTTGCCATCCTGCTCTGCATCCCCTTTTATGGTGTTTGGACTTCTTTCTCTGTTTGTATATTCCTGTAGGGGTGGGGGATCTTCGTTTCTGCGGAAATCTAAAAAAGATCTTGACTGTTCTTCCTCTATGTAATTTCTAAGAGGCTCGTATCTATTGGTGGTAGGCAATGGGCTCCTCCTATCAGGATATCTGTATTGGTCGTATTCTCTGGTCCCATTCCTATTACCATTGGACTGGTGGTCTCGAGATTCACCATTGCTCTGTTGATAGTCCCTATGATCTCTCCTATCCTGATCATACCGATAATCCCTTGGCTGATCCCTATGAGGTTGTTGGTAGGAGTTTCTGGGGTCATTTCTGGAATTATATTGATTTTCTCTTGGTTCAGTTCTAGTTGAATGTTGATAGTATCCTTGTTCCCCATACCTGGGGTACCTGCCATTTTCCACCTGATCATATTGCAATTCATTACCTGATTGGTGCGATCTTGATTGATTGTAGGGTGGATAGTGGGGTTTGTTTGGTCTTTTATTAGCATTATTTTTCCAGTAAGGTCTTCTTGGTGATTTATTTTTTGTTTTGTTCCTCCACCAAGGTTTTGGTGTTCTTGATCCATTGTCATGTGTGTTACTTTGTTCCCATTGTTTCTGTTGGTTATATCTTGGGGTTTCTGGTGTCCTGGATCCCCTTCCTTGAAGTCCTATAATATGTATTTCTCCTGGGGCTAACTATCCTCACCTCTCTATCTGGTGATGAGGCTATAGACCCAGTTTTACCTTGTTTGGCATTGATTTGCCAATTGAAAACCTGTTTTAACTGATAATCATTGGTATCTCTGAGGTATTTTCTCTTTTTCCTTTGTTTCAATTTAACATCTTTCTGTTCTAACACTTTATTCAGTTGTTGAGTTAGTGATGAAAAAGGTGCTGTCTCTTTAAAAGGGTCCAGTGCGGTTTTGCATGCAGCAATTTGCTGGTTAATCATGTTTAATTTCCTTTGTTTCCTTTTTAAGGCAAAATGTACTAGATCCAGACCTTTATCGTTAAAAAAATTATACCACTCATTAGTTGCGTCTTGATCTGTCAAACCATCACAGATAGGTACATCCCATCTCAATCTTCTCGGGACAATTTTATCTTTAATGTATTGTTCATGAGCAGCTATGTCCCACCATAGGCTCACCTTTTTTTCCATTAGGTGGCCGAATTTCCTAAAATTGTTGTCTAAATCACCCTTATCGGTGCTAGGTGCAGTGGAAAAAACATTTTCCAAATTAATTGTGCATTTTTCAATAAAATCAAAAATATCCATCACTGCAGCTATATGTGAAAAAACTGAAAAATAAGTGGAAAAAATATATATAAAACACAAAGCGCTGTGATGCTAAATAGCTGATAATTACACATAAAACCAAGTGAGGCTGCTATCAAAAGAGAGTGTTCTCACCCTGGACCCTAATGGAAGATATCTGTTAGCAACTGCTGATGTTGCTTCACTGTACACAATAATTGAACATAGCGATGCAATAGAAGCATCTAAATGGGCTATGGATTCATTCAGCCATCTCATTTCTAAACAGAAAAGATTTCTTCTTAGAAGCCTGGCCTTTGGTATTCAACATAACTACTTCTGGTATAATGACAATTATTTTCGACAACTAACGGGTATTGGGATGGGAGCTAAATATGCCCCAAGTGTAGCCAACATATTCATGGCAAAATGGGAGGAGGATGCCATCTTTTTAAATACCCCAAAGGAACTGGTTCTATATAAAAGATTCATAGACGATTGTATTATTATTTGGAAGGGTGATGAACTGAGTTTAAGATCCTTTTTCCAACGTTTGAATATGAACCAAAAAAAATATTAAACTTGAACATCAAATTAGTGAGACTAAAATCCAGTTCCTTGATCTTGAAATAGAACTAACAGCCAATATTATCAGCACAAAAACTTTCTTCAAACCGGTGGAAAGGAACAGCTATATACCAGTAACGAGTTGCCACTATGAGCCATGGTTAATCAACATTCCGAAGGGCCAGTTTATTCGCTTACGGAGAAATTTTTCAGAAAATAATGACTATCTTAAACAAGCTCAGTGGATAGGTAAGAGGTTTGAAGAAAAAGGGTACAATAAATGTTTTATAGAAGAAAAAATAACAGAAGTCAATCAAACCTCAAGAGAAGCACTGATCCAAGATAAAATCAAGGTAAATGACAAAACAGATGACATACCTCTGATAATGGACTTCAGTGTACAACACAGGAGGATGGAGAGGATTATAAAAAGACATTGGTCTATTTTAAAAACTGATACTACTTTGGCAAATATACTCCCAGAAAAACCGAGATTCATTTATAAACGAGCTCCAACTCTAAGGGACATCATAGCTAAAAATGTACCCAACCCACCCAAGAGAATAACTGATTTAACCTTTTTTCAGGGTAAAGGATTCTATCCCTGTAAAAGGTGTTATGCCTGCATAAATACTAATCAAAATGGATACAAATGTCAGAAATTTTCTTCAACAAATACTGGACAAGAATTTGAAATAAAGGATTTTATATCTTGCAGGACTGAGGGGGTGGTATATGCTTTACAGTGCTCCTGCTCCCTCCAATACATTGGCAGAACGAAGCGACCAATGTGGAAGAGAATAAGAGAGCATATCCAGAACATTAGAAAAGGCTATCCAAAACACAGGGTTTCAAAACATTTTGATAGGTATCATAACAGAGACCCTAGGGGTCTCCAATTCTGGGCTATTCAAAAGAATAAGGCTCATTGGAGGGGTTCCCATAAAGTGAGGGAACTCAGCAAGAATGAATCCAAATGGATATTCCAGATGGGAACATTAGAACCCCATGGTTTGAACATTGAATTCAACCTGAATTGTTTTATTTCTGATTTTTAGAGGTTTTTCAGATTTATATATATATATATATTTTTTTTTTTTTTTTTTTTATGGCATATATTTTATTTTTATTTTTTATATTTTATTTTTATTTATTTTTTGGTCCAATATTCTCATTATTTGTCCAATACCAGTTTTTTCTGAGTGGCAATATTTGGTTCAGTTCTAGCATATAAATAATGGTCATCATCCATTTTTGCAATATTCTATCATGGAATTTTTAGATTTTAACTTTATATTTTAATATTATTTCCCTATTTCTTATATCATATCTTATTTTAATTTTATATATGTATATGTTATATATATATATATATATATATATATATATATATATATATATATATATATATATATATATATATATATATATATATCATGTCATCTTGTTTACTCCGTTTTCCATACATTTATGAGCAGAGCATGTGGATACCCCATTTTTGTGATATCATGGGGCACTGGTCAATTATCAAAACCATTAGAGACAATGCTTTGCCATATACTCCCTCTGTGAGATGTTATACCAATTGTGACCACTGGAGGGAGTTGAAGAAGTAAACGTGATTAGAGATATCAATATATATATTTTTCACTTTTTACACACTGCGTTTTTTACACATGGAATCGTGGTTTTGATAAACCAACGATATTCATATGAATTACATGTCTAATAAAAGTAGGTTTTAACAGGATTGAAGTTTATGCAGGAAGCAGGATGATGACAAACTCATGCTGTAGCCATGGCAACCACTCTGCTGTTGTGCTATAAAGCTGAGTCCGTCAGAGCTTGTATTATCCTTGAAAAAGTCACGTGACTGTGATGTAACGCGTGGGAGGAGCCAAGGACGCTCTGTGCAGATCAGCAGTTTCACACAGTGTACTGCACTGAATCTGCTCCTGTCTAAGGCGGCTGACTGCTATAGTAAAACCTGCATATGCCTTATCATTATAAGGCACACGTGAGTGGATTGAAGTTTGCCTGTGTACCTTGGTATCCTAACTATTGCACAATGATTGTTTTTTTCTCTTATCTGCCTGTTTATGATTCATACATTGGTTGTGAATAGAAGCAAAAAACACATTGGTACTATAAAGATCAATGAGCACCTTAATTAAGCAAGTGTTTTTAAACAGCTTTGCTAGTGATCAAAAGCTCTATACCAATCAGGATTCTACACCTGTATAATTGATCCTTCTGAATACATCCCTATATATTTATTTTTATGTGGATTTTTTATGTGAATTTTTTACACATTTGGTGTCACTAATTTTTTATAATTTTACACTATTTTGATTGCTGGATTTTTTAGGAATTTTTACTCACCGCTGCATTTATTTGACTATTTATATTTATTCTTATATATTCATTTTCATGCACATTGTGAAGCGCTTCAAATATCATTATTTATAAACAGAGTATACATTCACATAGAAAAGTCATCAAAAGCAGTATAATCCTAATGAAGGAATATTTTTGTGGCATATTATGCATTTAGGAAAGTAACATAAAGTGTCAAATGATTGTCAGACATTACATACACATCATGGTAAAGAATAAGAGGATTAATTAGTGAAACAATTGCAATGTTGTGGTCATTGCCATTATTTTCCTCGTACAGTAGAGTAATCTGTCATTTCACCCCCTTAACTCAAGACTACCTGGGGATTCTCTATGTTATATTCAGAGGATTCCCAGTTCCCCCATATAGCATCAAATCTAGGGAGGCAATCATCAATTATGGCTGTGATATGTTCCATCCTGCGAATATCTGCGATGGCTGACAAAAATTTTGCAAAAGTAGGGGGGTACTAGCTAACCAACATTGGGGTATAACCCGTTTAGCTGCTAATAAAATGAAAGCCATCAGTTTCCTGAGGGTTTTTGGCGTTTTTAGGAGGGATAAGCCTAGTAAGAGATGTATAGGTTGGTGGGGTACAGGGATATCTAGGACCTTCTCCAAAAGGGCATGAATCTGTGACCAGTATGGCATGATCAAAGGACATTCCCAAAATATGTGGAAATGGGTGCCTAAAGATGAACCACATCTCCAGCACTGCCCAGAGGTTGTCAGTTTCTGTCTTAATAGGAGTTCCGGGGTCCTGTACCAGAACATCAGTATTTTGTAAGTTGTTTCCTTCTGAATCACACATCTAGATATCTTAGATCCACTTTCCCAGATATTCTTCCATTCACTTAATAAGATAGGTCTGTTTAAAATGTGGGACCATTTCCACATATATGTGTGAGTCTGCTCTGTGATGGGGGAGGCATGATGTAGGATTTTATAAATAGTAGATATCTGGAGCACACCATTTTAAATTCAGTAGGTATGGATAGGGTCAGTTGTGGGATTTTGGTGGAAAAAAAATGTTTAATTTGTAGGAAAGAATAAAAAAGGTTTTTCGGGATTCTATATTTAGATTGTAGGTCAGAGAAAGTAAGGAGTTTACGTGTCACTGGGTTAACCAGGTGACGTAGTTGAAAAATACAAGCTTTTGTTCATGGCAACATGGCGTCGTAAGAAAGGCTATCAGGGATCTCTGGATTAAAAGTGATATTTATTAAAGGAGCGCATGGAGACAAAAGCGTATATTTACTAAAGCAACTTTTCCATATTGCAAGTGTAAACAACATGGGACTCAAACTAATTTTACGTAGTTGAAAGATGAATTTGTCTGAGGATGGCCATAACATGCAACATGGGTGTGCGGGTACTGTAATGCCCATTTCTATTTTAAACCATTTACTAGGTGCATATCTAGACGTCCAAGAGGTGATGGCTCTTAGATGTGAAGCGTAGTAATACTTAATTATGTCAGGGGCCCCCAAACCTCCACCAGCTCGGGTTGCAAAAAGTACTGTGCTAGCTATCCTATGGGATTTAGGATTCCATATAAAGTTTAAGAAATTTTGTTGGATTAGCTTTAATTGGGACATTGGAATCTTAACTGGAAGGGTCTCAAAGAGATAGAGGAGCTTAGGGAGCACCGACATTTTGAGGACATTTATCTTTCCAAGAAGGGATAAGGGAAGCTTTGTCCATGTCTTCAATAATTTGTTAATCTCTATAAACATAGGGGGAAAATTGGCCTGAAAAAGAGTAGAATATGAGGAGGTCAAGTGGACACCTAGGTAATTTAATGAGTGAGGGCACCATCAATACTTGAAATTTTCCTGTAAAGTCGAGAACATAGTTGTTGAGAGGTTAATAGGGAGGGCTTCAGTTTTGGTCGGGTTTATTTTAAAGCCTGAAATATTTCCAAATTGATTTAGGATTGCATGGAGAGAAGGAAGTGAAATATGGAGGTTTGTCAATGTTAATAAGATATCATCAGCGAATAAGGACAGCTTGTACTCCCGATGTCTCAGCGCCATTCCCCCTATGTCTGGGTGGGAGCGAATAGCTTTGGCTAAAGGTTCCAGACTGAGAATGAAAAGCAAAGGGGACAAGGGGCACCCCTGTAGGGTGCCGTTACTTAAGAAGAATGGCGGAGAGACATGGGAAGACAATTGTAACTGGGAAGTGGGCGTAGAGTAAAGCGCTTTCAGAGCGTATATAAAGGGACCTGAAAATCCATATCTAGCCAAAATAGCGAACATAAATGACCAGTTTAGGCGATCAAATGCCTTCTGGGCATCTAAACTAAGGATTAACGCAGGTGTTTTAGTTTTAGTCAATAGGTCAATAAGATTGATAGTTCTTCTAGTGTTGTCTTCTGCGTGTCTAGTGGGAACAAAACCAACCTGGTCCTTATGTATGAATGAGGGGAGAAGTAGGGATAATCTGTTAGCTAAAATTTTGGTGAAAATTTTATAATCAGAGTTCAAGAGAGCAATGGGACGATAGTTGTCTGGTAATGATAAGTCTTTGTCCGGTTTTGGGATAACTGTAATAAAGGCGTGGAGAAATTGGTAGTGTGGGACAACCCCTGACATCAGGGAGATAAATAGGTTTATCATATGGGGCAGTAGAACCGATAGGAAGCTTTTAAAATATGAATAAGGAAGTCCGTCAGGTCCAGGGGATCTGTGGGTCGGAAGTTGGTTTATAACCGTAGTAATCTCTGCAGCAGATATGGGTGCATTAAGTCCTAAGCGATCCTCAGGTGAGAGTGTAGGGAGATTTAGAGACGCAATGAAGGTATCAAATTTTTCTTGAGTAAATTCGGAATCTTGGTCTGTAGCCAAGCTGTTATAGAGTTTTTGGTAATAGTCACCAAAGACCCTGGACATGTGTTGGGGGCAATAGGTGGGTTTGCCATTGGATTGTAATATAAAATCAGGGATTAAGGCGGCTGGTCTTGGCTTTAATTTATTGACCAACATACTATGGGGCTTATTAGCAAATTTATAAAATTTTTGCTTGGACCAAAGCAAGGACTTAGCAAATGTATTCAGGTCTAGAGACTTGATGCGGTTACGCAATGATACCACGGATCTAAGGCGCCCCACTGTGGGATGGCTGAACCCGTCTGCTTTAGGGGTGATGATCTTTGGAGAGCTTGGTTTCGCTTAAGACGAGAACTTGCATGAAGATGCATTCTCCCCTGAAGACGGCCTTATGAGCCTTCCACAGAGTGGACGCCTCAGGAACCGAACCCTTGTTGATTTCAAAGAATTCAGTCAATTTTTTTCTGAAGATGGATATAAATATCAGGTATTTTAAGAAGGGTCTCATTAAGACGCCAATGACACATCCTAGATGTAGGCTTGGTTATAAGAAGGTCTAGTATTATGGGGGCGTGGTCCGACCATGTAATTGTATTAATTTCTGAGTTAACTACATATGACAATAGGAGTGCAAAAACAAAGAAATGGTCCAGTCTCGTATATAACTTGTGGGGGGGCGAATAAAATGTAAATTGTTTAGCTGTAGGATGTTTCAACCTCCAGGTATCAAAGAGGTTATGAGCTCTGATAAGTTTTCTAAAAGATGCAGCCAGTTTTTGGACCTGGGGAGGAGGGGTATGGGCAAAAATAGTAAACCTGTCTTTAGTCGGTGACATGCATAAATTAAAATCACCCCCAATGACCATGAAAGGTTGAGAGAAGGATTGCAGTTTTTCAAAAAATACCTCAAGAAATCCAATCTGTCTTGTATTGGGTGCATACACGTTGGCAAGGGTAAATGAGATGCTTTCGTGATCACAGTTCAGGAGAACAAAGTGGCCCCGGGGGTCTAAATATGTCGATTGGACACGTATGGTAGAATTACCTTTCAGTAATATGGCCACTCCAGCCTTTCCAGAGGGATTGGATGCTATATAAGCAGTGGGAAAATGTTTGGAAGCAAATTTAAAAGAGCCCTCCGCCTTGAAATGTGTCTCCTGAACCATGATCACTTCTGCTTTAGATGCCCTAAACTATTTCAACGCCAGCCAACGTTTGCGGATGGAACCCAAACCTTTAACATTGCATGAAAATATACTTACAGCCATAGCTCAGGTAAGTGAGTAAAGCATACATTACATTTAGAAAGTGGTAAGAATATGTGTACCATGATGTATAAAACGTATCAATAAAAACATCATTCATAACCATATGACAGTATTGTGGAACTTTAGAAATATAACTGTATTTTGAATGTGGATCAAAAAAAGATCCTATGTGTGAAGAAAAACTCACCAAAACAAGGAAAAGGGAAACAAAAAAAAAACAAAAAAAAAAAAAGAACCTCAGGAAATCACGGTCTCGATTCAAGACCATGTTGGGTGGGGCATGGCGGCCTACAAGATCAGTTGTGTAGGCCACCGCCCAATCCGAACAGCTTATAAAAAGGAAAAGAAAAACAGGGATCCGCCAACATGGAGGTTTTGTGTGGAAATGTAGAAAACAGGTATATGTGCGAGGCACTTCAGGGGTGGAAATTTGGCTCTGAGCCCAAAGTCTTAGAACACATACTGTAAGTCAAAAATAAGACCTACGTGCAAAAAGGGAATACAAAGATATTTCAAAGATCACTTTCAGGTAGGGCCTTTGAATGGTGTAGCTCTTTGAGGGGTGACTGGTGTCTTCCGTGACCTCTGGCGTACCGGGGTCCAGATTTTCCCAGGCATGGACACCTGTCGGGATTTGTGTCTGCAGGTCTTCATCTGGTATAGGAGGGAGACCTAGGTTCTTGATAAAAGTCTCACATTCCTACAGGTCTCGCATGGAGGGTTGTGATCCGTCTTTGATGACCGACAGTCGGAACGGGAAACCCCAACGATATGGGACTTGGTTTTGTTGCAAGTGAGAGGTGACTGGGCGTAAAGCGTGGCATTTAGCCAAGGTGATGGGAGCGGGTGATGATGTCCCTGGGGTTAGCACCGGGAGGAGGTTTGGGAGCCAGTGATCTATGTGCTCTATCAAGGCGCCATTCTATGTCAGGAATATGAGGTACCAACATGACAAAGAGAGCAAGGAGGTAGGGCCGAATTTCTTTATCTGGTATGGATTCAGGGACACCACGAATGCGTAGGTTCTGGCGGCGTTCTCTATTTTCAATATCCTCCTGCTGCATCTGTAGCTGTGAGACTGTATTTTTCAGGCCTGCATTTTCTTCCTCTAGGACATTGATATATTGAACCATTCGTCGAATTTAGTTTCTTAATTATCTGTATGTCCACCTAGCTGATCTATTTCACCCCTAAGCTCATGGGCTAGCTTATTTACTTCTCTGGTGATGTTATGGGTGATGCTGTGGAGCAGAGCCTGCAGCTTGGTATCTAAAACATCCACTGTCACGGGTAGTGACATTGCGGGGGAGTCAGGTGCGTGTGGGCACTGTGGAGGGTCTTCAGTAAACAGAGAGGGGTCGACCAACGGGAAATTGTCCGTTTGATTCACGGCTGCCTCTGGAGTGCTTGAGGCCGGGGAGTGAGGCCTCCGGAGGTATTTCTCCATTGAGTGGGCTTGCCGGAGCGCGGCCTGCGAAGCTTGCTTTGAGTATATGGTTTGTTGGTCTCCAATTTTACCCATGCACCGTTCGGAGGGTAGCTGTGGGGTTCCCTGGAAGGTTGGCGTGTCTCCCGAAGCTTGAAAAACTAGTATTGAGGAGTGGGAGATTCGGATATGCGGGCGGAGGCCAGAGCTCAGATCTCAGACGTCTTCCATATTTGCAAGCTGCGTGTGTGCCTTACATTTGTCTGTTATGAAGGTAATTATTTAAGTAGCTGTGGAAGGGCATAGTATTCCCAGTGGTGAACACCATTAAGTGAGTATAAAAGTGAGCTGTAAAGGATTGAGACAAAAGCAGCCGGGTGTATCTGGAGTCCCAAGATGGCCGCCGACCTCCACGTGTAGGCCGAAGCCGCGGACTTTCCTATGAGCAAGATCCGCTTCGTTTGGGCATAAGGAATCCTCACTGGTCACAGCTAATGGGTCAGTGGGCAGACACTGTCAGGGGTATTAGCTGTGTAAGGGGAGATACAGATAGTCCGCTACTCACTGTGCCCATGGGAGGAGGATGTGGCTGAATCAGTAGGCCGCAGGCCGCAGATTGACGCCAGGCCGCGGTATGTCGGGGCTCACGACGAGGAATCCACAGGCAGCTAGTCCCTGCTGTAGGCTCGTCCAATGTCCTCCGGAGGTGTGCTATTGGTGAGCTGAGATGGGGTGTTCGCTCAACCTCCGGATCTCGATGTGCAGGAGTGAAGGAGATGGCAGGCCTCAAGATGGCGGCGGGCCTCGAGCCCAGAGACCAGGGAGCAGAGCCAGGATACACACAACCGGGCAGAGTCTGCAGCAAAAAAGGCAGCTGTAGCTGTGGTATAAGATGTCCTGAGAGGTATGCTGGAGGTTTAAAAGATCTCCGGGGTGAGAGAAAGGGAGGATGGCAACGGATTTTCCCTGGCTGTGCAGAGCTCAGCACAAGCACGTCTTCCTTGCTCTGTCAGCTGCCGTCCTTTCCCTTTACTTCTGTATTGACAATATGTTGAAAACCAATAAAGAAATATTGAAACGAAAAAGCCTTTATCCCATTGTTGACGCCAAGATTGGCTACAGCTTTTAACTTGATTGAAGAAGACCATCCTCCTTCACTACATCTTCTCTAGGGATGAGCCGAACACCCCCCCGGTTCGGTTCGCACCAGAACTTGCGAACAGACCAAAACGTCGCACGAACGTTAGAACCCCATTAAAGTCTATGGGACTTGAACAATCAAAATCAAAAGTGCTCATTTTAAAGGCTAATTTGCATGGTATTGTCCTAAAAAGGGTTTTTGCAAAAAAAAGTTTTAAAAATGGCCGTTTTTTCGGGAGCAGTGATTTTAATAACGCTTAAAGTCAAACAATAGAAGTGTAATATTCCTTAAAATTTCGTACCTGGGGGGTGTCTATAGTATGCCTGTAAAGGGGCGCATGTTTCCCGTGTTTAGAACAGTCTAACAGCAAAATGACATTTCAAAGGAAAAAAGTCAATTAAAAATACTCGGAGCTATTAATGAATTGCTGGTCCGACAATACACCTAAAAGTTAATTGATAAAAACTGCATGGGATTTCCCCACAGGGGAACCCCGAACCAAAACTTAAAAAACAACTGGCGTGGGGGTCCCCCTAAATTTCATACCAGGCCCTTCAGGTCTGGTATGGATATTAAGGGGAACCCCACGACAAAAAAAAAAAAAAAATGACGTAGGGGTCCCCCTCAAAATTCATACCAGACCCTTCAGGTCTGGTATAGATTTTAAGGGGAACCCCACTCCATTTCACACACGGGGGGCAGGATCTGGGGGTCCCCTTGTTAAAGGGGGCTTCCAGATTCCATTAAGCCCCTCACCCGCAGACCCCCACAACCACCAGCCAAGGGTTGTGGGGATGAGGTCCTTGTCCTCATCAACATGGGGACAAGGTGCTTTGGTGCTAATAAGCACCCATTTCCATCTTATGATATCATACCAATTTTGTCTAATGAAATAAATGCATCTTACCTAAAAACCCACGCATTCCAAGTAAACAGCCATCTGCTCCTTCTCACATTATCAGCTCAGCATGACTGCCTTTCTCCAGCTTGCATGCCCTTTTATTACCTCAAAAGCTTTCACAAACAGGAAGTGATGGTTCCAACAGCCAATCACTTCTTACATTGCAAGTGACCTCACAGGAATTAAAAACAGGATGTGAATGACCATATAAGGATGTAACAGGATGTGAGAACACAGAAACCCTTCCAACAGGGTCAAAAACAGAACCAATCAAAGACATGTAAACATTCAAAATATGAATACAGTAGTGACTTGTGCAGACGGTGGTGTGCAAAACCATGTGGTAAGCACATGCCTTTGAACACAACCCTGTTACCAGTGATGCGAACCATACAAAAATTATTGTTCAGTTATCCATAATTTTCATATAGTTATGCTATAGTTCCCATGTACGCAGACATGTATGCTTGGAGTCATTAATGCAGTCGTCATGAGGTGGCCAAGCTCCTGATGAATGCATAATCTAACATCCCTAAAAGAGCAACATGTCCACAAGAAGGTTTCCGCATCCAATGGTCTTCCTCCAGCATCTGTATGTGCGAATACGCTTACATGAGAGTATTGCAGCAAAACTGACACTGGGGGACATCTGACAATATACATTAATACAATTTTCCACAACAGCTCCTCCTCTTTGTCATATCCTCCCATGTGTCCCTCGATGAATCTTGATCTTCTTCTTACACCTGGAAATGTATCAGTCCTTACAGTCCATATGAGTCCATAAAAAGGAAAACACGGCAACTCTGCTCTTCAGGAGGAATGAATTCTAGGGAAGACACGACATGGTGAGCTGTAGTAATCGCTGGTTGGTTTGGGATCCTCTGTGTCTTGTACGTGGGTCGGGCTTCGGGGCATCTCATCGGGGAAGATGTGGTCATCTGCTCAGGCTCTGGTCACGTGTCCAATCAGGCAACAGGAGCCCCTCATCATGGCATATAGAAGGAATAGAAACAAAAACAACATGAGTATACTGTATATACCCCTACTTCATTCACTATGATCAGCTGCAAAATAAAATAATTAAATCCCCAATGATTCCCAAACCCTTAGAAGGATTCCAACCTTCACTATCTATAGCTCTGGCTTTGCCTTGTAGGGACCTAAACTTTATCCATATGGGCCTGAACTTTGTCACTACTATCCCCGATCCAGATATAACAATCTTTACTTATGAATTCCCAGAAACCCCCTTGGACTGTGGGAACTTCCTTGTACCTTCAACAGTTACATGAAAACATCTCATCCTCTATGGATGAGAAATTGTTCAAGCGTTTCATAAGCTCAAGCCCCCATCGTGTACAAGCAATTCCCTTCCAGCTGTCCCTGCCATTCTTACCTTCTCTCGCGCCATCAGATCCTCATGATCGGCCGCGACATAAGATGCTGGGACAAGTTTCACCAGCACACATGAACCTCTTGCCTTAGGGGAATTACCTTATAAGCTGCAGATCTGCATTAATACCAAACTACTGTTGAAGCACACTTGTGGGCTACCTAGTTATCCTGATACCAAAGCTGGCAAGAACCAGAGCTATTGTTAAAATTATAATTAATTTTACCCTCTAGAAATGTTTTGTTAAGTTCCATTGACAGGTGTCTGTTTGGATTTTACTAGTCTGTCAAAACTCCTCACACCAATATGAACGTCACATATAGCATGTACCGCCGTCATCGCTGGGGCACTAGTAGACCCGACCACGTGTCCTGTTCGCTTTCTTAGCTAGTTGGAAAATACACTTTAAAAATATAAATAAACAAAGATACTCCTCATCCTTTTGGTGTAGTTGATCCGCTTCTTGCAGTGGCTGGCGTGGTCTCATCCCTCAAGCTGCTTTACAATGACCCAGTCACCTGGTTGGAAAGAATGTAAACTGGTTATTGTGTCAGGGTCCAGGATGGACTCGTGAACCCTGTGGTGGACCTTTTGAAATTCATGTTACAGTGATTGCACCTACCTCATCAGCTGAGAATGTAGGTGACAGCTAATGAGGAAAGTACAATTGTGTTTTTGGTTGACCTCCAAACAAACCTCATATGACAATAACCCAGACATCGGGACTGTGGTCACTGCATAACCTGTGTGTGGCTTACCATCTGGGGTGTAATACCTGGAACCAGTGACAAAAAGGTTCTTAGCATCTGGGATGGGAGCCTACTTCACCAGACTGCTGCTTGCTGATTCAAATTCTATCAAAGAAAGACAGTCTTGGCACAAACTTGGTTAGAATTACAAAGGTTAGTATTGTTGGTTTGAAAATGTGTCATTCTCACCACTCCCATCCCCCCTTTTCTTCCCTTCATATTACAAACTGGAGGAAGACATGCAGGGTATGATAATAATATAATAGCCTATGATACTTTTACCTTCTTATACACCTGTACACACACTTTCAGAAACTCTTTGGACCTGAAAAGATACTTATAAACAAAAGTTATTACTCTATCCTTCAAAGAAAGGTAAACAATACAACATTCATGTACATTGGTAAATTGTCACTTGACATTCCACAAAACCGATAATAACTAAACCCTCTGTAAATCTTACTTTCACGTTTTTACTAAAATACAACAGCCGCGACACGCAAGAGGGCTGTCGCGGTAGGTTCAAACATCTTGTTACTATATACAAACATACAAACATTGAGAGTCTAGGGTTGTCCCGATACCACTTTTTTAGGACCGAGTACAAGTACCGATACTTTTTTTCAAGTACTCGCCGATACCGAATACCGATACTTTTTTTTATGTCACGTGACAGTGTTTTTTTTGGGGGGTTTTTTTGTTTTTTGGGGGGGGGGGAGGGGGTGAACGGTGTATGTGTGTGTGGTTTTTTTTATTTACAATTTTTATTTTTTACAATAATTTTTTTTATTCTTTATTGCAATATGTGTTTTTTTTTTTTTTTTTTAATCAGCCCTGTTGGGGGGCTTTGGTGAGATATCAGGGGTCTTAACAGACCCCCGATATCTCCCCTTTGAGGCAGAGAAAGAGACAGAGGATAGAGATTCCCCAGTCCCTTTCTCTGCAGCCTCAGCTGCACTGAGAATGAATGGAGTGAAAATAGCGGCTCCTCTCCATTCATAAACTGACACATAGTAATCACAGGAGATTACAATGTTTCAGTTATGTGAATGGACAGAGTCAGCTGACTCTGTCCATTCACAAAGGAAGGAGGAGGAGGACGCGGAACGGAGGGGGACAGAGAAGGAGAGGGGAACGGAGGGGACAGCGGAGAGACACAGGGAAATTGAGAGGAACGGAGGGGACAGCGGAGAGACACAGGGAAATTGAGAGGAACGGAGGGGACAGCGGAGAGGCACAGATAAGGAGAGAGGAACGGAGGGGACAGCGGAGAGGCACAGACAAGGAGAGAGGAATGGAGGGGACAGCGGAGGGGGACAGAGGAACGGAGGGGGCATGGAGGAGGATGCAGTGACAGTCAGCGGTGAGCGATCACCGCTGTATGTCACTAAGCAGCTGAAAGCTGCTGGGGGAGAATCTTGTAACTCCCCCACGCGCCGATCACAGCTGTCTTCCAGGTATCGGGAGAAGCATCGGGAGCATTTGCCCGAGTACAAGTACTTGGGCAAATGCTCGGTATCAGTGCCGATACTGATACTAGTATCGGTATCGGGACAACCCTAATTGAGACAAACATTTAGATACAAATGTGGGGGAGATATTTCATAGTTCCCAAAAACGAAAATGAAAAAAAAATAAAAATGACCAGATGGAATGCTGCCTTCACTCTTTTAGTGATAGAAAAAGAATACAATTTTAAAAGCATGAGAGCATTTCGAAATCTATGCATGGACCAGCCACACAAAGTTCAAAAACAGGCCTGTGTATTTTTAATCACACAAACGTGTACTACGCATCCATCAACTCACTCAACATTACAGATTTCTGAAGCCACAGTCGCGCTACATCAACTCTAGAGGGATACCCAAAATAGTATCCTTAGACCAACTATGTCAATCTTTCTGGGGTTTAATGGCCTTTTCCTCAGAACTAGACTCCATGCTCTTGTGCATCCGTCTGACTGTGGGAAGCCTTGCATTCCTTCCCTTGCATGGACTGCCATTGCCCATGGCGATTCAAATCGGCTTATCGTCTTATCCCTATGTCCAGGGAAACCCCTGCACCAATTTCGGAGACCACCGCCCGGTGTCTTCTTACACAGTGGATTGACAGACTACAAATTAGTCACTCAACTAGAAACCCTAAAATGAGGCATCAACTCTATGGCTTGTTGTCCCAACACTTTTGGCACGGAACTACAGAGTACCACTCTTTTAACAACCAACTATTAACTATGCCAAATGATTCGCCAACAACCACAGATCACCCCCCAAATTATGTCTCAACCCCTCACAGTGTATGCATACACAAGCGCATTGCGCTGTACGACCGTACACTGCGTCGCCAGACGAATCTACACAGAGCACTTTTGCCTGCTTTTTTTTTTTACACAACACTGCAGCTTCTCTCTGTACCTAGATATTACAACAATAACTTGGATGCCTCCTGTTTGCTCTCTACCAAAACTGTATTACAGTATAAACCTTAATATAATTTAAAAATAAAAATGATTTTGTCTTTCCAAACACAAGTCAAAAGACCCCAAGCCCCTCCCACCAACTTCCTGCTGCACACCTGAGTAGGAAGAGGGAGGGGGAGGGGAACCTTGAATAGCTTCATATTTTGTCTATCAAGAATCTATGGCTAACATCAACAAATAAAAACTTTTTTTCCAGGAGTGGGTGGAGTAAGCCCCCATATTGCAAATGGGAGGGAATCCCCCTTGACGCACATATCCCCTGGGAAGTCAAACCACAAGTTTTGAGACAGAAATACCACACAATAGTGTAACAAAAGCCAAAAACTGAAACTCCTGCAAAAAGACGGCTGAAGGAGTTCAATCAAAGTCTTTTCCCTTCCACTGCAGCCACAAACAAAATGGCGCCATTAACATATGAAATTTAGTTGTTGATCCCTCCAAAATCGAGATTTCTTCACTAGAAACATAAACTTCTTTAAAACAATTGGAATTAAATTTAAAACACTTTCAAATGGCAGTATTTTCCCATTGTCCTTCCGAGCACAAATCTCATTTGCTTGTGTGATACTCCAAGCTCCCCCCCCACCAACTTCCTGTTGATACATAAAATGCTGCATGCCCGGCTCTAAAACCCCTCAAACTGGTTTATTTACATATCAATGTACAGGAAAAGGGAGGGGAGGGATACTGCAGGCTAGCAAAGGTTAGCTAAAGCGATACAAGCCTCAAAACAATGAAATGCCCTCTGAGAAACTCCCAAACATTAAAAAAATTAAAACAACACACACCGCTGTGTACAAAAATTCAGTTAAAGCTAGTCTTGTTATCCATTGAAATTCAGTGCAAAGTAGAGATTTCACTCAAAACCAATATTCAATACAGAAAACGCAATAGCTTCCTTGAAAAGTATGTAAACAGTACAAAAATAGAATTCACTTAAAAGGAAATGGTGGCAGGGGCGTGGCGTCCGAGCCCGAAGATGGCCGCTTAGCTCCCGAGCTCCGCCACTCCACTGGGGGAATCCGCTACCATCGGAGCGATCGATAGTGCCATCCGCCGCCATCCGACCCATCAGAGGCCCGTGCACACTCAGAGATGCCGCGGAGACGAAAGGACCCTCCGCCGCAGCTCAGCAAACTACCGGAGTATTTCTCCGCCTCGCGGCCTAGCCAAAATGGCGCCCGGCCGAAACAAAAGCAGCAGCAGGCCGCATCCACGAGCTGTGCGCCCGGCCGTACTAACGCCGATCCACAGACCCAGCACAGCGGTTCGTCCTCAGCAGCTTCCACCCCCACTACAAGAAGTCCGGTTAAATCCAGGCAGAGGACGGCCTCTCCACAGGGGAATCAACATCATCAAGCAATGGAGGTGAGAACACATACCCCCCCACATGCCCAGGCCTCAGCCGCCTCAGATCCTATAGAGGGATTCCCTACCACAGGACAACCTATATCAGACACTGTCCTTAAGGAGATGCTATTATCCCTGAGGGCATCCCTGCATCAAGACATGCTGATGACAGTACAACAGTGTCAAGCTGAAGTACAGGCCCTGGGAGGGAGAGTAGATTACATTGAGAATACACTAGCATCTCATGGGTCCTCTTTCAACAAGATGGTGGATGCTCACACCATTCACTCTGATGACATTTCCTGGATCAAAGATAAATTATCTGACCTTGAAGACCGCTCCAGGAGAAATAACCTCAAAATAAGAGGTATCCCTGAATCTATCTCTGCGCTGCAACTGCCGCAATATGTCCAAGAACTGTTCGTGGCACTGCTCCCTGCAACATCTGCATTGGAGCTCACGGTAGACAGGGTACATAGAATACCGAAACCGTCTTTTTTACCCGATGATGTCCCCAGAGATGTTCTACTGAGGCTCCACTTCTATAAAACGAAAGAAACCATTTTAGCTTCATTCCGCAACCCTGATCAGCGCCCACCTCAATATGCATCTCTTCAGTTACTCCCTGATTTGTCACGGCATACCCTCCAGAAACGCCGAAATTTAGCCACCATCACTAAGGCGCTCCGTAATCATCGCATTCTACACAGATGGAAATACCCAGCTACGCTCTCCATCACCCATAACGGCACATCCGCCACGGTCTCCACTTTGGAAGACGGTCTGCATATCCTCAGGCAATGGGGAATCTTGATGGAAACATCCCCACCTCCTATACAGGCTGACCCTCCTCAACACATTCAGGCAGAATGGCAGGTGGTGAAAAGGAAAAAAAGCGACAAAAAACACACTTAAATGTTTGATTGCTCCTATTCATTTCACTAAATCTTTACGTCTACACTCCCCCAGTGCAGGCACACTTGGAAATTTTTCCAAAACCCCTCAACCCTATTGAACAGTGCGTATGGATCAAGAATCCCCCTGTGGATTCTCCTATCACCCTGTAACCTCTCTCTTTTTTCCCTTTAACCTGTTTTGTTCTTTGTTTTTTGATGTTTTTATGGATCAACAACTTTCTCCAGAACCAAGCTCACCTGGAATATCGTGGAAAGTAACCTACCACATCTGCATTCCAACTATCCGCTTCAAGGGGTATTCTAGAGGCAAAACCAGCCTGGCACCGCAGTCATCCATCGGCCGTGAGTACTGTGATTCCTTGACGTTTAGCATTTCCTCCAACATACCTCATGCCAGTTAAAATATTGTCCATCAATGCCCATGGCTTAAACCATCCAGCCAAAAGAGCATCTCTCTGGAAAGAAGTTGACTCTTCCCAATGTGATATTCTTTGTGTTCAAGAGACACACTTCCATCAAGAAGCCCCACCATACTGCTCTCACAGAAACTTTCAACACTACTTCTTCTCCAATATGAAAGCAAAAAAGAGAGGAGTTATGGTGGCCATTAAGGACTCTATTTCATTTCAACTTCTCTCCGAAATCTCTGACGTAGCAGGCCGATACCTCATACTTATATGCGATATCAATTCCACCCGCTATACTCTGGTGAATGTGTATGTTCCTAATACCAAACAAATTCACTTTCTCAATAATTTAATGAAAAAGGTTAAAAAAATCCAACAAGGTTCCCTTATATTTTGTGGAGACTTTAACATTGCTCCCGATCCACACATGGACTCTACCTCGTCCTGTTCACGAAAATCTCCTTCTCTACATGCTTTTCTACGATCGCATGACTTATTCGATTGCTGGAGATGCAAGCATGCTAGTGAACGAGATTTCACATTTTACTCTCATAGACATTGTGTTTACTCGAGGATTGACCTGGTCTTGATGGATAAGTGGTTGCTACAAAAAGTATCTCAAATTCAAATAAATAACATTACGTGGTCGGACCACGCCTCTATTCTCCTGACACTTGGGGATAATTACCCTACTAATGGAGCATACCTCTGGCGCGCAAACCCCCAAGTAATACAGTCACCAACCACCAAAAAACTATTAGAGAACCACTTGTCCGATTACTTCCAGATCAATCACTCTTCCACTAATGATCCGTTTGTCTTATGGAATGCTCACAAAGCATACATTAGAGGAATATTTATTCAATTGGCCTCAAGACTTAAGAGACAGAGACAGCAGCGGCTTGACACCATACTGGCAGATATCACATCCCTAGAGGAAATAGATAAAAAACATCCTACACACCGGAATAGTAAACGACTTACTATTCTCCGACATGATCTCAGACTAGAACTACTACACTCCTTTGAGCAAAAAGAACGACGACTCAAAATGTCATATTATTCAACCAGTAACAAAGCTGGAAAAGCTTTGGCTCGCAAATTACAAGGCCAACGCTACAAAAATAAAATACCTTACATCATAAGCCCCTCCTCCAAACAAAAGGTGATTGACCCTCAAAGCATCGCCAATACTTTTAGCGAATACTACAGTTCCTTATACAATTTAAACCAAGACAATCTTCTCAATCAACCGTCACAAAGCGCCATAAATGATTTCCTAAAACACATTGACCTACCGAGTCTATCCACTTCACAAATCCAAGACTTGAATTCCCCCTTCACATTATCTGAGTTACTGAAAGTTATTGACACCCTTCCTGCTAATAAATCACCAGGACCGGATGGCCTGACGGGGGAATATTATAGAAATTTCAAACAATGTTTAGGTCCTCATCTCCTCAGGGTGTTTGAGGCCGCTGCTGTCTCATCTTCTTTTCCTCCTGAGATGTTAGAGGCTTTAATAGTAACGCTGCCTAAACCAGGGAAGACACCGGACGTTCCTCAAAACTTTAGACCGATTTCTTTACTGAATACCGATCTGAAGCTCTATGCTAAAATGATAGCGTTGAGGCTCATTGACATCCTCCCCACCATAATTGACCCTGACCAATGTGGATTCACCAAAGGCAGACAAACATCTGACGCTACCAGAAGATTAATAGATGTGATTCATGTGACTAAGAGGACAGGGACGCCTTCTCTGCTTCTCGCTCTAGATGCAGAGAAGGCGTTCGACAGAGTACATTGGACATATCTAACAAGCACTCTGGAAAAATTTGGTTTTACGGGTCATATACTATCTGCTATACTATCCCTCTACTCTACACCATCAGCCAAAGTATACACCTCGGGTATGTTATCCAAACCTTTTAAAATCACGAATGGCACCCGCCAGGGGTGTCCCCTCTCCCCACTCATTTTCAACCTCTTAATGGAACCACTAGCATCTAGCATCAGGCAAAACCCTAATATACAGGGCCTTTCTATTAATCATCACAAACATGTCATCAGTCTCTTCGCAGACGATGTAATCCTTATCTTAACAAATCCGGTGTCTTCTCTGCAACACGTGTCTCAATTACTACACGAATTTGGTTTAATATCGTATTACAAAGTGAACGAAACCAAATCTTACATATTGGACCTTGGTGTAAAGGCAAATGATAAATTACTTTTACAAACCAGATACCCGTATATTTGGGAATCTCATGAAATTACTTATCTGGGTATTAAACTAACATCCCGTCCTACGCAACTATTTTATGCTAACTACCTTCCTTTGAAACGCTCTTTAAATACGAATCTACACTCCATAAGCAAACACACATTGTCTTGGTCCGGTAGATTAGCCGCCTTTAAGATGCAACTTCTGCCACAAATACTCTATATATTTCATACAGTTCCTATCCCAGTTCCTCGACAGTA
This sequence comes from Lithobates septentrionalis, assembly GCA_037952835.1. Classification (NCBI taxonomy): domain Eukaryota; kingdom Metazoa; phylum Chordata; class Amphibia; order Anura; family Ranidae; genus Lithobates; species Lithobates septentrionalis. The sequence goes on from JBBDGP010000707.1 coordinate 658,725, forward strand.
CTTTAAAACTTTACAATCCACACTTTCTAGATACTTGTGGGAAGGTAAAAAAGCCAGAAGCGCGCTCATCAATCTCCGTAAAACGAAAACAGCTGGAGGCGTTGGCCTACCGATTTTTGCCGACTACCATTTAGCTGCAATCCTGGCACAATTAAGAGGGTGGTTTCCCCACCACCAACCACCGCTTTGGAGCACCATTGAACAATCCACAATACCAGGTGGTAACCTTTATGATTATTTGTTGGCTTTTGTGCATCTTAAATCCAAACCCTTTGACCTCTCTCTCCCGATTCTAGCGACACTCAGCTCATGGAAGACATTGTCAACCACCAAATCTAGATCATCCCCCACCATATCCCTATCAATCCCTCTATCAACACTGGCTCTACTGATCCCAGATATACCCGTGGCTAACTGGTTAGCGAAGGGTATACAATGGGTTTCAGATGTACACTCTGGCCTTAATGCTAAATCGTTTGATGATCTACAAAAATCCTATGGCCTACCCACTTCAGACAGATTTAATCACTTCAGAATCACCTCTTATCTCAAAACACATGACATCCAATACAAACTATTCTGGCAAATTCATGTGTACTTAAATGCCAAGCTACCTCGGAAGGGAGGTATTTCATTATTTTATACTTATCTTCACGATAAAAACATATTTACCAAAACAAACTCCATGTTAGCATGGGAAAGAGATCTCAACGACTCCTTTTCCGCACAACAATGGCAAAAGGCTTTACAACACATCCATTCAGCCACCAAAAGCACCAACCTCTGGGAACTCTCCCATAAAATCACACAACGATGGTATTTATCACCCTATAGATTAGCCAAGTTTGACAAATCCACACCTCCCACTTGCTGGAGGAATTGTGGGCAATCAGGCACTATCTACCACATCCTCTGGGATTGTAAACACCTGACTTCATATTGGTCCCAAGTCTTCAACATTTTACGTCAAACTACAAATCTCAACATAACTAACACCCCCTCATTGGCTATCCTGAATATAGGCATAGAACACATACCACCATTGCATAGACAATTTACTACCCACTTATTCCTAGCTGCTAAATTAGTGATCCTAAGAAAATGGAGATCATCGGATTCACAAGACATAGAAGAAACAGTAAACACCTTATCTTTGCATTACACTTATGAAAGGATGTTAGCATCAATTAGTGGAAAATATGATATTTTTCTCCCACGCTGGCAACATTGGATTAACTGGTACAACACCCATCGCAATCCAACATGACACTACTCACTACTACTAGACTGCATAACTTCAACCTTTTTTGGCTCACCTAGAACCTTAGCCTCCCCTTTCCATATGGTTTCTGAATTGATCCTCTATAACATATATAAGAGTTACTTTTACTTAGTTATGAGCTATATGCTCTTGTTATATGAATACCAACAGATATTATAGAATTATCACTGATGTGGATACGTAGACATGTAAGGGCTATGCCTCCGCTGAGCCACAGAAAGTTCCCCTTGGGGTGGCCGACGGAGTCACATGGCCTCTCCAGCCTTGATCTACCCCTCATAACTAACTTACGGTATCGAACGACTAACTGATGTATCTGTTAACATATATTATTTGGTTTTATTCTCTATTGTTTTCTTATTCTCTTTTATTAACCCAGTTTACGATATCTCCTGTAACATGTAAATGAGATGTATATCTTTGTAAACTGACTAAATTCTGAATAAAAACTATTTCAAAAAAAAAAAAAAAAAAAGGAAATGGTGGCTGCCCAGAGAGCAGGCGGCAGACCAAACAACATGGCTACACACAAAAGAAATTGGAGCAGCTCCCCCTGTAGGAAGGTCCACAGGTCTTCAAAATGGCCGCCGATCCACATGGTGACTCCAACAAAAGCCAGACCACAACAAAATGGTGCATTTTCCCGCCAAAACTAAAAATGTCTCCCTACAAAATTACACATTTGAGATACTAAATGAACACTTAGACAAACATTTAAAAAAGTGTTATGCCCCGTACACACAGTTGGACATTGATCGGACATTCCGACAACAAAATCCTGTTGTATATGTTGTAATATGTTCACCGATTTATGTGGGACATTGTTGTGTGTATGTACACATGCAGTCAATGTTGACCAGGCCAGAATGACAATGACAGAATGGTTGATTTGTCCAACTGAATTTTAACAGCTGAAGACTCTTTGATGTGTTAATTTTATGCAAGTCTATTTGAACATCTCAAAGGGTATCTGTTAATCTAATTACACATATCTAAAGGGGACTTGTTAATGTTGATATGTGGGAGTGCAAATTGGGGTAGTTCACGGCTGTTCACGGCTGGGGGTTGTTGTCTGTTTGAAAGACTAAAGCTAATCAAAGTCCTAAATTGAAACGGCCAATCAAATTGCTCAGCCATTCAATATTTAGTGAATATAACATTGCATTCAGTTTATAGGTTTGTAGGGAGGCTTGTCTGTGTATGCACACAGACCTATGAACATGGGGTTCTGAATTATATCTACTCTGTTGGATTTTTCTGTCATCTGTGGACTTTGGACTTTGTTCTGTGTTGGAAGTCAATAAAGTGCATCTCTCTGGAAGAATTGGGTTGCTGCGGAAGAGTACTTACTAATTCATTATCATAACCACAATACTATCCACCCAATACATATTTATTCGATCACTACAAATCCTAGGATTTTTTCAGACGGATGTTGGCTCAAACTTGCCTTGCATACACACGGTCGGTCACACAAAGTTGTCGGAAAGTCCGATCATTCTGAACATGGTGACATAAAACACGTACGTCGGGACTATAAACGGGGCGGTAGCCAATAGCTTTCATCTCTTAATTTTTTTCTGAGCATGCGTGGCACTTTGTGCATCGGATTTGTGTACACATGATCGGAAATTCCGACAATGGATTTTGTTGTTGGAAAATTTTATAGCAAGCTCTCAAACTTTGTGTGTCGGAAAATCCGATGGAAAATGTGTGATGGAGGCTACACACGGTCGGAAATCCCCACAACAAGGTCCTATCACACATTTTCTGTCGGAAAATCCGACCGTGTGTACAGGGCATTAGAGTTACGAAAAAGCACAACTTAGGAACACATGCTAGATGAAATCTGGACCACAGCAAGATTCCAGACAAAGTTCACATCAGATTTCAAAGGAACAAGACATTGAGAGATACAAAAAGTGATGCCTTCATGTTCTTTTCTTAACCATCAAAGTCCACTAACCATCTGTGTCTTGAGTCAATTAAACACTCGACAAGACTCATGCAATCTACTTGTCCCATACATAAGTAATAATTACAATTCATCCATTTCTCACATGCATTACAAACTTGTTACACAGCATCAGTCACACACACATTGCAGGCTGCAAATGATCATACATTTCTATTTCTCATATACTTATTACACAACTACCCAACATACAGTTACTTACACATACACACACACACACGCAGGCACACACCAGACATACGATCAAACTTCCAGCATTATTTCAAAAATGAAAAATTAGCTCTTTTGCAGAGCAGAGGCTCCCCAACACATCGGAAAGAGATGTCCTAGACTGGGATCCATTCTCCTTCCTTTTCTTACTGATGTGGAGGGGGGTTCTGTCTGCTCCATAAAGTACCTAGCTCGCCATTTTGATATGGAAATTTGGCTGTAAGCTATGCACACAGCCATATCCCCTGTGCTAATAAGCACCCATTTCCATCTTATGCTATAATACCAATTTTGTCGAATGAAATAAATGCATCTTACCTAAAAACCCACGCATTCCAAGTAAACAGCCATCTGCTCCTTCTCACATTATCAGCTCAGCATGACTGCCTTTCTCCAGCTCGCATGCCCTTTTATTACCTCAAAAGCTTTCACAAACAGGAAGTGATGGTTCCAACAGCCAATCACTTCTTACATTGCAAGTGACCTCACAGGAACTAAAAACAGGATGTGAATGACCATATAAGGATGTAACAGGATGTGAGAACACAGAAACCCTTCCAACAGGGTCAAAAACAGAACCATTAAAAGACATGTATACATTCAAAATATGAATACAGTAGTGACTTGTGCAGACGGTGGTGTGCAAAACCATGTGGCAAGCACATGGCTTTGAACACAACCGTGTGCATACTCCCACTGTTACCAGTGATGCGAACCATACAAAAATTATGGTTCAGTGATCCATAATTTTCAAATAGTTATGCTATAGTTCCCATGTACGCAGACATGTATGCTCGGAGTCATTAATGCAGTCGTCATGAGGTGGCCAAGCTCCTGATGAATGCATAATCTAACATCCCTAAAAGAGCAACAGATCTGCCATGTTAACAGGAAGGTTTCCGCATCCAAAGGTCTTCCTCCAGCATCTGTATGTGTGAATACGCTTACATGAGAGTATTGCAGCAAAACTGACACTGGGGGGCATCTGACAATACACATTAATAACATTTTCCACAACATATGAATTTTGAGAGGGACCCCACGTCATTTTTTTTTTTTAATTTTGGAGCGGGGTTCCCCTTAATATCCATACCAGACCTGAAGGGCCTGGTATGGAATTTAGGGGGACCCCACGCCAGTTTTTTTTTAAATTTTGGTTCGGGGTTCCCCTGTGGGTAAATCCCATGCAGTTTTTATCAATAAACTGTTATGTGTATTGTCGGACCGGCAATTCATTAATAGCCGCGAGTAGTTTTAAATGACTTTTTTTCCTTTGAAATGTCATTTTGCTGTCAGACTGTTCTAAACACGGGAAACATGCGCCCCTTTACAGGCATACTATAGACACCCCCCAGGTACGAAATTTAAAGGAATATTACACTTTTATTGTTTGACTTTAAGCATTATTAAAATCACTGCTCCCGAAAAAACGGCCATTTTTAAAACTTTTTTTTGCATTGATCCATGTTCCCCAAACACTTTTTATGACAATATCATGCATATAAGCCTTTAAAATTAGCACTTTTTATTTCTCCCATAGACTTTTAAAGGGTGTTCCGCGGCTTTCGAATTTGCCGCGAACACCCCAAATTGTTCGCTGTTCGGCGAAATAGCGAACAGCCGATGTTTGAGTCGAACATGAGTTGGACTCGAACTCGAAGCTCATCCCTAATCTTCTCAAGACACAGATCCTCCCTAACCCAGGCAAAGACCTCTCCATATGCAGCAGTTATAGGCCTATTGCTCTTTTAAATATCAACCTGAAACTTTTTTCAAAAATATTTGTGAATCAGATCTCCCTTCTTCTACCCCATATCATATGCAGGGACCAGGATGGTTTTGTCCCCGGAATGACAGGGACAGCCCTAGGGACAACACAACCAAGACCCTTCACCTTATCTCTTACATCCACCAAAGGTGGCTTTCAACTTGTCTCCTATCATTCCACATAAAAAAGGCATTTAATAGGGTCAATTGAAAGTATATGTGCCTTTATCTAGAAAACATTGGCCTGGGACGTCATATGATCACTAAAATGTCTTTATATTCCTCCCGCTCTGCAATAGTTCTAGTTAACAGCTCAAGTTGTCAATCCTTTTCTGTTTCTAATAGGACTAGACAGGGACCCCTCTCTTCTCCTTACTTTTAGGTATACCTTTAAAACATCTTACCCAGGTGTTCAGAAAAAAATGAATCAATCAAAGGGATTCAAACCCCTTCTGTCTACCACAACCTTTCTTTATACACTGATAACTTACTTCTATATGTCAGCCACACACTAGCATACCCTCTCTATTATCAGAATTTAAATGCTTTGGATCCCCTAGCACCTTCAAACCTAATGTTTTTTAAAAAAAGCTCCTAATATATTTTTACTCTTATGCCTTATGCACACGATCGGACTTCTCGTTGGAAAAAGATATGACATCTTTTCCGATGGGATTCCGCTCAAGTTTGCCTTGCAGACACACGGTCACGCAAAAGTTCAATGAACTTACAACCGTCAAGAACGCGGTGACGTACAACACTACGACGAGCCAAGAAAATGAAGTTCAATGCTTTCGAGCATGCAACAAATTGTTTCCGAGCATGCGTAGGAATTTTGCACGACGGAATTGCCACAGATGATCGCATTTTTGGATGGTAACTTTTCCAGACCGAAAATTTGAGAGCATGCTCTCAATCTTTTGCTGGCTTGAATTCCGCCAGCAAAAGATCGATGGAACATACACACGGTCGCATTTTTCGACGAAAAACTCTCATCGGTCTTTTGCGGGCCGAAATTCCGATCGTGTGTACGCGGCATTTGCCATTCTTTCCCACTTTAAATATTATTATCCTTTTCAGTGGCAGTTCAGGTGCATCACTTATTTGGGTATGGCTATTCCAACGCAGCTTTCAGATTTATTCACTTTTAATTATAACCCTCTACTGTTCAAAATCCATAGGGATTTGGACTCTTGTCATAACATGTGCATGCCCTAGGTTGGAAGAAAAAACATACATTATACATTTTATAAAACCATTCCCATGATTCCCCCAAGTAATTTCATTTGTACTTTAAGCACTCTCTTGATGCAATTTCTATGGCAGAAACACTCTTCTAGGCTGCAACATAGGCTTCTCTGTAATCTAAAATTGCACAGCAGTGTTGGCCTTCCAGAATTTGAACTATATCATACATCTGCTATAGTGTCCAACCCATGATACTTACATACATTACCAATGCGTTTCAGGCTTTTTATTGCTTACCCATGATGATTTTGTTAAATCTCTTTGGTCTCTCTGCCCTGTGACCCTTATCAGTCACAGACTTACTGTATGTATTTCATATTGCTATTGACGATCTTGGAATGTTATTATTTTCTTGTTTCCTTTGTCACCCACACTGTTTTTATCTTTTCTGGAATTTTTTTATTAATCTCAATAATAATAATAATAATAAAAACAAGATATTCAACTATAATCCGATGCGAGGAACCAGTGTAAAATAGTATAACTATTATGACTATGGATGAGCAGTAAAGTCAAGGGTCTGTTATATATGTAAAAAAGCCAGCAATTAATTTTTATTTGCTGACAATTTAAACAGTCATATTTTTCTTTGTAAAGTTCACTTTTGCTGTATCAAGAATGAAAAAAACTCTTTGCTTAAAGATGCCCCAAAATGCATACCAGACCCTGTGGGGTTGATTTAGTAAATTTGGAGAGTGCAAAATATGGTGCAACTCTGCATAGAAACCAATCAACATCCAGATTTGTTGTGAAAGCATAATTGAACAAGCTGAAGTTAGAAGCTGATTGACCACCATGCACAGCTGTAGTAAATCAGCCCCTTTGAGTCTTGTGTGGATTTTAAGGGGATATATAAAAAAGGTACAAAAACATGTGTGAGGTTCCCCTAGATCAGGGGTAGGCAACCTGGGGCCCGCCAGCTGTTGTCCCATCATGCCTCTGGGAGAAATGTAGTAACTGCCAGCCTTGCAATGCCTCATGGGAAATATAGTTCCACAACAGCTGGAGGGCCCCAGGTTGCCTACCCCTGCCCTAGATAATCCATGCCAGACATATTTTAAGTTGTAAAAAATCTGTACCAGGCTCCTAATCAGGGCATGCAGTTTATTTGGCCAGGAAAGGTGGGACAAGTGTGCACCCTTCCTCTTTAACCATACTAAGCCATGTGCTCTCAACATGGAGTGAAGACACCCCTGGTAAAGCACCTTGTTGATGAGGAGAAGGAACTCTTCACCACAATCCTGGCCAGTGGTTTTGGGAGTCTGCATGTGCAGGGCTTATTGGAATCTGACAGCTTCCTTTAATAATAAGGAGGCCCACAGACACTGGCTCCTCCCCAGCATCATGGCATCTGAGCACCTTCTCACGTCACTTCTGGTCCGCGACTATCTTCAGCCACGCCCTACGCATTACGTCACGACACGTGACTTCATTACGGGACCACTATTATTGCATATGTATATTGTTTGTGACAATTTATTTCTTTGTATTGACCAAATAAGACCATAACCATATTTGGTTAATGTCACTACCAAAGTATAACCAGTGTCCATATTTGGTCAGTGATGTCAACACTGTCCCTGCGCCTTTGGTTATGCAGCTGGGGATTCCCAGTGATGTCGATGGTTCTTAGGACTGCAGCAGGTGCAAGCACCCATGACTGCCTTAGCATCCAGTGAGAAAGGGATGCTGTCATTTATGGAAGTGGTAGAAATACTACTTCTATATATGGTTTTCAGCTCCTGCTGAACAGGGAGCCAAAAAGGCAAAATTTTGGACATTCATCTGAAAGCCCAAACAGCCAAAGTTTGGTCTGAACCTAGGTTTGGACTGAACTGTTGGCTCATCCCTATTCCATTCAAGTTTTAAATGATAACTAAGCTAATGCAGGCAAAAGCAGAGGAGAAATATTCACCAACAAAAGCACAAGCTCTAAAGCAAACACTAATGCAAAAGTACAGAAAGAGTATTATAGACCCTCTTGCATGCTTAACAGTACAAATAGGTCTGTGTATATCGTGGTTTTCCAATAGTGCTTGAAACACATCAGTTGCTTTGTAGCCAGAATTTAAATTAAACGGGAAACCATATGATCTAATTATAGCCCTAGCCTTATATGTAGAACTGTATAGCTGTCAATGTCCAGGCAGAGAATAAGGTCACAATAAAGTGGTAAGGCAAAACATCAATTCAATTCAACACATGTGAATTTCAGATCATATCAATGATATTGCCTTGGCAAATCTTCGATTACCTATAGACCCTTATAGAAATACAACAATAATATATAAGCCCCCCTTCTGGGTTCTGGATATGATCCTTAGGAGTGAAAGACAGGGTGAATTTAAGAAACACTTGATGGACAGATTGATTTACAGACTAAAATTCCATATTTCCCTGGGCTTAAATGATTCTATTCATTTTGCCAGTTTTTTTGGAATCGTAGGCACTACCCTGAGGGTTTTTTGAGCGAGTAGGGAAATGGTTTATTGTTCTTTTTTTCTTTTAATTCTTTTTTGCGATTGATTTATACTAAATTGTATTTACATGTTTTGTAATATTTTGGAATTGATTTATATTGTTTTATTTTGTGTATTGCTTTTTTATCTACTTAAGATCTACAGTATCTATCTTTTCTTTAGTGATTCTATCTTAGAGTGGATGGTATTTCAGTATCAAACATTGTAACATTGTAAACATTGTAGATGGCACCTTAGTTGGGTTTTTGATTTTGGTACAGTATGTTTCCCTTATGGTGCATTTATAATGTGTGTGTACTATGATGTCCTGTGCATCATGACGCTACGTGTGTCGTGAAACCATGTGCATCATTGAGCCATGTGTATTGCAATGCAGTATGTCGCACTGTTACAGGTATTTATTTTTCATGCAAACATGACACATGTAGAAATACCATATCCACTTGAGAAATTTGACAAATTGGTGAAGAAATGCATTAGTTAGCAGTGTTGTGTTCTGCCACATCTTCTGTGTATGGATGTCTTGTGATTTATAATGCTCTTTGAAAGAATACCAGACAGGAGTAGCTTTTACACAGAGCAGATCACTCACTAATGAGATCTATTGTTGGGTGAAGTATATGCAATATACCATCATGGTACATTCTGGCTGAACTCTTACAATTTTTTGTGCATCTGTGATGGATCATTCACTGCAATCTATCTTAATCTGCAGAATGTTTTTTACAATTTATGTTTCATGAATAATGAAAGGCCTCTACATATTAGCCACTGGATGTGAATCCATAGTATATTCAAACATATGTACAGTCTTATCACTATCCTGTTAATTCTATTGCAGTCTTTTGGAATAAGACCTTAATGCTATCTGGACATTGGCAGATATACAGTGCTCAGAAAAAGGTTAGGGCTATATTTGGATCATTGGATCATTGTCGCTACAGTTTAATTTAAACTATGGCTACACGGAAACTGATATGTTTCAAACATCCTTTTGTAGGGATTGGCATTGGTGAAGTATGAGGTTATGGATTTGTTAACCACTTGACGACCGCTCACTGTATATGTACGTCATTTTTTTGAAGATGGATATCTCGGTAACGGCAGCAGCTGCTGCCACAACCGAGGTATCCATCTTTACAGTGAGCGGTTCTGTACACGATAACGGTGGTCTCTGCGGCGGGTTCACCGTGAGATCACCGTTATCGGTGGCGGGAGAGGTGCCACCCCTCCTCCCGCCGCTCTCCCGCGCCCTCCGCCACTTACCGGAGCCGTCGGTAGCGGCGGAGGAGATCGGGACCTGTCACTGCCGAGGTACTGAGACGAGTGAGGCCAAGATGGCCCCCACCCGTCTCTATACCATGTGACGGCCGAAGCGACGTCATTATGACGGCTCCGCCCACTTCTCTTAAAGGCACAATTTTTTGTGTCATTTTTTTAAACGACTTTTTTTTTTTTTTTTTGCATTTTAGTGTAAATATGAGATCTGAGGACTTTTTGACCCCAGATCTCATATTTAAGAGGACCTGTCATGTTTTTTTCTATTACAAGGGATGTTTACATTCCTTGTAATAGGAATAAAAGTGATCCAATTTTTTTTTTTAAAACAGTGAAAAAATAAATAAAATAAAGTAAAATAAATAATAATAAAAAAAATTTTTTTTTTTTAAAGCGCCCTGTCCCGACGAGCTCGCACGCAGAAGCGAACGCATACGTGAGTAGCGCCCGCATATGAAAACGGTGGTCAAACCACACATGTGAGGTATCGCCGCGACCGGTAGAGCGAGAGCAATAATTCTAGCCCTAGACTTCCTCTGTAACGCAAAACATGCAACCTGTAGAATTTTTTAAACGTCGCCTATGGAGATTTTTAAGGGTAAAAGTTTGACGCTATTCCACGAGCGGGTGCAATTTTGAAGCGTGACATGTTGGGTATCAATTTACTTGGCGTAACATTATATTTCACAATATAAAAAAAAAATTGGGCTAACTTTACTGTTGTCTTATTTTTTTATTCAAAAAAGTGAATTTTTTCCAAAAAAAGTGCGCTTATAAGACCGCTGCGCAAATACGGTGCAAAAAAAAGTATTGCAATGACCGCCATTTTATTCTCTAGGGTGTTAGAAAAAAAAACATATATAATGTTTGGGGGTTCTAAGCAATTTTCTAGCAAAAAAACCTGTTTTAAACATGTAAACACCTAAAATCCAAAACGAGGCTGGTCCTTAAGTGGTTAAATTTATTTTATAGTTTTTTCTTCAAAATTATTAATTCTTTTGAACTTCATTGGTCATCTACAGTCATAGCAGACATTTTGGTTCCTCCCAGGGGACTAGGAGGATTATATTTAAATATTGTTTAGGGTTTTGCCTTGGGTTAAGATATAAGGATACAGTCATTGGATTAAAGTCATTTGGTTACTTTAGTAATTTTTTCTTTCCTTTACCCTTTTGAATTAGTTTCCTTAAAGTGGAGTTCCCCCAAAAGTGGAACTTCCGCTTTAAGCACTCCTCACTCCTTAAGCACTGTAATCAAATACAGTTTTATATTGAGATTTTTTAAATTAGATCAATGATGTCTTTCATTAAATGTTCCACCTGTCAGTATACTATAGCTGGGTGATATTTCAACGGAGTGTACAATTAGGGATGAGCCGAACACCCCCCCCGGTTCCAGAACATGGGAACGGACCAAAGGTTTGTGCAAACTTTCGAACACCTTTAAAGTCTATGGGACTCGAGCGTGAGAAATCAAAAGTGTGAATTTTAAAGGCTAATATGCAAGTTATTGTCCTAAAAAGGGTTTGGGGACCCGGGTCCTGCCCCAGGGGACATGTATCAATGCAAAAAAAGTTTTAAAAATGGCAGTTTTTTCTGGAGCAGTGATTTTAATGATGCTTAAAGTGAAAAAATAAAAGTGAAATATTCCTTTAAATATCATACTTGGGGGGATGTCTATAGTATGCCTGTAAAGTGGTGTGTGTTTCCCGTGTTTAGAACAGTCCCTGCACAAAATGACATTTCTAAAGGAATGAAAGTAATTTAAAACTGCTTGCGGCTTTAATGTAATGTTGGGTCCCGGCAATATGGATGAAAATTTTTGAGAAAAATGGCATGGGTAACCCCCCAGCCCATTACCAGGCCCTTTGGGTCTTGTATGGATATTAAGGGGAACCCTGCACCCAAATTAAAAAAAGAAAAGGCGTGGGGCACCCAGGCCCTATATACTCTGAACACCGGTATACAGGCGGTCCCAAGAAAGACAGGGACTGTAGGTTTGTTCTTAAGTTGAATCTGTTTGTAATTTGGAACAGGTACATTTTGCAAGTGTAGCTCCAGCCAAAAAATCTATTTTTAAGCTTTTTGGAAAACATAGGGAAGGGTTATCACCCCTGTAACATTTGTTTTGCTGTCTGTGCCCCTGTTCAGAAGATTTCACCTCACTTTCTGTCCCAATGACAATTGAAAATTTGGGGTTATTAGGGAAACAAGGATTGGTGATAAAGCATCAGTGGAGGAGACACCTTTTTCACATATTAACTCTTACAGGAGAGAATTTCCCTTCCTAGGGGTAGATTTCCTCTCACTTCTTGTTGTCTCCCTCTGTTTATAAGTAGGAATTGTTTGTAAGTCGAATGTTTGAAAGTAGGGGCCTGCCCTATATACTCTGCAGAAATTTGGGCCTTAGGTGTTGGTGGTACCAGAACACTGTAAGCCCTCACAGTTACTCTTGGTGGGCTGGGGAATGGGCCCTGCTGTGAAATATTAGATCAAAAATTGTAATTACACGCCCCTGTTGAACAGGGACAGAAAAATTTGGCCTTAGGCACTGGTGGTGGTGCCACAACACTGCATCCCCTCACAGATACTTTACTTTAGCACAGGAACAAGCCCTGCTGAAAAATATTACAGCAAAAATTGTAATTACACGCCCCTGTTGGACAGGGGTAGAAAAATTGGGCCTTAGGCAATGGTGGTGGTGCCACAACACTGCAACACCTCACAGATACTCTAGTTGAGTGCAGGAACAAGCCCTGCTGCAAAATATTACAGCAAAAATTGTAATTACATGCCCCTGTTGAACAGGGGCTGAAAAATTGGGCTTTAGGCACTGGTGCCACAACATTGTAACCCCTCACAGATAGTCTAGTTTAGCGCAGGAGAAGCCCTGCTGCAACATTTTACAACAAAATTTGTAATTACATGCCCCTGTTGAACAGGGGCAGAAAAATTGGGCCTTAGGCACTGGTGGTGGTGCCACAACACTGCAACCCCTCACAGATACTCTAGTTGAGCGCAGGAATAAGCCCTGCTGCAAAATATTACAGCAAAAATTGTAATTACATGCCCCTGTTGGACAGGGGCAGAAAAATCGGGCTTTAGACACTGGTGCTGGTGCCACAACACTGCAACCCCTCACAGATACTCTACTTTAGTGCAGGAACAATCCCTGCTGCAAAATATTACAGCAAAAATTGTAATTACACGCCCCTGTTGAACAGGGGCAGAAAAATTGGGCCTAAGGCACTGGTGGTGGTGCCACAACACTGCAACCCCTCACAGATACTCTACTTTAGCACAACTTTAGCACTACTTTAGGAACAAGCCCTACTGCAAAATATTACAGCAAAAATTGTAATTTTTGCAACCCCTCACAGATATTCTAGTTGAGTGCAGGAACAAGCCTTGCTGCAAAATATTACAGCAAAAATTGTAATTACACGTCCCTGTTAAACACGGGCATAAAAATTGGGCCTTAGCCACTGGTGGTGGTGCCCAGAACCAAAAATGCTATCAACATGAACATTGAGGAGGAATAGGATAGTCACTCAGCATAACAGGATAGTCACTCAACATCAGCATAGGTAGTCTTGAAGGGATCTCACATTCATAAAAAAATGAGTCTGTTACATCAGCATCAAGTGCTTGGTAGCTGGTGATCCAAGACTGATTCATTTTTATGAAGGTGAGCCTATCAACCGAGTTGGTGGACAGGCACACTCTGTGATAAGTTACAAAGCCTTCAGCAGCACTGAATGTGCGTTCCAAAAGAACGCTGGATGCAGGACAGGCCAGTAGCTCAATTGCATACTGTGCAAGCTCTGGCCAGTGAATCATCCTCAAGACCCAGTAACCCAGAGGATTTGGAAAGGTCTCCAAGTCTGATCTTGCCCCTAGGTATTCCTGCCCCCTGTAAATCAGACGCTGGCGATAGTTGCTGGAACTGATCAGACCTTGGGGCTGCGGACTAAATAATTGTCTGAACGCATCTGTCAGACGGCCACCTTCTCCACTGCTCCTTCTTTGACTGACTGAAGAAACACATTGTCCAGGACAAGGAATTTGTAACCTCCCAGTCTCTGGAAACGCGTTGCACAAACCTTTCTACAAGGCCTTCTGAAGATGTTTCATCCTCTGCTCCCTCTGCGACGGCTGGATAAGTTGCGCAACCTTACCCTTGTAATGTGGATCAAGGAGGGTTGCTAGCCAGTACTGATCCCTCTCCTTGATACCACAAATCTGAGGGTCCTTTTGCAGGCTTTGCAGGATCAGGGAGGCCATGCAGTGTAGGTTTGCTGAGGAATTCGGTCCGGAGTCCTCTGGGTCACTAAGCGGTGTGTCAGAATCACCACTAGTAGCATTTTGTAGGCATGGTGGCTGAACAAGCTCCAACAATACTGCACCCTGTCCTGCATCCTTCCCAGCTGCCAGTAGGATCACCCAGTGTGCCGTGAAAGATAGGTAATGTCCCTGTCCATGCCTGCTTGACCATGAGTCAGCGGTAATATGCACTTTACTGCTGACCGCCCTGTGCAGCAAGGCCAAGACATTGCCTTCCACACCGGTAGAGAGCTGGAATCGCCTTCCATTTGGGAACCTGCCACTGAGGTACCACACATTCCACAAAATCACGAAGGGTGGCAGAGTCTACCAGCTGAAAAGGCAGCAGTTGGAGTGCTAGCAATTTAGCCAAGCTAGCATTCAGCCACTGGGCATGTGGATGGCTGGGGCCGAATTTCTTTCGCCGGTTTATCAACTGGGGTAGGAAAATTTGCCTGTTACAAACGGACGTTGGTGTAGCGATAGCAGATTGCTCGCAAGTACTTGGCACACCTAATTCTACACCTTCATTCCTCTCAGTGCAGGTTTCTTAGGGAACTGAAGGTATAGTGGGGTTGGAGATCCCAGCTGATGAGGAACAAGGAGAGGTCTGCCTTGTTCTTCGGTGTGGGTCTTTTAAGTACGCTTGCAAACGGACTGCATGGGAGTTCGACATATGTCTGGTCAAGCATGTGGTGCCCAAGTGACTGCTGTTTTGGTAACGCTTGATACGCTTCAGACATATGTTGCAAATAGCAACGGTGCGATCTGCTGCACACGTCTCAATAAAGGCCCGCACCAAAAAACTTTTGGAAAAACTCGCAGAGTCAGCAGCGCTCTGCACATGCGGAGCTCTGTGGTGTGATGCAGTCGGTTGGCTGCCCTTAAGCTGGCCCCTGGAGGGCATCCTGCCTCGTTGGAGATGTGCCTCCTCTTCCTCCTCTCTCCTATCAGGCACCCACGTAGAGTCAGTGACCTCATCATCCCCTCCCTCCTTGTCACTGGAGCAAACCTGGCAGTATGTTGCAGCTGGGGGAACATGACTGCCAGTTTGTTGTCCTTCTTGGGCACCCCCTCTCTCTGGGCTCACTTAACTGCCTTCCTCAATCTGGGTACCATCATTGAAGCCTTCAAAATGCTGCACATCCTCCTGGAGTATATACCCAACACTGTGGTCGAACGGTTCGGGGGACTCCTCAGGGCATGATGGCGGGGCTAGCGAAGGAGTGACTGATGACATTGAGTCGGTGGAAGAGGCTGCTTTGGCATCTGCTTTAGCAGCTGCATTGGCAGCCAAAGTGCTCTGAGCCTGGGTGACAGAGGATGAGGAGGATGAGAACGGCTTGGTCATCCACTCTACCAACTCTTCTGCATACTGTGGCTCAACACGACCAGCTGCCTAAAAAAAGGACAATCGTGCCCCACGGCCACATGCTGAGGATGCACTGAGTCCATGACCAGCAATGTTGGCTATAGACACAGAGCCTGCTTGCCCTCCTTTAGTGGCCTGTGAGCATCTGCTTCTCCTTGTTGGCCTTCCAGACATACTGTATTTGTTGATGTATTTGTAATGTATTTGAATAGGTAAACCAGGAATGGCCTCCAGTGAGATGTAGCTACACAAAGCTGGGATATATATATATATATATATATATATATATATATATATATATATATATACTGAATATACTGCAGCTAACTGAATGAACTGCCTGCCTGTAGTATATTAGGAAGAGAACAACAGGAACGGTCTGCAGTGAGATCTAGCTGCACAGGATACAGTACTGAATATACTGCAGGTAACTGAATGAACTGCCTGCCTGTAGTATATTAGGAAGAGAACAACAGGAACGGTCTGCAGCGAGATCTGGCTGCACAGGATACAGTACTGAATATACTGCAGCTAACTGAATGAACTGCCTGCCTGTAGCATATTAGGAACAGAACAACAGGAATGTACTGCAGTGAGATCTAGCTACACAGGATACAGTACTGAATATACTGCAGCAAACTGAATGAACTGCCTGCCTGTAGTATATTAGGAAGAGAACAACAGGAACGGTCTGCAGCGAGATCTAGCTGCACAGGAAACAGTATTGAATATACTGCAGCTAACTGAATGAACTGCCTGCCTGTAGTATATTAGGAGGAGAACAACAGGAATGGTCTGCAGCGAGATCTAGCTGCACAGGATACAGTACTGAATATATTGCAGCTAACTGAATAAACTGCCTGCCTGTAGTATATTTAAGGAAGAGAACAACAGGAACGGTCTGCAGCGAGATCTAGCTGCACAGGATACAGTACTGAATCGACTGCAAGCTAACTGAATGAAATGCCTGCCTGTAGTATATTAGGAACAGAACAACAGGAACGGTCTGCAGAGAGATCTAGCTGCACAGGATACAGTACTGAATATACTGCAGCTAACTGAATTAACTGCCTGCCTGTAGTATATTAGGAAGAGAACAACAGGAACAGTCTGCAGCGAGATCTAGCTGCACAGGATACAGTTCTGAATATACTGCAGCTAACTGAATGAACTGCCTACTGGTAGTATATTAAGAAGAGAACAACAGGAACAGTCTGCAGCGAGATCTAGCTGCACAGGATACAGTACTGAATATACTGCAGCTAACTGAATGAACTGCCTGCCTGTAGTATATTAGGAAGAGAAAAACAGGAACGGTCTGCAGCGAGATCTAGCTGCACAGGATACAGTACTGAATATACTGCAGCTAACTGAATGAACTGCCTGCCTGTAGTATATTAGGAGCAAATTAACAGAACCGCGCTAAAAAACTATAGTAGATAAAATTCCCATCGACCAAAATATCTCAAATAATGTGTTAAAATCAAAACAACATATTATATTCTAAACCCAAATATCAACACAACATGATTGTGATTAATTAAATAGTTAATGGATATTGTGACTGTATTAAAAAACTTTAAGGCAAATAAATTGTAAGAGGTGATAAAAAAGAATAAGTCCGTGACTGATAGTGACTTCAAATGAAAACAGTCCTTAATGTAGATAATTCCACCAGTAGTGATTGAAGCCTTAATGAACAAAAACACCTCGTGAGAAGGATCCACCACCTATAAAGATGTACGCTTACCAGAGGTAAGCTTAATTAAAGCTTATGTTCAAAATCCACTCTGCGGGGAACCACCATCGGTCTCAGCATAGAGGGAGGATCACCCGGAACTCTCCGTCATAGAGGCCAAAACTCACCCAGGGAAATGAAAGACACATCCTCCATAGTGTGAATCCGCATAAAAAATGTAATAGGTAAAAGTAAAAGTAGCACACTTACATAGAAGTATCGAATAAAACAGCATGTATTGTATAACAGCCGGCCGGCCTGCATGCACCCGTTCACAGTGGGATAGAAACGATGACGTCAGCGCGTCTGCCTTCCGACGTACGTTTCGTCCTATTGGACGTTGTCATAGAAACGGGCGACGCACTGACTCATCGCTCCTTAAATACAAATGTAGAACCACACCTCGTTCTGACGCTCTGGTGGCCACATCCTATCTTCTAGAAAACCAGGAAGTACTCTAAATAAAACCAAGCCTCACTTCAGTATTAGGATAATGACGCTGATCAACCCTATCTCATAGGGAACAAGGGAATAATACACATAGACCCTGCCCAAACTAAAGCACTCAAACAGTAAAATTTCTTGATCGCTGGAGGGGCCCGATCCGCATGTATATATCCCTAAAGATATTAGTGATGGACAACACTAAACAAATCGCACAGAATACTGCTATTAAAAGACTACCCATCCAATAAAAATAACTAATTCAGAATCATCCTTTGAAAAATATATCCATGAAAAATTGAAAAAAACGCCATCTAGTGGGGAATGTTAGAATGCATGTGTCCCTAGGTGGCATATACAATTTACATAGATGTCAGTGAAGGCAAATTTAATTATAACATTCCCAGAGTCATATACCACTCTATAATGAAGCTCAATTGATATCATATACACCCCAAAAAATTAAAAGAAAAGGGGGAGAAAGCCTCATAAAATAAATAAATATGCCTTCATGTAATTACCAAACAAATATTATAAAATTATAAAAATATAATAGAGAGGACAAAAAGGCCTCATACAAAAGTTGAGCCTACACAAATTATTAATAAAACTACGTATTCATAGTGCATAGTGATTGACAAGTAGGACAAAAAACTCAAAAATGTATTACTAAAAATGATAAAAGATAAAAATTGAATGCTAAAAAAATCTTAAACAATCTAAAACTAGAAACACGTATGCCTCCATCACAGGGGTGTGTACCACCCTAAAGCCATAGTAAACAATCTTGGCACTAAAGGTTAAGCTAATAGAAGTTCGTAACCTAAAGGGGGGGATAAAACCACTAATGGCTACTTGACAATAGCTAATTACCATTAAAACCAGGCCATCAGAGGTTCAGAGCGGGTTCACACCAAGACAATAAATTCAAAATAAAACCACTAATGGCTAATAATCACGTAATATATTAAGGTTCTTCTTTATATTCATATAGCCCTCACATCCCGATATATGTATTATGGAGAGTGTAAATTCACGAATTATCTAAGAAGGCATTAAGGTCCACCTCAACGTTGAGCCCAAACGGGGTATAACACCTGAGTTTGTATATACAGGCCATCTCAAGTCTAGAAATCCCCCTTAAAAGGGAGCCCCCTCTCCAGGGTGTGGTATATCTATCGATCCCCAAAAAGATAGTCTTTCTAGGGTCTCGATTGTGTGTCTCGAGATAGTGTCTAGAGACCGGATGTTTAGGGAAACCTGTCAGAATGTTGGTTACATGCTCATTGAGCCTTACAGAGAGAGGGCGTTTCGTCCTCCCTACGTATTGCAATCCACAAGGACATTGCAATAGATATACCACGCGCTCAGTGGAACACGTAATGAATGATTTAATTTCAAATTCAACCGAAGTACTGGTAGAAGTAAACTTATGTGTTCTTCTATGCGTACACCCACTTAGGGAACATACCCTACATTTCTTACACTGGTAGAAACCCGTCATGTACTCAAAAAAGCCCCTCTTAATCGGGGGAGGATCAAGGATGTTAGGGGCCACTCTCCCTCTGAGGGAAGGGGCACCTTTATATACCATTTGTGGTTTAGCAGGAAGAATGGTACCCAATATATGGTCGTTTCTAAGAACATGCCAATATTTCTTAACCAGCCTCGCCACATTCCTATGTTGTAAGGAATAAGTGGTAATAAATGGAACAGACGGTACCCTATCCATATTGGGAGCTTTATCCCTAAGTAGAATGCCCCTATCGAGGGTAGTAACCTCATCCAATGTGCTTTTGAGAGACGCCTCAGGGTACCCTTTCTCAAGAAAACGTCCTATTAGGACATTAGCCTGAGTCAAAAATTCCTCATGATCTGAACAATTACGTTTCAAGCGTATGAGTTGGCTATATAAGAATTACGATCCGTATTCTTAAAGAAAGTTGCCGTAGTAAATTGTCCATCTCTAATTCCTATCTTGAGATCCAAGAAGTTAATCTCGGTTTGGCTTGCCTCATATGAGAGTCGTATACCCCGATTGTTGTCATTTAACTCACTCATAAAGGAGTCCAAATCGTGGCGATCTCCATCCCACAGGAGGAGGATGTCATCTATATATCTAGCCCACAAGACCACCTGGGGTTTCTGGTGGGCATAGATGACATCCTCCTCCCATAGGGCCATAAAGAGGTTTGCCAGGCTAGGGGCGTATTTAGCCCCCATGGCAACCCCTCTATCTTCTCTATAGAACTGACCCCCAAACCAAAAGTAGTTCCGGGTGGCTACAAAATGAAGTAATTGCATGATGAAACAAATCTGTTCATCAAATAATGTGGAATCGCGCCTCAAATAATATTCCACTGCAAATAGCCCCAAATCATGCGGTATCACCGTGTATAATGAGGCGACATCAGCCGTCACCAGCCAACACCCTGAATTAGGGATAACATTAGAGAGTAAATTAATCACATGACGGGAGTCTTTCAAATGTGACGGCATCTTCAAAACCAACGGTTGTAAGAAGAAATCGATATACCTGCCCACCCGGGATGAGATGGAATCAATGCCACTAACAATGGGGCGTCCCGGGGGGCAGGTAGGATGCTTATGAATTTTCGGCAGATAATAAATTACCGGGGTACGGGGAGCCCTGGGTACCAAATAGGATTTCTCCTTACCATTCAGAATACCTTGATCGAAACCATATTGGACAATTGCTTCAAGCTCCCTCTTATATTGAGCCTTAGGATCCAATCTGAGTGGGGTATATGTGTCTCGGTCCCCTAATATCTTGGACATCTCAGCAAGATAGTCCTACTTATCTAAGACAATAATACCCCCCCTTTGTCGGCAGGTCTGATTACTAGGTTCTTATTCTCACATAAGGAATTCAAACCAGACTTCAAATCCTTATTGAAATGTATTTTTCTCAGGGGTAGTTGCTCTAAATCCCTAAGCAATAGGTCCCTAAACACTCTTAAAGAGGGAGCCATAGTGCCCGGGGGGTTGAATAGAGACACATTCGCCAACCCCGAATGGCGATACTCGCTAGAGCTAGTCACAGTATTCGAAATGGGGTTGGAGGCCATATATCTTTTGATGTTAACTTTACGTACAAATTAATGTATGTCTATATAGGTCTGGAATTTATCCAAACCACGAGGAGGTGCAAATTTGAGCCCCTTATTGAGCAGGGTTTTTTCAGAATCACTCAACGTGACTGAACTCAAGTTAAATATCCCGTCAGTAGTTATGATTTTTTCTTTTTTTGTTCGCAATCGCTGCCCCCCTCTAGATCCTCCCTTTGGTCTGCCGACCTTTGATGCCCTGACCTGGCCTGTGAAAACCCCACTATTGATAACTAGAACCCGAAGGGCCCGGATTGCCCCCATCGCCAGTGAATCCCCTCATTGTGGGGGTAGGCTGCAAGGCACCTCCATTTTGATCATCCCTTAAATTGGAGTGCGGCACGGGTCCCTCAAGGTCACTGAGGGGATAGAAATGATTAGAGGCACTGATGTTATAATCAGGATAACCTCTTCCGTTACTCAAAAGTCCAGGGTTTTGAAAACCACGCCCCTGCTTATCATAAAAGTCATGCTTAAAGCCTTGATTAGGCCCGTAATTGCGATCAGGATACGGTCCAAAATCAAAAGCCCGAGGAGAAGGTGGATAGTCCACATAGGTATTATAATGGTCATGTGGCCTATCACTAAACTGCGGGGCCAACCAAGGTCCACCATTACCATGACCACCACCTCTACCCCGTCCCCCCTGATGGGAACCACCCATCCCACGAGAACGTCTCGGGAATGGGGGCGGATAATTAGGTGTAGCACCCCTTTTCCCCTTTGCCTTCACTGACATCTATGTAAATTGTATATGCCACCTAGGGACACATGCATTCTAACATTCCCCACTAGATGGCGTTTTTTCAATTTTTCATGGATATATTTTTCAAAGGATGATTCTGAATTAGTTATTTTTATTGGATGGGTAGTCTTTTAATAGCAGTATTCTGTGCGATTTGTTTAGTGTTGTCCATCACTAATATCTTTAGGGATATATACATGCGGATCGGGCCCCTCCAGCGATCGAGAAATTTTACTGTTTGAGTGCTTTAGTGTGGGCGGGTTCTATGTGTATTATTCCCTTGTTCCCTATGAGATAGGGTTGATCAGCATCATTATCCTAATACTGAAGTGAGGCTTGGTTTTATTTAGAGTACTTCCTGGTTTTCTAGAAGATAGGATGTGGCCACCAGAGCGTCAGAACGAGGTGTGGTTCTACATTTGTATGTAAGGAGCGATGAGTCAGTGCATCGCCCGTTCCTATGACAACGTCCAATAGGACGAAACGTACGTCGGAAGGCAGACGCGCTGACGTCATCGTTTCTATCCCACTGTGAACGGGTGCATGCAGGCCGGCCGGCTGTTATACAATAAATGCTGTTTTATTCGATACTTCTATGTAAGTGTGCTACTTTTACTTTTACTTATTAAATTGTTTATGCGGATTCACACTATGGAGGATGTGTCTTTCATTTCCCTGGGTTCCCTTTGCTGAGTTTTGGCCTCTATGACGGAGAGTTCCGGGTGATCCTCCCTCCATGCTGAGACCGATGGTGGTGTCCCCGCAGAGTGGATTTTGAACATAAGCTTTAATTAAGCTTACCTCTGGTAAGCGTACATCTTTATAGGTGGTGGATCCTTCTCACAAGGTGTTTTTGTTCATTAAGGCTTCAATCACTACTGGTGGAATTATCTACATTAAGGACTGTTTTCATTTGAAGTCACTATCAGTCACGGACTTATTCTTTTTTATCACCTCTTACAATTTATTTGCCTTAAAGTTTTTTAATACAGTCACAATATCTACAGTGGCTTGCGAAAGTATTCGGCCCCCTTGAACTTTTCAACCTTTTGCCACATTTCAGGCTTCAAACATAAAGATATAAAATTTTAATTTTTTGTGAAGAATCACCAACAGGTGGGACACAATTGTGAAGTGGAACAAAATCTATTGGATATTTTAAACTTTTTTAGCAATTAAAAAACTAAAAAGTGGTGCGTGCAAAATTATTCGGCCCCTTTACTTTCAGTGCAGAAAACTCACTCCAGAAGTTCAGCGAGGATCTCTGAATGATCCAATGTTGTCCTAAATGACTAATGGTGATAAATAGAATCCACCTGTGTGTAATCAAGTCTCTGTATAAATGCACCTGCTCTGTGATAGTCTCAGGGTTCTGTTGAATGCGCAGAGAGCATCATGAAGACCAAGGAACACACCAGGCAGGTCCGTAATACTGTTGTGGAGAAGTTTAAAGCCAGATTTGGATACAAAAAGATTTCCTAAGCTTTAAACATCCCAAGGAGCACTGTGCAAGCAATCATTTTGAAATGGAAGGAGTATCAGACCACTGCAAATCTACCAAGACCTGGCTGCCCCTCTAAACTTTCAGCTCAGACAAGGAGAAGACTGATCAGAGATGCAGCCAAGAAGCCCATGATCACTCTGGATGAACTGCAGAGAACTACAGCTGAGGTGGGAGAGTCTGTCCATAGGACAACAATCACTGCACAAATCTGGCCTTTATGGAAGAGTGGCAGGAAGAAAGCCATTTCTCAAAGATATCCATAAAAAGTCTCGTCTAAAGTTTGCCACAAGCCACCTGGGAGACACACCAAACATGTGGAAGAAGGTGCTCTGGTCCGATGAAACCAAAATCGAACTTTTTGGCCACAATGCAAAACGATATGTTTGGCGTAAAAGCAACACAGCTCATCACACTCAACACACCATCCCCACTGTCAAACATGGTGGTGGCAGCATCATGGTTTGGGCCTGCTTTTCTTCAGCAGGGACAGGGAAGATGGTTAAAATTGAGGGGAAGATGGATGCAGCCAAATACAGGACCATTCTGGATGAAAACCTGTTGGAGTCTGCAAAAGACCTGAAACTGGGACGGAGATTTATCTTCCAACAAGACAATGATCCCAAACATACAGCATAATCTACAAAGGAATGGTTCACAAATAAACATATCCAGGTGTTAGAATGGCCAAGTCAAAGTCTAGACCTGAATCCAATCGAGAATCTGTAGAAAGAGCTGAAAACTGCTGTTCAAACGCTCTCCATCCAACCTCACTGAGCTCGAGCTGTTTTGCAAGGAAGAATGGGCAAGAATTTCAGTCTCTCGATGTGCAAAACTGATAGAGACATACCCCAAGCGACTTGCAGGTGTAATCGCAGCAAAAGGTGGCTCTACAAAGTATTAACGCAAGGGGGCTGAATAATTTTGCACGCCCCACTTTTCATTTTTTTATTAGTTAAAAAAGTTTCAAAAATCCAAAAGATTTCGTTCCACTTCACAATTGTGTCCCACTTGTTGGTGATTCTTCACAAAAAATAAAAATTTTATATCTTTATGTTTGAAGCCTGAAATGTGGCAAAAGGTTGAAAAGTTCAAGGGGGCCGAATACTTTCGCAAGCCACTGTATTTAATTAATCACAATCATGTTGTGTTGATATTTGGGTTTAAAATATAATATGTTGTTTTGATTTTAACACATTATTTGAGATATTTTGGTCGATGGGAATTTTATCTACTATAGTTTTTTAGCGCGGTTCTGTTAATTGTTCCATATATTTGATTCTTGTACCTATGAATTAGAACTGCAGCTTGGGGGTGTAGGGAAGCGCAGTAATTTTTTATTCTTTTGGTTTATTTACATATTTGGTTTATTGCTGCTGCTACCAATTACAGATCACATTTGGTGATTTTAGGTGTTCATTTAATTGTTGGATCACCAGCATCTATGGATGTGTTTGATTATAGAGCCACAAGGGTGGTTAACACTGAAGGTGTGTTCGAAATATACAAAGATGATGAGGGTGACCTCAGTGGTTTGTTCATGAGGCTTAAAAATCTTACAATTTCTGAGATACACACTCAGTGGGATATAGCCTACCTCGACACATATGTGAAAGGAGGTATGGTTCCCAGAAGTCTTAGGTGGGAGGTCAGCCCACAGAAGGGCGATGTCCAACTTGAAGATTGGTTTAGCTACTTCAATAAAGCAGGGATCGATTTTTTAAATTTTCTTATCGATCATAAGAAAGCTAAACTTACTAGATTAGATGAGGAGATAAAGACCATTAAGGATAAATTAAGCCCCCTTAGGGAGAGTAGCGAATATAAGGAAAGATCTCTCTCTCTCCTTACTCTTTTAGAGAAGGAGGAGAGGGACCAGAGAACTAAGAAGAAAAAGAAATATAACAGGGATTTGTTGGACTACCAAGGGGCAGTCGTATTTGAATGGCAAAAGAAACTGTTGGCAGAACAAGCCTCCAATAATCCTGTTGATATGGAGGTAGGTCCGGCGAATATAGGGGGATTGCCTTCCTCTGTACCATATGCCCCCCCCACCACAACCTGGTAATGCTAAACACTTCCCTGGTGGCCCTAATGGCCCCCCGGGGAGATTTAGACAAGGGTCTCAGCAGTCCCCTGCAAGACATGGTGGTGGAGTGAAAAGGGGTGCTACACCTAATTATCCGCCCCCATTCCCGAGACGTTCTCGTGGGATGGGTGGTTCCCATCAGGGGGGACGGGGTAGAGGTGGTGGTCATGGTAATGGTGGACCTTGGTTAGCCCCGCAGTTTATTGATAGGCCACATGACCATTATAATACCTATGTGGACTATCCACCTTCTCCTTGGGCTTTTGATTTTGGACCGTATCCTGATCGTAATTACGGGCCTAATCAAGGCTTTAAGCATGACTTTTATGATAGGCAGGGGCGTGGTTTTCAAAACCCTGGACTTTTGAAGTTATCCTGATTATAACATCAGTACCTCTAATCATTTCTATCCCCTCAGTGACCTTGAGGGACCCGTGCCGCACTCCAATTTAAGGGATGATCAAAATGGAGGTGCCTTGCAGCCTACCCCCACATTGAGGGGATTCACTGGCGATGGGGGCAATCCGGGCCCTTCGGGTTCTAGTTATCAATAGTGGGGTTTTCACAGGCCAGGTCAGGGCATAAAAAGGTCGGCAGACCAAAGAGAGGATCTAGAGAGGGGCGGCGATTGCGAACAAAAAAAGAAAAAATCATAACTACTGACGGGATATTTAACTTGAGTTCAGTCACGTTGAGTGATTCCGAAAAAACCCTGCTCAATAAGGGGCTCAAATTTGCACCTCCTCGTGGTTTGGATAAATTCCAGACCTATATAGACATACATATATTTGTACGCAAAGTTAACATCAAAAGATATATGGCCTCCAACCCCATTTCGAATACTGTGACTAACTCTAGCGAGTATCGCCATTCGGGGTTGGCGAATGCGTCTCTATTCAACCCCCCGGGCACTATGGCTCCCTCTTTAAGAGTGTTTAGGGACCTATTGCTTAGGGATTTAGAGCAACTACCCCTGAGAAAAATACATTTCAATAAGGATTTGAAGTCTGGTTTGAATTCCTTATGTGAGAATAAGAACCTAGTAATCAGACCTGCCGACAAAGGGGGGGGGGGTATTATTGTCTTAGATAAGTAGGACTATCTTGCTGAGATGTCCAAGATATTAGGGGACCGAGACACATATACCCCCCTCAGATCGGATCCTAAGGCTCAATATAAGAGGGAACTTGAAGCAATTGTCCAATATGGTTTCGATCAAGGTATTCTGAATGGTAAGGAGAAATCCTGTTTGGTACCCAGGGCTCCCCGTACCCCGGTAATTTATTATCTGCCGAAAATTCATAAGCATCCTACCTGCCCCCCAGGACGCCCCATTGTTAGTGGCATTGATTCCATCTCATCCCTGGTGGGCAGGTATATCAATTTCTTCTTACAACCGTTGGTTTTGAAGATGCCGTCACATTTGAAAGACTCCCGTCATGTGATTAATTTACTCTCTAATGTTACCCCTAATTCAGGGTGTTGGCTGGTGACGGCTGATGTTGCCTCATTATACACGGTGATACCGCATGATTTGGGGCTATTTGCAGTGGAATATTATTTGAGGCGCGATTCCACATTATTTGATGAACAGATTTGTTTCATCATGCAATTACTTCATTTTGTAGCCACCCGGAACTACTTTTGGTTTGGGGATCAGTTCTATAGACAAGATAGAGGGGTTACCATGGGGGCTAAATGCGCCCCTAGCCTGGCAAACCTCTTTATGGCCCTATGGGAGGAGGATGTCATCTATGCCCACCAGAAACCCCAGGTGGTCTTGTGGGCTAGATATATAGATGACTTCCTCCTCCTGTGGGATGGAGATCGCCACGATTTGGACTCCTTTATGAGTGAGTTAAATGACAACAATCGGGGTATACGACTCTCATATGAGGCAAGCCAAACCGAGATTAACTTCTTGGATCTCAAGATAGGAATTAGAGATGGACAATTTACTACGGCAACTTTCTTTAAGAATACGGATCGTAATTCTTATATATCCACCGATAGTTGCCATCATGAAGCCTGGCTAAAGTCAGTGCCGAAAAGCCAACTCATACGCTTGAAACGTAATTGTTCAGATCATGAGGAATTTTTGACTCAGGCTAATGTCCTAATAGGACGTTTTCTTGAGAAAGGGTACCCTGAGGCGTCTCTCAAAACCACATTGGATGAGGTTACTACCCTCGATAGGGGCATTCTACTTAGGGATAAAGCTCCCAATATGGATAGAGTACCGTCTGTTCCATTTATTACCACTTATTCCTTACAACATAGGAATGTGGCGAGGCTGGTTAAGAAATATTGGCATGTTCTTAGAAACGACCATATATTGGGTACCATTCTTCCTGCTAAACCACAAATGGTATATAAAGGTGCCCCTTCCCTCAGAGGGAGAGTGGCCCCTAACATCCTTGATCCTCCCCCGATTAAGAGGGGCTTTTTTGAGTACATGACGGGTTTCTACCAGTGTAAGAAATGTAGGGTATGTTCCCTAAGTGGGTGTACGCATAGAAGAACACATAAGTTTACTTCTACCAGTACTTCGGTTGAATTTGAAATTAAATCATTCATTACGTGTTCCACTGAGCGCGTGGTATATCTATTGCAATGTTCTTGCGGATTGCAATACGTAGGGAGGACGAAACGCCCTCTCTCTGTAAGGCTCAATGAGCATGTAACCAACATTCTGACAGGTTTCCCTAAACATCCGGTCCCTAGACACTATCTCAAGACACACAATCGAGACCCTAGAAACACTATCTTTTTGGGGATCGATAGATATACCACACCCTGGAGAGGGGGCTCCCTTTTAAGGGGGATTTCTAGACTTGAGATGGCCTGGATATACAAACTCAGGTGTTATACCCCGTTTGGGCTCAACGTTGAGGTGGACCTTAATGCCTTCTTAGATAATTTGTGAATTTACACTCTCCATAATACATATATCGAGATGTGAGGGCTATATTAATATAAAGAAGAACCTTAATATATTACGTGATTATTAGCCATTAGTGGTTTTATTTTGAATTTATTGTCTTGGTGTGAACCCGCTCTGAACCTCTGGTGGCCTGGTTTTAATGGTAATTAGCTATTGTCAAGTAGCCATTAGTGGTTTTATCCCCCCCTTTAGGTTACGAACTTCTATTAGCTTAACCTTTAGTGCCAAGATTGTTTACTATGGCGTATACGTGTTTCTAGTTTTAGATTGTTTAAGATTTTTTTAGCATTCAATTTTTATCTTTTATCATTTTTAGTAATACATTTTTGAGTTTTTTGTCCTACTTGTCAATCACTATGCACTATGATGAATGCGTAGTTTTATTAATAATTTGGGTAGGCTCAACTTTTGTATGAGGCCTTTTTGTCCTCTCTATTATATTTTTATAATTTTATAATATTTGTTTGGTAATTACATGAAGGCATATTTATTTATTTTATGAGGCTTTCTCCCCCTTTTCTTTTAATTTTTTGGGGTGTATATGATATCAATTGAGCTTCATTATAGAGTGGTATATGACTCTGGGAATGTTATAATTAAATTTGCCTTCACTGACATCTATGTAAATTGTATATGCCACCTAGGGACACATGCATTCTAACATTCCCCACTAGATGGCGTTTTTTCAATTCTTCATGGATATATTTTTCAAAGGATGATTCTGAATTAGTTATTTTTATTGGATGGGTAGTCTTTTAATAGCAGTATTCTGTGCGATTTGTTTAGTGTTGTCAATCACTAATATCTTTAGGGATATATACATGCGGATCGGGCCCCTCCAGCGATCGAGAAATTTTACTGTTTGAGTGCTTTAGTGTGGGCAGGGTCTATGTGTATTATTCCCTTGTTCCCTATGAGATAGGGTTGATCAGCGTCATTATCCTAATACTGAAGTGAGGCTTGGTTTTATTTAAAGTACTTCCTGGTTTTCTAGAAGATAGGATGTGGCCACCAGAGCATCAGAACGAGGTGTGGTTCTACATTTGTATTTAAGGAGCGATGAGTCAGTGCGTCACCCGTTCCTATGACAACGTCCAATAGGACGAAACGTACGTCGGAAGGCAGACGCACTGACGTCATCGTTTCTATCCCACTGTGAACGGGTGCATGCAGGCCGGCCGGCTGTTATACAATACATGCTGTTTTATTCGATACTTCTATGTAAGTGTGCTACTTTTACTTTTACTTATTAAATTGTTTATGCGGATTCACACTATGGAGGATGTGTCTTTCATTTCCCTGGGTTCCCTTTGCTGAGTTTTGGCCTCTATGACGGAGAGTTCCGGGTGATCCTCCCTCCATGCTGAGACTGATGGTGGTGTCCCCGCAGAGTGGATTTTGAACATAAGCTTTAATTAAGCTTACCACTGGTAAGCGTACATCTTTATAGGTGGTGGATCCTTCTCACAAGGTGTTTTTGTTCATTAAGGCTTCAATCACTACTGGTGGAATTATCTACATTAAGAACTGTTTTCATTTGAAGTCACTATCAGTCACGGACTTATTCTTTTTTATCACCTCTTACAATTTATTTGCCTTAAAGTTTTTTAATACAGTCACAATATCCATTAACTATTTAATTAATCACAGTCATGTTGTGTTGATATTTGGGTTTAGAATATAATATGTTGTTTTGATTTTAACACATTATTTGAGATATTTTGGTCGATGGGAATTTTATCTACTATAGTTTTTTAGCGCGGTTCTGTTAATTGTTCCATATATTTGATTCTTGTACCTATGAATTAGAACTGCAGCTTGGGGGTGTAGGGAAGCGCAGTAATTTTTTATTCTTTTGTAGTATATTAGGAACAGAACATCAGGAACGGTCTGCAGCGAGATTTAGCTGCACAGGATACAGTACTGAATATACACCAGCTAACTGAATGAACTGCCTGCTCAATCTATCTAAAATAAATTAAATTGACACACTCTCTCTCTCTGAACACCGGAACACACTACACACGGCCGATGTGCAGGCAGCCTTATGTAGTGTGGGGCGTCTACTTAACCCCCTGAGCCATAATTGGCCAAAGGCACCCTGCCTTTGGCCAATTATGGCTCTGTTTGTTTACAGCATTGTGATTGGACAAAGCATGCAGGTCATAGTGCATGCTTGGCCAATCATCAGCAAGCAAACCACTGCAATGGCGCAGTGCATTATGGGCCATGACGCACTGATCGAATTTGGCGCGAACAGCCCATAGTGTTTGATCTTCGTTGAACGATCGAACAGCCGATGTTCGAGTCAAACTCATGTTCGACTCGAACTCAAAGCTCATCCCTATGTAAAATAATGACTTCAGGTTAATAGATTTATGGGGACCTCTTATGGTTTAAGAGAGGAATTTAAGTTGCTGCAGCTTAGCTATTGAAAGTCCCAGTTCTGTAGTCAGGATAAAACTCTATATAAATGTAAAAGTAGCAATTAGAGTGGGTAGAATGGCAGATCAGTAAAGTATTGAGGAGAAGTCTGAAAGATCTATAAGCCACTAAAACAGTCAATAAAAAACAACTACAAAATAGAACGTGGAAAAATTGGGACTACACCCCTACTGGTCTTCTGAACACAAGTGGGACACACTGAAATATCAGTGGGTGGGCAATTGTACACCAAAAAAAATGTGGTGCTAAAAGCTGATGCAGCTTAGGATAAGAGTTGCCACCATAAGGTATGAGAGAACAGTAGGTACATGTGAAAGGTTTAGCTGGTGTGTGTTTATGGGATTTGTCATTGGACATTCCAGTCAGGTTGAGGCTCCAGGGATGGAATCAAAGATATAGGTTTCACCCTATGTAACCACTCTAAGTTTAGAAGGGTAAAGCATGAAGTACGAAATATGGAAATGTCCCAGTCTGCATATAACATCCATATATTTCCCAGTTTTTTAGCAGTCTGAATAGGAAAGATCTGGGTAGTTTTCCTTAATCGGGTTGCACAGCTTGACAGTCTGTGGACCCTCTCCAAAGCAAACTGAGCTGAACTGAGCAGTGTTACATAACTAAGTACAGTATCTATGATTTTAGCAGGGTGTGTGCCTTCTGCATGAACAGAGATTCTGATAAATCTGCATTTATTACATCAGAGTCTATTTTTCAAATCTTTCACTTTTGTATCATGTGCATTTGCCTTGGAGCATAGCAGGGCCACATCCTGTTTTAAGGGTATAACAATCGACATATTTCCTGTACATCTTGTCTGAGTAAAGTAATATCTTCTTAAAAGCTCTGAATGTTTTTGGGCTGTTATATTACAGGGTGTTGGTGCCAACAGAATGCTCCAGGTTCTCTGTATTGGGTCATTTCTCACCTGCAGGTATTTCTTCCCTCCTAAGTGTAACCTCATCAGAGTCTCCTAGAGAAAGACCAGGGTATGCTGAATCCACAGTTGTTGGGTAATATATGTACTTGCCCACAGGTTATTGTGATGGAGTGAGAACAAAGTGCTCATTTGGCCGCTACTTTCTTGCTTTTGGTGGTGCAGGAGCCAGCGCCATCTTGAGCTGCATGCTTCCCATCAAAGGAGCCCTCCCACTATTTATGCACAGTAGTTGTTGAAGAAACTCTAATATCAGAAAAAAAAGTTTAAATTTGTTCTTATATAAAAGTACCGTATTTATCGGCGTATAACACACACTTTTTTCCCCTTAAAATCAGGGGAAAATCGTGGGTGCGTGTTATACGCCGATCCCCGCTATTTTGTGATCTGTCGGAGTGATCGTCGCGATCGCCGCCGACATTCACATAGCGTGTATTTTTAAATATGGCACAGCGGAGTTCGGAGGGACGGAGGGAGTTCGGAGTTTGGTGACTTGACAGGGACTTCCCTGTGACGTTACGGGGAATGCCACAGGAAAGTCCCGTCATGTCCCGTGTGTCAGAGGGGGCGGGGTCACCGGGTGGCCCCGCCCCCCGTTATTTAAGAACCGTCAGATGAGGAGACGCCGTCACACAGCGGGAGCCTCCCTCCATGCCAGCATGGGTGAGGAGCGGCCCGGAGAAGAAAATGAAGAAGAGAAGAAGAAAGAAGAGAAGAGGATGAAGAAGAAGATGAAGAGAAGAGCGGGAGCCTCCCCTCATGCCATGGGTGCGGAGCGGCCCGAGGAGAAGAAGATAGAAGGCGCCGCATAGGAGATGCTGGATGAGATTGCCGGAGGAAGAACCAGAAGAGCCAGAAGAACCAGAAGAAGATGAAGGAAGAAAGAAGAAGCATTTAAATAAAGGAATTGTCAAAAACTGTCTCTTGTCATTTTTAACATTTTTGACAGTTTTTTAGTGAAATGGTAGGGGTAAGTACCCCCTTACCATTTCACACAGGGGGGGGGCAGGATCTGGGGGTCCCCTTGTTAAAGGGGGCTTCCAGATTCCGATAAGCCCCCCGCCCACAGACCCCCACAACCACCGGCCAGGGTTGTGGGGATGAGGCCCTTGTCCTCATCAACATGGGGACAACTTGTTTTGGGGGCTACCCCAAAGCACCCTCCCAATGTTGAGGGCATGTGGCCTGGTACGGTTCAGGAGGGGGGGCGCACTCTCGCCCCCCCCTCTTTTCCTGCGGCCTGCCAGGTTGCGTGCTCGGATTAGGGTCTGGTATGGATTTTTGGGGGGACCCCACGCCGTTTCTTTTTTTTTTTGGCTCGGGGTTCCCCTTAAAATCCACACCAGACCTGAAGGGTCTGGTATGGAATATAGGGGGAACCCCACGTCATTTTTTAAAAAAATTTTGGCTGGGGTTCCCCTTAATATCCATACCAGACCTGAAGGGCCTGGTATGGAATTTAGGGGGTCTCCCACGTCATTTTTTTTTTTTTAATTTTGGTTCGGGGTTGCCCTGTGGGGAATTCCCATACCGTTTTTATCAATGAACTTCTATGTTTATTGCCGGCAATGCAATAGCCGCGGGTAGTTTTAAATGGCTTTTTTTCCTTCGAAATGTCATTTTGCTGTCAGACTGTTCTAAACACTGGAAACATGCGCCCCTTTACAGGAATACTATAGGGATATTACACTTTTATTGTTTGACTTTAAGCATTATTAAAATCACTGCTCCTGAAAAAACGGCCGTTTTTAAAACTTTTTTTTGCATTGATCCATGTCCCCTGGGGCAGGACCCAGGTCCCCAAACACTTTTTATGACAATAACTTGCATATAAGCCTTTAAAATTAGCACTTCCCATAGACTTTTAAAGGGTGTTCCGCGGCATTCGAATTTGCCGCAAACACCCCAAATTGTTCGCTGTTCGGCGAACTTGCGAACAGCCAATGTTCGAGTCGAACATGAGTTCGACTCGAACTCGAAGCTCATCCCTACTGGAAACTTGCAGAATAAGGTTGGTACTTTATATCTGGTTATACAGTATCTATAGTAACACTTGTTATTTCGAAATGCTTGCTGGTCATACTGAGAAAACATGTTTTTCCCTTTAACCACTTGACCACTGGGCACTTAAACCCCCTTCCTAACCAGACCAATTTTCAGCTTTCGGTGCTCTCACACTTTGAATGACAATTACTCAGTCATGCAACACTGTACCAATATGAATTTTTTGTCCTTTTTTTCACACAAATAGAGCTTTCTTTTGGTGGTATTTAATCACCGCTGTTTTTTAATTTTTTGCGCTATAAATCAAAAAAGACTAAAAATTTGTTAAAAAAAAAAAAAATCTTTGTTTCTGTTAAAATTTGTTGCAGAGTATTGGCAAGTATTTACAGAGTATTGGCAGAGTATTGGCAGAGTATTGGCGAGTATTGGCAGAGTATTGGCGAGTATTGGCAGAGTATTGCAGGGTATTGCAAAGTATTGAGGGTATTGCAGAGTATTAGCAGAGTATTGCACATTATTGCAGACTATTGCACATTATTGCAGAATATTGCACATTATTGCAGAATAGTGCGCATTATTGCAGAGTATTGCACATTATTGCAGAGCATTGAACATTATTGCAGAATATTGCACATTATTGCAGAGTACTGCAGAGTATTGCACATTATTGCATAGTACTGCAGAGTATTGCACATTATTGCAGAGTATTGCACAGTATGGGCTCAGAGCAGCGCTGTGGGCACTACAGATCCAGCTCACAGCGCTGCTAAAAACAATCTCTCCCCTTCTCCCCTCACACTGTACAGATTAGTACAGAGAGGGGAGGGAGGAACCAGCGTCATGTCATGACGCTGGTTTGTTTACAAGTGATCGCTCCGTCATTTGATGGAGCGATCACGTGGTAAACAGCCGCTACAAGCGGCCATTTACCACGATCCATGATGCACCAGGTCTTTCGGACCCGCCAGTCACAGATGTTTGCGGGAGCGCACCCATGGGGGGCACGTGAGAGCAACATTCTGGGAGGACGTCCATGGACGCACACCCAGAATAATACGACCACGCTGTAGCTGTCTTTCGGCTATGGCCCGGTCGGTGTGGTTAAAATATATAGGAAATGTAATAAATATTTCAAGACAATATCACTAAAATAATAAACCTATAGCTAAAATAAGTAATTGGCGCTGCAATTAAACTAGTTAAAGTGTGACCTTGTATCTTTATTCTATGTTATAGTGCAAGTATAGCACATTCTATTATTTTAAAAATGCTCCTTGATAATAGACAGTGTAAGTCTCCCCAACCCAATTCCAAAAACAGAAAAAAAAATTGCACCTATTAAATTTAATTGCAGTAGTGTGCTAAGTCATCCTAGCAATCTAGGGCTGTTTCCACCATGATTGTAAAACTGCATGTACTATTAAAACATTTTGTACATACCGTACCTTTAGTTGCAATATACATAGCAGTGGTATTATTCATTTTGCATTAGTAACCATTTGTTTAGGAAGAAAGGTGAGATAAGAGAGAAAAGTAAATTAATGTGTAAGCTAAATTTGTATATTCCTCTCCTGTAGCTCTTGTATGGTGTATAGTAATTTGTAACATTATAAGATGAATGATTTATTTTTCTATTTTCCTTTTTAAATTGTAGACAGGGAAAAAGCATGTACAAATTTCAGTTGTTAAATCTAACATAATTATATTTTGTTCTCAAAACTAATTATGCGTTCCACTGTTATCTAAGAAGTGATCTATTAGATCTATAGAAAGCCGTCTGATAAAAGTTCATTACAATCTACATAATAGGGTCTGAATCACAAATGCCCTTAGCACCTCACAAGTGTTCTCATCTGCTGCAATATATCATATTTCAAAGTGGTCATTTGCATTTATGTAGTGGATTGCAATTTCCTAAAAGGAAAGTAAAATCATTGTTTCATATGGGCACTGTTATAAAAATACAGTACTTTCATCTACTTCTCTACAATTAGTGAAAAATAATTTCTCTTAAGAATGCTCTAATTATATCCAGCATTTCATGCCATAATTAGACATAATAGCAAAGTAAGTTACAGCTGCTGCTAATTAGCTTTACCTTATAACGCTTCCTGGGTGTACAGAAACCACAGACGCTATATGTGCAGAGGGGTATTCAACATATGTTTGTCAAAAAAAAACCCTCATTTAATATAGCTCACTGCCTATGTGAATGAAACAAAGTGGATATTAAGTCATTTTTGGGTGCTTGGGATTCAGTTACAGTTTTACATGTAGGTATTATGTATGCAGGTGCTTGTTTTTAAGAGCTGTTTTTGCATTTTTGTACCCTGCAGAATAAAATGTCACATGACACTTTTTTTTTCAAACCCATATTTTCGATAAAAAAAAACACTAAAGTTAATTTTACAAACAAACAACAAACAACGAACAACAATAAACAAACAAAAAACCCCAAATATACCATTTTTTTTTTTAACATATAAAAGATCAGGTTGCATTGAGTGAACAGACACCAAACACGTCAAGTTTTAAAATTGTGTGGACCCCTGAAACAGCAACAAATTTTAGGACCTTTAGTCCATAAGCAACGCTTTAAAAACTTTTACAGGTTACCAGTTTGGAGTTAACCATGAATTATGGATCTAGAATTAGTGCTCTCGCTCTGGAGTGGAGGGCAATCACTGTTTTTGTACATAGATACTTGGGGTGGGGATTAACACATTTTTGTGTTTTGTTTTTCATTATATGTTACTTACATTTTTTTTACTCTTAAGTGTATTGCTATCAGCCTATTATTACCCTATATGATAGCATAGTAGAAATGACAGTTCCCAATTAAGGCGACCACAGGGGTCACCATTAGAATTTATTGAAGCTGATCAAGTACAAATCATGCAGCAGGCAATAGAGCACAGAATGCTTGTCAGGAGTAGTTGGATGTGGGGAAGAGAGGATTGGTACTTTTAGTTTCAGACTAACAGTAGTAAAAAAACAGTACCGCAGTGGCAGAACACTTGCAACCAGGCCCTAGGATTACACCACTGTTGGGGGCCCCAGTGGGGTTGCTAGGGCTCTGAGATGTGAGCTTAGAGCATTTCTTTCATACAGCTCAGAGCCTGTACTGACAGTTCCCCCTCCCTCCTCCCTCCTTCCTCGCACACATGGGAGAGGAGAGATTTGATCCGCTCCTTCTCCTCCCACCCCTCTCTTCTTGTTTGCACTGCTGGAAGTGTGAAAGGCAGGAGCTGAATGATCAAATTCAGCTGCTTAGCTTCACACTTCCTTCACACAGGAGGAGAGGGGCAGTTAGGAGAAGGAGCAGATCGGCTCTCCTCTCCCATCCGTGCAAGGGAGGAGGGAGGGAGAACTGTCAGTGCAGGCTCTGAGCTGTATAAGAGAGATGCTCTCAGCTCAGAGCCCTGCTGAGGAGGCACTGATAGGCAACACTGATAGGTGGCACTAATAGGTGGCATTGATGAGCATTTATAGGAAGCACTGTTATGCCCCGTACATAAGGTCTGACTTTGTTCGGACATTCCGACAACAAAATCCTAGGATTTTTTCCTGACGGATGTTGGCTCAAACTTGTCTTGCATACACACGGTCACACAAAGTTGTCGGAAAATCCGATCGTTCTGAACGCGGTGGCGTAAAACACGTACGTCGGGACTTTAAACGGGGCAGTGGCCAATAGCTTTCATCTCTTTATTTATTCTGAGCATGCGTGGCACTTTGTCTGT
The DNA here is from genome assembly GCA_037952835.1 of Lithobates septentrionalis. Classification (NCBI taxonomy): domain Eukaryota; kingdom Metazoa; phylum Chordata; class Amphibia; order Anura; family Ranidae; genus Lithobates; species Lithobates septentrionalis. The sequence continues at coordinate 696,374 of JBBDGP010000707.1, forward strand.
CGGATTTCTGTACACACGATCAGAATTTCCAACAACGGATTTTGTTGTCGGAAAATTTTCTATCCTGCTCTCAAACTTTGTGTGTCGGAAAATCCGATGGAAAATGTGTGATGGAGCCTACACGCGGTCGGAATTTCCGACAACAAGGTCTTATCACACGTTTTCCATCGGAAAATCCGACCGTGTGTACGGGGCATTAGGCTGCACTGGTGCGCACTGATAGAAGGCATTAATGAGCACTGATAGGTGGCACTGGTAGGCGGTATTGATAGGCAGCACTGATAGGTGGCACTGATGAACACGCAGCACTGATGGTCACTGATAGGTGGCACTGATAGGCAACAATGATAGGTGGCATTGAGCACTGATAGATGGCACTGATAGGCAGCACTGATAGGTGGCATTGATGGGCACTGATAGGCGGCATAGATGGGCACTGATAGGTGGCGCTGATAAGCGTCATGCACAAGATCAGAATATCATACAAAAAATATGATTTTAAAGCGATCGTACGATAATCTGATCGTTAGTACACAGCTGTCATCCAAAATTTTACGAAGAGACAAACACAAAAAATGCTTCTCGTATAATATCAGATGGTACGATTTTCATTTAATCAGTACAGTATTCATCTGAAAATACAATACAAATACACTACAACACATTACATCACTATAGAATTTTTATTCTGTCTTTTGAGAATTTTCGTACTGTAGTAACCTATTCATTTTCGATGTGGAGATTAGCATCCAAAAAAAAAAACTGACAATCATTTGTCCGATAATGTCATTGTGTGTACTAAGCTATAGACTACTAGTCTATAGGTTGCACTGATAATCAAGGCAATGACAATCAGTGCTCTGATTATCAGTGTAAACAATGTACTGACAGTCTTGCCGATTAACGGCTCCAGACACAGTGTGGAAGGAAAGAACTGCCAATAACCGATAACCTGCAAGTCTGTTTACATGTGTTCAGCCGATCACATGATAAAGGGCCACTGTGATTGACCCTTTACTGTGATCTGTGATAAGCTATGTCCGAAGGACACAGCACTCACCGAGTGCGCTGGCTGCATGCCCCAGGGGCACATGGGAGGCAGAGTTCTGGGAGGATGTCCATGGGCGCCCTCCCACAATTGGAAGCCTGAGGCTTGGATGGAAGGGGGGATCAGGGGGGCCCTTCATGGTTTCTTGAAACGGGGCCCTGAAGGTTCTAGGTACGCCTTTAGCTAACTGTTTCCCCTACTCCTAAACACTTGCATGCTGCACAGTGCCTTTTGCACCCTGATTGGGCAAAGCTTTGCCCAATTAGGGTGCAGTATAAGCTGATTGTTAAGAAGTGTGGCCAGGAAGCCAGCTGTGTTGTCCTTAACAATCGATGAGTCATCAGCTGTTAATGGGTTTCCCCACTGACAGCTAAATAGAAAAAAATTGTTGGTAAAAAAAAGAGAAGAAAAAAATGGCATGGTTAGAACGTTTCTCCTGTTTGGGAGTTCTGCTGCGAACTGAACAGGGGGGTGTTGGTCACATCTCTAGTTCAGATGAGCAGAATAAGAGAGGTGATAGGGTTATAATACAGTCCATATGGAGTTAGTATGGAGATAGATAGTATGGAGAAAGTATATAGGAGATGAGGGAACATAAGATCTCTGTGTCACTGAAACAGATTGAATGAATCTACAGTTGCAGTTGCTCATCCATTAATTTTTCCCCACTCGCAATTACCTAATCCCTGTACTTTCCCTGTTGCAAGAGAAATGAGAGGAACCAGCACTGTAAACAGGAAGATGTGATTGCTGTGATGACTAGTCACAATGATCACATGGTACACAGCCCCTTAGATTGTCTCAGCACAGTGTTTTTGTTTACCAAGTCAACCAATGACAGCTCGGTACAAAGCAATTACTGGGCAGATGGGCCAACCAACAGCTATTGATCCAGTGCCATTTGGGAATGGCACTCGGTAAATATAGGGCCACTGATCCAATATTTAAAGTTGTACCACAGTAGAAAAGGGGTTGTTGAAAAGGTTGTAAAAAAGGGTAATCTTTGACCTAACTTTAGTCTTTAACCACTTCAATACCAGGCACTTAGACACCTTCCTGCCCAGGCCAATTTTCAGCTTTCAGCGCTGTCGCAATTTGAATGATAATTGCGCAATCAGGCTACACTGTACCCAAACAAATTTTTTATCATTTTGTTCCCACAAACAGAGCTTTCTTTTGGTGGTATTTAATCACCTCTGCAATTTTTATTTTTTGCGCAACAAATAAGAAAAGACTGAAATTTTTTTAAAAAACAAGATTTTCTTTGTTTCTGTTACATTTTTTTGTAAATAAGTATGTTTTCTTCTTCAATGTTGGGCACTGATATAGCTGCACTGACAGGCACTGATAAGGCGGCACTGATGTGCACCGATGAGGTGGCACCAATAATATGGCACTGATGAGGTGGCACTGACAGGCACTGATGATGGGCACTGATAGGCGGCACTGATGGGCACTGATAGGTGGCACTGATGGACACTGATAGGTGGCACTGGTATGCGGCACTGGCACAGAGGTGCCAGTCAGTGCCCATTTGTGGGCACTGATTAGCATATTTTGGGCATACCGGCATAGCCGGAGGCTCTTTACCGACATCAGACTGACACACCACACCACCGATCGCCGCGATGTGTGCCCCTACGAGCATGTGGTGGCTCTTATCCTAAAGGACGTCATATGACGCCCAGTCAGGATAACTGAACCACCGCCCGACCGTCATTCTGCTATAGGCCAGGCCGGAAGTGGTTAAAGAGACTTTGTCATGAGAGATTATGGGTACTGCCATCACTAAATGCTGACTCAGAACAGGCATAGAGATAAGGAATTCTGAAACTCATTTACAGCATGCTTGCTCCTGATCTGAGGCTCAAAAGTTCTTTGAGTAGAAATATGATATCCCATTAAAAATAAAAATCTACACTTTCAGTTTTTCATTAGTCCTTGTGCAAAGTTCTATAAATACCTGTTGACCTTGCAAGTGAAGTTTACCTCAAATGCACCTTTCTGTGATGGTATGGCAAAGATGCTGCACTACTCCTAAATTTAAAGCAACATTGCCACTCGTATTACTTGCATGCACTACAGTAGGACAAAAAGTGTTGCAGAGGGCCATGACTATCACTATTGTTCTACTGATTGCAAAGTCTGCAACTTGTTAATCAGCATCTTTGCACACCTTAAACTGCCCATTACTTTCTGCATTGACTGCACTGAACCCCCCCACAGTGACCTGCGATGTCTGGGGGTGGGGGCATGCTACACACACATGAAGGAGGATTTGACTCAATTAGGAAAGGTAAAGAAAGTTTTTTGTTTACTTTATGTGGCTTATCGCATAATAACTGGATTGGATACCTGTTTTGACGTACAATTATTTAGTCGTAAGCCAGGCAGAGCCAACCAGCATTTTCAAAAGGAGGCCAACAATGAAAGCTTTCATACTTCTCTCAAGACAGAGTCTCTTTAAATGGGCATATATGCAGTAATAAATGAAAACTAAGTCTTTTACATACAAAATTAACAAAATGTATTTTCTGACTTTTTTATTCATGTACTTGAATGTTCTACTCAAGGCTTTTGCTCAGTTTTAATTAATTGTTCGATCCTTAATTAATGATTATTATAACTATGCATTTATCTACATAGTAATCTACTTGTTATCTATTTAGATATATTAGTATGAAAAGTATAAATTTGATCATTTTTCTAAAATAAACAGATGTATTGTTGAGATCATTTTATAATTATTCTGACATTTCTCATAAAAACATTTGTGGCTTTATAAAGGTGGAAACGCTTTATATAGTTATTCTGTAAGAAATATTTCTACTGTAAAGGATGTCACAGCTATCAATTGCTTCAGGCATAATGCTACTTGGCTAATTATATTCAGGAGCATTTGTCTATTGGATGGGAAACGGACAATGTTTCAGAAGCTCCTGACTCAGTAGTGGCACTGATGAATAGTACTCCCAGATTGTGAGGTTTTTCAGAGTGAAGGTGCATGTTAGCTCTTTGTAAGTTTTATTAACTAAGTCGGAAAATACTACTCAGGTGCTCTGAGCAGCTGTCAGTCCAAAATGCAGCATGCATAGATCATGTCTAGTGCAGAAGTGTCAGACCATCAAATTTATTTCAGGATGGTTAACACTCATGCTCTCCTACTAGAAGATCTTGTACTTTACCTATAGCAATGCTATTAATCATGTTTTGGACTATAACTAGCCACAGAATGAGACTTAAATCAGGAACATATTTCACTTGGAAGGTTTTAGATGGTTATACAGTATATACAATATATATATATATATATATATATATATATATATATATATATATATATATATATATATATACATTTGATTGAACTTAGGAAGGATGAGATACAAAAGCATTGACCACATGTGTGTCCACAGCTATACATTCAGAACATTCTATCATTTACCAAAAATTCAGGACAGGGAGAAACAATGCAAGCAGTTCAAAAATCAGTCATTGCATGATTGAATTTTACAACCTACATGAAGCGAAAGTAGTAGAAGAAGTAAAAGAAGTAGCAAAAAGGATTTGCCCTTCTTACATAAATCAAATGGCAGAAATCTATTTTCAAACCTACTATGACAAATAACCAGATCTGATGTTATCACTTACCTGGTTGGAGACCAAAGTGGGAAAAGGGGAAGTCTTGGAGTACCTGAAATGGTAATAGATGGATTGGAAATACGAGAGCAAATAGATGGCTTGGAGAGAGAACTTTAACAGAAAAGTACTCATGAATAGTCATACACCAACCAAGGCCAGGTAACCTCATGAAGCCTATCAGGACTGGCATCAGCAGATGGCTGCAGACTGATTTTAACATGCAGAAAAAACGGTAGGCAGAGCCATTGGTCAAGGCTCAGGCTGAGTCAGTAACAGGCAAACAGGAAAAAGCAGTGGTTAGGAAACAAACTGCATTAGCAACTGGTAAGCAGGAAAAGCCATGGGCAGGAGACAAGTTAGGTCAACAACTAGTAAGCAGGAATAAGTCATATGACAGGAGGCAAGTTAAGTCAGCAACTGGTAAGCAGGAATAGGATCAGGTATGCAGGTCACAGGGTACAGTAAATAGCTGAAGACCTTTCACAAACTAACAAATAACCCCCTAATGTTAGTTAATTTGTTCTGAGTTCAATTTATACTTCCAATTTTTGAGACTGATCAATTACACACTAGCTTTCAGCATTCTAGAAGCTATGAGAAGAGGGTGTTACATTTTCCAAGAGCAAAGAATATGTTTTACTGTATGCACATAAAACGTAAATGTAGCAAGTGAACTAATGGTATAGAGCACCTGCCCTCCTGCACAAAATCTATCCACTGTTTTCTGCACTTTGATGGTGCTGCCATCAACAAACTGGTGTGCTTCTCCACATTTTTTGCTAGTGTCCTGCTCTCAAGTCATTCTGAAATGAAGTTATTTCCACTATAGTCAAATTCACAGTTATTGATTAACATAATAACCCAGGGGTCATTCTTTTGCACTTGACCCCAATTTTGATGAAAAGATACAAATGCTCCCTCTTTATACATTTTATTACTGCTGTAAGAAGCTGCATCCAGTTTGAGGTGCGTTCTGTTAGTTTGTTCTGACCAGCCTACCGTTTTCTAGCCATCTTGCAGGTACTTAGTCACCGTAGAGTTCGAGCTGTGCAAGGGCTTGGTGTTGGAGTTCTTGCTTTGACCCAAGTCCAGTCCATGAACAGGGCGAAGAGGAGTTCATCGACGAAGAATTGTTTGCTCCAAGGTGACCAATTCTCTCATATGCCTTTGTTGCTGGCGATCTGGGAGAATAATCCTGATCACTGTCTGTTGGGTTTGATGTCCCCTTATATTACAAAGCAGGACACCTGCATGCGGCAAGTCATCACTCCTGAACAAAGGCTCGTCGCCACCTTGTGGTACTTGGCGACGGGGAGAAGACTGCAGGACCTCAAGTTCTCAACTGGAATCTCCCCCCAGGCTCTGGGAATCATTATCCAGAGACCTGTTCTGCCATCATATAGGTCCTGCAGAAGGACTATATTAAGGTAAGTTTTCTCCTTTAACCACTTGCCGACCGCCTCACGCCTATATACGTGAGCAGAGCGGCACGGGCAGGCAAAATCACGTACCTGAAACGTGATTGCCTTCCCGCGGGTGGGGGGTCCGATCGGACCCCCCCCCGGTGCCAGCTGCGGTCGGCATTTGGCTGGGAGCATTGAGAGACGAGGGGGAGGCCATCCGATCGTGGCCCCCCCCTCGCGATCGCTCCCAGCCAATGAGAAACATCCCCTGCCTCTGTATAGTACACAGAGGCAGAGGATGTGATGTCATCTCTCCTCGGCTGGCCAGTTTCCGTTCCAGCGCCGAGGAGAGATGACATGTAAGTGCACCAAACACACACACAGTAGAACATGCCAGGCATACATTACACCCCCGATCGCCCCCCGATCCCCCCCCAATCACCCCCCCCCTGTCACAAACTGACACCAAGCAGGTTTTTTTTTTTTTTTTTTTTTTTTCCTGATTACTGCATAGTGTCAGTTTGTGACAGTTAGCAGTGTTAGCACAGTTACTGTTACCCCCCTGTAGGTCTAGGGTACCCCCCTTACCCCCCTAATAAAGTTTTAACCCCTTGATCACCCCCCGTCACCAGTGTAACTAAGCGATCATTTTTCTGATCGCTGTATTAGTGTCGCTGGTGATGCTAGTTAGGGACGTAAATATTTAGGTTCGCCGTCAGCGTTTTATAGCGACAGGGACCCCCATATACTACCTAATAAATGTTTTAACACCTTGATTGCCCCCTAGTTAACCCTTTCACCACTGATCACCATATAACCGTTACGGGTGACGCTGGTTAGTTCGTTTATTTTTTATAGTGTCAGGGCACCCGCCGTTTATTACCGAATAAAGGTTTAGCCCCCTGTAGGTCTAGGGTACCCCCCTTACCCCCCCTAATAAAGTTTTAACCCCTTGATCACCCCCTGTCGCCAGTGTCGCTAAGCGATCATTTTTCTGATCGCTGTATTAGTGTCGCTGGTGACGCTAGTTAGGGACGTAAATATTTAGGTTCGCCGTCAGTGTTTTATAGCGACAGGGACCCCCATATACTATCTAATAAATGTTTTAACCCCTTGATGCCCCCCTAGTTAACCCTTTCACCACTGATCACCGTATAACCGTTACGGGTGACGCTGGTTAGTTTGTTTATTTTTTTATAGTGTCAGGGCACCCGCCGTTTATTACCGAAAAAAGGTTTAGCCCCCTGATCGCCCGGCGGTGATATGCGTCGCCCTAGGCAGCGTCAGATTAGCGCCAGTACCGCGAACACCCACGCACGCACCGTACATGCCCCGTACACCTCCCTTAGTGGTATAGTATCTGAACGCATCAATATCTGATCCGATCAGATCTATACTAGCGTCCCCAGCAGTTTAGGGTTCCCAAAAACGCAGTGTTAGCGGGATCAGCCCAGATACCTGCTAGCACCTGCGTTTTGCCCCTCCGCCCGGCCCAGCCCAGTCCAGCCCACCCAAGTGCAGTATCGATCGATCACTGTCACTTTTTTTTGTAGTGTTTTGGTGAACTGGCAAGCACCAGTGCCCTAGTACACCCCGGTCGTAGTCAAACCAGCACTGCAGTAACACTTGGTGACGTGGCGAGTCCCATAAGTGCAGTTCAAGCTGGTGAGGTGGCAAGCACAAGTAGTGTCCCGCTGCCACCAAAAAGACAAACACAGGCCCGTCGTGCCCATAGTGCCCTTCCTGCTGCATTCGCCAATCCTAATTGGGAACCCACCGCTTCTGCAGCGCCCATACTTCCCCCATTCACATCCCCAACCAAATGCAGTCGGCTGCATGAGAAGCATTTTCTTTATGTCCTCCCGAGTACCCCTACCCAACGAACCCCCCCCCCAAAAAAAAGATGTTGTGTCTGCAGCAAGCACGGATATAGGCGTGACACCCGCTATTATTGTCCCTCCTGTCCTGACAATCCTGGTCTTTGCATTGGTGAATGTTTTGAACGCTACCATTCACTAGTTGAGTATTAGCGTAGGGTACAGCATTGCACAGACTAGGCACACTTTCACAGGGTCTCCCAAGATGCCATCGCATTTTGAGAGACCCGAACCTGGAACCGGTTACAGTTATAAAAGTTACAGTTACAAAAAAAAGTGTAAAAAAAAAAAAAACACAAACAAAAAAAAAAAAAAAATAGTTGTCGTTTTATTGTTCTCTCTCTCTCTATTCTCTCTCTATTGTTCTGCTCTTTTTTACTGTATTCTATTCTGCAATGTTTTATTGTTATTATGTTTTATCATGTTTGCTTTTCAGGTATGCAATTTTTTATACTTTACCGTTTACTGTGCTTTATTGTTAACCATTTTTTTGTCTTCAGGTACGCCATTCACGACTTTGAGTGGTTATACCAGAATGATGCCTGCAGGTTTAGGTATGATCTTGGTATCATACTTTTTAGCCAGCGGTCGGCTTTCATGTAAAAGCAATCCTAGCGGCTAATTAGCCTCTAGACTGCTTTTACAAGCAGTGGGAGGGAATGCCCCCCCCCCACCGTCTTCCGTGTTTTTCTCTGGCTCTCCTGTCTCAACAGGGAACCTGAGAATGCAGCCGGTGATTCAGCCAGCTGACCATAGAGCTGATCAGAGACCAGAGTGGCTCCAAACATCTCTATGGCCTAAGAAACCGGAAGCTACAAGCATTTTATGACTTAGATTTCGCCGGATGTAAACAGCGCCATTGGGAAATTGGGGAAGCATTTTATCACACCGATCTTGGTGTGGTCAGATGCTTTGAGGGCAGAGGAGAGATCTAGGGTCTAATAGACCCCAATTTTTTTCAAAAAAGAGTACCTGTCACTACCTATTGCTATCATAGGGGATATTTACATTCCCTGAGATAACAATAAAAATGATTTAAAAAAAAAAAAAAATGAAAGGAACAGTTTAAAAATAAGATAAAAAAGCAAAAAAAAATAAAGAAAAAAATAAATAAATAAAAAGCACCCCTGTCCCCCCTGCTCTCGCGCTAAGGCGAACGCAAGCGGCGGTCTGGCGTCAAATGTAAACAGCAATTGCACCATGCATGTGAGGTATCACCGCGAAGGTCAGATCGAGGGCAGTAATTTTAGCAGTAGACCTCCTCTGTAAATCTAAAGTGGTAACCTGTAAAGGCTTTTAAAGGCTTTTAAAAATGTATTTATTTTGTTGCCACTGCACGTTTGTGCGCAATTTTAAAGCATGTCATGTTTGGTATCCATGTACTCGGCCTAAGATCATCTTTTTTATTTCATCAAACATTTGGGCAATATAGTGTGTTTTAGTGCATTAAAATTTAAAAAAGTGTGTTTTTTCCCCAAAAAATGCGTTTGAAAATCGCTGCGCAAATACTGTGTGAAAAAAAAAAAAATGAAACACCCACCATTTTAATCTGTAGGGCATTTGCTTTAAAATAATATATAATGTTTGGGGGTTCAAAGTAATTTTCTTGCAAAAAAAAATAATTTTTTCATGTAATCAAAAAGTGTCAGAAAGGGCTTTGTCTTCAAGTGGTTAGAAGAGTGGGTGATGTGTGAAATAAGCTTCTAAATGTTGTGCATAAAATGCCAGGACAGTTCAAACCCCCCCCCCAAATGACCCCATTTTGGAAAGTAGACACCCCAAGCTATTTGCTGAGAGGCATGTCGAGTCCATGGAATATTTTATATTGTGACACAAGTAGTGGGAAAGAGACAATTTTTTTTTTTTTTTTTTTTTGCACAAAGTTGTCACTAAATGTTATATTGCTCAAACATGCCATGGGAATATGTGAAATTACACCCCAAAATAAATTCTGTTGCTTCTCCTGAGTATGGGGATACCACATGTGTGGGACTTTTTGGGAGCCTAGCCGCGCACGGGACCCCGAAAACCAAGCACCGCCTTCAGGCTTTCTAAGGCCGTAAATTTTTGATTTCACTCTTCACTGCCTATCACAGTTTCGGAGGCCATGGAATGCCCAGGTGGCACAAACCCCCCCCCCCCCAAATGACCCCATTTTGGAAAGTAGACACCCCAAGCTATTTGCTGAGAGGTATAGTGAGTATTTTGCAGACCTCACTTTTTGTCACAAAGTTTTGAAAATTGAAAAAAGAAAAAAAAAAAATTTTTTTCTGGTCTTTCTTCATTTTCAAAAACAAATGAGAGCTGCAAAATACTCACCATGCCTCTCAGCAAATAGCTTGGGGTGTCTACTTTCCAAAATGGGGTCATTTGGGGGGGGTTTGTGCCATCTTGGCATTTTATGGCCTTCAAAACTGTGATAGGTAGTGAGGAGTAAAATCAAAAATGTATGCCCTTAGAAATCCTGAAGGTGGTGCTGGGTTTTCGGGGCCCCGTACGCGGCTAGGCTCCCAAAAAGTGCCACATATGTGGTATCCCCGTACTCAGGAGAAGCAGCTGAATGTATTTTGGGGTGCAATTCCACATATGCCCATGGCCTGTGTGAGCAATATATCATTTAGTGACAACTTTTTGTAAATTTTTTTTTTTTTTGTCATTATTCAATCACTTGGGACAAAAAAAATAAATATTCAATGGGCTCAACATGCCTCTCAGCAATTTCCTTGGGGTGTCTACTTTCCAAAATGGGGTCATTTGGGGGGGTTTTGTACTGCCCTGCCATTTTAGCACCTCAAGAAATGACATAGGCAGTCATAAACTAAAAGCTGTGTAAATTCCAGAAAATGTACCCTAGTTTGTAGATGCTATAACTTTTGCGCAAACCAATAAATATACGCTTATTGACATTTTTTTTACCAAAGACATGTGGCCGAATACATTTTGGCCTAAATGTATGACTAAAATTTAGTTTATTGGATTTTTTTTATAACAAAAAGTAGAAAATATCATTTTTTTTCAAAATTTTCAGTCTTTTTCCGTTTATAGCGCAAAAAATAAAAACGGCAGAGGTGATCAAATACCATCAAAAGAAAGCTCTATTTGTGGGAAGAAAAGGACGCAAATTTCGTTTGGGTAGAGCATTGCATGACCGCGCAATTAGCAGTTAAAGCGACGCAGTGCCAAATTGTAAAAAGTGCTCTGGTCAGGAAGGGGGTAAATCCTTCCGGGGCTGAAGTGGTTAACATCACATTCTATGAATTTATTGTTTGCTAATGTATTGTATATAATTTCATCATTCCTTAATTACCATGATTGTAATATGCTTTGAATGTCCTCTTTGTCCTCATGCATGCAGTAAGCTTTTAATGCTCCTTTTTTGTCCTTCATGCATATTTGCCTTCACTAACCTCCCCTGCATGCTATCCTGGGCCCATACACACCTAGCCTAATCACTTAACAATGTATTTTGTCAGCTCCATTGTAGTGCTTACCCTAAACACCCGCTAACATGTGTCCAAATGTTATTGTTGTTTTTAAATTCAGGCAGAGTGCAAGATTTTTTTTTGGGGGGGGGGGCAAAACTCATTTTGGAACCCTCCCTCCCCCCAACTGCTAAGTCAACCCATACAATACTCTATCTGCTGACTTTGCCAAACCCATACATACTATACCTACCTCTTTTGTGGTCAGATTTATGGATGAATTCACCAAAGCATGTAGTGCAAGGGCCTGTCTGAATACTTTCAAATGGTACTGTTTCAAGTTTTGTTCTCCTATTATCTTGATAGGTAATTGCAGAAGGTAAAAATGTGCTTAAATTTGTACAGTGTGTATTCATATGTTTGTATTATGACACTTCTTACCTGTCCAGTGGGCTGCCAATAGTGTAAGTAAGGAGGGGCTGGCCAAAGTATCACACATTATTTATGCATTCAGCTCTCAATGAAGTGGAGAGGGTTACCTGTCCAAAACATCTCTCCCCTAAAATTTTTACAATGGGCCATTAGAGGGGGTGAGGAATCTTATAAGTGGACCTTATTCGTTTGTCTTTAAATACTCCTTAAAATAAATGTATACTTATGTTGGCCAAGAATGTCTAATCTGCTTGCAATGTTATGTGCAAAAGTACTCATTTTTATTTTTCTTGTTTGACTCCACAGTTTCCTTTAAACCCACAGGAATGGCAGACTGTGGCCTCCCAGTTTGCCCAGTAGTGGGACTTTCTTAACTGAGGAGGGGCAATAGATGGGAAGCACGTCCACATAGTCCCACCCCCCAACTCGGGGTCATACTATTACAATTATAAGGGGTTTAATAGTATTGTGATGTTGGCAGTGGTGTCGGCGACATACGAGTTCCTGTATGTGGACTTGGGGAAAAATGGTCGGATGTCAGATGGTGGAGTCATCATCCAGACAGAGTTCTTCAGACATCTCCAGAATGGTGGCTTGGGCTTGCCACCTCCAGAAGACAACGTGACTCCATTTGTCTTCGTGGCTGATGAAGCATTTGGGCTGGGTGATCATCTGATGTGACCATTCCCGATGAGGACCCTCACCCCGGACCAGAGGTTTTTTAATTACCGGCTGGCCAGAGCCAGAAGAGTGGTGAAGAATGCATTTGGAATAATGGCCAGCCGGTTCCGCCTATTTCTCACAGCGATCAACATGGTGGAATATAAACTGAATCATATTGTCCTTGCATGCTGCATACTCCATAATTTCCTATGGAAAAATGCAACAAACTGTTTGGCCTCAGTTTGGACTGAGGCCGGCTTTCAAAATCAAACAACCTTGATGGCTCTTGAAGCTGGCCGTCCTGGCTTGCCCCCCCAAAGCACCCAAGAAGTTTGACAAAAGTATGTAGAGTACTTTGCGGGTAGGGGGGCCATTGATATGCCAGACAATGTGTAAAACATTTTTTAAATAAATTTTTGTTTTATAAACTGAACTCAAATTTCATTTGATTTATTGCTTGTATTTCTTTTAGCTGTCTCCTAGGTTCTCTAATGGCCTTTTTTTGGCCATTTTCATTAATAGCGCAAACATAATTTATTTGATACATGGGGTGCCAATCTTTTCTTCAGCTAACTATTATGTTGTGGGTCTGCTGCACACACACACACACACACACATTGTTTTTGCTGTTAATGTATGTAATGCATTAATGAAAAAAATAATCATCCTTTTCAGCTCCATTAATTAATTGCTTTGAGTCCCTAAATGGCCTGATTGGGGCAAATTTTAGAGCACTGTGGGGGTTAGTTACTAAAGGAAAACCCACTTTGCACTACAAGTGCACTGAAACTGCACTGAAAGTGCACTTGTAGTACAAAGTGGATTTGCCTTTAGTAAATACCCCCATTGTCACTGTAACTACAACAACTTACTCCAAAAACTGGTATTGAGCATTGAAAGAAGAAGCCACACATTGTTGCGTATAAAAAATTTTACTCTGTGCACATTCACATGTGCATTAGAAAAGGGTTTTTTAACAAACCAACATCTTTGGTGTATAACATTTATTTGTGACAGTATATAGCTTTTTTTGGTTAAACAGGCATGTTTAAAACCATAAAACATACAAAACCCAGGAACTTACAAAGTTCAACTTTGATAAATTGAAGGCAATATTGACATTAGTATGTCAAAACTGTGTGGATCTTGCCTTCATCAGATGGGGTGATGTCACTCCTGTAAAAGCCAAATTTTGAAGATTCACACAAATTGGGAGTTAAAATATGGATTTCCCTCCTGATCCCATACCTAATGTCAACATGTGCTAGCTCCCATCATGGGGGATCAATGGACGTGTTTCGGGGTGCAACCCCTTCCTCTCATCTACTTTAGTTGCGAGGAAAGGGTTGCACCCACAAAACGCATACATTGATATCCCGTGATGGCAGATAGCACATGTTGACACACTGTGTGCATCTTCAAAATTTGGCTTTCAAATTACTTTAACACTAGTAAAAATAAAAAATATAACGACAAACTGTTAAATTTGTGGGTGTTTTAGATTCTGCCTAAAACATCAATGATGTTGTTGAGTCTTTTTTCAACATCATTGATGTTTTCCTTGACCTTCTCTAATTCCCGATTGCACACTATAATCTCCCTAATGAGGATCTGTGCACTTGCACTGTTGAAATGAGTTTCTTCTTCCACAAAATTCACATCACCTAAAAATAGAAAAAAACACACCATATATTATACATTTTCAGGCATACATCTATTACCTGAAGATGGAGTCTCAGACACTGACCTGTTGTGGTCACTATTTCGCCCAATTCATGAACCTCTCCTCCCTCCACATCTTCTTCATGGTGTGTGGGGATTTCCCCTTCTTTAGGAGGTGTGGGGTTCCTGGTGTCCTCAGATGTTCCGATTCTTTTCTCCCTTATGTGAATAAAAAAAAGGTATATTTAGCACACAGATATTTGAGGCAAGAAATAGGAATATGAAACATTGCTTGGAAGTGTCCCCCAATTGTCTGTTTTGGCAGAGTTCCAAGCTAAAGACATGTTTTTTTCCCTTTCTTAAAGCTGCAATACTTACCTTTTTTGGTAAAGTATCACACTTGGAGAGCCCCCTAGTATCCACTGAAGCACCTGTGTGGGACACCCTAAAAAGGTTGTTCTGGTGTCCCACACTAGTGCTCCTGCATCCAGATGTGTAAACAGCTGCTGAGTGTCCTCTCCTTACACTGAATCAAGTTTGCATTCATTCCAGTTACAAACCCATCTAGACAACAACGTACTAAACTTCTTTTAATACAAATAGGTATGAACAAATGTAGTTAACCTGCATCTGCCAAAAACATCGTATTAGGGGGCGAACGAACGATGTTTACTATGAACGATTACTGTGCCCACGAACCTGAAACTTGCCACTTTAAACTGTACAACAGTAAAGAAAAGCACATGGAGCAGCACTAAAGTAATAATAATAAAAGGGACACACGACAAATACTTACTTTTTAGAAGCAGTTTCCTGATCCTTCTGTACTGATCGTGCACCCTCAATTTCAGATCTGACCAGTGTTTCCTCAATTATTCCTTGGATCGTCGTACCCCAACATTCCTGTGCAGACTTCTAACAACTTTAGTCATGATCTTGGACTTTCTCACATTTGGGTTTGGGTACGGTACATACTTCCCATCATAGTCGGCCCTCTTCAAGATGTCCACCATCTGCACCATCTCTACAAAGGACAAATTTGAGACCTTAAATCTCCTCCTGGATCGGGACGTTTCTGGTTCCGGGCTTTCGTCATCGTGGCTGCTATTATCATGCACCTGTTGTCTCTCCGCCATGTGCTCTCCCACTACGCTGAAAGAGAAGGGGCGGGGAATACACTCTAAAGAAGGTCAGGGGCGGAGTTTCACGCATGTGCAGTGTATATAAAGCATAACACGTGTGCGTCGTACGTACGATCTGTGAGCGGAGGATGGAGTAGTATAAGCGCCGATCGTGCAAACGAAGGTACAATTTTAATTTGGGTGCATCAGTGGTTAGTGGCCTATACTGCTTATAGTTGGGGCCTATATTGGGACAAGATTGGGAGAGATTAGCCTGACATAGGGATTGTCTTGTGTTGTGTCTTGCAGAGAAAATGGATACATTTAATGACCATGACTTCCTCCCCAACTTCATTGATAAGTACAGGGAGCTGTCCTGTCTGTGGCAACTGAAACACCAATTTTATAACAACAAACTAAAGAGGAAGGCAGCGCTGGATCAACTGTTGGAATTGGTGAAGTCAGTGATTCCCACGGCAGACATCACCTTTTTGAAGTGCAAAATTGGTGGCCTGAGGAGCACATATAATAGGGAGCGCAAGAAGGTCCAGGATTCCATGAGATCAGGAGCAGCAGCAGATGACATATATGTACCCAGGCTGTGGTCCTGCTACAAACTGCGGTTTTTGTCAGACCAGAGTGAACCCAGGCCACCACTTTCAACCCTTCCTTCCACTCTTCCTTCTACCTCAGATGAGGCTTTCGACGTACAACCTGGGCCTTCCACCCAGGAAGATGATGTGGAGGAGCCCATCTTGAGACAGGTATAGCATTGTTCAACATATTTCTTGTCAAAAAATTAATGATGTTAACTAGATGTTATTATTGATCACTAAATTTCTGATTTAAAAAAGTGGTTTACATATCAATAGACAGTAGTAGCCAAAAATGATTCTGACAAGAATAAAAAATGCTGGGGTCAGAATGATAGTCTTTTCTATTTGTTAACATTCAATTTGCAACAGTCATGAGCTAAAAATTGTGTGTGATTGATGACCAAAAAACTAAAACTTTGTCCCATTTTCATACACAGGAAAGTCTCAGCCAGGAGGAGGCCGTGGAAAGTGACAGCCAGGAGGTGGCCGTGCCCAGTGGCTTGACTGAATCCCAGGTTCCTCCCCTCCACCTTCCAACATAAAGGACCAGGAAGGCAAGGAACCTGGAGGAGTCAGTGACTAATTTGATTCGGCAGGCTACTGCAGTACTCACAACCACCCCTAGTGTCCAGGAGTCCTTTGCCTGTATGATGGCCAGTAAAATGCAAGTAATGGAGGAGGGCCAATGCCTCATCTGTGAGGAGGTCATATTTCAGGCCCTAAATAAGGGGGTGGGGGAAGTGTTGAGAGTGTTGGCCTGGGTTTGGTGTGGTCTGGCAAAAGACGCAGGCTGTTGTAAGACCACAGCCTCAGGACATACATGTCATCTGCTGCTGCTCCTGACATCTTGGAGTCCTGGACCGGATTGTGCTCCCTATTAAATGGACTCCTTAGGCTACTAATTTTTTCAAATAATTGATGTCTGCCTTGGGGTACAAAGGCTTAACCAATACCAACTGTTTCTCCAGCGTTGCCTTCCTCTTTATTTTATTAGGACCCTTAATACATTTTTAATTTTTGTTTTGACAAATACTTGGCTATGTGTTTTACTTCAAAAAGGACAGTTTGTGAGTAGGCAGGTACATTTCAAAAATACAATGTCAAATTAGCAAGGAACACCAACACCAACCAACCTCTTTGAGGTTAATAAATACTAAGATAATAATGGTGTTGTGGTAACTTGAAACACAAAACGACAAAAAAAAGTTGATCACTATAAAAAAAAAAGATTATTCTGGAGATCTTGCGAGAAAAAACAAACAAAAACAAAGATTATTCAGGAGATCAGGAGAAATAATAAGAAATCCGTTTGTCAGAACTGTGTGTGAATATCAGCAGCAAAGCAACTTCATTATTCTAGCATTATAAAGAATAATGCCGCGTACACACGAGCGGACATTACGGCGGACTTTGCCCGGCGGACTTTTCGACGTACTTTCCGACGGACTTTGTGAATGAACGGACTTGCCTACACACAATCCACCAAAGTCCGTCGAATTCGTACGTGATGACGTACGACCGGACTAAAACAAGGAAGTTCATAGCCAGTAGCCAATAGCTGCCCTAGCGTGGCTTTTTGTCCGTCGAACTAGCATACAGACGGCGGACTTTTCGACCGGACTCGATTTCAACGGATAAATTTAAAACAAGTTTCAAATCTAATTCCGTCGAACTTTTGAGAAAACAAAGTCCGCTGGAGCCCACACACATCGAATTGTCCGACGAAATCCAGTCCGCCGGGCAAAGTCCGCCGTAATGTCCGCTCGTGTGTACGCGGCATAAGAGAATATGTTGCATTGAAAGATTCCAAAATTTGTAGCGTGACAAATGTGCTATCTTCATTACGAACACTAGTTTTACAAGACCGAACGCTTCCGTCTCGTACTTGAATCCGAGCATGCGTGGAATTTGGTGCATCAGACTTGTATACACACGCTTAGAATTTCCGACAACAATGTTTGTTGTCGGAAAATTTGAGATTCTGCTTTCAAAAATACATGAGCGGAAATTCCGACAGCAAATGTCCGAAGGAGCATACACACTGTAGGACTTTCCGACAACAAGCTCACATCGAACATTTCCCATTGGAAATTCCGATCGTGTGTATGCGGCATTAGGATTGCAAACCTGAGGCCTATGTTAATGACCTATGGGTGCTCTGATTCATAATAATGTTCTTCTATGTCTGTCTTACTATTTATCAAACAATTGTATATCTTTGTGTGTTTTTGGATGTGTTTACACAAAAAAACCTTTTTGTTTCTGACCCTCCTTCCCCTCATATTCTCCCCCCGCCTATTTCATATGATTGTTTCCCAGCACCCAGCTATCTCCTCCAACTTTCCTTGTTTTTATATATTAAAAAAATGAAATAAAGAAGTTACAAAAAACACCCAGACAGATTGAGAGCTATAAAAAAAACTTTTTTCAAAATATATTTTATTTAATTTTGAAGTATGAACATACAGGATATAGTAATCACTGAATATATACTGGAAAGTAGTGTCTGAAAATAAAACACTTATGCAGCGTACACACGGTCTGACTTGTCAACCGGACTGGTCCGACGGACCGAGTCCGGTGGACAATCCGATCATGTGTGGGCTTCATCGGACCTTCAGCGGACTTTTCCAGTCGAAAATCTAACAGACTTTAGATTTGGAACATGCTTCAAATCTTTACGTTGTAACTCCGCCGGACCCAGAAATCCGCTCGTCTGTTTGCTAGTCCGACAGACAAAAACCCACATTAGGGCAGCTATTGGCTACTGGCTATCAACTTCCTTATTTTAGTCCGGTGTACGTCATCATGTACAAATCCGTCGGACTTTGGTGTGATCATTTGTAGGCAAGTCCGTTTGTTAAAAAGTCAGTCGGAAGTCCGTCAAAAGTCCGTTAAAAGTCCGTCGGACCAGTCCGGTCGAAAAGTCCACCCGTGTGTACGCGGCTTTACATGCAGGACAAAGCACATACAGCATGAGGTCCCAAAGTGGACTTCCTATGAGTATAAAGCATATGATAATGGTTAAGCATGGTTAGGTGAAAGACTACATTTGCAGTTGTAATTCATCTGGAAATATGGATGGAAAATTGAAGGGAGGGGTGAACAGTCTCGCTCCCATAAGGGAAGGAGAGAGTGCCACCAACGTATATATTTACCCAGTCTGTAATCGACAATTTATACAACAAAGTTGTCTAAACCAAGACCTAACTAGAAATAAGACAAAGGAACGAAAATGGTAAGGGGAGAGAACTATCATGGATCACAGTGAAAGTAGGGGAGGAGGGACTTCCTTAGAACATAGAAAGATGCCCCTGTTGTGGTTAAAAGCTGTTGGGGGATGAGGCAAATATAAGCATCAGGTTTGTTGTGTAGGTCTCCTGGTGTGGTATTCCAGTCGTGTTAAACCACTTGCTTAATGGGCACTTAAACCCCCTTCCTGCCCAGGCCAATTTGCAGCTTTCAGTGCTGTCACTCTTTAAATGACAATTGCGCGGTCATGTTACACTGTAGTGATGAGTGTCCTTCACGCTGTCAATAATGTGTAACAAATAAATAGGGTAATTGCAGCAAAATCTGTAGTGTTCACAAAACCACAAATGTAAAGAAAACTAAAAAGCAAAATTATTTTGCGCAATAGCTTAATTACCTGGGGAAGACTCCGCTAGGTATAATTAAGTGAAAACAATCATAAAAATTTAAAAGTGCAAAGAGTGCATAAAGAATAATAATTACTAGGGTTGTCCCGATACCGATACTAGTATCGGTATCTGCACCGATACCGAGCATTTGCCCAAGTACTTGTACTCGGGCAAATGCTCCCGATGCTTCCGCCGATACTATGACAGTCAGCGGTGATCGGCGTGTGGGGGAGTTACAAGCTTCCCCCCCGCGGCTTTCAGTGACATACAGCGGTGATCGGTGCTTGTAACTTCCCCACGCAATCACCGCTGACTGTCTCCTCATCCTCCTCTATGCCCACTCCGTTCCTCTGTCCCCCTCTCCTTCTCTGCCCCCTCTGTTCCGTTCCTCTGTCCCCCTCTCCTTCTCTGTCCCCCTCCGTTCCGTTCCTCTGTCCCCCTCTCCTTCTCTGTCCCCCTCCGTTCCGTTCCTCTGTCCCCCTCTCCTTCTCTGTCCCCCTCTGTTCCGTTCCTCCGTTCCTCTGTCCCCCTCTCCTTCTCTGTCCACCTCTGTTCTGCTGTGTCTCTCCGCTGTCCCCTCCGTTCCGCCGTCCCCCTCCTCCTTCCTTTGTGTATGGATAGAGTCAGCTGACTCTGTCCATTTACATAACTGAAACATTGTAATCTCTTGTGATTATGATGTGTCAGTTTATGAATGGAGAGGAGCCGCTGTCTTCTCTCCATTCATTCTCAGTGCAGCTGAGGCTGCAGAGAAAGGGACTGGGGAATCTCTATCCTCTGTCCCTTTCTCTGTCTCAAGGGGGAGATATCAGAGGTCTTTTAAGACCCCTGATATCTCACCAAAGCCCCCCAACAGGGCTGATTTAAAAAAAAAAAAAACATATTGCAAAAATGAATAAAAAAAATATTATTGTAAAAAATAAAAATTGTAAATAAAAAAAAAAAACACACAGACACCGTTCACCCCCCCCCCCCCCCCAAAAAAAAAAAAGCATTGTTAAAAAAAAAAAAAAACTGTCACGTGACATTAAAAAAAAAAGTATCGGTAATCGGTATCGGCGAGTACTTGAAAAAAAGTATCGGTACTTGTACTCGGTCCTAAAAAAGTGGTATCGGGACAACCCTAATAATTACAAAATCATGTCTGGTAGGACTAAATAGATAATCATGAATAATATACAGTATCTGGTGACTAATGCCAAAAAAGAGAAAATAAATTGGTAAATAATGCACCAATAACAGTGAAAAAGTGCAATCAAAAGTTAATAGTCCAAGACTGAGTGAATGGACAAGCTAGGTCTGTATGGTAGGCTGGACTGTGCTAGAAAGTCATATATGTGGAAGTAAATCCAATAGGTGGCTTCGTAATAATAAAATAAAGTGATGTTGCTCATTTAAAACTCCATATAGTTTGCCAAATGTAGTCTCCCAGAACTCTCACCTTAAAGCTGATTAATAATCGCATCTGTGAGTTCGGGTTTGTAGATGTTGCCACTGTTGGATGTAGTCAGTGAGGCTGGTTGTAGATTTCTCCTTAAAAATCCTCCGAAATGCCTAAAAGGCTCCGGTGTTACCACCACAGTGGTAAGATGAAAAGAAAGGAGAAAAAAGAGGGCTCCGCTAGTGTAGTATGTTAAAACAGTAAAGGGATATTTATTGAGTATCTATACTGGACTCTTAAATTGTAACAAAAGATTAAAAGCAAATGGAATAAAGCAGTGACAGTGTGGCGTTCTCAGCGCCCTCTCACTTTTCCTCCTGGTGTACGTCTCGCTCCGGCCACTCCCTACGTATTTCGCACAGTCACGTGTCTTCATCTGGGGAACCGGATTGGTTGTATTATTCTGTCATATATAGCGAGAGACCGGAAGTATTGTAACGGCCATCTTAACTATGGTCAACGTTATATTTACATGGCGGCCATTTTGTCGTAGGCCAATAGGTCGTATATATTGTCCATTTTGTTGTAGGTACAACCTAATTTATCTCTGCGTGTGTATATTAATGGACGCGGCCATCTTCTTGGTAGGGAACGTCTAAGTGTATATGAATGCACATAGATGTATTTTACATAAGCCGCATAGAGATCAATAATAGGGATGTAAGTAAAGATGAGAATAGAAGCAGGATATGGCGGTAGTCTTATGGGTTGATAAGTAATTGGATGGTGTAAAAATAGGACTAGAAATATATCCTGAAATAGACGCGAGATGGCTGGACTATATGAAGGGAAGCAACTCAATTGATTTTCCATCCCTAATTAACTAATATGAGAAAGGAGAGGAGGGGGGGGGGGGGAAGGGGGAAGGGAAAGGGAAGGACTGAGCAATCCCCCTCCTCAGAGAGTGGGATTTTAAGGAAAAAGTGGCTGAGTTGCGTAGATGAGCATTAAACCAATCAGCTAAAATATAACAATATTTATTGAGAAACAATATAAAGTAGTATAGGCAATACAAATATAGACATTTAATTATCCAGTAGTGACATCCAAAGTTCGTGCGTGACTAGAGCCAACATGTTTCGCAAAAGGAATTTCGCTTCATCAGGGCTAGACACGATGCAGTTAATGCATTTACACTACTATATTTCCAAGACTACAGATTAAAATCACCATTCATTAGACAACAGCCGCTGAGCCAGCTGGTACGGAATGTCCCTGGGTGCCAGATCCCAGATAGACAGTGCCAGTAGGAGACCTGGACCACGCATTCAGGGTATTGTGCGCAGGTAACCCCTGCCTTAAATGTTGAAAACTAGCAAGAAGGGGGGGGAGGCCCGCAAGGGTAGCTCCTCATAAAAGAATCAAGCGTCCGCCCGTTCGCGATGGATAGCCGCAAGATGTGTCTGGATAGAAATATATCCTGCTACATATTAAAAATCTAAAATATGAAAAAATTAAAAAAAAGGGAAGAACTCGGCCGTAACTCATTGTTCTGCTAAGTGTATGTTCTTAATAAGTTGCTATAAATTTTACATGTATTCTAAAGCGAACTAATTCAGTCGTACAGGTAGAGGGAATCTGAGAGTGCCCTGAAAGTATACCAATAACAACAAATATTAAAAAATGTCTAAAAAAAGAAACTCCGTCCCCGTGCGTCGCAACGCTCGCAGGGAATGGAGCTCGGCACTGTGAATCGAGCGAGACACAGCGGCTTGCCGATCACAGCGGAGAGACATCGCAGGATCCAGGGGACAAGGTAAGTAAACTCTTCCTGGATCCTGCAATGCAAGCCCGAGTCTGGCTCGGGGATACCGCTTTTGGTATTAAAAATCCACCCCGAGCCAGACTCGGGAATACCGCCAGGGGGGTTAAGGGGAGATGTGTATCTCACATCCTATATGGTGTGTCCTTAGATATGTAGTAGTTGTTATGGAAAATTAGTATCAAATGATAGGATAAATAGAGGGAGATATAAAAAGTATAAGGAGTATGAGTGGAGTGGATCTGAGAAAAACTAGTATTAGCTGATAATTAAAAATTACTCAAAAAACAATTCAGGTCAAACGCCACGTTGAGGCCTCCAGGTATCAGGGTCCGCATGGTATGGATCCATTTGGACTCTTTCTGGCTAATGGTTCAGACCATATAGCTTCCTCTGCATGCCTTCTTATATTTTTCTATGCCCCAAGATTGGAGATGTGTGGGGTCTTTATTGTGTACCTGGGCAAAGTGTCTTGAAACATTGTGTTTGGGGAAGCCTGATTTTATATTTTGGGCATGCTCCTGTATTCTTATTTTGAGCGCCCTTTTAGTTCGGCCTACATATTGGAGATTGCAGCTGCACTGTAAGACATAGACTACTCCCTCAGTGTGGCATCCTATGAAATCTTTAATAGTAAAACTTTGTCCTGTATTGGTAGCTTTAAATTCTTTACATTTACCTTGGAATTTCTGTGAGTGTCGGCATGCATAGCAATTTCGGCAAGGATAAAATCCTTTACCAGAAAAAAATGTATATGTTGGTGTAAGAGGAGGTTCAACTACAGATTTTACAATAAGGTCTCTAATAGTTGGTGCTCTTCTATAGACTATATTAGGTCTTTCTGGCAGGATCTTCTTGAGATCTCTATCGCTCTTAAGGATGTTTTAATGTTTCTGAATGAGTTTAGCTACATCCTTATGCTGTATATTGTAGTCCAATAGGAGGGAAGGTGCTTCATGTTGGAAAATCTTTTTAGGGAGATTAGAGAGCATGGTTGTCCTATCCATTTCGTTGACATGTTGGATCTGTTTGTCTATCCATAGATCATTGTATCCCTTCACCTTGAATCTTTCTCCAATTAGTTTAGCCTGAGTTTTGTAGTCATCTTCTTTGGTACAGTTTCTTTTTATTCTTATAAGTTGTCCCTTTGGAATATTGAATAGCCATGGTTTGTGGTGACAGCTGTCAATAGACAGATAGCTATTGGCATCCACATTTTAAAAATGGGTTTTAGTAACTATTTCTTGTCCTTCCAGGCTGATGTTCAAATCTAAGAAGTCAACTGTTTTTTCATCTATTTTCCATACCAGATTGATGTTTTTATTATTTTCATTCAGTGTGTTTAAGTTTCAAGTTAACCTCTATCTCCATTTCAAACTATAACCAGGTCATCTATATACCTTTTGTATAGGGAAAGTTCAGCGGGGGTGTCCGTATAGACCGCTGTCTCTTCCCACTGTGCCATGAATGCATTTGCCACTCCTGGTGCACATTTAGCACCCATGGCTATTCCTACTGCATGCTTATAGTAGGATTGGTTATGCCAAAAATAATTACACTTTAGGCAAATATCCAGACACTTAATCAAGTACTTTCTTTGTTTACACATTAGGGTGCTATGTTTTCTGAGTAGCCACTTGGTGGCTGAACATGCATCATGATGTTGTACTATTGTATAGAGGGATTTAACGTCCGCAGTAGCCAGTAATGTTCTACCCTCTAACACTGGTAGTGTTTCCAAAAGTTGTAATATGTGTTTAGTTTTCTTAAGGTATGCTTGAGTTTGTTGGACAGCTGGTTGTATGAAAAAATCTATATACTGCCCCATTCTAGATGTTAGGGAATCTATCCCATTCACTATTGGTCGTCCTGGTGGGTTTTTATTAGGCACTTGAGACCCCACAATTTTGGGGCATAGAAAAATATAAGAAGGCATGGAGAGGAAGCCATATGGTCTGAACCATTAGCCAGAAAGAGTCCAAATGGATCCATACCATGCGGACCCTGGTACCTGGAGGCCTCAACGTGGAGTTTGACCTGAATTGTTTTTTGAGTAATTTTTATTTATCAGCTAATACTAGTTTTTCTCAGATCCACTCCACTCATACTCCTTATACTTTTTATATCTCCCTCTATTTATCCTATCATTTAAGACTAATTTTCCATAACAACTACTACATATCTAAGGACACACCATATAGGATGTGAGATACACATCTCCCCTTAAAAGTAGGAATTTTAGATATTTTTATACTTTTTTACTTTATTAATTATCCCATATATATATATTTATTTATTTATTTATTTTTTTTAAGAATATTTTTTCTTTTTTTAGACATTTTTTTTAATATCTGTTGTTATTGGTATACTTTCAGGGCACTCTCAGATTTCCTCTACCTGTACGACTGAATTAGTCCGCTTTAGAATACATGTAAAATTTATAGCAACTCATTAAGAACATACACCCAGCAGAACAATGAGTTACGGCAGAGTTCTTCCCTTTTTTTCATTTTTTTATATTTTAGATTTTTAATATGTAGCAGGATATATTTCTAGTCCTATTTTTACACCATCCAAATACTTATCAACCTATAAGACTACCGCCATATCCTGCTTCTATTCTCATCTTTACTTACATCCCTATTATTGATCTCTATGCGGCTTATATAAAATACATCTATGTGCATTCATATACACTTAGATGTTCCCTACCAAGAAGATGGCAGTGTCCAATAATATACACACGCAGAGATAAATAAGTTGTACCTACAACAAAAAGGACAATATATGCGACCTATTGGCCTACGACGAAATGGCCGTCATGTAAATATAACGTTGACCATAGTTAAGATGGCCGTTACAATACTTCTGGTCTCTCGCTATATATGACAGAATAATACAACCTATCCGGTTCCCCAGATGAAGACACGTGACTGTGTCATAACGTGTAGGGAGTGGCCAGGGCGAGACGTACACCAGGAGGAAAAGTGAGAGGGCGCTGAGAACGCCACACTGTCACTCCTTTATTCCATTAGCTTTTAATCTTTTGTTACAATGTAAGAGTCCAGTATAGATACTCAATAAATATCCCTTTACTGTTTTAACATACTACACTAGCGGAGCCCTCTTTTTTATCCTTTCTTTTCCCCTTACCACTGTGATGGTAACACCGGAGCCTTTTAGGCATTTCGGCAGAGGATTTTTAAGGAGAAATCTACAACCAGCCTCACTGACTCCATCTAACTGTGGCAACATCTACAAACCCGAACTCACAGATGCGATTATTAATCAGCTCTAAGGTGAGAGTTGTGGGAGACTACATCTAGCAAACTATATGGAGTTTTATATGAGCAACATCACTTTATTTTATTATTAAAAAGCCACCTATTGGATTTACTTCATATTCCACATATATGACTTTCTAGCACAGTCCAGTCTACCATGCGGACCTAGCTTGTCCATTCACTCAGTCTTGGACTATTAACTTTTGATTGCACTTTTTCACTGTTATTGGTGCATTATTTACCAATTTATTTTCTCTTTTTTGGCATTAGTCACCAGATACTGTATATTATTTATGATTATCTATTTAGTCCTACCAGGCATGATTTTGTAATTATTATTCTTTATGCACTCATTGCACTTTAATATTTTTATGATTGCTTTCACTTAATTATACCTAGAGGAGTCTTCCCCAGGTAATTAAGCTATTTCACAAAATCATTTTGCTTTTTAGTTTTCATGTTACACTGTACCCAAATTAAATTTCTATAATTTTTTTTAACACAAATAGAGCTTTCTTTTGGTGGTAATCACTGCTGGGTTTTTAATTTTTTGCTAAAAGAACAAAAAAGACAGATCATTTTGAAAAAAAAAAAAAAACTGTTTCATAGTTTGTTATAAAATTTTGCAAACAGGTAATTTTCTCTGTCTCTTGATGTGAGCTGATGAGGCTACATTGGTGGGCATTGATAGGCTGCACAGATGGGCACTGACGGGCTGCACTGATAAGGACTGATAAGGTGGCACTGATGGGCACTGATGAGGTGGCACTAATGGGCACTGATGAGATGGCACTGGTGGGCAGTGATAGGTGGCACTGATGGGCACTGATAGGTGGCACTGAGAGGTGGCACTGATGGGTGGCACTGATGGGCACTGATGGGTGGCACTGAAGGACACTGATAGACACTGGTAGGTGACACTGATAGGCAGAACAGATAGGTGGCACTGATGGTGAGACACTTATGGGCACTGATTGGCAGCACTGATGGGCACTGACAGATGGCACTGGAGGACATTGATAGGTGGCACTGATTGGCACTGGTAGGTGGCACTGGTGGGCACTGATAGGCAGCACTGATTTGCACTGGTAGGTGGCACTGATGGGCACTGGCAGGTGGCACTGGTGGGGACTGCTTAGCAACAGTGGGTGTCCATGTGCAGGACCAATGTCCCTCTGACAGAAGCCGGTAATCTGTTTTTTTTTCTCCTCGTGCTGTCAGCGTGATGAAAAAAAACCTGGTTACGATCTTCTGTTTATATCACGTGACCAGCTGTCATTTGCTGACAGCTGATCACGTGGTAAGGGGCCAGGATCCGATCTCCGATTGCTCCGATCTGTGATCAGCTGAGTCTCGTTGACTCGCTGATCTCAAAGCGCACTGCGCGCACCCCGCAGGGGGCATGCAGGCAGCTCATGCACGGGAGGACGTACATAGACACCCTCCTAGCAATTTAGGCCTGCTCTGTAGCTGTCTTTTGGCTATAGTGCATGTGTGAAGAGTTTAAAGTAGAGATTATTGATGCTTTCTTGGATGTCGAAATAGCAACTTCAATGAAGACCTGCCATTTAGAATAAGTGTTTGATGAATGGGTGGGGTTGCACATCCAGATCAAACAATTCTCTGTACAGTAAAAGTACTAGTTCCTTTTTAACAGCAGTCATTTGAGGAGAAAAGCAATTGTTTCAGGATTACTTTTCTAAACACTAACAGACTGGTGAGTATCCAGGACACATTCAGCTGTGGCACTGAGGCGTGGGTCTGATGTGGAATTGAGAGACAGGTGTCATTGCCAAAAAGTATTAAAAGAGGATACTTAGGGATATCGTATCCAACTATTTGCATAGATGAGTGTAGTAATTTGGTCACAGAAAGTAGAAATTAAAGGGCAGGTCCAGAAGCGATTAAAAAGTGTCAGGCGAGAAGCGTTCCATAGAGGACAGGAGTCACCTTGGGTGGATGTCTTGGAGGACACAAAAGGAACGAATGCTCTATACATGATCTTGAATTGTGTCTCTTGCCATATTTCGGTAGTAACTATAGACCAATTTTTAAAATAAAAGAAAATGCAGCGCTATGTGATATTAACCTTACTAGTGTAAATATAAGTACCAAGAAATGATACAGTGAACAATTACATCCAAGTTATGAGAAAAAAACAATAATGTATAAATAATAATAATAAAAAAAACATCTTTGTGTCTAGCAAGTTTACAGTGAAATAATTCATTAATATCGAAGTATCAGCAAATATCATAAAATTCTCAATTTTCAGCAAGTCCACAGTGAAAAAGGTATATATTGAAATAATATATATTGAAAAAATATATAAAATTGTCCCATAAGGTGACTCTTGTGATGATGATCCAGGTAATAAGATCAGTGACTTTACACACGTGCTCCTCCCTGTGTGTCTGTTCTCACCTCAAGGTGTGTGACCGCACAATCTAGTTTGGTCTACAAAAGCAGCTGAACCACCTCTGGGCTCTAAGTACAACGGGCTTTGCAGGATCCCCCAGGTATAATTCAGAGATGTTGTCCTCAATTTAAAGTATGAAAGAGGTTGGATAGTGCATTATCGTTTGTTGTAGATAAAAAACGTCAGGATACTCACATTTCAACAGGTGCTTCCAGCGCACAAAACTATAGAAAACATTCAGTATAAAAATCCTCTCCAAATGGCTTGCAAACTTGTGTTTATCAGCAGCTTGCTCAGGGAGCATGTAACTGTCTCCTCCATTGTCCTGGCCCTCCCCTCCCCTCCGTGTGACAAAACAGGGCTAATCACATGTCCAACTCAAAAAAAAATTCTTGGGAGCTTTAGGGGAATATACATGCCCCCGGGAATTCTTCAATAAAACTTGTCTTGCCCTGCCTGCTGTGATCAACCTGAGGGAACAACCAGCTGCAACTAGTAGTCTCTGTTACCATTTCCAAGGACACCAAGCACTCAGCCGCATTCTCAGCATTTTGGCTTCAGGACCAGGTACGTGACAGAGGCAAGAAAGGAGGCCTTTGTCCTCATGCCAGAGTTTTCTTTGTAAAGCAGTATTGTGCCGAGCGAGTTGGGCCTGAACTGATTGTAGACGGTGATTAGCTGTTCGAAAAATTCTAATTTTTATGGGGGGCATTAGTAAATGCAAATTCAGATCATGCCTCTTGAAGAACGCGATAGAGGTCTGTGTTGTGGGCAAGGTAGGATGGGTATCCCCAAAGTTTCAGAGAGCCCTGGACTAAGAAGTCTGCCCATTGAATTGAAACAGGGCTATGGTTGGATATTGCTATTTTGAGAATTTGGGAATCCCTAGTGTGTGGCAGTAACATCGCATTATAGAATAGGTCCTGTAGGCTGGTGAAGGTATGGTGTGGGAGTAAAAGGTATATTCCTTTTTTCGTCTGGTGCACCAATTGGCAAGCATATATTATATGCAGAGACTCAGTGAATTGGGAGAGAGGAGTTTTCTGAGGAAATAGTCATGGAAGGGGGTTTGCCCATCGACTTGTCCATTACTGCATTAAAATCACCACCAATCAATTGGGCGTGAGCTAAGGTGGGTGCTAAGTGAGGAAAAAAAAAGCTGTTGTAAAAAAAAGTGTTTAGTGGGGGAGTTAGGGGTGTAAATGTCTATGATTAAAAGGTCATGAGCAGGGAAGCGTAGATGGGTTTTGGTGATGCATCCCTCATTGTCACAGTTTTTTTTTTTTTTTGGGGAAAATTCTTTTTATTCACATTTTTTTTAAACAATACGCAAATTAGAACCCCAACAACCATCCCCCCCCCCCTCCCTCATC
Organism: Lithobates septentrionalis; assembly: GCA_037952835.1. Classification (NCBI taxonomy): domain Eukaryota; kingdom Metazoa; phylum Chordata; class Amphibia; order Anura; family Ranidae; genus Lithobates; species Lithobates septentrionalis. The sequence goes on from JBBDGP010000707.1 coordinate 726,160, forward strand.
CCTGTTGTGCAATGTCCTAAATAGTGCAACATTTAAACAATATGAATTACCCTTCCAGTGTCCTTACATCAATTAAGGCAATGTAGACTAATGAGATATAGAGCTGTAAACCAGATCATTTGGTGGCTGCTAAGCATGTCAAGCTACACCCACTAGTGGAGATTCTGTTTATGCATTACTTAAATCCCCCAATTACAGAGTGTCATTTGATGAGAGCCAGCATTGCCATACCTTCTCAAACTTTTTGGGGCAACCTCTGCTCAAGTACGTGCCTTTATAAAGGGGGAGTTCTTCACTAATCCCTTCCAATAAGTCAGAGATGGAGCTGCAGGATTTTTCCAACATAGTAGTACAGCTTTGCGTGCGTAAAACAAGATGAGGGAAAGCATGGCTCTTTGCGCCCTAAGCAGTGCCACCTCCTCCACCAGGCCCAGCAGACACACTGATATGGTCATTGGTACAGGAAGTGAGAACATTCCCTGGATGGTTCTTGTAACCCCTGCCCAAAACTCCTATAATGGTTGACAGTGCCAGAATATATGATCAAAATCCGCCATGGCGGTAGTACAACGGCAGCACTTTGCATCCTCTGTACCATATATACTGGCTATTCTTGCTGGAGTGTAATATACCCTATGCAGTATCTTGAATTGAATATATTGATCACAAGCCAATACCAGCACCCGAAATGGGTGGTCCCACATATCGTCCCAGTCGTCCCCTTGAAAATTGGGGACTAGTGAGCTCCATTTATCCCTACACTTACTGAGTATTTGTGGCCTGTCGACAAATAGCTATTCATAGGTCTTTGACAGCGTCTTCTGCATAGATTCGTCACAGAGTAACTGCTCTAGAGGTGAAGTTTGGAGTTCCACCGTGCCTGTATCAAACTGTGTGGCGAATGCATGCCACAGCTGTAGATACCGGCAAAAGTACCAGTTTGGGAGTTCGTGTCTGTCCTTTAGTTGATCAAAAGTAAGTAGTCTCCCTCCCCCCACTATATGCTTTAGTTGTTTGATGCCAACTCGAGCCCATACTATTGGGTCTGGAATTTCATTAAAATGGGATAATCTGGGATTGAGCCATAATGGGGTGTTTGGTGACCACCCCTCTGATTCAGAGTGCATGAATACCTTTGCTCTGTCCCATGCGCGAATAGTAGCGCGCGTGGAGCCAGTCAAAGGCACTGACACTTGTAGTCCCCTGTGTACCAATTAGTATAGACTCTCATAGGATCCCATAAGCGCAGCTTCAACTACTGTCGCTGCATCACCATCATCTCTTACCAACCATTGTCGGGCAAACACCATTTGCCCTGAAATAAAATATTTGAACAGATCTGGGAGAGCTAATCCTCCCTTCCCACATGGTTCCTGCATTGTGCGAAGACCTATTCTAGGATGACCTGAGCACCACAAGAAAGAACTGAACAGGCTATTTGCACGCTTAAAGAATGAGCATGGGACCCAGATTGGAGCATTACATAGAAAATATAAAAAACTGGTAATATCTTCATTTTAAGAAGATTCACCCTACCGATTAGGGAGAGTGGTAAATATTTCCAGGCATCCAACTGTATCTTAACCTTTGTGAGTAACAAGTAAGGTTGAACTGGATGGACTTGTGTCTTTTTGGATGGACTTGTGTCTTTTTTCAACCTGACTAACTAACTATGACTGACCTAACTATGAGTAGTGGCATTAGATTGAGTGCTAAATAGTCACCAACTTTGGGGGATACACGAACGCCCAAATATTTAAATTCTGAAACCCAAGCTATAGGGACCATAGGTGATGCCTGTGCCAGAGCCCCATCATCAATAGCCATGACTAGGGATGAGCTTCGTGTTCGAGTCGAACCCATGTTCGACTCGAACATCGGCTGTTTGGTCGTTGGCCGAATTGCGAACGATATGGGCCGTTCGCGCCAAATTCGTGTGGCACGTCACGGCCCATAATTCACTGCGGCATCGCAGTGCATTGCTTGCTGATGATTGGCCAAGCATGCACTATGACCCGCATGCTTGGCCAATCACAGCGCCGCCTGAACAGAGAGCCGTAATTGGCCAAAGCCAAGGAGGCTTTGGCCAATTATGGCTATGGGGATTTAGTACACGCCCCACACTATATAAGGCCGCCTGCACGGCGGCCCTGTGCAGTGTGTTCCGGTGTGCTTAGAGAGAGAGAGAGAGACAGTGTCATTTCATTTGAGTTAGCTAGATTAGGCAGGACAGTCAGTCAGTTAGCTGCACTTAAAGTGTATTGTGTATATATATGCATCCCAGGTGTTGCATATATATATATACACTGTATTCAGTTTAGCTAGATCCGTTCCTGTTATCTTCTAGACTATTTACATTTAGTGCAGTGCGTCCTGCTCACAGTGTTCAGCTAGATCCGTTCCTGTTATCTTCCTACTGACAGGCAGGCTTGTCTTGTTACAGTATTTACAGCTACCTAAAGAAAATTACTGGTGTTCTTTTGATCCTATTAGTACCACGGTCAGGCAGCTAGACTATTTACATTTAGTACAGTGCGTCCTGCTCACAGTGTTCAGCTAGATCCGTTCCTGTTATCTTCCTACTGACAGGCAGGCTTGTCTTGTTACAGTATATAAAGCTACCTGAAGAAAATTACTGGTGTTCTTTTGATCCTATTAGTACCACGGTCAGGCAGCTAGACTATTTACATTTAGTGCAGTGCGTCCTGCTCACAGTGTTCAGCTAGATCCGTTCCTGTTATCTTCCTACTGACAGGCAGGCTTGTCTTGTTACAGTATATAAAGCTACCTGAAGAAAATTACTGGTGTTCTTTTGATCCTATTAGTACCACGGTCAGGCAGCTAGACTATTTACATTTAGTGCAGTGCGTCCTGCTCACAGTGTTCAGCTAGATCCGTTCCTGTTATCTTCCTACTGACAGGCAGGCTTGTCTTGTTACAGTATATAAAGCTACCTGAAGAAAATTACTGGTGTTCTTTTGATCCTATTAGTACCACGGTCAGGCAGCTAGACTATTTACATTTAGTGCAGTGCGTCCTGCTCACAGTGTTCAGCTAGATGAGTTCCTGTTATCTTCCTACTGACAGGCAGGCTTGTCTTGTTACAGTATTTACAGCTACCTAAAGAAAATTACTGGTGTTCTTTTGATCCTATTAGTACCACGGTCAGGCAGCTAGACTATTTACATTTAGTGCAGTGCGTCCTGCTCACAGTGTTCAGCTAGATGAGTTCCTGTTATCTTCCTACTGACAGGCAGGCTTGTCTTGTTACAGTATTTACAGCTACCTAAAGAAAATTACTGGTGTTCTTTTGATCCTATTAGTACCACGGTCAGGCAGCTAGACTATTTACATTTAGTGCAGTGCGTCCTGCTCACAGTGTTCAGCTAGATCCGTTCCTGTTATCTTCCTACTGACAGGCAGGCTTGTCTTGTTACAGTATATAAAGCTACCTGAAGAAAATTACTGGTGTTCTTTTGATCCTATTAGTACCACGGTCAGGCAGCTAGACTATTTACATTTAGTGCAGTGCGTCCTGCTCACAGTGTTCAGCTAGATCCGTTCCTGTTATCTTCCTACTGACAGGCAGGCTTGTCTTGTTACAGTATTTACAGCTACCTAAAGAAAATTACTGGTGTTCTTTTGATCCTATTAGTACCACGGTCAGGCAGCTAGACTATTTACATTTAGTGCAGTGCGTCCTGCTCACAGTGTTCAGCTAGATCCGTTCCTGTTATCTTTCTACTGACAGGCAGGCTTGTCTTGTTACAGTATTTACAGCTACCTAAAGAAAATTACTGGAGTTCTTTTGATCCTATTAGTACCACGGTCAGGCAGCTAGACTATTTACATTTAGTGCAGTGCGTCCTGCTCACAGTGTTCAGCTAGATCCGTTCCTGTTATCTTCCTACTGACAGGCAGGCTTGTCTTGTTACAGTATATAAAGCTACCTGAAGAAAATTACTGGTGTTCTTTTGATCCTATTAGTACCACGGTCAGGCAGCTAGACAATTTACATTTAGTGCAGTGCGTCCTGCTCACAGTGTTCAGCTAGATCCGTTCCTGTTATCTTCCTACTGACAGGCAGGCTTGTCTTGTTACAGTATTTACAGCTACCTAAAGAAAATTACTGGTGTTCTTTTGATCCTATTAGTACCACGGTCAGGCAGCTAGACTATTTACATTTAGTGCAGTGCGTCCTGCTCACAGTGTTCAGCTAGATCCGTTCCTGTTATCTTCCTACTGACAGGCAGGCTTGTCTTGTTACAGTATATAAAGCTACCTGAAGAAAATTACTGGTGTTCTTTTGATCCTATTAGTACCACGGTCAGGCAGCTAGACTATTTACATTTAGTGCAGTGCGTCCTGCTCACAGTGTTCAGCTAGATCCGTTCCTGTTATCTTCCTACTGACAGGCAGGCTTGTCTTGTTACAGTATATAAAGCTACCTGAAGAAAATTACTGGTGTTCTTTTGATCCTATTAGTACCACGGTCAGGCAGCTAGACTATTTACATTTAGTGCAGTGCGTCCTGCTCACAGTGTTCAGCTAGATCCGTTCCTGTTATCTTCCTACTGACAGGCAGGCTTGTCTTGTTACAGTATATAAAGCTACCTGAAGAAAATTACTGGTGTTCTTTTGATCCTATTAGTACCACGGTCAGGCAGCTAGACTATTTACATTTAGTGCAGTGCGTCCTGCTCACAGTGTTCAGCTAGATCCGTTCCTGTTATCTTCCTACTGACAGGCAGGCTTGTCTTGTTACAGTATATAAAGCTACCTGAAGAAAATTACTGGTGTTCTTTTGATCCTATTAGTACCACGGTCAGGCAGCTAGACTATTTACAGTTAGTGCAGTGCATCCTGCTCACAGTGTTCAGCTAAACCTACAAGTTAGTGGGGTGCGTCCACCTCACAGTGTTCAGCTACCTGTAGAAGGTTGGTGGTGTTCTCATACTACAGGCAGGCAGTTGATTTTGCTAGCTGCAGTATCAGTACATATATATGTATATATATATATATATATATATATATATATATATATATATATATATATATATATATATATATCCCAGCTTAGTGCAGCTACAGGCCATTAGTATGTCTGGAAGGCCAAGAAGGAGAGGCAGACAGTCACAAGCCAATAAGAGAGGGCAAGCAGGCTCTGTGTCTAGTGCTGGTCTTGGAGACGGTGCATCCTCATCAGCACGTGGCTATGGGACACGCTTGGCCTTTTTTTCGGCAGCTGGTCGTGTTGAGCCGCAACATGCGGAAGACTTGGTCGAGTGGATGACCAAGCCGTCCTCATCCTCCTCATCCTCTCTCACCCATGCCCAGGGTGCTTTGTCTGGCAAAGCAGCGGCCTCTTCCCTCGGCTCAATGTCATCAGTGACTCCTTCCCTAGCTCCACCGTGTCCTCCTGAGGAGTCCCTCGAACTGTTTGACCACAGTGTTGGGTACATGCTCCAGCGTTTGGAAGGCTCAGATGATGATACTGAGCTCGATGAAGGCAGTAACATGAGCACGGACAGAGGGGTTGCCCAAGAAGGACAGCAATCTGGCAGTCATGCTCCCCCTGCTGCAGCATACTGCCAGGTTTGCTCCAGTGATGAGGAGGGAGGGGATGATGAGGTCACTGACCCAACGTGGGTGCCTGATAGGAGAGAGGAGGAGGAGGAGGCGGCACATCACCAACAAGGCAGGATGCCCTCCAGGGGCCAGCCTAAGGGCAGCACATTGACTGCATCACACCCCAAAGCTCCACATGTGCAGGGCGCTGCAGTCTCCTGGTGTGAAAAAACCACCAGAGAAGTCGAGAAGTGAGACAGAGGTTCCACCGTTCCGGATATCGTTTTCCAGCCTAGGTTTGGCTCCATGCACCATTGACTCCATGTCATATGACAGTGGAGTCCACGTCATCTGGTAAGAGTACCCATCTTATCTTACTTCCTGATGTTTTCATTCTGATGCCCCATATCGAGATGTTGGTTTACAGCTACGGAAGTTCTGTACCCCATTGTTGACTCAGTCACAGATCCACACCGTGCACCATTGACTTTATTTTCCAGTTTCACATCATTTTTTGGTCCATACCAGTTCCTCTTATTAATTTGAGTTTGGAATCATCCATTTACCATACGTGGACACTTTATACTGTGTTTGTTCATTTCATTTCACTTATGGTTTTTGCACATATGCTTTACTGTTCAGTACAGCATCTCTTATTTAATTGTTTCACTACACCCTAACTTCCTATTATTTCTTAGCGCTGCATTTTTCCCATTGACCAGACATATGTTGACCTGCCATGCAGTTCGTTGGCAAGCGTATCTAAAAGACCCACACCAAAGAACAAAGAGGACCTCTCCTTGCTCCTCATCAGCTGAGATTTCCAACCCCACTAGACCTTCAGTCCTCTCTGAGACCTGCACTGAGAGGAATGAAGGTGTATAATTAGGTGTGTCACAGCCAAGTACTTGTGGGCAATCTGCTTTTGGTACACCGACGTCAGATTGTACCAGGCAAATTTCCCTGCCCCAGCTGCTGCACCGCCGAAAGAAGTTTGCTCCCAGCCATCCACATGCCCAGCGGTTGAATGCTAGCTTGGCAAAATTGCTAGCACTTCAACTGCTGCCTTTTCAGTTGGTAGACTCTGCCCCCTTCCGTGAGTTTGTGGAATGTGCGGTTCCTCAGTGGCAGGTACCCAAACGCCACTTTCTCTCACGGAAGGCGATTCCGGCTCTCTACCGGCATGTGGAAGGCAATGTCCATGCCTCACTGGACAGGGCGGTCAGCGGTAAGGTGCATATTACCGCTGACTCATGGTCCAGCAGGCATGGACAGGGACGTTACCTAAGTTTCACGGCGCATTGGGTGACTCTGCTGGCAGCTGGGAAGGATGCAGGACAAGGTGCAGTAGTGTTGGAGGTTGTTCCGCCACCACGCCTCCAAAATGCTAATGATTGTGACACACCTCTCTCCTCCACCCCCTCCTCTTCTTCTTCCTCCATGGCCTCTTCCTCGGAACCAGCGGTGCTCCGTAGTCGTTCAAGGGGCTACGCAAGTACGCAGGCCAAAAGATGCCATGCGGTGCTTGAGCTGGTGTGCTTGGGGGACAGGAGCCACACTGGGGCAGAGGTTCTGTCAGCTCTGCAGGGGCAGGTTCAGAGGTGGTTGACGCCACGCCAACTTAAGGCAGGAATGGTGGTTTGCGACAATGGCACCAACCTCCTCTCTGCCCTCCGACAGGGACAACTGACCCATGTGCCCTGTTTGGCTCACGTCCTTAACTTGGTGGTGCAGCGGTTCTTGGGCAGGTACCCGGGCTTACAGGATGTCCTGAGGCAGGCCAGGAATGTCTGTGTGCATTTCCGCCGGTCATATAATGCCAGTGCTCGGCTGACGGACCTCCAAAAGGAGTTTAACCTGCCCAAGAACCGCCTAATCTGTGACATGCCCACCAGGTGGAACTCAACGTTGGCCATGCTGCAGCGGCTGCACATGCAGCAGAGGGCCATCAATGAGTACCTGTGCGACTATGGCACCAGGACAGGGTCAGGGGAGCTTGGTTTTTTTTCCCCACGCCAGTGGGCCATGATCAGGGATGCATGCACTGTCCTGTCACCATTCAAGGAGGCCACGAGGATGGTGAGCACTGACAGTGCATGCATCAGTGACACTGTCCCCCTTGTCCACCTGTTGGAGCACACGCTGCGTGGAATAATGGACAGGGCACTTGAGGCAGAACAGAGGCAGGAAGAGGAGGACTTCCTTAGCTCTCAAGGCCCCCTTTATCCAGACAGTGTTCCTGCGTGCCCGCCGATCACACAGGAAGAGGACGAGGAGGAGGAGGAGGAGGAGGAGGAAGATTGTGTCAGTATGGAGGTGGAGCCTGGCACTCAGCATCAGCAGTCTTTAAGGGATCAGTCCCAAGGAACACATGGACTTGTACGTGGCTGGGAGGAGGTGGCTGCGGACGTTGTTGTCCTTAGTGACCCAGAGGACTCCGGACCGAATGCCTCAGCAAACCTACGCTGCATGGCCTCCCTGATCCTGCAAAGCCTGCGTAAGGATCCTCGTATTCGTGGTATCAAGGAGAAGGACCAATACTGGCTGGCAACCCTCCTTGATCCACGTTACAAGGGTAAGGTTGCGGAGGATGAAACATCTTCGGGAGGCCTTGCAGAAAGGTCTGTGCAACGCGTTCCCAGAGACTGGGAGGTTACAAACTCCTGTTTCTGGACAACATGTTGCTGAGGCTTCGGTCAGTCAAAGAAGGAGCGGTGGAGAAGGTGGCCGTCTGACCGATGTGTTCAGACAATTTTTTGGTCCGCAGCCCCAAGGTATGATCGGTTCCAGCAACCATCGCCAGCGTCTGTTTTACATGGTGCAGGAATACCTAGGGGCAAGATCAGACTTGGACACCTTTCCCACCGAAAATCCTCTGGGTTACTGGGTCTTGAGGATGGATCACTGGCCAGAGCTTGCACAGTATGCAATTGAGCTACTGGCCTGTCCTGCATCCAGCGTTCTTTCGGAACGCACATTCAGTGCTGCTGGAGGCGTGGTAACCGATCACAGGGTGCGTCTGTCCACCGACTCGGTCGATCAACTGACCTTCATAAAAATGAATCAGTCTTGGATCACCATCAGCTACCAAGCACCTGATGCTGATGTAACCGAATAATTTTTTTTGAAATCTCAGATCCCTTCAAAGACTGCCTATGCTGATGCTGAGTGACTATCCCTGAGTAATTATCCTCTTCCTCCTCAATCATCACGCTGATAGCTTGTAAGAACATTTTTGGTTCTGGGCGCCACCACCAGTGCCTAAGGCACAATTTTTCAGCCCCTGTTTAACAGGGGCGTGTAATTACAATTTTTGATGTAATACTTTGCAGCAGGGCTCGTTCCTGCATTCCAACTAGAGTGTCTGTGAGGGGTTGCAGTGTTGTGGCACCAGCACCAGTGCCCAAGGCCCAATTTTTCTGCCCCTGTCTAACAGGGGCGTGTAATTACAATTTTTGATGCAATACTTTGCAGCAGGGCTCGTTCCTGCGTTCCAACTAGAGTGTCTGTGAGGGGTTGCAGTGTTGTGGCACCAGCACCAGTGCCCAAGGCCCAATTTTTCTGCCCCTGTCTAACAGGGGCGTGTAATTACAATTTTTGATGCAATACTTTGCAGCAGGGCTCGTTCCTGCGTTCCAACTAGAGTGTCTGTGAGGGGTTGCAGTGTTGTGGCACCAGCACCAGTGCCTAAGGCCCAATTTTTCTGCCCCTGTCTAACAGGGGTGTGTAATTACAGTTTTTGATGCAATACTTTGCAGCAGGGCTCGTTCCTGCGTTCCAACTAGAGTGTCTGTGAGGGGTTGCAGTGTTGTGGCACCAGCACCAGTGCCTAAGGCCCAATTTTTCAGTCCTTGTTTAACAGGGGCGTGTAATTACAATTTTTGATGCAATACTTTGCAGCAGGGCTCGTTCCTGCGCTCCAACTAGAGTGTCTGTGAGGGGTTGCAGTGTTGTGGCACCAGCACCAGTGCCTAAGGCCTAATTTTTCAGCTCCTGTTCAACAGGGGCATGCAATTACAATTCTTGATCTAATATTTCACAGCAGGGCCCTGTGAGGGCTTACAGTGTTGTGGCCACAGCAACACCTAAGGCCCAAATGTCTGCTGAGTATATAGGGCAGGACCCTACTTTCAAACATCTAACTTACAAATGACTCCTACTTGCAAACGGAAGGAGACAACAGGAAGTGAGATGAAATCTACCCCTAGGAAGGGAAATTCTCTCCTGTAAGAGTTAATATGGGAAAAAAAATTCTCCTTTCCACTGATGCTTTCCAATCCTTGTTCCACAAAAAAACCCAAATTTTCTAAAAAAATTTGTCATTGGGACAAAAAGTGAGGTGAAATCTTCTGAAGAGGAGGAAAGACAGCAAAACAAATGTCACAGGGGTGATAACCCTTCCCTATGTTTTCCAAAAAGCTTAAAAAAGATTTTTTGGCTGGAGCTAAACACGTTAAAAATGTACCCGTTCAAAATTACAAACAGATTCTACTTAACAACAAACCTACAGTCCCTGTCTTGTTTGCACCGCCTGTATACTGCTGTTCAGAGTATATAGGGCCTGGTGGCCCCACACCTTTCCTTATTTTAATTTGGGTGCGGGGTTCCCCTTAATATCCATACAAGACCCAAAGGGCCTGGTAATGGACTGGGGGGTACCCATGCCGTTTGTCTCACTGATTTTCATCCATATTGCCATGACCCGACATTACATTAAACCCGCAAGCAGTTTTAAATGAGATTTTTTCCTTTAAAAATGACATTTGGTGCAGGGACTGTTCTAAACACGGGAAACACGCGTCACTTTACAGGCATACTATAGACACCCCCCAGGTACGATATTTAAAGGAATATTTCACTTTTTTTTTTTACTTTAAGCATCATTAAAATCACTGCTCCCGAAAAAACGGACGTTTTTAAAAGTTTTTTTTGCATTGATACATGTCCCCTGGGGTAGGACCCGGGTCCCCAAACCCTTTTTAGGACAATACCATGCAAATTAGCCTTTAAAATGAGCACTTTTGATTTCGAACGTTTGAGTCCCATAGACGTCAATGGGGTTCTAACGTTCGTGCGAACTTTCGGTCCGTTCGCAGGTTCTGGTGCAAACCGAACCGGGGGGTGTTTGGCTCATCCCTAGCCATGACATTGGACTTCTCCCAGTTAACTCGTAGGCCTGAAAAATTTGTGAAGGTGCCTAAAATCTCAAATGCTGCTTCCAGTGATGGTCCGGGATCCTCTAAGAAAAGAAGCATGTCATCTGCATATAGGGCAGTGCATTCCCGAATGCCTCCTATCTCAAGGGCTTTAACCTCTGTGGATGCTTGTAGAGCAATGGCTATGGGTTCAATGGCCAAGGCAAATAAAGTTGGGGAAAGTGGGCACCCCTGGCGCGTTCCCCTACCTAACTAAAATTGTGTGGAAACTGATGTGCCTATCTTAATAGTCGCCTTAGGTTTACTATACAGCAGGGAAACCCAGGTAAGAAAAACATCTCCGAAACCAATATGCCTTAGCAAAGTGGACATATAATGCCAGTCCACAGAATCAAAGGCTTTGGCCATGTCTAAGGACACCAACACTATGGCCCCAGGGTTAGTATGATTAATCTGTAAGTGCGCAAATAGCCTGCGGAGATTCGTGTCGGTGGATTTCTGGGGTATGAAACAGGTTTGGTCTATATCAACCAGTGTGGAAAACAAATATTTTTGTTAAGATCTTAAGATCCTGGTTTAGGAGAGCTATGGGTCTGTACCATGTTTCCCCGAAAATAAGACCTATCGTGATTGTCGGTGATGGCTGCAATATAAGCCCTACCCCCCCAAATAAGCCCTAGTTAAAGTCCTTGTAGGTCTTCTTTTCAGGGTAGGGCTTATTTTCGGCGAAACAGGGTAGGGCTTATTTGGGGGGTAGGGCTTATATTGCAGCCATCACCGATAATCACGCTAGTTCTTATTTTCAGGGAAACAGGGTAGTAGGAGCAGCTCAGGGGGTCCTTGCCCGGTTTAGGCAGCAGGACCACCTGAGCCTCCATGAGCGAATCAGGCAAGTTTTTTTTTTCAAGACAGAGGTGAAACAAAGTCCTAAGTCTTGGAACAAGGGCCTCCAGTGTAACCTATACCATTCTATGCAAAATTCCTCTGGCCCCGGTGATTTATGCGGTGGGAATGATGTAATGGCATTTTCAATTTCTTTTTCAGTGATCTCTACCTCTAAACTATTTTTATCTTCCTCAGATAGTTTTGGAATGCGTATGGTAGGTAAGCAGGGATTTAAGATCCTGTTTGTTATATACCGGGATAGGTGTGTATAGTGTGCTATAGTAGTCTACAAAAGTGTTTAGGATGTCATTTGGGTCGGACAGCAGAGTTCCCTGAGAGTTGGTAATACAAGGAATGTTGGTCTGGACTCTTTTTTTCCACAACCAACATAACTAAAAGTTTCCCATTTTTATCTCCTTGTTCAAAGAGGGACTCTGCCCTCCTTTCCCAAGAAGTGTGTGTCAACTTAGTGAAGTGTAATGCCAAAAGACGGCGCACCTTAAGCAGGTTCAGTGTAGGTGACGTCCGATTGGTTGCTTGCATGCGCCAGTTCACACATCCTGTCCCTGTCCTGCAATTCCTGCGACTCAGCATGATGTGGTGATTTCGCTATACGCTCCGCACTGACTCTTTTATTTAAAGACAACAAAGGCAATGACCAACAGGAAGTCCTGGCCCCAACAGCCAATTGCTTTCTCCATGGGAAATGACCTCACAGGATATGACCTCACAGGATATGAATGTCAACACAGGAAATCCTTCCCAACAGGATGAGTTTATACAACAACCAATGAATAATGACTAGGGGAGACTTATGGGCATGTCTGGGCAAGGACAGTGTGTATGTTTTACCTGGAAGCCATGCTCTTCAACTAAACAAAGGAAGCCGCATGGTTAACAACCATGAACGCTGTTCCCGACCACAACAATTCAAAGACTCTCGTTTTTTCGTGAATCCTTATACTGCTTTGTTCAGAGAACAACGCATACCCGGACTATATTACCATCCACTGTGTATGGGAGATTATCTGCAGCACCCCCAATATGTTGATCAGGCATACAGGGATGACACATCCGCTAAACCGATGTCTCTGGAGAGCGAGCACATCCTTCCAGACGATCGTTCGCACAGGGGCCCTTCACTGGTGGACATATCCCCACTCTGCAAACACTTCTCTACATCCCCAAGGAGCTTTTCACTACCAAACAGATCTCAACCAGCGTCAGTCTGCCCCAGTCAGCACTTTAGAGCAGGTTGCGGGAGACCTAACACTGGGAGACACTATGACAATACATATTAAATACATCTTCATAAAATTTCCACAATACAGTATTAAATTGTTTGTGTGCCTGTTTGATATACTATACTTGAAGGCATCCCACACTACAGGCAAGGGGGCTGACTGCAGGTTGTCCTCCCAGTAACCGAAAAAAAACTGGTGCCACCTGGGAAGCAACCGATTCTACCTCCAACCATCCCAGGTTTAACCACCATGTATCTCCCCTAACCTGTGAGGGTAAGCTGATATGCAGCCTTAGGGGCATGTGATCTGACAGGCCCCCCGCCATGTAGTTCACTCCCCTCACCAACTCCAGCATTGAAGCATTGGCGAACGCCAGATCAATCCTTGAGGACAACTTATGCATTTGGATAAGTGTGAGAGACTTCTTGTGTCAGGATTTTTCCATCTCCATAATTCATTGAGAGCAGTCGTCCCAGCCCAAGCTGACAATTCTGCAGACGCAACTCTCCTGGAGTTAGAGGAGTCCAGAGTAGCATTTAAAATGGCACTCAAATTGCTTGCCACAATAAGAGGCAGATGCATGAAGGGAGCCAACTTACCCAGTAGATCATACAACACCTGAATTTGAAACGGTGGAGGAACACACAGATTTACTAACACCATCTTATACATACTAATGTCAGCTACAATAATTGCATATCGGCACCCTGGATCCGTGATGACTTGATAAACAGTGCAAGGGACTGTTTTACTGTTTCACTGTTCCAGCCATCAAGATACCTTATAAAATAATACAACAAATAACATATCTGTTCTATGACTGCCAGCGACCAGTGACCCCTAAAAGTCTCGTCTAAATTATAAGTCTCAGTTAGCCAAGGGTATAGTATGGCACATTGCACATCTGAATACAGAACAACCCCCAATCCCCTGTAACTCCCTGCTACTGAGTAAAACATTCAACTAATACACACAGCGTAGTCCTGAAACTAGTCCAACTTCCAAGAACCTGACTAAGAAAAAAATTAGGTCCAGAACATGGTCTATAGTAAGAACCTTCATAAAACAGACAGTCCAAAAATAAGGTGAAGAGAAAAAGAAAATCTCTTCACGTGTTAACTTCTGTCCGTGCCCCTGAGAAAGATTGATGCCCAACGCACCTCCCACATACTGCCAGGAGTGTCAGTGTCTTTATACACCCTATGTAGGAGCACCGCCAGCAGGAGCATGAAAGAACATTTTCCAGGAAGTCCTAGCCCTGCTAGCAGTACAGTACCAGGAAGTCATTGTAAATCGGTACATCAAGATGTTAGGATGTATATGTAGTAGGGTTGCCACATCAGCCCTTTAATCCAGGACACACATTAATTACACATGTTCTGTGGCTGATTAAGGTGGTAATTAAACTCACTTTACCAAGTTTACCAAGACTCGTGGCCACTCATTAAAATTAGAAGAAAAGAGGTTTAATCTTAAACTACGTAGAGGGTTCTTTACTGTAAGAGCGGCAAGGATGTGGAATTCCCTTCCACAGGCGGTGGTCTCAGCGGGGAGCATTGATAGCTTCAAGAAACTATTAGATAAGCACCTGAATGACCACAACATACAGGGATATACAATGCAATACTGACACATAATCACACACATAGGTTGGACTTGATGGACTTGTGTCTTTTTTCAACCTCACCTACTATGTAACTATGTAACTTGGTGCCTTATCTGCATTAAATCAGCCTCAGAACCTGTGTAATTAATATATGTCCTGGATTAAAGGGATGATGTGGCAACCCTAATATGTAGCCTCTCAGTGCAGGCCACCACCCCCCCCTGTAAACAGCAAAGTCCTCAAACTGGATGGGAAACAAAAATGGAGTCCCAGTTGGCATTTCACAGTTTGTTAATGCACTCATTGGCCTCCTCTGGCGTATCAAAGAAACATACTGAGCCATTGTGAGGGATCCTCAGCCGACTTGGATACAGCATACCGTATTTGATATTTTCTTCCCGGAGACGGTGTCTCACCTCATTGAAGGATCTGCGGTGTTTCTGAACCTCAGCCGAGAAATCCGGAAACAGCTCAATTTTGTATTTTCATATGGTAATTCAGGATGCCTCCTTGCCTCCGCCAGGATCATATCCCTATCTCTGAGATTCAAGAGTCTCACCGGGAATGGTCTGTGGTGTGAGCCCTCCGGGCGTTTTCCCATTGGTACCCTATGTGCCCTCTCAACCACGTACGTGGGTGGCATATCTGGTAAATTCAGCGTTTCAGCAAAAATGGCAAGCTTCTGGCCCTCTGCACCTTCTGGCAGGCCTACGACATTGATATTATTTTGCCTCTGCCTGTTCTCTGCGTCATCCATTTTATGCACCAGGGAACTCACCAGCGATTGCAGTTTGGCAATTTGGGTGTATGCAAGCCCTGTTGGTCCTCTACCGTGCCAATCCTGTCCTCCGCTTCAGAAATTCTCCTCCTCATTTTATCCAAATCATGGCGGATCAGGGTGCACTCTGACGCCAGGTGGTCAATGTGGACCATCATCATGGACATAAAGCCTTCTATAGCAGCCAGGATTGGTTTGGTTATTGCCCCCGGTGCTGTCTCCAGCGCTGCAGAAGGGGGAGCAGCCTCGTGTGCAGCAGTGGAGGATAACATGCCTGAGGGAGATGTTGTGATTCCCGGGGTCTGCACTGTCTCCAGCCCGCTCCGTGTCCCGGAAGTGGAGGTAGCATGGACATGGCGCCTGGTGAGCTTGCGCCCCACCCCCTCACAGAGCACTGTGCTTTAGGCTCTTTGGGGGTCCTGGATGCCTGCAGGAGCTGCCGTGACTTTTGTGGTCATACAGGCGCCCGTATTCAGGGTATTGTGTCGGATCGGCACAGAGCTCTGTAGACACACGTCTGTCTGGTCTCACATCCCGGCATTGTCACTGGTTTTTGACACCACAGCACATGTTTGTGTGAAGGAGGATCAAAACCTCAGACTTCCATTTAACTGAAGCTGAGCCATAAATCTGTCCACAGCTTATTCATACAAGGGAAAATCTACTTCAGGTAGATGTGTTTTATGTAACAACCCTATATCAGTATGTAGGTGTTTCAGGCATTGTAGCACCTTCATGCGTTTGGCTGGGGAATGCAGCCCTTTAATGTTTCAAGAGACTATTCGCATAATATGCTATAGCATGGAGAGGGATAGAGACATGCCCAAGAAGCTGTTCCCCACAGTTCCCCATAAACATTTACTGTACAAAATAAGGTCCGTTGGCATGGACCATAGGGTGAGTACATGGATTGAAAACTGGCTACAAGGGCGAGTTCAGAGGGTGGTGATAAATGGAGAGTACTCAGAATGGTCAGGGGTGGGTAGTGGGGTTCCCCAGGGTTCTGTGCTGGGACCAATCCTATTTAATTTGTTCATAAACAATCTGGAGGATGGGATAAACAGTTCAATCTCTATATTTGCAGACGATACTAAGCTAAGCAGGGCAATAACTTCTCCGCAGGATGTGGAAACCTTGCAAAGAGACCTGAACAAATTTATGGGGTGGGCGACTACATGGCAAATGAGGTTCAATGTAGAAAAATGTAAAATAATGCATTTGGGTGGCAAAAATACGAATGCAATCTATACACTGGGGGGAGAACCTCTGGGGGAATCTAGGATGGAAAAGGATCTGGGGGTCCTAGTAGATGATAGGCCCAGCAATGGCATGCAATGCCAAGCTGCTGCTAACAAAGCAAACAGAATATTGGCATACATTAAAAAGGGGATCAACTCCAGAGATAAAACGATAATTCTCCCGCTCTACAAGGCTCTGGTCCGGCCGCACCTGGAGTATGCTGTCCAGTTCTGGGCACCAGTCCTCAGGAAGGATGTACTGGAAATGGAGCGAGTACAAAGAAGGGCAACAAAGCTAATAAAGGGTCTGAAGGATCTTAGTTATGAGGAAAGGTTGCGAGCACTGAACTTATTCTCTCTGGAGAAGAGACGCTTGAGAGGGGATATGATTTCAATATACAAATACTGTACTGGTGACCCCACAATAGGGATAAAACTTTTTCGCAGAACAGAGTTTAACAAGACTCGTGGCCACTCATTAAA
The DNA here is from genome assembly GCA_037952835.1 of Lithobates septentrionalis. Taxonomy (NCBI): domain Eukaryota; kingdom Metazoa; phylum Chordata; class Amphibia; order Anura; family Ranidae; genus Lithobates; species Lithobates septentrionalis. The sequence continues at coordinate 743,118 of JBBDGP010000707.1, forward strand.
ATTAGAAGAAAAGAGGTTTAACCCTTAACTACATAGAGAGTTCTTTACTGTAAGAGCGGCAAGGATGTGGAATTCTGTTCCACAGGCAGTGGTCTCAGCGGGGAGCATTGATAGTTTCAAGAAACTATTAGATAAGCACCTAAATGACTGCAACATACAGGGATATATAATGTAATACTGACACATAATCACACACACATAGGTTGGACTTGATGGACTTGTGTCTTTTTTCAACCTCACCTACTATGTAACTATGTAACTATGTAAGCTTTATTGTTAAAGTGAAATACCTGGAAACACTTGGACATAGGAGAGTTAAGGGTGTATATATATAGTATAAGAATATATGAACTGATAGCTCCCTGGGGGTGACTGGAGGAGAAAGCAACCAAAAAAGCATAAAAACAACAATAAACAAACATAAACCATATGAAAGCGTGGCTTAATTTTTTTCCACATGTATCAACTATTCCTTAGACAGTGTAACCATAGACCTGAGCAAAGAGTCAGAGCACAGCTCGTTGCTAAATGAGTTAGAGCGGAGGCGTAAGCAAGCTCAGAATTGACCATGGAGATGTTACTTACATCATGCAGGGCTCAAGGTAGGCTGTGTAAGGTAGTGTAAAGCCTGTAACAGCAAGCAGAGGTAAATATTAAGGCACAGAAAATGCAAAAGTAGAATCAAAATAGCACCGGGTATAAAGATAAGCCACGATTTATAGTCATTCAGGGAGTATATTCCAGGCTCAAGACTTTGGGGGAGAGTCATTGGACCATTTTCTTTAATATGGTCTAGACTGTCCTGGATTATTGGAAAAGCGTGGTCTTTTTGGTGGATCCTTCCCAGGACTGCGCTGTTCCCTAGAACTACTGAGATGGTGATTTTGAACCACAGCAGGTCCTTGTGGAGTGGTTGAAGGTAATTGGAGGTAAGTTTCAGCTTCCTCAGGGGTAGTGAAGAGCACAGTTTTTTTTTTTTTTTGGGTTGTGTAGGCACAGGACCGCAAGGGTGAATCTAGTGCCTCTTTGGACAGTGCTGCACAAATTGGTTGGAATCCCTTGCGCTTGCGCACTACTTTGATGGAAAAGCCGGCAAACATCAGCAATTTTTGCCCATCTATCTGAATAGATTATGAATTGCGGAAGGATTGTAGGATAGCTACTCTGTCGGCGTAATTTAAAAAGCATGCTATGGCAGGTTTAGGTGATTTGCGCTCATTAGATGGATCACCCAGATGATGTGCGTGCTCCTCTATGCATCTATCTGGGATCTGTGTGGTAACTGCGCTATTGTACCAGTGATCAAATGAAAAGAATCACACAATAAAAATGAATGTGATCCCAACATAAAAAATGACATGCATATAACTATAACAGTGATATGAATTGAATGTATAAAACCAAATAGGATAGATAAACCACTATAACATAACACTTGTCACATATGAATGACTATGAAGGTGTAACATATATCTAGAAAGATGCATCCACAAAAATTAACATTGAAAAGTGCATAGATCATCATATAAAGTTGTGATAGTCCCAATACAACAGTGTAGACAGTCCAATAATGAGTGAGACATACATTTTTATATAAGTTCTCAAATAGTGAATTTTTCTGTGATAGTAGATATTGCCACATACGACCTTAAACCAATTACCATAGACGTGATACCACCACCAGGTAAAATGAATACGCTTACTGGAAAGTGTAGACTCAGAAATCTTACAATGCTGAGTCAAACAGGATAAAGGGATATATATTTCCACAGGGGTGATCCTTTGGGCAACTCCAGGAATATCACACTGCCAAGTTGTAGCTATGACTCCACTCTCCCGATTGTGTCATACGGTCCAGACATCCAAAAACATATGTTATATCATTATTTATGCACGTTGCACTTTTCAATGTTAATGTTTGTGAATGCATCTTTCCACATACAGTATATGTTAAACCTTTATAGTCATTCATATGTGATAAGTGTTATGGTATAGTGGTTTATCTATCTTATTTGGTTTTATACATACAATTCATAATACTGTTATAGGTATATGTATTTTTTTAAGTTGGGATCACATTCATTTTTATTGTGTGGTTCATTTCATTGGATTACTGGTACAATAGCATAGCACTGTTACTACACAGATTTTCAAGCACAATATTTTGTCTATTGTAGTGTTTGCAGCTTCTTAATGTAGACCATTAGTGTGGTAATTTCCACAACACATCTATCTGGAATCCCAAGTGCCTCTGGAATGCGGCTAACACAGAGATCCATAAGTGAACCAGAATGATAGGATTCTGGCAGTCCCAGAATCCCAGGGCTGATCCTCCTGGAACGGTTCTCTATAGCCATTTATTTTCTCTAGTAAATACTTTTGGGTTTGTAAGGACTGCTAAGAAGCAAGTTGAGACTGGTGCATCTCATCCTCCACATGAAACAATCTCTGCTCCACCTCATTGAGCCTTCATGCCTGTTCTCCTATCTTCATCCTCAGCTGTTCTATTCCCACTACCACTGCTCTCTGAACCACAGCTCTAATGTAAGGTGATAGTAAGGCTGCCACTGCCTGTGCAACCTTACCATGTTGATCATCTCCTCCAGGTGCAGGCATCTCCAAGGGCTCAAATGGGTCACGGGGGTGTTCTGTGTCCAGGCTGTCGGCTATGTTGCAAAAGAGGGTAGTAGCGGTGCTAAAACAACAGGCTGTTGTGCAGGAGATCAGAAGTGGTGCTGAATCAAATACAGCTCCATGCAGCAGTATGCTGTGACAGGAGCAGGGAGACCACTGTGCCGGGGCTGTCAACGGGTGAGAGAGCTGGTTTTGAATGGTACTTGGTCTGAGCCGCCGTCTTTCCCTGCTCTACATGTGGCACCGGAAACAAAAATTAAAAAAATGACTGCTAATGGATTGGATATATCATGTAAACATGATTAATTCTGGTTTGTAAACCCAAAGTTAATCAGCCTCAAAGCGTTCATTGAATAGGATATGTAGGATGTTAGTAGAAATTTGTTCTAAGGATACTTTACTTATTTCAGTTTCTCTATATCAGTGGTGTGTTCAGCATGAATATTTATGTGCACTGCCAACACATTCACCATAGATATCAATGACTGTCAAACTAATGTTTTGTCATTAAGATTAGTTTCTTATAGTGGAAATAGTTCAACTAGAACAGTAAAAAAGATTAAATAAGACTTGCCAAACTTTATAAACAAAACTGAACACCTTAAAAACTCTGTCTCACTATAGTGACAGACAGGATAATATGTAAACATAAAGGGTTAAGTCAAATCCTGCTCCTAATGTTAGTAAATGACATACATTTGTGACATTGTTTTAGTGATGACTTTGACTTATTTTTATGTGCTCTGTCTCAAACAAAGCTCATGTATCTGCTGTTAATTGAATCTCCTAATCTAATTTTAGAAATTCTCAGCTTTGAGTCTTATCTGGAGGAGGTCATGTGACAATGGCAGGCCTTTAATTTGTAATGTACTCTGGGAGAAAAGAGAATTACTAAGAGAAGTAAAATTAGACAGTAGAACATATTCATAGTGACAAAATCCAGGGGGAAATGTTCTGTTTTACCACGTTTAAATGTTCTGTAATTTCAAGTTGCAAGTTCATGTTAAGTATAAACTAATTTAGGGATATGAGAATTTTTTTTTCCCAAAGTGATTTCTGCTTACGTAACAGTGAAGTACTTTATGAAAAATAAATATGTGCATTAATGGGGCCTGTTTATATAAATTAAATAATTATGTGTATATATTTAAAATTAATAAGGGATGAAAATACATGAAATATATAAAAAAAGAAAGAATAATCTTGCTTAAAACATGCCTTATTTTACAATATTGAGACATATATAGTCATCCTTTTTATGACAGATATCTCACATGACAGATCCAGATGAAAATAGTATAAAGAGTACTCTTGTTTTGGATAGTGCCATCTTTTTATGGACCCTGGGGAGGAGAAAAGAGGGGCCATAAATTCCCTTCCTGATCCCACTCAAGCAGCTAAATACCTGGTGCCAATTCCCTGTATTCTTTGAATGGGCTTGTTGAATAAACTCATATAAAATACATTTGTGATATAAATGTTTAAAATCAGTCTAGGTTGGGACTGGACTGAACAGATTCCTGGTCCTTGGATAGTCATAAATATTACCCAATAGGCCATTGTCTTTTTCCACCACACCCCCCCCCCCATGCACACGCATGGACACATGGGGTCACAAGCCTATATGCCTATAACAACCTATTCAATTTAAAATAGAAATTATAGGCAAAATGTTTCTGTATATATATAAAAAAGTCTCCTGATGATGTTATACAGCGAAATGCACAGAGGTTGGATTGCTGTTGACATTCCCGTGGATTGCAGGTTACATCACAGCCATCTAATAGTGGAACGCACGCCGAGATCTGGAGAGGCAGACGGCGCCTTACAATAGGGCTACCATGCAGAGCTGAACCAGATTTTGCACTCTCTAGTTTTAGTAAACCAACCCCATTCTTTTTAACTTTTGTCCTGTTTGAAAGAAAGATGTGTACTGCAAGAGGCCTTGACATATCTTCTCTTGGAGTAGATTGAAGACTAGGATTGGAACAAAGAGCTCTTTAGCATTACAATCTGGATATGTAAAGGTGAACCATTGGAGACCATATATTCCCCCTTTCTGTGTGGGATAAAGCTTTGTGGCCCAAACACGAGAGTGTGGGCGAAAGGAGCTGGTGAGTTTATTAACCTAAGGGGAGTGGATTCACAGTCACAGAGGTGCGGTGGAAGAGTTACTTAAAGTGGAGATCTACACTGTATCACGTCACGGATCAATATTATTTTTTGGACTTTTTTTACACATTTGTGGACTTATTTTCACTGGTGTTTTTACATATATATATTTTTAATTTTATATATATTTCTGTGTACAGTTATGATATTCACGGAATTGGTTATGCGCACTATATTTGTGAATTTGGATCATATTAATTTGATGCACAGTAGTAGGAAGGAGTGATTATACAATTACATCACTGGTGGATCATTTAATTTTATCACCTTTACTTTATATTTATTTTTTTATGATTAGGATTCTATTTAGTGCTGCTATTTGAGTTGACTTGGGGCGAGATTGTGGTGAATCAATTTTTTGCATTTATGGGTATTAAATTAAGTGTTATCGCTCTCACTCTCTCATACTGGTCACTGAAAGTTCAACATGACACATCATGGCAAAGAATTCTCTGAGGATCTGAAAAAAAAAGAATTGTTTCTCTACATAAAGCTGGCCTAGGCTATAAGAAGATTGTCAAGACCCTGAAACTGAGCTGCAGCACAGTGGCCAAGATCATACAGCTTTTTAACAGGACAGGTTTCACTCAGAACAGGCCTCGCCCTGGTCGACCAAAGAAGTTGAGTGCACGTGCTCAACATCATATCCAGAGGTTGTCTTTGGGAAAAAGAAGTATGAGTGCTGCCAGCATTGCTGCAGAGGTTGAAGGTGTGGGAGTCACCCTGTCCGTGCTCAGACCATACACCGCACACTGCATCAAATTGGTCTGCATGGCTGTCGTCCCAGAAGGAAGCCTCCTCTAAAGATGATGCACAAGAAAGCCCGCAAACAGTTTACTGAAGACAAGCAAACTAAGGACATGCACTACTGGAACAATGTCCTGTGGTCTGATGAGACCATGATAAACTTCTTTGGTTCAGATGGTGTCAAGCATGTGTGGCAGCAACCAGGTAAGGAGTACAAAGACAAGTTTGTCTTGCCTACAGTCAAGCATGGTGGTGGGAGTGTCATGGTCTAGGGCTGCATGAGTGCTGCCGGCACTGGGGAGCTACAGTTCATTGAGGGAACCATGAAATCCAACATGTACTGTGACATACTGAAGCAGAGCATGATCCCCTCCCTTCAGAGACTGGGCCGCAGAACAGTATTCCAACAATATAACGACCCCAAGCACACCTCCAAGGTGACCACTGCCTTACTAAAGAAGCTGAAGGTAAAGGTGATGGACTGGCCAAGCATGTCTCCATACCTAAACCCTATTGAGCATCTGTGGGGCATCCTCAAATGGAAGGTGGATGAGCGCAAGATCTCTAACATCCACCAGCTCCGTGATGTCATCATCGAGGAGTGGAAGAGGACTTCAGTGACAACCTGTGAAGCTCTGGTGAACTCCATGCCCAATAGGGCGAAGGCAGTTCTGGAAAATAATGGTGGCCACACAATATATTGACACTTTGGGTCCAATTTGGACATTTTCACTTAGGGGTGTACTCACTTTTGTTGCCAGCAATTTAGACATTAATGGCTGTGTGTTGAGTTATTTTGAGGGAACAGCAAATTTACACTGTTATTCAAGTTGTACACTCACTACTTTACATTGTAGCAAAGTGTAATTTCTTCAGTGCTGTCACATTAAAAGATAGAATAAAATATTTACAAAAATGTGAGGGGTGTACTCACTTTTGTGAGATACTGTATAGGCCTCCATCCCTATTCAAATACAAAAGAGGAGGGAATTTGGAACTTTAGATGAGGCAACTTGACTTGATAAGTGTAAATTGATATGAGTTTATTGGTGTGTTAGCATAATGGCTGGATATACATACACAGCTTTGACATATAGCACATACACAGGTAATTTCATATATATACACTGTATAGCATGAATCATCATATTAACATCCATATGCACACACCCAAAAGTTTAGGCAGCACAATCAGCTTTGCAGTATACAACAGGTTTGGATAAAAATGAGTACCAAGTGTGTGGAAGTATGTATAACATATAATGAAATAGGTTTAGAATAAAATTCTTTTATATAGAGATGGGGTCCTTAAAAAGCATGTAGCTACAACCTAAATTCCCATCGCGTTTCGTGTATTTACAAAAGTTCTTCAGGAGCGGATGTTAAGGAATATCTGCAATAGACAGAGTATAAGTATATCTAGTTTTAAAACTAAATGAAATAACAAGAAACAGGGTACCCGATCCTAAACACTTACATACAACCAAAGGCAAATATATATATATATATATATATATATATATATATATGTATATGGAGCTGTGGAAGGCGGGGACCGCCAGGGCTTGCAATTGTGTCTGTTCCGGGAGCTGAGGTATTATTTTCTTACTTTGAGTTTATACTTTAATCATGATTATAGATTATAGAGTATAGATTACCTAACAACTGTACATTTTCTTTCTCCATCAGCACATCCCCCAAAGTTATTACCTTGTATATCTTGACCTTCCCTCTTAGATTGTAAGCTCTAAGGAGCAGGGCCCTCTGAGTCCTACTGTATTAAAGTGTATTGTATTTATACTGTCTACCCTCAAGTTGTAAAGTGCTGCATAAACTGTTGGTGCTATATAAATCCTGTATAATAATAATAGTAATAATATGTTCCCATAAGCATGGTGTTTATGCAGACATAGTTGCAACAACATTTCTCATATTTAACACTGAAAATTAGCAGTGAAAAAAATCATACCTTCATCCATGTGGCTCAAGAAATTAACACCTCTCGGGGGCGTGTCCGGACATCCAGCAAGGAGGACGTGTAGATGCTGAGCTCCACACATTCAGCTGTAAATCCACAGCCATCCTTGCCCAATCTAGCCTGGAGAAACCTCAGCTCTCTAGGATTACCATCCAGACTCCCCCAACTCTCGTTTTGGCCGACTATTAGCAGAATCTGACCGGCCCCACCAGATCCTCTCAGGCCTGTAGCTAGGCCCACACTGCAGAGACCAATCGCCATCTTGGAATCGGCGGATCGCTCGGATCCCTCTGCTCTCCTTTCCCGTGAGCCCGGGAACCACTGATCTACAGCTGCCGCTACACTAGAGAGCACCGGGCGGCCGTCTAGAGGAGGATTGAGGCCCTGGGATACCCAGATCTGAGCTCCGGCTTCCGCGGCCTGACGCCATCTTGCGGCCTGCTGCTCCGGCCCTTCACATCTCACATCCCTCTGATGCAGTGAGTAACGGGCCTGCTGGCCATTTACATGTTCCCCTGAAGGTGACTGCGCAGTGGTGGGGTTCCACTCCCTGATCCGGTCGGAGGATCTTGAGACACTTATAGAGCGGTGTTTGCTGGGTCGGCCGCCAGCTCTGGGAAAGTCCGCGGCTTCGGCCTACCCTCGGTAGTCGGCGGCCATCTTGCTGCTCCCAGTACACCCCATCTCTCTGGGCCTAGTGTATATCCCCCTCCATAATAAGATCTGGCACATCTACCAACCCGACATACACTGCAACTACAGGGGTCACTACTGCTACACTCATTGAAGAAATAGTGGCCACTATGAAGAATATTATTTAGTTTTAAAAAAAAAAAATATTTTTTTTTTTGTGTGGACGTTTTTTTTTTTCTTCTCTTATTTTAACATCAGAATAAAGGGGCGTGGCTTGGCGCGCAATGTGTAAGGCCGCACCGTGACTGAACTCCGGGGGGCTGCGAGGCCCGGGTCCCAATTACCGCCGCTCTGTAAACGATTATGTCCGCTCGGCTAAAAAGGGCGACACACGGACACACTCTCCGCTCTCTGATTACCCCTAAAAAGAAAACCTCCCCAGGAAACCTCAGCAAGTTTAGATACAGCGGAGGTGGGAAATCTACCAAGATGGCGCTGACACACAGACACAACATGGAGGATGACATAGAAGATGACGAGGTGTCCCTACCAGCATCTGAAGACTCTGCAGGTAATTTTGATAAGGACAAACCTCTGACTTACGCTATTATGACCGATATAGCTACAGATATCAAAAGATCGTTTACCTCAGCTATAACAGATATTAAAACGGAGCTATTGAAACTTTCTGAACAAATGGCTGTGTCTGAGCGCGCTGGGAGGAGGAGAGATAAAGCACTGTCCAGATTAGACGACATTACCAATGCACATAACCAACATCTAATTGACATGAACAGACACTTAGAAGATTTAGACAACCGAGGAAGAAGGCACAACATAAGAGTACGTGGAATTCCAGAAAATGTTAACCCAGACCAAATCAAGCCTGCACTGACCTCCATATTCAACGGCCTTTTAAATAGACCTGAACACTCTCCCTTAGATTTTGACAGAGCCCACAGAGCTCTCAGACCTAGAGCTCCAGATGATAATCCTCCCAGGGACATCATTTGTTGCCTTCCCAATTTCAGTTTAAAGGAAGAAGTATTACAAAAAGCAAGGTCCAATGACCAGATCTTGTTTAATGATAACACAATACAACTATTTCAAGACCAATCACCCATAACACTAAAAAACAGAAGGGCACTGAAACCCCTCCTGGAGGTTCTAAGAGAAAGGAACATAAATTACAGATGGAAATTTCCTTTTGCTCTCCAAGCTTCATACATGGGCAAACAATACACACTCAGAACCCCCAGTGAGCTGAACAGATTCTGTGAAAACCTTCAAATTACGCCAGTAGCATTGCCTGACTGGTACTCAGAATTTCTGCTTCCCCCTGAAATTACCAATCCTCCAGCCTTTGGTGGATCAGATATATTCCATACACCCTCCCAGCAGGGGAAAATCCGCAGAAACGCCAACAGAAACAGTTATGACTCTCCTTCTTCCTCCAAAAGCGCCAAAAGTCAAAGATTAAAATAAACCTGACTTACCGAACACTCTTTTTTTTTTTTTTTTTTTTTTAATTCTTTATTTATCATTTTCCAATACAAAACAATCCTCTGAGGAGACATGCCACATAGGGAAAATAAGAAAAAACAGCAACTCATCAATATATTCAGGTAATAAACCTGACAACCTTGCGGACATGCCCCTCGTCTCCTTTCCCTAACCCTCCGCCCATTCCCACCCCCCAAACCCAGCTCCCTCCCTTACGGGGTGTGAATCAAAGGAGAGCGAAGTCTTACCTGCCTTACCTCCCTTATCGAATTATTCGGTTTAAGCCCTTTTTATATTATCTCCTTTAAGTAGGTCCAAGTTTTTTTGAATTTAGGCCAGCCTGCCCATTTCCCCCTGCATTCCTGACCCTCCTCTGGTTCCACTCCCCCTCGGTCCAGGCTTTCTATGTTATAGATTTCATTGAGATCGAATAGCCAATCTCGCGTTTTGGGACTTAAAGGGTTCAACCAGTTTAGTGAAATCTGTCTCTTAGCTGAGTCTAGTATTATCGGGGTCAGGGAGGTCTTGTAACTCTTTACTGTATCTTGGGTACCGTGGAAGAGACAGACCCAAGGATCCTCCTCTATTTCCTTCCCCGTGAATTCTTTTGACAGGGATAAGATTTTTTTCCAAAAGACCTTTATAATAGGGCATTCCCACCAAATATGGGCCATTGTACCTTTAGTCTGGCAACCCCTCCAGCAGGAGTTCCCCATAGATCCATCCATCTTGCTAACTCTGTCCGGGGTGGCATACCATCTCGATAATACTTTGTAGTGGATTTCCGTTCTCCTAATATCTAATGCTGCATAATGTACCAAATTCAAGATTTTACCCAGAGTGTTACTAGTGCATGGAAACCCCAATTCCTGCTCCCACCTTGAGATATAGTGAGGCGTCTTACCCTCCTGTGGCTCTCCAAGTACTCTGTAGATTTGACCTATAACACCTCCCGGGTTCTCCGTCACACAGAGTTTCTCAAGAGGTCTGAGCTCTTCTATACTCCTAAGGGGCTTTGGTAATTTACTTATGAAATGGGAAAGCTGTAAATACCTCCACCAATCTATCACCCAGTGTTCTCCCTCTCCTTTCAATTCCGTGAAAGTGCGTATTTCCCCCCTACTAATAAAATTTTTCAATTGAAGAGTGTCATCTTTTAACCACCCCCCCCCTACTGTGCTCATTCCTGGTTCAAAAAATAAATTATTCTTCATGTATATTAAAGGCGAATTGTGCGACCATTTGTGCTGGGTATGAATTCTGTCCCATAATTTAAAAGTGTTTTGTGTTAATAAAGAAATATCAGTGCTGAATGTCCTGAATTTTGGGGGGTTCCATAGTGAATGTGCCAAATTATTATTACTTAAGATATATTCAATATTCACCCACCGCTTATCAGTCTCTTTCTTACTCCATTCTATAACCCGTGACAGCACTACTGCAATATAGTACCTATTGAAATCTGGTGCCGCTATTCCACCTTTTTTTTTACCTCTACTCAGTGTTGCATAAGAAATACGAGGTTTGTTGCCACCCCAGACAGCCTGAGTAATTAATTTCCTTAGAGCCCCCAGAAAATACCTTGGTAGAGGGATCGGAAGCAGCTGAAATTTATATAAAATCTTTGGGGTGATCGTCATTTTAACCGCATTCACGCGACCAAACCAGGAGAGCGGTCTCGACCTCAATCTCCCAGCCTCATGCCTGATTTCATCTAATAATGGAATATAATTACTTTGGAACAACTTTTTAATAGAGTTGGCTAGCTTAATACCCAAATAATTAATCTCCCTTCTCCAGGGGAAGGGAAACACGGAGGTCAGATGAGCTTCCTCCTGCTTCGTGAGACTAATGTTTAGGATTTCAGACTTGCAGGGGTTGATTTTAAAATTGGAGAATTCTCCATATCGCCTTAGGATTCGCCATATGTTAGGGAGGGTTACTCTGGGAGCCGTGACAAAAAAGAGTATGTCATCGGCAAATGCTGCCAGTTTGTGCTCCTCTGGTCCCACCCGGACCCCCTTACAATCGGGACTGCTCCGGATGGTAGCTAGGAGAGGCTCCAGGGACAAAACAAACAGGAGAGGGGAGAGAGGGCACCCCTGCCTGGTTCCGTTTTTCATTTCAAAAGTTTTGGATACTGCCCCATTTACCCTTACAACTGCCGTTGGTCTGCTGTATAAGGCCTTAACCCAGGAAATAAACCTGGGTCCAATACCCATTTCCTCTAGTGTATCCATCAGGAACCCCCAGTCTACCCTGTCGAAGGCCTTTTCGGCGTCCATCGACAGGAATAGAGCAGGGGGTCCCCTATGTCTACAGAACTCCGTCAGCAGCACCGCCCGAACCCCATTGTCTCTACACTGTCTCCCCGGGACAAAACCGGACTGGTCCGGGTGTACCAGGTCCACCATGAGTCGCTTTAGTCTGTTAGCCAGGACCTTTGCATATAGTTTTACGTCCGTGTTGAGTAGAGAAATAGGCCGGTAGCTCGAACACAGCTTGGCATCCTTCCCGTCTTTTGATATTAAAGTTATCGTGGCACGCAGGGCCTCTTGCTCCATCTCGACTCTGGTGCCCAGTTCGTTCCAATATTTGCAGAGCTTGGGGACCAGAATGTGTTTCATTTTTAATAGATAGTTGGAGGAGAAGCCGTCCGGGCCCGGACTTTTACCCTTCGGGGTATCTTTTAATGCTGCTAGAATTTCCCCCTCCTCTATGGGGTTGTCCAGGAGATCTCTATCTTCACCAGACAATACTCCTAGGCCTGCCTCTTTTAGGAATTCTCTTCTCCTTGCTGTCCGGGCGCTGACCTCCCCATCCTCATGTCTAATTGTATATAGGTCGGCATAGAATTTTCTAAACTCATTAGCCATGTCTTCACTTGATACAAACTCTTTACCACCTGCCCCATTTATTTTCTCTATGTAATTCCGCCTTCTTTTTTTCCTGATTTGCCTCGCCAGATATTTGCTAGACTTGTTGGCCAAAAGATACCTCTCCTTGGCCATTAAATTTAGGGCACTCTTTGCCTCCTGCTCCATCATATCCCTTAGCTCCTCTCTCCCAGCAACCATCGCCCGGTAGCAGTCCGCATCCTGTCCCCTGGACCCCTTGTGTAGTTGTTCTAGTTGGGACAGGTCCGCTATCAGTTTTTCCCTTTTTTCCTTCCTTTTCTTTTTTTGGGCTGCTCCTATAGATATGAGAATCCCCCGTATGTAGGCTTTGTGCGCCTCCCAGAGGATAGAAGAGGAAACCTCCCCTGTATCGTTCAGTGTAAAGAACTGATTTAACTCACTCTGGATCCGGTCTATTACTTCCGGGTCCTTAAGTAGGCTTTCATTCAGCTTCCACGAGAAGGGACGTCTCCCTAACTCTGGGAGCTTCAGCCTTATCGTGACAGGTGAATGATCAGAAAGAGTTGTTGTTTCAATACTAGTATCTACCACCCCTTCTAACAAGCTATGATCCACAAAAATATAGTCCAGCCTGGAGTAGGTCCCGTGCACAGGGGAGTGGAAGGTGTAGTCCCTCTCTTTAACATGTTGTATTCTCCACACGTCTATTAATTGGCAGTGGAATAGTTTCCGCTTAATTGCTCTTAGTGACACCTTCCTGATCCCCTGGGCACGGGACGTACTGTCCCAGGCCGGGTCTAGACAAAAGTTCATATCCCCGGCCAGGACCATCTCCCCTTCTCCGAATTCCATCAATTTCTCTAACATCTGTCCCAGGAAGACAGTGGGGCTCCTGTTCGGGCAGTATACGTTGGCCAGCGTGATCTTTCTAGAGCCGATGGAACCTTTCAAAAACAAAAAACGACCTTCAGGGTCTGTTAATCGATCCCTTACTAGGAAGTTCACTACTTTGGACATCCCAATAGCTACCCCTTTAGACCCCTTATCGGGAGAATCCCCGTAGTGCCATTGTGAGAACCTGGGGGAGAACAACCTGACCCTAGTATTGAGGGTCAGGTGTGTCTCCTGCAGGAAGACCACATCCCCTCCCAGATGCTCCAGTTCCCTCAAAATTTTGTGCCTCTTCCTGGGAGAGTTCAGCCCTTTTACATTATAGGAAATCAATTTAATATCGGGCATCTCTTACAAGGTAGTCATTCTGGTCTCTATACTCTGCTCCCCTTGAACACAACCCGCCTCTATCTTCCCTTCTCCTCTCCCCCCCACCGAACACCCAACCTCTCCTCCCACCACCCTCCTCCCTCCCTCCCTCCCTCCACCCAACCACCCCGCCCACCTAACCTCACCACCGCCCCCCATCCCTTGACTCCCACCCCCCACCCTCCCCCCTATGGCGCCCACTACGCCTGAAGCCCGCCCGTATGGAAGCTCACACATACCACACGGCGTGCCTCTTCCGCAGGGGCTGGGCTCCCGCGCCGGTATCCAGGACCCAATTAGTGGGGTAGACTCAAACTGCCCCACCCCCAAGTGCGCCCCCCACCGCCCCACACTCCCCCACCCTAAATACAATACAGAATGCTTTCTAGAGGAGGAATCCTATTACCTCCCTTTTCCTACCAAGTGCATAACGATTGTTGATTACTTGAGTCCATTTTAACCAAGTCCCCATGTCCCGGGGTCGGCCACCCCTCCCATGTGAAGAGAAGGGCGGTGGAGCAGGGGGGGGGGGGGAGAGGGGAGGGAGCGGGGGGGGGAGGGAAAAAAAACAAAACAAAAAAAAACAAAAAAAAAAAAAAAGAGGAAAAAAGAGGGGAGGGGAGAAAACCCCCCCCACCACCCTCCCGCCCGCCACCCCCCACCCCCCCGCCCGATCTCCAGCGTCTATTCCAAAACCGGGACCGAGATACCCAGATTGCTGCAAAAGTCCTGCATTTCTTCCATGTATCTCATTCTGAAGGATCTTCCCTCTTTGAGGACTATCAAGGATGTTGGGAACCCCCAGCTATACTTTAAATTGGCCTTCCTGAGTAGATCGAGGACTGGTCTCATCTGTCTTCTCCTCTCTAAAGTCCCTGCTGAGAGGTCGATGAAGATTTGCAAGTCCCTGTTTTCAAATTTGAGAGGTGGCGCCCCTTTTAATTTTTTCCAGATTTTTTCTTTGTCCTCATATTGGTGAAATTTAATTATGACGTCTCTTGGGATGTCTTGCTTAATGTGGGGGGGCTTCCTTATTCTATGGACCCTATCAATACTCAACACCTCGTCTTCCCGCCTACCCAGCAAGGGATTGAAAATTTTTCTCATCTTCTCGCCGAGGTCCTCGTTCTGTTGTTCCGGGGTTGATCGAATGCGTAAGTTTTGACGGCGGCTCTGGTTCTCCTGTTCCTCAAGTCTAAAAGCCAAAGCACGGTTATCACTCTGCAACTTCTCGACTTGTTTTTTTAGGTCTGCTAAGTCTTTAGCTTGTTTGCTGGAGGCCTCCTCCGCCTCTTCAACCCGGCGGAGAAGATGCCCCATATCTGAACGGACGTTTGAAATCTCTTCTTTTATAATGCTCTCTAGTTTCCTCTCCAGCTTGGTAAGCATTTCGCTGATATCTGTTTTGCTTGGTACTTGGGCCATGATTCTCTGTTCTTCTGCTGCAGTATTGGCTGGTGACCCCCCCGTGTCCCTCTCCTCATGGGGCCTATCTCCCTGTCCCCCCTTTTGTTTCTGTTGGTCCTTATTCTTAGTACCTGACTGTTTCCCCTCCGTTCCCGGGCTCTTTACGCCTGCTTCTTTCAGGTATTTTTGAATAGAGCTGGTATTAAGGCTCTCTCTTGGGTTTTTGGTTTCTGCTTGTCTCGAAGACCGGCCTTTCATGTTTTCCTGAGCTTTCTTTTTGAGTATAACTATACACCGACTCCCAGATCCTCCTTTCTTTATTTTTCCGTGAGCTACGCCAAGTCCCCCTTCATGCCCAGAGGGGTTGATTATGCCCTTATGTGCCTGCAGTAGTAGGAGGCCTTCTTTACACCGCCTTTTAGACACAGCATCTATGAGGAGTGTTGCTGAGATCAGCACAGCTTGTGGTATCCGTCGATGGCCTATGTAAAGTGCCCAGGGTTAGGGAGCTTGACCCCTTTTATCCGACCCCTTTTATCCTTTTATCCGACTTCTGTCGGTGTCAATACCTTTACTTCCACCGGGGGGGTGCAAATGGGGGCAGGGGGGGCAGATGTTATTGCTTCCGGCTGAGGGGGGTCCGCTCAGAGTGATTTAGCCTTAAGGGAGGGGAGACGCCAGATCCACTCGCACTTCAGACCCCAAAAAAAAAAAAAAAAAAGGGGGGGTCTTGCCAGATACCTCAAGCCCCCTGAGCCAGTCCGGTCTCCAATCCCCCTCTAATGGCCACAAGTTATTCCAACAGTAGACAAGTCTGAGATATGGCCAGACTACAAAGTCATTATATGCACACGTTGATGATAAGCCTCGATGAGGCGTCTCCTACCTGGATGTCTCGTCCAGGGAGCTGCTACTTCTCCTTGGTCAGATCCGTTGGAGGGAATGTCCATTCAGTAGTGTGCAGCTGTGTATGTGGCACTTCAGAGAGGAAGAAGCGGCGGGCCGCCTCCGGGGCTGTGAATCCGGGGTGGACGATCACTTCGGGGGGTGCAGCATCCGCTTAAGGAGGTAGGGGGGAGCAGGGCAGGCAGGATGGCCGGGCACGCGGACCTAGACCGGCCGCTCGTGGTCTCTCACTCCACGAGACCCCGCCGCAGCCCGTCCGCGTCCCATCTCTTCGCTTCCTGGAGCCGGCGCAGGGCTCCTCCCCCGTGCTGACGTCCGCCGCACGTCAGCCGCCCATCACTGACCGAACACTCTTAATCCAACCATTGCGACATTTACCTGGATTATACCTAAGACAGTCTTTTGATCTTCATCCCCTTTCACCACAATTACCAATTTTTGGTCTCTATTTTATTCCTTGGAGAAGAGAGGGAAGGAAGAAAAGAAAAGAAAGTTTTTTTTGTTGTTTTTTTTTTTCTTCTTCCAATACTTCTGCCTCAAATCCTCACTAATATGTTGTCCAAAGCCAAAAGCACTAAAACTGCTGCAGGATCCCTTCTCTGAACATCCACTAGAGGGCAATCCTACACAACAGTTAACATCCTACTCTAACTTCTAAAGATCCCTCCCTGGGAATATACAAAGCTCAATACCTACTGGAAATATTCCCTGCTACCTGCACTTATTAAAAAACACAGGTTCTACATAGATGAAGAGGGAATCAAGGGATAAGAGACACATATTGTATATACCCATCATGTGAGAACTTATACATGCAGATCTGGAAGCAGATTCTAGCATTGAATCCCTCCCACATCCGCTTCTACTGAAGAATACATCCGATATGGGAATCTACCTAGATGACAGCCAGACTCTTAATATTAATCCACACTTAATAACTTTTCTTTCACAGGAGCTATAAATGCCTACAAGAAATACACTCTTAAAACCACAAAACTGTTACCAACTGAACAGGCTTCTTCATTCGGGTTTACCTCTGTATCCAGCAACAAGGGTGACATACACTAAACCTTTACCATGAGACTACAAACCATAGCTAGAAGTTTAAGTATTCGGCCCACCTGTGGCATCTCTAGCTATGCAGTGATTACACAGATATACGGCTGCATGTTTGCTGATATGCAACACCCAACCCTTTCACTGTAGGATCCTCAAATACCACCAGATTGAAAGGACTTTGGATAATATGAGACCTCGCATGCCTGGACTTACCTTTTCTTAAGCGTTAGAGAGGAAGCTTCCAAGTGAACCTGCTTACAGACCCTTCATTTTATATCAGGTCGCAGAATCAGACATAACTCCATATAGCTTGTTTGAACTTGAACCATAGAATACTAATATAGAAGTTCTAATCTTTATACAGTACTTTTTGAGTTTCTGATCCTGAGACACACTTAAACATAAGAATAGATTAGATCATCTAACTCACTTCAAGTTATTGGATTATACTAGACTAGAACAGAGAATACCCTGCTAAACTCAGGGTTAAGGTATCACGATGCTAATTGTTAATTGGTTTGAAAGGTTTTGATTTCTCTCTTTTTATTCTTTTCTTTTTCAAATGTTTTACATGTTAACCGCCCTTTCCATCCTACGCAGAACATCACTAAATGTATGTAACAGACGGGATGAACGTTATGGGGTTTTTTCCACATTTACAGGTATCTGTCTTATACCCTCTTCTTTAACATTCAAGCAGGTTGTCGTCCTTAGTGGCTGACCGGACTGCGGTTGGCGATATTTCTACATGATAATAAGCGGCTTAAAACCCACCTCTCACACTATCTTTTTTAACATACCCAGGTCTCGCAGTACCCTGCGAGACAGACCCAGTTACCAAACTCACAAACATAACAAACAACGTATTTCGACACTAACGCGCCTCCCACTTTCCCTCCAGAGTACATAGTAGTACCTATTATATCTAGGTCACTAACTAGCTCCTCACTTTCTAGGTGAGATTAGAGCACACACTCAACCACCCCTTTTTCAATCCACCCCAACTTATCCTACCTCCCTTGTCCCCCCTCTTCTCCCCTGGAGTACGCCAAAAGAGACCAGAACATCTCATATAATAAATAACTATTAGACAAAAACCACTTGACTCAATATATACACCTGAATTTTCTGACAACTTACATTATGGCATATAAATTCCTGGGAAAAGCACCAACTTTAATTTCCCACAATGTCAATGGCCTGAACATACCCGAAAAAAGAACAAAAATGCTCAAAGAATTGAAAAAAACTATGCCGTCAATAGTGTTTTTACAAGAAACACATTTTAAAAGCAAACATATACCCAAATTTACAGACAACATATTCACAGAAATGTACCACGCCACTAACCCTTTAGCCAAAACAAAAGGAGTATCAATCCTCATTAACAAAAACTCCCCCTTCAAAATCCAACAAAAACTTGTAGATCCAGAAGGATGCTATCTTTTCCTTAAAGGAGATTGGGCAGGATCACCCGTCACATTAGCTAACGTATATTTCCCAAACTCTACCCACATCCCATTTTGTCGTAAAATCATAGACGAACTAAAATGGTTTGCTGAAGGATGTATAATCTTGGGTGGAGACTTCAATGTTCCCCTCTCCCCCCAAAAAGACACATCAACAGGCCACACCATCCTAACATACAGAATCCTCAGACGCCTCAAATTACTCTTAAACTCCTTATCACTAGTAGACACTTGGAGACTCATCCACACGAATGAAAGAGACTACACCTTTTTCTCAAACCCACACAAACGATACTCCCGTATTGACTTAATTTTCGTTTCACAGAGAGATCTAAACAAACTAGAAGCAGCAGAGATAGGCATAGTCGCTCTCTCAGACCATGCCCCCACGGCTATATCTATGCGACTTGACTCACCTCAACAAACGACCTTTAATTGGAGACTCAATGCATCACTTCTAACCGACCAAAGAGTGAAAGACGAAATACAGGACACTTTGACAGACTACTTTAGGAATAACCTAGATACAGATACCAACCCTTTGACTAACTGGGAAGCTCACAAAAGCGTTATAAGAGGTCATCTAATGAAATGGGGTTCTAGATTAAAAAGAGAGAAAGAAAAGGAAATTTCCAAACTGACCTCACAAATAGCAAAATTGGAAACTCTTCACAAACAATCCCTCTTAATCTCAACAGAGGAGGAATTGATCCGTTGTAGGAACTCCCTAAAATCATTACTAGACCTGAAGACCAAAAAAGCACTTTTCTTCAAAAAAAGCATATTTTTTGAATATGGGGACAAAAGTGGGAAACTATTAGCCAAAGCTCTCAAAGATTTGACACAAGCCGGAAAAGTACATGCCATACGAGACAAAGACGGAATACTTAGACATAAACCTACTGATATTGCGGATCTATTTCATAAATTTAACTCAAAATTATACAATCTCCCTGAAACACATAAACCCACACATCTAAACATGACGAAACAAGAAATGATACATCAATTTTTGAAAAACAGCAAAATACCCTTACTTCCCCAAGTTGACATAAACAAACTAGAGGAACCTATCTCCCCAAATGAATTACTTGAAGCGATTAAAGATCTTAAGACAGGGAAAAGCCCAGGCCCAGACGGCTTTACCTCACAATATTACAAAACACACACTCAAGCTTTAATTAAACCACTTATCTCAGCTTTCAATTACCTGGCAAAACACAATCATGACCACGATTCGTTCCTCATGGCCCATATCGCAGTAATCCCCAAACCTGACAAAGACCATACAGACTGTGCCAACTACAGACCTATATCTTTACTAAATATAGATTTAAAAATCTTAGCCAAAATACTAGCAAACAGACTGAAACCCCTCCTCTCAAAGATCATAGGCCCAGAACAAGTAGGTTTCATGCCAGGCAGAGAGGCACGTGACAATACAACCAAAGCACTTAACTTAATTCACCATGCTCACAACTCTAAGATAAAATGACTCCTTCTCTCTACAGACGCCGAGAAGGCTTTCGATAGAGTCCCATGGGACTATATGATGTCTACTTGCTCCCATATTGGACTAAACGAAAATATGCTATCTTGGATCTCAGCACTCTATCGAAATCCCCAAGCTAGAATCAAAGTCAACAATATTCTCTCAGACCCAATTAAAATACGAAACGGGACTCGTCAAGGCTGCCCTCTCTCACCCCTTCTATTTATCATTTCTTTAGAACCCCTAATAAGAACAATCAAATTATCTGCGGACATCAAAGGTTTCAGAGTAGGAGACAAAGAATATAAAATTGCCGCCTATGCGGATGACCTCTTGTTTTTCTTGACACAACCACATATCTCTATTCCAAACCTTGAGAAACACTTCAAAATCTTCGGCTCTATCTCCAACTTCAAAATTAACAAATCCAAGTCTGAGGCACTGAACATTAATTTACTAATAGACCAACTCAAATTAATGAAAGACAACCATAATTATAAATGGGAACATAATACCTTGAAATATCTAGGAATAAATCTAACCAGCAATATAGACTCGCTATATTCTTATAATTACAAACCCCTTCTCACCACATTGAATAGAGACCTTCAAAAATGGTCAACCAAATCTTTCTCTTGGTTCGGCAGAGCCTCAATTCTAAAAATGACAATTTTACCGAGATTACTTTATCTTTTCAATACACTTCCCATCAAAATCCCCGAAACCTTCTTTACCAACCTTCTCAGAACACAAAGACGCTTTCTTTGGGCCGATAGAAGACCCAGAATAAATCTCAATTTACTATCACTACCCAAGCATAGAGGGGGAATAGGACTCCCAAATTTTAAAAAATACCATCAAGCATCCCACATCACAAGAATCATTGACTGGCACTGCCATAGCTTAAATAAAGACTGGATCCAACTAGAACAAGCTCTAAGCCCCTTCAACCTAACCTTTTATCCATGGTCCATACATTCTAAAACGGATAAGACTATAAAACATCCCCTAATAGCAAACACACTTGAAGTTTGGCATAAGGTAGCTCATACTCATAACTTAGCCTCAATCCCTGGTCCACTGACTCCTGTTACTAATAACCCTGACTTCATTCCAGGTCTACACCTGAGGAATATGCCGACCCGCACAGCCTCCCAATGCCTGGTAAACTCTAAGATCAAACCCCTAGACATACTCAAAACAGAGTGGGAAGGATCACCTGCTGGATCATGGCTTTATATGCAACTCAAAAGCTTCCTGTTAAATAGCAAACACAGAGCATTTTACAGCTTACCATTACTCCCTCTAGAAGAACTATGCTTTAAAAGATCACCAGTAACTAATACCACTTCTCTAGCTTACTGCTTGTTAAATCAAAAACAGCACTCAGATGACCTAAAACATAAAGAAAAGTGGAAAAAGATCTAAAAACTAAGATTTCCTCTAAACAATGGGAGAATGCCTGTATAATGACTCATAAATGCTCTCTAAGCACAAAATATCAGGAGATCTCTTACAAAATACTCACCCACAGGTATATCACACCACATAAAGCCAGGAGGTGGTCCCCTACAACCTCAGACACCTGTTGGCGTTGCGGGGCAGATGTTGGTACCTTTCTACACATATGGTGGGAATGCCCACCACTATATGTTTTCTGGGAAACAGTAATAAAATGGACTAAACTCATAACAGATTCTAAAATTGAATTTAATGCTGCCACTTGCCTAATAAACGTAAATGAACTCTCCATAAGCAGATACAAAAAGTCCCTTTCTAGGCATCTACTACTAGCTGCTAAAACACTTATACCCCTCCATTGGAAGACCACACACATCCCAAATATTAAAGATTGGCTAGAAAGAATAAATTATATATACAAGATGGAGGAGATCGCCGCTATGAAGAAAGAAAATAGCACGAATTTCAATTATACCTGGCAACCTTGGTTATTATTTGTCCACTCTTCAGTTTTTAATTCCCTCACTAATTAATACCTTTTAAGAAACTGACTGCTGCTCCATTATAAGATTGCTCTTTGCCACATTATGATGTAACACTACTTAAGCTGTCCTTTAATTGTTGGTTAATGATTATAACATCTTATGTACTTAACTGTAACAATTTTCAAATGCCGTCTTTCACTAAAATGAGATCATTATTATTTACTATCGTACTCCTTTTTCTGCCCCTTTCTCTCCCTCCCCTCCTTCTTCCCTACCTAACACCCCCACCCCACCCCCTTCCCCCTTTCTGTTCCCCCCCCCCCTTTTTTTTTTTTCTCCTCCCCCCCCCTCCCCCTCTATACCTCAACCGTTTCCTTCCCTAAAAAAAAAAAAAAAGTTTTTAAATATATTCATAAATTCCAAAAGTCACTTACTCAGCTACATGACGAAATTTCACACGCAAGCAACAGATACTAAATGTAACTCCTTTAAATATAGATAATTGTTATGCTTTCTAAATTGTATTATATGCAGTTAATTGTAACTTCACAAACTTTAATAAACCTTTGATTGTGAAAAAAAAAAAAAAAAAAGAAATTAACACCTCTCAGACTAACACCATTATTTTGGATTATATACTTAGGCCAAACTATTTCCATTCGCTTACACACCATCCATCTTGTTCTTTAACAACCAAAATGTGCTTTTAAATATTACATGGTGTTTGAATTAAGGTTACCCCTATGGCTTTAACAGCTGGGGTATGTTCCTAATGTTTATTAGAATTACTTGAATAAAAAGCCAAACAAAAGCCGACAAATAAATTCCCTTTTCTGTGCTTACCTGTAAAGCCATTTCAACAGATACTGGGCAACACATGTCCCACAAACAGCCCAGTTTTTATTAACAATTCTTAAATAAGTTGCAAAGCCACTAAACCCACATGTGGGTGGCCAGCCTGAGCAAGAAGCACTGAACCACATATTTATATGGTATATTATAAAAAATTTAAACATTTATTAGTTTCCATACAAATGGTAAATACCCTTGTGAATGAACATTCATTCACAAGGGTATTTACCATTTGTATGGAAACTAATAAATGTTTAAATTATGTGCAATATATATATATATATATATATATATATATATATATATATATATATATATATATATATATATATATATATATATATATATATATATATATATATATTGCACATTCTATGAAGCTATTTATTGTCAGAAGTGTATCCAAGAGAACAATGCATGCCACTGATTTATTTGCTTTAAATGTTTTGCTGTGATATACTATATTAAAAAATTGCCCTCCCGCTATCTCTCTGGCTAAAGTGGTGTCAGCAAAATCATTTGTTCATCAATTTCACAGCAAATCTGTTCACTTCAGGTTCTGAGTGTAATCTTGATCTGACACTAGAACTACATATTGCTCTTAACATGAATCACAGCAGGAAATTGAAGAATGTTTTTCTATTGAGTTTACAGTGACTGTGAAACTGTGATCAGTTTCAGTGTTTGTAATATCTGCACTTTCTTGTTTTACTTGGAAAATCAAATCCAGAAAGACTTTAAACGATTCAACAGAATCTGACATAAGAAAGTTAACATGCAGGAATGCAGAAAAAAATTGTAATTTTGAGTAGACATATTTCAAGGAGAAGTCTACAAGATAGGAATGGTAAAATAGGTTATGCCTAGGTAATGTAAATATTCTACTCAGTATCTGCTCTCACTTTTTCAATCTGCTGGTTTAATATCACAGACCAAGACCTTGCCAGGACTAGACTGTAGGTTCATGTACACATAATGTCAGTTTGGGCAACCTCACAAGTTACATAAAAAAAAAAAGGTTTAAACATGATATAAAATGTTATTTTATTTATAAAATATCTTTGCAATTAAATCCAACCATCTGTTTTTTTTTTTCATTTATGAAAAAAAAAAAAGCAAGTTAAGCAATTTTTTGAATGCAGGATTCTTGAGGGAAAATTAACCAAATAAGCATTGCTTATCATTTATCAATCGTACTATTTCAAGTGAATAGTTTATGGCAGAACAGATTCCTGGATAGTGATAATAAGCTATATATCATAATGTTGACAGTATAAATTAACTTCTTGCGGATCACCCCACGCATATATACTCCGGTAGGGCAGGTGCTCTGTACCAGATCACATACCTAGTACATGATCTGACACTTCTGGGTCTGGGACATGTGCGTGCACCACCAGTGACCTGCTCGAGCTGTGGCTGGACACAGCGAGATCCAATCACCGGGTCCGGTGGACTCCATGTCCGCTGGGACCCGCCGATCGTTCGGGACACAGGCAGAGCGGCAGTCTGCCTATGTAAACAAGGCAGACCGCTGTTCTGTGAGAGGGGAATGTACTGATCCTGTGTTTTTTCTAAACAGGAACACAGATCTTTACCTTCCCCCAGTCATAGCACCTCCCCCACAGTTAGTAAGCACTCCCTAGGAACACATTTAACCCTTTGATCGCCCTTGATGTTAACCTCTTCTCTGTCAATGTCATTAGTACATATACGTACATTTACACATACGTACTGTATATTTTTTTAAGCACTGATCATTGTATTAGTGTCACTGGTCCCCAAAAATTGTCAAAATGTCAGTTAGCTGTCCAATTTGTCTGTTGCAATCCCACTATAAGTCGCCGATCGCCGCCATTACTAGTTTAAAGAAAAACAAAAAAAATCAATAAAAATATCCCAAAGTTTGTAGATGATATAACTTTTGCGCAAACCAATCAATATACGCTTATTGGGATTTTTGTTACCAAAAATATGTAGCAGAATACATATTGGGCTAAATTGATGAAGAAATTTGATTTTTTTTTTTAATTATTGGGTATATTTTATATCAGAAAGTAAAACATATATATATTTTTTTTAATTGTCGTTTTTTTTTGCTTATAGCGGAAAAAATTAAAAAAACTCAGAGGTGATCAATTACCACCAAAAGAAAAATCTATTTGTGGGAAAAAAAGGACAAACATTTTATTTCGGTAAATCGTCGATTGACCGTGCAATTGTCAGCTTAAATTACACAGTGCCGTATCTCAAAAAATGGCCTGGTCATGAAGGGTGGTAAACCTTCCGAAGCTGAAGTGGTTAATATTCTTGGAAGATTAGCAAGTTATTGTAAGAAACCAATTTTAAACACAGGTATTTTTTCTCCCCCTTCCTCACCACCTTGACCAACTCGAGTTTGGTCTGTCACAGTTTACCAGACTTTACCACAGCTTCACTGGACCTGAAATAAGGGGTCTGTCCCTCACTGGGATTATACTGGCTTTCCATATGACAGCAAGAAAAATGGTGGTAAAAAAACGATTGCAGAGTAATGGAAGGTAAAAGATTATTATACAGGATTTACAGTATATAGTGCCAACAGTTTGTACAGCACTTTGCAATATAAAGGGAGACAGTAAAAGTACAATACAATCAAAAAGGGATGAATCACATTTGTGCATTGCAGCAATTTATGCAAAAATGTACTTGTTAATGCCTGTCTCTACAAATCATGGCAACATACCTGCTGTATGTGCACCATGCTGCAGAGTCATTGTTGGTTTGTACAGTAGAGCACAAAGTAGAAGACACACGCTGTGTGATACGTTGCATTGCTACAAAAGAATCTTGTATATGTCTATCTATTGTGGTGGATTGGCAGATGCAACATGTGTTAACATACTGTACATGTGATAACTCACATTAGAATTCTTTGGTATGAATAAGCACCTATGGACTTTCTAAAATGATAAGTACCGTATTTATCGGCGTATAACACGCGACGGCGTATAACACGCACCCCAAGTTTAGGAGGGAATTTTAAGGAAAAAAACTTTTAGGAGGGAAGTTTAAGGAAAAAAACCTTACATTTAAATGCCCATCAATGCAGCCTTATCGTGTCCATCTGCAGCCTTGCCCCAGTGTCCAGTGCAGCCTTGTCAGTGCAGCTTTGCCCCAGTGCAGCCTTGTCAGTGCAGCTTTTCCCCAGTGCAGAATTGTCAGTGCAGCTTTGCCCCAGTGCAGCCTTGTCAGTGCAGCCTAGTCAGTGCAGCCTTGCCCCAGTGCAGCTTTGCCCCAGTGCAGCCTTGCCCCAGTGCAGCCTTGCCCCAGTGGTCCGTGCAGCCTTGTCGCCACCGACATACAAAAATTTAGTTTGGATTTTTAAATATGGCGCCGCGGAGTTCGGAGGGACTCGGCGGTGCTCGTTCAGCTGAACGAGCGCCGCCGAGGACACAGTGACTGGGCGGAGCCGAGATACACATAGCCGAGGGTTCTCGGCTCTTCTCAGCGCCGTTCACAGTCACGCCCAGTCCCCATGATGGACATAATACAGGTCCAATGGCGGGACTGGGCGTGACTGTGAACGGCCTTGAGAATAGCCGAGAACCCTTGGCTATGTGTATCTTGGCTCCGCCCAGTCACTGTGTCCTCGGCGGCGCTCGTTCAGCTGAACGAGCGCCGCCGAGTCCCTCCGAACTCCACGGCGCCATATTTAAAAATACACGCTATGTGAATGTCGGCGGCGATAGAGGCGATCGCTCCGACAGATCACAAAATAGCGGGGATCAGCGTTTAACACGCACCCACGATTTTCCCCTGATTTTAAGGGGAAAAAAGTGTGTGTTATACGCCGATAAATACGGTATCTCATCAAAGCAGATGACATCTTACTTTTAGGTGAAGATGAAGATCAGTGGGATTTTGCTTCTGATAAAGTCAAAATAAAAGTAAAATACTGTAGATGCCTCTTTATTTGAGATTCTGGTCTGTTAAAGTGCAAAGGTATGCTTCCCAATATGTGCTTCAGGCTATACAGAAAAAGAGTAGAATCACAACTAGGTTGGTTTCAAGTTATAATGGTAGGTACATTTTGCATTTTGTTAAGTATTTGTTTATTCAGCAGATGTAAAATATAATATGGTAGTTCTGTTACCTCTGAAATGAAAAATAAGGTGGTGGAAGATAACATTCTTCTTTAAAGGTATTCATATGGCTTTATGGACAGAAGTTCCAGCTTGTAGGGAAATTATCCTTTTGTCAGGAGCTGTAATATTTATGTATATATATAAATATAATGAAAGCGATAACAGGCGGTTTCACCTTTTGTCCCATGTGTTGTATATGTGAAAGCCATCTAGGACCTCAGAAAATACAAGTCTCCATTTGTATTGCATAGTGCAGGTCGGTGATTAAAAGGGCAGAGATGCTTGAAACTTTTTAAAAGGGTAGGAGTGCATGAAGTTGCTAGAATATTCTTAAATTATTATGTTCTCTGTAACCCCCTTGTATTTTGTTAATCAGTATAAATAATATAGGATGTCATGTTTTACTTTGATTTGTATGAAAGGCCAAAGCAGCAACAACAATTTCAAAAACATTATAATAAACTACTTCCAATTATATAACATAACAAGCACATTTCAAGTTGTGGCAGGTTATTGGAAGCATTCCTGTCATTCCTTTCATCATATCTACAGCTATGTTTCACACATAAAATTGTCTTTATTCATGCAATTATCTCTTCAACAGAGTGAACAGTACAAAACTATGATATTCAAATATCCCATAAATCTTGAAGTTTCCAGGGGTAAATTTATAATCACATGTATATAGGCACAGTATGTGCATGATACCATAATCAGCCTAACTCACTAACAGAAAAAAAATGTAAAAGTTTGCATATGAAAAACAATTTGTGGCACTATGAGTTACAATAGTGTCTTAAAGCATACATTCACATTTCATAAAATGTTATACTTGTATCCAGGGTGCAACATGCAACATGTTACTAAATTACCAGCCCCCCCATCTTGCACCCACTGTCACAAGCAAAAACAAAAAAAATCACAGAATTCTGTAAGTGAGAGAGCTACAAGTACTGTCAGCCATTGCAGCTGATGACTTGTAGTTCTCAATGAACTACCAGGGCACTCTAAGTAGTTACATGATTTTTCCTGTCCTTCAGTAACTGCCTGTCCGTGCAAGGTATGGGGCAGACAGCTACAATGACAGTCTGCAGATGCCTGTGATTGCACCCATTAACTCCAGATTGCGGGTTCAATGCTTTACATGCTCCTAATAAAAAAAATAATAAATGCACTTTTTTTTTGTACCCATGCATTTATTATTTTTTTTTAAATCAATGTTTTTTTTATTAAGGATTTCACATAACATATAAAGAGAACATAAGAGAAAAAAATCACTTAGACATGAACTTCCTCTTGTTGAGGTACAACATTGTTCAAGTAGAAAAGCTGTACATAGTAGACAAGTAAACTAAAATAGTAAGTATAGTATATATTAGCATTAGACATTAGTGTAGACTTATATTGCTGTTTATTAGGGATGAGCCGAACACCCCCCTGTTGGTGCGAACAGGAAAAAAGTTTGTTCGAACACGGGAACACCGTTAAAGTCTACGGGACACAAACATGAATAATCAAAAGTGCTAATTTTAAAGGCTTATATGCAAGTTATTGTCATAAAAAGTGTTTGGGGACCTGGGTCCTGCCCCAGGGGACATGGATCAATGCAAAAAAAAGTTTTAAAAACGCTTTAAATTTCGTAGCTGGGGGGTGTCTATAGTATGCCTGTAAAGGGGCGCATGTTTCCCGTGTTTAGAACAGTCTGACAGCAAAATGACATTTCAAAGGAAAAAAGCCATTTAAAACTTCTCGCGGCTATTGCATTGCCGGTCCGGCAATACACATAGAAGTTCATTGATAAAAACGGCATGGGAATTCCCCACAGGGGAAATATATGCAAAATAATTCTGTGCTGCTCACAAGAGAGACAAAAAAAGCAGCTAACACAACCAACAAAGTATATATGGAAAGAAACAACAAAAAGTGTAGCGCTAAACCATATCATAAATGACAATAGATTGGTAGGTATGCAGTGAAGGGGATCACCTATGCAAAGACCTATTCATAGGTAGGAAGTCCTGATAAAGATGTTATGACTAAAAAATAACAGTGGTTAGTCCTTATGTAGACATATTATAAACAGGTAATTCCAGTGTCCCAAAAAAAGGCAGATCAGCTCACTACCACCGGGAGAAGAAAAGGCTTACCAGATGTGGTGGACCCGACAGGGCATACGCCGAATTGGGTCAGATAGAGCTTGGGTGGTAAGTGGCTGTGGATGTCTGTGATCTCACGGATTGCTGGATTCCTCCAAGTGGCACCCGGGTCCTGGAAGGTGTGGGGAGTCCCAAGAATGTAGATGATTCTATGGATCCTAGGAGGGATGAGGTGTTCCGTGGATGGATCCCTCAAACCAGCATTCGATGGATTAGGTGATGATGTTAATATGGAGACAAAAAAGGAAGGGCCACATAGTGTAAATCCGAATACAAGATTTTTAATTAAAAATAAAAGGATATACACTCACGTATAAGTCCAAAGTATAAAACAGCGCTGTAACAAAGTGGCGACAGTGGGGTCCTACCCAACGCGTTTCGTCCTAAAAAGACGTCATCTGGGGGGTTACCCCCACTGTAGCCACACTCATATATATAGGGGATGCATCAGTGATCATGGGAATCAGCTCGACATTGAAAAAAACACACTTCCGGTATCGGCCAAAATGGCCGTCCGGCGTGCGTTCCAGGCATGCGTTCCACACCACACTTCCGGGTTAGAAGGTGAACCGGAAGTGGGGGAACGATCTGAAACGAAAAAGAAGAAAAAAGGATAAAACTATATGAAATATGTCAGACAGAGTCTGACAGGAAGCCTTGTATTAGTACCCAGTGGATAGGTGCAGCGTAGTGAGCGCAGATCGGGAGAACTCCCGATACTGCACGTGCGCAGTATGTGTGCGCAGGGAGGGGAGGTGTCTCCAGTGTGTAAACATGGGAAGTGACGTAGCTGGGAAGATGAGCGCCGCAAAGGCACTGTGGTTGGCCATGCGCAGTGAGGATAAAGAGGTACTTGGAAAAAGTGATGTGATGCCGCTGTCAGTGGACATGATGACATGCGCAGTAAGGACTGAAGGGATGCTAAGGGGAATCACGCTGTAAGCAGACGTGAAAGCAGTGCAGAGACTGCCTAGTGATGTGCATATGTGATAGGGATGTGAAGCCTAAAAACGAGTGCATAGATGAGCTACACAAATGGTCATGAAATCATAAAAATATGAATCTCGCACCAAATAAACACACTGGTAAATCAATAAAAGAGCCAGTGCAAAAGGGGGATAGTGGAGCGGGCTTCCATGAAACAGTATACAAGACATTGTGCCCATATGCATAAATACAAATGACCAATACATTAATGTACAAGCATGTAAGTCACTTCTTATGGAAATGGAATAAAATAAAATAAAAAGCACACTGAAGTGCCACATTGGTATGTATGAGACATAAAAACAAGTTAAAATATGTATAAATAAGCCCGACCAAGGCCAAAAGTAAATAAATTAAAACAGAAAACAAAAAACAGAAGCAAATCGCGAAACCCAAAAAAGGGGAAACTGAAGAGAGAGAGTTTGTTGTTTAGAGGTGGGTGTCAGGCTCTAGTAATGAAAGCGTTGACATCCAACTCCACGTTGATACCCAACTGAAAAAGGGTACGGAGCTCATGGATCCAAAGTTTTATCCTTTTTTCTTCTTTTTCGTTTCAGATCGTTCCCCCACTTCCGGTTCACCTTCTAACCCAGAAGTGTGGTGTGGAACGCATGCCTGGAACGCACGCCGGACAGCCATTTTGGCCGATACCGGAAGTGTGTTTTTTTCAATGTGGAGCTGATTCCCATGATCACTGATGCATCCCCTATATATATGAGTGTGGCTACAGTGGGGGTAACCCCCCAGATGACGTCTTTTTAGGATGAAACGCGTCGGGTAGGACCCCACTGTCGCCACTTTGTTACAGCGCTGTTTTATACTTTGGACTTATACGTGAGTGTATATCCTTTTATTTTAGTTACAAGTTAGTTACCTGAAAACAAGTTATCCTTGTTTTCAGGTTGGAACGTATCAGGTGTATGATCCTATGGTATGTGTAGTATTCTGAATTGGCCAGGTTATATTCTATTTGTATAGACCTGAAGGTTTTAGGAGTTGGGCCAATCATTATGTCTTCTATTCTTTCTATCCCCTTATCAACCCAACTGGAGATGCTTAAGTCAGGTATGATGTGTGCTAGGCTATGGATAGGTAGTGAAAGCGAAGATGTTGTAGATTCCTGGGGAGAAGTGTTTAGTAAGGCACTCCAGGCATGGAGTGAAGCTGTTATGGTGGGAGAAAGTGATGGGTGTCTGAGGTTGTAGTGTTGGCTAGCAAGAAGGAAGTGATAGAGGTAATTTTCCTTAACTTGTATTTTTTCAAGTTCCTCCCATATAGTACTGGGGCTTTGGGGAAACCATGTTTTTATTTGTGCCAATATTGAGGCAGTGTAGTAGTCTTTAAGTATTGCTAATACAACTCCCCCCGCCTTCCTAGTGGTGGCCAATCTGGAAAATGCACATCTCGCCTTCCTGCCTTGCCATAGATAGTGATTGATCATCGATTGGGCTTTAGTAAAGAAGGTATTAGGTCCCGGAATTGGAATGGCCACAAATAAGTATAGGAATTGTGGTAGTAGTACCACTTTGAAGGCTGCCAGCCTACCGGAACAAGATAGTTCAGTTTTTGCTAGTTCTTGGAGTTTGGGGTGTAATTTGTTTAGGAATATGGAGTAATTTGCTTTGAACAGTTCTGTTGTCTTGGGCATTAAAGTAATGCCTAAATAGTTTATACCTGTGTTATTCCACGTGTATGGGTACAGCTCGGCCAATTTGCACTGCAGTTTAGGAGGTACATTGAAACCAAAAGAATGTACGACTTATGCCCCGTACACACGATCGGACATTGATCGGACATTCCGACAACAAAATCCATGGATTTTTTCAGACGGATGTTGGCTCAAACTTGTTTTGCATACACACGGTCGCACAAAGTTGTCTGAATTTCCGATTGCCAAGAACGCGGTCACGTACACCACGTACGACGAGACTAGAAAAGGGCAGGTCCGAACCAAGTGCGGCACCCTTTGGGCTCCTTTAGCTAATCTCGTGTTAGTAAAAGTTTGGTGAGAGATGATTCGTGCTTTTTCAGACTCGTGGCTTTCAGATCATCTTCTGCTGTTCAGTTTGTGCCTGTGGGTTTGTATCTGGTCTTCAGTGCGTGCAGCGAGTTACGCGTGACTCTGTCATTGTGTTCTTGTTCGTTCGTTACTGTTTTTCAGGTCA
Source organism: Lithobates septentrionalis (assembly GCA_037952835.1). Taxonomy (NCBI): domain Eukaryota; kingdom Metazoa; phylum Chordata; class Amphibia; order Anura; family Ranidae; genus Lithobates; species Lithobates septentrionalis. The sequence goes on from JBBDGP010000707.1 coordinate 775,469, forward strand.
CTCTTCACAGGCCTTGCTGTTCTTCAGTGCGTTCTGTTACTTTGTTCTGAGCAGCCAACCTTTTTCTAGCCATGTTGCGTATACGTACTCCTCGTAGAGTTCGTGCTGTGCGAGGGCTTGGTGTTGGGGTCCTTACCTTGACACAAGTCCAGTCCATGAACAGTGTGGGGAGGAGTTCATGGACCAAGAATTGGTTGCTCCAGCGTGACCAGTTCTGTCATATGCCTTTGCTCTGTGAGATCCATGAGAATAATCCTGATGATTTCAGGAACTTTCTCCGGATGACGGACCCTGTATTTCACCGTTTGTTGGCTTTGCTGACCCCTTATATTAGCAGGCAGGATACCTGCATGAGGCAAGCCATCACTCCGGAGCAGAGGCTAGTCGCCACCCTGTGGTACTTGGTGACGGGGGAGAAGCCTGCAGGACCTCAAGTTCTCGACAGGCATCTCCCCCAGGCTCTAGGGATCATAATCCCAGAGACCTGTTCTGCCATCATTCAGGTCCTGCAGAAGGAGTATATTAAGGTAAGATTTATCCTTTTATATCACATTTTATTGTATTTAATGTTTGATAATATATTGTATTTCTTTCCTCATTCCCTAATTACCAAGATTGTAATATGCTGTGAATGTCCCCTTTGTCCTCATGCATGCTGGATTTTTATGTAATTATTTTTTTTTGTCCATCATACATATTTGCCTTCAAGTACCTCCCCAGCATGGTCTCCTGGCCCTATATTCACCTCATGTAGTCACTTAACAATGTATTTTATCAGCTCCATAGTAGTGCTTTACCCTAAATACCCCCTAAAATGTTTAAAAATGTGATTTGTGTTTTAAACTCAGGCAGAGTGCCAGAGGCTTTTTGTTTGGGTTCCCAAATCATTTGGAGCCCTTCCTCCCCCCAAGTGCTAAGTCATCTGATACCAATTCTCTATCTATCCTCAATCATCTATCTGCTGACTTTGCCAAACCCATACACATTATAGCCATCTCTTTTGTGGTCAGATGTATGGGTGAATTCCCCAAAGCATGTAGTGCAAGGGCCTGCCTGTATACTTTCAAATGGTACTGTTTTAAGTTTTTGAATACTATTATTATCTTGATAGGTAATAGCAGAATGTCCAAATGTGCTAAAATGTGTACAGTGTGTATTTATATCTTTCTATTATGACATTTCTTACCTGTCCAGTGGGCTGTCAATAGTGCAAGTAAGGAGGGGCTGGCCAAAGTAATACACATTATTTAGGCATTCATCTCTCAATGAAGTGGAGAGGGTTACCCGTCCAAGAGCTCACCCCCCTAAAATGTCAGAAATGGCCCATGAGAGGGTGGGGGAAGGGGGAATCTGATAGGTGGAACTTATACCTTGGTCTTTCCAAACTCCCTAAAATAAATGTTATACTGATGTTGGCCAAGAATGTTTGTGTCTAATCTGCTTTCCCTGTTTAGGTGCAAAATGATTAATTTCTTTTTCTTCTTTGACCCCACAGTTTCCTTCCAACCCACAGGATAGGCAGACTGTGGCCTCCCACTTTGCCCAGCGGTGGGACTTTCCTAACTGTGGAGGGGCAATTGATGGGAAACACATCCACATCGTCCCACCACCCAACTCGGGGTCATACTATTATAATTATAAGGGGTTCAATAGTATTGTGATGTTGGCAGTGGTGTCGGCTACTTACGAGTTCCTGTATGTGGACGTGGGGAAGAATGGCCGGATGTCCGATGGTGGAGTTATCGCCCAGACAGAGTTCTACAGGCGTCTCCAGAATGGCAGCTTGGACTTGCCACCTCCAGAAGACAATGTGAAGGACTCCCATTCGTCTTCGTTGCGGATGAAGCGTTTGCGCTGGGGGACCATCTTATGCGGCCATTCCCGATGAGGACCCTCACCCCGGACCAGAGGGTTTTTAATTACCGGCTGGCCAGAGCCAGAAGAGTGGTGGAGAACACGTTTGGAATCATGGACAGACGGTTCCGCCTATTTCTTACACCCATACACATAGCGGAGTACAAACTGAATCATATTATCCTGGCGTGCTGTGTTCTACACAACTATTTAAGGCAAAATTCTGCCAATTATGCTGGCTCAGTTGGTCCTGAGGCCGGAATTCATAATGAACCAACCCTGACGGTGCTTGAAATTGCCCGTCCTGGCTTGCCCCCCCTGAGTGCCCGTGAGGTCCATCTTAGATACCTTGATTACTTTGCGGGTAGGGGGACCATCAATATACCAGACAATGTCTGAAACATTTTTAAAATAAAAAAAATAATTTGAACTACTAAAATCTTTGGTGACATTTACTGCTTGTGTTTCTTTTAACTGACCCTGACAGAAATGTGGTGAGTCCTGAAAATGGCGTGATTGTGTAACATTACAAAGCTATGTTGGGTGTTATTTACTAAAGGCAAAGACACTTTGCACTACAAGTGCACTTGAAACTGCACTTGTAGTGCAAAGTGGATTTGCCCTTAGTAAATAACCCCCATTGTCACAGAAAACACCAATTTGAGCACAACAAAATTTTTGGAGCGTTCAAACAATAATCCACACATTCTTGAGTATCAATCTTTTTAATACCAGCACAATCACATGTGCATTTATAAAAGGTTTTTAAAACAAACCAACATGTTTGTTGTATAACAATTTTTTGGGTCACATTACTAAAAGTAGAAATGTCCATTTAAGATAAAACAGGCATGTTTAAAAACAACAAGAAAGACACAAATCTGGAACTTACAAAGTTCAACTTTTCAATAAATTGAAGGCAATATCAGACATGAGTATTTCTAAACTGTGTTTGATATTGCGTTCAGATGGGATGAAGTCACCCCTGGAAAAGCCAAATTTTGAAGATGCACACAAATTGCCGAATGTCAACATGTGCTAGCTGCCATCACGGGGGGTCAAGGGATGTGTTTTGGGGGTGCAACCCCTTCCTTCCATCTACTTTGTTATTGAGGAAGGGGTTGCACCCCCAAAACGCGTCCATTGATCTCCCGTAATGGCAGATAGCACATGTTGACACACTGTGTGCATCTTCAAAATTTGGCTTTTCGAGAATATGTCAAAAAATGTTTGAAATTTTTAGAGCCCAAAAAGCACAAAAAAGGGAAGGGATCTGGAGGGGTTTTAAACTCTCCCTAAAACATCAATGATATTCTTCATTTTTTTTTAACATCATTGATGTTTTTCTGGATGTTTTCCAAGTCCCTATTACACCCCATGATCTCCCCGATCAGGATCTGTGCACTTTCAGAGGTGAAATGATCTAGATCCACAACATCACAATCACCCAAAAAGATAGAAACAAAAACACACCATGTATTATAAATATGCCAGCATCCATCTCTTACCTGAGCCTGTGATCGCAGACACTCACCTGTTGTGGTGACTATTTCCACCACATCTCCTTCCTCCTCCTCCTGCTGTTGTATTTGGTGGGTCTCCACTTCTTCCTGAGGTGGGGGGTCTGTTGTCTCCTCGGATGAAGGGTGTCCTCTGAGTCTTTTATCCCCTATGTAAAAAAAATAGGTATACTTAGCACACAGATATTTGATGGCAGAAATAGGAATATGAAACATTGCTTGGAAGTGGGGTACAATTGTCTATTTTGGCAGAGTTCTAAGATTAAGAAATTTTTTTGTCCTTTGTCAAGCTTGAATACTTACCTGTTTTGTACAAGCTTCATTGATGGAGTCACCCCTATAGTATACACTGGAGCACCTGTGTGGGACCCCCTAATAAAAAGGGTGTTCTGGTGTCCCACACTAGTGCTCCAGCGTCCAGATGTGTAAACAGCTGCTGAGTGTCCTCTCCTTACCCAGAATCTAGTTTGCATTTCATTCTAGTTACAAACCCATCTACACAACCAAATTATTTTAAGAGAAGTAGGCCATAAAAAAAATTTTCAAATGCATATGGCCAAAAAAATGCTGTTTTCTAGGCCGAACGAACAATGTTTCATACGAACGAATAATGTGCCCATGAACATGAAAGTTGCCATTTTAAACTGTACAACAGTTAAGAAAAGCACATGGAGCAGCACGAACGTAATAAAAATAAAGAATAGGAACACAGCACAACTACTTACTTTTTTGCAGCACTCTCCTGATCCTTCTGTGCTGCTCGTGCTCCCTTAATTTCAGGTCCGACCACCGCTTCCAGAGCTGATCCTTGGATCGTCGTACCCCGAAATTCCGGTGCAGACTCTTGACTACTTTCACCATTATCTTGGCCTTTCGGACATTGGGGTTGGGGTAAGGTCCATACTTCCCGTCATAGTTGGCCCTCTTCAGTATGTTGACCATCTCCACCATCTCCCCAAAGGACATATTTGAGGCCTTAAATCGCCTCCTTCTGGATCGGGACGTTTCTGGCTCCGGGCTTTCCTCCTCCTCCTCGTTGCTGTAATTAGCACACACCTGCTGTGTCTCCGCCATGTGCTCTTCCCCCACTGCGCCGAACAAGAAGGGGCGGGGAATAGACTAGAAAGAACTTCAGGGGCGGGCAGAGTTTCACGCATGCGCAGTGTATATAAAGTGTAACACGCGTGCGTAGTACGTACGATCTGTGAGTGGAGGAAGGAGTATCAGAGGCGCCGATCGTGATAACGAAGGTAAGATCTAAACTTGGGCCTATACTGCTTCTAGATTGAGGCCTATATTGTAACAAGATTAGGAGAGTTTCGCCTGACATTAGAGTTTGTCTTGTCTTGTGTCTTGCAGATAAAATGGATGGCTTCAATGACCACAACTTCCTCCCCCTGTTCATAGACAAATACAGGGAGCTACCCTGTCTGTGGCAGGTGAAACATCCACATTATAATCATAAACAAAAGAGGCAGACAGCACTGGAGAAACTGCTGGAGTTACTGAAGCCGGTGGTCCCCACGGCAACCATCCCCTATTTAAAAGCCAAAATTGGTGGCCTGAGGAGCACTTATCTAAGGGAGAGCAAGAAGGTCATGGATTCCCAGAGATCCGGAGCTGCAGCAGATGACGTTTATGTCCCCAGGCTGTGGTACTATGAGAGACTGCAATTTCTGTCAGACCAGACTGGGGTCAGGGAATCCCTCTCAACCCTTCCTTCCACTCTTCCTTCCACCCCAGCTGAGGCTTCCGATGTCCAACCTGGGACTTCCAGCCAGGAAGAAGTAGAGGAGCCCAGCTGGAGCCAGGTATAGCATTCTTCTACGGATTTCTGGGCAATAAATAAATGATGTTTATTAGATGTTATTATTGACCACTAATTGCTGAATTAATAAAGTGTTTTAAATATCAATAGACAGTAATGGGCAAAAATAATTGGGACAAGAATGAAAAATGCTGGGCTCAGAATGATAGTATGTGATATTTGTTAACATTCAATTTGCAACAATCATGAGGTGAAAATTGTGTGTGATTGATGAATAAAAAACTAAAACGATGTCCCTTTTCATACACAGGAAGACCTCAGCCAGGACGAGGCTGTGGAATGTGCGACACAGGAGGAGGCTGTGGAATGTGGCAGCCAGGAGGAGGTGGGGGTTAGTGGTAGCCAGGAGGAGGTGGGGCTAAGTGGCAGCCAGGAGAAGCCTGGGCCCTGTAGGAGCCTGACAGAATCGCAGGTTCCTCCCCTCCGCCTTCCAAACAAAAGACCCAGGAAGGGGAGTCACATGCAGGATTCAGCACTCTGCGTCCCTCAGAGCCACCCCCACTCCTGAAGAGGCCTTTGCCTGCATGGCTGCCACCAAACTGCAGGGCATGCAGGAGGGCCAACGCCTCCTGTGTGAGGACCTTATTTATAAAGTCTTAACTAAGGGGGTGAGGGGCGAAATCACACACAAAACTCACCTGAGTGAGTTGGACCATCCTCCTCCTCCTCCTGCCACAACTCCACCATCAGAGCCACAGCGTGGAAGGAAGCGTGGAAGGAAGACCAGAGAGTGATGACCTGGGTTCAGTCTGGTCTGACAAAAGATGCAGGCTCTTGTATGACCACAGCCTGGGAACATACATGTCATCTGCTGCTTTCATGATCTCTTGGACTTCTGGACTAGACTTTACTCCCTTAGATATGGACTCCTCAGGCCACCAATTTTGCCATGAAATAATTGATGTGTGCCCTGGGGGCCAAAGGCTTCACCAAGTTCTGCTGTTTCTCCAGCGTTGCCTCCCTCTTTGTTTGGTTTAGATCTCTTAATAAAGGAATTTTTGTTTCAGTTATACTCGCCTATGTGTGTTTTCCTTGAAAAAGGACAGTTTGTTTGTGAGGAGGCAGGTACATTTCCAAAATACAATGTGAAATTAACAAGGGACACCAACAACAACCAATCTCCTTGAGATTAAAGATTAAATAATACCAGATAATAATGGTGTTGTGGTAACTTGACACACAAAACACACACAAAAATATTCAGGATCTAAAAAAAAAAAAAAAAAATTAACAACAAGATCAGGCTTGAAAACAATAAAAACCAAAAAAAAAATAATATATATTTTTTCCGATGTGACAAATCTAAATATATTGATGAAATCACGATAAATAATAAAGAAAGAAGTTTGTGAGAAGTCTGTGTGAATATGAGCAGCAAAAATACTTCATTCTTCTAGCATTATAAAGAAGAAGAGAGTGCGCTGTATTAAACAATTTTAAACATTGCAGCCTGACGAAAGTGCTCTATCCATTCTGAACGCTAATTTTACCAGACCGAGTCGTTCCGTCTTGGAATTTCTTCTGAGCATGCGTGGCACTTTGTGCGTCGGAATTGTCCACACACGGTCGGAATTGACGCGATCGGATTTTGTTGTCGGAAAATTTTATAGCCTGCTCTCAAACTTTGTGTGTCAGAAAATCTGATGGAAAATGTCCGATGGAGCCCACACACGGTCGGAATTTCTGACAACAAGCTCCGATCGCACATTTTCCGTCAGAAAATCCAACCGTGTGTACGGGGCATTAGTGTTGTTTACTTTATAATAGGATATACCATTGAGCAGTTTAAGTGCCTGATGTACTGAAGCCAAGGAAGTCTCCACATCTGTAAACATGAGTCATCAGCATCTGTAAACATGAGACATCATCAGCAAACAGGCTAATGGTGTGTGCTGAGTTGTTAAACTTATATCCTATAATTTAAGGGTGGTCACGTATGTAACTCGCCAGGGGTTCCATTAGTAGATTGAAAATTAATGGTGAGAGTGGGCACCCATGGTGAGTTCCATTTGTGATGCTAAATGGAGTGGAAAGTACCCCTGAGGTGTAAACCTGGGCAGAAGGCTTGGAATATAAAGCCATAATTGCAGAAAATATAGTACCTGTAAAATCAAACGCCTCTAGTACCTTAGTAAGATAGCCCCAATGTATCCAATTGAACGCCTTCTCCGCGTCCAAAGCTAGCAGCAGAGAAGGTGTTCCACCTATATTGGCGTGATGGATTATAATTATCAGGCGCCTAGTTGCTTCAGTAGTTTGACGACCCTTGGTAAACCCAAATTGATCCATATGTATATGGATAAATATGGTGGTTAAGTGGGGTGAGAGTCTATACTTGAATGTCTTATAGTATTCCCCTATGTATCCATCAGGGCCCAGGGACTTGTTTAGTGGTATTGTATCAATAGCTTGAGATACTTCTTGGATTGTAAAGGGTGAGTTAAGGTGTATTAGTTGTGCCGGAGTCAATTTCGGGAAACGACACTTTCCTTAGAAAGTCATTTATAGCTTCGAAGGTTGGTTATATGGTAAGTGGATCGTCTGCTAGGTTATACAGAGATCCATAGTAATGACTAAAGGTGTCAGCTATATTTTGAGGGTGGTAATGCTTTTCTTTAGTGAGTGGGTGTGTGATGAATGGTATTTTGGTTTTGTACCTGCAGCCCCGTAGGCGTTGCACCAGAATTTTCCCCGCCCGCATTTATTATTTTTTAATTGGTGATCTCATCATTTAAAGGTTGTCAAAAGAAACCATTGAATGAAACAGAGCACAAGAGACATACATTTCTGAAAGCATTGGTCTCTAAACAGACTTCAGGGAAAAATTAATTTGGATGAAAGTGCCACTTAGTGGCATTCAGCAGCACAAGGCAGTGGGAAATAAGTAAAAGTATTCATTTTCTTCTTTTACATGTATTCTTTTTGTCCAAATGGATGTGAATAACAGGGCCACGTTAAAGTGTAAATCCAGTCAAAACTTTTTCTATTCCTAGTTTTGGATTGAATGGGTAAGAGCTAGAACCTATGTCTACCTTGTTTTGCTGTTTTTAACTCTACTGGGAAAATTCCCTTTCACTTTTTTTGTCTGTGTCCCCAGTGGCAGATTTCTCCACATGTCAAGCCCTTTAGACTGGTTCCACCAGGAACAGGAACAGGAAATAAGGGGAAATATTGCCAGCAATTACAGTACAACATTAGCCTTCCCTCATTCAGTCTAAATTCTGCTGTAGTGATGACTACTGGAGGCTAATTTAAGCTAAGATCACATGTTTGCCCTAGTTGCATTTTATATTTTTAGTTCAAATTTTATTTTTCATTTTCAAAAGTTTACAAACATTGATGGATAAAAATGGAATTCAATAAAGATTGTATCACAACCAAACAGTACTTTTATCTCCTCCAATCTACTTATATGAAAATAGTTTTTCTGGTTTTTCTCTTTCTATACATAGAAAAGGCAGTTATTATAACTGTAAAAGCAAAGGAACAGTTGGGGGAGTAGATTGTGATTGCTGTCCACTGGCAAAATGATTATAAACATTGTGACAGGCCAGAGCCCGGCCATGTGATAAAGTTGGATTTTATGCTCAGTTTAGGATGAAGGGAATTGCAAACTTGGTGTGAGACTGGATCACAGTCTCTGGAAAGGTTTTTTTTCTCACCTAGGGTTCTCCCTCATGCAGGGTTAGGGGTTTGAGAATGCATGCATCATAGGGAAGAAAATGTTTTTATTTTATTTTTTTATTCTGGAATTGGAGAATCCTGGTCTGGGCCCTGGAGTTTGGTAATAATAAAGCACAAGATGTGTGAAACGCAATAACCTTCTATTGATTCCTGTGATTGTACGTGTCTTTATCACAATTAGGGATGAGCTTCGAGTTCGAGTCGAACTCATGTTCGACTCGAACATTGGCTGTTCGCAAGTTCGCCGAACAGCGAACAATTTGGGGTGTTCGCAGCAAATTCGAATGCCGCGGAACACCCTTTAAAAGTCTATGGGAGAAATCAAAAGTGCTAATTTTAAAGGCTTATATGCAAGTTATTGTCATAAAAAGTGTTTGGGGACCTGGGTCCTGCCCCAGGGGACATGGATCAATGCAAAAAAAAGTTTTAAAAACGGCCGTTTTTTCAGGAGCAGTGATTTTAATAATGCTTAAAGTCAAACAATAAAAGTGTAATATCCCTTTAAATTTCGTACCTGGGGGGTGTCTATAGTATGCCTGTAAAGGGGCGCATGTTTCCTGTGTTTAGAACAGTCTGACAGCAAAATGACATTTCAAAGGAAAAAAAGCCATTTAAAACTACCCGCGGCTATTGCATTGCCGACAATACACATAAAAGTTCATTGATAAAAAACAGCATGGGAATTCCCCACAGGGCAACCCCGAACCAAAATTAAAAAAAAAAATGACATGGGAGACCCCCTAAATTCCATACCAGGCCCTTCAGGTCTGGTATGGATATTAAGGGGAACCCCGGCCAAAATTTAAAAAGAAAATGACGTGGGGTTCCCCCTAAATTCCATACAAGGCCCTTTAGGTCTGGTATGGATATTAAGGGGAACCACGCACCAAAAAAAAAAAAAAACGGCGTGGGGTCCCCCCAAAAATCCATACCAGACCCTTATCCGAGCACGCAACCTGGCAGGCCGCAGGAAAAGAGGGGGGATGCCCTCTTTAACAAGGGGACCCCCAGATCCCGGCCCTCCCCCTGTGTGAAATGGTAAGGGGGTACTTACCCCTACCATTTCACTAAAAAACTGTCAAAAATGTTAAAAATGACAAGAGACAGTTTTTGACAATTCCTTTATTTAAATGCGTCTTCTTTCTTCCTTCATCTTCTTCTGGTTCTTCTGGCTCTTCTGGTTCTTCCTCCGGCGTTCTCGTCCAGCATCTCCTCCGCAGCATCTTCTATCTTCTTCTCCTCGGGCCGCTACGCACCCATGGCATGGAGGGGAGGCTCCCGCTCTTCTCTTCATCTTCTTCTTCATCCTCTTCTCTTCTTCCTTCTTCTCTTCTTCTCTTCTTCATTTTCTTCTCCGGGCCGCTCCGCATCCATGCTGTCATGGAGGGAGGCTCCCGCTGGGCCACCCGGTGACGTCACAGGGAAGTCCCGTCAAGTCACCATGCGTCAGAGGGGGGCGGGGTCACCGGGTGGCCCCGTCCCCCGTTATTTAAGAGCCGTCAGACGAAGAGACGCCGTCACACAGCGGGAGCCTCCCTCCATGACAGCATGGATGCGGAGCGGCCCGGAGAAGAAAATGAAGAAGAGAAGAAGGAAGAAGAGAAGAGGATGAAGAAGAAGAGAAGTGCGGGAGCCTCCCCTCATGCCATGGGTGCAGAGCGGCCCGAGGAGAAGAAGATAGAAGACGCCGCGGAGGAGATGCTGGACGAGAACGCCGGAGGAAGAACCAGAAGAGCCAGAAGAACCAGAAGAAGAAGAAGATGAAGGAAGAAGCATTTAAATAAAGGAATTGTCAAAAACTGTCTCTTGTCATTTTTAACATTTTTGACAGTTTTTTAGTGAAATGGTAGGGGTAAGTACCCCCTTACCATTTCACACGGGGGGGGGGCGGGATCTGGGGGTCCCCTTGTTAAAGGGGGCTTCCAGATTCCGATAAGCCCCCTGCCCGCAGACCCCCACAACCACCGGCCAGGGTTGTGGGGATGAGGCCCTTGTCCTCATCAACATGGGGACAAGGTGTTTTGGGGGGCTACCCCAAAGCACCCTCCCAATGTTGAGGGCATGTGGCCTGGTATGGTTCAGGAGGGGGGGGCGCACTCTCGTCCCCCCTCTTTTCCTGCGGCCTGCCAGGTTGCGTGCTCGGATAAGGGTCTGGTATGGATTTTTGGGGGAACCCCACGCCGTTTTTTTTTTTTTTTTTGGCACGGGGTTCCCCTTAAAATCCATACCAGACCTGAAGGGTCTGGTATGAAATTTAGGGGGAACCCCACGTCATTTTTTAAAAAAAAATTTGGCCGGGGTTCCCCTTAATATCCATACCAGACCTAAAGGGCCTTGTATGGAATTTAGGGGGACTTCCACGTCATTTTTTTTTTTTAAATTTGGTTCGGGGTTTCCCTGTGGGGAATTCCCATGCCGTTTTTATCAATGAACTTCTATGTGTATTGTCGGCAATGCAATAGCCGCGGGTAGTTTTAAATGTTTTTTCCTTCGAAATGTCATTTTGCTGTCAGACTGTTCTAAACACAGGAAACATGCGCCCCTTTACAGGCATACTATAGACACCCCCCAGGTACGAAATTTAAAGGGATATTACACTTTTATTGTTTGACTTTAAGCATTATTAAAATCACTGCTCCTGAAAAAACGGCCGTTTTTAAAACTTTTTTTGCATTGATCCATGTCCCCTGGGGCAGGACCCGGGTCCCAAACACTTTTTATGACAATAACTTGCATATTAGCCTTTAAAATTATCACTTTTGATTATTCATGTTCGTGTCCCATAGACTTTAACGGTGTTCGCGTGTTCGAGCAAACTTTTTTCCTGTTCGCATGTTCTGGTGCGAACCGAACAGGGGGGTGTTCGGCTCATCCCTAATCACAATAAAGCAATCTTGATTGGTATCCCGTTGTGGTGGGCAGCTGCCTACTTCAAGTTTCCTTATCTGCCGCAGTCGTGAGCTGGGCCAACACCTATGGGGTTGCCTGTTGTGGGATTAATCTCCTTGTCTCACCAGGAGCAGTGATTCCTTTTCTAGGACCTGGAGCCCAAGGGCTGTGTAGAGCCTTGGATGGAATGAAGCCTCCAACCCTAAGTCCACATTTTGCTGACAATGAGCAATCCTTGATTGTGTGCGTGTGATCAGGGTTTATAGTATGAGTGCTGACTGTGGCTCAGGGCTTTACCCAGTGAACAGAATCTGATAACATCAGTGGTATTAAACACATAGAGGCAGGACTTCTGACACATCACTTCCTGCCATGTCACTTTCGGTATTTTGAATGCACGCCAGCTCCTGGCTATGGCGGAGCAAGTTATCTCAGACCACTACTTGTGTTGGGGGCTGTTTTAGTGTAGAGCAGGCACCGTATCATGTAAGAGACCACCCATTTTTTTTTTGCCTTTTATGTTGTCCTAATAAATTCACTACACTATGAGGTATTTCCTATTTCTCTGAGCCAGTTTTATATGCACAATGTGATTGTAAAAGAACATTGATTGTAAAAGAACATCTCTGCATGTCTCAGCTGTCTCCCTGGTTGTAATGTGAGGAGGTGGAAAAGGAACTTTTCAGACTGCTTATGATTTAGGGGCTGTCTGTTGAGTGTTTAGTGTGCACACCAGTCACTGGGAGTCTACACAGTGTTGATAAGAATACCTCAGGTGAATTCATCTATGGACTTCACTATATGAACTTTCAGACACAAATAATTTTTTGCACTATTTTTTAGACTATCTTGGCTATGGTTTTCACTGACCTTAAAATCATGTGATATATTTTGTTTACACATTATTTATTAATTTGGTTTATGAAAAATGTTTTCCCATTAACTTCCATTTAATTGGAGTTTGGCAAGTTTTTTTTTTTATTTTAATGAATCGAATCTGTGTTAAAATGAATTAATGGCCCCATTTATTATTTGTGCTAGAAATCCTCTTCATACATGTTTCTGGTCACTCGCTTAGCTCTGTGAAGGCTGAATTTATCTGTATTCTATGGGAACATAAATCCATATAAGTATCTCATAGCCTTCTTCTCTCATTGACAAGGGGCCTAGGTTTCCCAAATCTGGTCAGATATCACCAGTTGGTACACTTTTCAAAAGTAATTGATTGGTATAAACATGCTAGTTTCAAAAACTGTGTGAAACCAGAACAGGATATGGTGGAATTGCTTCTACAGTCCCTTCCCTGGTAAAGGTATGGTAGATCTTGCAATGAACCTTTTGAAGGCTGGGTATTACTACTCCCGTGGTTCTGTCTACACTCCTTCACCCCACTTTAGTGCGCTCTCTCTCTGCCAGCTATCATTTCCTCTGTACGACCATGACCAAACTGAGACCCAAGATGGCACCAGCTTCCAACACAGTGGGAAACCTCAGAGGGGCAGTGCTAAGGACACAGATTCCAAACTATATAGAGGGCTGGAAGCTGCCACTTCCAGTCCTCACCACTATATGGAGCCTTCGAGGATGGCATTGCCCTCCTGGCCAAAGTTAATAGAGATAGGGGGGAGGGTGACACAGGCTCTATGAGTAATTATTCTCAACCTTCTAAAGTCCACCAGGTCTGCTAAAGCTAAACTGAAAGTCTGTGATCCCACCTTGGGGGATTTATCAAGTGCAGGACATGAGAGAGAATAATTCCTTAGTGTGGCATGATCTACATGATCAGAGAATGGACCTCACGATTAAAAAAATACTCACCGCATTTCTATCTCTCCTTTCTTCCTGGGAATCCTCACAGACCCATGATGATTTGTCTGCTCAGCTACAGAGATAAAGAATTTATTTTTGATTAGCTGATGCACTTGAAAGGCTCTAATGAGGACAGTGGTCTGCATTTCTTAAGAAGGGAATAATCCTTTATGAGCATCTAAAAAAAAAATTTCTGTTGCAGATAATGTCTAAAATTTTACTTGTACAGTAACTTACTGCAGACCTGTTGGGAAAATCAGTTAGGTAATCATACAAACAGGAAATTCCATCTCTGGAGGTGTTCCATAGATTTACTGTGTATGAAATGCTACCTCTAGGTTGCCATATTGCATTGAATTTTAGTGAAAATTACATTGCTGCAGATTGAAAAGGAAAAATAGTTTTTAATAACAATAAAGTATAATATGACTTAAGTTGCAATTTTATATGCTATATTATTTTTTTATTGCAACATTTTTCCCATGAAAGTAGCGTTGCACTTTAAGTTCCAATATTCCATGCTGTATCCAGTGAGGCTGCATGTGAGTGCTTATGGTGAAACACACTTTTTTAGACACACCCTCAGCAGAATCTGAATGGCTGCACAGACAAGGCATATAGACAGCATTGCAATGCTTGAAATAAGTCCTTCCTTCAGCTGAATTATCTCTAAAGGGCTGCCATAGTGGATTTACCATTATTCTGCAAATGTATGAAGGGGTATAGATTACATTTGTTTTCTTCCTGATGTTTTTCTTTACAGTGTGAAGGTTCCGTTTTCCTGAGAGTGCTATGGCTTCACATTATCCTCTGAGTATAGACCATTTGATAGTATAAGCCTAAGGTCCTATATTACAGAGTCAGAGCTTTGGGTAACTTCTTCTTGCTTCATGACACTTCTCAGGTGGATGAACAATGCAGATCTTTTGAAATACCTTCTGTGACAACCCAAGACTGCACTGGCGTATGTTACATGTGCAAGAAAAAGACTACACAAATTACTCAGCCACCATAAAATATATGCCTGCCTTCAGGAGGTCAGCTCTACAGACAAGGAAATTATCTCAGCATCCGAATATGCACTGATCTCCATCTTCCTGGTGCTGGGAAACATGTCCCCCAGAGCATGGTCATAGTGACTGAACAAATCCCTCCTCAAAAAATCTGAAATACAAAAACTTGTTGAGATAGACCTTAGAAGATTTTTTGCAGACAATGGTTCAGCAGAAGGACATGTGGCCTGGTGGCCCTGGCCCACCAGGCAAGTGCCTGCTGTGCCCTATGGCCAGTCCTGGCCTGCGTAGCAGTATTAGTAGACAAACTGCTAATTTTTATCACCCAACTTGAAAACCTCTCTGCAAATGCTATTAAAAATTATGAACGAATATGGTAAATTATCAATGGCCAATCTGGTATAGCTGTTGAGGGAACTCCCCGACCACTTTGTTCACAAACAGAACGAACCAGCTGGGAAATGTTATTGTCATTTGGTGGCAAATTAAATAGTATTTCTTTTTTGTAAATGTAACTTTTGCTTTGGTACATCATACTGATGTGTCATTTCACTTACAGGTTTAAGCATCCCTGCTATTTGTCCTGAAGACTTTTGTAACTCTTGTAACTCTAACTTCCTGTTGTGTCACTGGGACTGGAAATGAAGCAAATTCTCATTAACTGCACAGACAGAAAATATGATTTAACCCTTGCCTTTTTACCTTCCTCAAAACTAACAAAAAAGCTTAAAGAAAGGGGGGGGTGGGATTTTAAATGAGGCATGTGTGGTGTAGAACAGGTAGTCAGTGTTTAAAAAAAAAACATAAAGTTGATTTGTTTGGATGATAAATACATCTCATGCAAAAATGTACATAAAAATGTTAACATCCATATTCATAATGAATTGCAGACCCATGTGCATAGGAACTAACAAGTACATAATAGTACATAGGTGTAAAGCAACTAACTTCGATGACATGATACACTTTAACAACAGGACATAGTATTAAAATCTGAATAGATAGAACATACAAATTGTCTAGTAAGAAAAGCAACATAGTGTATTAGATGAGCCCTGCGCTTTTCATGGAATCGCTCTACTTCCTCAGGGGCAGATGCATCAAAATCTGTAACGAGACATAATTAATCTTGTGATATATATCAGACAATGAGGGAAGATTGTAACTGAGAGAAAAAATAAATAATCCGCTCATACTTACATATGGGCTGAATATGAAGTGAGTGGACCTGCAGCAGGAAGGTTATTGGGTCTATTCATCATATTTCACCATTTTATTATTTCAAAGTTTTTCTTTTTTCCTTCTTCTTGCACCATTGCCAGGTCCTCCTTGGACACACTTACCCTCCACACTTTATTGGTTTCAACACTCTTTGTGTTAATCCGGCTATGGGTTCCATTTACTTTTATGACAATATGATACATGTAAAGTCACATTTTTGTATATACACTCCCTTTATTTCATTTTCAATATTTGAGCCCATACACAGCCCCCTGGACATATTTTCACTTTAGGGAATACTTGTGTGCTCCTGTTTTTGCTCTATGGGTTCCTATACCACAGCTCCCGGGACAGACTTCTTGAGTGGCCTTCCTGCTGCGGGTTCCCTCACTTTATATTTAGCCCATATGTAAGTATGAGAGGGCTATTTATTTTTCCTCTCAGTTACAATCTTCCCTCATTGTCTGCTATATATATCAAAATATTAATTATGTCTCCTTACAGATTTTGATGTATCTGCCCCTGAGGAAGTGGAACGATTCCACGAAACACGTAGGGCTCATCTGATGCACATGTTGTTTTTCCTACTAGAAATGTTTTATGTTCTGTCTATTCACATTTGAATACTGCGTCTTGTCATTGAAGTGTATTATGTCATCAAAGTTAGTCACTTTACACCTATTATGCTATGTGCTATTATGTGCTCGTCAGTTCGTTTGCACATGGGTCTGCAATTCATTATGAATGTGGATGTTGATATTTGCATGTACATTGTTGCATGAGATGTATTTATCATCCACACAAATAAACTTTATTTTTTTCTAAACACTGACTACTTGTTCTACACCACACATGCCCCATTTAAAGTCCCAGTACCCCTCTTTGTTGCTAACAATAAAGATTAGGATTTAGAAACACTTTAAGTAAACTATATCCTACTACACCTAAGGTGACTGCTTAGCTGTGTTCAACAAACAGCCGGTTAAACAAGTCATAAGCATCTAAGGATTCTGAGTCCAAACAGTGTTATTTAGTTTTCCATAACTCTATTAGGTTGTAAAAACACTACATGTGTGAAAATTTCACTTTAACCATGCCACGGTTTTATACAACAATATAATAAGCACATTCCTGGTAAGAGTGCTATCATTTGTCTCGTAACGTCTGCAAAACGACAGTTGATGCAAGTAATGGTCGTGGGAAAAGAGTGGAAGGTAATGAAAATGCAAATTGTTCTATTTCTGTACTCTATTTTCATATGAAAAAGGATGATTAAGGCTTTTTGCCTGACAAGGTGATAGTTTGATGTGAACATCATGGTGATGGAATTCAGAATCTTGATAACAAAGCTGCAAATTTCCCTTTAAAGATACATAATTTATAACTTAATTTTTCCAAACTATAAATTTGTAAGATTTAAATATCTTATACCTCACAAGAGCTATGCTTATACTAATTATTGTTACATTATATCTAAATTATATAACATAGTGCTTCTTAAAGTTGTATTAATATGTTTACATTATTGAAGGTCTTTAATATGTATTTCATGTAGTTGAGAAATAATAAGGCATTTCAAAATTATGGAATGCAGTTAGACAAGTGTGAATTACAAGCAATGTTTGCATTTTAACAAAGCTGAGTAACCCAATTGAAGGACATGATTCCCCTTTTCTTTTTATTCTGCATTCAACTTTCTTATAAAATGAATATATATGAAAAGCAAGTGCAATTATATGCAGCTTTATATACCCTGTGATTTGACTAGGATGGTTTAGCAATTGCTCACTCATTGGTGAGTGGTATAAATGTTTAGACAAGGATATAAGCTGGGCTGAATTACAGTTTTTAGGATGGTGGGGTATGTTTTAGTAGTTTTGGTAAGTCAGAATTTAAAGCACTGTGTATGAGAGGTACTGTGTGTATAGGTTGGATTGTTTAGTGACTGCAAGTGGATGTATGCAAATGTGCTTGACATATACAGGATTGTTAGATTTAGTGTGTATGGTGTAAGTGTAGGTTTAGTTTGGGTACATGATGGGTGTTGAGTTGTGAGAGACGTGTGAGAGTTGGTTTGCTGATAGCATTTTCATAAGATATATACTGATATATATTAATATATATATATAGAGAGAGAGAGAGAGAGAGAGAGAGAGAGAGAGAGAGAGAGAGAGAGAGAGAGAGAGAGAGAGAGAGCGAGAGGGAGCCTCCTTTCTACTTATATATTATTGTTCTTTCTTAGATTGTGCCCTCTTTGGGCGGAATCTCACTATAGATTGTTTTGGAGAGGTCTGTTAAGATTGCACCACTGAGAGGATACATTTGTACCTATAGGAGTCTATTCTAGTAAGTTTGTTTTTGGTCTTGTAGGCTGTCTTTTTTAATCACTTGAATACAGCACTATATCTGAATGATGGCTACAGCGTGGGCAGCTAGTTCTGGGAGGCCATCATACGATGGCCTCCCATGATCGCGCCCGCTGCACATCAGTGGCTTGCCGTGGACCGCATGCTGTTGATCACAGATCGGGTAAAGAGCCAATTAGCGGCTCTGTACTACGTGATCAGCTGTGTCCAATCACAGCTAATCACAGATGTAAATGGAAGCTGATTATCTGTACTTCTTTCCTCATGCTGACAACATGAGGAGAGGAGAAGAGAGCCAATAACTGGCTTCTCTAAAAGGGACATGTACACTGATAATGTCCTGAATATCAGTGCAGCCCAAACAGTGCCCACCAGTGCTGCCAATATGTGCTCACCAGTTATGTCAATCAGTTCCCACCAGTGCCTCTTTATCAGTGTCACCTATCAGTTCCACCTACCAGTTCCCATCAGTGCCACCTACCAGTGCCCATCAGTACGCGCCTATCAATGCCCATCAGTGCTGCCTATCAGTGCTCATCAGTGCTGCCTATCTGTGCAGCCTCATCAGTGCCCACCAGTGCCTTCTCATCAGTGCCCACCAGTGCCACCTCATCAGTGCCCATTAGTGTAGCCTATCAGTGTCCATAAATGCCCATCAGTGCCACCTCATCAGTGCCCATCAGTGCAACCTATCAGTGCCCATCAGGGCAGCCTTATCAGCGCACATCAGTAAAGGAGAAAATTACCTGTTTCAAAAATTTGGTCAACAAACTATGAATTATTATTATTTTATTTTTTTTCACATTGTTGGTCTTTTTTCATTTATCTAGCAAAAAATAAAAAAAAACTGTGGTGAGTAAATACCACCAAAATAAAGCTCTATTTGTGTGAAAAAAATGATAAAAATTTTGTTTTGGTACAGTGTTGCATGAATGAGCAATTGTCATTCAAAGTGTGACAGCGTTGAAAGCTGAAAACTGGCCTGGTCAGGAAGGGGGTAAAAGTGTCCAGTAGGCAAGTGGTTAATTAAACAAATGTGAGCATCCCTCAGAGCATACAGCTTGGTACTATAAGGCTTCACGCACACTGGACGTTAAAATAACGTTATAAAAACGCCAGTAGCTTTGCAGTAAGTCTTTCAATGTTTTTAACGTTTTTGCAATAGCGTTTATTAGCTTTTTCTGCATTAGCATTTTTAGCGTTTTTTTATTTATTTTTTTTCAATGGATCAAAAACTTTAAAAAAAATGCTGGTGAGCCACATTTTTTAACGTTTATAGATGTTTATCAGTGTTTATGAGCATTTGGCGTTTTTTGTGGTCAGAAAAATGACTTCTGAACGCAATTTATTGATGTACAGAAAACAGCCCATAAACTCCACTGTTGATAAAAGTTCAAAAACGTCCATGTGTGCATGGACACATACTGTAGGATAACATAGAGTGGAGTTTATGGTCTGTTAAAAAAAAAAAACGCCCAAACTCCAAAAAATGGCGTTTATGAGCTCCAGTGTGCATGGAGCCTTAGTACACAGGACCCCCTATACACATGATATGGCATGCTTGAGCCTTTGGGGAGCCCGCTTAATGAATTAGAGATTTTATAACAAATTTTATCACAATGCATTAACAACTTCAATACAGGGCACTGTACCCATATGACATTTTTCATCTTTCTCAGGAGATTTGACCCACCCTGTCAGGGGAGGAGCAAAGGAACTCTATGCTGTTACCATTGTTCTATAAAAAGAAAGCAAGTAAGATCCAAAAAGGTTAGGCTCTGAGGAAGAGGGTATGGCCCGCAAAATACGTAAGCCATTAGGATCTTGAGTGATGCCCTCCCAAGCCTCTGGAGCAAGCTGAGTAAATTAATTGATTTTAACAATTTGATATGCTTTGCTAGTCTGGACGTCTGTGAGTATATTAATTTACGTCTTTTTCTTTAACAAATGGTTTTAGAAATAATCCACTAGGCTGGTGCGCCCTCTCTTTTTGTGTTTTTTACAATTCTTGACAGCAGTGTAACAGTATAACCTTAGTAATTAGAAAACATATGTATCATTCAACAAAACAACAGAAAAACAAGAGAAAAGAGGGAAAGAAAAGAATAAAAAAAAGAAGAAAGCGTAAGAAATGGTTTACCACACCTCTCCATCTATCCGATAAGTTCAATACTTTCCAGAGATATAATATACTCATGGGTCTCATGTTTTTTTAAATAAATGACATATATAATTCAGGGGGCACACAGTTTTTAATTTATAATTAATCATGACAATGTTGCCTTTATCAGTGTGAACACAAAGATCCTCTATTGGTTGACCCCAATGAGACAAGCCAGGTGTATTTTTTTAGGTTAGTCTGAGTTAAAGAATATATAAGATTATAAACATGGATCCAAAACCTCCTGACTTTCAGGCATGTCCACCATTAGTGATATTTTGTACCTTTCTGTCTGCACTCTCTGAAATAATTGGGGAAGGCACCTGGGACATAAGAAGCTATTCTCATAGGTATCATGTACCATCTTACATACTTTATCATTTCCTTTGATAATAGAAGTATTTATATAGGGCTTAGAGGCCATAAGGGCCCGCTTATTCAATTCAGTGACCATTTGACCATATATGGCATTTTAACAGATTTCAAGTTAAACATAACATCTATTTTAGTAATGTGACCTGAAGTAATGTTAATATTTTTGCAAAGGCTTAGTGCAAAAACCCAGCGCTATGATTTATAAAAAAAATATACTACCATGAAAATTAAATAATAAAAACCATGAAAGAGCAGCTATCACTCCACAGTGCAATCACCACACTAATACCAATAAATGTATAACATCTAAAAGTGAAGCATTCTTTAACCGCTTCAGCCCCGGAAGAATTTACCCCCTTCCTGACCAGAGCACTTTTTGCGATTCAGCACTGCGTTGCTTTAACTGACAATTGAGCAGTCGTGCGACGTGGCTCCCAAACAAAATTGACATCCTTTTTTCCCCACAAATAGAGCTTTCTTTTGGTGGTATTTGATCGCCTCTGCGGTTTTTATTTTTTGCGCTATAAACAGAAAAATAATGACAATTTTGAAAAAAACACATTTTTTGCTATAATAAATATCCCCAAAAAATATTTAAAAAACATTTTTTCCTAGTTTAGGCCAATACGTATTCTTCTACATATTTTTGGTAAAAAAAAAAAAAAAACGCAATAAGCGTTCATTGATTGGTTTGCACAAAAGTTATAGCTTTTAAATAATACGGGATAGTTTTATGGCATTTTTATTATTAATTTTTTTTTACTAGTAATGGCGGCAACTTTTATCATGACTGCGACATTATGGCGGACACATCGGACATTTTTGACACATTTTTGTGTTACTAACTGTGGGGGGGTGTGGCTACGTGTAACTTGTCACTGATCTCTGCTCAGTGACCCTGTCACTAGGCAGAACGGGGAGATGTTTGTTTACATTAGCATCTCCCCGTTCGTCCTCTCCATGAGACGATCGCGGGTATCCCTGCAGCGATCGAGTCTGCTGGACCCGCGACCCGACTCACGGAGCTCCTGGCCAGTGCGCAATGCTGGAGGCGCACACGCAATGGCACGGCGGCAAATTCAAATGGATGTACAGGTACGCCCATTTGCCCAGCTGTGCCATTCTGCTGACGTACATCGGCGTGCGCCAGTCGGGAAGTGGTTAATATAAATGACCAATTATAGACTCAAATATGCATATAAACAACAAAGCTCCCAAATTACACAATCATCAAAGATCAATTGCAGAAAAAGTAAAAAATGTCAAAACAGTCCCATATATCATCCAGGTGGGTGGGACTGTGTGACGACATCACGCTGGGAGGGGCCAAGTGCCATCTTGCTGAGCTGACAAATCTACACTGTGTATATACATGCTGTGAATAGTCATCTGTATGTGTCTCTGCGCATTGTGAGTGTTACTCCTATTTATTAGTTTATTAAAAAGTCACTGGCAATATTACACTATTGGATCCTCATTGCATTTATCTCTTTGAACTTTTTTTATGCAAGAGCTGTGGAATACGAAGATGTTACCTGGGTGGTGCTGACCTATTTCCTATGTGATTAAAGCTTTTTTGACCACCTTGATAATTTTAAGGGGTCAACTACATCAGGTGAGGAGACACCCGACTGGGCACATGGGTGATACACTTTGGTAGCAGAAACACGACTAATGGGAAGAAGCGGGTGGAACACATATGCTCTTTTGGCAGTCGGCTTCAACATGTTTTCCAGCGTGCTTTAGAGGCCATTCTGAATTCATCGAATGTTTCTTTATGCGGATCTCTAAGTTTCATTGACTTACACTTGAGGTATGTTATATTTGCAGCTATTTAATGTTGCTCATCTCACCATTTGGTAACAATATTAGATGTAGATTAGATATACAGCATGCCCATTTACACTAGCGTATATTGCTCTGAGCTGAATATAGTGTGCTTTGTAGCATTATCATTATAATTATTAGTTCTACTATATACTTTTTAACCATTTTTTGTGTTTTTTTTCCTTTCTTTTTTTCTAATTGGTGTGTCATGTGGAGTAGTTATGGCGCTGCCCTTGTGGGGTTAGAAAACTTTTTTTTCTATTAGTGGATAACTCCACTATATATTACCTGGTGTACATAATTCCTATAGATCTACAGTATTATTCTTAAAAATTATATTAATGAGCGAAACAAAAAAAAAAAAACCTATATGTACCAAAATAACGTGAGTGTTTTAGATCTGGAATCTGTGACTGGTACTCGGTTACTAATAATCACATTGTAATAAAAGTGAAATATCAACATAAAATTATTTCCACAAAGTGCATTTGTGCTAAACCAGTGCTATAAATGTCATAAATTGACTGCTGCTAAATCATACAGAATCATACAAAATGTCCAGTGCTATGAATTCCATAAAGTGACTGGTGCTAGATCATACAAAATCATACTAAATATCCAATATAAAAGGTGACTGATGTGTTTTTAACCAGTAATCTTGGATAGGAAAAGTTCCATTAATGAAAAAAAAAGTTATTTTTGGAGTATTTTAGGATGTTCAATCTCTGAGAAACAGATTTCTGTGGGAAAACTTCTTATCCAGGTGCTGGCTTTTTAATTAGTGCCTTATCTGCATGCTCTGATACTGCTTGCATTCACTGGATTTTATTTCCCCTGCAGGGGTGCAGGCAGTCACAGTATCTGCCACTGTGTAGCAATCATAGATGTCTCCAAACTTACTTTCCGTGTTGTTTTGATGCATTACATATAAAAGAAAGGAGGGATACCCATAGCGTAAGACCGTATAGGAACTTTTATTAAAGCTTAATAACACTGTGGTACTCACATTTTCAATGATAAAAATGAGCATGAAAAAGATATCAAAATCGCTTTGCTAGAGGTGCTGCAAGACGTCCGTAAGCCCGCCCTACGCGCGTTTCGTCATCAGACTTCTACTGGGGCGTTCATCTTGCTACACCTCTTCAGTTTAAATAGTGTGCCATGTAATGGGTGCAATTACGTGCTAATTGCTCGGCGGCCATTTTGGTGTAGATTTTGAAGACCGGAGCCTAATGGGTTTAATCTTTAAGCTGTTTTGGCAGCCATTTGTTTGAAGATATTGCAGACCGAAGCCTAAGTAGTGCGCCTGCGCATTCATGTCAGTGGGAGAAGATGTGGTCCAAGCTGTCAGCAAAGGACGTCACCCTTCAGCGCTCGGCCACACTCACTCGTCTCTCACTTACTGCTGAGATTTAAGCCAGCATCCGGGTCGGTGACAACCCCGAAGCGCTGCTGATTGATTTTTTTTATAAGATTTTTATATATGCACATACTGGCCACACATTTAACCTGTAATGTGCCGATTCAGCACATCATAGCCAAGAGATAAACAGACAATTTAATGTTACAAATAATGACACAAAATTTTTTAAAATAAAATAAAATAAATTAAATTAAAATGCAAAGGTATACCTCAATTCTGTCTGTGTTTATTTGTGTATATTGAACCTGGCATTTGTATATTATGCTATTCTAATACTTTGGTTTTAAAGGGGGATCATTAGTGTGTGTCCTATAGCCAAAATCCGTGATCGGGGTCGTCATTAGGTATTGTAATAGAAACATTTTTTTATAAAAAAATTTTTGTATGTATATTTATGGTGGGGGGATCATCATATCCAATTTTGTATATGTATTTGTGACAGACCTAGCCGGGACAGAGGCTGTTGGAGAGGACTGAATGCAAGCCTCTTGCCTTTTGATTATGGGCCCTGGATTTTCAATGGAACAATACTCTTTGTGAGGTGAATTAGAAATCCAGTCTGAACTGTACTAATCGGACTCAGTCGAGTATATATGTATATATTGTATGTTGTTTGATTCTGTTGGGGACTACTTGCTGTGATCATTGGGGATTTGTGTCCCTGCAGAGGGAGGGGGGATTCCTCCAGCAGCCCCCTGCTGATAAGACTGATTCATACTGTTGGGAAACATACTGTGAGGAGATGCTGGTGTAATCAACTCCAACTACCTGTGTTTATGTTAATTGAATGAGCTGATCACATTGTCCTCTATACAATGTAGGAGACGGGACGACTCCTATTGGAGCTGCTGCTAGTGTGAGAAAATATCCTGTGATAATTAACTCAGTCTGGGCAATAGGTCATGTCTCAGTCACCTAGGCTGTATAAAGGATTAGTTAATTAGCTCATGTTAATTAGGTTAATTAGGTTACGTTTGTATTGTTAGAGTAATATGAGCAGGAGGGGGGAACCTCATCTTCTCCTGTATATAAGACTGTATTCAGGTTCTGAATAAAGTGAGTTCATGTTAGCATCTAAGCAAGTGTCGCCTTGTTTTGTGCTCAGAGAGGTTGGAATACCTGATATCTGTATACAGACTGGGAGGATGTGGTATATGACGGAAGCACTCAAGCGGAGTGTGGGACGTTCCGTGACATTGGTGGCAAGCAGCGGGAAAGCTTCCTGCAGTCTGGGAAATCTAAACCTCCACCTGGATCCAAGATCAGGATAGCAGACTTCAGTCACCCCAATGGAGATATGGACCTGGCATCAGAGTTCCCGGGACTGCTGCGGATCATCCTTTCAACATACACCAGGACTGTGTCTGAGGATGAATACCTGGGGCTCAGGCAGCAGATTCGGGTGGAGCTCTGGATTGGAGCCCTCCAGCTCGCTGGTATAAAACAGGGCAAGTGCTTTCCAACCCAAGAGCAACGGGCCAGTGACCAATGGGCATTGCGGATGGCATTCCTGGGAGAGCGGCCCCAGGAGCAATGGGTGACTGAGTTGGACAGGCTGGTCCAGCAGGAGATAGAGCTGGACAATCATTATCGGGCTCTGCAATGGCACGCAGAGCAGGGATGTTTAGTGGAGACAACAGAATGCTCTCCGGATGGATATGACTTTGGAGGCCCTGGATTGCTGTGGGAGAGCCTTACAGATCATTTTATGTTTGGCGATGAAGGGGAACCTGACCTTGAGGACCTGCAAGAATATAGAGAGGCTATGCTTGGTCTTGCAGGGGTCTCAGAGCTCAACCCTGATCTGGACCATTTGCTAAGGAAGGAACAGCATCTGGAAAGGGCATACAGGAAACTGCTAGAACACGTTCAGCAGCATGCCAGAGAATCGGCAGTGGAAAATCCGGAGATTGCCGTCCCCAAACCTGAAGTGCTGACAACAGGACAGAGCTCTGCTAACCTCTGCCCAGAAATGATAGCATCTTCTGGGTTCCATGGACAGGAGATGGTGAACCTTAATCCCCAGACATCAGTTGCAGAGACATGGGATTTGATAGACTTTTCTGCTGAGGAACAACAACCTGATGAGCCTCCAGCAGAAGAGCTGCTATCAGGGCCAAAGTTCACTGTGCTCTGCCCAGCACCAAAAGTGGCTTCGGCCTTCTTGAGAGAAGAGGTAGTCGGCCTTTCTCCCACAACACTGACAGGGACATGTGATTTTCTGCCAGCAGCATCTATGGAGTTAAAACAAACTTCTTTAGCTGAACATCTGGTAACTGAACAGAGGGTCCAAGACCTCTGTCCCACACTTTTACCAATTCCAGAGACTGGGGATTTAATAGACGTTTCTGTAGAGGAGGAACCACCTGGCAAACCCCCAGCAGAAGTGCTGGCAACCGGACAGAGGGTCCAAGACCCCTGCCCCACACCTGCAGCAATTGTGGAGGCCCAAGGTGAGGAGGTGGCAGTCTATCGCGAGCTGCAGATCAGGATCCAAGGA
This sequence comes from Lithobates septentrionalis, assembly GCA_037952835.1. Taxonomy (NCBI): domain Eukaryota; kingdom Metazoa; phylum Chordata; class Amphibia; order Anura; family Ranidae; genus Lithobates; species Lithobates septentrionalis. The sequence continues at coordinate 801,939 of JBBDGP010000707.1, forward strand.
GAGAATGCAGTCATCACCTCACAACTGCAGCTTGATCTGGTGTCAGTGGATGGGGCTTCAGTCCCCACCTGTATACCCCAGGGATTCTGGGCAGTCGGCCCAGATCCCCAACAGCAGGATGGAGTGAGGGAGAAGGGCCAGTCCGGGCCTCTCCCCAGTGGCGGATATGTTCTCTGAGAGAGGCAGAGGTTGGCTGGGTGAGTAATACTCTGTTTGGAACAATTTGTTTTGGGTACTGTGTGGGTACAGGCAGTAGAGGACTGGAACTATGGACTAACTTCGGAGTCAACCCATCTGGGGTCTCCTCCTGTGTTAGTCTCCTGCCGAAAGGGGAGAAATGTGACAGACCTAGCCGGGACAGAGGCTGTTGGAGAGGACTGGATGCAAGCCTCTTGCCTTTTAATTATGGGTCCTGGATTTTCAATGGAACAATACTCTTTGTGAGGTGAATTAGAAATCCAGTCTGAACTGTACTAATCGGACTCAGTTGTGTATATATGTATATATTGTATGTTGTTTGATTCTGTTGGGGACTCCTTGCTGTGATCATTGGCGATTTGTGTCCCTGTAGAGGGAGGGGGGATTCCTCCAGCAGCCCCCTGCTGATAAGACTGATTCATACTGTTGGGACACATACTGTGAGGAGATGCTGGTGTCATCAACTCCAACTACCTGTGTTTATGTTAATTGAATGAGCTGATCACATTGTCCTCTATACAATGTAGGAGACGGGACGACTCCTATTGGAGCTGCTGCTATTGTGAGAAAATGTCCTGTGATAATTAACTCAGTCTGGGCAATAGGTCATGTCTCAGTCACCTAGGCTGTATAAAGGATTAGTTAATTAGCTCATGTTAATTAGGTTAATTAGGTTACGTTTGTATTGTTAGAGTAATATGAGCAGGAGGGTGGAACCTCATCTTCTCCTGTATATAAGACTGTATTCAGGTTCTGAATAAAATGAGTTCATGTTAGCATCTAAGCAAGTGTTGCCTTGTTTTGTGCTCAGAGAGGTTGGAATACCTGATATCTGTATACGGACTGGGAGGAAGTGGTATATGACGGAAGTACTCAAGCGGAGTGTGGGACGTTCCATGACAGTATTGCTGGGTGATCTTTATCTAAATTTAGGCTTAGTTTAGGATTAGTTTGGAATGGAAATAGGATTCCGTGAGGTTGTTTTGTAGAAAGGGGATTGGGAAATCAGGGTGTGTTTTCTCATGTTTGCACTGGGGAATAGTTTAGTTTTAAAAATATACTAAAAAAATGGGAAAATGTTATATATAAAAGTAAAAATTAAAATAAAATACTTGGGTTTAGGTTGCTTATTCGTAACTTTAAAAATTTGTAAGGAAACAATTTAAATCCACATCTATATTCATTCCCACTGGTTGGAGGGTGTCCAATAGGAAGATCCATTTGGTCTCATTTTGTGAGATTTTGATTTTTTTTTGTTCTCTCCCCTCCAGTGTCCTTTGATTTTATCAATCGCATAAAATACCATGCAGGATGGATCTTTGTTATGGAAGTCTTTAAAATTTCTTGAGACGCTATGCTTATGATATCCATTTTTAATGTTTGTTATGTGTTCCCTGATTCTGAAGTGTAACTGTCTTGTTGTCCTATCCACATATTGTATGTGGCATGGACACTCCAGTACGTAGGTCACATGAGTGCTGTTACAGGTTATGAGCTCTTTAATATTATATTCTTTTGCATTATTTGCTGATCTGAATGTTGTTATTTTCCTGTTAGTTTTTTTTTTTCTGCTCTTACACGGTAGGCACTTTCCGCATTTAAAAAAACCTTTCAGATTTTTTATTATTTTGATCTGCTTTGGTGGATCCAAGGCGTTATGCACTAATTTGTTTCTGAGTGGTGGGGCTTTTCTGTAAATGAAACTGGGCTTTCTTGGTAGTATGGAGTTCAGAGTTTTATCCGAAAGAAAGAAATAAAGAAAGAAAATCCGGTGAGTGCAAGCAGTATCAGAGCATGCAGATAAGGCACTAATTAAAAAGCCAGCACCTGGATAAGAAGTTTTCCCACAGAAATCTGTTTCTCAGAGATTGAACATCCTAAAATACTCCCAAAAGAACTTTTTTTTCATTAATGGAACTTTTCCTATCCAAGATTACTGGTTAAAAACACATCAGTCACCTTTTATATTGGATATTTAGTATGATTTTGTATGATCTAGCACCAGTCACTTTATGGAATTCATAGCACTGGACATTTTTTATGATTCTGTATGATTTAGCAGCAGTCACTTTATGACATTTATAGCACTGGTTTAGCACAAATGCACTTTGTGGAAATAATTTTATGTAGATATTTCACTATGAAATGTGAATGTGATTATAAGTAACCGAGTACCAGTCACAGATTCCAGATCTAAAACACTCACGTTATTTTGGTACATATAGGTTTCTTTTTTTGTTTCGCTCATAAATATAATTTGTAAGAATAATACTCTAGATCTATAGGAGTTATGTACACCAGGTAATATATAGTAGAATTGTCCACTAATAGAAAGCGCCATAACTACTCCTGCTTTTTACCAAATTCTAATACATTCCACTTAGGTGGTATTGTATCTGTAGAGGCAGCAGCCCCATATCATAACTACACTCAACCACTGCATGGATTTACCCCATATATCTACCTGGTGTGTCATGTGACTTAGGAGATTTGACCCACCCTGTCAGGGGAGAAGCAAAGGAACTCTATGCTGTTACCATTGTACTATAAAAAGGAAGCAAGTAAGATCCAAAAAGTTTAGGCTTTGAGGAAGAGGGTATGGCCCACGAAATGCGTAAGCCATTAGGATCTTGAGTGATGCCCTCCCATGCCTCTGGAGCAAGTGGAGTAAATTAATTGATTTTAACAATTTGATATGCTTTGCTAGTCTGGACATGTGACTTGGGTGGTGCTGACCTATATCCTATGTGATTAAAGCTTTTTTGACCACCTTGATAATTTTAAGGGGTCAACCACAAGGGGTGATGCCCTCCCAAGCCTCTGGAGCAAGCGGAGTAAATGAATTGATTTTAACAATTGTATATAATTTGCTAGTCTGGAGATGTGACCTGGGTGGTGCTAACCTATTTCCTATGTGATTAAAGATTTTTTACCACCTTGATAATTTTAAGGGGTCAACCACATCAGGTGAGGAGCTACCCGACTGGGCACATGGGTGATGTGGTAGCAGATACACTTCTTTTTTTTTTTTTGGACACTAATAATCTGATTGGATGATATATGGGACTGTTCTCACTTTTTTCACTTACAACCTAATTGAATGATATATGGGATTCTTTTTGTGTTTATTCTGGACACTTAAAATCTAATTTGATGATATATGGGACTGTTCTCATATTTTTTCACAACCTAATTGGATGATATATGGGATTGTTTTCACTGTTTTTACTTTTTTCTGCACATGGTTTTTAATAATTGTGTAATTTATAAGCTTTGTTGTTTATATGCACATTAGAGTTTGGTAATTTATATGGAGCAATTCACTGTTAGTAGGTATACATTTTTGCAAAGATACTCCATTGGTGTCATAGTTACCAAATCCAAATGATGTTCTAGAGCTTGCAAGAAATGTGTTATCTGAGTATGACAATAGTTTTCCACACTAGATAGTTGATGTTTTCTTGAAAATTCTGTCTCAATAAGATGCCCCAGGCCCCAATCACTACAATAATGTGGCTATTTTTGAGAAATATGCTGATCAACATATTATAATCCAAATTGATATTGTTAGCAGCATCTATTCATCGTGTCACTATGAGATCCAAACTAACACTAATTGTGTTAAAACATATATATGTGTTGTAGCTTTTTTATTATTTTATAATAACCAAATCTGTGGTTGTTGGCAGATTCCATAAAAAAACACAAAACCATTAGTGTATATTTGTGTCCTGGGTCATTGACTTGTGAATCACAATAAGAGCCCTGGAGACTGTATTTTAAAAACAATTTAGAAATAATATCTTCCAAATTTCTGTGTTCAAATGTCAAGTTAATTTAAGGACTCATCCTCATGATGTTTAATAATCTTAGCTTGCAAGAACAAGCATTTAATAAACATATAAAAAGTTTCAAACAGCTTTTTTGAAGCCCTTAAAACACCCTTTAGTTCCAGCCTGAGAGTGCTGAATGTGAGTATTAACGTGTTTCTTTAGATTCATTTTAATTGAAAAGTGTTTAGTAGCTCTTAACTTTTTACAAACCTCAAGTGGATTCAGAAAACTTTAGGTCAGCATCAGCATTGTCTTGCAAATTCTTGCTAGAGCTGTTGCTCTTCAGATTAGCATCTATACATTACGTTGAGCCTAAAAGTTTACAGAAAGAAGATGATTCTGGTGTCAGTGTAATAAAGGTAGGAAGGCACAGTGAGGTCGTTTTACAAAAAAGAATAAAGCATTTTCACTTTACAAATTGATTTTTTACTTTGCAAAGTGAATTTTTACTTAGTGAATGTGCAAGTAAATATGCAAATAAAAAAAACAGGATTTTTGCTTGCAAACAATTGGATGATTCAAGTCAGCAGAGCTTTACGTCATTCACTAAGCTAAGTTACTTAGATTAGTGAAATAGGTAAAACTGTATTGACTTCAATCATTCAACCGTCCAATCATCCAACCATGTGCAAGCAAAAATCCATTTTTTTTCTTGCATATGATTGCATATTCTTTGCATCACTTAGCTTCACTTTACTCATTAAGCTTAGCCAATATTCACTTTGCAAAGTGAACATGCTCTATTTTACTACACCAGCATCACTACTGTACCTAACAGGAAAGGTTTTCTAGCCTGTGCAGTTGCTTGCCTTTCCAGAAAGTGACCAGCTAGAGGTATCTTGCAGTTCCCACAGTAATGAACTGATGCATTATCATCCCATAACTTTGGCACCAAGTCTTTTGAGCAGGAATAACAACCCGTGAACATTTTTTTTTAAAGGAGCCTAAAGGACATCTGAAAAAGTAGAAATACAGTTGCTTTACCTTCTTTTTAAATTCTACTTGTTTAGCTGACATCTACACTCCATTAGCTTCACTGAAGGGCAGGTGAGACATCAGGGGACGTTTAGACAAGGATATCCCATTAAAAAGAGCCTGTCACCAAAAAAAAAAAAAAAATAGTAAAAAAAAAATATCAAAAACTAAAGTTACATCCAAGCACTTACTATATTAGTGCTGCACAATATTTTTGTATACCATTCCTTTGCACATTAATGTCACTGTGACAAAATGTTAAAATAAACTATCAATAAGACACAATGTTAAAATAAACAATCATTAAAGCAAACAAACAAAAAATAATATTCAGTCCTTCAATAATAAATGTTTTGTGCAAATTCAAGTGCCCTTATTTATGATTTATTGTTCATTACTCAAATGATTGACACATTACATTATCTTCTGATATCACCAGTACCACGTGCATATTCCATCATATACTGTGCGATTCCCCTTCACCAACATATGTATACACTCTCACCTCCTTACAGTATATCAGGATTGGTATAATCAAGGTTACATTCCAGCTCAGGATCCCCTAATGAAGTCAAAAGATTGGTGATGTAATGCGTAGGGAGGGGCCGATGACATCAAGCCATTGAATCGGAAGTTTGCAAGCTGCCATTTTGTGAGTGACCAAGTAGTACATGCCTTAAGGGGAAATCAGCTTTTTATCTATAGTGCACCTGATGTGCACATTCTAATGTAAGTTTTTATTTTATCATTTCAATAAATATTGGTGGAAAGCATTTATATAAATTTGGAGGATTAATTTCTTAATGGGCACAAGGATGGATATGGATTAAGGTCTACCGGTAGCAGAGATCCTGAGCTGGAACGTAACTGTAGGTATATCAACCCTGGTGTATTTTGACCTAAAATAACTTCGGGTCAAATTAAGAAGGTGAGAGTATATACATATGTCAATTAAGGGGAATTGCACAGTATATGGTTAAATATGCATGTAGTGATGTAAGAAGATTATATAATGTGTCAATCATTTGAGTAGTGAGCAATCAATCATAATCAAGGACACTGATACTTGAATTTGCACAAAAGATTTATTATTGAAGGACTGCACATTATTTTTTGTTTGTTTGCTTTATTGATTGTTTATTTTAACACTGTCTTATTGGTAGTTTATTTTAACACTTTGTCATATTGACATTAATGTGCATAGGAGTGGTATACAAAAATATCATGTGGCACTAATATAGTAACACATGTTTATATGTATATGTGGGGACACATAAAGTGTGCAGCTCTGGGGGCGTGGCCTGGACGGAGACCGTGATGGCAGCATAAGCCAAGAGCTCCCGCGATCCGGGGACAGATCTTAGCTTGAAGGGGAGCCCACACCTCGACATTAGCATGAGCAGAACCACCCGGAGCTCCTCAACATCTCGTACCACAATGGACTCAGGTACGCAACTCAGTAGGAACATTCCTGACATCTTCCGTACCCAAAAACTGTCCGCACACGCGGTCTCGCAGGCCCAGGCGCCGGCCTCGCCTCTTGAACTGCCCGACATGCAGACCATGGGTACTCTTACTCCTACAACTGACACCGGGCGAACACACATGCTCAATCTGTTCGACCTGGAAAAAGTAGCGTTGGATATTAAAAGCACGGTGACAGCAGCTATTGATGACCTGAAATCGGACATGCAGGCGATTGCACACCGCATTGACACGGTAGAACAAACAACCCTGACTCACGCAGCGGCCATTCGCCAGGTTCAATCTGCCTATGATTCACAACTCTCCCAAATGTTTGACCTCCACAGGCATGTGGAGGACCTCGATAACCGTGGCCGCCGGCACAACATAAGAGTAAGAGGGATCCCTGAAAGTGTTGATCCAAACTCAGTACAGCAAACGTTATGTGCACTATTCAATGATTTAATAGGAAGACCTGCAGACTCACCTATTGATATGGAAAGGGCCCACCATGCTCTACGCCCCCAACCCAGGGAAAACGAACCACCTAGAGATATTGTGTGTTGTCTGGTGAACTTTACAATTAAGGAGGAAATTCTGTGGAAAGCCAGGGAAAGAGGTCGAGTAATTTTTAATGGGGCTGATATAAAACTATTCCAGGACTTGTCACAGATTACGCTACAAAACAGAAGAGCCCTAAGACCTTTATTGGATGCACTACGCACTAGGAACATTCAATATCGCTGGAAATTCCCCTTTGCCTTATCTGCGTCCACCAGGGGATGCTCTGCTATTCTTTGCACACCAGATGACCTGAAGAATTTCTGCGACCAGCTCGATCTCCCACGGATTGAACTTCCGGAATGGTATGACCTCTTCTTCCCCTCGGAACCATGGCATCCGGTTTCCCTTAATCCATCTCCGAAAGCACCACGCCAGAGATTACGTAGACGCAAGGCAGGATCGGCATCTCCGAAAGCACACTCATCCCGTCGAGATCTCTACCAACAAAGTCCCGCTCGTGCACCGCCGTCCCCCCCGGGACGCAACCATCTGGAGGATTGACTGTACCCACTCAGCCATGTCCTAACATCAGTGAGTTTTTGAATTAACCCCCGATGCACACCGCCCCTCCATTTTGTGCTGTGTACTATGCTACGCACCAGGAATGCAACCACTTGACATTCTCCGGCACCTTTCACCTTCATCTGATTCGTTCCTCCCCAGCTTCACCTTTCTGTTACACGCAGTGACTCCCTCATATCTCACAAGCCCGACAGGCCTACATCTGGAAAATAACAATCAGGCATCGAAGTACCAGATCCACAACTTTTTCCATGGAGACTCCCGTCATCTCAAATTGTTTTTCTCTTTTTTTTTTTTTTGTTTTGGTTTATTTGTGTTTATCCTACCATATTTTATAGGGCTTTAAATACCCTCTTCGATGGTCTAGGAACAGCAGGTCTTGCCTATTTTTTTCCATAATTGCCCATACTCAAAAATCACTCTGCCTTAATATTTTAAAGAGCAAAATACGATCTGCCTTTCTTCTTTCACTGTAAGATATGGACATGTACTTTCTCCTCACTCATTACTGTAGGTAATGCATGTACGCTATTAGTGGTCAGAAACAATGCATAAAGAATGATATCCTTATTGAAAACGAATATATGTATTTAGCGAAGGCAGACTTCCGGCTATGCTGATCATCAGGGACGTTGTTCTTGCCCGACCCGAGGTGTCCCTTCTGGGGGTTCCACCCTCTTACTTCAATCCTAATCACCTCCTGCACAGCCTGCCCATAAGGTGGGAGGGGGAGATCCCATTAACCCAGACGTCCCTGATCTCCAGTAAGCAAACCACCTATCTCAGGAGTTAGAACACATACAATGTACCTTATCAGATTACTGAGGCTCCCGAGGGGGGCATTGAACAAGCAATAGTCTTGCAATCACATTATTGCACATTATGACCCTTCAGTCTAAATGTTGATAAGTCTCTTACCCCCCCCCCCCTCCTTCCCTTCCCCCCTCCTTCCTTTCCCCCCTCTCTCCCTTTCCCCCTCCTTCCTGACCTCCCCATCCCTCCTTCCCCTCTCCCCCCTTGTCCCTCTCATTATCTCTCCTCATGGGATTTGCCATTTTAGTTTTTCTCTCAAGATGGTGACTAGCTTTCCGTTTAGCAGGAAATGTTTATGTTAGATAATTCTCCCACAGTGTGCATTGGATTGTTTTTGTTTGTATTCTTGTATTTGTTTTGGGAGTTTATACTGTTGTTTTCTCCCCCTTATCTGACACGCTTATTACATGGCTGAAATATTAAGTTATACAGCCCATAGGCTATACCTCCTTTTATGTTTATGTTTTTCTAAAAAATGCTAATTGTTCCTATTTTTGGGATCCTTTACTATGATCCCGGTGGTCCTATAGTATAGTAAAATGTTAAGTGGGCTCCCCACAAAACCACAGTTTACATTTCTTCTCCTAAGCGGAATAGCGGGTCTGTCCCCCGGCCCGCACCCGATCTAAGGTCCCCGTCTCTTTTCACTCCCCCACACAGCGAGTCCCTAAGGACACCAGCTGATACTCCAGGACTCTTTTCCCCTAGGTGAGGCAGATTTCCTAGCCTCACCTCTGGTGTGTTTTCTGCTCGGTTCTTTTCTTCTCTCTTACCCTTCCCTGTACTACCGTCCCCTCCCTCCCTCTCTTTCTCTCTTCCCCATCTCCTATTCCCATTTTTCCTTCCTTTCCGCTCCTACACCCCAGACTCACTCCCGCTTTATTACTCCTCACCCCCCCTCTCCCCCCCTTTTTTTTTTTTCTTTCCCTCTCCTTTTGCTTTTCTTCCTCTCCACTAATTCTCTTTCTCTCCTGCTCTGCCCCTAGGCTCCGGGGCTTGACTGGGCCCGCTCCCGCCCCCTCCTTGACGGCCCTCACACATTATCTACCACTCCTTGCCGCATTATACTTTGGTAGGGCTTGATCCCCAAGCGCAAACGGAGCGCAACCATGCAATCAAAACCATTAACCGAACTGTCTTTGACGCTAAAATGTATATCCCTAAATGTAAAAGGTCTTAACCTTCCTGAGAAACGCTCCCAGGTCTTGACATCACTTTCTAAACACAAAGCTCATTTTATTTTTTGCAAGAGACCCACTTCCGCTCCGACACAATACCTAAACTCGCATATCACATATATCGATCGGCTTACCATGCCACCAACCCAGATGCCAAAACAAAAGGCGTCTCAATATTAATCTCCAAACATGCAAACTTTCTTCTTTCAGATTCATTGATTGACCCGGCAGGCAGATATATCTTCCTCAAAGGGAAGTACGCAAACAAACCAATAACATTGGCAAACGTTTACTGCCCCAATGAACACCAAGTTTCCTTCCTAAGAGATACCTGTGATCGTCTGGTGTCCTTCCAGGAGGGCCTAGTTCTCCTTGGAGGAGATTTTAACGTTCCCCTGAACCCACTATTAGATTCTTCCTCAGGCTCATCTGCCCTACCATACAGAGCTCTACGTCAGATCAAAACCCAATTACAAAACCTGACCCTTCACGATACATGGCGCACATTATCACCCACAGTAAAAGATTACACATTTTTCTCTGCACCGCATCAAAAGTATTCTAGAATCGATTATTTTTTCCTCTCCCAATCTGACCTTCCATTTTTAAAACAATCTACGATAGAACCAATGTTCCTATCAGACCATCACCCAATTACGGTTACACTGTCCTTCCCCGAAACTCAACCACAAACTAAAACGTGGCGCTTTAACCCTTCACTGCTCGGGGATCCGGTTTCCCTAGACCACATATGCACGTGCATCCTCAACTATTTCGCTGAGAATTTGTCACCTGAAATCTCTCCTATCTCCCTTTGGGAGGCTCACAAGTGTGTGGTCCGGGGAGAGCTGATTGCTCTGGCAGCTAAAACCAAAAAATTGAACCAAGAACTTGTTAATTCTCTCATTGAAACAATTAGATCCCTAGAAAGAACACACAAACGAACGCAAGCAGTTGCTACTTTACAAGAGCTATCTCACGCACGCGCTCTTCTTAAAATAGAATTAGACAAACGCTCTGGCAGGCGTTACATCCTTGGCCAGAAGATCTTTTATGAGCAAGGGAACAAATGCGGCCGTTTGCTGGCACGCTAGGTCCAATCTGCTAAAACCTCTACCAGAATACACCACATACGCAATTCCAAGGGAGATCTTCTGATCAGGAATGACGAAATCGCTAGGGAATTTGAGACTTTTTATTCAAAATTATACAACCTCCGTCCTGAACAAATGCCTCAGAACGTCCAGAAAGCCCGCTCTGATCTCATTAAATCCTTCCTCTCCAGATATAGCCCCAAGCCAATATCTCTCCAACTTAAGCTAGAACTTGACAAACCCATATCTTTAACTGAAATAGAAGTGGCAACTAAACAAATGAAGCTTGGCAAAAGTCCTGGCCCCGACGGTTACTCTCTCCAATACTATAAAACATTTGCGGACATTCTCTTCCCTACACTCCTGACCACATTCAATGCCTTAGCTGATGCCCAATTTGATCCTTCTAGAATGTTAGTGGCCCACATCTCTGTCATACCCAAAGAGGGTAAAGACCCATCATCAGTCGCGAACTACAGGCCAATATCCCTACTAAACGTGGACATCAAATTGTACGCAAAAATTCTTGCTAATAGACTACTCCCCTTAATACCAAATCTTGTATCTCTTGACCAGATAGGGTTCGTCCCGGGTAGAGAAGCCCGAGATAATGTAATCTGCACATTAAACTTACACCACTGGATATCTACCACTAAAACCCAGGGATTTCTCCTTTTTCTTGACACCGAGAAGGCGTTTGACAGGGTGGCCTGGGACTACATGCGCGAAACTCTTTCAGCGATTGGAATTGGAGATCGTTTGCTTTCCTCCATTATGTATTCTGGTCCGTCCGCTGCAGTTAGAGTTAACGGCCTCCTGTCAGACGCCTTCCCTGTAAGGAATGGCACACGTCAGGGCTGCCCTCTATCACCACTTCTTTATATTCTCACCTTAGAACCCTTCCTCAATAAACTAAGAAACAACCCTGATATTCAGGGCATTGTGGTAAAAGGGAGAGAGTACAAGGTAGCGGCATTTGCCGATGACATTTTGCTCTCATTACAAGCACCCCGTGTCTCGCTGCCAAATCTTCTACATGAGATTGACCTTTTTGGCAAAATATCCAACTTAAAAATCAATCACACTAAATCACAGGCCCTGAATATCTCTCTTCCCCCCCAAGAAGTGACTAGTTGTCAAGAATCCTTTCCGTTTCAATGGCATAAAAACGCCCTCACCTACCTAGGGATACAGATCCCACCCCACTTATCAAACCTATACGTATTGAATTTCCAGGTAGCCCTTCTTAAAGCCCAAAATTTTTTTAAAGAATGGAAGACGTTAAATGTTTCCTGGTTTGGGCGAGCAGCCCTGATCAAAATGCTTATCTTACCGCGCCTACTATATCTAATGCAAGCAATACCAATAGCTCTGCCAACTAACTTTTTTTCAACATACCAAAAAATTTGCTCGGCATTTTTATGGAGAGATTCTCCCCCCCGCATTAGATACTCTAGACTCACCTTATCTAAATCCAGGGGTGGAATAGGATTGCCAGATCTGGGCAAATATTATAGCGCATGCCACCTTACGAGGATAGCGGATTGGAATATCCACACCCTCAAGAAATCCTGGATTGCCCTGGAAAATGCCGTATCACATCTTTCCTTAGACTTACTCCCGTGGTTACCCCATAAGCATTGGCCACAATCAATAACGACACATCCACTAATCTATCCGTCCCTATTAGCATTTAGAAAGGCCTCAATCAAGGGAAATTTAGCCTCAATCCCAGGCCCCTTAACTACGTTAAGAGGAAACCCTGCTTTCTCCCCGGGTTCCCACACCAACTTCCTGCAGAAAGAATGGCCACATGAAGATGTCCTAGTTACGCATTTCTATCAGGATGGGAAAATCATGTCCCTAGAAAAACTCATAGAAATATCCAAAACGTCAGCGTTTTCCTTCTGGACCTATAGACAAATCAGACACTTCCTGGAAACTCACATCAATCAAACTCATGGGATTAAGCAGCTCACTCAGTTTGAAACCTTGTGTCACCGCAAAATCCCACAAAGACACCTCATCTCTCTTTTGTATACTTTGCTTAATGAACCCTTGACACCTAACATTTCACCCTCACAGATTTCATGGAATAGGGACCTATCGACACCCTTCACAAATGAGGAATGGAATATGGTCCATGAATACATACACAAGGGCTCATTGAATGTTACTACTCAAGAGAACGGGTATAAGATAGCTACCAGGTGGTATAGAACCCCCTCAAGACTCCACAAATTTACGCCCTCTATTCCCAACACCTGCTGGCGATGCGGAGTGGAAGTGGGTACTATGCTCCATGTATGGTGGGACTGCGCAATCCTCCAACCCTTTTGGAAGGAGGTTCATAATTTAATAGCACAAATTACCACATTTACTCTCGATTTTACCCCAGCCCAATTTCTTTTACACCATACATCCTTACCCAAACAAAGTTACTTCAAATCTTTAGCGATGCATCTAGTTAATGCTGCTAGACTATGCGTCCCAAAACATTGGCAATCGACTTCCGTTCCATCAATCGGTGAATGGTTTGCAAGAATTTCCAAAACAAAAGACATGGAAGAGCTCATTCATGTTTCTCAGGATAGGGTTCAGAAGTTCACGGTTATATGGTCCTGTTGGATACATTTCACGACCACCTAGAGATACCGCCAGTATCTTCCAAAGGTCTCCCTACAAACATAGTTACTTCCAACCAGGAGGGCTGTTCCTGCCTTTGCCTTCCCCTCTGGCCCTGGGGGGGGCGGGCTCGGTTGCACCCCGGAGCCATTCTCTTCTGCTTCCATCAGTCTCACCGCCCACCTACTACCCTCTTTATTCCCCTTTCACTTTTACATACACCTTACTTCTTACATTCTCCCTCTCCCTTTTCTTTCTTATCTCTTTCTACTCTCATTGACCCATAATTCACTCTGGACTCCCATATCCATCTTCCTGGTGGTCTATCCATTTTCCCTCTCCGTCACCTCTTCCTTATTATACCCTTTCTCATTTGCCCCCCTTTTTCTCTTCTTTTTGAGTATTACATCCCCCCTCTCTTTTTCTCCTTCCTCTTTCCTCCCCTTCTTCCCTTCTTCCCTTTTTTTCATCTCGCTTTCTCTCTGCCTTCTCTTCTCTTTCATCCCTTTTTTTTCTTTTTTCTCTTCCTCTTTTTTATATCATTCTACTTTCCTCTCCTCTGTCAGCAACCCTTGTATAATTGTCTCATTTTTTATACTCCAAGATGAGGGTCTCCACTTGTCGAATGTGAAACTTCAGGACACTCAACACTTATGCCCGGGGGGGTCTCGACTTTCTTTGAGCCCTAAACCGGGCCTGGCCTGGTGCTCAATTCCCCCCTTAATACTCACCGAAAGATGATGTGAGTGGGGGGAAATTTGTGTTCTGCCCTGGGGGACATGTATCAATAGAAAAAAAGTTTGTGAAAAATGTAATTTTTAAATGAGCAGTGATTTTTTTGATTTTTAAAGTGAAAGCCTAAAAATGAATCTGTACTATGTCTAGAATCTGCTGCAGCAATAATTGCATTTATAAAGCCAAAAAAATGAAATTTTCCCTGCAAGCTGCTTTTACTTTACTCAGCAACAGCTGGGGAGACAGTGTGTATGATAAGGCCACAATGTAGTGCACTGGGAACAAGATTAGAGTTTTTTGGATACATTCTGGTGTCACTTTGACTTTGTATAGAAGTAACAGGTGCGTAAAAATGAGTCTTTAGGTGTTGGTGGTGCCTTCCCACCATAACTCTATAGAGGTACTCTTGATGAAAGCAAGAATTGGCCTTGCTGTAAAAAATTGCAATGATATGCACCTGTCAAACAGGTGCAGAAAAATTTCTCTTTGGGTGTCGGGGCGCCTTCCCACCATAACCCTATAGAGGTTCTCTTGATGAAGGCAAATAAAATTGCAATGATATGCATATGGTTGGTGTTTTTGCCATGTTTGATGTGCCTGAGACACAGTCTGCAGATAGCAACAGTGCAATCTGCTGCAGAAGTGCTGAAAAAGGCCCAGACAGCTGCGCTTTGGGGATTGGGCTGGGAAATAACAGCTGCAGAATGAGATGGAATAGAGTGGCTGCTCTCTACTCTTTCTTGATGTCGGCCTCCTTGGGGTTGTGCTGCCTCACCTTGAGTTTCCTCCTCTGCTCTATCTGGCAGCCAAGTCGCATCAGTGAACTCATCATCATCTCCATCAACTTGGCAATACGCTGCGGCTTGGGGAACATGAACGCCAATTTGTCTACCAGTGTTCCTCCCTCTCTCTAGGCTCATGTTCCTGTCATCCTCAACCTCAGAACCAACATCTGAATCCAGTAATGGCTGGGCATCATCAAGGAGCAAGTGGCTGAACCTGTGGTCAAATAACTCAGCTGACTCCTCAATGGCTGATGTTGGGGCTATGGCAGGAATAGATGTGGACAAGGAGGCAGGTTTATCTACTCTGACAACTGCAGGGGACTACACACTTGGCTCTGCTTGTGTGACAGAGGATGAGGAAGATAAGGAAGGTTTAGTAAGCCAGTCCACCACCTCCTTTGCATGCTGTGGCTGGATAGCATGGGCATGATGGCCCTGCCTGAGGACTGACCACCACGTCCACCTTTTCCTGTGGACACATTTGTTGCTGGCCCCCTTACAGTGCCAAGGGAGAGTCTGCCTCTCCTTGTTGTCCTCCCAGACATTATTGGGAGGGAGGGGGCGGTGCTTATAAGCAAATGTAAAAAAGAAATGAAATCTGTACGTAGATGCACTTTAATCAATGTAAAGAGGTGTTTGGTGCACTTTATTTGAGTACTCACACTACACAGACACACTCCACGGATACACTATAATATACTGCAATATAATGCGCCAAATGTACAGTGACGCACAGAACTATATGGCGTTAAACTGGCAGTAACGTACACAAAAGTAAATGGTGTTAAACTGGCAGTAATGCACAAAACTATATGGCATTACACTGGCAGTAACGCACACAGAACTCTATACCATTAAACTAGCAGTGATGCACAAAACTATATGGCGTTAAACTGGCAGTAACACACACAGAAGTAAATGGCGTTAAACTGGCAGTACCACACAGAACTATATGGCGTAAGACTGGCAGTAACACACAAAACTACATGGCGTTAAACTGGCAGTAACGCACACAGAACTATATGGTGTTAAGTCCTGCCCTGTCCTCATCACAAATGACATCCTCAGAGGAAGCATTGAAACAGATGAGAGAGTCAATTTCTTCTCCCCTCTCATATCTATATCCCCTCCCATATCTGGCTCCCCTCCCATATCTATAATAAACAAGACAAGCAAACAGTTGAGGTTTGATGGCTCGTTACTCAGGCTCTGATTGGATTTTAGCATTGGATCTTAGCATTGAAGCACACTTCCACTGTGGCTAGTGCTCAGCTTCATGGTTTCCATAGCCTCTTCTCACCTTGATTTTAAAATAATTACATAAATAATAATAATATTAAGATAAAAAAAAAAAGAGACGGTAAAATGTGTGTAAATTAATTGGCAATAGGGACAATATGTAGACAACAAATGTGCTCTATCACTTTGCATGGACATATGTGCAGTCCTAGAGTACCCCCAACCTCATTCTGTACTCAGAATGGACCATGCCCTCCTCCCCTATTCCCAAGATACACTCCTGGCATTAACACATGTGTGTTAATGCAACATGTTATCGTGTGTAAAGGCATGTTGCAATAAAGCAGCCTATTCATTTGGAATCAGGCTTACCTACTTTAATTCAGCACATGCCATGTGTAATGTGATGTGTTGCAGTGCAAGTGCATTGTTTGCTATTGTAAAAGAGCTTTGGGGTCTGTTTTATCCTGCTTTTCTGTATGCATGTAAATAGGCCCAAAATGCTGGGTCTTGATGACATTAAGTAATTATAAGACTGTTACATGGGTATTTGTAAACAACAAAGATTTGTCAGTATCAAACAATGTTATAGTTTATCTTGGGTGCTCTCTGGAACCGAGGCTTACATAGCTAGCTGAAAGAAGTTACAATTCTTTTATCTGAAATCTTTTCTGTGATAATTCCAGTCTAATATGCTCTGGATAGAATGTTATACTATTGGTATTTCTATCAAGCAGAAAATCTCTCTGAATTTTGGCATCATTGTTAGTAACTCTCAAAGCATTTTTCAAGATGGCTGAACTGTATCTCTGAACAAGAACAATATGCCAACAAAACTTCCAATCCAATTACTGCTTTTAATTTTTTTATTTTTATTTTTTTGAAAAATATTTATTGAGTTTTTACAATAAACAGTTGTACATAACAATTGTAAATCATGAACATACAAATGCTCTAGGCAGCAAATTAATATTATACCTAAACATAGGTAGGGGGAACGTGGGGGGGGAGCAATTCACATTTACCATCTTATCAAGGTCGTACTACAATAAAATGCCTGAAAGGCTCTAACTTATTCCTTTGTACCTTAAGGAGTGGAGGCTACGTTCAGACATATCTATCTAGATAACCTACATTATGGTCTAGTTACAACAGTTGAGCTAAATGATACTGGTAATACTGGGGTGAGATAAATGAGTATAGTGGATGTCAAAGAGCATTATGAGGTTGTAAACATCTTACGGTGGTTTAAAAGTCGAGGGGTCAAGAGCTGGAGATAGTTTGAGTTTGCCAAGTGTGTTGGTAATATCTCTCTTTAGGTACCAATCTGTATAACGGAATGGGTGCATTATGTCTTGCATGGCCTGTGGAGTGAATGTTGTTTCCATATATCTTCTCCATCTTTTGAAAAAACGTGAAGTAGAGCGGAGGTTTGTTGTGATGGTGTCCAATCTTTCCAGGTAAAAAAGTGACATCATGGCTTTTTTGAGCGCCGGTAGATTAGGAGGTGTTGCTGTGATCCAATGAGACATAATGGTCCTACGGGCAACTAGGAGACAAAAATGGGCCCAATGTGGTATATCTTGTAAGTCCATTGCTGACGAAGGGGAGGATGATGATGGTATACTGAACGGGCATAGGACACAGTCCTTAGTTATCCGTGTTTTATTGATTTTGTTAATGTAGGCTATCACAGCATTCCAAAAACTGGTGATGGCAGTGCATTCCCAAAGCTGGTGAAGTAGTGTGGGACGAGGCGTTGAGCACCAGGGACATTGCGCTTGAGATGGATCTGCTTTGTTGAAGCGAAATGGGAAGTATGCTCTGTGAATGATTTTAAACTGCGTCTCACGCCACGTTTCCGATGTTGTAAGTTTGCGGATATTCCTGTAACCCTCAAGGATTTTTTCCGGCAAGTCGACTTCACCCAGTAAGTGAGACCATTTTTGGAATGGTTTAAGGCCGTATTTCCATGTTTGGTGTTGTATAAGGTGAGAGTAGATACTGGATATAGAATAATATTTGCTCTGAAGTATATTGTCGATGAAAGATGGTTGAAAAGGATCGGACTCTGACCCATAGCAAGATCTTAAATAATCAGCAAGTTGGTGATAAAAGAAGATGTGCGTTGGTGGTAGTGAGAATTCCGGAGCTAGGGTTTGGTATGGTTTGAGTTTACTTGTTTTGTCTTGGTATAGGGAGGTTATGTTCGTTAAGCCCCTGGTTTTCCATTGATGGAAAGCTTTATGTAAAGTGGATGGTAAGAACATAGGCTTGCCTTGTATTTTTAAGTGGCGAGAGATGCTCGATGGCAGTCCAAGTAGTTTCCTGACCTCTCTCCATGTGACAACAGTGTCCCTGAAAAGTACACTTGTTTTAAGGTGGGAAGGCAGTTTATTAGGATTAGAGTGGAGGATGGGCGAAAGATCATACGGGGATGCCATAGAGTCTTCTAGTGCAAAATTGCACGGGAGACACAATTTTTGAAGCGCGATGCGTGTTTTTTTTTTTTGCGAGACCATAAGAAAGCTGTTAACGCTCTCTGGATTTTTTGTATATCCGAGTGTTTTAGTAAGAGAGGTATGGTCTGCATTGGGTAAAGCAGGCGCGCAAATGACACCATTTTAAAAAGGTGACATCTCCCAAAAAGCGAGAGGGGGAGGGCCCCCCACGCCTCCAACTCCTTAACAATTTTAGTTATCAAGGGGGGGGTAATTAAGTGAATATAAAGAAGATGGTTCCCGTCCAATACGAATACCTAAGTAGGTAATATGTTGAGATGCCATGGCAAGCGGGGATAGGTGTTTCCATTTACCAGATAGGCGTGGGTGTAATGCCAACACTTCACTCTTATCAAAGTTTATACGGAAGCCAGAGCAGAGTCGAAAGGCCGCAAAGAGTTGTTTGAGTCTGTCAAAGTCTGATACGGGGTCAGTAGAGAATAATAGTATGTCGTCAGCAAACAGGGCGGAGCAGAGAGTTTGATTTCCCATAGTGATGCCACTAACCCCCTCAGATGAGTTGAGTATTCTGGATAGGGGTTCAAGAGCAATGTTAAACAATAGCGGGGACAGGGGGCAACCCTGTCGCGTTCCCTTTGCTAAGGGGATTGTGTCAGAGACAAAATCCGGGGTGACAAGACGTGCCATTGGGGAGGCATACATTTGTAGTAAAAATCACATAATCTGAC
Organism: Lithobates septentrionalis; assembly: GCA_037952835.1. Taxonomy (NCBI): domain Eukaryota; kingdom Metazoa; phylum Chordata; class Amphibia; order Anura; family Ranidae; genus Lithobates; species Lithobates septentrionalis. The sequence goes on from JBBDGP010000707.1 coordinate 821,154, forward strand.
CCGAAAAGCCGAATTGTTCCATTACATTGAAAAGCCAGGTGAAGCCTATGTTGTCAAAGGCTTTTTCCGCGTCGAGGGACATAATAGCGACGTCTCGGTCGGGGTGTGTTTTGGCATATTCTAAAGCCATTAAGACTTTACGAATGTTTGGGGTAGCTGAGCGTCCAGAAACAAAACCTGATTGGGCTGGGTGTAATAGGGATGGAAGTAGGAGAGCTAAGCATGATGCAACTATTTTAGACAGGATTTTTACATCGAGATTAATTAATGAGATTGGACGATACGAGCCTGGGAGTAGGGGATCTTTACCTTTTCTTGGGGATTAATTTGATATGAGCCTGCGTCCCTGTGGGAAGATAGAGGCCTCCCTCCCACATGGCTGCATACACATGTTTCAGGGTGTCTGGTATAAAGTCAGTTGTTAATTTGAAAAATTCTGCAGTGTACCCGTCGGGGCCTGGAGCTTTGGCAGATGCCATGGATTTAACCGTATGTCGTATGTCGTCTACCGTAATAGGAGCATTGAGGGCCTCCAGTTGTGCAGTTTGAAGTTTGGGCAGATGTATCTTGGCTAGCAAAGCTTCCGCCGTAGGTTGATCGGTTGGGTCAGCTTGATATAATTCAGTGTAGTACTCTTCAAGTATTTTGCTAATTTCGGCAGGCGAGGTAACCAGTGAGCCGTTTGCATTTCTCATGGTAGAGATGTGTGTAGGACGTCTAGGTCCTGAACATAATTTGGCCAGCAGCCTGCCCGCTTTGTTACCAAACTTGTGAAAATGCAGAGTAGAGTATGATGTTTTAGCAGCTTCGTAATGTTCTGCCCAAAGATCAAAAGCGCACTTGGCTTGCCGCCATTCTAGTATGTTATCAGAGGTACGGTTTAGTGTTAGCTTCTCATGGGCCAAGCGTAGAGCTTCGCTTGCTTGCCTATATTGTTGGCAGGTGCATTTCTGGAACTGGATGGTGTACGAGATAATTTTACCCCGTAGGAAGGCTTTGCCGGCTTCCCAGAAGAGGTTTGGGTTGGAAATGTGAGCTCCGTTTGTGGAGATATATTCTTCCCAGGCCTCATATAGTACGTGTCGGAAGTCTTCCCTATCCGAGAGATATGAAGGGAAGCGCCAGGTAGGGGAGGGGGTGGAGGGTTTAGCCTGAGTTATGTAAACGGCAATAGGGCTGTGGTCCGAGATTCTGGCATCATTAATGTCTGAGGCACTTATTGCGGAGATTAAAGCTGGGGAGGCAAAAAAATAGTCTATGCGAGAAAAGGTGTTATGTGGGGGTGAAAAAAAGGTATATTCTCGATCCGTTGGGTGCATTAAACGCCAAATGTCAACGAACTACATGGAGTCAATGGCTTGTGCTAAGGGAGTGGAATCTTGCGTCTGGGGGGTGGCTGTACGTGACCTGTGTGTAGGGCGATATGTGCGATCTGCCAGTATTGACATGACAGAGTTAAAGTCCCCGCCCACTAGATGTAACATCTCGGGCGCAGTAAGCACCCACTGTACCATGTCTTGAAAAAAGGAGGTGTCAGGCGAGTTGGGAGCGTATATGTTGGTAACAGAAAGTGCTTTGTCGTCTAATGTCATATGTAGGGTTATTTTGCGGCCGATGGAGTCAGCCCTGACCTCTTTGACCGAATGACGTAGGTTTTTGTGCACAAGAATATCTACTCCCGCTTTACGACCTACTGTCGGTGAACCATATACAGAGCCTACCCACATTTTTTGGAGGCATGTTAAGTCGTCTGAGGACAGGTGTGTCTCCTGAAGCAAAGCCACATCTGCCTGGAGATGCCGTAAGTGTCTAAGAATAGACATGTGTTTACTTGGAGAGCGTAGCCCCTTAACATTCCACGATATAACCTTCAGGTGACTCCCATCGGTTGAAGAAGACATGACTGGAGATAAACAATGTATTGTACGATAGGCTTCCAACGGAGCCTCTTGGTATGTACAGTTTCAACCATATAGGAGTCACCAGAGCGTTGTAGGTCACCCGAAAACATAGGTACTAATAAGGTAAATGTGAATTGCAAACATTCTAAGCAGTATAAAATAAACGGTATCAAAGCAGAACTTTGGTTAATGAAAAACAAAATACACACAGTGAACTTCACTATTTTCCACATGAGGTTCAACTACCCATAGTATCTCCCAGCGGGCCGCTTGCTCCTCAAGTAGTGGCAAGATGTAGGCTATGAGGAGCGGAGGGAGAGAGGAAAAGAGGGGAAAGAAGGGAGGGGGGGAATGATGGAGATAGGTAGAGGTTAACAGAGAGGGGTAAGCAGAGGAAGGAGGGTCAGGGAAAGAGAGTCTTGCAACTGTACCCTAGGGTAGGCTCGGATGTGGGAGGGCTCAGCCCATGGGCCTGAGCTGCGGAAGGGCGGTGGCTGTGGCCATTACATAAGCCCCTCGAATGGCCCAATAAACATGTAGCTTGTGGTCTCGGGGGAGATTGTAATACAGGCTAGAAAGCAAAAAACATTGAGCAACAGGTTGATACCAACAATGGGAATCAATATAAGTAATAAAAGTAAAAAGATAAAAAACTAGAAATAAGGGGGGGTAATATTACCCATCTGTGCAAGCACGGTCGGCGACAGTGAGTTACTGAAGTCCTTCAGCGATTACCAGAGCGGTCCTCCTGGTTGGTGAAGCGACTGCATTTGTAGGGAGGTTTGGTTGGGCTGCAGTGATGTTTAGGCGGTGGATGTGATGCAGACGGTAAGGGCGATGGCGAGTCCCCCAAAGTGTTGCTGTGTTCCATCTCGGTGCCCCGAGTAGTTATGTAGTTTTCTGCCTCCTCAGGGGTGGTAAAGGTGAGGTGTTCTCCTTCATGCGTTTGGATGTGGAGGATAGCTGGGTATGCTAAGGAGAACCAGACTTGGTTGTGGTGCAGGGTTGAGCAGATCGGTGAAAACGCTTTACGTTGTTTCATCACCTCCATGGAATAATCTGCAAAAAGTGGGAGTTTTGAATATTGACCCATGCGGTGTGCACGTTCGATAGTACAAGGTATGCGAAGGCCCAATTGCTCAGGGATGATTTTCGCACAGATATTCGTTAGCTGATCCGTGGATACCGATTCTGGCAATCCAATTATGCATAGACTGTTTCTTCTTGAACGATTTTCCAAATCGTCGAGTTTATCCCAGATGTCTCTGTTGGTAGCAGTAATGCGTGCAACCGCAGCAGATGAAGCTGTGAATTCATCTTCCAGGGAAGATAGCCTCTCTTCCACCTGAGTGATTCTCCGTGCCTGTGCTTGGATGTCTATGTGAAGCTGTTCTAGCCCTCTATGAACTGCAGCATCTACAGTGGCTGTCAGTGTAGGGCCCAGCAGCGTTACCACTGCTTGTGCGATGCCAGCAGGGGAGGCAGGATCCATACCTGGCAGATCTGAAACTGAGGGTGGCTGTGGCTGTGTATGTAGCTGCTCCGTCATGTCTGATGTGGCCTCCATCTTGTCTGTGTCCGCCGCTGTCTCTCCTCTGGGGGATATCGTGGAGGATACCGCCCGGGCGTACGATCGCTCCACAAAGCGATCCATTTGAGCCCACAGTGCTGCAGCAATACAGGGGGGGTCTTCCCAGAGCAGTAGCCATGTTAAATAGCCATTTTGTGAGGTGCACTGTGGGAGCTGGGGCTATCTACCTCCTCCTCATGTGGCGCCGGAACCGGAAGTCTTTACTGCTTTTCTAAACCATTCTAAATCTGTCAACAACAAAAAAAACCTTGGATGTAATAAAATATGTTGGAAGGTGACTCAATTGTTATTACTCCATTTTTAATGCTATGGTGAAAGACATATAACTGATGATTGACTATAGAATAGTTACAAATACAATAACGTTTTTTTAGCAGGGAGTTCTAAAACTAATTAAGATGATATTACAATTCCTTGCAGATTAATTATGGCATATAACTGACTAACACAGTTGTACATAAATAAATAAATACGAAACACTGTGAACATGTAGTTTGGGGCCTGTTTTAAATTACCTGAATATAAACTTTAAAAGTTGGTAAAAATACAAGTTGTTGGCTAAAGAAAAAGAATAACATTAAAAACTATTTCGGACCTGATTTCTCATACTAAAACTTAGCTCATCTACAATACCAGCAAGGATAAGCAGTGGTTAAACACTTTGTCTGCTAAATCATACCCCTTGCTTGTGCATGTGTACAATTTTACATGAACAAACATGGTCTTGTTGAGTTATCTTTCTTTCTTACATTTTGTTTGTTATGTATACTTATTAGGCAAATAGGAATGAAAGCACTTGGATTTAGCCTAGATTTCACCAAACAAAGTAATTGTGATGTTTGCCAACATCTAATAGTTTGCACCATTATTGGCTGACATTTGGCAGATATCTGCATTGTGGCTTGATTGATTTATAGTCCTCTCATGTTACTACCAACCCTTCCTCTTGGGAGAGAAGTGGACCATTGTTCGCCAGTCACAGTCTAAAACGGCACTGAAAAATGCTCTAATTTATTGCAACAATATAATCATCAGTGTTCAACAATGCAAAAGGCATTGACCTAATGACTGTTTTATTTTCATTTGGCAGAAACTATTACAATCTAAAGCCTGTAACGGTTTTTGTACTTATCCAGGTGGTAGCATGGTATAGTTAGTAGATAGTTATACTGAAATTACTTATTCTGTAATGATGAAGATGTTTCACCACTCATCCAAGTTGCTTCCTCATTTCAAAAGTGTTGGCAACTGCATTTATTATTATACCAGCAACCTTGTTATAGAAACATAAATCATCTTTCATTTCTGTTATTTACTGGTCAGTACAGTTTGAAACATTACCCAAAGCATCACTTGGCCTCAACTAGCATGTCGTATTCCCATTCTGCAATCTGATGCTATCTCTTCCCCAGGTTAGCGATGTACATGCACCGGCCATCCACATAATGTAACAGAAAATGTGATTTATAAGACCAGGCCACCTTCTTCCATTGCATTGCAGTTCTGATGCTCACGGGCCTACTGTAGGTGCATTTGGCCATGGAGCATGTGCACCTGACCAGTCTGCGGCTATGCAGCCCCATACACATCAAACTGCAATGTCAATTTTTTCTGCTTTCAACTCATTAACTTCAGGGAAAAACATGTTTACTCAGGAATTAATGGATAGAAATTCAAATCCTGTAGCAGGTAAAACAGCTTCCTTGTCTGTTACATAGTTACTTAATTAGTCAGGTTGAAAAAAAGACACAAGTCCATCTAGTTCAACCAATAAAAGGGAGAATTGAAAAAGTATTTCAATTATAAAGTTAACAATCTTTCTGGTGCCCTACGCTAACATTTTAAGTGCTATAACTCCTGGGAGTTTGTTCTCCTTTCCTGTAGAAGTGATTTACAGATGCATAATCACTTCTACCCCACCTGATCTCCCCCCCTTCCATGTGTCCTGAGATCCTGAGTGCTTGGGATATACATGATGAGTGTCAAGATGCTGAGCGGCAAAAGATCATCAATCTCCTTCGGGTATGTGTGAATAGCTCTCAGCTCTGAGAATGATCAGCTTCAATAAAATGCAGGGCTGAAATTAAGGGTCTAAACAGATGTTTCCCTTAAGAAAACCTATTACCTACACTATGCTCTCAATTAATTTAGCAGTGTGACAGCAATAACATTAGGTTAAAAAAGAAGGTAAAAGCCCCCAACCCCAGCATACATTTGAAAGCAATCATGCAAGAATTCTAGGACCATCATACACAATTAACTCTAAATTAATGACCTGTAAAATCTTTTAAATTGGCATCTATGGACAATTTTTGGCACCAAAGTTTTTCACCCGAGCACAGTTTTGAAGCTTTGTATATTTTACATAATTGTTCCTCAACCCAACCTCACCTGTTATAGTTTACCAAACAATTGGGTATTATATAGTGTATCTTGTGACATGAAAAATTGCTTCTGCCATGTTTTTTCTATAGGGTCTTTGCTATATATACTGTGTTAGTTTTAAGTAATCTTGCGATGTAAAATTTGCATTTTAACATATGCGCAAAAATTGGAGAAAAAAAAGGTCTGACAGCTATGAGTGTGAGACAGCACGGCTCTGTTGAAGATAAATGAATTATGGCAAGAAAATAATGGATTCATGGATTTGTGGACTATAATACGCAAACATGATGCAGTAGTTCTGTACGAGTCATAGAAAGTGAAAGAGAGTCTGTTTAACAACTGCTATGGATAATAATATCATTTTTGCAGAATTTCTTCATTTTTTCAAAGCAATGTGTGACTTACATTACATGGGATTTTATTTTGTTAAATTAAGTTATGACATACTTTTTAGATTTAGCTTCACTCCAGCCATGCATTGCCATATGTAAATATTCAAATGGTTTTACCATTACTGCCTGCATAAAAGCCTGAATGAGCCTGTCTGCCTTCCAGCTGCAGTATGTCAGATATATCTTGAATGATGTATGTGAAAAGAGGGGATATATTCAATATGTAACAAATTACTGTTAGCAATGCTGCACCTCAGAAAGAATTTGTTTAGAATATAAATATATATATTTCAAGATGACTTAGTAAAAGCAAGTTGTAATTTGCCTGTCGTGTTTTCCTGAAACTCACTGGCATTGTCAGGTCATGTATGGCTCAATAAGAAAATGCAAATTTTTTTTCTGTGGAACATTTTTCTTAAACATTTAAAAAGCCTTCAGATGACAGGAAACATTATCTTGCATTTGGCAAAATAGCATTGCAATGTTCAAATAACAAATGAAGACTGAGCAATAAATATGAAATGCTTCACAAGGCATATGACAAAATAATGGTTGTCAATAAACAAATCTTATTCACATAGTCGTTTCTTTGTTCAGAAATTGAAGGTGACTGAACAGCTACAGTATACACACACAACAAATACCAACTAGGAAAGAAATTTCCTGCCTGTTCATATTTTTGAATATCACTGTTTAAATCTGCTGCTGGTAAACACACATCCGGAGTGATAATAAAGGATTTTTTTGCCATAAAATAGAAAAGATGTTATTCTTGTCTGCTCTGTACAATGATGTTGCACAGAGCAGTCCCCTGCCTCCTTTTTCGGCAGTCCCCTGTTGGCACTCTCTGCTCCAAACCCTCATCCAAGCATGTAACAATGCACCACACCGCCCTAAACAACACACACGAAGTATGTGCATTAAGTGAACCATAATCCACTTGCTGATGTAAACAGTCAAATTTGGATAAATATCTCTAGGCTCAAATGGTATTTTGTATGGTAATGCACTAAATTTGTCCTCAATTTGTTTCTTTACCATTCTAATCAATAGAAGCTGCCTATGTATCAATCTGCTCCAAGAAACAGCTAGAAAGATAAGAAATATTTGTTGAATTATTTTTAGATATGCTGAATCACTATAGTGGAACTACATTTTAAAGTGTTCTAAAACAGTCATAATATACACCTACACATTGTCAATTTTTAAAAAAAAGGAACCAATAGGAATTCTGAAACACATTATCACAGCGACCAACCCGCCCCAGGTGTGACCCAAATCCTGGCTGTCACAAGCGCCTTTTCTGGTGGACGACTTCCACCCAATGTGGCATGACTGCAGATACTGTGACCTCTTTGATTTTATATTTCTGTGAGTTTGCATTTGGCTTTTTAATAGTGATAAACCCATTGATATTGCACTTGGCTGGCGACCCCTTGTGTTCCTTTTGAGTAAAAAAGGGAGCAACACTATCTTTTATGCAATTAATAAAAAAGGGATATAGCTGACATGTACCTTAATTTTAACAAAAAGAAAAAAAAAAACATTATTGCATGGGACTTTAATGGCAACCGTTTAGGGAAAATGTAAACATTTATTGATACATAATAACATTTCCAACAAGATAATGCATATACAAAGATAATAAAAGCATACTACTCCAGTTACATGCTAAGATAAATGCATATGTGAATCACATGTTGTCTCCACTCCAACGAAGTGGAATATTTACTCCACCAACCTTCTTGTTTTTTTTCTAATGTTAAGTCTCCGCTTTTTATGAATCTCACCCCATCGGCGGATTACAGTGGCATTCTTGTCTGAGGTCCTTTGTTGGGACAGTGAGGTTTCTACCCTCCCCCCTCCAGTTAGACGTTGTGTGGCCGGAGGAAGACCCAGCTAGACACAGATAAAGTTCTACTCTCTCTCCTGAGCACTCAGTTACATACGACCCATTTCATCGTAATTAATCTATGTGAATGTCTTATACATATGCACCCCTGAGGAAAGGTTTTCCTGAAACGCATCGGGTGGAGTGAAGACATGTGATTTACATATGCATTTATCTTAGCATGTAACTGGAGTTGTATGCTTTTATTAACTTTGTATATGGATTATCTTATTGGAAATCTTATTATGTATTAATAAATGTTTGCATTTTACCTAAAATTGGGTGTTCTGTTGCCATTAAAGTCCCATCCAATAATGTGTTTTTTTTCCTTTTTGTTGAACTTACCTAGGATGTGGGCAACACACACCCTGTTTTTATACAGTGGATACACAGCTGTTGTACACTTACAAGCAAACTTGTTTGGTCAAACTATTACGACGGTAAGATAAATAGTCAGCACGCACACACTCACACGCATAACGTCCAAGTGCACTTCTATATTAAGACTATGTAAAACCTAACAATTAGTTTCCCTATTTTGCTCCATTTTAGTCCCTTGGATACACCATTTAAAATGTTTTATATCTGTATGATAATTGTAAAAAAACACTTGATGCTTCCAGAAATCTTGTGACTGTCAGTTTTTCAGGCAGACCTAATGCTCCATTCATCCCTATGGGGCAGCGGATGTCAGCGGTGACATGTCCGCTGACACCCGCTGCTATGCGATCCGATCCTGTCTGTGAATTCCATCTGTCTGGCAGATTGGATTGGATGGGATCAGGTGAAAATGGACAGGCGGTCCGTTTTCATTCGATTTACCATAGAGGAGAGCGTCTCACTAAGCAGAGATGGACCTGTCATCTGCCTGCTCAGCGGGGATCAGTGGATTGATCCCCGCTGAGCAAAGGGGAGTCCGTCGGGCGGACCACTCGTATGAAAGAGCCCTTAGCGTGTCATGCATGGCTGGCGGAGGGGGCACTTGTCTAGTCAATTTGCTTAAAATTGATAGTGGCCATTGCTCAGAAAGAAATCAATTATTGTCTTTTCAGTCTATGCAGTAATCTACTGTATATTGTACCCCAAAACACTTTGGGTCTGATTTTATTAAAAAAAAATATTTGTGAATTTTTGTAAGATGTGCACAATAGTCTCCTTGATATCTGTCCCTGGGTGAATGTAAAAACCTGTAATATTCCATCCTAAGAGAATAATAGATTAAGAACATTTAATCATGAGAGTTATGCCCTGTACACACGGTCATATTTTCCGACGGAAAATGTGTGATAGGACCTTGTTGCCAGAAATTCCGACCGTGTGTGGGCTCCATCACATATTTTCCATCTGAATTTCCAACACATAAAGTTTGAGAGCTTGCTATAAAATTTTCCGACAACAAAATCCATTGTCGGAAATTCCGATCGTGTGTACACAAATCCGACGGACAAAGTGCCACGCATGCTTAGAATAAATCCATGGACTTTGTTGTCGGAATGTCCGATCAATGTCCGACCGTGTGTACGGGGCATAAGAAGAACACTCAACCAGCAGGGTTGAGGGAGACTTCAGCACTGTGTGTAGTTTATGGATAAATTTGTGTGAATAGCTAAAGGAATGGGTGTTTTGCTGAACGTATCTCTAGCTGCAGAGTGAAGTAAGACATTTTTAACAGTGGTATTATTACCACTGCTAAATGTGACAGCTTCTGCCTGGTTGTTAGGAAGCCACCACCAGCCAACATCCTAGCAACCAGTAGACTCATCCCCACCTGGCAATTTCAACTGCCAGCTGGGCATTCCTAACTGACAGGTGAATGTAAATAAGCAGCAGGGATAGTGTTAAAAAAAAGTGTGAGGCCCCCAAAATTCATACCAGGCTTTGCTAAAATAAACAAAGGGCAGGAATCATCTGAATTACATTCCCGCATCTCTGCCACTAAAGTAAACAAACAGGTCACTTGGTGATGTCATTGACCAAATATGGACATGACATCAACAATGTCACAGGTAAGGATGAGCTCCGGCGTGTTCGCATGCTGAACGTGCCGAGCCCGCCAGGAAGTCGGCACGGCGCAGCGCTAATCACAGGTAGGGAGACATTTTCCAATCTCTGCAGCCGCACATCGGGAAATGTCTCACTGATTGTGATTAGCGCTTCGCTGTACCGGCTTCCTGGCGGGCTCGGCACGTTCAGCATGCGAACACGCCGGAGCTCATCCTTAGTCACAGGTAACTCTGCCCCTTTGCTTACTATAGTGCTGGGGACCTGGGATGTTATTCTGCACTAGGTAAGCAGTGGGATTGGATGTATCTCAGCATGCATCAGGTTTTTTTCTTTCAGTGGGTTGGCGGCCATGATTGTGGTGGACCTGCATTGCTGGATAATGTGATTGACGATGAATGTATGTCATGGGACTTTTTTCAATAATGTACTTGTCAAACATTTGGATGTGTTTATTTCTAGGTACACTTTTTTGTATGAATGATTAGGGTTACTATATATCCCTTGCTCATTCACATAGTAGGAGCTAGTATCTTGGGTCCCCCTTATATTTAAAGGGGCTTCCAGATTCTGATAAGCCCCCTGTCCCCAGACCTCCACAACCACCAGGCCAGGGTTGTAGGGATGATGTCCTTGTCCTTATTAACATGGGGACAAGGAAATTGCCAAGGGGACCCAAGATACCAGCTCCCCCTACAAGGTACCACCCCTTAAATCCATACCAGACCTAAAGGGCCTAGTATAAATTTTGAGGGGAACCTCACTTTTACACTATACCCACAGTTTGCTTACATTTATCCATCAGTCAGAAATCCTTTGCTGACATCTGAAAATGCTGAATGGGGATGAGTCACTAGTTGTTGCTGACAGGTACTGGCTCTCTAACAACTAGGAGTAAACGGTCACATTTACAGTGGTAATATTAGCACTGCTAAATATTTTGCTTTACTCTGCAACTGGAGGTTCATTCTGCTGAACACCGATTTGTTTGGCCATTTTCACAAGATTCTCTATAGATTGCATACAGTGCATAAGTCTGTAATAGCGTTTACCTGCTGGTTGAATGTTCTTAGTATATGAACTCTCGTGGTTTAATGTTTCTAAATTATTTTTTTCTTAGGATCGAATGTTTGGGGTTGTTACATTTGTCTGGTGACAAGCAGCGAGGAAAAAATTGCACACATATTATGAAAATGACGGGAATCATTTGTTATGCTTGCACAAATGTTGAGACATTCTGAAAGTGATTTTTTAAAAATTAGCCTCATGTCAAGGAAAGAAAATTGTATAATATAGGGCTTGCTTTAGAACTCAAGGAGGTTGGTAGCAGAGGTAGTTGCTGTAAGGAGAAGCCTGTAACAAGACCTTTAAAAGGAGGACACTGAGCACTCAGGGCAGGTGGACAGGTGGTATCAGAGTCAATTGCTGGAACAAAACAAGTAATAGCTTAGGTTGGTGTAAATGAGAACATAAGTAGGGTGGTGTGTTGGTGTATGTCTGTATGTTTAGTATGTGTTACTGTGTGTATGGATGTGTTTTGGTATGTTAATGTATTTTGTTTTTAGTGTGCATGCGATTAGGGTGTGTTAGTGTATGTATGTTAGTATTTTAGTTTTATGTGTTTTACTGTGTATACAAGATAGTTTGGCTAGGGGAGAAAAAAAGTATGAATCTAGTCCTGGTGACAATGCTGCTCCTTCAAAGATACAGTTCTGTGAGTTATCATTTTCATCAATTGAAAGGAGGTGTGTTACTGACAGGATCACCAGCGAAAATGAAATAAAAAATTGCCTAGATGAAATAAAACAAATGCAGCCACCACACTGGACTGGTAAGCTGCAATATATTACATTTTTTCTTGGGTTTAGATATGATTTCATTTCATTATGTTATTATTTTCTCACATTTTTTTCTATTACAAGGTTTATTTATAAAGTGATATAATGTAACTATCAAAAGAAAGACTAGCAAAAGTATGTAACTGTTACAAATATTTCAGTTGATAAAACAAACCATGAAAGTGATTGCTAAAAATTGGGTAATGGTATCAATCTCTTTCGTATCCATGCAATATTTTTCACTACTATGTGCAAGGTCCCTAAACATAAATTGCAAGTGAAGCACTGCAATTTTTTTTTTGCTCTGAATTTCAGTATTTGGGCATTTAAATGATAAAAATGATGCATTACTTGGATTAACTTTTCGAATTTTCACATTATGCTCTGATTAAAAAAAGGGTTGTGGTTTACAATAAGGTATCATTTAAATGTAAAATGTTTCAAAAAACATTAACCTGTTATATCCTATGCACATTTTCTCCTTGCTAATCATTTTGCTTAAAAAAATGCAAGCATATACTGATATTTGTTTTGTACTATAAATATGCATTTAGAATTGTTTGATAAGTTGTTATAGTTCAAATGAAATGCCAGAGACAAATATTTAATTAGATGAACCTAAAGGATATGTTATGTCATGTACAACATTATCACATTTACCACTGCGATTGGAAAATCAGTACTGCACAAGAAATATTAAATGACTATTAATACTGTGAGTTAATTTTCACTCTCAATAGTCCTATTTAACTATGTAATTATTTCAAGTGATTTTCGTTGGCTATAGTGAAAGTTGAGTTTGAACAGCTAAATTTAGTTGAAGTGTGTGTGTGTGGTGTGTGGTGTGTGGTGTGTGTGGTGTGCGTGTGTCTAATACTGTCTTTTCTATTTTCACCAAGACATCCCTGCCAAATAGCACAGTCAGTATTCTCTCTTTTCTACCATGTAGTTAAAGTATATGCCAAGGCACAGTATTAATATTATTATTATTAATAATAAAATGTAGTACAAATCTGCAAAGCATGCACATTTTAATCTATGGTATATCCGCTTAAAAGCAGTAGTAAACACCGCTTGGTAATTTTTACCTACAAGTAAGCCTAAATTAAGGCTTACCTGTAGGTAAAATAAATATCTCCTAAACGTGCACCATTTAGGAGATATTCACCCTGGATGCAGCCAGTTACGTCACCGGTGCATGCGCTTTGAAGGTCCGGCATACGTTGCCACACCTTCAGAGCTTCATACTGGAACCTAGGGCTTCCGTGTGCATGCGCAGGAGTGACGTCACCGTGGCTCTGGTCAATCACATAGTCGGAGCATATAACCCAGAAGAAAGACTGGGGGAAGATGCCAGCCCTCTCAGCGGTGACAGTGCAGCACTGAAAAATCTTTGTTCCAAGGTGGGTATTTCATAATGTGCTAGTATGTAATGCAGTGTTTTTTATTTTTTTTACAACAGCTGCAGTTTACAACCACTTTAAAGACCCTGAAAGTACAGAAAAATGCATGTTGAACTGCCAGAAATGCACTCAGCATTTGCGTTTTGTATTGGGTTGACAACAAACAGCATATGTGTGGACTGAGTGGTGTCAAAGTTCTCTTTTGTTAAACTACTCAGACCCACCCACTCTTATTCTTTGGTCCCACGATAAGAACTGACTGGGAGAGCACATTTCTCACCTTGAGATAACATGAGAAATGTGTGCAAAACACAGGATAGCTCTGAATTGCTAATATGGTTAACTGTTTACCCAAATTATAATTATGTGAAAGTTGCTATGTGCCCTTCCCCACCAAAAGTATGGTTGTGTTTTTGTAATTTTTAATGGTTGTTTAATAAAAAACCTTTCTTAAAACAATAGTACATTTTGTACACCAAATGGCATAATTCATTAAGTAGCGCCATCTTGAATCACAGATGCAGGAATTGTATCTGTCATATAGGTGGAAAAAGAACTAAAATGTAGACCACCATTTTTTGGAGCTGGCTAAAAAATACTAGAAGAAAACATCCTGGCCTGTATGTGTATAGTTCAATATTTCTGAGGCTTAAAATGTAAGTTTACCTTTTCAAAAAAAATGAAAATGTAAACTAAGACTGTACACCCTGACCCAAGTTGCAATTTTAAGCACATAGAGCCCCGTGTTGGACACATCTTCCTGCTATATGTTTGGCAGTCTTTTGGGAGTCCTTTTGATGGAGCACTTTAGAGTGGGCTTATTTTTTGCTCTTACATGTTATCACTTCTCTGGATTTTACTTGTTTGGGTTTATCTCCTGGGGATGCTTTCAAGACTACATTTCACCTATGTCTTCCCAGCAGTTATCATTGACTTTGGAGACTATTTAATTGGGGTGTTCTTTTTTTCTTGATCCAGTGGAATAGATATATACACTGTTGAGCTTCATTGTTATATTACCTTAGAGACACCTAGTAGCTGGGCACATGTGACCTTCCTGATCACATTTCTTTTTCTAGATTGGCGTTCTTGTATTTATAAATGCAGTATGGATCCCGAAGAAGCAATTTTAATGTGAAATGTGCCGATCCTAGATGTAAATTTATGATCACATCAATCTGGAATTTCATTATTTATGGTTTTAATGATCTGCGTTTTAAAATAAGTAATAAAATGTGTTTTACTTTGTTTATTAGGTTTTTTTATGCAGTTTGCTTAGGTTCCATCTTATGTTCTTAACACCCTTTTTTTTGGGTCTGAGTGATGGTTCTAGAATCAAAACTGCCATTAGGGCACAACCAGATGGAACATTTTGTGTCTCTGATTGGCAATCAATTTTTAATTTTCAGTAGCATAAGACTTTAAAAAAACTCCTGGTCTTATAACTGCTGTAGAAATGCCACAGGTTGCTGTGTATTAATGTAAACTGTACTTTTTTAGCCAATTAAATTTCTGATTTGATTTAACGAGACTCTCCTGCCAGTGCAATTTTAGACTCATTAATCTATGCTACATTTCCAGAATTCGCCCCTTCCTGACTAATGTCAATATAAAACAACTTATTTAATCCTTGGTTATTTCCCGCCTTGACTACTGCAAATCCCTTCTAACTGGCCTACCTTTACACAAACTATCCCCCCTTCAGTCTATTATAAATGCTACTGCTAGACAATCTCTTCACTGGCTTCCCCTACCACATTGTATAAAATTCAAAATACTAACCACAACATACAAGGACGTCCACAACATCGCCCCCAGCTACATCACCAACCTCATCTGCAGATATCGCCCAAATCATCTTATCCGCCACTCCCAAGACCTCCTGCTCTTCAGCTCACTTGTTACCTCTTCCAATGCTCACCTCCAGGACTTCTCCAGAGCCTCTCCCATCCTCTGGAACTCCCTGTCCCAGTATGTCTGGTCAGCCCCTACCCTGTCTGCTTTTAGGCAATCCTTCAAAAATCACTTATTTAGGGAAGTCTACCCCACCTCCACCTAAGAACTGTACCCAAGTCACTTGCATCAGATCATCCCCTGCAGCTACAGTATTACCTTGTATTGTAAGCTTCATGAGAAGGACCCTCCTATTCCTTCTGTATTGAACTGTATTGTAATTGTACTGTCCCCCTTTACATTGTAAAACACTGTGTAAACTGTTGGTGCTATAAAAAAATCTTGAATAATAATAATAATAATAAATCCCCAGTGAAAAAAGGTCAAGTAAAATTGAGAATTTTTAAACATAGGTAGTGGAAGTTTTTTTTTTAATCATAGAGGCATGCCTTTATGATTCAGTCCTTAATAGGTTAAAATGCATCAGAGGAAGAAGACTGGAGTCCAGTGGGCATTTTTATTTATATGAACAATAAAGTTCTGTCAATGTGATAGAAAAAATACAGCAGTGTGCAGCTACTTTGATTGCCTAATTGTTTTCAGGAAGAGGATGCTTCCACTTGGACTGAGAACTCGTGGTTGCAAACAGGAAGCCATAGGTTACACATAGGACTGCTAACACTTTGGGGGAACAAAAAAATCATTATTATAGCCTGATTGCAGTACATTCTGCTGATTTGTGTGTTAAAACCATTAGGCCTCATTCACACAAATGCATTGCAGCAACAGGCAAAGAAATGTGAGTGTCACCTCAACATGCGGTAGCATAACATGCACATGTTAGTGCATTGCTTTGCCATTTATTTTGAATGACATTTCAATGCAAATCCAAAATGCAGCTGCATTGCAGTGCACCACAATGCACAGACAAATGCAGTATAACCTATTTTTCATGTGTTGAGCTGCATTACAAACAATTAAATTCAATTTGAGTTGCCTGCCTAATGCTTCACCATAATGTGCCAAAACATGTGCGCTGAAGTGCATTGCATTTTAGCGTGATTATGCTCTTAGTGAAAGAAAACATTTTGATCAAAGAAATAAATAAATAACATGCGATAATTACAATGTCACATGTATTATTTAGTGAATTGTCCTTCTGTCATAACTTTCTTTTTTTTTTTCAATAAGTTTTTATTGAAAAAGTTTTAAAGTACAAAGGAAGAAAGAAAATAAGAACAAGAGAAACCTGCCACTGCAGGTATACATCAGGGAAAATAATAAAAACAACATAAACAACACGGTTATGCGCCTCACAGGGCAGAGAAGGAGTCTATACCAACATTATAGAACCATACATGACGGGAAACAGAGCATCAAATAATGCAATCATCAGGTCTTGTTTGTGAACCATTGTGTCCATGGAAGCCTTTAAGGAGCAATTTCTTACAGCTAATAGTTTCTCAAAAGTATAATGCAAGTTGACAGTTAAGAGGACTTCAGAGAGGTTTGGCGCCATCTCTCTCTTCCAATGTCTTGTTATTACAAGTCTGTCCACCAGTAAGATACTGGATATTGTTTTCCTAAAGTTAGGAGGGTAGTCATCTATACCTATATTCAGAATGGCCAGGGTTGGCTTGGGATCTGTTAAGATTCCTGAGACATTGGAGAGAAGGTGGAACACACTCCTCCAGAAGCTTCGTATATTTTTACATTTCCAAAAGATATGTAATAGGTTGCCAGTTAGGCCACATCCATGCCAACATAGGGGAGACTCTGTCGTGGAGAACTGGGCTATGCGATAGGGTGTGAGGTA
The DNA here is from genome assembly GCA_037952835.1 of Lithobates septentrionalis. Classification (NCBI taxonomy): domain Eukaryota; kingdom Metazoa; phylum Chordata; class Amphibia; order Anura; family Ranidae; genus Lithobates; species Lithobates septentrionalis. The sequence continues at coordinate 838,265 of JBBDGP010000707.1, forward strand.
CCTCCTAGTCGCTATTTTTTGTGTCATCTCCCAATGGTTTGCTCAATGAGATATATTGTAGGAGTATTGGAGAGTGGTACGCCATTGCTTATTTGTAAAGGTCTCTAGTAAGTCCTTCTCCCATGCTGGGATAGGTGATGTTTTGGAAAAGGACATCTTGTCTTAGAATATGTTGTAGAATAACGATATCTTCTGTCATAACTTTCTGTCCAAACTCAGAATTATATTACCGGTACTTTATATTATATTATCTTATTATTATATTACTTTTCAAATCTGTGATATGTGTCTATATATTTCCTGCACACTTCTGGTTTTAAGTTTAGATCTGCCCTGTCCTTAATATCATGCTACCTTTTTATGTAAGATTTTATGTAAGGTTTTGTATATGTACATACAGAATATACATAGAATTTTGAGGTTTGGGCTAGTTTAATTATTTATCCTGTTTGCATCTCTTTTTTGTTTTTTACTTTTCACTCTCTGTCTAAAAACAATGCCAGGCAGGCATTTTGATGAAGCATTTACATCTCTTTTATAGTTTAAACAGTTTGGGTCATGCTATGGGAGTAAAACTTGGGAGCCTAAATCTAGTGACACTGGTGCAGCTTCAGCTATGATTTTCCACTCCAGATGATCGCAGAGCAATTGTTGAACCATTTTGTTCAGGCATTTTCCACTGCCTCCATTTGCTAAAATAGCTCCTCTAAATAAGGAGTGTTTTTCAAGTAATTTGAAGTTTTTCCATGCAAAGAAAAAAGTAACAGTTGAAGATCCCTCTATTATACTTAAGATGTTCCTCTCTCTCCAAAACCATTGATTTTGTAAAAACAATTCATTGCATATTGCAACAATAAAGGTAGTATATTTGTCTTCCCAAATGAACGGATATCAGAGAGGATGTGCTTGAAATGTTGATATATTTATTAATATGGTTGTTGACCAACAGAAGCTAGGCATACTGTAAATGATTATATGCAGCTTGTGATTGCTGACTGCCTTTTTCAAGCAATGTAATTTAAGTGAATCTGTCACAAGTGAGGCAAGATCACATATCTATGAAACAACAAAATCTGTGGAAATACTGCATTTCTTTTTTACCTTCTATTGTTGATAAAAAAAACAGTGGCACCTTTTTTAACCACTTACCCACTGGGCACTTAAACCCCCTTCCTAATCAGACCAATTTTCAGCTTTCGGTGCTCTCATATTTTGAATGACAATTACTCAGTCACACAATACTGTGAAATTTCTGTCCTTTTTGTCACACAAATAGAGCTTTCTTTTGGTGGTATTTAATCACCTCTGGGTTAATTTTTTGCACTATAAAAGAAAAATGACAGAAAATTCAGTAAAAAAAAACAATTTTTCTTCGTTTCTGTTATAAAATTTTGCAAAATAGTCATTTTTCTTTAAATATTTTGGCAAAAATTTATACCGCTACATATTGTTGGTAAAAATAGCTCAAATTGGTGTATATTATTTGGTCTTTGTGAAAGTCCACAAGCTATGGTGCCAATCTCTGAAAATGGATCACACCTAAAGTACTGATGGCCTATCTCTATTCTTGAGACTCTAACAAGCCAGTAAAGTACAAATACCCCCCAAATGACCCCTTTTTGGAAAGTAGACATACCAAGGTATTTAGTAAGAGGCAAGGTGAGTTTTTGAAGTTGTATTTTTTTCCCACAATTCTTTGCAAAATCAAGATTTTTTTTTCCTTTTTTTTCACAAAATTGTTATGTTAGCAGGTTATTTTCTCACACACAGCATATGCATAGCACAAATGAGTACGGCGATATCACATGTGTGAGACTTTTACACAGCGTGGCCACATACAGAGGCCCAACATACAGGGAGCGCCATCAGGCGTTCTTGGACCATAAATTACACATATAATTTCTTTGACTACCTCTTACACTTTTGAAGACCCTGGAGAACCAGAACAATGGAAAAGCCCCAAAAATGACCCCATTTTGGAAAGAAAACAACCCAATGTATAATCTATGAGGCATAATGAGTCTTTTGAACATGTCATTTTTTTCTTCAAGTTATTGGAAAAAGTGCAAAGAAAATTAAAACGCATTTTTTTACACAATGTTGTCCATTTATACAATATTTCTAACACTTAGCATGTACATACTAAAAATTACACCCCAAAATAGATTCTCCTGCTCCTCCTGATTATGGCAATACCACATGTGTGAGACTTTTCCACAGCGTGGCCACATACAGAGGACCAACATGTAGGGAGCACCATCAAGTGTTCTAGGGGAATAAATGTCAAATCTAATTTGACTACCTATTACACTTTTGTGAGGTACTGTAGTGTAGTGGCATGGATGTGGCATGGATGATAACTGATGTGGCATGGATGAGCATGAATGGCGATAGATGAGCCATGGATGGGGATGGCTGAGCATGAATGAGTATGGCTGAGTATGCCCGGGTACGGCTGAGTACGGATGGGTACAGCTGAGTATGGCTGGATATAGATGGGATAGCTGAGTATGGATGGGTATGGTTAATTATGGATGGGGGTGGATGAGTATGCTGAGTATGGATGGGTATGCTGAGTATGGATGGCTGAGCATGGATGGATGGATGCGTATGCTGAGTATGGATGGGTGAGTATGGATGGATGGATGAGTATGCTGAGTATGGATGGGTATGCTGAGTATGGATGGCTGAGTATGCTGAGTATGGATGGCTGAGCATGGATGGATGGATAAGTATACTGAGTATGGATGGATGAGCATGGATGGATGGATGAGTATGTTGAGTATGGATGGGTGAGCATGGATGGATGGATCAGTATGCTGAGTATGGATGGGTGAGCATGGATGGATGGATGAGTATGCTGAGTATGGATGGGTGAGCAAGTATGCTGAGTATGGATGGGTATGGATGGATGGCTGGATGGAATGGGAACAGAGCAGCGCTGTAGGCACTACACATCCAGCCCACAGTGCTGCTGCCACCGATCTCTCCCCTCTCCCCTCGCACTGTACCAATAGGTACAGGGAGGAGAAAGAGGAACCGTACGTGACGCCGGTTTGTTTACTAGTGATCGCTCCGTCATTTGACGGAGCAATCACGTGGTAAACGGCCGCCATCAACAGCCATTTACCGTGATGCACTGGGTCCTCTGGACCCGGCGGTCACGGATATTCCCAGTTGCGCACCAGGGGGCGCACGAGAGTGGGATTCTGGGAGGACGTCATAGTACACTATTCGGCTATAGCGCAGTCGGCAAGTGGTTAAAAGTGAAACTTTCATGATCCTTTTAAAATAACATAATGGTCCTGAAAATCAAAACCCTTTTTCTATGAACCACAATAAGTTTGGGTGCGTTTGGGGCGTTTCACTAAAGCAGATGGAATGCAATATTTCGGTGGTTGGACACATTTTTCCTAAATATTGCGTGCAATGCTGAAAATGTCAATTCAATGTGCCATTTTGCAGTATTTACTTCAAAACGCTCAGTATATTCCACATAAAAAGGCGTTAAAGCCAAATCACAGAAGGAAATAAGTAATTAAATGTGTTTGGTAGTTAAGTAGTTGTCCAGGCATGCCGTAGGGATGGAAGTGATGATTTTGGTCACCACGCCTTAATGAGAAGTGCATGAAAGTGTTTAAATAAGGGTGCCAATTCACAATCTAATGAGCATTTGGCTTGCCTACATTCACTCACTTAAGCGACACATCTTGCTTGAGGTTTTCACTAAATTATATCTGTCTAAGGAGCTGATTATGCTGCTGTTTGGGGAATTTCAACCTTTCCTGGAGCCCACCACTCCAGCCATCTTTTTCATGTCTACTTACTAAGGGTTTCAGGAAAGTTACACCCTGTCACGGAACGTCCCTCTTTCCGCTTGAGTGCTTCTGTCACGTACCTTACAGCGGAGCCCGAAATGATGAGGGTGGCCTCTTGCACGGTTCCGGTCCAAGCACCCCTGGTGGTGGGTACAGGGAGTGCGAGGGCAACGAAAGGGTGCATGTGCCTGCAGGCAGGAGGCTGGAACTTGGAGATATAGGAACCTCTGCTGAGGAGATGTGGAAACTGATCACCAAACTTGTTCAGCGGGAGCCAGATCAGGATCAACTGCAGAATCAGGAACAGGCAGGAGTCGGCAACAGGCTGGCAGCGGGGTACCAAGTCAGAAGGCAAAACCGTAGTCAGGAACAGGCAGGGGTTGGCAACAGACGGGCAGCAGGGTACAGAATCAGGAGGCAGAGCCATAATCATAAGTTCAAGCCAAGGTCAGTATTGCAAGTAGAGGCAGGTTCAGCAGACAGGGGAGATCCAAGAGAATGGTCAGAAGATAGTCGGGTTTTCAGGAACAAGGTCAATCAGGCAGAGTAACAACAGGAACACAGGAACAAGCTGAAGACAATCCAGCACTGATGCTAGGCAGACTCTCTGTGTATATAGGGTGCTGTGTGCCAGGATTGGCGCCAGCGTACATGCGTACGCGCATGCGCATTAGCAACTTAGCACATTGGCACATGCGCATTAGCACATTGGCACATTGGCGCATGCGCGTTAGCATATTAGCGCTTTGGCACTCGCGGACGCGTGTTGGCGCGTGTGCGCATTCGCATAGAGGTGCCATTGTGCATGCCCACCCTGGATCTCATTTGCCTCTGGCTATGGTTCCGTGCATGCACCTTGGCATTAGCAGAATGAGGATTGGCAGCTGCTGCATGGAGACGGGTGCTTGCTGTGTGAGTTCTCTGACAGCTTCCATCAGTATACAACTTCCTTGTAGTCTGGATACAGATATCAGATATTCCAACCGCTCCCAAGCATAAAACAAGGCGACACTTGCTTAGATGCTAACATGGACTAACTTTATTTAGAATCAAAATACAGTCTTATATACAGGAGAAGATGAGGTTCCCCCTCCTGCTCAAATTACTCTAACAATACAAATGTAACCTAATTAACATGAGCTAGTTTACTAAATCATTTACCCAGACCAGATGACTATTCAATACACATTACCATAAACATCAACACAGGGTTAATTAGAACAAACAACAATGAGTTGAATACCCTTAGAACCTGTGGTAAGCCAGACTAAACTCATTTACATTAAACACATTATAGCTGACATCAGACAGGTGAGTGGAGTTGATGACATTAGCATCTTCTCACAGTATGAGTCCCAACAGTATGACTCAGTCACTATTGCTACTATGGCAAATACAGGGTCCCCAGAGTCTGTGTGTCCTGGGGACAAGGACCCGAAGCCAAAGTAACAACACCTCAAGGGTACCCCAAATGCCAGGGCCCATAATCTGTAGGCAAGAGGCTCACATTCAGTCCCCTCCAAAAGCCTCTATCCCGGGTGAGTCTGTCACATTTCTCCCCCATCAAAAGTTGACTAACAAGGTCCCAGACCTCCACCTGGTCTGGACATGCATTAGTCAGGCAGATTGAACTCACAAAGTCTGTCCGCATGATCTCCTTTCTTGGTTGCAAGGAATAGTTGACCTCAGTAGGTGTGAGGCAGAGGTCATTGACTCTCTGTCCATCTGTCAGCGCTTCATCTGGGTGGTGTTTACCATTCCATGGCTTAGCCTGTTGCTGGGCAGAGGGGCCCACTGTCCCAGTTCCCTGAAGCTGAGAAGAAACTGTAGGTGCTAGGCAGAGGCCAGCAGTGCTCTGCCCTGTTGCCAGCGATTCAGCTGGGAGTAGCATCTCCACTACATCAGCTTGTCGCTGGAGAGAGGGGCCGACTGCCCCGGCTCCCTGGGACTCCACAGTTGTTGCCGGTGCTGGGCAGAGGTTGGTAGCAATCTGCCCTGTTGCCAGCACTTCTGCTGGGGACTCCGCATCCTCCGCTCCAGCTAACCGTTGGGGCAGGAGGCTGGCTTCCTCCATTCCCAAACTGTGTAGCTGCCATTGGGGAGGTGAGCCAGTTGCTTCCTTTTCCATTCCCTCATCTGGCTGCTGGGACGACATGTCTATGGTACTGTCTCCCAGGTGCATAGATCTTTGCTGGGGAGAAAAGTTCACTTCTTCCACCCTGGCCAACTGTTGGGGAGGGACAACACACACCTCCTCTCCCTTCTCCCCCTGTTTCTGCTGCTGGGAAGTGATTGCCACCTTCTCACCCTGAGCCTCCGAAACTGCCACAGGTGTGGGGCAGAGGTCTTGGACCCTCTGTCCGGTTGCCAGCACTTCTGCTGGGGATTTGCTAGGTGGTTCCTCCTCTACAGAAACGTCTATTAAATCCCCAGTCTCTGCAACTGATGTCTGGGGATATAGGTTCACCATCTCCTGTCCATGGAACCCAGAAGATGCTATCATTGCTGGGCAGAGGTTAGCAGAGCTCTGCCCTGTTGTCAGCACTTCAGGTTTGGGGACGGCAATCTCCGGATTTTCCACTGCCGATTCTCTGGCATACTGCTGAATGTGTTCTAGCAGTTTCCTGTATGCCCTTTCCAGATGCTGTTCCTTCCTTAGCCAATGGTCCAGATCAGGTTTGAGCTCTGAGACCCCTGCAAGACCGAGCATAGCCTCTCTATATTCTCGCAGGTCCTCAAGGGCAGGTTTCCCTTCATCGCCAAACACAAAATGATCTGTAAGGCTCTCCCACAGCAATCCAGGGCCTCCAAAGTCATATCCCTCCGGAGAGCATTCTGTTGTCTCCCCTAAATATCCCTGCTCTGCGTGCCATTGCAGAGCCTGATAATGATTGTCCAGCTCTATCTCCTGCTGGACCAGCCTGTCCAACTCAGTCACCCATTGCTCCTGGGCTGATCTCCCAGGAATGCCATCCGCAATGCCCGTTGGTCATTGGCCCATTGCTCTTGGATTGGAAAGCACTTGCCCTGTTTTATACCAGCGAGCTGGAGGGCTCCAATCCTGAGCTCCACCTGAATTTGCTGCCTGAGCTCCAGGTATTCATCCTCAGACACAGTCCTGGTGTATGTTGAAAGGATTATCCGCAGCAGTCCCGGGTACTCTGATGCCAGGTCCATATCTCCGCTGTGGTGACTGAAGTCTGCTATCCTGATCTTGGATCCAGGTGGAGGTTTAGATTTCCCAGACTGCAGGAAGCTTTCCCGCTGCTTGCCACCAATGTCACAGAACGTCCCTCACTCCGCTTGAGTGCTTCTGTCAGTATACCACTTCCCTGTAGTCTGGATACAGATATCAGATATTCCAACCGCTCCCAAGCATAAAACAAGGTGACACTTGCTTAGATGCTAACATGGACTAACTTCATTTAGAGTCAAAATACAGTCTTATATACAGGAGAGGATGAGGTTCCCCCTCCTGCTCATATTACTCTAACAATACAAACGTAACCTAATTAACCTAATTAACATGAGCTAGTTTACTAAATCATTTACCCAGACCAGATGACTATTCAATACACATTACCATAAACATCAACACAGAGTTAATTAGAACAAACAACAATACCCTTAGAACTTGTGGTAAGCCAGACTAAACTTATTTACATTAAACACATTATAGCTGACATCAGACAAGTGAGTGGAGTTGATGACATTAGCATCTTCTCACAGTATGAGTCCCAACAGTATGACTCAGTCACTATTGCTACTATGGCAAATACAGGGTCCCCAGAGTCTGTGTGTCCTGGGGGACAAGGACCCAAAGCCAAAGTAACAACACCTCGAGGGTATCCCAAATGCCAGGGCCCATAATCTGTAGGCAAGAGGCTCACATTCAGTTCCCTCCAAAAGCCTCTATCCCGGGTGAGTCTGTCACACACCCAAATATATATACATGCCTACCACATATAAGAAGTGGGATCAAATTAAAAATTATATAGAGACAGGTTAGGGTGATATATAGAGCCAGGTCAGGGTGGTATATAGTGACAGGTTAGGGTGGTGTATAGTGCCAGGTTAGGGTGGTATATAGTGCCAGGTCAGGGTGGTACATGGTGCCAGGTCAGGGTGGTATATAGTGCCAGGTTAGAGTGATATATAGAGCCAGGTCAGGGTGGTATATAGAGACAGGTTAGGGTGGTGTATAGTGCCAGGTCAGGGTGGTATATAGTGCCAGGTTAGGGTGATATATAGAGCCAAGACAGGGTGGTATATAGAGACAGGTCAGGGTAGTATATAGAGATTGGTTAGGGTGTTATATAGAGCCAGGTCAGTGTGGTATATGAGCCAGGTCAGCGTGGTATATAGAGCCAGGTCAGGGTGGTATAAAGAGCCAGGATAGGGTGGTATAGAGTGCCAGGTCAGGGTGGTGTAAGGTGCCAGGTCAAGGTTGTATATAGTGCCAGGTTAGGGTGATATATAGAGACAGGCTAGTTCTGCATGTAGTGACAGTGTGCATTGCAGCATGTCAGAAGATTCCCGGGCTGCTGCGGTTTGTGGTCTCTCCTTCTCTTTCTTCTTTAGCTGCGGGAGGGGGTCAGCCTGAGGGGAGAAGTCTGTAGGAGGAGTGGAGGAGGCAGCCATGCCCCAACCCTGCCCACCACCTCCGTGTTCCTTTAGGAGAACACTCATTTTGATTCCATAAGTGATCTTAATAGAAAGGTAAACTCAATAAATATTGAATGCTTGCTAGGGTTGTTCTGTGTGAAATATTTGCAATGTATATGCATTTATATACACAATACTTTGCCTCCACATGACAGGTGTTTTGTGTTAGGTATTTGATTTGATATATGCCTTTAAATAGCGTGAGCATTTCAATTGTTGTGAACAAGCACGGTTCTTTTCGCGTGAAACGCGTCAACTGATCATCATTGCAATTTTGTCTGGCTCATGACAATAAAGAAATCTTGACAGCATATTTTGGATTCAGGTGTGCGATCAATCTTTTCTTCTCTTCCTGATACTGCCTCAGGAGATAATGAACATCCCAGAGGGACAGCCTAACTTGATGAGATGACATGGGGGAGTTACAGACAGCCTCCCCCACACCGCTTGGCTCTTTGCTGATTTGATCGGTTTTTACAAAGCTTTTTATATATTTTATATATGGCCTAAGGTCTTTAATTATGTCTAGCCATTAAATACTAAAATGTATATAGGAAATCTTACTGTTGTTACCCACTCATGATATACTATTGCTGTTCAAAAAAATGGCATTTTCAAACTGTATTTTATGTGATTCTGGCTATCGTTGTCTGCACTGGCTGCTAACACCACTCTTGAGGTGCTTAACACCTGCAGAGTCTTGGTACAATGCAGAAATTTCTAAGACAAGAGGTGTCATTGAGCGTACCTTTGGGTCCTTAAAAGCAGGTTCCACTGTATCTCATCTCTATTGGGTAAATTTCTGGCTATAGCCTAGAAAAAGTTGACAACATGTTTTTTGGGCTGCTGTGTCCTTCATAATCCAGTCCATCATGCAGGATTGCTTCTTGATATTAGGGTTCAAGACACTGGTGGGGACCCTATTTAACCAATCCCTGAATCCGATCATGAATGTGGCCATGAAGTCGGACAGTGCTTTATACAAAGTTATTTTTAAAGATATGCATCAACTCTTACTCTAGAAATCTTACCATGTTGTTTACTCCGTTTTTGGAGAAAAGACTGTGGTCGTTAGGAAGGAACACTGGGAGTTGCCCCATTTCAAGCTGTCTGTTACCCTCTCACTTCAACACAAGCTAATCATTTGAGCAGCTTCTGTTGAATCTCTGAGCTCTTGGTTGAACATACTGTATGTCACTTGTAGTGGCAATACTTTCATTTTACACAAAGATCTTTGGAGATATCTTAAGCGAAAATTTGTGCCACACAAAAGAATACTTGTATGTTTATGTACAAAAAACCTTCAAAAAGAAAAATAAATAAATGAAAACATAAAATAAATATGTTGGCCAGCAATATTATTATTAGGCAAAACAACCAGTGTTAGACGAGAACTGTACAAATCCACTGTATTTACAGGTCTTGAGTTATATGCCTAAGAAACACAGGTGTTCAATCCCACTTTGAATATACACACCTAAACATCTCTTCATCTTAATGATGAGGAGATGTTTAGGATCAAAGAACTAGGCTCAACGTTGTCTGGAATGACAATGGTGGGAATGTACTAAAACTGGAGCACATACAATCTGGTGCATGTGTGCCTATTATAACCAACCAGGGTGTAGGTCTTATTGTCAAAGCTTCATAGAACAAGCTGAATTTAGAAGTTGACTAGTCAGTATGAATACATGCGCCAGATTCTCTGGGCTCCAGTTTTAGTAAATAGCATTCAATGCCTATTCTCCATCAAGATAAAGCACACATGTGCCGAAATATAGCGATGACCTTGCCAAAAACTTAGGGCACAACTCATTATTTTTATTTTGGATACAGTAAGGGAGTGTTAGAATCCCTGTCAGTTTGTTTTTGCCACCTGTGCCCCATTGGTGAGATTCACCTTCTGTTATTAGTTGTATGACAAAACAAAATGTGGAATTTTCTAATTCTTTCACAGATAAGGAAAAACAGTAGAAATAGAGGGAGTTAACCACTTAAGCCCCGGACCATTTCGCTGGCCAAAGACCAGAGCACTTTTTGCGATTCGGCACTGCATCGCTTTAACTGACAATTGCGCGGTCGTGCGACGTGGCTCCCAAACAAAATTGACATCTTTTTTTCCCCACAAATAGAGCTTTCCTTTGGTGATATTTGATCACCCCTGCGGTTTTTATTTTTTGCGCTATAAACAAAAAAAGAGCAACAATTTTGAAAAAAAATGAATTATTTTTTGCTTTTTGCTATAATAAATATCCCCCAAAAGTATATAAAAAAAGTTTTTTTCTCCTCAGTTTAGGCCGATACGTATTCTTCTATACATTTTTGGTAAAAAAATCGCAATAAGCGTTTATTGATTGGTTTGCGCAAAAGTTATAGCATTTACAAAATAGGGGATAGTTTATGGCATTTTTATTATTTTTTTTTACTAGTAATGGCGGCGATCAGCGATTTTTATCGTGACTGCGACATTATGGCGGACAAGTCGGACAATTTTTGCGTGATTTTAGGAGCTATGATCAGTGACACTGTCACAAGGCAGAACGGGGAGATGCTTGTTTACATTAGCATCTCCCCGTACTTCCTCTCCGTGAGACGACCGCGGTGATCGAGTCCACTGGACCCGCGACCCGACTCACGGAGCTCCCAGCCGGCATGCATGCAATGGCGCGGCGGCAAATTCAAAGGGAAGTACAGGTACGCCCATTTGCCCAGCCGTGCTATTCTGCCGACGTACATTGGCATGCGCCGGTCGGGAAGCGGTTAAACAGATGTTCTAACCCCTTTCTGCTATATCTAAAATAAACAAAAAATGCATGTTGCCTTCAGTTACACTTTTTCTTGTAGCGCAATACAAGAGTCAAATATAAAAAAAAAGACATAAAAAGGGTGGCTATAATTTAATGTAATGAAAAGGAAACAACAGAGGTAAAGGCAAAATCAGGCGGTTCATTAATGTCAGAAGACTTGTTAAGACACTGACTGAGTAAGTCAAGTTTTTTTTGCCAATACTCTGTTGTACTAAAGAATTCCAGCATACATGCCTTCATGCCCTTAATTTTCAATTCAATTTCCTTTAATTGCTGAAACCTCTCACTCTACTGTTGGTCAAAAACAAGTTGTTCTTGGTCCTGACTTCCTGTGCTACATATAGTATGCCGACGTCTTATGTCAATTAGTGGAGTGGGAGACCCCAAATTAGCATTAACATCTGCTGAACTTTGTGGTAAATTGACATCGGTTGGTTTGGAACTTGAGGATGGTGGCAGAAGGTTGACCACTTTAACAGTGACATTAGGTTGCTGTTCTTGAGACTGGTTGAAGTTGTCGTTATTCTTGTCAGATGGAGTGAAGGTTATATCGTTAACATCTGTTGGCTCAGAATAGAGTAGGAGGGTTATTTCATCTGTGTGCTCACCTGCAAGAGAAAAAGATACTGATTAATTCAAAGTTGGCCCATCTCCTCCTCTTCTTGAAAACTCACCCAAGTCCATGATAAATTCAGCGCTGTGCAAAGATGTCACCTCTAGGGAAACACTGCCAAATTAGCAATGTATATCCTGAAAGAGTGGGGAGCTCCTGGTGACAGCATACAATAGGGCTGCAAGGGAAAACCCAGCATCAACATTGAATATGAAATGTTAACTTAATAAATATACACTAACACTAGGTACTTCCCATTCTTGTTGAGTAGAGTTTGATGAACAGTTCGAGCTGAGCAAATGTTTGGCCCAAACATCACCTGTTCGCCCATTCAGAGAACACCCAAATTTGCAGGGCGCTCAGCGGAATGTTCACCCGCCGAGCGCCCCCAATGCGCTAAGCGCACAGTGCATTCTAAGCCCTGATTGGGCAAAGCTTTGACCAATCGGGGCACAGTGAATAGATGGTTGTTAGGAGTGGGCCGGGAAGCCAGCCGTGGCATCTTTAACAACAGATGAGTCATCAGGCTTCCCCACTGACAGCTGGCTTATTTTAACATGAAATTCCTTAATAGAAAACTAGACACATGTTTGAAGCAAACTAGTAACATTGTTGTGAGGGAAGAAAAAAGTCCGGAAAGACGCACACAGGAGAATATAATCCAATGAAATTTCTTTATTGTAAAATCAGGAACAAATCATGTACAAAGCACCATGGATAGAATGTACAGATAATCAGCTAACGCGTTTCACGCTCTGCGGAGCGCTTACTGATAGCTAACAATAATAAAAATGAAACCACATATATACCATTTATCATGAATCATGTGACCAAGTGGTAAATCTAAAATGCAGAACAGCTGATATCTGATTGTGAAGGGTGTGAACATTGGTCAGTGGTTGATGAGCACAGGGGTGAAAATCCCTGTGAGTGCAGGGTGTATATGTGTAAGCAGAGGCAAAATGTAGAAAAAAGGAACCAATTATATAAAATGCTATATAAGCATGTAAGACACGTAAAGTATCTGAATGAAGTATCATATGAAGAATGATAAAAAAAAGTGAAGAAAGGGGCTATATTTGGATTAACGTGAAAAATAAATGATGAAAAGTGAATTAAAAGATTGAGAAATCTTAATGGGTAGTGAATGCTGGTGTAAAAATAAAAATAAATATAAGTTACACCAGAAAAGAAAAAAGGAACAATGCGTGTGAAGTGTGTTTGGGGGGTGAAGGAAAAAGAAAAATATGGGGTTTCTGTGTATGCAAACAATATCACAATAACGTGATATTAATGCTGTGTATGGATATTGTGAAACCAAAAAAAAGAAATTATTATATGTATATATATATATATAACAGTGGTTATCTGATAGTAAAAAAGTGATGTGGTATTGTGGAAAGTGGAAGTCCCATAAGGAATGTTTGCTTAATGTGTCAAAAGACCATGAATATGTGTGTGTTTCATGTGTGTGAATGAACTCTATGACCAGGATGTATGTGAATATAATAAACACGTGTTTTAATTCTGTTTATAAAATACATGGTCATATAGAAAAAGGGGAGGGGGAAAAAACTCATACATGCACACTTCCTCTGTTCCCAATAAAAACAATACTAATATATCAGAATTGAATACATTTGTGTCCACATGTTAATTATTCTGGTGCGTAACATCAATTTTCTGTAAATTGTGAAAATGAAGCACCTTTCCTAAAGAAACAAAAAAGGAGGGGGAAACCTTCATCAATTGACATGTGAAGACATATATTAGTACTGTGAATAACATATTATAAATACTATCATGATAAAAATTATTATAGTGAGCATGAAAACCATGCTTATAACTGGGGCTTTTCAACTCTAGAGAGCAACATTCAGTTTATACCTGGTTTGGATACAACCTGGTGTGGGGAAAACGCTTAAACTAATAACATTGTATGTGTGAGAGCATTTAAGTCATGCGGTTTTTGGATTGGAAGGAAGCTATCATGACTTACCTCCTGAACATTTTTGTTATCTCTCTTGCTCTTGACTTAATTTGGGATGTACCATCTATTGAACACAATAGAAACACGTTACAGTAGTAACAAAATATGAACATATGCATATTTACTGTAGGTCTAAGAAGGAAATACATACTTGACCTTGGATGCTTTAAGGATGCAGCAGGTGACTTCTGCTCCATGTTCTTGTACCGTTTAAAAGGAATAAATACAATGCTTAGAAGGAGCAGATAAACCATCTCAAGCCCATTTAAAAACAATATAAAAAAATATTTTTCAATTAAATTGAATTAAACTGTATGTTGACAGTAAAGAAAACAAAAAAATGTAATGCATAAGCATGTATATATCTACCTCTAGTGCTGCAAATTCAGCCTCAAAGTTGGATGTTTGGAGCTGAAAAAAAATTTTGGTAAGATTAAATGTCCTTTTTTTCTATTTTTCATATCCTAGACCGTATCAAACAGCTGCACAGCAAACATGTTGGGGCACGTTTCAAAAATCCAAACAAATAGGGAAGAAAGCTGAACATTTCCGAATGCCATTTTTCAGCAAACAAGCATGAGCCATGTGTTTTGCAAGCATAGCAGCACACTGCAGGAGTAAAAAGCTAAAATGGGTAATGAAGAAATGAAGCATAAATGTGTTCCACAAGGGACAAGCCATGTGTGCAGCTAACAAAGAAGGGCATGCAGAACTGGCAAGCCACAAACGCATATGAACATGCAGAAATTATCCTGAAATATTCCACAAACAAAGCATGAAACTCCAAAACTGCAAAGTGAAAATAGGCTGCTCAAAGGATAAAAAGTGCTTTACCATGTGCTCACTAGATCTAAGATGTTTGACTTCTCTTCTGCTGAGCTCTACTCTACCATTGCTCCCTTTTGCCAAGGGCCTGAGAAGAGTGCACCAGAAAAGAAGTACTGCTCGCTGAATATGATGACATGCAGTAAACTACTGCATGATTTCATGAGTTAAAAGAGAAGTATGTGTTTAGGGGTTTTTCCTGATTTATACTTACCTAGGTGTATGCAGCATGGTCTGATGCTGCATCTGTCCCCCCCACGCCTCTACACTGAGGACCAAGCGATTGAACACCGCCGATCACTCAGTTCTGACAGTTCCCTGAGCAGAGAGCTGCTGACTGTCAATCAACAGCTCTCAGCTCTGCTTCCTCCTTGCTCACTGGAGTGCTGAGCTGCAGAGGGTCGGGGAGTGGCTCTCAGCAGCTCGCTGAGAGGCTGACCAGGGTGTCAGTCCAGACTGATGGACCCCGACTTCCATTGTTGTGATGACGCGGTACCTGGACTGATTTCTGTAACATCAACAGAGAGCGGACTTCAGCTCGCTCTCTGTTGATAACCTGTTTACAGGAGTGCAAAACAAATTGCACTCCTGTGATCCATAGGAGAAGTACAGCCAAACGAGCTTTGGGTATACATCTCCTTTAAATACCGTAAATTTAAAAAAAAATACCACATGCAGTATTTTAGAAGCGTTTTTAGTGAACGTCAAAATGTTTTTTGAAAAATGCTAAGTTGTATTTTATTGCATTTAAAAAAGTGGTAGATAACACTTTGTGATAGGAGCCCAAAGTCCCTTATCTCTTTACTCGATTCCCTCTTCTGCTCCTCCCCATAAAGATTGCTTAATTGGGGGTGTTATTCTTGCGGGGCAGTGGCAGAGTACAGCTGCCTTGTGTAGTGAGTGTGTCTGTAAACATTTCATGAGATAAGAAAACATTCTCTCTTTTCTTTTACACTGTGCCACAGACAGTGTTAGGCCTCATTCATATGGGAAGTATATGGGAAGTATATATATATGTGTGCCCTGTGTGAGAACCATGTTTATCTGAACGGGACATCTGTGCACCCCTGCACAGTCTCATTGATGTCAATTATAATGTAAAATATCTGCCTACCTCTCCTCAATTTGTTTTTCTTGGCTGTAACAAAATGTATTGCTACCAGTGGCATAGGTAGCACATCTGGCACCAGGGGCTGGTCATTTTTTTGCACCCCCCAAGAAAAGTGGAATGTGGCAATATAGCGGCTCTGCACCAAAACCGTGGGTGTGGTCAGATTAAAGGGCCATATGTTTTAATGACTGTGCCACAAGCGAGTACTGTATGTAACAGACAGTACAAACCTCAGTACACTCATTTTAACCACTTCAGCCCCAGGCCATTTGGCTGGCAAGAGACCAGAGCGTTTTTTGAGATTCGGCACTGAGTCGCTTTAACTGACAATTGCGCGGTCGTGCGACGTGGCTCCAAAACAAAATTCCTCAGTTTAGGCTGATACGTATTCTTCTACATATTTTTGGTAAAAAAAATGCAAGCGACTATTGATTGGTTTGCGCAAAAGTTATAGCGTCTACAAAATAGGGGATAGATTTATAGCATTTTTATTAATTTTTTTTTTTACTAGTAATGGCAGTGATCAGCAATTTTTATCGTGACTGCAACATTATGGTAGACAGATCGGACACTTTTGGCGCTATTTTGGGACCATTCATATTTATACAGCGATCAGTGCGATTAAAAATGCATTGATTACTGTGTAAATGTGACTGGCAGTGAAGGGGTTAACCACTAGGTGGCGCTGTAGGGGTTAAGGGTGTCCTAGGGAGTGATTCTAACTGTGGGGGTGATGGGCTATATGTGACACAACACTGATCACCGCTCCCGATTACAGGGAGCTGTGATCAGTGCCAGTAGGCAGAATGGGGAAATGCTTGTTTACACAAGCATTTCCCCATTCTTCTTCTCCGTGAGACGATCGTGGGTATCCACGCGGACATCGAGTCCGCGGGACCTGCGATCACACTCACAGAGCTCGCGGTGCGCACGCCCACCTACTAACCGCTTCTTAAAGGGCAACGTACAGGTACGTTAATATGCCTGTACATGCCTTTCTGCCAACGTATATCGGCGTGAGCCGGTCGGCAAGCGGTTAATAAAATAAAATGGTTTTAAATTGATATTAAAGTCTTGTTTTTTTTTTAAAATAACAAACATACTGATTTGCCCTGTGTAATGGTTTTCCACAGAGCAGCCTGGATCCTCCTCTTCTCGGGGCCCCTGGTCCCTCCCTTCTGCCAGGTGTCCCCAAAGCAAGCAGCTTGCTATAAGGGCACCCAAGCAGGTGCATTCCCGAACCGCGGCTCTGTATGTCCGTTCACACAAGTAGCCGTGGCTCGCCCCCACCCACTCAGTGGCTCCTGCTGCTATCAATCAGGAGTGTAAGTCTCTGGCGAGCCAAGGCTCTCATGGACATCACTGGATCGAAAGGGGACTCAGGTAAGTATTAGGTTGGGCTGGGTCAGCTGCTGCACACAGAAAGTTTTTTACCTTCTTGTGTAGAATGCATGAAAGTAAAAAAACTTGTGCCATTACAACCACTTTAACAAAGAATGTGCTGTACTTAGAATGCAGTACTGTAGTAAGAAATGTAAAACACAGTGGGGGATTTTATCTAAACTGGTGCAGTCAGAATCTGGAACAGCTGTTCATGGCAACCAATCAGCTTCTATCTTTAGCTTGTTCAGCTTAGAAAATAAATGCTATGAACTGATTGGTTGCCATGCACAGCTTCTCCAGATTCTGTCTGCTCTAGTTTTGACAAATTCCCTTAAGGGCTTATTTAGACAGGCACTGAGACAGGTCCTGTATGCTAAGCCACCTTTTGCTGTATCTGAATCCACCAGAGAGTTTTACCTATAGAAGACCAATTTTCAGCTTTCAGCGCTCTCACATTTTCAATGACAATTGCGCGGTCATGCGACACTGTACGCAAATGAAATTTTTATCATTTTGTTCGCACAAATAGAGATTTCTTTTGGTGATATTTATTCAGGACTTTTATTTTTTGCGATATAAGCAAAAAAAGAGTGGAAATTTATAAAAAAAAACTATATTTTCTTCTTTCTATTTTAAAAGAAATCCAATAAAATCGAATTTTGTCATAAATTTAAGCCAAAATGTATTCTGCTACATGTCTTTGGTAAAAAAAATCCCGTTAAGTGTTTAATATTTGGTTTGTGTGATCCCGAACATATGTACGCAGATGATCATGTACAGATGTGCGCAGGTGATCACGGACATATGTGTGCAGATAATCATTGGGACATGTGATTTTACTGTTAAATCTGTGGGGGACAGGTGTTTTTATATGTGGGAACATGTGTGTGGGGACATGTGTTTTACATTGTGTACATGTTTTACATGTGTGTTTTACACTGGTGATCAGTGTGTAAAAAGCTGTAAAAAACAGCTTATACTCACTGATCACCAGCCGGCTGCAATGATCCGCTCTCCTCTCCTCACCAACAATTTCTGTGTGAGGAGAGGAGAGCCAATTGCCTAGCAACCGGCTCTCTGTTTACATGACATGATGGCTGTGATTGGACACGGCCGTCATGTGATCAGGAGGGCCAATCGCAGAGCCCTCCTGCTGATCGGATATGCGCTGTATCTGGGTGACACGAGCACATCGGGATAGCGCCACTGCATGGGCATGCACGTGTGATCCGCCTCCTTCTGAGGGATGTCCACTCAGAAGGAGAGAGAGCCCACCCAGCCGTACATATGCAGTGGCCGAGCGGGAAGTGGTTAAAATCACTGCTCCTGAAAAAACTGCAGTTCTTAAAACTTTTTTTTGCATTGATACATGTCCCCTGGGGCAGGACCCAGGTCCCCAAACACTTTTTATGGCAATAACTTGCATATAAGCCTTTAAAATGAGCACTTTTGATTTTTCATGTTCGAGTCCCATAGACTTTAACGGTGTTCGCGTCTTCGCATTAATTTTTTGCCTTTTCGCAAAAGTTCTGGTGCGAACCGAATCGGTGGGGGTGTGTTCGGCTCATCCCTAGTTCAAACCAGTGGAGCTTAAAACAGATTATGAGCTAGTAGGTGGCATCTTGCAAGAAAAGCCATTTTCTTTTAATAGTTTAACTACTTAAAGACCGTCCACCATATATGTACTGCGGCAGGGTGGCTCTATTGCACAGAACAACGTACCTGTACGTCGTTTCATCCAATAGATAGTGTGGGTGCATGCGCCTGCTGCACGGAGGAGAAGCAGATCCGATGTCAGCCGACCACCCACGTTTGCGGTACATAGAGGCAGAACGGGGATTTGCCTATGTAAACAAGGCAGATCCCCGTTCTGACAGGGGACAACATGGAAATCTGCTGTTCCTAGAGGTTAGGAACAGCAATATCTGTGTTGTTCCTGTCAGCACTTCCCCCACACAGTAAGAAAACACACTGAGGGAACCCATTTAACCCTTTGATCGCCCTGATGATAACCCCTTCCCCTGTCAGTGTCATTTATACAGCAATCAGTGCATTTTTTTAAGCACTGATCACTGTATTGGTGTTACTGGTCCCCAAAAAGTGTGACTTAGTGTCAGATTTGTCCACCGCAATGTCGGGGTCCCGCTAAAAATCACAGATCACTACCACTAATAGTAAAAAAAAAATAATAATCCATCCCATAGTTTGTAGATGCTATAACTTTTGCGCAAACCAATCAATATATGCTTATTTGGATTTTTTACTAAAAATATGTAGAAGAATACATATCGGCCTAAATTGATGAAGAAATTTGTTTCTTTACATTTTTTTTGGATATGTAAAATGCGGAAAGTAAAAAACATTGTTTTTTTTTTTTTAAAACTGGCGGTCTTTTTTGTTAATAGTAATAATAATAATAATAATTTGTTTTTGTTAACAGCGCAAAAAATAAAAACCGCAGAGGTGATCAAATACCACCAAAAGAAATCTTTATTTGTGAGGAAAAAAAAGGATGTAAATTTTGCTTGGGTACAGTGTCACGCACCCACTCAATTGTCAGTTAAAGTAACGCAGTGCCGTATCACAAAAAATAGCCTGGTCATTAAGAGGGTAAATCCTTCTGGGGCTGAAGTGGTTAAAATGACTGACTTTAACTGGAAACAAAGTAAGAGCAACTACCATGCTCAGACTAGAAAAGAGAGGCCAGTACTACGATCCAGTCATTCATACACATATGCTGACAGAGAACATGTTGTCCTAGGAGAGAGTGAAGTGAGCACAGTGATGAGGCACCAGTGCACTGTTGTTTTTTCACTGTCTAATCCTAGTGTGAAACAAGATGCTGCTGCGGTGAAGACTGACCTGGCTGTGCTATTTGGAGCAGTGCCTGGATCAAAAATCACTGCACAGAATTAAAAATTCTTTGGCAGGAGTAATAGTATATATATAATATATATACTGTGTGCATTTAGTGATGTATTTAATTCACCTTTTTTTTGTTTTTTTTCCTTTCGCCACCAGGTCTGTACGGACCTAACAGCGGGGAGTATTACACACAATCTGGTGGCTGCAGCCACTGGGATTTTGTGTGAAACTGACAGACAGACTACTGAGAGCATTCAGGTGAGAGCATTCGTGTGGCAGTGCTGGCATCCAATCGCTCTCACACATCCCCGGTACCGGCACCCCCCCACCGCTTCGCCCTGCCGGGCTCCGCTTGCCCATTGGCAAGACCAAGAGCTCCATGGTAGGTTCTGGCAGCTGGAGGGGAAGGAGAATAGTGGACACATGTCCGCTCCCATCCCCTTCTTCTTGTGACCCGGAAAGCGACATCTCTGACGTCCCTTCGGAATCAAGCTCTCCATGTCCCCGGCTAGCTCAGCTGGGAAATAATGTTTTGCAATGTGATCTGCATTGCAAAACATTTAGTGGAGCACAAGGGAGACATGCAGGGTTTTGTAGACCCTGCATATCTCAATAAAGAGAACCTCTGACCAAAACATCACATAGGGGACTTTTTGTCCCCTATGTGATGAAAAAAAAAAGTTAAGTTAAATTTTTTTTATATTTTTTTGCAAAAAAATAAAATTACACCCAAGCACATAACCCCCCCAAAAAAAAAATGTTGAGGCCCCCACCCCCATATATACACATGCACAAATAAAAACATATAAGTTGGGGCGCCTGATACCTATAGGGGGCTTTTGAAGCATTGCCTATAGAAAATATAGGGTACTGAAGTCTGACGCCAATTCATGGGCGCACAAAAATTTAGGGTTTGGCATGTTGGGTACCTATTTGCTTGGTGCAACCTCGTCTTTTATATTTTACCAAAAATTTGGGTAATTTATTGCGTTTGTTTGCCATAAAAATTCACGTTAATGTGTTTTTTACTGAAATTTTGCATTTCCTATACCATTGCAGTAATATCATGTGGCAAAAAAGATTGTAACTACCACTATTTTATTCTCTATGGTATCTGCTTTCAGAAAATATATAATATTTGTGGGTTTTGTGTAATCTTCAGGCCTAAAATTATTTTTTAAAGCATGTGTGCAAAAAATGCAAAAACGGCTCTGGCAGCGAAAGGGTTAATGGCTGACATGTGGATCTGTCATCTCAGGATGTGTAATCACTTTTCTAATGTTTTTTATTTAATGTGTTTTTTAAAAGAGGTGCACTGGTAAACTGAAACAATGTTTTGTATATGAAGCATTCACCCTGTATGGGATCAGTATGTTGTAGTTCAGTAGAGATCAGAGATAGTTGGGTTTAAAAACTCGCAATCGCACACAGCGTTGGCTGGTAGCTGTCAAAGGGATTACTACAGACACTACTGTTGTAGTAGGTATATTATATGCTCAAACTGGTGGTGACAGGTTGTAGCAAGATAAGTATACTAAAAGTAAACTTTTTCTTTAACTGCATGATGGCTTTTTACATTTTTGGGGCTCTAGATTTTTATCTTTTCTGTTACAACCATTATGAATATATGCAATGAAGGTTCTGCTTCCTTAACAAGTTCTCCATAACAAATAAATAAATAATTTGAAAATGCATCAGTTAGACATGTACCTCTGACATGACGAAGTAGTGAGAAAAAGTCCTGGACAGCCGCACTCAAAATAATGTTTAACCTTTATTGAATGATGATCATAAAACATACATGCCACAGCAGAAAAATGCAGGAACCTGACGCATTTCACACTGTAGCTGTGATTAAGCACTAACTACAGTGTGAAACGCGACCTTTCCAGAGCGGGGATGTCTTTCTTTCTTTACCTCAGACATGACCATAAAGGATGGACTGGGGCAAAAGCTGCTTCATAATTCCCATTAATATTTAAATCTCGATTGTACTTGGTTCTTATAACAAATATAACATCAAAAATACACACAATGAAAAGGAAATGAAAAAACAGTGTATCCAATTTGTGTTTTTATTTTATGTGTCTGTCTGATTTTTAATCTGTCTTTATTTCTCATATGAGCTCTCTGTTTCATTCTTCCGATTTTACAGCAAAAAGAATCCCTGTGGCTTTGTGGTGCCTTGTTTTACCACAATGTTATTATGTTTGTTCTTTCTTAATTATTATAGCCTTGACACTCAGCAGTTTGATGAGCTTCATTTTGCCCTTTATTGCTCTTCCTTCCTTCCTTTTTATTTGGAGCATACAAAATATGATTATAATTGTTTAAAGATGAGTTCTTCTACAAATGAATGCATTATAATTGTTATATATTAAGCCTCAGGGATAAAGAAACATTGCAGAATTTCATTTGAACCTGTTTTATTTCTTAGCACATAATCCATAAGCATTTAATGTTCAGGGCCTGACATGTACTTCTTCTGGTACAAATCTATTATGTCAGTAAATCTGTCCCATTAGGTTACATCTGCTTTCCCTTAGGGCTCTGATATCCAGGTTAAAACTAATGAAAAGCAGTTATTCAATAGGATAGCTGATCTACATTATTAACCTATCACCATGACAGATTGCTGAAATTGTGCATGTCCTATTATGTTACATGGTTAACACAGAATATAAATCTCTTGAGTAATAGCATGCTACTATGTAAGTGACTCCTATTTTAATTGTGCTGTTTGTTTTGGAAGGATCAAGATCTTAATATGTTGTAATCGTATTTTTTTTCATTAGAAAATCTATATTTACAGTGTCATTGAAGTATGCAAAAAGTTGTAAGAAAATATTAAAACCTACTAAAAGTTTAAAGACATGTATACCCTGCATTTTATTGGGCTTAACAGGATATAGGGCTTTATATCAGATATAAAGCTAGGTTCATTGACAAGAGACAGTATAAGTGTAACTCACAGCTACTTGAACATTGCTGTTTAACGTGTAAGTAAACCCCCCTATCGTTTTCAGCCAAGGAAGCTGCCATATTTGCCTCTGTTTATTCTACAACTGCCATGATGCTGCACATGTGATCAGTTTTGACACCAGCCATTGGATGGTTTGACAGTTTGGTTGAGAGCACATGCTGGAAGTGAAACTGTTTTCTGGATGGCTTTACTTACGCTTTAAGTTTTTAAACCTATTTACGATGTGCTGAAGTAATGCAACAAGAATGACAGGTCCTTGCAACATTACAAGCAGTTACAAGTAGACCCTGTGGAACCAGACCGGGACTCAGAAGGATGAAGCGCCGCTCACCTGAGAGGAGGGAGAGCCTGCTCCGCCGCCTCATTGAAAAGGCCGAAGGTTCCGGAGGTGAGGAGTGGCTTCTGCAATGCCTGGAGGACATTCCGAGACTCCGCCCGGGCCGTCTAATTTCACAGCCTAGGAAAAGATGGAGGAGCCAGAAGCAGACATGCGCAGTCTGCACAAGCAGCCAGGGAGAAAGAAGAAGAGACAGAGAATGGAGGCTTCTCCACAGCCCAAAGGAAAGGAGAGAGCTGACAGCGTTCCTCCCAGGAATGCACCTCTATTGGAACAGAATACTGCTACTTATGCCGCGTACACACGACCATACTTTACGGCATACTTGGTTTGAAGGACCGGAGTCCGCCGCACAATCCGATCATGTGTAGGCTCCCGTAGACTTTTTTTTTCCAAAAGTCAACCGGACCTAGAAATGAAGCATGTTTCAAATCTTTCTGTCGTAAGTCCGCTGGACTCAGTTCCTGATGGAAAGCCCGTTCGTCTGTATGCTGGTTTAATGGACCAGATATGACGCAAGGGCAGGGTACTGCATCTCGCGCTCGCTGCATCTCTGGCTGCTCCAAAGCACCCCCCCATGTTGAGGGCAGGCGGCCTGGTACGGTTCAGGAGGGGGGGCGCTCACTAGTCCCCACCCCCTTTCCTGATCGGCCGGTCTGCGAGCTCGGATCGGGGTCTGGTATGGATTTTTGGGGGGACCCCATGCCGTTTTTTCAGCGTAGGGGGTTCCTCTTAAAATCCATACCAGACCTAAGGGCCTGGTATGCCCCGCGACGGGGCTCGCAAGGTGTCAATCTCGCTGATAAAAGCGGGGAGATTGACTTCCTTTTCTAGTCCCGTCGTACCCGAGTCACGTTCAAAATGAATGGACTTGGCCGTGTGTGGGCAAGTCCGTTCATTCTGAAAGTCCGCCGTAACTCCGGCGAAAGTCTGTCAGGAAAACCGGCGGACCTAGTCTGCCGGAAAGACCGGTCGTGTGTAGGCAAGTCCGTCCGTTCAGAAAGTCTGGCGGTAGTCCGCCGGAAGTCCGGCGGGAATAACGTCAGACCTAGTTTCCCAGAAAGTCTGGTCGTGTGTACGCGGCATTAGCCTGCAACTGTTGCGGCCAAAAGTGAGCAACCTAGGAGTCTACCTGTTGGTTAGACACTCTCTGATGTTAATGTCACTGAATGTAATGTTCTTGGTAAAACCTTATCTGGTATGTTACACAAACTTAAAGGGGCACACACAGTTGGTGCTTTTGTTGAGGAGGCTGAAGGAGCACAGTATTCTGGTGCTTTGCATGATACTAATACCAGTAATGATTTAAAAGGGGCACAGTTACATGGTGCTTTTTTACAGCAGGATGACACCCTTTTTCAACATAATGAAATAGATGATATAAGTCCAAATTGGCATAATTTAGCAGAGAACCCTCATGGTGAGAATTTTAAAAATAGTACAGGTATCACGGCTCGCAAGCCGATTCAGGTTTGCAAATCTGTTATCCCTTCTGCACGCTCTGCTCATTCTATAGTTGCGGAGTCCTCCTTTAAGGCGCCTATGCCATGTGAAATATCACTGCTAGGTTTCCACTTAGCCACCTCTGTCAAAGAAAAAATTTGGGGGGGGTGAGTTTATTGATCTGCTGTCATTATTGCCAGCTTCCAAAGAGTTTCTAGCTAAATCTGACAGGAAGTCAGAAGAGCGCACAGAAGAAGATAGACGGAGGGCTGTCCCCAAAACCTTTCAGAATTGGCTGCAGGCTTTCTGCATTTATGCAGCTGTATTGGGAGAACAATGTCCTGAGAAATGTTCAGGCCTTTTTCAGCACGTAGATATAGTTTCTGAAGCCTTCCGTCATTTTGGCGGTACAGCCTGGTTCACCTATGATGAGAATTTCAGGCAGAAATTAGCAGTTCACCCTACCTTGCAATGGGGATGCAAGGATGTGGGTTTATTGTTGAATCTCATGCTACCACAGAAGTCGCAATTCACACCTCGAGGGGTGCCTAGCCCACAGAATGCCTTTCGTAAAGGCTTCTGTTTTGCCTTTAATGAGGGGCAATGCAAATTCTTATCAAACTGTAGGTATAGGCATGAGTGCTCTTACTGCAATGGGAACCATTCTGCTAGTAGATGTTTTCGGAAGTCATCGGCAGCTTCTCTCCTATCCTTTCCCAGCGATGCTGGGGGAAAAGGCCAGGACGCCGGTGAGCTTGCCAAGAATGCTACCATGGTTAGATCATTACCCAGACCGCACGATGGCGCGGCTGCTAACTAATGGTTTCAAGGACGGTTTCTTGGTCCCCTCCTTCTCCGGGTCTGGATGCACTTTGGTTAAAAATTTACGCTCTGCTATGAGTTAACCTGAAATTGTACAAGAAAAAATCTCTAAGGAAGTTGCAGAGGGAAGAGTAGCTGGCCCTTTTTCTCGCCCAACTTTTAAAAACTTCTGACTCTCCCCCTTGGGCATTGTTTCCAAAAGAGAACAGGGTAGTTTCAGGCTCATTCACCATCTGTCATATCCAGAGGATGCTTCACTTAACGATGAGGTTTCAGAGGTTATAGCTCCTGTTTCATACTCTTCCTTTGATGAAGCACTTTACGGCACTTGAAGAGCTTTTACGGCGTTTTGGGCAAGGTGCACTATTAGCAAAAGCAGACATCAAATCTGCCTTTCACCTGCTACCTGTGCATCCACAAGGATTCAATTCCCTTGGTTTCCATTTTCAGGACCAATTTTATTTTGATAAATGTATGCCCATGGGTTTCTCATTATCGTGTTTTTATTTTGAGTCTTTCTCAAAATTTTTGCATTGGGTTCTGCCTGAATGTTCCCCTAATGGAGGTATTCTACATTATTTAGATGTTTTTTCATTTATGGGCCCAGCAGACTCCCCCCTGTGTCTGGAGTCACTGAACAAATTTTTGCATATTTGTGAATCCTTCGGTATTCCCATTGCGCATGAAAAGACGGTCCTTCCTGCATCCACTATAGAATTTTTGGGGATCACTATCGACTCATCCTTGATGGAGTTCAGATTGCCCGGGGATAAATTGCATTGTATGAGAATAATGATCTCGTTATTCTTGTCCAAGTGCAAAGTTTTGTTAAAAGAGGCCCAATCCCTATTGGGTCTGTTTGCATTCGCAGCTAGGGTTATTCCCATAGATAGAATTTTTTCCAGACGTTTTGCTTTGGCTATTAGGGGTTTTAAGAACCCTTGTTCTCATGTTTGCATCTCTAAAAGCGTCAAAGAAGATTTAACAATTTGGGATTCTTTTCTTTGACACTTCAATGGGTCCACTGTTTGGCAACAATCCTTTGCAAACGATTTTCAATTAAATTTCTTTACAGACGCTGCTGGTTCATCCGGTTTTGGTGCCTTTCTGGATGGTGTCATTGGTGTGCCTCAAGGTGGCACTCTAGTTGGTTGCAACAAGACATTTTGCACAACATAGTCCCCCTTGAGTTGTTTCCGGTTATAGTTTTGATTGTGATGTGGAAAGAACAGTTTATGAATCATAGGATTATTGTAAATACGGATAATAAAGGTGTACTCCTTGCTATCAATATGCTATCATCTAGATCAGAGCTAGTTAATAAACTTTTACGTTTTTTAGTGCTACACTGCATGAGATTCAATATCTGGTTAAAAGCCCGACATATACCTGGGATTGATAATAACATAGCTGACGCCTTATCTCGTTTACAGTTCCAGAGATTCCGGGAATTGGCTCCTTCGGTGGATCAGTGTGGAACCCCTTGCCCAGATTTCCTCTGGGGCTTGATCTGGGACTGATCTCTGCGCATCTTCGGAACTCGGTAGCACGTAAGACATGGCTGTAATATAGTCTTGGCTGGTCAAAATGGTGTACTTTTTGCTCTAGCAGGCTTATAGATGTCTCGGAGGTGAATGCGTATGTCTCCTCAGCTTTTGTGTCTTTTCTAATTCAGTCTGGCCTTAGTCCTGCCTCCATTAGCAAGGTGTTGGCCGGTGTTTCATTTTTTTTTTTAAATTTGCAGGCATGCCAGACCTGTCCTCCTTCTTTCAGGTTAGCCAGGTCCTCAAGGGATTCAAGAATTCACGCCCTACTCAGGATTCCAGACGTCCCATTTCAGTTAATTTATTAATCAAACTGCTCTCGATATTAGAAGAGATTTGTTTTACTGAATTTGAACTCTTGCTTTTCAGGGCAACCTTTTCTGTTACTTTTTTTGGTGCCCTAATGCCCGTACACACGGTCAGATTTTCCTATGGAAAATGTGTGATAGGACCTTGTTGTCGGAAATTCTGACCGTGTGTGGGCTCTATCACACATTTTCCATCAGATTTTCCGACACACAAAGTTTGAGAGCAGGCTATAAAATTTTCCGACAACAAAATCCGCAGTCGGAATTTCCGATCGTGTGTACACAAATCCGATGCACAAAGTGCTACGCATGCTCAGAATTAGGGATGAGCCGAACACCCCCTGGTTCGGTTCGGACCAGAACCTGCGAACGGACCGAAAGTTCGCACGAACGTTAGAACCCCATTGACGTCTATGGGACTCAAACGTTCGAAATCACAAGTGCTCAATTTAAAGGCTAATTTGCATGGTATTGTCCTAAAAAGGGTTTGGGGACCCGGGTCCTACCCCAGGGGACATGTATCAATGCAAAAAAAACTTTTAAAAACGGCCGTTTTTTCGGGAGCAGTGATTTTAATGATGCTTAAAGTAAAAAAAAAGTGAAATATTCCTTTAAATATCGTACCTGGGGGGTGTCTATAGTATGCCTGTAAAGTGGCACGTGTTTCCCGTGTTTAGAACAGTCCCTGCACCAAATGTCATTTTTAAAGGAAAAAATCTCATTTAAAACTGCTTGCATGTCGGGTCCTGGCAATATGGACGAAAATCAGTGAGACAAACGGCATGGGTACCCCCCAGTCCATTACCAGGCCCTTTGGGTCTTGTATGGATATTAAGGGGAACCCCGCACCCAAATTAAAATAAGGAAAGGTGTGGGGCCACCAGGCCCTATATACTCTGAACAGCAGTATACAGGCGGTGCAAACAAGACAGGGACTGTAGGTTTGTTGTTAAGTAGAATCTGTTTGTAATTTTGAACGGGTAAATTTTTAACGTGTTTAGCTCCAGCCAAAAAATCTTTTTTAAGCTTTTTGGAAAACATAGGGAAGGGTTATCACCCCTGTGACATTTGTTTTGCTGTCTTTCCTCCTCTTCAGAAGATTTCACCTCACTTTTGTCCCAATGACAAATGTTTTTTGAAAATTTGGGGTTTTTTGTGGAACAAGGATTGGAAAGCATCAGTGGAAAGGAGAAATGTTTTTCCCATATTAACTCTTACAGGAGAGAATTTCCCTTCCTAGGGGTAGATTTCATCTCACTTCCTGTTGTCTCCTTCCGTTTGCAAGTAGGAGTCGTTTGTAAGTTAGATGTTTGAAAGTAGGGGCCTGCCCTATATACTCAGCAGAAATTTGGGCCTTAGGTGTTGTTGTGGCCACAGCATTGTAAGCACTCACAGGGCCCTGCTGTGAAATATTAGATCAAGAATTGTAATTACATGCCCCTGTTGAACAGGGGCAGAAAAACTGGGCCTTTGGTGGTGGTGCTGGTGCCACAACACTGTAAGTCCTCACTCACTCTTGGTGGGTGCAGAAATGGGCCCTGCTGTGAAATATTGGATCAAGAATTGTAATTACATGCCCCTGTTGAACAGGGGCAGAAAAACTGGGCCTTTGGTGGTGGTGGTGGTGCTGGTGCCACAACACTGTAAGTCCTCACTGGCTCTTGGTGGGTGCAGAAATGGGCCCTGCTGTGAAATATTAGATCAAGAATTGTAATTACATGCCCCTGTTGAACAAGGGCAGAAAAATTGGGCCTTTGGTGGTGGTGGTGGTGGTGGTGGCGGTGCTGGTGCCACAACACTGTAAGTCCTCACTCGCTGTTGGTGGGTGCAGAAATGGGCCCTGCTGTGAAATATTAGATCAAGAATTGTAATTACATGCCCCTGTTGAACAGGAGCTGAAAAATTAGGCCTTAGGCACTGGTGCTGGTGCCACAACACTGCAACCCCTCACAGACACTCTAGTTGGAACGCAGGAACGAGCCCTGCTGCAAAGTATTGCATCAAAAATTGTAATTACACGCCCCTGTTAAACAGGGGCAGAAAAATTGGGCCTTAGGCACTGGTGCTGGTGCCACAACACTGCAACCCCTCACAGACATTCTAGTTGGAACGCAGGAACGAGCCCTGCTGCAAAGTATTGCATCAAAAATTGTAATTACACGCCCCTGTTAAACAGGGGCAGAATAATTGGGGTTTAGGCACTGGTGCTGGTGCCACAACACTGCAACCCCTCACAAACACTGTAGTTGGAACGCAGGAACGAGCCCTGCTGCAAAGTATTGCATCAAAAATTGTAATTACACGCCCCTGTTAAACAGGGGCTGAAAAATTGTGCCTTAGGCACTGGTGGTGGCGCCCAGAACCAAAAATGTTCTTACAAGCTATCAGCGTGATCATTGAGGAGGAAGAGGATAATTACTCAGAGATAGTCACTCAGCATCAGCATAGGCAGTCTTTGAAGGGATCTGAGATTTCAAAAAAAATTATTCGGTTACATCAGCATCGGGTGCTTGGTAGCTGGTGGTGATCCAAGACTGATTCATTTTTATGAAGGTCAGTCGATCGACCGAGTCGGTGGACAGACGCACCCTGTGATCGGTTACCACGCCTCCAGCAGCACTGAATGTGCGTTCCGAAAGAACGCTGGATGCAGGACAGGCCAGTAGCTCAATTGCATACTGTGCAAGCTCTGGCCAGTGATCCATCCTCAAGACCCAGTAACCCAGAGGATTTTCGGTGGGAAAGGTGTCCAAAGCTGATCTTGCCCCTAGGTATTCCTGCACCATGTAAAACAGACGCTGGCGATGGTTGCTGGAACCGATCATACCTTGGGGCTGCGGACCAAAAATTGTCTGAACGCATCGGTCAGACGGCCACCTTCTCCATCGCTCCTTCTTTGACTGACCGAAGCCTCAGCAACACGTTGTCCAGAAAGAGGAGTTTGTAACCTCCCAGTCTCTGGGAACGCGTTGCACAGACCTTTCTGCAAGGCCTCCCGAAGATGTTTCATCCTCTGCTCCCTCTGCGATGGCAAGACAATGTCCTCAACCTTACCCTTGTAACGTGGATCAAGGAGGGTTGCCAGCCAGTATTGGTCCTTCTCCTTGATACCACGAATACGAGGATCCTTATGCAGGCTTTGCAGGATCAGGGAGGCCATGCAGCGTAGGTTTGCTGAGGCATTCGGTCCGGAGTCCTCTGGACTGGCGTGGGGAAAAAAAACCAAGCTCCCCTTACCCTTTCCTGGTGCCATAGTCGCACAGGTACTCATTGATGGCCCTCTGCTGCATGTGCAGCCGCTGCAGCATGGCCAACGTTGAGTTCCACCTGGTGGGCATGTCACAGATTAGGCGGTTCTTGGGCAGGTTAAACTCCTTTTGGAGGTCCGTCAGCCGAGCACTGGCATTATATGACCGGCGGAAATGCACACAGAGTTTCCTGGCCTGCCTCAGGACATCCTGTAAGCCCGGGTACCTGCCCAAGAACCGCTGCACCACCAAGTTAAGGACATGAGCCAAACAGGGCACATGGGTCATTTGTCCCTGTCGGAGGGCAGAGAGGAGGTTGGTGCCATTGTCGCAAACCACCATTCCTGCCTTAAGTTGGCGTGGCGTCAACCACCTCTGAACCTGCCCCTGCAGAGCTGACAGAACCTCTGCCCCAGTGTGGCTCCTGTCCCCCAAGCACACCAGCTCAAGCACCGCAAGGCATCTTTTGGCCTGCGTACTTGCGTAGCCCCTTGAACGACTACGGAGCACCGCTGGTTCTGAGGACAAAGCACAGGAAGAGGCCATGGAGGAAGAAGAAGAGGAGGGGGTGGAGGAGAGAGGTGTGTCACAATCATTAGCATTTTGGAGGCGTGGTGGCAGAACAACCTCCAACACTACTGCACCTTGTCCTGCATCCTTCCCAGCTGCCAGCAGAGTCACCCAATGCGCCGTGAAACTTAGGTAACGTCCCTGTCCATGCCTGCTGGACCATGAGTCAGCGGTAATATGCACCTTACCGCTGACCGCCCTGTCCAGCGAGGCATGGACATTGTCTTCCACATGCTGGTAGAGAGCCGGAATCGCCTTCCGTGAGAAAAAGTGGCGTTTGGGTACCTGCCACTGAGGAACCGCACATTCCACAAACTCACGGAAGGGGGCAGAGTCTACCAACTGAAAAGGCAGCAGTTGAACTGCTAGCAATTTTGCCAAGCTAGCATTCAACCGCTGGGCATGTGGATGGCTGGGAGCAAACTTCTTTCGGCAGTGCAGCAGCTGGGGCAGGGAAATTTGCCTGGTACAATCTGACGTCAGTGTACCAAAAGCAGATTGCCCACAAGTACTTGGCTGTGACACACCTAATTCTACACCTTCATTCCTCTCAGTGCAGGTCTCAGAGAGGACTGAAGGTCTAGTGGGGTTGGAAATCTCAGCTGATGAGGAGCAAGGAGAGGTCCTCTTTGTTCTTTGGTGTGGGTCTTTTAGATACGCTTGCCAACGAACTGCATGGCAGGTCAACACATCTGGTCAAGCATGTGGTACCCAAGCGGGAGATGTTTTGGCCACGCGAGATACGCTTGAGACATATGTTGCAAATAGCAGCGGTGTGATCTGATGCACTCGTCTCAAAATAGGCCCACACCAAAGAACTTTTTGAATAACGCGCAGAGACTGCAGCGCCCTGCACATGTGGAGCTTTGGGATGTGATGCAGTCAATGTGCTGCCCTTAGGCTGGCCCCTGGAGGGCATCCTGCCTCGTTGGTGATGTGCCGCCTCCTCCTCCTCCTCTCTCCTATCAGGCACCCACGTTGAGTCAGTGACCTCATCATCCCCTCCCTCCTCATCACTGGAGCAAACCTGGCAGTATGCTGCAGCAGGGGGAGCATGACTGCCAGATTGCTGTCCTTCTTGGGCACCCCCTCTGTCCGTGCTCATGTTACTGCCTTCATCAAGCTCAGTATCATCATCAGAGCCTTCCAAATGCTGGGCATCCCCCTGGAGCATGTACCCAACACTGTGTTCAAACAGTTCGAGGGACTCCTCAGGAGGACATGGTGGGGCTAGGGAAGGAGTCACTGATGACATTGAGCCGAGGGAAGAGGGCGCTGCTTTGCCAGACAAAGTACCCTGGGCATGGGTGAGAGAGGATGAGGAGGATGAGGACGGCTTGGTCATCCACTCGACCAAGTCTTCCGCATGTTGCGGCTCAACACGGCCAGCTGCCGAAAAGAAGGTCAAGCGTGTCCCACGGCCACGTGCTGATGAGGATGCACCGTCTCCACGACCAGCACTAGACACAGAGCCTTCTTGCCCTCCTTATTGGCTTGTGACTGTCTGCCTCTCCTTCTTGGCCTTCCAGACATACTAATGGCCTGTAGCTGCACTAAGCTGGATACTGCAGCTAGCAAAATCAACTGCCTGCCTGTAGTATGAGAACACCACCAACCTTCTACAGGTAGCTTTAGCTGAACACTGTGAGGTGGACGCACCCCACTAACTTGTATGTTTAGCTGAACACTGTGAGCAGGATGCACTGCACTAACTGTAAATAGTCTAGCTGCCTGACTGTGGTACTAATAGGATCAAAAGAACACCAGTAATTTTCTTCAGGTAGCTGTATATACTGTAACAAGACAAGCCTGCCTGTCAGTAAGAAGTTAACAGGAACGGATCTAGCTGAACACTGTGAGCAGGACGCACTGCACTAACTGTAAATAGTCTAGCTGCCTGACTGTGGTACTAATAGGATCAAAAGAACACCAGTAATTTTCTTCAGGTAGCTGTATATACTGTAACAAGACAAGCCTGCCTGTCAGTAAGAAGTTAACAGGAACGGATCTAGCTGAACACTGTGAGCAGGATGCACTGCACTAACTGTAAATAGTCTAGCTGCCTGACTGTGGTACTAATAGGATCAAAAGAACACCAGCAATTTTCTTCAGGTAGCTGTATATACTGTAACAAGACAAGCCTGCCTGTCAGTAAGAAGTTAACAGGAACGGATCTAGCTAAACACTGTGAGCAGGACGCACTGCACTAACTTTAAATAGTCTAGCTGCCTGACTGTGGTACTAATAGAATCAAAAGAACACCAGTAATTTTCTTCAGGTAGCTGTAAATACTGTTATAAGACAAGCCTGCCTGTCAGTAGGAAGATAACAGGAACGGATCTAGCTAAACACTGTGAGCAGGACGCACTGCACTAACTTTAAATAGTCTAGCAGCCTGACTGTGGTACTAATAGGATCAATAGAACACCAGTAATTTTCTTCAGGTAGCTGTAAATACTGTTACAAGACAAGCCTGCCTGTCAGTAGGAAGATAACAGGAACGGATCTAGCTGAACACTGTGAGCAGGATGCACTGCACTAACTGTAAATAGTCTAGCTGCCTGACTGTGGTACTAATAGGATCAAAAGAACACCAGCAATTTTCTTCAGGTAGCTGTATATACTGTAACAAGACAAGCCTGCCTGTCAGTAAGAAGTTAACAGGAACGGATCTAGCTAAACACTGTGAGCAGGACGCACTGCACTAACTTTAAATAGTCTAGCTGCCTGACTGTGGTACTAATAGAATCAAAAGAACACCAGTAATTTTCTTCAGGTAGCTGTAAATACTGTTATAAGACAAGCCTGCCTGTCAGTAGGAAGATAACAGGAACGGATCTAGCTAAACACTGTGAGCAGGACGCACTGCACTAACTTTAAATAGTCTAGCTGCCTGACTGTGGTACTAATAGAATCAAAAGAACACCAGTAATTTTCTTCAGGTAGCTGTAAATACGGTTACAAGACAAGCCTGCCTGTCAGTAGGAAGATAACAGGAACGGATCTAGCTGAACACTGTGAGCAGGACGCACTGCACTAACTTTAAATAGTCTAGCTGCCTGACTGTGGTACTAATAGGATCAAAAGAACACCAGTAATTTTCTTCAGGTAGCTGTAAATACTGTTACAAGACAATAATTGTAATAATATAATTGAACTGTTAGACTTCGCAACCAGACACAATTACTTCTGGTTTAACCAAAGCTACTACCTCCAACAACGGGGAGTGGCAATGGGTGCCAAGTTCGCACCTAGTCTTGCAAACTTGTTTATGGCCAAGTGGGAGGAGGATGTCGTCTATACCCATGGGACCACTTCGCTGGTTCTGTGGGCCAGGTACAAAGACAACATCCTCCTCCTGTGGAATGGCACTTTTGAAACACTCAAACAATTTTTTGAGTGTTTGAATTCTAATGACAGGGGCATCTCCCTTTTCTATGAGGCCAGCATGACCAAGATACATTTCCTTGACTTGGAGATAGAAATAGTAGACAAAAAATTTAGATTTAACACCTATTTTAAGCCCACTGACCGTAATGGTTTCATTCCCACCACCAGTTGTCATCACAGGCCCTGGTTAAGTGCTGTTCCTCGCAGCCAATTTCTCAGGCTCCGTAGGAACTGCACGGACACTGAACTATTTGTCACACAAGGAGGTGTCCTTAAACAGAAATTCATTGATAAAGGGTATGACAACGCTAATTTAGATTTCGAGATTCAGAGGGCTTTGAATATCGAAAGGAGAACTCTACTCGAGATAAAGCCAAAAAAAGAACCGGATGAAAAGTTTAAATGGGCTATGGTAACATCTTTCTCAACCCAGCACAAACAAATTAAAAACATCGTAAAAAAACACTGGGATGTCTTGAGACATGACAACATTCTATGCGGGTCATTACCAGAAGAGGCCAAGATTATATTTAGGGGAGCACCATCCTTACAGGGACGGATAGCCCCCAATGTTATAAATCCACCATCCCGGCCTTCATTTTTTCATAATATGACAGGCTTTTATCCGTGTAAAAAATGTGTGGTATGTCTACACAATAACCTAGAGGGACGTAAAGTCACAGAATTCACATCAACAGCCATGGGGAGAAGATATACAGTGAAATCTTTTTGCACATGTAGCACTAGATACATAGTGTATCTTATCACGTGCCCTTGTTGTAGACAATACATAGGACGTACCACCAGAACATTTACAACAAGGGTAGGGGAACACATTGCTCTAATCAAAGGTAGGGACTCTAAACATACGGTACCCAGACATTATAAGCAATATCACAATAGTAACCCCACAGGATCACAATTTGTCATTATAGACAAATATGTCCCGCCTTGGAGGGGGGGAGCCAAAACCGTAGGGGTCTCTCGCCTTGAAATGTTCTGGGCATACGAGCTACAGACCTTTTTTCCTCAAGGCATGAACGTTGAAGTAGACGTCAATGCTTTTATAAATGAATCTTGACAGACATATCATGAGACAGGAAATATTAATTTCCCCTTAGGAATTTTAATTAGTTGGGGTATATATGATGCCTGCTTTTCTGATTACATGTATGTGCTCTTTTAATTTTACAATGATTGTGTTTATTTGTTTTAGATATTTGGGTAGATAATGAGAACAACAATATGAGATATATAGGGACAAGGAGGGGGTTATGGGATGGAATAATTATTGTCCACCTCCCCTTTCCCCTACTGAGAATCCACCTTCCCCTTGAATGTATCCTTAGTTTTCGATCATTTTTTCGTTTTCTATGGATTTGGTTGGTTTTTTTTGGGTTTTTTTGGAGCGGAGTTTTAGCCGGTTTCAAGTACATATAAAACACATCCATTGCGTACACTTTTTAGGCCCTTCCGGGGATTGTAACATCATTTCCGGCCTCTCTCCTCTCTGCAGGTCACTTCCTGGTATTATCGAATGGTGACCGGATGCGCTGTATGTATACGTCGCATTCCGATGACGTCACCGCGCTAGACCACGCCGCGCGCATGCGCGAGCACGGTCTACATCGCTATTTGCACTACGGGGGATGTTAGTAACGCTGTGACAGGGAGTCACGGCCCTCTCCACATATTAATTAAGACATTATAAGGAGTGTTAATACGTACAAGGGGGACGTTTTTGACGCCGGGATTCGGCGTCACGACCCCATGTAGATACACATGACACTCCTAGGCCTATGAGAACCAAACAATATGAAAAAGAGGCTTGGAAGGCACTCGGGTCCGCCATCTTGGATGACCCCGGAAGTGCCAATGCAAACAAGCCTGGGAGCTGGATTCTCATCATAGGGGTCCTTGTCCCTATAAAAAGGAGTCTGGCTGCAGTGGGTAAGTACCCCAGACGAAGTCTAGTGAGACGAAACGCGTCGGGAGGACTCCACTGCCGCCATTTTATTTGCAAGCGCTTTTTTACTTTGAGATGTAAGTGTCTTTCCTTTAATAAATTTTATATGGTTTACGGAATTACACTATCAGCCCCTTCTTCATTTCATGTGGGTAATATCCGTTGATGTCCGAGCTTCCATATGGAGAAAACTGTTTCGGGATAGCCACGTCACAACTCCACCATCTACCAGCCCTTGGTATCCTGCCTCCTTTGCCAGTGAGCAACCTAAGCCTGTTTGACCCATATAGCGTATGCTCGGTGGGTCCCAACTTTCTGGTAAGCCTCCAGTCATCTCGGGTGGTGGTTGTGCACAAGTGTTTATCAGCACACATTGGAATATATCAGAAATTTTCACGAGTATATGTTTTTGGAATTCATCACCACTGCAACATTTATGTTCACTGCACCTGCATATTTTATTTTGGACTTGATTGCTATCATTGCATCTTGCCGTCATGTTTGGTGACCCTAAGGGTTTATTATATGAGTGACTTTTATGTATGAACTTTCATAAAACATACAAAACACCATTTTTCATAATTTATTGTACATGTGGTACAGCATTAATTTTTCTAATTTTTTAGCGCTACACTTGGTTTTACATGATTTTTTGCAAATGTTCTGTTTGTCGTGTCAGCTGCTTATATTTATGATTTATCTGGAGTAAGCGCATGGTTTACAAGATTTTTACATACATGGTTTAGAAGTTACACTATTGCTGCTGCTCACCAAAACTCCAACTATGGATATATTTGACTATCGTGCCTCACATATAGTTAATACTGATGGAGTATTCATTGCCTCAGGGAGTGATACTGAGATTGGGGGGCTATTTCTCAGGTTGAAAAATGTTATGACTACCGAACTTCATTTACGGTGGGATCTAGCCTTCCTACAACAATACATTACAGAGAAAATGGTTCCCTGAAGGCTTCGCTGGGAAGTACAACCACAACAGGGAGAAACAGACCTGGAGTCGTGGTTTAATTATTTTAATGATACAGGTATCAGCTTTTTGAATCTACTTATTTCCAAGAAAAATAACAAACTTCTTGGTCTTGATAGAGAAATCAAAGAGTTAAGGGATAAAATGTCTGCTCATAAAAATACCATGGAGTATAATACTCTGTCCTCCAATCTCCAGAGTCATCTGGAGAAGGAAGACCGTGATCAAAAACATAAGAAGCAGAGGAAATACTCCAGAGATGTGGGTGACTATAGAGCGAATGCTGTATTTGGATGGCAAAAATTATTTACAGCCAGTTCACCTATGGAGGGCGTTACAAACACAGCCGAAGGAAACATACCAATAGGCGCCCCATCAGCGATAACCACTGCACCCCAACTTAACCCTAAAATAAGCGTCCC
The DNA here is from genome assembly GCA_037952835.1 of Lithobates septentrionalis. Classification (NCBI taxonomy): domain Eukaryota; kingdom Metazoa; phylum Chordata; class Amphibia; order Anura; family Ranidae; genus Lithobates; species Lithobates septentrionalis. Next base: position 876,363 of record JBBDGP010000707.1, read on the forward strand.
TCGGGGCCGCAATACACTTAGAGAGAGAGACAGACATGATGATGTGCCTCATCTCTCCCAACAGAGGGTATACCACGATAATTCACAAACCCCTAGAAACTCCAAGAGAGGGAGAGGTAATCAAAGGGGCAATACGCGGGGTAGGGGTAAGCCCAGAGGTAATGCACATCCCCACAACCAAAATTATAATAATCAGCCTTATCAGTCTCCAACAAGGAGACAAGAAACACGCTCCAATTTTTACCATAGGGATAACTTACACTATCGTTATCCCTCTCCAGTCCCCACATACAACCGCTATACACCTTTGAGAGATGAGTATAGCCCTGAACGCAGGAGGGAAAATTTTGATCGCCCTGTATATACACATACTCCTAATCACTACAATAATCAGGGTTTTCACGAGGACCAACGCGCAAGGAAACGAGGTCCAGACCAAAGAGAGGCTGCAGAGGGGGGAGGAAACTACAAAGGCGAAAAGAGAAAAATAACTTAAGTGGCCAGGGTGTCTTTAATTTAAGTTCTCACATCCTGACGAAAGCCGAATTATCAGTACTGGACAAAGGCCTCAAATACGCCCCAATGAAAAAATTAGATAAATTTCACACATTTATCGACGTGCACAAATACATACGAAAAATTAACATTTAGAGGTACTTGATTTCTAACCCAGTACGTACAGATTTTCCGGCTGCCACCTCTGGAACGGTACATTCGGGACTATCCAATCCTTCTCTTTTCTCCCCTCCTGTGCCTACCGCACCAGCAGTAAAAATGTTCAGGGATCTTGTCCTCAGTGATTTGTCCAAACTGCCTGTCAAGCGTATTCAAAACTCTCCATTGTCAAAAGAGGGATTGGAATCATTATGTGCACAAAAAAATTTAGTTGTCCGTCCCGCAGACAAGGGAGGGGGCATAGTGGTTCTTGATAAGAGTCAATATGAGGAGGAGATGTTCAGAATTTTGAACGAACCGGGTACCTACCAAACACTCCCCAACAACCCCACCAATATATACAAAAAACAACTTCAGCAGCTTATTACCAAGGGTTATGATTTAAAGATTTTGAATAAAAAAGAAAGGGCATTTCTGGTCCCCACGGCTCCCAGAATCCCTACGATCTACTATCTACCCAAAATACATAAACATCCTACATGTCCACCCGGTAGACCTATTGTCAGTGGCATCAATTCTATCACTGCAAGAATTGGTAAGTATATCGATTTTTACCTGCAACCGTTGGTAAAACGAACACCCTCCTACCTTAAAGACACTGGTTCCACCATCAGACTCCTAGAAGAGGTCAATGTACAGGAAGGATTTATTATGGCCACTGCTGACGTGGCATCCTTGTACACGTGTATAGCCCATGAGAAGGGTATTGATGCAGTCAAACATTTTCTCCATCGTGAACAGTCCCTCGCAACATTTCAATGCGATTATATAATTGAACTGTTAGACTTCGCAACCAGACACAATTACTTCTGGTTTAACCAAAGCTACTACCTCCAACAACGGGGAGTGGCAATGGGTGCCAAGTTCGCACCTAGTCTTGCAAACTTGTTTATGGCCAAGTGGGAGGAGGATGTCGTCTATACCCATGGGACCACTTCGCTGGTTCTGTGGGCCAGGTACATAGACGACATCCTCCTCCTGTGGAATGGCACTTTTGAAACACTCAAACAATTTTTTGAGTGTTTGAATTCTAATGACAGGGGCATCTCCCTTTCCTATGAGGCCAGCATGACCAAGATACATTTCCTTGACTTGGAGATAGAAATAGTAGACAAAAAATTTAGATTTAACTCCTATTTTAAGCCCACTGACCGTAATGGTTTCATTCCCACCACCAGTTGTCATCACAGGTCCTGGTTAAGTGCTGTTCCTCGCAGCCAATTTCTCAGGCTCCGTAGGAACTGCACGGACACTGAACTATTTGTCACACTAGCAGGTGTCCTTAAACAGAAATTCATTGATAAAGGGTATGACAACGCTAATTTAGATTTCGAGATTCAGAGGGCTTTGAATATCGAAAGGAGAACTCTACTCGAGATAAAGCCAAAAAAAAAACCGGATGAAAAGTTTAAATGGGCTATGGTAACATCTTTCTCAACCCAGCACAAACAAATTAAAAACATTGTAAAAAAACACTGGGATGTCTTGAGACATGACAACATTCTAGGCGGGTCATTACCAGAAGAGGCCAAGATTATATTTAGGGGAGCACCATCCTTACAGGGTCGGATAGCCCCCAATGTTATAAATCCACCATCCCGGCCTTTTTTTTTCATAATATGACAGGCTTTTATCCGTGTAAAAAATGTGTGGTATGTCTACACAATAAGTAAGAGGGACGTAAAGTCACAGAATTCACATCAACAGTCACAGGGAGAAGATATACAGTGAAAAATCTTTTTGCACATGTAGCACTAGATACATAGTGTATCTTATCATGTGCCCTTGTCGTAGACAATACATAGGACGTACCACCAGAACGTTTACAACAAGGGTAGGGGAACACATTGCTCTAATCAAAGGTAGGGACTCTAAACATACGGTACCCAGACATTATAAGCAATATCACAATAGTAACCCCACAGGATCACATTTTGTCATTATAGACAAATATGTCCTGCCTTGGAGGGGGGGAGCCAAAACCGTAGGGGTCTCTCGCCTTGAAATGTTCTGGGCATACGAGCTACAGACCTTTTTTCCTCAAGGCATGAACGTTGAAGTAGACGTCAATGCTTTTATAAATGAATCTTGACAGACATATCATGAGACAGGAAATATTAATTTCCCCTTAGGAATTTTAATTACCTGGGGTATATATGATGCCTGCTTTTCTGATTATATGTATGTGCTCTTTTAATTTTACAATGATTGTGTTTATTTGTTTTAGATATTTGGGTAGATAATGAGAACTACAATATGAGATATATAGGGACAAGGAGGGGGTTATGGGATGGAATAATTATTGTCCACCTCCCCTTTCCCCTACTGAGAATCCACCTTCCCCTTGAATGTATCCTTAGTTTTCGATCATTTTTTCGTTTTCTATGGATTTGGTTGGTTTTTTTGGGGTTTTTTTGGAGCGGAGTTTTAGCCGGTTTCAAGTACATATAAAACACATCCATTGCGTACACTTTTTAGGCCCTTCCGGGGATTGTAACATCATTTCCGGCCTCTCTCCTCTCTGCAGGTCACTTCCTGGTATTATCGAATGGTGACCGGATGCGCTGTATGTATACGTCGCATTCCGATGACGTCACCGCGCTAGACCACGCCACGCGCATGCGCGAGCGCAGTCTACATCGCGATTTGCACTACGGGGGATGTTAGTAACGCTGTGACAGGGAGTCACGGCCCTCTCCACATATTAATTAAGACATTATAAGGAGTGTTAATACGTACAAGGGGGACGTTTTTGACGCCGGGATTCGGCGTCACGGCCCCATGTAGATACACATGACACTCCTAGGCCTATGAGAACCAAACAATATGAAAAAGAGGCTTGGAAGGCACTCGGGTCCGCCATCTTGGATGACCCCGGAAGTGCCAATGCAAACAAGCCTGGGAGCTGGATTCTCATCATAGGGGTCCTTGTCCCTATAAAAAGGAGTCTGGCTGCAGTGGGTAAGTACCCCAGACGAAGTCTAGTGATACGAAACGTGCCGGGAGGACTCCACTGCCGCCATTTTATTTGCAAGCGCTTTTTTACTTTGAGATGTAAGTGTCTTTCCTTTAATAAATTTTATATGGTTTACGGAATTACACTATCAGCCCCTTCTTCATTTCATGTGGGTAATGTCCGTTGATGTCCGAGCTTCCATATGGAGAAAACAGTTTCGGGATAGCCACGTCACAACTCCACCATCTACCAGCCCTTGGTATCCTGCCTCCTTTGCCAGTGAGCAACCTAAGCCTGTTTGACCCATATAGCGTCCCAACTTTCTGGTAAGCCTTCAGTCATCTCGGGTGGTGGTTGTGCACAAGTGTTTATCAGCACACATTGGAATATATCAGAAATTTTCACGAGTATATGTTTTTGGAATTCATCACCACTGCAACATTTATGTTCACTGCACCTGCATATTTTGTTTTGGACTTGATTGCTATCATTGCATCTTGCCGTCACGTTTGGTGACCCTAAGGGTTTATTATATGAGTGACTTTTATGTATGAACTTTCATAAAACATACAAAACACCATTTTTCATAATTTATTGTACATGTGGTACAGCATTAATTTTTCTCATTTTTTAGCGCTACACTTGGTTTTACCTGTTACAAGACAAGCCTGCCTGTCAGTAGGAAGATAACAGGAACAGATCTAGCTAAACTGAATACAGTGTATATATATATATATGCAACACTTGGGATGCATATATATACACAATACACTGTAAGTGCAGCTAACTGACTGACTGTTCTGCCTAATCTATCTAACTCAAATCAAATGTCACTGTCTGTCTCTCTCTCTCTCTCTCTCTCTCTCAATGAATGTCGGAACACACACTACACAGGGCCGCCGTGCAGGCGGCCTTTTATAGTGTGGGGTGTGTACTAAATCCCCTGAGCCATAATTGGCCAAAGCCTCCTTGGCTTTGGCCAATTACGGCTCTCTGTTCAGGCGGCGCTGTGATTGGCCAAGCATGCGGGTCATAGTGCATGCTTGGCCAATCATCAGCCAGCAATGCACTGCGATGCCGCAGTGAATTATGGGCCGTGACACGCCACACGAATTTGGCGCGAACGGCCCATATCGTTCGCAATTCGGCGAACGGGCGAACAGACGATGTTCGAGTCGAACATGGGTTCGACTCGAACACGAAGCTCATCCCTACTCAGAATAAATAAAGAGATGAAAGCTATTGGCTACTGCCCCGTTTATAGTCCAGACATACATGTTTTACGTCACCGCGTTCAGAATGATCGGATTTTCCGACAACTTTGTGTGACCGTGTGTATGCAAGACAAGTTTGAGCCAACATCCGTCGGAAAAAATCCTAGGATTTTGTTGTCGGAATTTCCGATCAATGTCCGACCGTGTGTACGGGGCATTAGAGTGGGAGAACTTACAGCCCAAAACAAATCATCTTCATCCTTCCTACTGTTTTCTCATGTGTCTATGGAATCAGATTGCCTACATTTGTTTATCTGCCGGTCAAAAACTTTTGGTTTAGGCAATGGTCAGTGCATATCTCTTGGTAAATCTCCCAATCCGCTGGTTTGCCCGGTGTCACATACTGCCAGTTATATGTCAGTGAGGCCCTCCTCTGATGGTTCCTTTTTTATCCACCAGGACTTGTCCCCTTTGACCCGATACCAGTTTTCTGCTGTGCTGTCCTCATGCCTCAAGCGCCTTAACCTCTTAGGTCTCAGATTCTCATTGCATTCTTTTAGGATTGGGGCCACCACCACAGCCAATTTGTTGGGATTCTCTCCCGAAGGTCAAAAAAGGGTTGGTAGGTGGGCTAGTAGTAGATATAAAATTTATGTCTGCCCTGAATTATTAATTGTTTGATTTTCTATTTTCAGATTCATCTAAATGCACAATCTGGATAGTAGGCCATTACTACATTTTCTGGGCTGAAAAACAGGCTGCATCCAGGATTTATACGAACAATTTAGGTTTGGATAGTAATGTATTTTATGGTTTTATGGTCTGGTGTTAGGGGCCTCAGATGGCGTAATCTTAAAGACCACTTAATTCACTTATCCACAGTTTGGCCTTCTCCTCAGGTTCTAGTTCTTCACGTTGGAGCAAACGACATTGGTAAAGTTAGAACATGGGAGCTCCTTTGTGAAATGAAGCGGGATATTTATTCCATTAAACTTTTGTTTCCAAGTACCAATTTGACCTTCTCTGACATGATTCCTAGACTCCTTTGGTCCCCTTTTGGGAATTTATTTCACGTGGATAGGATTCGGAGACGGCTGAATAGGACTATACACAATTTTTTAGTGTCCTCGGGCGGTGTGTCATTCCGCCACTTGGAGCTGGAAGGTTTCGCTCCTGGGTTATTTAGGAAGGATTTAGTTCACTTGTCAGACATAGGTCTGGACATATTCAATATGGGCCTGCAAAGTTTAATTGAAAGTGCCGCGGTGTTGGGGGGAGCTCAGCCAGGAGTTTCCCTCCTGGCCTCGGTCGGTGGGGAATAGTGGTCCAGCATTGTCTGGATGGAGACAGTGTAAAATTTTGGGTTAATGTATTATAGCCAAGATGGCTTTATAATTATTTGAAGTTATTTCATTATCAGGTTACCCCTTGAACAACATCGTGGCCTAAATTTAATTTTCCAAAAGAAATAAAATTGTTGAAAGAAATTAAATGGTTGTTATTCTTTTATTGTAGTAATATCTCCTTTGTGCTAGGCAATGTATTGTACGTTTCTTATGAATTTACACCACTTACCAAACACTTTGCAGAAACTTGCCTTTATATCCTGGTGCCCTTCTTTGTAAATGTTAGTTATAAAAAAATTAAAAAATAACAATTATCTTGTCTTTAATAAAGGAGTTTTAAGAAAAACATACAAAGTGATTTAGACTGGGAGAAGGGGAGAGCTATTGGAGAAAAGTGTGGATGAATAGATAGAAGAAAGGATGAATGGAAATGTGGAGATATAATTGAATATAATAATGGAGAGATTGAATACAATATTGTAGAGATACAGTATAGATGAAGACATGGGAAGGAAATGGGTGGATGGATGGATAGAGAAAGATGGAAATAGGTAGAGATGGATGATAGGATAATGGAATAGAAAGATGAAGGATGGATAGAGGAATACAGGGAAAGGATGGAGGGTGGAGGTAGGGAGGCATTGGTATGGGATTAGTTAGAATTTATGAAAATTCATCTAAAATAAGTTATCCTGCTGGCTGTTTTAATCTGCCCCACATCTGCTGTCAAAAAGAGGAATCTGAGACTGATAAGAAAAATTGTGGACTTTTTGTGCATTGATCTATCTGCTTACAATGGCATAGTCTGGTCACCGTTAAGGAGGGAACTCCCTGGAGCATCAGACCTGTCTTTAGTTGTTCTGATAGCAGCAGTTGCAATATCAAAGGTGAATGACTACTTTGACCGCATTGCATTTCACTAAATCAGATTCTGAATTACAATCTGCACTGCCACCAAACATCAGTGAAAAAGAGGAGTTTCATTGGGGGTTATTGTCTCTGGCCACTAATGCAAAAAAATTGGCCTAGCAATATAAAGAGGACTTTCATAAGGGGCCATTTCTACTAACCATTAATGCAAAAGATTTTCAATTTGGGTAATTTCCTCTGACCACAAATAAGAATAGACTTTTATTACAATAAGACTTTTAGTAGTTTTTTTTTTTCTACTAACCACAAATGCACAAGTTACTTCAAAATGGCCTAGGGTATTTCCACTGATCATCTGTGTAAATTGGACCATAAGTGTCACCAGTTCTATAGGTGCTTTTATTTGTGGGACATGCCACTGACCTTAAATATGAAAGTGTTAATTATTTGGGATGCAAAACCAATGCAAAATATGGGGCACACCAGAAAAAGGATGACAAAATGAAGCCTCAAGCTGGAAAGGCCTCACCTAGGTTGTAAATATGCCACTACACCACACATTTATAAAAGTGTACACAATTTATTAACAGTTTCGTAAAACATAAACATAATTGTTTGAGGTACAAAAATGTATTGCAAACATTTGTATTCTCAATTATACTTTTCCAGGGCAGCATAGTGGGGTTTGGGGTTGCAATCTAACCAGGGACATAAGCTGCATGGTGTTGAAAGTTTTCCTTCTGTTTTAAACTAGATTACTCAGTTTTCTCCTATAGTCACTATCTCAAGAACATATTAACCCTGCCTCAGTAGCCAGTGTCAATCTTTGCTTGGGAGGAGAAGCTCAAGGGGTATGTTCTTTGTGTTTGTGCCCAATAGGGTGGCTCCATAGGACCCTGCAAGGGAAAAGAGCTGCCCTAAAATGGAAAGGGGGCAGCAATGAGGGAGCATGATAAAACAGGAGGAAAGGCAAGATTTGTCTTTCAAGCGCAGTCTATCTATATGATCATATTTCATGTTACAGCCATATTTGGGGTGCAACACAAAACAAGGTCACTGTCAGCCTACACTCTAATCTGCCCCCCTTTTTACAGAATCTGGTGGTTCTGTTCCCCAGTGTCTCATGTCATTATTTGATTTTGGCTGTAAATCTGTGAATGAAAAACCACAGATTCTATCTGCCACTGCGGCAGAGGGACTTGTAGTTTTTAATGGGGCACAAGTGTGACATTGTTCATTGATATTTCCTCCAGTCCCATAACTAAAGGTACATACCTCAGTATAGATCCATAGCTAAAGGAATAGTCTGCAGGAACTAAAGCAAAAAGACAAAAACAAAACAAAATTAAATAATAATAATAAATGTGAATTTTTAATAATCAGTATGAGTCCATTTATTATTTTCTTAAGGATATGAGGCATACCAAGTACGTTTCAGGCAGCAGCTGAAATTTCTTAAACAAGTGAAGGTTTAATATCACTTTTAGCCCCCTGACATTTTAAAATACATTCATTTGAATGTATCTGGTTTACATATGTGCAACGCTGTATCCTGGCCTAGGCCAACAAGGCCCAGGCCTAGGACAGCACTTTGTAGGGGGGCAGCACGCGGAAAGAGTCCCCGCCGGCTTGCGCTGTTAGAATGCACCATTCTTATGGGGCCGACTGGGCTGAGAGGCAAATTAGTCTAGTGCCCCCCATAAAGCAGCCACACTGCTTCTGGTATGCGGGCGGCCGGCATTCTGCAACTGTGGGGGGGGGGGGCGCTTTTAATTTTGACTGTCCTCTCATCCTGGACCACAAACCTTCCTCACTGTGCTATATGTTTATTGCTGCACCATTGGCATGGTTATATCTTCTTAGTCCTCTCCATAAAATTATCAGAAATTTGTGCTTAAAGAAGAACTATAGGCAACACTTTTTTTTTTTCATTTTGCATAGAGCAAGGGAGGGTTATAGCCTTTATCAGTTTATTTTTTAGCAGACCTGTCCCATTGCAGAGAATTCCCCTCACTTCCTGCCCCATAGCCAAACAGGAAGTGAGAGGAAATCTGTGCAAATTAAGGAAAAATTGCACCCCCCGGCCCTCAGAACTAGTGTCCCCACTCAAAAATTTCAGGGCGGGTCTTAAACAGCAAGGGGTGTGGCCTTGACAGGAAGGGGTGGGTTGTATTTAAATTAGGGGGTGCACGACTTTAGTCAGGCCTAGAGCAGCACAAAACCTAAATACACCACTGCATATGTGCGTTGCATTCGCACTGCGCATTGCACAAAAAACGTGTGCTTTTTGTGGGCATTGCGGTGCGAATTACAAGCCCATTATCTCCTATGGGAACACATCTGATCCACAGATGCATTGCGTTATGAACATGAATTCTCTCCTTCTCCTCACTACACCCCCCCCCTCTCCCTGCTCACTGATCCGCAGCTACAACGCAGAGAAACCTTTGAACAACTGATTTTTATCTTCCCAGTGAAACCTGAGCTTCAATTCGCACCGCACATGTGTGAACCCAGGCTAAATTGTTTACGTTTAGAATGTCCTACGTAGCCGAATGCACCCTGCATTCCTATTTTTTGGCATCAGCACTGTGGCACAATGAGGAATGGGGACCTAAACAATGTTTTGAGTGTCTTGTGATATTTGCACAGCTTGCAGGGACTTAAGAGCATTGTGCTTATTGTGCACATTTACAGGAATTCACTTTAAACAGCTGGATTCTGTGATTCTGATATCTGTGGATCATAGGACTCAATGAGGAGAACAGAAAAAAAAGTTTGGTGATGTTGTCAGCGTAAATTAAAAAATGGGTATCTTTTTAAAATTTCCCTGCTTAGGTGCAGTTCTACCATACTCCCTTTTACCTTTTTGAACATAAAAGACTGGCTAAAAAGAAGATATGACAAAACACTTCCTATTTCTTTTCTGTGCCTCTTCCTGATTTAGTTTTACTTCATTAGAGGAACTTTTCTTGAATTCATGAATACGGTCTGGCAACTGCCATTTGTATGTCTGATTTTACTGACCTAATGGCCATAAAGCAGCTGACCTGATTGGGCCCCAAGGTTTACATAAACATGTCTCCATCCCTGTATTTAATAAAGAACAAAAGAAAGGGGTAGTGGGACTTTATAGTATGTTTTTGAAATAGTCTAGGATACCTAAAATTTGAATTAAATGTCACCGTCCCAGGAGGGAAAACTGTATAGCCATAGAGAATTGCTGATCAATCAAATACATAGGGATCAATTCATGAGTAACAAATATATATAATGTATCATAATATACAATACATAAATCATGCACATTGAAGCATAATAAAAAATAGTAGTCATGTTGATATAAATGCTGTTTATAAAATAGACATAATTGATACAGGCAATCACAATTATAAAATTGAATGGATATACAAACAAAGTGAACATGGTATTCCTAATAAATAAATGTATAAATGGCATACGATAAAATTCATGGATGAGGCAAACTTGAACTGGCATCCCTGAGTGTAGACTCTATGCGTTTCATGGCGTTTAAAGCCACTCATCAGGAGTGGGATGCATCAAAAAATGGCTAAAGAGATGAAAATTGTTTGTATATCCATTCAATTTTATAATTGTGATTGCCTGTATCAATTATGTCTATTTTATAAACAGCATTTATATCAACATGACTACTATTTTTTATTATGCATCAATGTGCATGATTTATGCATTGTATAATATGAAACATTATATATATTTGTTACTCATGAATTGATCCCTATGTATTTGATTGATCAGCAATTCTCTATGGCTATACAGTTTTCCCTCCTGGGACGGTGACATTTAATTCAAATTTTAGGTATCCTAGACTATTTCCTTGTCAAAAGAAGTTTATTGAGTATACAATGTTATAAAGATACATAAAGTAAGTTTACAAGGATCTATAAAGTAAGCTCATTGTTTTACAGTAGGGTTTATATAGGTAAATATCATGAAATTTCAAATATTAAACATTGGGTTCAAGTAAACCTAAATTAAAGATATATATCATTTCCTTAGTTACTTTTGTAGGTATTTAAATGATTTATACCTACTATACATATTGTTTACAAGTAGAGTGTATATAGGTCAAATAAATTCTGATAATGAGCTTTAATCGTAAGGTGGAGTAAAGGAAAGAGAAAGAAGAAAAAGGGTTGAAAGGTAGAGGTATGGTCCACAAGGTTGTCCCGCTCGTCAGTTTATTATTCTTTTTAGTTCTCTTTGAAGCCTTAGAATGGGTGTCTCTGTAAGTCATTTAATCTGTTACCATGGCAACAGGACAGAGTCATTGAAATTTGACAGGATTTTATCCAAGGGTGCCAAAGTTTTTCAAATTTTGGAATTTGATTTTGATCGATGGCTACCATCTTAGCATGGGACATTGTATTATTCATTCTGTGAATTGTTTCTGCTAGTACCAATGTAGGAGATTTCCATGCCTTGGCCACTGTTTGTTTTGCAGCCGTTATTAGTTGGATCATAAGTTTGAATTGAGAGAGTGTTAACCATTCCGGTTTTAGATTAAGTAAAGTTAAATATGGATCTGGTTGTATTATTTTTTTAAATATTTTAGATGCAATCACGAAGACTTCCTTCCAGAAGGTTTGGATTACTGGGCACGTCCACCATATGTGTAAATATGTGCCTATCTCTGGGCATCCTCGAAAATAAAGAGCTGAGGTATTAGGTGAATATTTTGCCACTCTAGCGGGTACAAGGTACCAGCGAGTTAGGACTTTATAATTTGTCTCCAGTGCTAAGATGTTGGGTGAAGATGACTTAGATGTGAGCCATATGTTAGACCAGTCCGTGTCTTCTAAAGTTTGTCCCAGGTCCTCCTCCCACCTCTGAACGTAAGAGGGTCTATTAAGATTTGCTACTCCATAAAATTGATTATAAAGTGATGAAATTGTACCTTTAGCAAATGGATCTTTTGTACAGATTGATTCAAAAATGGATAATTGGGATAATGGTGTATCCCCCTTTAGGAATGGTGTATAGAAATTTTTGATTTGGAGATATCTAAATATCTCAGAGTTTGGTAGATCATATTTTTCTCTAAGCGATGGGAATGAAAGGAATGATTTAGATGCTATGAAGTCATTTAGTGTCTGAATGCCTGATGTTGTCCAAGCTTTAAAAGAATTTGGGTAGATCCATGCCGGATAAAAGGCCGGATTTCTGATAAAAGAAAGGAGAGGATTGTGTGGAGATTGTAACTGATATTTGGTTTTTAGTTTATCCCAGAGAGATAAGAAGTGTTTAGTTATGGGATTATGAATTTTAAAGCGGTCTTTAGGATCAAGCCATAATAAATTTGATATTAATAGAGGGTCATTTTCTGAAGCCTCTATAAATACCCATAATGGGATTTCCTGTTTTGCATGGTATTTGGACAGACTGGCCAAATGTGCTGCTCTGTAGTAGTTAGTAAAATTAGGGTATCCCAGGCCTCCTTTATTTTTGGGAAGATGTAGTGTGTGTATAGGTATACGTGGTTTAGAAGAGCCCCATATAAACGAAGTTGCTCTTTTTTGTACTATTCTCAAAAAATAGGAAGGAATTGGAATAGGGAGAACTCTGAATAGATAAAGCAATTTGGGTAGAATAGTCATTTTGATTGCATTAATCTTCTCTATCCAGGATAAAGGAAGTTGCGACCATTATTTTATTAGATTTGTGATCTGTCTTAATACAGGAGGATAATTGGTTGAGAATAAGTCAGAATGAGATGCTGTTAAATGAATTCCAAGATATGGGATTGATTTTTCTGCCCATGTGAATGGGAGTGCAGCCCTAGCCGGGATCAATTCCATGTTTGTGAGTGAAATATTAAGCACTAGGCATTTCTTAGGATTAATCATAAGGCCGGATAGGGCTGCAAATCCATCAAGAGCTGGTATTAAGTTAGGACCAGAGACCTGTGGTGATGGTAGAAAAAGTAATATATCGTCTGCAAATATATATAATTTGTGTGTAATACCTCCTACTTCAATGCCAGTTATAGCTTGGTTTGTTCTGATGTATTGGGCCATGGGTTCGAGTATAAGGGCAAATAATAAGGGAGATAATGGGCAACCCTGTCGGGTACCTCTTTCGATATTAAAGGCTTCAGATTTGTATCCAGCATATTTTATATAGGCTTTGGGTTTATTATATAATGCTTTGATCCATGTTAAAAAGTGGGGTCCAAAACCCCATTTTTGTAATGAATATTGCATATATTGCCAGGATACTGTGTCAAATGCCCTCTTAATATCGAGAGATAGAAAACATAAAGGGATTTTCCATTTTTTAGCAATATGTGCCAATAACACTGCCCTGCGTATATTATCGCCTGCCTGTCTATTTGGCATGAAGCCTACTTGATCTCTATGTATTAATTTTCCTATAATGCTATTGAGGCGTTTTGCTATTATTTTTGCTAATAATTTAATATCGAGGTTTAACAGAGAGATAGGCCGATAATTCACACAGGAAGTATCATCAGAAAGGGGTTTTGGGATCATACAAACAATTGCCATTAGTGTTTCTTGCCGAAAAGAATGTCCATCTAGAAGTTTGTTAAAAGTTTCAGTGAGAATGGGAGAGAGTATTTCTGAGAATGTTTTATAGTATAAAGCCGAGTAGCCGTCTGGGCCTGGTCTTTTGTTAAGTTTTAGGTCTTTTATGGCCTTAGCAACTTCATCTATAGTTATAGGCTCATCCAAACTGCTTTTTTGATTCTGAGATAACTCAGGTAAGTTTATTTTTGAGAAAAAGGATTCAGCTTCTGTAGGATTAAATTCATTGTTTGTCTTGTATAAAGTTGCGAGATGTGAGTGAAATTTATGGACTATTTTAACTGGATTACAAGTGTAAACATTTTTTGATAATTTCAAACGTATTGGTTTGAAAGATTTGTTAGTTGAATTTAATGCCCGAGCCAAATATGTACCTGGTTTGTTTGTATTCATGTAGAAATTGTGTTTGGAGCGTTTGAGGGATTTATCAACTGACTCAGTGAGAAATAGATCGTATTCCAATCTAGATTTTTCCAGATGAGATTTTGTACTCTGAGATGGATTATCTTGAAATGATATGTAGGCTGCATTAAAATTGAGTTCTAGTTTTTTTGCTAGATTTTTGCGTTCCCGTTTAAATAGTGTCATTTGTCTTTGTATTGTACCACGCAAGACAGGCTTATGAGCTTCCCACAGTGTTATTGGGGAGATGTCTGTTTATTATTAATTGATATGTATTCCTTTAAAGCTTGTTCAATGGCCATCTGATGTAGTGGGTGTTTGAGCATTATGTCCGGTAAGTACCACGTTGGGTCATGCGCTTTTGGTATGGCTGAGGCTATAGTAGTGTATACTGCATTATGGTCAGACCACGGAATCGGAATTATATCTGATGCAATAATTTCTGGTATCATTCCTATTGTTAGAAAAATATGATCTATTCTGGTGAAGGTTTGATGAGGGTGCGAGAAATAAGTGAATTTCTTTTTCATTGGGTTACTTTCTCTCCATGAATCTACCAGATTGTATTTGGAAAGAAGTTGAGAAAAAGGTAATCTAGAGGTTATTTTGGATGGTGTAAAAGGTGATTTATCTAGAAATGGGAGGAGGACCTGGTTCGAATCCCCGCACATTATCACTGTTCCTATTTTGTGTGTATTAATCACTTGTAATATATGCGAGAGGAATGGTGTAGGTTGTTTGTTAGGAGCGTAGTAGGAAATCACCATGATTGCTGTATCCATTATATAACCCATGAGTATCAGGTATCTACCTTCTGGGTCTTTAATTTCTGATGATAAGGTGAATGGTGTGGATCGGTGAAATGCAATTAGAGTTCCCCTTTGCTTGGTACAGGCAGAAGCCGTGTAAATTTGTTGATAAAAAGGAGAAATATATTTTGGAGTAGAATCTTTGGTGAAGTGTGTTTCTTGGAGGCATACTATGTGAGCCTTCTTGTTATGGAAAGTACGGAAGGCTTTGGTCCTTTTTTGAGGGACATTTATTCCCTGAACATTCAGGGAAAGTATATTCAGTGGTGCCATGGCAATAGATCAAATAGTTTTGACTTACTTTTTGTTATGCAGAGCTGACTGCGCAGATCAACCTGTGTGGACTGAAGAGATGAATAGATAGAAAAGAAACCAGTGAATTCTGGAGTAAAGAGTAAACAAAAAACATATGAGATTAGATGATACATTGTATAAATTATTTTTTGCAAGTAATCACAATTTACCCGTGAAAGAGAATAAATATCTCTCTCAGGGGAATAAGTGCCTTCGTCACACTCCCACATAATATGGTTGGGAGAATGAGGAGGGCTAATGGGGGTACACGGATCTTCCGCTTACAGGAGAGAAGTGCTATGTCAAAAGACATCAAAATGATGATTCATTAAGTGGAGTGCAGAATATAGTTTTTGTTGAAATTATTTATTCCAGGGTGGTTGTATATGGTTAGTCTTGCCCTAGGCTAAATAATTCAGTTAGAAAGGTACTGTTAATAACTTTGGTATTGATGAAGATAGTTTGAATTATTTTGGGATTTTAACCCTTTTAGAGTAAACAATTACATATTTTATTCATATGTAACTGTTTAGATATGTTAACTCATAAAATTGAGGTTGTATTGCTTCAGATTAGAATAAACAAAAACATAATTCTAGGAACTAGTTAGGTAATAATATATTTGTTTTAAGAAAAGAAAGAAAAAGCTTCCATTACTTCTGGATTATTGAACATATTTGTCCTAAAAAGTAATAAATCTATTGTTATTACCTGAAAATATATAACTAAACAAGAATTTCCTTATTTCACTTATATATTCTAAGGCTATATGAATCAGAAGTAATAAGAAATATAACTGGAATGTAACATGATACCACACAGTGTGTGACTATCAGAATGCAGTTACATTCAGTTATAAATATAGGTTTTTTATAGAGAACCATCTCTTAGTATAATAAATGAAGAGATATCAGGAATTAGGATGTCAGTCCATTGAATCTTCTTGGTCCATGGATGATGTGGCATAACGGCCTCTTTTGTGAGAATGATGATTCCCATTTTGTTCTGAAATTTTCTGGGTGCTGCCTGAAGGTGAAGATGATGCCATTCTTCTGCGTGTGGGAGAGTTGCTGCTTGTGGGTTCTGTCAGATTTAATTTTAAAAGGGTTTGTTGTAGTTCATCTGCTGATCTGCTTCTGTAAATTGTACCTTGGTAGTTAAATCTGACTGAAAAGGGGAAGCCCCATTGATACATAATGTTGTGGCGTTGCAGTTCCATTAGTTGGGGTTTCATGGATCGTCTTTTAGTAATAGTAAGTTGGGATAGGTCAGCAAAAATTTGATAATTGTGTCCTTGAAAATTAAGTTCCTTTTTTTCTCTTGCAGCAATTAGTATTTGTTCTTTCGTTCTGTAATAATGAATTTTTGTGATTATATCATGTGGGGGTCCATCTTTCTTTTTGGCTGTGAGGGCTTTGTGTACTCTGTCCAGTTCTAAACGTTCAATAGGGATATCTGGCTTTAGTTCTTGTAATAGAGCAGTAATAGTAGATTGCAGGTCTGTCACAGTTTCAGGTATTCCCCTTATGCGCAAGTTTGAACGTCTGGCTCTATTTTCGTAATCTTCGAGCTTAGTTTGAAGTATTAAATTCTCTTTTTTTAATTGTTCCAATTCTGTTATATTTTCTTGGGTTGTAATTTCAATTTCATCCATTTTTATTTCTAAGGCTGCGGTGCGGTTCCCCAGATCTCTTATTTCTTTGGTTAGGCTTTTTGTTATTTGGTCTGAGGTTTGTTTTAAAGCCTTATGAAGCATCTTTTCAAATTGTAATAATATTACTGGGGATACTGAGGAGGCTTGTGGAGAAGTTTGTGAGAGGATTTGTTCTGTATCTGACTCAAATGGAGAGTCTTGCTGTGACATTTTCTGTCTGTGAGAGCGCCCTGATGCTGTATCTTGTGAGGTGACTGGAGCTGCTTCAGCTGCAGTGAGAGCCTGTGAGCTCTTTGTGAGGTGATTTTTATTTCTGCCACAGTTTCCTCCCAGTACCATATTTCCTGCCCAAACTTTCACAGTTTGTTCCCTGGGGCAAAAAGGTTCAAATGGATACCTTTTGAGCCTGCAGGCTCCACTTTGTCCTTCTCTTCTCTCCTCAGCGGTGTGGAGCTCTAACAATGCATGTCTGCTCCGCTAGGCTCCGCCTGATCCTAGACTATTTCAAAAACATACTCATGCCTCATTTAAAGTCCCACTACCCCTTTCTTTTGTTCTTGACCTAATGGCCAGTGAAGATGCCCTCATTGGACAGGTACTGTAGATAGAAGTTGTTGGAATTTAACTATGATGTCAGGAAAAGTCAGGGACATGTTAAATAATTACAATAATTCATTAAGGCTCACAGAGGAGTGTTTTCTGGACATGTACACTTAATCTAATTCACATGATAGCAGGTGTCTTGTGATATCTGCTTGTAGGCAGGACTTTTACTTTTAAAATTATGAAATGGAATACAGGTTCACTTTAAACTTTATGAGCATGAACCACAGTTGATTTATTTACAGCTGTTACTTAAACAAACTTCTTTTTACTATTTTTAGATAGTCATGTTACTTTATTTTAGCACTCACTTCAAAAGAAATATAAACTTTCAAGAAATTTCCACAAAAATTCACAGCCCATAAAATGTCCTATTTTATCTGCCTTTCCCATGATTGATTATATCATTTGAAGTACTTTGCATCTTATTGGGCTTGATTTGTCCCTAGATCACAACCTGCACATAGCACAATTGGTTTTGGAAGAATTTATATGACCCTTCTAACACCTCATCCTCTGTATTGAATATGTAATGTATAGCAAGCTCATCTCACAGAGTCAAGTCATTTGCATTTCTATGACCTTTACTCTTAACTCTTTTCGGAAGAAGTCACCTGAAAATTGTAAGAAAGACATTTTGAAATCTTACACTTATTAACATTCTTTAATGTGCATGAAACTTTTCACCTCACTCACCTTAAACAAAGATTCTCTGCCACTATAGATGTGACCTGAACTTACTGAATAGGGACATCAAAATGTTTGACAATTTTATGAGAAATGTACATTATTTTTCACCCTCCTTCCTATATATCCAAATAAACTGACATCTATTATCTTAACAAGGTTATATTCAAAAATGTTAGAATTACAAAAAATGCTTTAGTCTGAAAATTGCTATTTAAAGAGAAGCATAGTGCATTCTAGCAATTATATATTTTAATTTACCAGTGCAGTATTTACAATAAAGTTGTTTTGATATGACTTTTAAATATTGCCATTACTAACTTCTTTTGTTGTATTTAACATAATGATGTGCAGATTATCTGCTAAGGGGAACTCTGGGTGGCTTATTTCAATTGCTTTGTTTCTGCTGAAAGTAGATCTAAAGGCAAAAACTCTTCCTGGTGCCTATCTATGGCAGCATACTTGTGACAAGCTCCGCCTTGGCTCCTCCCTAAGGACCAGTGAATATTATAAAAGAAAATGATTAGTGCACTCCCAGCATTCTCCTTTTTTTCCTCATACCTCATGGTCAGTGAATGGTGGTCGAACCTCCCGTACCTCTACAGTTGGCAGCTTCCAGCTGGGTTAAAGCCATTCCCAGGTGCAGTCCTTATTCTTGGGCAGCTAAATGTGCTAATAAGATAGGGAATCCCTTTTGTGGGTCTTTTGGGACAGCAGTTGTCTCTTAACTAAGAGCTCCTATCTGCATTTATATACTGGCATTTGCTCAAGCCTGCAGCAGAGAAAGCAGCTATATCTATTTTTCACTTAGACTTCATTCCTTCCATTTCTCCCTCTTGTCATCTATTCTCTCTCACTTTCCTTTACTTGCGTTCCTTTCTCTCTTTTTTGCTTTCTTCCTCCCCCACCACCTTCCCCTCCTTGTGATATTTTATCTTCATTCCTGGTTGCTATAGTGGGTGGCGTGCACCTAGCGCTGTTTTTTTTTAGTCCCTCAGCATCCTAGTGCCCGCTCTGCCCATGCGCAGACATCAGAAACCGGATCGGCTGGCCGGGCTGAGTCGGGGAGGGCTGCATGGGTCCTTGCACGGTCTGGCCTGAGGTTGTGGTGGCCATCTTGAAAAGGGGCAAATTTTAAATTTTTTGCCCTTGTTTGTCAAAATCATTTTTAGAGGGTTGTATCTTCCACAGATGTCCTTCCCCTCTCTATTGTTTATTACTGGGGGCTTTAAGCATGGCATCCTGCTGTCATCTGAGGAGGTTGCCTATGTGGGGAGCTCCTGGAGGGGACCCTGTTTTTTGCCAATGGTAAATGTAATTTCTTTCTTTTTTTTACCCAGGAAGACCGTTTCTTTGCTCCAGCTAAAATACCAGTTGCTGAGGGGGCGTGGCTTGGCGCGGCGGAGATGGCTGCACACTGAAGAGGCTCTGAGGCACACGCGGAGGTTCTAAGCCCTAACACCCGACCTACAGCTTACAAATGCCGGGCAGAAAGCTACACTGGACACCTGGACCACGGACACGCCGAAACTCGGCTTCTGCCAGCGCCAACATCGCTGAAATCTTCAGACATAAATCAGCGGCCCGTAGCGGGACCCCGAGAAGCAAGATAGCGCCGACGCCACAGGAGGAAGGAGAGAGCGAGGACTCACTGTCCGCCTCTGAAGACACCAGCAGGGGTAAGTCCAAACCGGACCACCCGCTCACGTTCGCAGACATGTCGGTATTTGCTGCAGACATAAAAGCTACGTTTTCAGCCGCCATAACGGACTTGAAAACAAGCATGATAGTGATAAACGAAAAGATGGCGGCGGTCGAAAGTGCAGGCAGACAGAGAGATAAAGCAATTCACAAGCTAGAGCTGGTATCATCAAACCATGTGCAGCACTTTATTAACCTGAATAGACATATTGAAGACCTTGACAATAGGGGGAGGAGATGCAATATCAAAGTCAGGGGGATTCCGGAATCAGTGGATCAAGATCAGATCACCACAGCACTCCGGAGAGTCTTCAACAGCCTGCTTGAGAGGCAGGAAGACGCTGAAATTGATTTCGTAAGAGCTCACAGAGCTCTCAGGCCCAGAGGCTCAGATACCGCACCACCCCGTGACATAATTTGTTCCTTCAAAGCTTTGCTACCAAAGAAGAGATTATGCGGAAAGCGAGACAAAATGATCAAATCATATTTAATGGCGCCACGATCATGCTGTTCCAGGACCTTTCTCAGATCACTCTGAAGAACAGACGTGCACTGCGACCCCTGCTGGAGAAACTGAGAGCAAAAGACTTGAGATATACTTGGAGATTTCCCTTCGCTCTCACAGTAACATATAATGGTCATCAAGCTATCCTTCGTTCGCCAGCTGATCTACCAGAGTTCTGTGAAGCATTAGACCTGGAACCAATGGATCTGCCGGAATGGTATGAGGAAATCTTACAACCACCCCTGGTCAGGAGTCCCCCCACCTCTCCACTCTCCTCTCCAGACAAAAGACTGCCGAAAAAACACAAACAGAATAAAGGAAACAGCTCTCATGCAGATACCCCGAGGAGACCGGCCGGTCCATCCAGAGCCCAGGAATGTGAATAGATGCCTTACACCATCTTGGACATGCCCTTAACAAAACTGATGTCCAAAGCATAACTCTTACCACACTGATGTTCATGTCATGCTTTCTGTCGTCTGTGGGATATTCCCCCCGGGGGGAGGGACAGTAGAGGAAAGAAAAAGAGATGAACACTTCCACAAACATCACTCGGAGGGGTAGTTGTGACAACTTCCCATAGCTCCCTGCACAGCCATTGAGCTCAGGATGCGGGCTTTAAAGTTTGTTCAGAAGGAGATCTACCCCTCCAGACCCACACTTCTTGTTGATTGAAGAAGCTGCACTGATTCCAGATGTGTCGTCAGATGTGCCCTGGACGTGGCTCACTGTTACACTAACATCCAGCCCTGAAGCATTGAGATTCCGGTTGCAAAACACGAAGATCTACATAACTGCACAGGGGTGGAGGGGAGTTAATAGGGGTTAGGGTTGTGTTGTTGTCTCCTCCTTCCCCCCCCCCCCCTTTTTTTTTTTTATACCGCCCTGAACAGATTTAATGTGTGCAGATTAGTCCTGGTTATGTACACATCCGGGGGGCGCTCACATAGGTGACAGCAAAGACTACCTAATTAGTTGAGAGTTTGATGACATAATTACTAAAGTTACATGCTGTGAGTTCAGGTTCTGGTTTTCACGCTTAGACCCGATTTTACTTATTACACATCCTGGTCAGGTGTGACCTTTATAATATTAATATGTTTACTAACTTGAGCCTCCGTGTGTGTCACGTTGAGATCGTACTTATATAGATTCCACAGCACTCCAATTATTTGGAGTCTAGGCTACGCTTAGTCGTAGTCGCTTCCCACAGACCCCACAAATTTTACGTGATATTCATTTTACGTCTGGGGGTACATCTCCATCTGGGGCGGTTTAGGTATTTCTGGAGATTATCCCCCATAGTAATAACTCCCTGCTGATCTTTGTTTTCTCTTCCTACTCACCCTCTTTCCTTCTTCTTCTCTACTTTTCCTTTTGTTTAGTGGGGGGGGCACCCGCCCGGGCTACTAGAGATATTTTATTACTGAGTGAAGCTCACGTGTCGAACCGCATATAACAGTCTTGTCTTTACAGATTCGAATTCCGACCGTCCCCTCCTCTGCCGACACTATGGTATACTCGTCGCTGGGGGATCGTCCCCTTGTGATTTCCCACAACATCAGAGGTTTAAACATACCCGAGAGACGCTCCACTCTGCTGAGAGAACTCAAAAAAGATAAACCTCAATTTGTATTCCTACAAGAGACCCATTTTAAAACAAATAACATCCCCAAATTAACATCCCCACAATTCCCGAGAGCTTTCCATGCTACCACAGCCGATTCCAAGTCGAAAGAGGTCACGATACTAGTAGGCAGAGACACACCATTTAAACTAAATGAACAGCTGTGTGACCCTAAGGGCAGATTCGTGTTCCTGAAGGGCTCATACAAAGACTTTCCTTTGACTCTCGCCAATGTGTACTTCCCAAATAAGTCCCACATAACTTTTTGCCAACTCATCGTGAGGAAGCTACAGGAGTTCGCCAGTGGATGTATTATACTTGGGGGAGATTTTAATGTACCTCTAAATCCACTTCTGGATACGTCCAATGGCAGGACTTGCATTACCTATAAAATTTTGAAAAAGATTAAATCACTCCTACACAAACTCCAGTTGGTGGACTCCTGGCGCTTTCTTAATCCCGATGGCAGAGATTACACCCATTTCTCGACACCACACAACAGATATGCCCGTCTGGATTGCATATTTGTTCCTCAGAGAGACCTATCAAAAATTTCCACCGCGAAAATAGGTACACAAACAATATCGGACCATGCACCTATCTCACTGACTCTGGATCTACAGAACACAGGCAGACAACAGCAGACATGGAGACTGAACACGTCTTTATTATCAGATCAGACACTCCTACCTGTACTTACAAGCAACATCACTGATTTCTTCAAACATAATAACACACCTGGGATAGACCCCCTATTAGTGTGGGAAGCACATAAATGTACCATACGAGGAGTTCTGATAGGGATGGGTTCTAGACGCAAAAAGGAAAGAGATGCCCAGATCAGAAAATTACTTACCCAAATTGAGTCACTGGAATTGTCACATAAACAATCTCTATCAGAGACTTCAGCCAAGAGCCTCCTGGAGGCAAGGAAAGATCTACAGCAGATCCTCCACACTAAGGCCAAAAGGATTCTTTTCTTTAAGAGGCGGCTCTATTATGAGTCAGGCGACAAAGCTGGGAGGTTCTTGGCGAGGGCCCTCAGGGAACAAAACTCAATCAATCAAATAGTTGGAATCAGATCCAAAGAGGGAAAGCTCGAGGTAACACCTGAGGCAATAGCTAGACACTTCCACACTTTCTATACGAAACTTTATAACCTGCCCCCACAGCATAAATCTCCACAAATGCTGGGGGGCAGGACACAAATCGTACAAGACTACATACGAAATAGCGGACTACCATCCTTGCCCTCGGAAGATACAGATCTTCTAGAAGCCCCAATCACAACAGAGGAAGTCAAACAGGCCATTAAATTACTAAAAACAGGCAAGAGCCCGGGTCCTGACGGATATTCCGCCACATATTACAAATCCTTCATAGAGATTCTGGCTGAACCCCTAAAAGATGCATTGAACGCCTTATCCAAGCCAAGACGTATTACTCCTGGTTTCCTTTCTGCCCATATCACGGTTATACCGAAAGATGGCAAGAACCCTGAGGAGTGTGCTAGCTACCGTCCCATCTCTTTGCTGAACCTCGATGTCAAGCTGTTCGCAAAGATCATTGCATCGAGGATGGGGCTGCTGCTCTCAAAACTAATTGGTTTGGAACAGGTGGGCTTTATGCCAAACAGGGAGGCCAGAGACAATGTAACTAAGGCCCTCTTGCTAACTCAGGCTGCGAGACAGCGGAAGATCGAAGGCTTTCTCCTCTCAACAGATGCGGAGAAGGCCTTCGATCGCGTGGCATGGGACTTCATGCTGGCGGTGTGTAGAGGGGTGGGCCTAGGTCCGAACATGTTGCATTGGATCTCGGCCCTTTATTATTCCGACAGCGGAATTAAAAATTAACGGAATTCTCTCAGAAAAAATATATATTAAAAATGGGACTAGACAGGGCTGCCCCCTATCGCCCCTTTTATTTATTCTTTCACTAGAGCCCTTTATTAGAACAGTGCAAAAGAATACAGCAATACAAGGCTTCCAGATTAAAAATAGAGAGTACAAGATAGCTGCATACGCAGATGATTTATTGTTCTTCTTAACGAAGCCGACTACAACACTCCCCAACCTGTTACAAGAATTTGCACATTACGGATTTGTATCCAACCTAAAAATTAATTACACAAAGTCAGAGGCCCTGAACCTCTCCCTCCCAGACAGTGTACTCAAGTTAATACAGGCGAACTCAACATTTACCTGGGATGGGACCAAACTAAAATATCTAGGAATCTGGCTTACACCATCTCTAAAAATGGCATATGAGAGAAATTTTGTGACCTTTCTAAAGAATTGTGCGAAAGATCTAACAAATTGGAATGAGAAGTTTTTCTCTTGGTTCGGCAGAGCGGCCATAGTGAAAATGGTCATATTGCCCAAATTTTTGTATCTGACCCGCACATTACCGATAGAGATACCCCAGAAATTTTTCAATGAACTTAATACAATGGTCACGAGATTTCTCTGGCAACATAAAAAACCCAGAATCAAATTAGGCACCCTGGTCAAACCCAAAGATCTAGGAGGAATTCAATTCCCGAACTTCCGCAGTTACTATCAGGCCTCACACATAACCAGAATCATAGATTGGCATTGCCATGATTCGGAGAAAGATTGGGTATCACTAGAGTCAACGCTCGCCACGTTTCCGCTTAAATACCTACCATGGTCCCCTATCAAAACACTTCCTCATGTTGTTAGGATGCATCCGATCACTGGCGCGACGCTGAAGATCATCAACTGGCTAGCTAAACAAAAAAAGCTGACCACAACGCCCAGCCCACTAACACCTCTGACGGACAATCCAGACTTTGTCCCAGGCCTACATAACCCGACTCTTAAGACGATTCCGACGGGTGATCCCCTGTTGGCCGGAGACTGCTATACTGAAAACAAATTCAGAGATTGGTCGTCTTTTAAGACAGAAATAAACCGACCCCAATTGAAACTTTGGACATATTTCCAAATAAGAAGCTATTTAGGTAACATTAAAGAACCCCAAACACTACATAGACCCCTGACGGCATTGGAGTCGGTATGCCGGGAGGGAATTCCAATTGCAAAGGCCACTTCTGCTGCGTACAGGTGGCTGAATTTCTCAGGGACTGAGATATCGGACGGGCATAGGAGGAGATGGTCGGAAGAACTTGAACTGGAGATCTCAGACAAACAATGGAGGTACGTGGCTATTCTAGCACATAAATGTTCCATAAGCACAAAACTGCAAGAGACTAATTACAAACTCCTGACCCATTGGTACAGCACTCCCGACAAATTACACAAATGGAATACACAAAAACCAGACACATGCTGGAGATGTCACTCTGAAAAAGGCACACTAGCCCACATTTGGTGGTACTGCCCCAAAATTGAACCATTCTGGAATGAAGTTAAGGTCTTAATTAAAAAAATTACAGAAACCAGAGTAGAACTGACCCCAGCATGTTGTCTATTACACCTGTCCAATACCTCTTTCAAACGCTACAAACGCTCGTTGACGATTCATCTCCTCAACGCAGCGAAATCTCAAATACCTCTACATTGGCTGTCTTCGTCTACTCCCACTGTTAGGGACTGGCTGTCGAGGGTTAGTGAAATCCACGAAATGGAAGACATCCTGGCCCAAGACAAAGGCCATATTGAACGATTTCACAAAACATGGCAGCCTTGGTTGCTCTTCAAATACTCTGCAGACTTCCCTACCTGAATTAGGTCTGGGGAGGACGTCGTGGTCCTGGGCGGGTGCCCTGCCTCTGTACCTTTTTTGTGCCCTTCACATTATTATTTCCTCCTTTTTTTATTTTACCTCCTTCTCTACATCTAATCTCTTAACCCCTCATGACTGATCTATAGCCTTTGTCCTTACTGGTATATATTTTTGAAATACGTACTTCTCTTATAGATGTGAGTTAGTTTGTCTCAGAGAATCATAGAGACCACATTTTTGATTGTTTTCAATAATAAATACCCTGAGCAACTGATAAGAAATGTATGTCGCAATGGTTTGCGCAGTGTAGATAGAAACACTATATTTTATATAGTCACAAAGTCAGCTCAGTAGAAATAACCCTAGTCGGGCGGTGTCTATATAGCAATTAGACTTCTACACGAGTTTCACACTAATTGTTTATTCTGTAAAAAGACGAAAAGTACGCAGTTGCACCTGCAAAATATGCAATATACAATGTATTCTCTTGTTACTATCCTTCTTTCAATAAACTTGAAATGATAAAAAAAAAATACCAGTTGCTAGCTCCTTTATCTTTCTCTAGCTTCTTTTTCTGTCTGCTGCCTAAAAATAAGCAGTACGCCACCAGAACAAAGCCCTCTTCAACATTTAAGGTAGGGATCGTCGTCCAGGTGAGTAAAAAAAAAAAAAAAAAGAGAGCACATCAAGGCGACATAAACAAACCTATGAAGGCCCCAACCAGGGCACACCATCCAGATCAAGATACCATGCAAGCGGCGAGGGTTCATCTGTGAAAAGACATAGTTCTTCACATTCACCAAATCTCAAATCCCTAAATGCCGAGCATGTGGGGTAATCCCATTATCAGCCAATTGGTCTGCAAAAGCTGTTTTAGAGTCTATGCAGCAGTCAGCGAGTCAGAGGGTTAACAGGTAAGCTGTCCTACTCAAAAGATGGGCAGGGGTTACATAGCAGAACCAGCAACAGTAGTTCCATTGCAGTGCTTAGCTCAACCCCATCCAGAAAAGTTAACTCTTCCTGGCCCATCCTCGAGAGAATCCTCTCACTACGCAGCAAGTATCCCTCCTAAACATCTGGATGATATCGGGCCATCTGAGGATACCTCAGAAGAGCTCGGACTTTTCCTAGTTCAGCCCTATTTCCAGGCTGTAAAGCCAGCTATTGGCTGAGAGGAAGCTGACACTACTGTACATCTGAGAAATCAAAGATGTACTTCCCATTTCTAAAGAAGCAGGTTTCCTTCTTTTGGCTTGGTTTCCACTGGTGCGACCTGTCATGTGACTTGGGACTGCAAAATCGCATGACAGGCCATACCCCATGATTACCATTCATATCTGTGCGACTTCAAGTCACAGCGACATCAAGGTAGTCCCTGCACTACTTTGGTCCCACTTTGATGCAATTTGAGGTCCATAGACCTCAAGAATACACAGGCATTGTTTCAAGTCACATCAAAATCATGGCAAAATTGTGCGACTTTAAGGTTGCAATAGTGGAAACATAGGCTTACTCTGCTGGATAATGTCAGAGACATTGTTGAAGAAAAAAAAAAGTTTTTCCTCTCAATTGCCTAGGAAAACTTTATCTACTATCGGAACAAGATTCTGCAATGCCAGATGGTCCAACGGAGGTAGACGCGGCAGTGGTTCATATAACAAACAAAATAATTTCATCTCACCAATCGATGATTCAGCCTCAACTGAGGATCCTTTAGACAGACGAAGAGTCCCCAACTTAAAGGAGCTTACTAAATGGCGGGTAAATGCCTGGAAGTCAGCAATTGCCTTACTATCTCTATCCAAAGCCCTGCAGGCATGGACCAAAGACATGGAAACAGTGATTCATCAAAAATGTCCCTAGGGAATATATAGTCAAGGCTTTGGACAAATTATGGCTCTCAGCAGACTTCACCAGTGAGATGGCGATGGATACAATTCAATACTTTGCAAGATCAATATCACTTCTTGTGATAGCCATATGGGTATTGTGGTCAGAACTGGTGACCCCACAATAGGGATAAAACTTTTTCGCAGAAGAGAGTTTAATAAGACTCGTGGCCACTCATTACAATTAGAAGAAAAGAGGTTTAACCTTAAACTACGTAGAGGGTTCTTTACTGTAAGAACGGTAAGGATGTGGAATTCCCTTCCACAGGCGGTGGTCTCAGCGGGGAGCATTGATAGCTTCAAGAAACTATTAGATAATCACCTGAATGACCGCAATATACAGGGATATGTAATGTAATACTGACACATTATCACACACATAGGTTGGACTTGATGGACTTGTGTCTTTTTTCAACCTCACCTACTATGTAACTATGTAACTATGTAACTACGAAAGCTGACACTGTGTCAAAACAAAATTAGTATAAATTCCTTTTTCTTATGGTAAATCACTCTTTGAAGAAAGGTTACAGAAAGCCATTTCCACGTCACAGGAGGAAAGTCAGACTTGATTCCCCAGAACAGCAGAATTGGACATACCCGGGGATTCAGGGATACTTACTTGCATGCACCCATACTACAACTCTTACAGAAGTATCTGAGATTTTCGGTCGACCAGGTCCATCTACAAATCCAGAGTCTCCCCTTTGGACCCTGCACTTCCCTTAGAGCCCTCACGAGGGCTTGGATCACTATCCAAGCTTCTTTATGAGAACTGGATCTCAGTTCTTATCACTAATGAGACGATATCCTCCTTTTATGAAAAGATAAAGCACAGCTAGTGGAACACAGGTGGTCGCTGTGGACTACACTATCAAGATAAGGTTGGATGGTAAATCATCAAACGAGTTATCTTTTCTCCAGTTTAGGCGCCTTATTCAAAAGGGATGGTGTCCCTGCCATCTCAGAAAGTGTGGGCGATCATTCAAAAAGTAAGGAGAGTGAGGACATGATCCTACATAACAGCCTTGAGCTAACTCAGCTTAATGGGGATTTTTATCTATTTGTATCCAGATGGTCCCATGGACACATAGATACCTCAGGCACATTTTGTCTAGAATTCCTGAAGCAATGGAGCAAACCGTCTATCCTAGTCCATATATCAAACAAGTTTGATGCACAGGGGTCTGCACTAGTGGACAAAGAGGGAGGTGCCTGTAAAGCCACATCCATTAAGGCATGTCTTTTGGACCACAGTTACCACAGATGCCAATGCAATAGGCTAGGGAGCACATTACAATCAGATGTTGGTTCAAGAGAGATGGGCATTCAGTGCGGCAGACATCATCGCAAATATCCTGGAAATCCAGGTGGCTTTTCTCGCATCTACACCATTCTAAGATCAAGGACAAATCAGTTCTGATTTGGATAGACAATAGAGCTGCAATATCATACTTACATCACCAAGGCGGAACCCACAACAGTTCCTTACTAAGGGAAGTGGTACCCATCTTTATTTGGGCAGAGGGGAATCTGAAGGACCTAGGAGTAGTCTATCTTCCAGCCCACTTAAACACAAACGCCAATCACATATCCCAAGGATTTCTGGATCCCAACAAATGGTCCCTACAACTAAAGTTATTCATTTGGATTGAGGGCCAGTGGACCTTTCCTGAACTGCATCCTTTTGCTACAGCAAGCAATACCAAGCTGCGGAGGTTTGTTTTACATTTACCTCACCCTCACCCTCACCCTTGAAGCAATAGATGCCCTGTCAAGTCCTTGGGCATGCAATCTAATTTAGGCCTCCTCCGGCCTCCTACCCCAAATTCTCTAGAGACTTGCAATATCAACAATAACGGTGATAACAGTCCTTCCATATTTGCAGAGAGACCCATGATTCCCTAGGGCAATATATCTTAGTGTCCAGCCTCCGGTAAATATTCCTCTGATACCCTTTCTTCTGGCTGGAGGCATCACACCCATCAGAATCCTCACAGATTGAACCTTCACATTAGAATGTTAGAACACAGAGGCTTTAATCATTAGGATGTTCCTCCAAAGTTGTTTCAACTCTGCTCAAAGCACAGGAGCCTTCAACGAACAATACGTATGACAAGGTTTGAAATAAGTTTTAATCTTTCGCTAACAGCAAAACTTCAATCCTGATGTACCCTCTTCCTCCCAAATCTTTGACATGCTGCAAACAGATCTGATTTAGGATTAAGATTAAGCAATTTAAAGATACAGCTGGTGGCAATCTCTGCTGTGACTACAAGAGATGGGCCGAAGATCCTTTAATAATCAAATTCTTCAAGACAGTCAAGAAAATAAGCCCACCCATAAAAAAAATCTTTCCCACTTTGGATCTCTCTATCGCTCTGGAGCCCTTAACCACTTAAGGACCGCCTCATGCCGATATACGTCGGCAAGGCGGCACGGGCAGGCAAAATCACGTATATGTACGTGATCTGCCTCCCGCGGGTGGGGGGTCCAATCGGACCCCCCCCGGTGCCCGAGGCGGTCCTCTTTTGTCCCCCGGCAATCGGAGGTGAGGGGGAGGCCATCCATTCGTGGCCCCCTGCTCACGATCGCCGCCGGCCAATCAGACCATTTCCTTTGCTGCTGTATGCTAAACAGCAGCAAAGGAAATTATTTCATCTCTCCTCGGTTCGGTATTTTCCGTTCGAGCACAGAGGAGAGAAGACAGGAATGTGAGTAAAAACACACACACACACAGTAGAACATGCCAGGCACACTAAACACCCCCGACCCCCCCCTGATCGCCCCCAATCACCCCCCAATCACCCCTCCCCCCTCCCTGTCACACTGACACCAAGCAGTGTTTTATTTTTTTTTTAAAAAATTTCTGATTACTGCATGGTGTCAGTTTGTGACAGTTACTGTGTTAGGGCAGTTAGGGTTAGCCCCCTTTAGGTCTAGGATACCCCCCTAACCCCCCCTAATAAAGTTTTAACCCCTTGATCACCCCCTGTCGCCAGTGTCACTAAGCGATCATTTTTCTGATCGCTGTATTAGTGTCGTTGGTGACGCTAGTTAGGGACGTAAATATTTAGGTTCGCCGTCAGCGTTTTATAGTGACAGTGACCCCTATATACTATCTAATAAATGTTTTAACCCCTTGATTGCCCCCTAGTTAACTCTTTCACCACTGATCACCATATAACTGTTACGGGTGACGCTGGTTATTTAGTTTATTGTATATAGTGTCAGGGCACCCGTCGTTTATTACCGAATAAAAGTTTAGCCCCCTGATCGCCCGGCGGTGATATGCGTCGCCCCAGGCAGCGTCAGGTTAGCGCCAGTACCGCCAACACCCACGCACGCACCGTACACCTCCCTTAGTGGTATAGTATCCGCCTGGCCCAGCCCAGCCCACCCAAGTGCAGTATCGATCAATCACTGACACTTACAAAACACTAAACGCATAACTGCAGTGTTCGCAGAGTCAGGCCTGATCCCTACGATTGCTAACAGTTTTTTTGGTAGTGTTTTGGTGTACTGGCAAGCGCCAGCGGCCTAGTACACCCCGGTCGTAGTCAAACCAGCACTGCAGTAACACTTGGTGACGTGGCGAGTCCCATAAATGCAGTTCAAGCTGAAAACCCCCCCCAAATGACCCCATTTTGGAAAGTAGACACCCCAAGCTATTTGCTGAGAAGTATAGTGAGTATTTTGCAGACCTCACTTTTTGTCACAAAGTTTTGAAAATTGCAAAAAGAAAAAAAAAATAGTTTTTTCTTGTCTTTCTTCATTTTCAAAAACAAATGAGAGCTGCAAAATACTCACCATGCCTCTCAGCAAATAGCTTGGGGTGTCTACTTTCCAAAATGTGGTCATTTGGGGGGGTTTTGTGCCACCTGGGCATTTCATGGCCTCCGAAACTGTGATAGGCAGTGAAGAGTGAAATCAAAAATTTACACCCTTAGAAATCCTGAAGGCGGTGATTGGTTTTCGGGGCCCCGTACGCCGCTAGGCTCCCAAAAAGTGCCACACATGTGGTATCCCCATACTCAGGAGAAGCAGCTAAATGTATTGTGGGGTGCAATTCCACATATGCCCATGGCCTGTGTGAGCAATATATCATTTAGTGACAACTTTGTGCAAAAAAAAAAAAAAAAGTGTCACGTTCCCGCAACTTGTGTCAAAATATAAAATATTCCATGGACTCAACATGCCTCTCAGCAAATAGCTTGGGGTGTCTACTTTCCAAAATGGGGTCATTTGTGGGGGTTTTGTGCCATCTGGGCATTTTATGGCTTTCAAAACTGTGATAGGTAGTGAGGAGTGAAATCAAAAATTTACGCCCTTAGAAATCCTGAAGGCGGTGATTGGATTTCGGGGCCCCGTACGCGGCTAGGCTCCCAAAAAGTCCCAGACATGTGGTATCCCCGTACTCAGGAGAAGCAGCTGAATGTATTTTGGGGTGCAATTCCACATAGGCCCATGGCCTGTGTGAGCAATATATCATTTAGTGACAACTTTTTGTAAATATTTTTTTTTTTTGTCATTATTCAATCACTTGGGACAAAAAAAATAAATATTTAATGGGTTCAACATGCCTCTCGGCAATTTCCTTGGGGTGTCTACTTTCCCAAATGGGGTCATTTGGGGGGGTTTGTACTGCCCTGGCATTTTAGCACCTCAAGAAATGACATAGGCAGTCATAAACTAAAAGCTGTGTAAATTCCAGAAAATGTACCCTAGTTTGTAGACGCTATAACTTTTGCGCGAACCAATAAATATACGCTTATTGACATTTTTTTTTACCAAAGACATGTGGCCGAATACATTTTGGCCTAAATGTATTACTAAAATTGAGTTTATTGGATTTTTTTTATAACAAAAAGTAGAAAATATCATTTTTTTTCAAACTTTTCGGTCTTTTTCCGTTTATAGCACAAAAAATAAAAACCGCAGAGGTGATCAAATACCATCAAAAGAAAGCTCTATTTGTGGGAAGAAAAGGACGCAAATTTCGTTTGGGTACAGCATTGCATGACCGCGCAATTAGCAGTTAAAGCGACGCAGTGCCAAATTGGAAAAAGACCTCTGGTCCTTAGGCAGCATAATGGTCCGGGGCTGAAGTGGTTAACCAAACAGACTTTTGCCCCATCTGATTCAGCATCCTTGTGGAATCTCACTTGGAAACTATTTTTCTTTGTGGCGATGGCATCATGGTGGGGAGTATCAGAACTTCAGGCTCTGGGATCAGAAGACAAACATATTATTTTCTGTACTCAGATAGAGTGGAACTTAGAATGGTACATACATGGAATCATCCCCAAGTTCCCCTCTTCCTCTACTATCTCCTGTCAATCTTTTCAGATCCAATTTCGTCCTGAAGACGATACTACTTCGGTACTAAGACACTATCTTCAAGCCACAACTCCCTTCAGATTTTTATCTAACCTATTTGTAATACTCCCCTCAAAAAAACAGGGGCAAAGAAGCATCATCTGAGGCAGAAGCCTCCAGAATGTGGCCCTCCGGACATTCAGGAACTGCAGTATCCATCATGCCTAGTCATGTCTGTGAATATCAGAGCTTTAAAATACCTCATGGGACATGTGGTTCTGTGGCAGATGGGAAGCCATCGTTTGCAGATCCCTGCTCTAGTACAATAGTTTCATGGATAATCAAATTGGTTAAGAAGGCATACAGGGCTAGGGGTCTAGAACCCCCTCTTCAGTTGGGCTGTATGCTACCTAGTTGTTTTCTGCTTCTTGGACAGCCTGAGCTAAAATATGTGCACAGATCAAGCTCACAAATCAGAAATTGAAAGATCTGGATAGTTAATATTTAGGATTTTTCCCTGCTAAATTGAGATTTAAACACTCAAAAAGGGTTAAATCTATTCAGTACACAAAGCTTCTTATAGAGTTAACCACATATGTGTCTTTGTGTCAGGTTCCCCACTTGATGCTTTTGTTCAAGGAGTAGGTCTGCTCAGCTGCACTTAAATTAGGCAGGGGAGTTCTGTCATATGTGTTGCTCTTAATTTTGTTTAAGAGTTGCACTGTGAGGTTGGATGTATGTTTGTACTGCTCACTGTCTAACATCCTTTGCATGATTTTTGCTGCAGTAGAAGCTAAGACTCCTGGTGATCCAGTGCCTCCTCCAATATTTCCACAGTGTCCTTATGTGTAATGTAACCACTGTACACTCCTATGAAATGTTACCATAACCCTAAATTCAAGTGAGCAAGTTTTTTTGACTTTTAAAAGAGAAGTATGTTTTTTTTTTTTTTGATTCATACTTACCTAGGTGGATGACACCCGAGCCTGGACTGACTCTGTGACATCAGCAGAGAGTAGACTTCAGCCTGCTCTCTGCTGAAAACGGGTCACAGCAGTGCAAAATGAACTGCCCTCCTGTAATCCATAGGAGAATTACAGCCAAACGAGCTTTGGCTGTACTTTTCCTTTAAGGCCCCCAAATCACAGATTCTGTAACTGCAGAAAACCCATCTTTTAGGTTCTAAGATTTTATAGCTAAAAAAGCACTGGTTAGCACAGACTTTCCACTTTACCTACTTCAATTATGCTAGTGGAGTTGCAGTGCTTATACTTAAATGTCTCCTATTTCCAATTATTTACACACTATCTCAGACTCTGAGGGTCAATATGTTATTTTTCAATATAAGATCTACAATACAATAAATTCATACTAGAAGCAGTTTTGTTCCCTGCTGGTTACAGATATTTTATGTACAGATATTAGCACCCATTTTTCGACCCTCCCCAATTGTGCTATATGATTAATGGGATACTTCAACTCTTTCCTAAATTCCAAACTGAATAGACGTAGGTCCCTACAGTCAGAGTCCAAGCACTTTGTCAGTTGGTGTACAGCCTATGTATATGACTATTTATGAAATTTCCTACAGCCAAAGAACAGTCCTGTCAATCTGCATGATCAAATTTGGAATAATGGTAAAGCTTTGGCATTCCTTTCATGCCTTGACATCCCTGACACCTCTTTTCCTAGCATATGCCTCCCTGATGGCACCTCTACTACCAACATAGTTACATAGTAGGTGAGGTTGAAAAAAGACACAAGTCCATCAAGTTCAACCTATTTGTGTGGTTATATGTCAGTATTACATTGTACAGTATATCCCTGTATTATGCGGTCGTTCAGGTGCTTATCTAATAGTTTTTTGAAACTATTGATGCCCCTGCTGAAACCACCACCTGTGGAAGGGAATTCCACATGCTTGCCACTCTAAAGGGCCGTACATACGATCTGACTTTTTGACAACAAACATGCAAATTAGCTGTTTTGGAGCAACATCCGACCGTGTGTACGCTCCATCGGACAAATTTTTCAGTTTCCATCGGACTTTTGTTGGCTGTGCGAACGGACAAACTTTCCTGCAACAAAAGTCCGATGGAGCAAAGTCCGATCGTGTGTACACAAAGCCATCGGACTTTTGTACAAACTACAGTACGCAGCCGCAAGAATGTTTCCAGCGCGACGGTCGCGCTGGTTCTCAGCGGCAGGGTACTGTACATCTCGCGCTAGCTGCAATAGGAAAAACACATTTTCCTACTGCGGCTAGCGTGAGAGGGAATTCCCCTCTGGGTAATACCAAGCCCTTCAGTCTGGTATGGATTTTAAGGGGAACCCCTACGCCGAAAAAACGGCGTGGGGGTCCCCCCCAAATCCATACCAGACCCTTATCCGAGCACACAGCCTGGCCGGTCAGGAAAGGGAGTGGGGACGAGTGAGCACCCCCCCTCCTGAGCCGTACCAGGCCGCATGCCCTCAACATGGGGGGTGGATGCTTTGGGGGAGGGGGCGCCCTGCGGGCCCCCCTCCCCCAAAGCACCTTGTCCCCATGTTGATGAGGACAAGGGCCTCTTCCCGACAACCCTGGCCGTTGGTTGTCGGGGTCTTTAATAAGGGGGCCCCCAGATCCCGGCCCCCCACCCTATGTGAATGAGTATGGGGTACTCATACCCCATTCACCTAGGGAAAAAAGTGTCAATAAAACACAGTACACAGTTTTTTAAAGTAATTTATTAGGCAGCTCCGGGGTCTTCTTCCGACTTCGGGGGTCCTCTTCTCACTTCAGGGGTCCTCTTCCGAATTCGGGGGTCTCTCCGACGTCTTCTCCCGGTGTCCGCATCTTCTGCCGGCTCCACCGCTATCTTCTGGCGCTCTTTTGCCAGCGGTGGTCCGGACCTCTGGATCGTCTTCTTCCCTCTTCTCTTCCAGAGATGTTGACACGACGCTCTCTCCAGCCAGAATGCTCTCTGTGCACTCTGCAACGGACTTATATAGGCGGTGACCCCGCCCCCCTATGACATCACAGTCCCGGGGCATGCTGGTACTGTGAGGTCATAAGGGGCGTGGTCATGTCATCATATGACCATGCCCATTTATGACCTCACATTACTTTAAAAACCTGTGTACTGTGTTTTATTGACACTTTTTTCCCTAGGTGAATGGGTAGGGGTACGATGTACCCCACACTCATTCACATAGGGTGGGGGGGCCGTAATCTGGGGGCCCTCTTATTAAAGGGAGATCCCGGATTTCGATAAGCCCCCCGCCCGTAGACCCCGACAACCAACGACCAGGGTTGTCGGGAAGAGGCCCTTGTCCTCATCAACATGGGCACAAGGTGCTTTGGGGTGGGGGGGGCCACAGGGCGCCCCTTCCCCCAAAGCACCCACCCCCCATGTTGAGGACATGCGGTCTGGTACGGCTCAGGAGGGGGGGGTGCTCGTTCGTCCCCACCCCCTTTCCTGACCGGCCGGGTTGCATGCTCAGATAAGGGTTTGGTATGGATTTTGGGGGGACCCCCATGCCGTTTTTTCGGCGTAGGGGGTTCCTCTTAATATCCATACCAGACCTAAGGGCCTGGAATGCCCCTGGAGGGGAACCCATGCCGTTTTTTTATTTAAAATTTGGCGTGGAGTTCCTCCTCAAGATTCATACCAAAGTGCCTGGCATTGGCGGGGATCCAAGTTGGATCCCCGCACCAGTGTCAACCCGGCTCGCAAGGTGTCAATCTCGCCAAAAAAAAAGTCACAATATCAGACAACAATACACAAGTTGACCAAAGGGTGGTGGTAAAGAGCTGAAAAACCACGTGATATGGTGAAAGTTGGCTGGAAAAGTCCTGTCGTCTGTATGCAAGACAAACTTTTGGGCAACGCCCTTTGTACAAAAATCCAAGGGAGAGTTTGTACAAAGTCCTATCGTGTGTATGGCGCTTTACAGTAAAGAACCCTCTACGCGGTTTAAGGTTAAACCTCTTTTCTTCTAATTTTAATGAGTGGCCACGTGTCTTATTAAACTCCCTTCCACGAAAAAGTTTTATCCCTATTGTGAGGTCACCAGTAGGGATGAGCCGAACACCCCCCGGTTCGGTTCGCACCAGAACCTGCGAACAGACCGAAAATTTGCGCAAACTTTAGAACCCCATTGAAGTCTATGGGACTCGAACATTCGAAACCAAAAGTGCTAATTTTAAAGGCTAATTTGCATGGTATTGTCCTAAAAAGGGTTTGGGGACCCGGGTCCTGCCCCAGGGGACATGTATCAATGCAAAAAAAAGTTTTAAAAACGGCCATTTATTCGGGAGCAGTGATTTTAATGATGCTTAAAGTGAAACAATAAAAGTGTAATATTCCTTTAAATTTCGTGCCTGGGGGGTGTCTATAGTATGCCTGTAAAGTGGCACATGTTTCCCGTGCTTAGAACATTCCCTGCACAAAATGACATTTTTAAAGGAATAAAAGTCATTTAAAACTGCTTGCGGCTTCGGGTCCCGGCAATATAATGAAAATCAGTGAGACAAATGGCATGGGTACCCCCCCTCCCCTAGTCCATTACCAGGCCCTTTGGGTCTTGTATGGATATTAAGGGGAACCCCACACCCAAATTAAAAAAAAGAAAGGTGTGGGGCCCCCAGGCCCTATATACTCTGAACAGCAGTATACAGGTGGTGCAAACAAGACAGGGACTGTAGGTTTGTGGTTAAGTAGAATCTGTTTGTAATTTTGAACTGGTACATTTTTAAAGTGTAGCTCCAGCCAAAAAATCTATTTTAAAATTTTTGGAAAACATAGGGAAGGGTTATCACCCCTGTGACATTTGTTTTGCTGTCTGTGCATTTCTTCAGAAGATTTCACCTCACTTTCTGTCCCAATGACAAATGTTTTTTGACAATTTGGGGTTTTTAGTGAAACAAGGATTGTTGATAAAGCATCAGTGGAGAGGAGACACGTTTTTCCCATGATAACTCTTACAGGAGAGAATTTCCCTTCCTAGGTGTAGATTTCATCTCACTTCCTGTTGTCTCCTTCCATTTGCAAGTAGGAGTTGTTTGTAAGTTGGATGCTTGAAAGTAGGGGCCTGCCCTATATACTCTGCAGAAATTGGGGCCTTAGATGTTGATGTTGCGACAACACTGTAAGCCCCCACAGTTACTCTTGGTGGGCGCAGGAATGGGCCCTGCTGTGAAATATTAGATCAAGAATTGTAATTACATGCCCCTGTTGAACAGGGTCAGAAAAATTGGGCCTTTGGTCATG
The DNA here is from genome assembly GCA_037952835.1 of Lithobates septentrionalis. Lineage (NCBI taxonomy): Eukaryota > Metazoa > Chordata > Amphibia > Anura > Ranidae > Lithobates > Lithobates septentrionalis. The sequence goes on from JBBDGP010000707.1 coordinate 914,461, forward strand.
GTGGTGCTGGTGCCACAACACTGTAAGTCCTCACAGTTACTCTTGGTGGGCGCAGAAACAGGCCCTGCTGTGAAATATTAGATCAGGAATTGTAATTACATGCACCTGTTGAACAGGGGCAGAAAAAATGGGCCTTTGGTGGTGGTGCTGGTGCCACAACACTGTAATGCCCCTTTACAAACGGTCGGATTTTCAGACGGAAAATGTGTGATAGGACCTTGTTGTCCGACCGTGTGTAGGCTCCATCACACATTTTCCATCGGATTTTCCGACACACAAAGTTTGAGAGCAGGATATAAAATTTTCCGACAACAAAATCCGTTGTCGGAAATTCCGATGGTGTGTACACAAATCCGATGGACAAAGTGCCACGCATGCTCAGAATAAATAAAGAGATGAAAGCTATTGGCCACTGCCCCGTTTATAGTCCCGACGTACGTGTTTTACGTCACCGCGTTCAGAACGATCCGATTTTCCGACAACTTTGTGTGACCGTGTGTATGCAAGACAAGTTTGAGCCAACATCCGTCGGAAAAAATCCTAGGGTTTTGTTGTCGGAATGTCCGAACAAAGTCCGACCGTGTGTACGAGGCATTAGTCATCACAGTTACTCTTGGTGGGCGCAGAAACGGGCCCTGCTGTAAAATATTAGATCAATAATTATTTTTTTTATTAATAGGATCAGAAGAAGAACACAAGCACTTGTCTTCAGGTAGTTTTAGGTGCAACTGTGCAGGGTACACAGTACGCTAACGGTAAATACTTCAAGAGCCTGCCTGTGCTATTAATAGGATCTGAAGAAGAACACAAGCACTTGTCTTCAGGTAGCTATACTATAGGTGCAACTGTGCAGGGTACACAGTACACTAACTGTAAATACTTCAAGAGCCTGCCTGTGCTATTAATATGATCAGAAGAAGAACACAATCACTTGTCTCCAGGTAGCTATACTGTAGGTGCAACTGTGCAGGGTACACTAACTGTAAATACTTCAAGAGCCTGCCTGTGCTATTAATGGGATAAGAAGAAGCACACAAGCACTTGTCTTTAGGCAGCTATAGGTGCAACTGTGCAGGGTACACAGTACACTAACTGTAAATACTTCAAGAGCCTGCCTGTGCTATTAATAGGATCAGAAGAAGAACACAAGCACTTGTCTTCAGGTAGCTATACTGTAGGTGCAACTAGGCAGGGTACACAGTACACTAACTGTAAATACTTCAAGAGCCTGCCTGTGCTATTAATAGTATCAGAAGAAGAACACAAGCACTTGTCTTCAGGTAGCTATACTGTAGGTGCAACTGTGCAGGGTACACAGTACACTAATGCCCCGTACACACGGTCGGACTTTGTTCGGACATTCCGACAACAAAATCCTAGGATTTTTTCTGACGGATGTTGGCTTAAACTTGTCTTGCATACACATGGTCACACAAAGTTGTCGGAAAATCCGATCGCTCTAAACGCGGTGACGTAAAACACGTACGTCGGGACTATAAACGGGGCAGTGGCCAATAGCTTTCATCCCTTTATTTATTCTGAGCCTGCGTGGCACTTTGTCCGTCAGATTTGTGTACACACGATCGGAATTTCCGACAACGGATTTTGTTGTCGGAAAATTTTATATCCTGCTCTCAAACTTTGTGGGTCGGAAAATCCGATGGAAAATGTGTGATGGAGCCTACACACGGTTGGAATTTCCGACAACAAGGTCACACATTTTCCGTCGGAAAATCCGACCGTGTGTACGGGGCATTACAGTAAACACTTCAAGAGCCTGCCCGTGCCATTAATGGGATCAGAAGAAGCACACAAGCACTTGTCTTCAGGTAGCTATAGGTCCAACTGTGCAGGGTACACAGTACACTAACTGTAAATACTTCAAGAGCCTGCCTGTGCTATTAATAGGATCAGAAGAACACAAGCACTTGTCTACAGGTAGCTATACTGTAGGTGCAACTGTGCAGGGTACACAGTACACTAACTGTAAATACTGTAAAAACACCTGCCTGCCTGTCAGCATATTAGGAAGAGAACAACAGGAATGGATCTAGCTAAACTTAATACAGTGTATATATATATATATATATATATATATATATATATATATATATATATACACACACACAACACCTGGGATGCATATATATACACAATACACTGTAAGTGCAGCTAACTGACTCGACCTGTCTACTCTAACTTAAATCAAATGACACTGTCTCTCTGTCTATCTATCTCTCTCTGCTTCCGCAACACACTACACATGGCCGTCATGCAGGCGGTCTTATATAGTGTGGGGCATGTACTAAACCCCCTGAGCCATAATTGGACAAAGCCACCCTGGCTTTGGCCAATTACGGCTCTCTGTACACACGGCGCTGTGATTGGCCAAGCATGCAGGTCATAGTGCATGCTTGGCCAATCATCAGCCAGCAATGCACTTCGATGCCGCAGTGAATTATGGGCCGTGACGCGCCACTCGAATTTGGCATGAACGGCCATATCATTCTCAATTAGTCGAACGGTCGAACAGGTGATGTTCGAGTCGAACGTGGGTTCGACTCGAACTCGAAGCTCATCCCTAGTCACCAGTATGGTATTTGTAAATTGAAATCATATCCCCTCTCAAGCGGCACTTATCCAGAGAGAATACGTTTAGTGCTCACAACCTTTCTTCATAACTAATATCCTCCAGACCCTTTATTAGCTTTGTTGCCCTTCTTTGTATTGGCTCCATTTCCAGTACATCCTTCCTGAGGACTGGTGCCCAGAACTGGACAGCATACTCCAGGTGAGGCCAGACCAAAGCCTTGTAGAGTGGGAGAATTATCGCTTTATCCTTGGAGTTAATACCCTTTTTAATGCATGCCAATATTCTGTTTGCTTTGTTAGCAGCAGCTTGGCATTGCATGCCATTGCTGAGCCTATCATCTACTAGGACTCCCAGGTCCTTTTCCATTCTAGATTCCGCCAGAGGTTCACCCCCTAGTGAGATTTTTCTACATTTAGCCTCATTTGCCATGTAGTTGCCCACCCCATTAATTTGTTCAGATCTTCTTGGAAGGTTTCCACATCCTGTGGAGAAGTTATTGCCCTGCTTAGCTTAGTGTTGTCCGCAAATACAGAAATTTATGAAAAAATTAAACAGGATTGGTCCCAGCACAGAACTTTGGGGGACCTGGGGGACCCCACTTCCCACCCCGACCGTTCAAATTATTCCTCATTTATCACCACCCTCTGAACTCGCCCTTGTAGCCAGTTTTCAATCCATGTACTCACCCTATGGTCTATGCCAACGGACCTTACTTTGTACAGTAAACGTTTATGGGGAACTGTGTCAAATGCTTTTGCAAAATCCAGATACACCACGTCTACGGGCTTTACTTTATCTAGATGGCAGCTTACCTCCTCATAGAAGGTTAATAGATTGGTTTGGCAAGAACGATTCTTCATAAATCCATGCTGATTACTGCTAATGATACCGTTTTCATTACTAAAATCTTGTATATAGTCCCTTATCATTCCCTCCAAGAGCTTGCATACTATTGTTGTTAGGCTAACTGTTCTGTAATTCCCAAGGATGTAGTTTGGCCCTTTTTTAAATATTGGTGCTACATTGGCTTTTCTACAATCAGCTGGTACCATTCCAGTCGATAGACTGTCAGTAAAAATTAGGAACAATGGTCTGGCAATTACTTGACTGAGTTCCCTAAGTACCCTTGGGTGCAAGCCATCTGGTCCCGGTGATTTATTAATGTTAAGATTCCCAAGTCTAGTTCTAATTCTGTCCTCTGTTAGCCATGAGGGTGCTTCGCCTGATGTATTATGAGGATAAACACAGCAGTTTTGGTTACTGAAGCCCCCTGATTCCCTTGTGAAAACCGAGGAGAAGAATAAATGCAATACCTTTGCCATCTCCCTATCCTTTGTAAGATGTCTTTTCTCATTCTTTATGGGGCCAATATAGTCTGTACTCCCTTTTTTACTGTTTACATACCTAAAGAATTTCTTGGGATTTTTTTGCTCTCCTCCGCTATGTGTCTTTCGTGTTCTATCTTAGCCGCCCTAATTGCACCCTTACATATCTTGTTGCATTCTTTGTAAAGTCTGAATGGCGATAATGATCCCTCAGCCTTTTATATGCATTTTTACATTGGAGTTAAGCCATTCAGGACTTTTGTTCGCTCTTTTAAATTTATTTCCCAATGGGATGCACTGGCTAATGCCCTTATTCAATATACGCCGAGTTTTGACAGCTGGTCTCTGCAAGCAGTGACATTACATTACAGTTTCACGCACTGATCGGCTCTTACGTGCCTTGCTGACTGCTCAATGTGAAACTCCCCCTCTTCTAGATCAGTGCCAATTGGTGCCGACTATCAATGCCCATCAGTACCACCTGTCAGTGCCAACCAATGCCACCTATCAGTGCCAATCTGTGCCACCTGTCAGTGCCACTCAGTGCCCATCAGTGCCACCTGTCAGTGCCAATCAGTGCCAATCAATGCCACCTATCAGTGACAATCAGGGCCACCTATCAGTGCCAATCAGTGCCACCTATCAGTGCCAACCAATGCCACCTATCAGTGCCAATCAGTGCCACCTATCAGTGCCAACCAATGCCACCTATAAGTGCCCATCAGTGCTGTCTATCAGTGCCAATTAGTGCTTCCAATCAGTGACACCTATCAATGCCAATTAGTGCCCAATCCGTGCTGCCTATCAGTGCTAATCAGTGCTTCCAATCAGTGCCACATATTAGTGCCCATCAGCGCTGCCTTTCAGTGACCATCAGTGCTGCCAATCAGTGCCAGTGCTGCCAATCGGTGCCAATCAGTGACCATCAGTGCTGCCTATCAGTGCCAACCAATGCCATCAATCAGTGCCCATCAGTGCTGCCTATCAGTGCTGCCTATTAGTGCCAACCATTGCCATCTATCAGTGTCAATCAGTGCTGCCTATCAGTGCCAATCAATGCTTTAAATCAGTGCCAACCATTGCCATCTATCAGTGCCAATCGGTGCTGCCTACCAGTGCTTAAAATCAGTGCCACCTATCAGTGCCAATCAGTGCCTATAAGTGCTGCCTATCAGTGCCCATCAATGCTGCCAATCAGTGTTGCCTATCAGTGCCATCTATCAGTGACAATCAGTGCCCATCAGTGCTGTCTATTGGTGCAGCCTATCAGTGCCCATCTCAGCTTCCAATCAGTGCCCATCAGTGTTGCCTATCAGTGCCAATCAGTGCCACCTATCAGTGCCACCAAGCAGTGCCTGTCAGTGCCCATCAGTGCTGCCAATCAGTTCCTATCAGTGCTGCCAACCAGTACCGCCCATCAGTGGCCATCGGTGCTGCTAATCAGTGCCCATCAGTGCTGGCAATAAGTGCTGGCTATCAGTGCTGCCTATCAGTGCTGCCTATCAGTGCCCATGAGTGCTGCCTATCAGTTCTTCCAGTCAGTGCCCATCTCATTTTTTTAAAACTTAAAGGATGGTGGAAACCTCTCTACAGATAATTGCAATACAAATTAACTTCAAGTGCAAGTACTTTTATTTATGTTTTTTTTTTTTTGGGGGGGGGGTATTTTTTCCTGAAATATCTTTGATGCTGTCAATGTGTGTTGTTTGTAGGTTGTTAGTTTCACTTTGATTAAATTATCTGTGCTGCTTTATTTTGCAAAATCTTCCTCAAGATGTGACTAATAAATGTTTAAATCCTTAAGAGACTGTCATTTTGTGGGCACGGTCCTTTTAACTCCTGTTAATTTTCTCTGCAAAATGGTCAGACCTCAAAAGCATATTCTGTTAGTGTCTCCAATTAACATATGTGTTTTTTTGCTTTCCTTGCTATTTTCCAAGTCCTGTTTTGTTGACCAATATAATTTGTAGCAAATTTTTATGTTTTATGTGTTTTGTTAATAATTTGTTTTGCAGATGCATACTCAATGCAAGTAATGCATTTTACATCCCCCCCCCAAACAATTTTCATGCAACAGATTTCCCAGCTGCGGCTTAACAATGCTGATTGGCATGGCAAAACAAAAAAAGAGTGATTTGTCTAATGCCACGTACAAATGACCGGACTTTCCAGCAGAATAAATTCTGACGGTCTTTCCGACGGAGTTCCAATGGAGTTCCGCTGAAACCGTTTTGCCTATACACGATCACACCAAAGTCCAACCGTCTAGAACACGTTGACGTACACCACGTATGACGGGACTAGAAAAAGGAAGTTCAATAGCGAGTAGCCAATAGCTGTCGTCTCATACTTGCTTCAGAGCATGCGTCGTTTTTGGTCCGTCGGGAAAAGCATACAAACGAGCGGTTTTCCCGATAGGAACTGATTCAGTCAGAAAGATTTGAAACATGTTCTATTTCTAGGTCCATCAGAATTTTAGAAAGAAAAAGTCAGATGAAGCTCACACACGATCGGAATGTCCGATGGAATGATTCCGTCTGACCTTTTCTGCCAGAAAGTCCGGTCATGTGTACGCACCATTAAAGCTACTTTCCTGGTGCCTTCATGGTAGAATATGCATGGAAGGTGCCTATGCTGCCATGGATAGGCAACAGGAAAGGAAACTTACAGAGAGGTAAGTATTCAGTTTTCCATTTTAGCGCAGTGGTTCTCAGCCTCAGTCCTCAAGTACCCCCTGACAGGACATGTTTTGGGAATTTATCTTAGCTAAAATAGCTGTCCAAAATACCAAGCCATTGACTGACAGATTTAAAGCACCTGTGCAAGATGAAGGAAAACCTGCAAACATGGCCTGTTGGGGGTACTTGAGGACAGGGTTGAGAACCACAGATTTTAAGAGCACTGAGCTAAAATCTAGCTCAATACAATCCTATTCTAATTGTGGGCATTTGAGGGAAACCAAGTGAGTGTTAGAACCCCTGCTTGTCTTTTTTAGGTTGGGCTTTGTGTCCCTTTTCTGAAAATTGTCTTCACTTCCTGTCACATAGTCAAACAGGAAGTGAGGGTAACAGTCTATCAATGTCTTTCAGTGGACTCACAGGTCAATCTAACTAGTGTCCCCATTAACAAATTGCACTCTAGCACTTTGTTGTATACATCCCAAATTATTAGGTATGTTGGGGTTTATTAAAGGCAAATCACAAATCCACTCTGCAATTCAAGTGTACTCACTGTAAATCTAAAGTGAAGCACTGGTGATTTTATCATCCAATCATGTAAAAGCAAAGATGCTGTTTTTTTTAATTTTCCTTGCATGTCCCCCTCAGGTCTCCAGCAACTCCACTTCCAACTGCACTTGTAGTGCAAAGTGGATTTGCCTTTAGTGAATAAACCCCAAAGTCCAAGATACCTAATAATTTGGGGTGTACACAGAAAAATGCTAGAGTGCAATTTCCCTAATGGGGAAACTATTTATATTGACCTGGGTGTCCCCAAGGAAAGACATTGGTAGAGTTTTACCCTTACTTCCTGTTTGGCTATGTAACAGTAAGTGAATAAATTTGAAGGAGAAACTGGCAAAATTTGGGTGATGTCTTCACCCTATCAGGGGTGCAGACATCCCCAAAAACTGACAAGACTTCTAACCCCTCTGCACTCTATCCCCAAGCAAAAATAAGAAAGGATTTCATTTAGTTTTACTTTGCAAAGACAGATTCCTTCAACTGTGATGCATGTCAATGGCCCATTTAAACAGTGTTTAACCACTTCAATACCAGGCACTTAGACACCTTCCCGCCCAGGCCAATTTTCACCTTTCAGTGCTGTCGCAATTTGAATGACAATTGCGCGGTCGTGCTACACTGTACCCAAACAAATTTTTTATCATTTTGTTCCCACAAATAGAGCTTTCTTTTGGTGGTATTTGATCACCTCTGCAAGTTTTTCTTTGTTTCTGTTAAATTGTTTTGTAAATAAGTACGTTTTCTCCTTCAATGATGGGCACTGATATGGCTGCACTGACGGGCACTGATACGGCGGCACTGATGGGCACCGATGAGGTGGCACCAATGAGGTGACACTGATGAGGTGGCATTAACCGGCACTGATGATGGGCACTGATAGGCGGCACTGATGGGCACTGATAGGTGGCACTGATGGGCACTGATAGATGGCACTGGTATGCGGCACTGATGGGCACTCATAGGTGGCACCGATGGGCACTCCTAGGCGGCACTGATGGGCACTCGTAGGTGGCATTGATTGGTACATATGGGTGGCACTGATGGGTACTTATGGGTGGCACTGATGTGTGGCACTGATGGGCACTGATAGGTAGGCACTGATGGGCACTGATGGGCACAGATGGGCACTGACAGGTGGCACTGATGGGTAATGACAGGTGGCACAGATGGGCAATGGCAGGTGGCACTGATAAAACATTGCTGGGCAGATCTGGGCATTGCTGGGCAGATCTGGGACATAATGGTGCCAATCAGTGCCCATTTGTGGGCACTGATTGGCACAGATTGGGCACATGTGGATGGCCATGGGGTACATACCTGGCCAACCACGTTGCTCCTTCCCTGGTGGTCCTAGTGGCATCCCTGGTGGTCCAGTGTGGTGATCTGAGGGGGGGCTGCGCTGATAAACAATCAGCGCAGACCCCCCCTGCCAGGAGAGTCGCTGATCAGCTCTCCTCTACTCGCGTCTGTCAGACGCGAGTGAGGAAGAGCCGATCAACGGCTCTTCCCATTGACAGCGTGATCAGCCATGATTGGACACGGCTGATCACATGGTAAAGAGCCGGAGGCTCTTTACCAAGATTGGTGTAGCGGTGTGTCAGGCTGACACACCGCTCCACTGATTGCCGCGATGCGCGCCCCCAGGGGCGTGCTGCGGCATGTTATCCTGCTGGACGTCATATGACGCCCAGTCAGGATAACAGAACCACTTCCTGGACGTCAATCCGCTATAGGGCAGGCGGGTAGTGGTTAATAGAAGACACCAGCTGCCTTTCACTACAAACATTTGTTAGTCCAGTCCTGGAAATCTGCATCTGCTTTACTATTAATTTCCATAAAAATTGGGTTCCTGCAGCTAGATGTGCCAAATGCATCTAGATGCGCGACCGCTGTGTATGTGAGATGCACAACTGCTGTGTGCGTGGAGGTATGTACCCGTGGTGCATATCTCATTCCTGGAAGCAGTGGCCATCACATAGGAATGACATCACGCACCTCCAGGAAGTTGCTTGTACTGCTGCTAAATTCTTCCCACCACCATGCCCCGCTCACTGTTCTCTGAGGAAGAGATGATCTTTATTTGCAAATTAAGATAATTTTTTATTTATTTTTACATGGGGTGGTGTTTGTGTGGGTCATGTGTGTATTTCTAAATGATTTGGCCTCAAAACACACACCTACTTCCTGTGTACAGATTCACTTCCGGGCCAATGTATATTGCTTCCTGCTTCATTGTGTGTGTATATATATCTATATTCAGATTATTTCATTATTATTATTATATATATATATATATATACATAGATAGATATAGATATAGATATAGATATAGATATATCTATCTATATCTATATCTATATCTATATCTATATATATATATATATATATATATATATATATAGATATATATATCTATATTTATAGATATCTATAGATATAGATATATATATATATATCTCTATATATATATCTCTATCTATATCTATATATATATCTACAGTGGGGACAGAAAGTATTCAGACCCCCTTAAATTTTTCACTCTTTGTTATATTGCAGCCATTTGCTAGAATCATTTAAGTTCATTTTTTTCCTCATTAATTAATACACAGCACCCCATATTGACAGAAAAACACAGAATTGTTGACATTTTTGCAGATTTAGTAAAAAAGAAAAACTGAAATATCACATGGATTTAGACCCTTTGCTGTGACACTCATATATTTAATTCAGGTGCTGTCCATTTCTTCTGATCATCCTTGAGATGGTTCTAGGCCTTCATTTGAGTCCAGCTGTGTTTGATTATACTGATTGGACTTGATTAGGAAAGCCACACACCTATCTATATAAGACCTTACAGCTCACAGTGCATGTCAGAGCAAATGAGAATCATGAGATCAAAAGGAACTGCCTGAAGAGCCCAGAGACAGGATTGTGGCAAGGCACACATCTGGCCAAGGTTACAAAAAAGATCTGCTGCACTTAAGGTTCCTAAGAGCACAGTGGCCTCCATAATCCTTAAATGGAAGACATTTGGGACGACCAGAACCCTTCCTAGAGCTGGCCGTCCGGCCAAACTGAGCTATTGGGGAAGAAGAGCATTGGTGAGAGAGGTAAAGAAGAACCCAAAGATCACTGTGGCTGAGCTCCAGAGATGCAGTCGGGAGATGGGAGAAAGTTGTAGAAAGTCAACCATCACTGCAGCCCTCCACCAGTCAGGGCCTTATGGCAGAGTGGCCCGACGGAAGCCTCTCCTAAGTGCAAGACACATGAAAAAGCCTGCATGAAGTTTGCTAAAAAAACACCTGAAGGACTCCAAGATGGTGAGAAATAAGATTCTTTGGTCTGATGAGACCAAGATAGAACTTTTTGGCCTTAATTCTAAGCGGTATGTGTGTAGAAAACCAGGCACTGCTCATCACCTGTCCAATACAGTCCCAACAGTGAAGCATGGTGGTGGCAGCATCATGTTGTGGGGCTGTGGGGGTGTTTTTCAGCTGCAGGGACAGGACGACTGGTTGCAATCGAGGGAAAGATGAATGCGACCAAGTACAGGGATATCCTGGATGAAAGCCTTCTCCAGAGTGCTCAGGACCTCAGACTGGGCCGAAGGTTTACCTTCCAACAAGAAAATGACCCTAAGCACACAGCTAAAATAATGAAGGAGTGGCTTCACAACAACTCCGTGACTGTTCTTGAATGGCCCAGCCAGAGCCCTGACTTAAACCCAATTGAGCATCTCTGGAGAGACCTAAAAATGGCTGTCCACCAACGTTTACCATCCAACCTGACAGAACTGGAAAGGATCTGCAAGGAGGAATGGCAGAGGATCCCCAAATCCAGGTGTGAAAAACTTGTTGCATCTTTCCCAAAAAGACTCATGGCTGTATTAGATCAAAAGGATGCTTCTACTAAATACTGAGCAAAGGGTCTGAATACTTAGGACCATGTGATATTTCAGTTTTTCTTTTTTAATAAATCTGCAAAAATGTCAACAATTCTGTGTTTTTCTGTCAATATGGGGTGCTGTGTGTACATTAATGAGGAAAAAAAATGAACTTAAATGATTTTAGCAAATGGCTGCACCCAAAAAATCCAATTGAGCATCTCTGGAGAGACCTAAAAATGGCTGTCCACCAACGTTTACCATCCAACCTGACAGAACTGGAAAGGATCTGCAAGGCGGAATGGCAGAGGATCCCCAAATCCAGGTGTGAAAAACTTGTTGCATCTTTCCCAAAAAGACTCATGGCTGTATTAGATCAAAAGGATGCTTCTACTAAATACTGAGTAAAGGGTCTGAATACTTAGGACCATGTGATATTTCAGTTTTTCTTTTTTAATAAATCTGCAAAAATGTCAACAATTCTGTGTTTTTCTGTCAATATGGGGTGCTGTGTGTACATTAATGAGGAAAAAAATGAACTTAAATGATTTTAGCAAATGGCTGCAATATAACAAAAAGTGAAAAAATTAAGGGGGTCTGAATACTTTTCGTCCCCACTGTATATCTATATCTAGATATAGATATATATAGATGTAGGTTCTTGTGTCCACCAGCAGAGAGAAGTTGGATAGATGCCACACTCCCAATTCTGGAGGCATAATACTGGTCTAGCACAGGGTTATTCAGTTGTTGTTGTTCAGGAACAGGATTCTCATCATGCCTAGTCATGTCATGTCAGAGTTTTACAATGTCTCATGGGGTTCTATGGAATGTTGAGGGGACCTTGGGTAGAAAGGCCGGGTCTCGAGAGAGAATTATTTTGTCTCAATGTATTAGGCAGTATGGTTCCATTATAGACAGTTCTTGGATTTCGCTCACTCTTCTGGCTGATAATAGGGCCACAAGAAGTACAGTCTTTAAGGTGAGGTTTTTATCTGAGCTATCTTCCATCGGTTCAAATGGAGGGGAAAGAAATCCTCTAAGTACTGTGGGCATATCAAAAGTTGGAGTTCTATTCATTTTGGCTGGTCTAGCTCTGCTAGTCTTGTGTCCATGAACGATGAGAGTGCTGCAACATGTACCTTCAGCGTACTTGGGGAAATATTTTTGTCTGCTCCATCTTGTAGAAAATCCAGGATTGTTGGGATTATTCCTCTTTTGGAATACGGTTTGTTTCTGTTCCAGGAGACAAACTTTTTCCTCATTTTCTCGTAGATCGCCCTAGTTACGGGCTTCCTGATGTTTAGGATGGTATTGATCCCATTGTCTGACAATCCTTTGTTTTGAAGTCTCACCCCTTCAGTACCCAGACCGAAAGTTTTTTTTGGACCATTTGGAGGTCCATTTTCCCTGTGAGCAGAGGCCCTCCAAGTGTGCCCGACAGCTTAGGGCGTTGGAATCGGTGGTGATCCCGATTGGCTCGGATTGGGCCCATTTGCGTCCTTCGATGTATCAAAGTAGATTGAGTCACCATTGTCGTGTTAGTTTGACTGTGGTTAGAACAGGAATGGACATGTCTAGGGATGAGTGGCTGCCATCCCACTGGGACAGAATGTAGTTCTGTAGAGGTCTCATGTGAATCTGTGCCCAGGTGATAGCTGGAATAGAAGACGTCATCCGTCCTAGTACGGCCATACCTTGTCTGATTGTTATGGCGTTGGTCCTTATTAGGGAGGTTACTGCCTGTGTGATTTTTTCGTTCTTTTCTTCCGTTAGGAAGGTTTTCGTTAGTCTGGAGTCTAGTATATAGCCCAGATATACCACTCACTGGCTTGGGGTCATCTGTGACTTTTCTGCATTTATTATCCATCCCCGGTTTTTCAGATAGGACATACTTGTGCACAGGTTGTTCTCTAGGGCCTCTGCTGAGTCCGCAAGGAACAGTAAATCATCTAAATATGGTATTATGCCAATACCTTGTTGTCATAGACCTTTTAACGCTTCTGCCATTATCTTTGAGAAGATTTTTGGTGCAGAGGAGATGCCGAAAAGAAGAGCTGTGTATTGTGGGTGCAGCATAGTTGCTGACCCTTGTACTGCAAACCTCAGGAATTTCTGATGACCCTCCTTTATGAGGACATGTAGATAGGCATCCTGTAGGTCTATTGTCACCATAAATGTCTCCCGTGGAAGGATGTTCCCTAGGTGTGTCACTCTCCAGAGGTTCTTGAAGCTAGGTTAGCCAGATTGATAAAGTCCGGACTGTGCAGATGGAAGCTATTGCCGGATTTTCATGGGGTCGCTTAAGGTACCCGCGTCGTCAAAGGCCAAGTCAGATTTATTTGTGACTTTTGCCAGAGAAGCATCCACTTTGGGACATTTAGCCCAGGTTTTGGTGTCTGTCTCTGCAAACGGGTCTGCATTTGACTGTGGCTGGCATGAAGAGTTTTTTCTCTGGGTCTTCCTACTCTTTTTTTTTTAAAGATATCTTTAAGAGTTTGGTGTACAGGGAATGTTCTAGGCTTCCTGGGTTGTAGCTCTTTATACATCCTGTCATGTATTGTGAGTTCTGCGGATTTATGTTCTTTAATACCTAGTGTGTCCGCTATGGCTTTTAGAAGGCTATTCGTATCCTCTGATAGAAATAAAGTTGCCCTCTGAAACCGCATCTTCCTCGTCGGAGTCCGAGCAAAGTTCATTCTTCGATTCGGATTCATCCGAATCCTCTTCTTGTTCTGTCTGTTCCCTGTTACAAGCAGGAACGCATATCCGGTGGTAGACGGGGTATTGGTCTGACTGACGCTAGATGGCGCTTCTAACTTTTTAATTACTATGGTGCTCTGTATTACTTTCTTGAAAGAGTTGAGCAGATCTTTCAGATACCCTTGCGATTCTTTGGCCACCATTTTGTCTATAAATTTTTGATATAGGGGTTTTTTTCCCCATTCTGGGGAAAACCGGTGGCTGCACAAAGCACATGTTTCATTGCTTTCCACTTCCCTTTCCTCAGGGGTCTTTGCCTGAAATCAAGCACAAAAAAGGTCCCCATGAGGTAGGCAGGTAAAGGCTGCCTGTAAGTAGGCAGTTTTACAGTAAGGTTAAGACAGAGGTGACTCTGGAGTATTCTGGCTTACCTTGGAGCTGTCCTGGCTTGCAGGAACTGCAGGGCAGGGTGGAGAAGCGTCAGACAAGGTCAGCTACCAGGATCCTCTGCTTAGAGGGGCCTTTTTAACTGCTTCCTGCTTAAGCTCCGGCCCCGCCCCCAGCTGACTGGTGGATATACCTGCACATGCCGGTGCAATTGGTATCCTCCCTTCTGGGTCCAATAGGGAGGGGGACTCGAGAAAACACATTTCAAAGATATATTAGAAGTGATAGGAATGAGATTAGCATCAAAAGGGTCAATTAATTGAGAACACCTACTAATTGTCTAATAAGACATATCCAGTGAGATGAAATTAACCAATTGTATTGGGTGTGCACTATTATCAATGAGAAAACCGCAGTTACCCTAGTGACAGTTGCACTTTACATATGCGGGTATCTATTATCGCTATTTGCGCTTCAATGTGCGCTTGTTCGCACGTTCGATTAATGACTTTTCCAGCGCACCAATTAATTTATGAACTGGTGCAATGCCTTCTTCTTAGTAATTCATCCCCTATGGGTTGATCTACTAAAGTCAAATAGGCTGTTCGCAATTGTTTACTTATTCCAGAGTGCAACTTCACTTGCAAAGTGAACAGTGCATTTGGCTTTAGTAAATCAACCCCTAGGTCTTGAATGGGTTTTGTGCCCCTGTTTATTAAGTGGGTCCAACTACTATGATCAGGTCCTAGGTCATGCATTCTGTCTAACTGAGATATCTCAGCACCCTTCTCATTCCAGGGGGTTAGTCAACAGAGCTGCCCTCTGTCACCATAGCTATTCGCTATAGCCATGGAACCACTGGCTCTGTCTATTAGATAGTCTCCTGGCGTGGGTGGAATCTGCTGGGTCCCCTGGAGGAGATGGTTTAGTTGTATGCAAACAATGCCTTAATTTGCTTAGATGGTTCTATTAATGTTCTTACAATGCTCTGCTGGTAGAATCTGCTGGGGTCCCCTGGATGAGATGGTCTAGCTGTATGCCAACTATGCCTTCATTTGCTTAGATGGTTAGTGTTCCTACAATTCTCTGCTGAAGGTTGTGGAGTGCTTTAGACTAGTCTCAGAACTGAGCATGGACTAAGATAAGTCCACTGCTTTCATATAGGCCCAGTGCAGCCGTATTTCATTTTACACAATCCCATTTGCAAATATTTAACAATTTTGCCAATTTGCTAATTTGCCAATTCAAATATTAAGGGATCCAGATTCACTTGGATCTTAGCAAACTTGAATCCTTCAATATAACCCCTATATGGAAGAAAATGGAAACCAGACTTCAAACCTGGAGCTCCCTGCCTCTTAACCACTTGCTTACTGGGCACCTAAACCCCCTTACTGCCTAGGCCTATTTTCAGTTTTTAGCGCTGTCACTTTTTGAATGACAATTGTGAGGTCATTCTACACTGTACCCATATGAAATTGTTATCATTTTTTCACACAAATAGAGCTTTCTTGGTGGTATTTAATCACTACCAAATCTTTCATAGTTTGTTATAAAATTTTGCAGACAGGTAATTTTTCTCCTTCATTGATGTGCGCTGCTGAGGCTACACTGATGGGCACTGATAGGCTGCACTGATGGACAATGATAGGCAGTACTGATAGGCACTGATAGGTTGGCACTGATGGGCACTGATAGGTGGCACTGATTATGGGGGGAACTGGTTGGCATGGGTGAGGCTGCACTGATAGGTGGCACTGATGAGCACTGATATTTGGCACTGATGGGCACTGATAGGCGGCACTGATAGGTGTCACTGATAGGTATTGATAGGTGGCAGTGATGGGCACTGGTAGGTGACACCGATAGGCAGCACTGATAGTTGGCACTGATGATAAGGCATTGATGTGTACTGATTGGCAGCACTGATAGGTGGCACTGGTAGGTGGCACTGGGGGGGGGCACTGCTTAGCAGTGCTGATATGCACTGGTGGGCACTGGTAGGTGGCACTGGTGAGCACTGCTTAGCAGCATGGGTCTGGAGTGTGCTGGACCAATGTCCCGTTTACCCCAGACGGTAACCGTCTTTTAAAAAGAAAAGTCGATCACCGACTCTGTTAAGATCACGTGATCAGCTGTCATTGGCTGACAGTTGATCATGAAGTAAGATGTCACACAGGCATCACATGCACGGGGGAATGTACATGGACACCCTTTCAGCAATTTAGGCCCACGCTGTAGCCTTTTTTCGGCTTTAGCGCAGGCGGCAAGAGGATAATCTCATTGGTGATATAAAATTAATAAAAATGATATACCTAAATTCCTCTACATATTTAAAGCATCCTCAATCCTGTATAGATTCTTTTATTTCTTTTTTTATGTGGAATAACTCACAACCAGGGTTGCCAACCTCCCGCAGCATTTTTTACTGACAAAACATTGAAAATTTACTGGCGGAGCACATTTTTTTACTGGCAGCCTGACAAATTACGGAACTCCTATTGAAAACTAACACAGTGAATATTTGAACAGTATAAACATGATATCGAAACACCTATAACAAAGTAATTATTATATTAATAAATTATCAGCCCCTGTTATTTACTGGCAGTCACTGATTTTTACAAACTGTCAGTAAATTTACTGGCGGTTGGCAACCCTGCTCACAACCAAGAATAGCACGGTCCCCCCTGACTGTATAGCTTCAAAGATCAGTTATATTTATGAGGTGCAGTGTCTGTGCATAAACACTGGGATGTGTTTCATGGTCAGGAGGACCACAAAAGTACTAAAGTTTAGGAGGAACCCTGAAGAGGTGCTTGGAGTAGCAAAGCTGCCACAAGAGAACCAGGAGGCTGAATGTTATCTTTTTGCAGTAATGGTGAGAACCACCCAATACCTCCTGTTATTTCAGGCTATTACGTACCTGATCTTACAGAAGATGGATGGGGTGAAGTTACTTACACTTAGTTCAAAGATGTAATCAAAACTTGGGTCTTAGGTCTAATGTCCCAGTTGTAGCAATACACCAGCTAATGTGTTACATATGTTCTGGACCTGTGCCCAAGTTGTCGCCTTTTGGAGCAATTTTTTCACTGTACTAGAAACCCACCTGGGTATTCAAACCCCAAAGACACCTAAAGCTTGTCGTTTTAGGCATTTACCACATATTATTACTCACACCACGTTTACAGTTTATTATTATTTTTTAAATGGCAACCCTGGATGGACTTGTCTTCAATTCATTTTTATATTCTTTTTTACGATTTACCCATAGGTTTGTGCTTATCTCCTACCTTTCCTATTCCTACCTTTTTTTATCATTATTTTATCTTTATCTGTGCAGCCGCACAGCCACACTGGTTTTAAACCTGAAACTAAAAATGTGAAATATTGCAGCTTACCAATCATTAGTTGTCGTAACTGCATCAGTTTTCTTTTCTTTGTCTTTCTTCCGTCTGTTTAAAGGGAAAGGTTCACCTTTTGTAACCAGTTACATGTTATACCCTTATTCAGATTATAACATGTAACATGTTACTAATGTACCGCCCCCCCTCCCGATTCCCCATTTTGGCAGCGAGTGGGGGATATTTTCGCCCTGCTTACTGCCACAATCTAACGAAAATGTGACCGTGCAGGGCCCCACCCATTTGGTCGCATCATTCATTCACAGTATTCTGTGAATGAATAGACTGCATCTACCAACAGCCTTTGTGGATGTCAGCTTGTAGTTCTTAAAGAACTACCATGGGGCTGTTGAGTGCTGTGGTAGTTCACACCTCAGTAACAGTAAAGCAGTAACACACCTCTTGTATTATCTTGGGGAGTGGGGTAGTGGTAAATGTATTAGCAAGTTTAAATACACTAAACAAATTGAAACCAAACTCCAGCTCACACTTTATATTCAGATACAGCAAACCATTTTTTTTCCTTTTGGGATAAAGTTTTTGCATGAATAAATATAAGCTGATCATTAAAATCACCCCAGCCAGTGTTAAAGCGGAGTTCCACACAAAAATGGAACTTCCGCTTTAAGGGAGGTGACCGCCTGACATGCCACATTTGGTAAGACCACAGCCTCGGGACATATATGTCATATGCTGCTGCTCCCAATCTCTCGGAGTCCTTTACCGTATTGTGCTCCCTATTACATGGACTCCTCAGGGTAGAGATTTTGACAGTCAAATAATGGATGTCTGCCCTGGGTTACAAAGGCTTCACCAATTCCAACTGTTTCTCCAGCATTGTCTTCAGCTTTATTTTGTTATGACCTTGTGCTCCCTATTAAATTTCAAATTTTGGTTTTGACAAATACTTGGCTATGTGTTTTACTTAAAAAATTACAGTTTGTTTGTGAATAGGCAGCTACATTTCAAAAATACAAAAAATTATGGAGATCAGTAGAAAAAAAAGAAAAAAAAAGATTATTCTGGAGATCACAAGAAAAAAAATTATTCTGGAGATCACAAGGAAAAAAAAAAAACAACAAAAATAACTAGAAAATGCATTTTCTGGGGAAAATGCGTGGGAATGCTGAATTGCTAAAATGGCCCCAAGCAAAACTGCCCCCATCATATTGCCATCAAAACTGCCCCATCATATTGCCATCAAAACTGCCCCATCATATTGCCACCATCAAAACTGCCCCATCAGAATTGCCCCATTCAAAACTGCCCCATCAGAATTGCCCCATCAAAACTGCCCCATTATATTGCCACCATCAAAACTGCCCCATCAGAATTGCCCCATCAAAACTGCCCCATCAGAATTGCCCCATCAAAATTGCCCCATCATATTGCCACCATCAAAACTGCCCCATCAGAATTGCCCCATCAAAACTGCCCCATCAGAATTGCCCCATCAAAACTGCCCCATCAGAATTGCCCCATCAAAACTGCCCCATCATATTGCCACCATCAAAACTGCCCCATCAGAATTGCCCCATCAAAACTGCGCCATCATATTGCCACTATCAAAACTGCCCCATCAGAATTGCCCCATCAAAACTGCCCCATCAGAATTGCCCCATCAAAACTGTCCCATCAGAATTGCCCCATCAAAACTGCCCCATCATATTGCCACCATCAAAACTGCCACATCAGATTTGTCCCATCAAAACTGCCCCATCATATTGCCACCATCAAAACTGCCCCATCATATTGCCACCATCAAAACTGCCCCATCAGAATTGCCCTATCAAAACTGCCCCATCATATTCCTCTATTATAAATCAGTACATGGTGTGTCTGTCCCCCTCCCCCGGGCTCTGTAATCAGAGCTCAGATGCTCCAGCCACCTCCCCCCTGTGTATAACAGAAGCTTTGGTAACCATGGCAACAAAACAAACACTAACAGTACACTCTGATTAATGGCTAAAATTTCCTGAAATGACCTCTAAACAAATGGCCGTATTTTAAAAACTATACATCCTTTATATAGATCTTTATATTGTGAGAATCACAAGACCCAGACCTAGATTTTGATACATAGTATGTCTCTGAAATATTAAAATTGAAGGCACGGTCGCAGTTTAGAAATTGCCCTTCAAATTTGAAGGGGCTAGAGTGTAGTTTCAATGAATGTCAATGGACGGCGTGAGTTGCAAACAAATGGTCATATTGTGAAAACTATCAGGACTATGGCTTAGCCGTGGACATGTTTAGTGGCAGCAGAGATAGCTGAACATTTTGATATAAGATTTGTGTAGGTGGGCTTGAAAATGAGGGAGTGGCGGCAGTTTAGAAATCATGTTCTGATTTTTCAGCTTTTGTCATCTCCCACTCTAGTTTCCCCATTCATTCCTATGGGAACAATTTCGCCGCAAAAATGACGATATTTCGTGAACCATTTGGCGAAACGTTCCACAAAGTAATAGCACACCATTCGGGAACAATCCGCACGTTTCGGTATATTACTTGTCTATGTAGTGTAAAAAATGTGGGAGGAGTTAGGGTGGTAAATTTGGCTATAATAATAACTAGAAAATGCATTTCCTGGGGAAAATGCGTGGGAATGCTGAATTGCTAAAACGGCCCCCAGCAAAATTGCCCCCATCATATTGCCATCAAAACTGTCCCATCATATTGCCACCATCAGAATTGCCCCATCAAAACTGCACCATCATATTGCCACCATCAAAACTGCCCTATCAGAATTGCCCTATCAAAACAGCCCCATCATATTGCCACCATCAAAACTGCCCCATCATATTGCCACCATCAAAACTGCCCCATCAGAATTACCCCATCAACACTGCCCCATCAGAATTACCCCATCAAAACTGCCCCATCATATTCCTCTATTATAAATCAGTACATGGTGTGTCTGTCCCCTCCCCCGGGCTCTGTAATCAAAGCTGAGATGCTCCAGCCACCTCCCCCCTGTGTATAACAGAAGCTTTGGTAACCATGGCAACAAAACAAACACAGTACATGCTGATTAATGGCTAAAATTTCCTGAAATGACCTCTAAACAAAAAGCTTTTTCCCAAAAACTATAAATCCTACAGCGAAGATCTTTATATTGTGAGAATCACAAGACCCAGACCTAGATTTTGATACATAGTATGTCTCTGAAATATTAAAATTGAAGGCACGGTCGCAGTTTAGAAATTGCCCTTCAAATTTGAAGGGGCTAGAGTGTAGTTTCAATGAATGTCAATGGACGGTGTGAGTTGCAAACAAATGGTCATATTGTGAAAACTATCAGGACTATGGCTTAGCCGTGGACATGTTTAGTGGCAGCAGGGATAGCTGAACGTTTTGATATAAGATTTCTGTAGGTGGGCTTGAAAATGAGGGAGTGGCGGCAGTTTAGAAATCATGGTCTGATTTTTCAGCTTTTGTCCCCTGCCCCCGGGCTCTGTAATCAGAGCTGAGTTGCTCCAGCCACCTCCCCCCTGTGTATAACAGAAGCTTTGGTAACCATGGCAACAAAACACACACAGTACACTCTGATTAATGGCTAAAATTTCTTGAAATGACCTCTAAACAAAAAGCTTTTTCTCAAAAACTGTAAAAGATATCAAACTGAAAAGATATAGCCAGATAGCTGAATATTTTGTGAACATTTTAAAGTTTGTTTGGTGTCTCTAGGTGAAAGTATGAAGGAGCTGAAACTTTTGGGAGCGGAAGAAAAATTTAAGGATTTCAAGCATGCTCCCATTGACTTCAATGTTAAAAAAAAGTGATAAAAAGCTTAATATTTTAAAAAGTATAAATGGTAGAAAAAAAGTTGAAAAAGAGCACACCTCGGCTAAAAGAGACGAACATTTTGATAGTTGAATGGTTTTAATAGCTGAAAGTATGCAGAAGTTACGCATTACCGAAAAACGTACGGAATAAAATTATTAGAATTAAGTTTAAAAATAAATAAAATCGAATAACAATAGTGGGACTGCTAAAGCATTCCCACTAATTATTAAAAATAACTAGAAAATGCGTGGGAATGCTGAATAGCTAAATTGCTAAAATGGCCGCCATCAAAACTGCCCCATCATACTGCCATCAAAACTGCCCCATCAGAATTGCCCCATCAAAATTGTCCCCATTAAAACTGCCCCATCATATTGCCACCTTTAAAACTGCTTCATTAAAATTGTCGCTATCAAAACTGCCCCATCATATTGCCACCATCAAAACTGCCCCCTCAGAATTGCCCCATCAAAACTGCCCCATCATATTGCCACCAGGAAAACTGCCCCATCAGAATTGCCCTATCAAAACTGCCCATCATATTGCCACCATCAAAACTGCCCCATCAGAATTGTCTAGAAAATGCATTTCCTGGGGAAAATGCGTGGGAATGCTGAATAGTTAAATTGCTAAAATGGCCGCCATCAAAACTGCCCCATCATACTGCCATCAAAACTGCCCCATCAGAATTGCCCCATCAAAATTGTCCCCATTAAAACTGCCCCATCATATTGCCACCTTTAAAACTGCTTCATTAAAATTGTCGCTAACAAAAAACTGCCCCATCATATTGCCACCATCAAAACTGCCCCCTCAGAATTGCCCCATCAAAACTGCCCATCATATTGCCACCGTCAAAACTGCCCCATCAGAATTGTCTAGAAAATGCATTTCCTGGGGAAAATGCGTGGGAATGCTGAATAGCTAAATTGCTAAAATGGCCGCCATCAAAACTGCCCCATCATACTGCCATCAAAACTGCCCCATCAGAATTGCCCCATCAAAATTGTCCCCATTAAAACTGCCCCATCATATTGCCACCATCAAAACTGCCCCATCAGAATTGCCCCATCAAAACTGCCCCATCATATTGCCACCATCAAAACTGCCCCCATCAAAACTGCCCCATCATATTGCCACCTTTAAAACTGCTCCATTAAAATTGTCCCCATCAAAACTGCCCCATCATATTGCCACCATCAAAACTGCCCCATCAGAATTGCCATATCAAAACTGCCCATCATATTTCCACCATCAAAACTGCCCCATCAGAATTGTCCCATCAAAACTGCCCCATCATATTGCCACCATCAAAACTGACCCATAATAATTGCCACAAATAAAACTGCCCCATCATAATTGCCCCATCAAAACTGCCCCATCAGAATTGCCCTATCAAAACTGCCCCATCATATTCCTCTATTATAAATCAGTACATTGTGTGTCTCTCCCCTCCCCCGGGCTCTGTATTCAGAGCTGAGATGCTCCAGCCACCTCCCCCCCTGTGTATAACAGAAGCTTTGGTAACCATGGCAACAAAACAAACACAGTACACTCTCATTAATGGCCAAAAATTTCCTGAAATGACCTCTAAACAAAATGCTTTTTCTCAAAAACTGTAAAAGATATCAAACTGAAAAGATATAGCCAGATAGCTGAATATTTTGTGAACATTTTAAAGTTTGTTTGGTGTCTCTAGGTGAAAGTATGAAGGAGCTGAAACTTTTGGGAGCGGAAGAAAAATTTAAGGATTTCAAGCATGCTCCCATTGACTTCAATGTTAAAAAAAGTGATAAAAAGCTTAATATTTTAAAAAGTATAAATGGTAGAAAAAAAGTTGAAAAAGAGCACACCTCAGCTAAAAGAGACGAACATTTTGATAGTTGAATGGTTTTAATAGCTGAAAGTATGCAGAAGTTACGCATTACCGAAAAACGTACGGAATAATAATAAGAAAAACTAGAAAATGCATTTCCTGGGGAAAATGCGTGGGAATGCTGAATTGCTAAAACGGCCCCCAGCAAAATTGCCCCCATCATATTGCCATCAAAACTGTCCCATCATATTGCCACCATCAAAACTGCCCCATCAGAATTGTCCCATCAAAACTGCACCATCATATTGCCACCATCAAAACTGCCCCATCAGAATTGCCCTATCAAAACAGCCCCATCATATTGCCACCATCAAAACTGCCCCATCATATTGCCACCATCAAAACTGCCCCATCAGAATTACCCCATCAAAACTGCCCCATCATATTCCTCTATTATAAATCAGTACATGGTGTGTCTGTCCCCTCCCCCGGGCTCTGTAATCAAAGCTGAGATGCTCCAGCCACCTCCCCCCCTGTGTATAACAGAAGCTTTGGTAACCATGGCAACAAAACAAACACAGTACACTCTGATTAATGGCTAAAATTTCCTGAAATGACCTCTAAACAAAAAGCTTTTTTCCAAAAACTATAAATCCTACAGCGAAGATCTTTATATTGTGAGAATCACAAGACCCAGACCTAGATTTTGATGTATAGTATGTCTCTGAAATATTAAAATTGAAGGCACGGTCGCAGTTTAGAAATTGCCCTTCAAATTTGAAGGGGCTGGAGTGTAGTTTCAATGAATGTCAATGGACGGTGTGAGTTGCAAACAAATGGTCATATTGTGAAAACTGTCAGGACTATAGCTTAGCCGTGGACATGTTTAGTGGCAGCAGGGAAAGCTGAACGTTTTGATATAAGATTTGTGTAGGTGGGCTTGAAAATGAGGGAGTGGCGGCAGTTTAGAAATCATGTTCTGATTTTTCAGCTTTTGTCTTCTCCCCCGGGCTCTGTAATCAGAGCTGAGATGCTCCAGCCACCTCCCCCCCTGTGTATAACAGAAGCTTTGGTAACCATGGCAACAAAACACACACAGTACACTCTGATTAATGGCTAAAATTTCTTGAAATGACCTCTAAACAAAAAGCTTTTTCTCAAAAACTGTAAAAGATATCAAACTGAAAAGATATAGCCAGATAGCTGAATATTTTGTGAACATTTTAAAGTTTGTTTGGTGTCTCTAGGTGAAAGTATGAAGGAGCTGAAACTTTTGGGAGCGGAAGAAAAATTTAAGGATTTCAAGCATGCTCCCATTGACTTCAATGTTAAAAAAAGTGATAAAAAGCTTAATATTTTAAAAAGTATAAATGGTAGAAAAAAAGTTGAAAAAGAGCACACCTCATCTAAAAGAGACGAACATTTTGATAGTTGAATGGTTTTAATAGCTGAAAGTATGCAGAAGTTACGCATTACCGAAAAACGTACGGAATAATAATAAGAAAAACTAGAAAATGCATTTCCTGGGGAAAATGCGTGGGAATGCTGAATTGCTAAAACGGCCCCCAGCAAAATTGCCCCCATCATATTGCCATCAAAACTGTCCCATCATATTGCCACCATCAAAACAGCCCCATCATATTTCCACCATCAAAACTGCCCCATCATATTGCCACCATCAAAACTGCCCCATCAGAATTACCCCATCAAAACTGCCCCATCATATTCCTCTATTATAAATCAGTACATGTTGTGTCTGTCCCCTCCCCCGGGCTCTGTAATCAGAGCTGAGATGCTCCAGCCACCTCCCCCCTGTGTATAACAGAAGCTTTGGTAACCATGGCAACAAAACAAACACTAACAGTACACTCTGATTAATGGCTAAAATTTCCTGAAATGACCTCTAAACAAATGGCCGTATTTTAAAAACTATACATCCTACAGCGAAGATCTTTATATTGTGAGAATCACAAGACCCAGACCTAGATTTTGATGTATAGTATGTCTCTGAAATATTAAAAATGAAGGCACAGTCGCAGTTTAGAAATTGCCCTTCAAATTTGGAGGGGGCTAGAGTGTAGTTTCAATGAATGTCAATGGACGGCGTGAGTTGCAAACAAATGGTCATATTGTTAAAACTATCAGGACTATGGCTTAGCCGTGGACATGTTTAGTGGCAGCAGGGATAGCTGAACGTTTTGATATAAGATTTGTTTAGGTGGGCTTGAAAATGAGGGAGTGGCGGCAGTTTAGAAATCATGTTCTGATTTTCCAGCTTTTGTCATCTCCCACTCTAGTTTCCCCATTCATTCCTATGGGACCAATTTCGCTGCAAAAACGACGATATTTCGTGAACCATTCGGCGAAACGTTCCACAAAGTAATAGCACACCATTCGGGAACAATCCGCACGTTTCGGTATATTACTTGTCTATGTAGTGTAAAAACTGTGGGAGGAGTTAGGGTGGTAAATTTGGCTATAATAATAAGAACTAGAAAAGGTACAATTTCTGGGGAAATTGTGAAAGTGTTCTTGCCTCTACAACTGGAGTGGGCGGAGTAACTGGGTGGGGTGGAGTGGCTTGAGTAACTGTGAAAAGTGTTAAAAAGCTTAATATTTTAAAAAGTATAAATAGTAGTAAAAAAGTTCCATCATTCGCTGAAAGAGCTGAACATTTTTTTCAAAAGTAATTTTTTTTTTCAAAAATGAATTTTTTTTAATCAAAAATAATTTTTTTTTTTAATTATTATTTTTTTTAAAGTAATTTTTTTTTCAAAAATAATTTTTTTTTTTTCAAAAATAATTTTTTTTTTTTCAAAAATATTTTTTTTTTCAAATATTTTTTTTTCAAAAATATTTTTTTTTTAAAAGTAATTTTTTTTTCAAAAATAATTTTTTTTTCAAAAATAATTTTTTTTTTTCAAAAATATTTTTTTTTCAAAAATATTTTTTTTTTTTTCAAAAATGATTTTTTTTTTCAAAAATTATTTTTTTACTTTTTTCAAAAATAATTTTTTTTTTCAAAAATATTTTTTTTTTTACATGGGGCGGTCATAATGTTTTGGCTGATCATGGGGTGGTCATAATGTTTTGGCTGATCATGGGGTTGTCAGCTTTTGTCACTTCCCACTCTAGTTTTGAACATTTCGCCATTCATTCCTATGGGACCAATTTCGCCGCAAAAACGTCATTTCGTGGACCATTCGGCAAAACATTCCACAAAGTAATAACACACCAATCGGGAACAATCCGCTCGTTTCGGTATATTATTTGTCTCTGTAGTGTGAAAACTGTGGGAGGAGTCTACAAGCATTATCAAGTCTAGCAGATGAAGTCACATGCATTTGGAGTGTCTCAGCATCTTGTGTTTACAACCACTGTTTCCTAGCAACGCTCATGCCCTGTTTATGCTTCCCAAATACTGCTTCATCAAAACTGCCCCATCAGAATTACCCCATCAAAACTGCCCCATCATATTCCTCTATTATAAATCAGTACATGGTGTGTCTGTCCCCTCCCCCGGGCTCTGTAATCAGCTGAGATGCTCCAGCCACCTTCCCCCCTGTGTATAACAGAAGCTTTGGTAACCATGGCAACAAAACAAACACTAACAGTACACTCTGATTAATGGCTAAAATTTCCTGAAATGACCTCTAAACAAATGGCCGTATTTTAAAAACTATACATCCTACAGCGAAGATCTTTATATTGTGAGAATCACAAGACCCAGACCTAGATTTTGATGTATAGTATGTCTCTGAAATATTAAAAATGAAGGCACAGTCGCAGTTTAGAAATTGCCCTTCAAATTTGGAGGGGGCTAGAGTGTAGTTTCAATGAATGTCAATGGACGGCGTGAGTTGCAAACAAATGGTCATATTGTGAAAACTATCAAGACTATGGCTTAGCCGTGGACATGTTTAGTGGCAGCAGGGATAGCTGAACGTTTTGATATAAGATTTGTGTAGGTGGGCTTGAAAATGAGGGAGTGGCGGCAGTTTAGAAATCATGTTCTGATTTTCCAGCTTTTGTCATCTCCCACTCTAGTTTCCCCATTCATTCCTATGGGACCAATTTCGCCGCAAAAACGACGATATTTCGTGAACCATTCGGCGAAACGTTCCACAAAGTAATAGCACACCAATCGGGAACAATCCGCACGTTTCGGTATATTACTTGTCTATGTAGTGTAAAAACTGTGGGAGGAGTTAGGGTGGTAAATTTGGCTATAATAATAAGAATAATATATATGTGAGATAACAGTAAGTGGTCTTGCTATGCAAGAACACTTAATAATATATATGTGAGATAACAGTAAGTGGTCTTGCTATGCAAGAACACTTAATAACTAGAAAAGGTACAATTTCTGGGGAAATTGTGAAAGTGTTCTTGCCTCTACAACTGGAGTGGGCAGAGTAACTGGGTGGGGTGGAGTGGCTTGAGTAACTGTGAAAAGTGTTAAAAAGCTTAATATTTTAAAAAGTATAAATAGTAGTAAAAAAGTTCCATCATTCGCTGAAAGAGCTGAACATTTTTTTCAAAAGTAATTTTTTTTTTCAAAAATGAATTTTTTTTAATCAAAAATGATTTTTTTTCTTCAAAAATGATTCAAAAATGATTTTTGGAGTGGGCAGAGTAACTGGGTGGGGTGGAGTGGCTTGAGTAACTGTGAAAAGTGTTAAAAAGCTTAATATTTTAAAAAGTATAAATAGTAGTAAAAAAGTTCCATCATTCGCTGAAAGAGCTGAACATTTTTTTCAAAAGTAATTTTTTTTTTCAAAAATGAATTTTTTTTAATCAAAAATGATTTTTTTTTCTTCAAAAATGATTTTTTTTTTCAAAAGTAATTTATTTTTTCAAAGGTAATTTTTTTTTTCAAAAATGAATTTTTTTATTTCAAAAATAATTTTTTTTCGAAATTATTTTTTTTAAAGTAATTTTTTTTTCAAAAATAATTTTTTTTTTTCAAAAATATTTTTTTTTTTCAAATATATTTTTTTTTCAAAAATATTTTTTTTTTAAAAGAAATTTTTTTTTCAAAAATATTTTTTTTTTTCAAAAATAATTTTTTTTTTTTCAAAAATATTTTTTTTTTCAAAAATATTTTTTTTTTCAAAAATATTTTTTTTTTCAAAAATATATATATTTTTTTTCAAAAATGATTTTTTTTTTCAAAAATTATTTTTTTACTTTTTTCAAAAATTTTTTTTTTTTTTCAAAAATATTTTTTTTTTACATGGGGCGGTCATAATGTTTTGGCTGATCATGGGGTGGTCATAATGTTTTGGCTGATCATGGGGTTGTCAGCTTTTGTCACTTCCCACTCTAGTTTTGAACATTTCGCCATTCATTCCTATGGGACCAATTTCGCCGCAAAAACGTCATTTCGTGGACCATTCAGCAAAACATTCCACAAAGTAATAACACACCAATCGGGAACAATCCGCTCGTTTCGGTATATTATTTGTCTCTGTAGTGTGAAAACTGTGGGAGGAGTCTACAAGCATTATCAAGTCTAGCAGATGAAGTCACATGCATTTGGAGTGTCTCAGCATCTTGTGTTTACAACCACTGTTTCCTAGCAACGCTCATGCCCTGTTTATGCTTCCCAAATACTGCTTCATCAAAACTGCCCCATCAGAATTACCCCATCAAAACTGCCCCATCATATTCCTCTATTATAAATCAGTACATGGTGTGTCTGTCCCCTCCCCCGGGCTCTGTAATCAGCTGAGATGCTCCAGCCACCTTCCCCCCTGTGTATAACAGAAGCTTTGGTAACCATGGCAACAAAACAAACACTAACAGTACACTCTGATTAATGGCTAAAATTTCCTGAAATGACCTCTAAACAAATGGCCGTATTTTAAAAACTATACATCCTACAGCGAAGATCTTTATATTGTGAGAATCACAAGACCCAGACCTAGATTTTGATGTATAGTATGTCTCTGAAATATTAAAAATGAAGGCACAGT
This sequence comes from Lithobates septentrionalis, assembly GCA_037952835.1. Classification (NCBI taxonomy): domain Eukaryota; kingdom Metazoa; phylum Chordata; class Amphibia; order Anura; family Ranidae; genus Lithobates; species Lithobates septentrionalis. Next base: position 943,581 of record JBBDGP010000707.1, read on the forward strand.
CGCAGTTTAGAAATTGCCCTTCAAATTTGGAGGGGGCTAGAGTGTAGTTTCAATGAATGTCAATGGACGGCGTGAGTTGCAAACAAATGGTCATATTGTGAAAACTATCAAGACTATGGCTTAGCCGTGGACATGTTTAGTGGCAGCAGGGATAGCTGAACGTTTTGATATAAGATTTGTGTAGGTGGGCTTGAAAATGAGGGAGTGGCGGCAGTTTAGAAATCATGTTCTGATTTTCCAGCTTTTGTCATCTCCCACTCTAGTTTCCCCATTCATTCCTATGGGACCAATTTCGCCGCAAAAACGACGATATTTCGTGAACCATTTGGCAAAACGTTCCACAAAGTAATAGCACACCATTCGGGAACAATCCGCACGTTTCGGTATATTACTTGTCTATGTAGTGTAAAAACTGTGGGAGGAGTTAGGGTGGTAAATTTGGCTATAATAATAAGAATAATATATATGTGAGATAACAGTAAGTGGTCTTGCTATGCAAGAACACTTAATAACTAGAAAAGGTACAATTTCTGGGGAAATTGTGAAAGTGTTCTTGCCTCTACAACTGGAGTGGGCGGAGTAACTGGGTGGGGTGGAGTGGCTTGAGTAACTGTGAAAAGTGTTAAAAAGCTTAATATTTTAAAAAGTATAAATAGTAGTAAAAAAGTTCCATCATTCACTGAAAGAGCTGAACATTTTTTTCAAAAGTAATTTTTTTTTTCAAAAATGAATTTTTTTTAATCAAAAATGATTTTTTTTTCTTCAAAAATGATTTTTTTTTTCAAAAGTAATTTTTTTTTTCAAAGGTAATTTTTTTTTTCAAAAATGAATTTTTTTATTTCAAAAATAATTTTTTTTTCGAAATTATTATTTTTTTTAAAGTAATTTTTTTTTCAAAAATATTTTTTTTTTTCAAAAATATTTTTTTTTTTCAAATATATTTTTTTTTCAAAAATAATTTTTTTTATAAAAGTATTTTTTTTTTCAAAAATATTTTTTTTTTTCAAAAATAATTTTTTTTTTTTCAAAAATATTTTTTTTTTTTTTCAAAAATGAATTTTTTTTTTCAAAAATTATTTTTTTACTTTTTTCAAAAATTATTTTTTTTTTTCAAAAATATTTTTTTTTTTACATGGGGCGGTCATAATGTTTTGGCTGATCATGGGGTTGTCAGCTTTTGTCACTTCCCACTCTAGTTTTGAACATTTCGCCATTCATTCCTATGGGACCAATTTCGCCGCAAAAACGTCATTTCGTGGACCATTCGGCAAAACATTCCACAAAGTAATAACACACCAATCGGGAACAATCCGCTCGTTTCGGTATATTATTTGTCTCTGTAGTGTGAAAACTGTGGGAGGAGTCTACAAGCATTATCAAGTCTAGCAGATGAAGTCACATGCATTTGGAATGTCTCAGCATCTTGTGTTTACAACCACTGTTTCCTAGCAACGCTCATGCCCTGTTTATGCTTCCCAAATACTGCTTCATCAAAACTGCCCCATCAGTATTACCCCATCAAAACTGCCCCATCATATTCCTCTATTATAAATCAGTACATGGTGTGTCTGTCCCCTCCCCCGGGCTCTGTAATCAGCTGAGATGCTCCAGCCACCTTCCCCCCTGTGTATAACAGAAGCTTTGGTAACCATGGCAACAAAACAAACACTAACAGTACACTCTGATTAATGGCTAAAATTTCCTGAAATGACCTCTAAACAAATGGCCGTATTTTAAAAACTATACATCCTACAGCGAAGATCTTTATATTGTGAGAATCACAAGACCCAGACCTAGATTTTGATGTATAGTATGTCTCTGAAATATTAAAAATGAAGGCACAGTCGCAGTTTAGAAATTGCCCTTCAAATTTGGAGGGGGCTAGAGTGTAGTTTCAATGAATGTCAATGGACGGCGTGAGTTGCAAACAAATGGTCATATTGTGAAAACTATCAGGACTATGGCTTAGCCGTGGACATGTTTAGTGGCAGCAGGGATAGCTGAACGTTTTGATATAAGATTTGTGTAGGTGGGCTTGAAAATGAGGGAGTGGCGGCAGTTTAGAAATCATGTTCTGATTTTCCAGCTTTTGTCATCTCCCACTCTAGTTTCCCCATTCATTCCTATGGGACCAATTTCGCCGCAAAAACGACAATATTTCGTGAACCATTCGGCGAAACGCTCCACAAAGTAATAGCACACCATTCGGGAACAATCCGCACGTTTCGGTATATTACTTGTCTATGTAGTGTAAAAACTGTGGGAGGAGTTAGGGTGGTAAATTTGGCTATAATAATAAGAATAACATATATGTGAGATAACAGTAAGTGGTCTTGCTATGCAAGAACACTTAACTAGAAAAGGTACAATTTCTGGGGAAATTGTGAAAGTGTTCTTGCCTCTACAACTGGAGTGGGCGGAGTAACTGGGTGGGGTGGAGTGGCTTGAGTAACTGTGAAAAGTGTTAAAAAGCTTAATATTTTAAAAAGTATAAATAGTAGTAAAAAAGTTCCATCATTCGCTGAAAGAGCTGAACATTTTTTTCAAAAGTAATTTTTTTCTTCAAAAATGATTTTTTTTTTCAAAAGTAATTTTTTTTTTTCAAAGGTAATTTTTTTTTTCAAAAATGAATTTTTTTATTTCAAAAATATTTTTTTTTTCGAAATTATTATTTTTTTTAAAGTAATTTTTTTTTCAAAAATAATTTTTTTTTTCAAAAATATTTTTTTTTTTCAATTATATTTTTTTTTCAAAAATAATTTTTTTTTTAAAAGAAATTTTTTTTTCAAAAATATATTTTTTTTTTCAAAAATATTTTTTTTTTTTTCAAAAATAATTTTTTTTTTTCAAAAATATTTTTTTTTTCAAAAATATTTTTTTTTTTTCAAAAATGATTTTTTTTTTTCAAAAATTATTTTTTTACTTTTTTCAAAAAAAATTTTTTTTTTTTCAAAAATATTTTTTTTTTTACATGGGGCGGTCATAATGTTTTGGCTGATCATAGGGTGGTCATAATGTTTTGGCTGATCATGGGGTTGTCAGCTTTTGTCACTTCCCACTCTAGTTTTGAACATTTCGCCATTCATTCCTATGGGACCAATTTCGCCGCAAAAACGTCATTTCGTGGACCATTCGGCAAATCATTCCACAAAGTAATAACACACCAATCGGGAACAATCCGCTCGTTTCGGTATATTATTTGTCTCTGTAGTGTGAAAACTGTGGGAGGAGTCTACAAGCATTATCAAGTCTAGCAGATGAAGTCACATGCATTTGGAGTGTCTCAGCATCTTGTGTTTACAACCACTGTTTCCTAGCAACGCTCATGCCCTGTTTATGCTTCCCAAATACTGCTTCATCAAAACTGCCCCATCAGAATTACCCCATCAAAACTGCCCCATCATATTCCTCTATTATAAATCAGTACATGGTGTGTCTGTCCCCTCCCCCGGGCTCTGTAATCAGCTGAGATGCTCCAGCCACCTTCCCCCCTGTGTATAACAGAAGCTTTGGTAATCATGGCAACAAAACAAACACTAACAGTACACTCTGATTAATGGCTAAAATTTCCTGAAATGACCTCTAAACAAATGGCCGTATTTTAAAAACTATACATCCTACAGCGAAGATCTTTATATTGTGAGAATCACAAGACCCAGACCTAGATTTTGATGTATAGTATGTCTCTGAAATATTAAAAATGAAGGCACAGTCGCAGTTTAGAAATTGCCCTTCAAATTTGGAGGGGGCTAGAGTGTAGTTTCAATGAATGTCAATGGACGGCGTGAGTTGCAAACAAATGGTCATATTGTGAAAACTATCAGGACTATGGCTTTGAGAAAGTGACGTGACAGTCACGCAACGCGTCAGGGTGAAGAGAGGCGGTATTGCTGGGCTGCTTGTCTCTCCGATCACGGCCGGGATCGGTGTGTCAGTGAGCCGGTTTTCATTTTCTGCTGATGTTGCTAGTTTGTAAATGTTAGTGGGCTACTATTTAATAAAAGATTGATTATATACATACTACACTATGGAATCCTTCCCCTTATTCTTTTGAGTGAACACTGCGTGAGAAACTTGGAGATCGGGAGAGGTTTCACCATCTACACTGAAGGCTGATATCATCCTGTTGGGAGCTGACAGCTTTTAAAACTACCTGCAAGTACAGACAGCGTGAGGCTACTTTTTGGGCTGTTATCGCTCAGCCGGGAGGTAAGAGGCTGGGGGAACCGGTATATTTATCTGCCCTCACTGGGGATATGTGAAGGATTTTCTTCATTCATCACGAAGGGGATATGATTAGGATGCCTTATCACATCTATTGCTTCGTTTTTTTATTTTGAGAAACTTTTTTTCATTCATTTTGGGAATTTTATCCCTTGTTTCCATATTCAGTTATTTGTGCTGAACACTGGTTTTTTGGTGTGCTATTATATATTTTTTGGAAGATACATTCTTTGCTTACTAGAAATAACTGTCCGATTTGATACACTTCCTTGTTTAAACTGGACACTCATTTTTCATCTTTAATTGTTTTTTGGATGCTGCACCAACATTTGCACTTTTATTTAGAGTGTTTTCTGTACTATTTAAATGGAGCTATTGTATTAGTTTCATTCACTGTTTTTGTTCCTCTTTAGGTTGTTTTTCCTATTCAAGGTTTATTTAGTATAGCAATTAATTATTTGTTTTTTGATCATTAGGATCTGTTGTCTTTTTAGGTTAAATTAACCATTTAGTCACTTATTCACTTGTTCTCACCTTGGATGGTGCACTTAATTATTTTATCATTGTTTGCACTTAATTAGGAACACTGATATTTTTTGGAGTCACGATTAGAGTTCATTGTGTACACTATTTAGGTCAAAGAGGCCATTAATTATATAGATCTTAGTCATTTAGTTCCCCAATTAACCGCACTTTTATTGCAACATTGATTCGCTTATACTCTTTGTTGCAATTAATTAGTGGAATATCAATTCACATAAACTGGTTCCATACCTGGATTCCTCTTCTTGGTGTGGTCATTGTTTTTCTGTCACATAGATTATCCCGCTCGAGGAATTACCAGCTATTCACGCAATATAGGAATTTTTGAATTGTTACCTGCATCTTCCTCTGGCTATATTCCCGCGGTGTCCATTGTCTCTGTCTTTGGCATCCCGGGAATATACTCTCTGTTTTACGCCGCAGTTTTACCCCCCGCACTTGGCTTTAGATTTGTGATTATTTTCATCTGTGGTCGCTATTCTTTCCTCCTTTTATCAGCTTGGCGAATATTATTGTTCTTCATTTGGCTTGGGTATTAGTATATTTTTATTATTGGATATCCACGGATCCACGTATTTTAGAATTATTGTCATTTTTTTGAGTTTTTAATGGCAATTTTTTATTAGTTTTTATTTCTTTGGTATCCCAGGAATCCATCCATTTAGATTAGCGCCGCATATCAAACCCCTTTTTATTGTATTGTTCTTAGGTGTGTGAACACTATTATTTGTGGCTGCTATTCGTTTTTTAGTAGTTGAGTTTTATTAATTTGATCTTCGTTATTTTATATATATTTTTTATATTTTTTATATTTTTATATTGCTGGCTACCCACTTTTGGTGTGCGCACAAGTACCTATTACCCTACTTATCAGGACTATGGCTTAGCCGTGGACATGTTTAGTGGCAGCAGGGATAGCTGAACGTTTTGATATACGATTTGTGTAGGTGGGCTTGAAAATGAGGGAGTGGCGGCAGTTTAGAAATCATGTTCTGATTTTCCAGCTATGCAAGAACACTTAATAACTAGGGATGAGCCGAACACCCCCCGGTTCGGTTCGCACCAGAACCCGCGAACGGACCGAAAGTTCGCACGAACGTTAGAACCCCATTGACGTCTATGGGACTCGAACGTTCGAAATCAAAAGTGCTCATTTTAAAGGCTAATTTGCATGGTATTGTCCGAAAAAGGGTTTGGGGACCCGGGTCCTACCCCAGGGGACATGTATCAATGCAAAAAAAACTTTTAAAAACGGCCGTTTTTTCGGGAGCAGTGATTTTAATGATGCTTAAAGTAAAAAAAAAAAGTGAAATATTCCTTTAAATATCGTACCTGGGGGGTGTCTATAGTATGCCCGTAAAGTGACGCGTGTTTCCCATGTTTAGAACAGTCCCTGCACCAAATGTCATTTTTAAAGGAAAAAATCTCATTTAAAACTGCTTGCGGGTTTAATGTCATGTCGGGTCCTGGCAATATGGATGAAAATCAGTGAGACAAACGGCATGGGTACCCCCCCAGTCCATTACCAGGCCCTTTGGGTCCTGTATGGATATTAAGGGGAACCCCGCACCCAAATTAAAATAAGGAAAGGCCCTATATACTCTGAACAGCAGTATACAGGCGGTGCAAACAAGACAGGGACTGTAGGTTTGTTGTTAAGTAGAATCTCTTTGTAATTTTGAACGGGTACATTTTTAACGTGTTTAGCTCCAGCCAAAAAAATCTTTTTTAAGCTTTTTGGAAAACATAGGGAAGGGTTATCACCCCTGTGACATTTGTTTTGCTGTCTTTCCTCCTCTTCAGAAGATTTCACATCACTTTTTTGTCCCAATGAAAAATGTTTTTTGAAAATTTGGTTTTTTTTGTGGAACAAGGATTGGAAAGCATCAGTGGAAAGGAGAAATTGTTTTCCCATATTAACTCTTACAGGAGAGAATTTCCCTTCCTAGGGGTAGATTTCATCTCACTTCCTGTTGTCTCCTTCCGTTTGCAAGTAGGAGTCGTTTGTAAGTTAGATGTTTGAAAGTAGGGTCCTGCCCTATATACTCAGCAGAAATTTGGGCCTTAGGTGTTGCTGTGGCCACAACACTGTAAGCCCTCACAGGGCCCTGCTGTGAAATATTAGATCAAGAATTGTAATTACATGCCCCTGTTGAACAGGAGCTGAAAAATTAGGCCTTAGGCACTGGTGCTGGTGCCACAACACTGCAACCCCTCACAGACACTCTAGTTGGAACGCAGGAACGAGCCCTGCTGCAAAGTATTGCATCAAAAATTGTAATTACACGCCCCTGTTAGACAGGGGCAGAAAAATTGGGCCTTAGGCACTGGTGCTGGTGCCACAACACTGCAACCCCTCACAGACACTCTAGTTGGAATGCAGGAACGAGCCCTGCTGCAAAGTATTGCATCAAAAATTGTAATTACACGCCCCTGTTAGACAGGGGCAGAAAAATTGGGCCTTAGGCACTGGTGCTGGTGCCACAACACTGCAACCCCTCACAGACACTCTAGTTGGAATGCAGGAACGAGCCCTGCTGCAAAGTATTACATCAAAAATTGTAATTACACGCCCCTGTTAAACAGGGGCTGAAAAATTGTGCCTTAGGCACTGGTGGTGGCGCCCAGAACCAAAAATGTTCTTACAAGCTATCAGCGTGATGATTGAGGAGGAAGAGGATAATTACTCAGGGATAGTCACTCAGCATCAGCATAGGCAGTCTTTGAAGGGATCTGAAAAAAATTATTCAGTTACATCAGCATCAGGTGCTTGGTAGCTGGTGGTGATCCAAGACTGATTCATTTTCATGAAGGTCAGCCGATCGACCGAGTCAGTGGACAGACACACCCTGTGATCGGTTACCACGCCTCCAGCAGCACTGAATGTGCGTTCTGAAAGAACGCTGGATGCAGGACAGGCCAGTAGCTCAATTGCATACTGTGCAAGCTCTGGCCAGTGATCCATCCTCAAGACCCAGTAACCCAGAGGATTTTCGGTGGGAAAGGTGTCCAAGTCTGATCTTGCCCCTAGGTATTCCTGCACCATGTAAAACAGATGCTGGCGATGGTTGCTGGAACCGATCATACCTTGGGGCTGCGGACCAAAAAATTGTCTGAACGCATCGGTCAGACGGCCACCTTCTCCACCGCTCCTTCTTTGACTGACCGAAGCCTCAGCAACACGTTGTCCAGAAACAGGAGTTTGTAACCTCCCAGTCTCTGGGAATGCGTTGCACAGACCTTTCTGCAAGGCCTCCCGAAGATGTTTCATCCTCTGCTCCCTCTGCGATGGCAAGATAAGGTCCGCAACCTTACCCTTGTAACGTGGATCAAGGAGGGTTGCTAGCCAGTATTGGTCCTTCTCCTTGATACCACGAATACGAGGATCCTTACGCAGGCTTTGCAGGATCAGGGAGGCCATGCAGCGTAGGTTTGCTGAGGCATTCGGTCCGGAGTCCTCTGGGTCACTAAGGACAACAACGTCCGCAGCCACCTCCTCCCAGCCACGTACAAGTCCATGTGTTCCTTGGGACTGATCCCTTAAAGACTGCTGATGCTGAGTGCCAGGCTCCACCTCCATACTGACACAATCTTCCTCCTCCTCCTCCTCGTCCTCTTCCTGTGTGATCGGCGGGCATGCAGGAACACTGTCTGGATAAAGGGGGCCTTGAGAGCTAAGGAAGTCCTCCTCTTCCTGCCTCTGTTCTGCCTCAAGTGCCCTGTCCATTATTCCACGCAGCGTGTGCTCCAACAGGTGGACAAGGGGGACAGTGTCACTGATGCATGCACTGTCAGTGCTCACCATCCTCGTGGCCTCCTCGAATGGTGACAGGACAGTGCATGCATCCCTGATCATGGCCCACTGGCGTGGGGAAAAAAAACCAAGCTCCCCTGACCCTGTCCTGGTGCCATAGTCGCACAGGTACTCATTGATGGCCCTCTGCTGCGTGTGCAGCCGCTGCAGCATGGCCAACGTTGAGTTCCACCTGGTGGGCATGTCACAGATTAGGCGGTTCTTGGGCAGGTTAAACTCCTTTTGGAGGTCCGTCAGCCGAGCACTGGCATTATATGACCGGCGGAAATGTACACAGACTTTCCTGGCCTGCCTCAGGACATCCTGTAAGCCCGGGTACCTGCCCAAGAACCGCTGCACCACCAAGTTAAGGACGTGAGCCAAACAGGGCACATGGGTCAGTTGTCCCTGTCGGAGGGCAGAGAGGAGGTTGGTGCCATTGTCGCAAACCACCATTCCTGCCTTAAGTTGGCGTGGCGTCAACCACCTCTGAACCTGCCCCTGCAGAGCTGACAGAACCTCTGCCCCAGTGTGGCTCCTGTCCCCCAAGCACACCAGCTCAAGCACCGCATGGCATCTTTTGGCCTGCGTACTTGCGTAGCCCCTTGAACGCCTACGGAGCACCGCTGGTTCCGAGGAAGAGGCCATGGAGGAAGAAGAAGAGGAGGGGGTGGAGGAGAGAGGTGTGTCACAATCAGCATTTTGGAGGCGTGGTGGCGGAACAACCTCCAACACTACTGCACCTTGTCCTGCATCCTTCCCAGCTGCCAGCAGAGTCACCCAATGCGCCGTGAAACTTAAGTAACGTCCCTGTCCATGCCTGCTGGACCATGAGTCAGCGGTAATATGCACCTTACCGCTGACGGCCCTGTCCAGCGAGGCATGGACATTGCCTTCCACATGCCGGTAGAGAGCCGGAATCGCCTTCCGTGAGAAAAAGTGGCGTTTGGGTACCTGCCACTGAGGAACCGCACATTCCACAAAATCACGGAAGGGGGCAGAGTCTACCAACTGAAAAGGCAGCAGTTGAAGTGCTAGCAATTTTGCCAAGCTAGCATTCAACCGCTGGGCATGTGGATGGCTGGGAGCAAACTTCTTTCGGCGGTGCAGCAGCTGGGGCAGGGAAATTTGCCTGGTACAATCTGACGTCGGTGTACCAAAAGCAGATTGCCCACAAGTACTTGGCTGTGACACACCTAATTCTACACCTTCATTCCTCTCACTGCAGGTCTCAGAGAGGACTGAAGGTCTAGTGGGGTTGGAAATCTCAGCTGATGAGGAGCAAGGAGAGATCCTCTTTGTTCTTTGGTGTGGGTCTTTTAGAAATGCTTGCCAACGAACTGCATGGCAGGTCAACATATGTCTGGTCAAGCATGTGGTACCCAAGCGGGAGATGTTTTGGCCACGCGAGATACGCTTGAGACATATGTTGCAAATAGCAGCGGTGCGATCAGATGCACTCGTCTCAAAAAAGCCCACACCAAAGAACTTTTTGAATAACGCGCAGAGACTGCAGCGCCCTGCACATGTGGAGCTTTGGGGTGTGATGCAGTTAATGTGCTGCCCTTAGGCTGGCCCCTGGAGGGCATCCTGCCTCGTTGGTGATGTGCCGCCTCCTCCTCCTCCTCCTCCTCCTCCTCCTCTCTCCTATCAGGCACCCACGTTGAGTCAGTGACCTCATCATCCCCTCCCTCCTCATCACTGGAGCAAACCTGGCAGTATGCTGCAGCAGGGGGAGCATGACTGCCAGATTGCTGTCCTTCTTGGGCACCCCCTCTGTCCGTGCTCATGTTACTGCCTTCATCGAGCTCAGTATCATCATCAGAGCCTTCCAAACGCTGGGCATCCTCCTGGAGCATGTACCCAACACTGTGGTCAAACAGTTCGAGGGAATCCTCAGGAGGACATGGTGGAGCTAGGGAAGGAGTCACTGATGACATTGAGCTGAGGGAAGAGGCCGCTGCTTTGCCAGACAAAGCACCCTGGGCATGGGTGAGAGAGGATGAGGAGGATGAGGACGGCTTGGTCATCCACTCGACCAAGTCTTCCGCATGTTGCGGCTCAACACGGCCAGCTGCCGAAAAAAAGGCCAAGCGTGTCCCATGGCCACGTGCTGATGAGGATGCACCGTCTCCACGACCAGCACTAGACACAGAGCCTGCTTGCCCTCTCTTATTGGCTTGTGACTGTCTGCCTCTCCTTCTTGGCCTTCCAGACATACTAATGGCCTGTAGCTGCACTAAGCTGGGATAGAACACCTGTAATTTTCTTCAGGTAGCTTTATATACTGTAACCAGACAAGCCTGCCTGTCAGTAGGAAGATAACAGGAACGGATCTAGCTGAACACTGTGAGCAGGACGCACTGCACTAAATGTAAATAGCAGGAACGGATCTAGCTGAACACTGTGAGCAGGACGCACTGACTGCACTAAATGTAAATAGCAGGAACGGATCTAGCTGAACACTGTGAGCAGGACGCACTGACTGCACTAAATGTAAATAGCAGGAACGGATCTAGCTGAACACTGTGAGCAGGACGCACTGCACTAAATGTAAATAGCAGGAACGGATCTAGCTGAACACTGTGAGCAGGACGCACTGACTGCACTAAATGTAAATAGCAGGAACAGATCTAGCTGAACACTGTGAGCAGGACGCACTGACTGCACTAAATGTAAATAGCAGGAACGGATCTAGCTGAACACTGTGAGCAGGACGCACTGACTGCACTAAATGTAAATAGCAGGAACGGATCTAGCTGAACACTGTGAGCAGGACGCACTGACTGCACTAAATGTAAATAGCAGGAACGGATCTAGCTGAACACTGTGAGCAGGACGCACTGACTGCACTAAATGTAAATAGCAGGAACGGATCTAGCTGAACACTGTGAGCAGGACGTACTGACTGCACTAAATGTAAATAGCAGGAACGGATCTAGCTGAACACTGTGAGCAGGACGCACTGCACTAAATGTAAATAGCAGGAACAGATCTAGCTGAACACTGTGAGCAGGACGCACTGCACTAAATGTAAATAGCAGGAACGGATCTAGCTGAACACTGTGAGCATGACGCACTGCACTAAATGTAAATAGCAGGAACAGATCTAGCTGAACACTGTGAGCAGGACGCACTGCACTAAATGTAAATAGCAGGAACGGATCTAGCTGAACACTGTGAGCAGGACGCACTGCACTAAATGTAAATAGCAGAAACAGATCTAGCTGAACACTGTGAGCAGGACGCACTGCACTAAATGTAAATAGCAGGAACGGATCTAGCTGAACACTGTGAGCAGGACGCACTGACTGCACTAAATGTAAATAGCAGGAACGGATCTAGCTGAACACTGTGAGCAGGACGCACTGCACTAAATGTAAATAGCAGGAACAGATCTAGCCTAATCTATCTAACTCAAATCAAATGACACTGTCTGTCTCTCTCTCTATCAGCACACCGGAACACACTACACAGGGCCGCCGTGCAGGCGGCCTTATATAGTGTGGGGCGTGTACTAAATCCCCTGAGCCATAATTGGCCAAAGCCACCCTGGCTTTGGCCAATTACAGCTCTCTCTACTGACGGCGCTGTGATTGGCCAAGCATGCGGGTCATAGTGCATGCTTGGCCAATCATCAGCCAGCAATGCACTGCGATGCCGCAGTGAATTATGGGCCGTGACGCGCCACACGAATTTGGCGCGAACGGCCCATAACGTTCGCAATTCGACGGACGGTCGAACAGCCGATGTTCGAGTCGAACATGGGTTCGACTCGAACACGAAGCTCATCCCTATTAATAACTAGAAAATGCATTTCCTGGGGAAAATGCGTGGGAATGCTGAATTGCTAAAACGGCCCCCAGCAAAATTGCCCCCATCATATTGCCATCAAAACTGTCCCATCAGAATTGCCCCATCAAAGCTGCACCATCATATTGCCACCATCAAAACTGCCCCATCAGAATTGCCACCATCAAAACTGCCCCATCAAAACTGCCCCATCATATTGCCACCATCAAAACTGCACCATCATATTGCCACCATCAAAACTGCCCCATCAGAACTGCCCTATCAAAACAGCCCCATCATATTGCCACCATCAAAACTGCCCCATCATATTGCCACCATCAAAAATGCCCGATCAGAATTGCCCTATCAAAACTGCCCTATCATATTCCTCTATTATAAATCAGTACATGGTGTGTCTGTCCCCCTCCCCCGGGCTCTGTAATCAAAGCTGAGATGCTCCAGCCACCTCCCCCCCTGTGTATAACAGAAGCTTTGGTAACCATGGCAACAAAACACACACAGTACACTCTGATTAATGGCTAAAATTTCCTGAAATGACCTCTAAACAAATGGCCGTATTTTAAAAACTATACATCCTACAGCGAAGATCTTTATATTGTGAGAATCACAAGACCCAGACCTAGATTTTGATGTATAGTATGTCTCTGAAATATTAAAATTGAAGGCACGGTCGCAGTTTAGAAATTGCCCTTCAAATTTGAAGGGGCTAGAGTGTAGTTTCAATGAATGTCAATGGACGGTGTGAGTTGCAAACAAATGGTCATATTGTGAAAACTATCAGGACTATGGCTTAGCCGTGGACATGTTTAGTGGCAGCAGGGATAGCTGAATGTTTTGATATAAGATTTGTGTAGGTGGGCTTGAAAATGAGGGAGTGGCGGCAGTTTAGAAATCATGTTCTGATTTTTCAGCTTTTGTCCCCTCCCTAGGGCTCTGTAATCAGAGCTGAGATGCTCCAGCCACCTCCCCCCCTGTGTATAACAGAAGCTTTGGTAACCATGGCAACAAAACATACACAGTACACTCTGATTAATGGCTAAAATTTCCTGAAATGACCTCTAAACAAAAAGCTTTTTCTCAAAAACTGTAAAAGATATCAAACTGAAAAGATATAGCCAGATAGCTGAATATTTTGTGAACATTTTAAAGTTTGTTTGGCGTCTCTAGGTGAAAGTATGAAGGGGCTGAAACTTTTGGGAGCGGAAGAAGATTTTAAGTTTCTCAAGCATGCTCCCATTGACTTCAATGTTAAATAAAAGTGATAAAAAGCTTAATATTTTAAAAAGTATAAATGGTAGAAAAAAAGTTGAAAAAGAGCACACCTCAGCTAAAAGAGACGAACATTTTGATAGTTGAATGGTTTTAATAGCTGAAAGTATGCAGAAGTTACGCATTACCGAAAAACGTACGGAATAAAATTAAAATTATTAAAAATAACTAGAAAATGCATTTCCTGGGGAAAATGCGTGGGAATGCTGAATTGCTAAAACGGCCCCCAGCAAAATTGCCCCCATCATATTGCCATCAAAACTGTCCCATCATATTGCCACCATCAAAACTGCCCCATCAGAATTGCCCTATCAAAACAGCCCCATCATATTGCCACCATCAAAACTACCCCATCATATTGCCACCATCAAAACTGCCCCATCAGAATTACCCCATCAAAACTGCCCCATCATATTCCTCTATTATAAATCAGTACATGGTGTGTCTGTCCCCTCCCCCGGGCTCTGTAATCAAAGCTGAGATGCTCCAGCCACCTCCCCCCCTGTGTATAACAGAAGCTTTGGTAACCATAGTAACAAAACAAACACTAACAGTACACTCTGATTAATGGCTAAAATTTCCTGAAATGACCTCTAAACAAATGGCCGTATTTTAAAAACTATACATCCTACAGCGAAGATCTTTATATTGTGAGAATCACAAGACCCAGACCTAGATTTTGATACATAGTATGTCTCTGAAATATTAAAATTGAAGGCACGGTCGCAGTTTAGAAATTGCCCTTCAAATTTGAAGGGGCTAGAGTGTAGTTTCAATGAATGTCAATGGACGGCGTGAGTTGCAAACAAATGGTCATATTGTGAAAACTATCAGGACTATGGCTTAGCCGTGGACATGTTTAGTGGCAGCAGGGATAGCTGAATGTTTTGATATAAGATTTGTGTAGGTGGGCTTGAAAATGAGGGAGTGGCGGCAGTTTAGAAATCATGTTCTGATTTTCCAGCTTTTGTCCCCTCCCCTGGGCTCTAATCAGAGCTGAGATGCTCCAGCCACCTCCCCCCCTGTGTATAACAGAAGCTTTGGTAACCATGGCAACAAAACACACACAGTACACTCTGATTAATGGCTAAAATTTCTTGAAATGACCTCTAAACAAAAAGCTTTTTCTCAAAAACTGTAAAAGATATCAAACTGAAAAGATAAAGCCAGATAGCTGAATATTTTGTGAACATTTTAAAGTTTGTTTGGTGTCTCTAGGTGAAAGTATGAAGGAGCTGAAACTTTTGGGAGCGGAAGAAAAATTTAAGGATTTCAAGCATGCTCCCATTGACTTCAATGTTAAAAAAAAGTGATAAAAAGCTTAATATTTTAAAAAGTATAAATGGTAGAAAAAAAGTTGAAAAAGAGCACACCTCAGCTAAAAGAGACGAACATTTTGATAGTTGAATGGTTTTAATAGCTGAAAGTATGCAGAAGTTACGCATTACCGAAAAACGTACGGAATAAAATTAAAACTAGAAAATGCATTTCCTGGGGAAAATGCGTGGGAATGCTGAATTGCTAAAACGGCCCCCAGCAAAATTGCCCCCATCATATTGCCATCAAAACTGTCCCATCATATTGCCACCATCAAAACTGCCCCATCAGAA
Organism: Lithobates septentrionalis; assembly: GCA_037952835.1. Lineage (NCBI taxonomy): Eukaryota > Metazoa > Chordata > Amphibia > Anura > Ranidae > Lithobates > Lithobates septentrionalis. The sequence goes on from JBBDGP010000707.1 coordinate 958,833, forward strand.
TTGCCTCATCAAAACTGCACCATCATATTGCCACCATCAAAACTGCCCCATCAGAATTACATAGTTACATAGTAGGTGAGGTTGAAAAAAGACACAAGTCCATCAAGTCCAACCTATGTGTGTGATAATGTGTCAGTATTACATTACATATCCCTGTATATTGCGGTCATTCAGGTGATTATCTAATAGTTTCTTGAAGCTATCAATGCTCCCCGCTGAGACCACCGCCTGTGGAAGGGAATTCCACATCCTTACCGTTCTTACAGTAAAGAACCCTTTACGTAGTTTAAGGTTAAACCTCTTTTCTTCTAATTGTAATGAGTGGCCACGAGTCTTATTAAACTCTCTTCTGCGAAAACGTTTTATCCCTATTGTGGGATCACCAGTACAGTATTTGTAAATTGAAATCATATCCCCTCTCAAGCGTCTCTTCTCCAGAGAGAATAAGTTCAGTGCTTGCAACCTTTCCTCATAACTAAGATCCTCCAGACCCTTTATTAGCTTTGTTGCCCTTCTTTGTACTCGCTCCATTTCCAGTACGTCCCTCCTGAGGACTGGTGCCCAGAACTGGACAGCATACTCCAGGCGCGGCCGGACCAGAGTCTTGTAGAGCGGGAGAATTATCGTTTTATCTCTGCAGTTGATCCCCCTTTTAATGCATGCCAATATTCTGTTTGCTTTATTAGCAGCAGCTTGGCATTGCATGCCATTGCTGAGCCTATCATCCACTAGGACCCCCAGGTCCTTTTCCATCCTAGATTCCCCCAGAGGTTCTCCCCCCAGTGTATAGATTGCATTCATATTTTTGCCACCCAAATGCATTATTTTACATTTTTCTACATTGAACCTCATTTGCCATGTAGTCGCCCACCCCATTAATTTGTTCAGGTCTTTTTGCAAGATTTCCACATCCTGCAGAGAAGTTATTGCCCTGCTTAGCTTAGTATCGTCTGCAAATACAGAGATTGAACTCTTTATCCCATCCTCCAGGTCGTTTATGAACAAATTAAATAGGATTGGTCCCAGCACAGAACCCTGGGGAACCCCACTACCCACCCCTGACCATTCTGAGTACTCCCCATTTATCACCACCCTCTGAACACGCCCTTGTAGCCAGTTTTCAATCCATGTACTCACCCTATGGTCCATGCCAACGCACCTTATTTTGTATAGTAAACGTTTATGGGGAACTGTGTCAAATGCTTTTGCAAAATCCAGATACACCACGTCTACGGGCCTTCCTTTATCTAGATGGCAACTCACCTCCTCATAGAAGGTTAATAGATTGGTTTGGCAAGAACGATTCTTCATGAATCCATGCTGATTACTGCTAATGAAATCATTCTTATTACTAAAATCTTGTATATAGTCCCTTATCATCCCCTCCAAGAGTTTACATACTATTGATGTTAGGCTAACTGGTCTGTAATTCCCAGGGATGTTTTTTGGGCCCTTTTTAAATATTGGTGCTACATTGGCTTTTCTCCAATCAGCTGGTACCATTCCAGTCAATAGACTGTCTGTAAATATTAGGAACAACGGTCTGGCAATCACCTGACTGAGTTCCCTAAGTACCCTCGGATGCAAGCCATCTGGTCCCGGTGATTTATTAATGTTAAGTTTCTCAAGTCTAATTTTAATTCCGTCCTCTGTTAACCATGGAGGTGCTTCCTGTGATGTATCATGAGGATAAACACTGCAGTTTTGGTTACTGAAGCCCCCCGATTCACTTGAGAAGACTGAGGAGAAGAATAAATTTAATACCTTTGCCATCTCCCCATCCTTTGTAACCAGATGTCCTTCCTCATTCTTTATGGGGCCAATATGGTCTGTCCTCCCTTTTTTACTGTTTACATACTTAAAGAATTTCTTGGGATTTCTTTTGCTCTCCTCCGCTATGTGTCTTTCATGTTCTATCTTAGCCATCCTAATTGCACCCTTACATTTCTTATTGCATTCTTTATAAATACTGAATGCTGAGGATGATCCCTCAACCTTGTATTTTTTGAAGGCCTTCTCCTTTGCTTTTATATGCATTTTTACATCGGAGTTAAGCCATCCAGGATGTTTTTTCGCTCTTTTAAATTTATTACCCAATGGGATACATTGGCTAATGCCCTTATTTAATATGCTCTTAAAGCAAACCCATCTCTCCTCCGTATTCTTTGTTCCTAATATTTTATCCCAATTTATGCCTTTTAGCAAGGTTTGTAGTTTAGGGAAGTTGGCTCTTTTGAAATTCAGTGTCTTTGTGTTCCCTTCATGTTTCCTATTTGTGTGATTTATACTGAAACTAATTGACCTGTGATCGCTGTTACCTAAATTGCCCCGTATTACCACATCTGTTATCAGGTCTGTATTATTGGTAATCATTAGATCTAGTAATGTTTTATTTCTAGTTGGTGCGTCTACCATCTGACCCATAAAATTGTCCTGCAAAACACTAAGGAACTGGCGAGCCTTAAATGAATGCGCGGTTCCCTCCGCCCAGTCTATGTCTGGATAATTAAAATCCCCCATTATGATAACACTTCCCATCCTTGCTGCTAATCCAATTTGTGATAGGAGATCCGTCTCCACTTCCTCCCTCAGGTTTGAGGGCCTATAGCATACTACCAGTATTATTTTCCCCTTAGCTTCATCCCTTTGGAGCTCTACCCATAAAGATTCCACCTCCTCCCTAGCCCCCTCAGTGATGTCATCTCTCACACTCACTTGTACATTATTCTTGATATATAGGCATACCCCTCCCCCTTTTTTACCTTCTCTATCCTTGCGGTATAGGGTATACCCTTGAATGTTTGCCAGCCAATCATGAGAGCTGTTGAACCAGGTCTCTGAAATTCCCACAAAATCCAAATCCTCCTTGTACAACCGTATCTCTAGTTCACCCATCTTGTCCGCCATGCTCCTGGCATTGGTGAACATGCCACATAGTTTAGACTGGTCGCATATTGTCCTCGTATTGGGTGTTTCAAGATTGAAACTAGGACTTGCTACTATACTCACCTTGTGTTTTTGTGCTTTGGTTAACCTACCACTAATGCCCCCAATACTACCCTCTGGAATATCTTCCGCGCTGGCTATCACTGTCTCTGGACCCTCCCCCCCATCGCCTAGTTTAAAAACCCCTCTAACTTTTTGGCCATCTTCATTCCCAGCAGATCTGCACCCTCCTCATTTAGGTGCAGTCCGTCCCTTCTATAGTACCGGTTACCGACTGAGAAGTCGGCCCAGTCCTCCAGGAACCCAAACCCCTCCTTACTACACCAGCTCTTCAGCCACTTGTTTACTTCCCTAATCTCCCTCTGCCTTTCTGGTGTGGCTCGATGTACCGGTAGTATTCCTGAGAACACTACCTTGGAGGTCCTTTTCCTCAATTTAGCTCCTAAGTCCCTAAAATCGTTCTTTAGGACACTCCATCTGCCTCTGACTTTGTCATTGGTGCCAACGTGCACCATGACAGCCGGGTCTTCCCCAGCCCCTCCCAGTAATCTGTCCACAAGATCCGTGATGTGCCGAACCCGAGCGCCCGGTAGACAACATACTGTTCGGCGCTTCAGGTCTTGGTTACAGATTGCCCGCTCTGTCCTTCTAAGAATTGAGTCCCCTACCACCAGAATCTGTCTTTCCTTTCCCTTTGCTGCCCCCCCCACTCTCACTGGAGGAGTTCTTCCCCTGGCAGCTAGGAGAGTCCCTCATCTCCAGCAGTGCTGGTCCCTGACTGGTTTCACCAATGTCACTCAATGGAGCGTACTTATTGGGATGCTCCAGTCCTGGAACGGCCTCTCTGGCACTTCCCCCTCTACCCCTCCTGACTGTCACCCATCTACTCTTTGCTAGTGCCTGCACCTCTTTGTCTCCACCCGCCTCTGTGCTGGCCCCTGCCGGCACCTGCCATGTACGTTCCTGGCTCACCTTTAGTATGGAGGGACTTCTCAGTGCTGACAGTTGCTTCCCTAGATTCAGAACCTGGGCTTCCAGGGAAACAATGTGCTTACATTTTGCACAGCAGTATTCGCCCTCGATCGGATGATCAAGGAACGCATACATGCGGCAAGATGTACAAAGAGCCGCCTCTCCACACCCGCCGGGCATCGTACCTATTAAATTTAGTGAGGATTGGGGAATTTTACCCTGTCCAAATTACCTAACAGCTAGCTTCCTGGCACTAATACTCAAGACAATACACAGGTACACAACAAGACAATACACAGGTACACAATACACAGTACTAACGATCCACACACACTACTCAGACAACACTCAGATACTCACACTACACAGGTACTATGACCCCTGTTATAACCTCCTGTTTTAAACTCTTGTGTTTAACTCCCACTTAATCCTGCTCCACTTACACCAAGCTCCACTGCTTCAAACTGAGCACGCTCACACTGAGCCCTGCAACCAGTTAAATAGTCACCTGTGAGCAATTAACCACACCCCTTAATTGATAGACTGATGAAACCAAAAAAAAAAAAAAAAGAGCTATTTAAAAAGTGACAGCAAAAGTCAATGGAAAAGCCCCCAAAAAGCACCCCAGCAAACAGCAACAGACAGCAGACAGCAACAGACAGCAGACAGCAACAGACAGCAGACAGCAGACAGCAACCAAACACCAAGACTTGTATACTCTAACTCATGTGTTTAACTCCCACTTAATTCAGTTCCACTTACACCAAGCTCCACTGCTTCAAACTGAGCACACTCACACTGAGCCCTGCAACCAGTTAAATAGTCACCTGTGAGCAATTAACCACACCCCTTAATTGATAGACTGATGAAACCAAAAAAAAAAAAAAGAGCTATTTAAAAAGTGACAGCAAAAGTCAATGGAAAAGCCCCCAAAAAGCACCCCAGCAAACAGCAACAGACAGCAGACAGCAACAGACAGCAGACAGCAACAGACAGCAGACAGCAACCAAACACCAAGACTTGTATACTCTAACTCATGTGTTTAACTCCCACTTAATTCAATTGCCCTATCAAAAGAGCCCTATCATATTGCCACCATCAAAACTGCCCCATCATATTGCCACCATCAAAACTGCCCCATCAGAATTACCCCATCAAAACTGCCCCATCATATTCCTCTATTATAAATCAGTACATGGTGTGTCTGTCCCCCTCCCCCGGGCTCTGTAATCAAAGCTGAGATGCTCCAGCCACCTCCCCCCTGTGTATAACAGAAGCTTTGGTAACCATGGCAACAAAACAAACACTAACAGTACACTCTGATTAATGGCTAAAATTTCCTGAAATGACCTCTAAACAAATGGACGTATTTTAAAAACTATACATCCTACAGCGAAGATTTTTTTATTGTGAGAATCACAAGACCCAGACCTAGATTTTGATACATAGTATGTCTCTGACATATTAAAATTGAAGGCACGGTCGCAGTTTAGAAATTGCCCTTCAAATTTGAAGGGGCTAGAGTGTAGTTTCAATGAATGTCAATGGACGGCGTGAGTTGCAAACAAATGGTCATATTGTGAAAACTATCAGGACTATGGCTTAGCCGTGGACATGTTTAGTGGCAGCAGGGATAGCTGAACGTTTTGATATAAGATTTGTGTAGGTGGGCTTGAAAATGAGGGAGTGGCGGCAGTTTAGAAATCATGTTCTGATTTTCCAGCTTTTGTCCCCTCCCCCAGGCTCTAATCAGAGCTGAGATGCTCCAGCCACCTCCCCCCTGTGTATAACAGAAGCTTTGGTAACCAGGGCAACAAAACACACACAGTACACTCTGATTAATGGCTAAAATTTCCTGAAATGACCTCTAAACAAAAAGCTTTTTCTCAAAAACTATAAAAGATATCAAACTGAAAAGATATAGCCAGATAGCTGAATATTTTGTGAACATTTTAAAGTTTGTTTGGTGTCTCTAGGTGAAAGTATGAAGGAGCTGAAACTTTTGGGAGCGGAAGAAAAATTTAAGGATTTCAAGCATGCTCCCATTGACTTCAATGTTAAAAAAAAGTGATAAAAAGCTTAATATTTTAAAAAGTATAAATGGTAGAAAAAAAGTTGAAAAAGAGCACACCTCAGCTAAAAGAGACGAACATTTGGATAGTTGAATGGTTTTAATAGCTGAAAGTATGCAGAAGTTACGCATTACCGAAAAAAGTACGTAATAAAATTAAAATTATTAAAAATAACTAGAAAATGCATTTCCTGGGGAAAATGCGTGGGAATGCTGAATTGCTAAAACGGCCCCCAGCAAAATTGCCCCCATCATATTGCCATCAAAACTGTCCCATCATATTGCCACCATCAAAACTGCCCCATCAGAATTGCCACCATCAAAACTGCCCCATCATATTGCCACCATCAAAACTGCCCCATCAGAATTACCCCATCAAAACTGCCCCATCATATTCCTCTATTATAAATCAGTACATGGTGTGTCTGTCCCCTCCCCCCTGTGTATAACAGAAGCTTTGGTAACCATGGCAACAAAACAAACACTAACAGTACACTCTGATTAATGGCTAAAATTTCCTGAAATGACCTCTAAACAAATGGCCGTATTTTAAAAACTATACATCCTACAGCAAAGATCTTTATATTGTGAGAATCACAAGACTCAGACCTAGATTTTGATACATAGTATGTCTCTGAAATATTAAAATTGAAGGCACGGTCGCAGTTTAGAAATTGCCCTTCAAATTTGAAGGGGCTAGAGTGTAGTTTCAATGAATGTCAATGGACGGTGTGAGTTGCAAACAAATGGTCATATTGTGAAAACTATCAGGACTATGGCTTAGCCGTGGACATGTTTAGTGGCAGCAGGGATAGCTGAACGTTTTGATATAAGATTTATGTAGGTGGGCTTGAAAATGAGGGAGTGGAGGCAGTTTAGAAATCATGTTCTGATTTTTCAGCTTTTGTCCCCTCCCCTGGGCTCTAATCAGAGCTGAGATGCTCCAGCCACCTCCCCCCCCTGTGTATAACAGAAGCTTTGGTAACCATGGCAACAAAACACACACAGTACACTCTGATTAATGGCTAAAATTTCTTGAAATGACCTCTAAACAAAAAGCTTTTTCTCAAAAACTGTAAAAGATATCAAATTGAAAAGCTATAGCCAGATAGCTGAATATTTTGTGAACATTTTAAAATTTGTTTGGTGTCTCTAGGTGAAAGTATGAAGGAGCTGAAACTTTTGGGAGCGGAAGAAAAATTGAAGGATTTCAAGCATGCTCCCATTGACTTCAATGTTAAAAAAAAGTGATAAAAAGCTTAATATTTTAAAAAGTATAAATGGTAGAAAAAAAGTTGAAAAAGAGCACACCTCAGCTAAAAGAGATGAACATTTTGATAGTTGAATGGTTTTAATAGATGAAAGTATGCAGAAGTTACGCATTACCGAAAAACGTACGGAATAAGAAAAATAATAAAAAAACGAATAACAATAGTGGGACTGCTAAAGCATTCCCACTAATAAATAAAATCGAATAACAATAGTGGGACTGCTAAAGCATTCCCACTAACTAGAAAATGCATTTCCTGGGGAAAATGCGTGGGAATGCAGAATAGCTAAATTGCTAAAACGGCCGCCATCAAAACTGCCCCATCATACTGCCATCAAAACTGCCCCATCAGAATTGCCCCATCAAAATTGTCCCCATTAAAACTGCCCCATCATATTGCCACCATCAAAACTGCCCCATCAGAATTGCCCCATCATATTACCACCATCAAAACTGCCCCATCATATTGCCACCATCAAAACTGCCCCCATCATATTGCCATCAAAACTGCCCCATTAGAATTGCCCCATCAAAATTTTCCCCATCAAAACTGCCCCATCATAATTGCCCCATCAAAACTAAAAGTAATTTTTTTTTCAAAAATATATTTTTTTTTTTCAAAAATGATTTTTTTTTTCAAAAATGATTTTTTTTTTCAAAAATGATTTTTTTTTTCAAAAATGATTTTTTTTTCAAAAATAATTTCTTTTTTTTTTCAAAAATAATTTCTTTTTTTTTCAAAAATAATTTCTTTTTTTTTCAAAAATAATTTTTTTATTTCAAAAATAATTTTTTTTTTCAAAAATATATTTTTTTTTTCAAAAATATATTTTTTTTTTCAAAAATGATTTTTTTTTTCAAAAATGATTTTTTTTTTTCAAAAATAATTTCTTTTTTTTTTCAAAAATAATTTCTTTTTTCTTTCAAAAATAATTTCTTTTTTTTTCATAAATAATTTCTTTTTTTTTCAAAAATAATTTTTTTATTTCAAAAATAATTTTTTTTTTCAAAAATATATATTTTTTTCAAAAATATATTTTTTTTTAAAAAATATATATTTTTTTTCAAAAATAATTTTTTTTTTTCAAAAATATTTTTTTTTTTTTCAAAAATAATTGCTGAATAGCTAAATTGCTAAAACAGCCGCCATCAAAACTGCCCCATCATACTGCCATCAAAACTGCCCCATCAGAATTGCCTCATCAAAACTGCCCCATCATATTGCCCCATCAAAACTGCCCCATCATATTGCCACCATCAAATATGCCCCCATCAAAACTGCCCCATCAGAATTGCCCTATCAAAACTGCCCCATCATATTGCCACCATCAAAACTGCCCCATCAGAATTGCCCCATCATATTGCCACCTTTAAAACTGCTCCATTAAAATTGTCCCCATCAAAACTGTCCCATCATATTGCCACCATGAAAACTGCTCCATTAAAATTGTCCCCATCAAAACTGCCCCATCATATTGCCACCATCAAAACTGCCCCATCATATTGCCACCATCAAAACTGCCCCATCAGAATTGCCCCATCAAAATTGTCCCCATCAAAACTGCCCCATCATGTTGCCACCATCAAAACTGCCCCATCATGTTGCCACCATCAAAACTGCCTCCATCATATTGCCATCAAAACTGCCCCATCAGAATTGCCCCATCAAAACTGTCCCATCAGAATTACCCCATCAAAACTGTCCCATCAGAATTGTCCCATCAAAACTGCCCCATCATATTGCCACCATCAAAACTGCCCCATCAGAATTGTCCCATCAAAACTGCCCCATCATATTGCCAACATCAAAATTGCCCCCATCAAAACTGCCCCATCATATTGCCACCTTTAAAACTGCTCCATTAAAATTGTCCCCATCAAAACTGCCCCATCATATTGCCACCATGAAAATTGCCCCATCAGAATTGCCCTATCAAAACTGCCCCATCATATTGCCACCATCAAAACTGCCCCCAGTAAAACTGCCCCATCATATTGCCACATTTAAAACTGCTCCATAAAAATTGTCCCCATCAAAACTGCCCCATCATATTGCCACCATCAAAACTGCCCCATCAGAATTGCCCCACCAAAATTGTCCCCATCAAAACTGCCCCTTCATATTGCCACCATCAAAACTGCCCCATCATGTTGCCACCATCAAAACTGCCTCCATCATATTGCCATCAAAACTGCCCAATCAGAATTGCCCCATCAAAACTGTCCCATCAGAATTGCCCCATCAAAACTGCCCCATCATATTGCCACCATCAAAACTGCCCCATCAAAACTGCCCCATCCTTTTCCTCTATTATAAATCAGTACATGGTGTGTCTGTCCCCTCCCCCGGGCTCTGTAATGAGCTGAGATGCTCCAGCCACCTTCCCCCCTGTGTATAACAGAAGCTTTGGTAACCATGGCAACAAAACAAACACAGTACACTCTGATTAATGGCTAAAATTTCCTGAAATGACCTCTAAACAAAAAGCTTTTTCTCAAAAACTGTAAAAGATATCCAACTGAAAAGATATAGCCAGATAGCTGAATATTTTGTGAACATTTTAAAGTTTTTTTGGGGTCTGTAGATAAAAGTATGAAGGAGCTGAAACTTTTGGGAGCGGAAGAAGATTTTAAGTTTCTGAAGCATGCTCCCATTGACTTCAATGTTAAAAAAAAGTGATAAAAAGCTTAATATTTTAAAAAGTATAAATGGTAGAAAAAAAGTTGAAAAATAGCACACCTCAGCTAAAAGAGACGAACATTTTGATAGTTGAATGGTTTTAATAGCTGAAAGTATGCAGAAGTTACGCAGAACCAAAAAACGTATGGAATAAAATTAAAATTAAAATTAAAACTAAATAAAATTGAATAACAATAGTGGGACTGCTAAAGCATTCCCACTAATAAATAAAATCGAATAACAATAGTGGGACTGCTAAAGCATTCCCACTAACTAGAAAATGCATTTCCTGGGGAAAATGCGTGGGAATGCTGAACTGCTAAAATGGCCCCCAGCAAAATTGCCCCCATCATATTGCCATCAAAACTGTCCCATCAGAATTGCCCCATCAAAACTGCACCATCATATTGCCACCATCAAAACTGCCCCATCAAAATTGCCACCATCAAAACTGCCCGATCAGAATTGCCCCATCAAAACTGCCCCATCATATTGCCACCATCAAAACTGCACCATCATATTGCCACCATCAAAACTGCCCCATCATATTGCCACCATCAAAACTGCCCCATCAGAATTGCCCTATCAAAACTGCCCCATCATATTCCTCTATTACAAATCAGTACATGGTGTGTCTGTCCCCCTCCCCCGGGCTCTGTAATCAAAGCTGAGATGCTCCAGCCACCTCCCCCCCCTGTGTATAACAGAAGCTTTGGTAACCATGGCAACAAAACAAACACTAACAGTACACTCTGATTAATGGCTAAAATTTCCTGAAATGACCTCTAAACAAATGGACGTATTTTAAAAACTATACATCCTACAGCGAAGATCTTTATATTGTGAGAATCACAAGACCCAGACCTAGATTTTGATGTATAGTATGTCTCTGAAATATTAAAATTGAAGGCACAGTCGCAGTTTAGAAATTGCCCTTCAAATTTGAAGGGGCTAGAGTGTAGTTTCAATGAATGTCAATGGACGGCGTGAGTTGCAAACAAATGGTCATATTGTGAAAACTATCAGGACTATGGCTTAGCCGTGGACATGTTTAGTGGCAGCAGGGATAGCTGAATGTTTTGATATAAGATTTGTGTAGGTGGGCTTGAAAATGAGGGAGTGGCGGCAGTTTAGAAATCATGTTCTGATTTTTCAGCTTTTGTCCCCTCCCTAGGGCTCTGTAATCAGAGCTGAGATGCTCCAGCCACCTCCCCCCCTGTGTATAACAGAAGCTTTGGTAACCATGGCAACAAAACATACACAGTACACTCTGATTAATGGCTAAAATTTCCTGAAATGACCTCTAAACAAAAAGCTTTTTCTCAAAAACTGTAAAAGATATCAAACTGAAAAGATATAGCCAGATAGCTGAATATTTTGTGAACATTTTAAAGTTTGTTTGGCGTCTCTAGGTGAAAGTATGAAGGAGCTGAAACTTTTGGGAGCGGAAGAAGATTTTAAGTTTCTCAAGCATGCTCCCATTGACTTCAATGTTAAATAAAAGTGATAAAAAGCTTAATATTTTAAAAAGTATAAATGGTAGAAAAAAAGTTGAAAAAGAGCACACCTCAGCTAAAAGAGACGAACATTTTGATAGTTGAATGGTTTTAATAGCTGAAAGTATGCAGAAGTTACGCATTACCGAAAAACGTACGGAATAAAATTAAAATTATTAAAAATAATAAATAAAATCGAATAACAATAGTGGGACTGCTAAAGCAGTCCCACTAACTAGAAAATGCATTTCCTGGGGAAAATGCGTGGGAATGCTGAATTGCTAAAACGGCCCCCAGCAAAATTGCCCCCATCATATTGCCATCAAAACTGTCCCATCATATTGCCACCATCAAAACTGCCCCATTAGAATTGCCCCATCAAAACTGCACCATCATAGTGCCACCATCAAAACTGCCCCATCAGAATTGCCCTATCAAAACAGCCCCATCATATTGCCACCATCAAAACTGCCCCATCATATTGCCACCATCAAAACTGCCCCATCAGAATTACCCCATCAAAACTGCCCCATCATATTCCTCTATTATAAATCAGTACATGGTGTGTCTGTCCCCTCCCCCGGGCTCTGTAATCAGAGCTGAGATGCTCCAGCCATCTCCCCCCCTTTGTATAACAGAAGCTTTGGTAACCATGGCAACAAAACACACACAGTACACTCTGATTAATGGCTAAAATTTCCTGAAATGACCTCTAAACAAATGGCCGTATTTTAAAAACTATACATCCTACAGCGAAGATCTTTATATTGTGAGAATCACAAGACCCAGACCTAGATTTTGATACATAGTATGTCTCTGAAATATTAAAATTGAAGGCACGGTCGCAGTTTAGAAATTGCCCTTCAAATTTGAAGGGGCTAGAGTGTAGTTTCAATGAATGTCAATGGACGGCGTGAGTTGCAAACAAATGGTCATATTGTGAAAACTATCAGGACTATGGCTTAGCCGTGGACATGTTTAGTGGCAGCAGGGATAGCTGAACGTTTTGATATAAGATTTATGTAGGTGGGCTTGAAAATGAGGGAGTGGCGGCAGGTTAGGAATCATGTTCTGATTTTTCAGCTTTTGTCCCCTCCCCTGGGCTCTAATCAGAGCTGAGATGCTCCAGCCACCTCCCCCCCTGTGTATAACAGAAGCTTTGGTAACCATGGCAACAAAACACACACAGTACACTCTGATTAATGGCTACAATTTCATATTGCCACCATCAAAACTGCCCCATCAAAAAATATTTTTTTTTTCAAAAATATTTTTTTTTTTCAAAAATATTTTTTTTTTTCAAAAATTATTTTTTTTTTCAAAAATATTTTTTTTTCAAAAATTTTTTTTCAAAAATTTTTTTTTTCAAAAATTTTTTTTTTTTCCAAAAATGATTTTTTTTTTTAAAAAAATATTTTTTTTTTTTTCAAAAATATTTTTTTTTTCAAAAATAATTTTTTTTTTCAAAAATAATTTTTTTTTTCAAAAATATATTTTTTTTTTCAAAAATGATTTTTTTTTTTTTTCAAAAATAATTTTTTTTTTTTCAAAAATATATTTTTTTTTTCAAAAATGATTTTTTTTTTTTTCAAAAATAATTTTTTTTTTCAAAATTTTTTTTTTTTAAAAAATAATTTTTTTTTTTTCAAAAATATTTTTTTTTTTCAAAAATATTTTTTTTTTTTCAAAAATAATTGCTGAATAGCTAAATTGCTAAAATGACCGCCATCAAAACGGCCCCATCAGAATTGCCACCATCAAAACTGCCCCATCATATTCCTCTATTATAAATCAGTACATGGTGTGTCTGTCCCCTCCCCCGGGCTCTGTAATCAAAGCTGAGATGCTCCAGCCACCTCCCCCCCTCTGTGTATAACAGAAGCTTTGGTAACCATGGCAACAAAACACACACAGTACACTCTGATTAATGGCTAAAATTTCCTGAAATGACCTCTAAACAAAAAGCTTTTTCTCAAAAACTGTAAAAGATATCAAACTGAAAAGCTATAGCCAGATAGCTGAATATTTTGTGAACATTTTAAAGTTTGTTTGGTGTCTCTAGGTGAAAGTATGAAGGAGCTGAAACTTTTGGGAGCGGAAGAAAAATTTAAGGATTTCAAGCATGCTCCCATTGACTTCAATGTTAAAAAAAAGTGATAAAAAGCTTAATATTTTAAAAAGTATAAATGGTAGAAAAAAAGTTGAAAAAGAGCACACCTCAGCTAAAAGAGACGAACATTTTGATAGTTGAATGGTTTTAATAGCTGAAAGTATGCAGAAGTTACGCATTACCGAAAAACGTACGGAATAAGAAAAATAACTAGAAAATGCATTTCCTGGGGAAAATGCGTGGGAATGCTGAATTGCTAAAACGGCCCCCAGCAAAATTGCCCCCATCATATTGCCATCAAAACTGTCCCATCATATTGCCACCATCAAAACTGCCCCATCAGAATTGCCCCATCAAAACTGCACCATCATATTGCCACCATCAAAACTGCCCCATCAAAAAATATTTTTTTTTTTCAAAAATTATTTTTTTTTTCAAAAATTTTTTTTTTCAAAATTTTTTTTTTCAAAAATGATTTTTTTTTTAAATATTTTTTTTTTTCAAAAATATTTTTTTTTTCAAAAATAATTTTATTTTTCAAAAATATATTTTTTTTTTTCAAAAATAATTTTTTTTTTCAAAAATAATTTTTTTTTTTTCAAAAATAATTTTTTTTTTTCAAAAATAATTTTTTTTTTCAAAAATAATTTTTTTTTTTTTTCAAAAATAATTTTTTTTTTTCAAAAATAATTTTTTTTTTCAAAAATATATTTTTTTTTTTTCAAAAATAATTTTTTTTTTCAAAAATAATTTTTTTTTTTTTTCAAAAATAATTTTTTTTTCAAAAATGATTTTTTTTTTTTCAAAAATAATTTTTTTTTTTCAGAAATATATTTTTTTTTCAAAAATATATATTTTTTTTCAAAAATAATTGCTGAATAGCTAAATTGCTAAAATGACCGCCATCAAAACTGCCCCATCAGAATTGCCACCATCAAAACTGCCCCATCATATTCCTCTATTATAATCAGTACATGGTGTGTCTGTCCCCTCCCCCCGGGCTCTGTAATTAAAGCTGAGATGCTCCAGCCACCTCCCCCCCTCTGTGTATAACAGAAGCTTTGGTAACCATGGCAACAAAACACACACAGTGCACTCTGATTAATGGCTAAAATTTCCTGAAATGACCTCTAAACAAAAAGCTTTTTCTCAAAAACTGTAAAAGATATCAAACTGAAAAGCTATAGCCAGATAGCTGAATATTTTGTGAACATTTTAAAGTTTGTTTGGTGTCTCTAGGTGAAAGTATGAAGGAGCTGAAACTTTTGGGAGCGGAAGAAAAATTTAAGGATTTCAAGCATGCTCCCATTGACTTCAATGTTAAAAAAAAGTGATAAAAAGCTTAATATTTTAAAAAGTATAAATGGTAGGAAAAAAGTTGAAAAAGAGCACACCTCAGCTAAAAGAGACGAACATTTTGATAGTTGAATGGTTTTAATAGCTGAAAGTATGCAGAAGTTACGCATTACCGAAAAACGTACGGAATAAAATTAAAATTAAAAATAAATAAAATCGAATAACAATAGTGGGACTGCTAAAGCATTCCCACTAACTAGAAAATGCATTTCCTGGGGAAAATGCGTGGGAATGCTGAATTGCTAAAACGGCCCCCAGCAAAATTGCCCCCATCATATTGCCATCAAAACTGTCCCATCATATTGCCACCATCAAAACTGCCCCATCAGAATTGCCCCATCAAAACTGCACCATCATATTGCCACCATCAAAACCGCCCCATCAAAAAATATTTTTTTTTTTCAAAAATATTTTTTTTTTTCAAAAATATTTTTTTTTTTTCAAAAATAATTTTTTTTTCAAAAATTATTTTTTTTTTCAAAAATATTTTTTTTTTCAAAAAATTTTTTTTTTTTCAAAAATTTTTTTTTTCAAACATGATTTTTTTTTTTCGAAAATAATTTTTTTTTTCAAAAATATTTTTTTTTTCAAAAATAATTTTTTTTTTTCAAAAATAATTTTTTTTTTCAAAAATATTTTTTTTTTTAAAAATAATTTTTTTTCAAAAATATTTTTTTTTTTCAAAAATATTTTTTTTTTTTTTTCAAAAATATTTTTTTTTTTTTCAAAAATATTTTTTTTTTTTTTCAAAAATATATTTTTTTTTTCAAAAATAATTGCTGAATAGCTAAATTGCTAAAATGACCGCCATCAAAACTGCCCCATCAGAATTGCCACCATCAAAACTGCCCCATCATATTCCTCTATTATAATCAGTACATGGTGTGTCTGTCCCCTCCCCCCGGGCTCTGTAATTAAAGCTGAGATGCTCCAGCCACCTCCCCCCCCCTGTGTATAACAGAAGCTTTGGTAACCATGGCAACAAAACACACACAGTACACTCTGATTAATGGCTAAAATTTCCTGAAATGACCTCTAAACAAAAAGCTTTTTCTCAAAAACTGTAAAAGATATCAAACTGAAAAGCTATAGCCATATAGCTGAATATTTTGTGAACATTTTAAAGTTTGTTTGGTGTCTCTAGGTGAAAGTATGAAGGAGCTGAAACTTTTGGGAGCGGAAGAAAAATTTAAGGATTTCAAGCATGCTCCCATTGACTTCAATGTTAAAAAAAAGTGATAAAAAGCTTAATATTTTAAAAAGTATAAATGGTAGGAAAAAAGTTGAAAAAGAGCACACCTCAGCTAAAAGAGACGAACATTTTGATAGTTGAATGGTTTTAATAGCTGAAAGTATGCAGAAGTTACGCATTACCGAAAAACGTACGGAATAAAATTAAAATTAAAAATAAATAAAATCGAATAACAATAGTGGGACTGCTAAAGCATTCCCACTAACTAGAAAATGCATTTCCTGGGGAAAATGCGTGGGAATGCTGAATTGCTAAAACGGCCCCCAGCAAAATTGCCCCCATCATATTGCCATCAAAACTGTCCCATCATATTGCCACCATCAAAACTGCCCCATCAGAATTGCCCCATCAAAACTGCACCATCATATTGCCACCATCAAAACTGCCCCATCAAAAAATATTTTTTTTTTTCAAAAATATTTTTTTTTTTCAAAAATATTTTTTTTTTTTCAAAAATATTTTTTTTTTTTCAAAAATAATTTTTTTTTCAAAAATTATTTTTTTTTTCAAAAATATTTTTTTTTTCAAAAAAATTTTTTTTTTTCAAAAATTTTTTTTTCAAACATGATTTTTTTTTTTCGAAAATAATTTTTTTTTTCAAAAATATTTTTTTTTTCAAAAATAATTTTTTTTTTTCAAAAATATTTTTTTTTTTCAAAAATATTTTTTTTTTTTTCAAAAATATTTTTTTTTTTTTTCAAAAATATATTTTTTTTTTCAAAAATAATTGCTGAATAGCTAAATTGCTAAAATGACCGCCATCAAAACTGCCCCATCAGAATTGCCACCATCAAAACTGCCCCATCATATTCCTCTATTATAATCAGTACATGGTGTGTCTGTCCCCTCCCCCCGGGCTCTGTAATTAAAGCTGAGATGCTCCAGCCACCTCCCCCCCCCCTGTGTATAACAGAAGCTTTGGTAACCATGGCAACAAAACACACACAGTACACTCTGATTAATGGCTAAAATTTCCTGAAATGACCTCTAAACAAAAAGCTTTTTCTCAAAAACTGTAAAAGATATCAAACTGAAAAGCTATAGCCAGATAGCTGAATATTTTGTGAACATTTTAAAGTTTGTTTGGTGTCTCTAGGTGAAAGTATGAAGGAGCTGAAACTTTTGGGAGCGGAAGAAAAATTTAAGGATTTCAAGCATGCTCCCATTGACTTCAATGTTAAAAAAAAGTGATAAAAAGCTTAATATTTTAAAAAGTATAAATGGTAGAAAAAAAGTTGAAAAAGAGCACACCTCAGCTAAAAGAGACGAACATTTTGATAGTTGAATGGTTTTAATAGCTGAAAGTATGCAGAAGTTACGCATTACCGAAAAACGTACGGAATAAAATTAAAATTAAAAATAATAAATAAAATCGAATAACAATAGTGGGACTGCTAAAGCATTCCCACTAATAAAAAAATGAATAACAATAGTGGGACTGCTAAAGCATTCCCACTAATAAAAAAACGAATAACAATAGTGGGACTGCTAAAGCATTCCCACTAAAAACTAGAAAATGCATTTCCTGGGGAAAATGTGTGGGAATGCTGAATTGCTAAAACGGCCCCCAGCAAAATTGCCCCCATCATATTGCCATCAAAACTGTCCCATCATATTGCCACCATCAAAACTGCCCCATCATATTGCCACCATCAAAACTGCCCCATCAGAATTACCCCATCAAAACTGCCCCATCATATTCCTCTATTATAAATCAGTACATGGTGTGTCTGTCCCCCTCCCCCGGGCTCTGTAATCAAAGCTGAGATGCTCCAGCCACCTCCCCCCCCTGTGTATAACAGAAGCTTTGGTAACCATGGCAACAAAACAAACAGTACACTCTGATTAATGGCTAAAATTTCCTGAAATGACCTCTAAACAAATGGCCGTATTTTAAAAACTATACATCCTACAGCGAAGATCTTTATATTGTGAGAATCACAAGACCCAGACCTAGATTTTGATACAGAGTATGTCTCTGAAATATTAAAATTGAAGGCACGGTCGCAGTTCAGAAATTGCCCTTCAAATTTGAAGGGGCTAGAGTGTAGTTTCAATGAATGTCAATGGACGGTGTGAGTTGCAAACAAATGGTCATATTGTGAAAACTATCAGGACTATGGCTTAGCCGTGGACATGTTTAGTGGCAGCAGGGATAGCTGAACGTTTTGATATAAGATTTATGTAGGTGGGCTTGAAAATGAGGGAGTGGCGGCAGTGTAGAAATCATGTTCTGATTTTTCAGCTTTTGTCCCCTCCCCTGGGCTCTAATCAGAGCTGAGATGCTCCAGCCACCTCCCCCCCTGTGTATAACAGAAGCTTTGGTAACCATGGCAACAAAACACACACAGTACACTCTGATTAATGGCTAAAATTTCTTGAAATTACCTCTAAACAAAAAGCTTTTTCTCAAAAACTGTAAAAGATATAAAACTGAAAAGCTATAGCCAGATAGCTGAATATTTTGTGAACATTTTAAAGTTTGTTTGGTGTCTCTAGGTGAAAGTATGAAGGAGCTGAAACTTTTGGGAGCGGAAGAAAAATTTAAGGATTTCAAGCATGCTCCCATTGACTTCAATGTTAAAAAAAAGTGATAAAAAGCTTAATATTTTAAAAAGTATAAATGGTAGAAAAAAAGTTGAAAAAGAGCACACCTCAGCTAAAAGAGACGAACATTTTGATAGTTGAATGGTTTTAATAGCTGAAAGTATGCAGAAGTTACGCATTACCGAAAAACGTACGGAATAAGAAGAAAAACTAGAAAATGCATTTCCTGGGGAAAATGCGTGGGAATGCTGAATTGCTAAAACGGCCCCCAGCAAAATTGCCCCCATCATATTGCCATCAAAACTGTCCCATCATATTGCCACCATCAAAACTGCCCCATCAGAATTGCCCCATCAAAACTGCACCATCATATTGCCACCATCAAAACTGCCCCATCAGAATTGCCCTATCAAAACAGCCCCATCATATTGCCACCATCAAAACTGCCCCATCATATTGCCACCATCAAAACTGCCCCATCAGAATTACCCCATCAAAACTGCCCCATCATATTCCTCTATTATAAATCAGTACATGGTGTGTCTGTCCCCCTCCCCCGGGCTCTGTAATCAAAGCTGAGATGCTCCAGCCACCTCCCCCCCTGTGTATAACAGAAGCTTTGGTAACCATGGCAACAAAACAAACAGTACACTCTGATTAATGGCTAAAATTTCCTGAAATGACCTCTAAACAAATGGCCGTATTTTAAAAACTATACATCCTACAGCGAAGATCTTTATATTGTGAGAATCACAAGACCCAGACCTAGATTATGATATATAGTATGTCTCTGAAATATTAAAATTGAAGGCACGGTCGCAGTTTAGAAATTGCCCTTCAAATTTGAAGGGGCTAGAGTGTAGTTTCAATGAATGTCAATGGACGGCGTGAGTTGCAAACAAATGGTCATATTGTGAAAACTATCAGGACTATGGCTTAGCCGTGGACATGTTTAGTGGCAGCAGGGATAGCTGAACGTTTTGATATAAGATTTGTGTAGGTGGGCTTGAAAATGAGGGAGTGGCGGCAGTTTAGAAATCATGTTCTGATTTTCCAGCTTTTGTCCTCTCCCCCCGGGCTCTGTAATCAGAGCTGAGATGCTCCAGCCACCTCCCCCCTGTGTATAACAGAAGCTTTGGTAACCATGGCAACAAAACATACACAGTACACTCTGATTAATGGCTAAAATTTCTTGAAATGACCTCTAAACAAAAAGCTTTTTCTCAAAAACTGTAAAAGATATAAAACTGAAAAGCTATAGCCAGATAGCTGAATATTTTGTGAACATTTTAAAGTTTGTTTGGTGTCTCTAGGTGAAAGTATGAAGGAGCTGAAACTTTTGGGAGCGGAAGAAAAATTTAAGGATTTCAAGCATGCTCCCATTGACTTCAATGTTAAAAAAAGTGATAAAAAGCTTAATATTTTAAAAAGTATAAATGGTAGAAAAAAAGTTGAAAAAGAGCACACCTCAGCTAAAAGAGACGAACATTTTGATAGTTGAATGGTTTTAATAGCTGAAAGTATGCAGAAGTTACGCATTACCGAAAAACGTACGGAATAAGAAGAAGAAAAAAAAGAATAACTAGAAAATGCATTTCCTGGGGAAAATGTGTGGGAATGCTGAATTGCTAAAACGGCCCCCAGCAAAATTGCCCCCATCATATTGCCATCAAAACTGTCCCATCATATTGCCACCATCAAAACTGCCCCATCAGAATTGCCACCATCAAAACTGCCCCATCATATTGCCACCATCAAAACTGCCCCATCAGAATTACCCCATCAAAACTGCCCCATCATATTCCTCTATTATAAATCAGTACATGGTGTGTCTGTCCCCTCCCCCCTGTGTATAACAGAAGCTTTGGTAACCATGGCAACAAAACAAACACTAACAGTACACTCTGATTAATGGCTAAAATTTCCTGAAATGACCTCTAAACAAATGGCCGTATTTTAAAAACTATACATCCTACAGCAAAGATCTTTATATTGTGAGAATCACAAGACTCAGACCTAGATTTTGATACATAGTATGTCTCTGAAATATTAAAATTGAAGGCACGGTCGCAGTTTAGAAATTGCCCTTCAAATTTGAAGGGGCTAGAGTGTAGTTTCAATGAATGTCAATGGACGGTGTGAGTTGCAAACAAATGGTCATATTGTGAAAACTATCAGGACTATGGCTTAGCCGTGGACATGTTTAGTGGCAGCAGGGATAGCTGAACGTTTTGATATAAGATTTGTGTAGGTGGGCTTGAAAATGAGGGAGTGGAGGCAGTTTAGAAATCATGTTCTGATTTTTCAGCTTTTGTCCCCTCCCCGGGCTCTGTAATCAGAGCTGAGATGCTCCAGCCACCTCCCCCCCTGTGTATAACAGAAGCTTTGGTAACCATGGCAACAAAACACACACAGTACACTCTGATTAATGGCTAAAATTTCTTGAAATGACCTCTAAACAAAAAGCTTTTTCTCAAAAACTGTAAAAGATATCAAATTGAAAAGCTATAGCCAGATAGCTGAATATTTTGTGAACATTTTAAAGTTTGTTTGGTGTCTCTAGGTGAAAGTATGAAGGAGCTGAAACTTTTGGGAGCGGAAGAAAAATTTAAGGATTTCAAGCATGCTCCCATTGACATCAATGTTAAAAAAAGTGATAAAAAGCTTAATATTTTAAAAAGTATAAATGGTAGAAAAAAAGTTGAAAAAGAGCACACCTCAGCTAAAAGAGACGAACATTTTGATAGTTGAATGGTTTTAATAGCTGAAAGTATGCAGAAGTTATGCATTACCGAAAAACGTACGGAATAAGAAAAATAATAAAAAAACGAATAACAATAGTGGGACTGCTAAAGCAGTCCCACTAATAAAAAAACAAATAACAATAGTGGGACTGCTAAAGCATTCCCACTAATAATAAAAAAACGAATAACAATAGTGGGACTGCTAAAGCATTCCCACTAATAATAAAAAAACGAATAACAATAGTGGGACTGTTAAAGCATTCCCACTAATAATAAAAAAACGAATAACAATAGTGGGACTGCTAAAGCATTCCCACTAATAATAAAAAAACGAATAACAATAGTGGGACTGCTAAAGCATTCCCACTAATAATAAAAAAACGAATAACAATAGTGGGACTGCTAAAGCATTCCCACTAATAAATAAAAAAACGAATAACAATAGTGGGACTGCTAAAGCATTCCCACTAACTAGAAAATGCATTTCCTGGGGAAAATACGTGGGAATGCTGAATAGCTAAATTGCTAAAACGGTCGCCATCAAAACTGCCCATCAGAATTGCCCCATCAAAATTGTCCCCATTAAAACTGCCCCATCATATTGCCACCATCAAAACTGCCCCATCAGAATTGCTCCATCAAAATTGTCCCATCATATTGCCACCATCAGAATTGCCCCATCAAAACTGCCCCCATCATATTGCCATCAAAACTGCCCCATTAGAATTGCCTCATCAAAATTGTCCCCATCAAAACTTCCCCATCAGAATTGCCCCATCAAAACTAAAAGTAATTTTTTTTTTCAAAAGTAATTTTTTTTTCAAAAATATTTTTTTTTTTTTCAAAAATATTTTTTTTTTTTTTTTCAAAAATAATTTTTTTTTTTCAAAAATAATTTTTTTTTTCAAAAATAATTCTTTTTTTTCAAAAATATTTTTTTTTTCAAAAATGATTTTTTTTTTTCAAAAATATTTTTTTTTTTTTCAAAAATAATTTTTTTTTTTTCAAAAATATTTTTTTTTCAAAAATATTTTTTTTTTCAAAAATATTTTTTTTTTCAAAAATATTTTTTTTTTTTTAAAAATTTTTTTTTTTTTTTCAAAAATAATTGCTGAATAGCTAAATTGCTAAAACGACCGCCATCAAAACTGCCCCATCATACTGCCATCAAAACTGCCCCATCAAAATTGTCCCCACATTTTAATAGTTGAATGGTTTTAATAGCTGAAAGTATGCAGAAGTTACGCAGAACCAAAAAATGTACGGAATAATAATAATAAAAACTAGAAAATGCATTTCCTGGGGAAAATGCGTGGGAATGCTGAATAGCTAAATTGCTAAAACGGCCGCCATCAAAACTGCCCCATCAGAATTGCCCCATCAAACTTGTCCCCATTAAAACTGCCCCATCATATTGCCACCATCAAAACTGCCCCCATCAAAACTGCCCCATCATATTGCCACCTTTAAAACTGCTCCATAAAAATTGTCCCCATCAAAACTGCCCCATCATATTGCCACCATCAAAACTGCCCCATCAGAATTACCCCATCAAAACTGCCCCATCATATTCCTCTATTATAAATCAGTACATGGTGTGTCTGTCCCCTCCCCCAGGCTCTGTAATCAGAGCTGAGATGCTCCAGCCACCTCCCCCCCTGTGTATAACAGAAGCTTTGGTAACCATGGCAACAAAACAAACACAGTACACTCTGATTAATGGCTAAAATTTCCTGAAATGACCTCTAAACAAAAAGCTTTTTCTCAAAAACTGTAAAAGATATCAAACTGAAAAGATATAGCCAGATAGCTGAATATTTTGTGAACATTTTAAAGTTTGTTTGGTGTCTCTAGGTGAAAGTATGAACGAGCTGAAACTTTTGGGAGCGGAAGAAGAATTTAAGGATTTCAAGCATGCTCCCATTGACTTCAATGTTAAAAAAAAGTGTTAAAAAGCTTAATATTTTAAAAAGTATAAATAGTAGAAAAAAAGTTGAAAAAGAGCACACCTCAGCTAAAAGAGACAAACATTTTAATAGTTGAATGGTTTTAATAGCTGAAAGTATGCAGAAGTTACGCAGAACCAAAAAACGTACGGAATAAGAAGAAAAACTAGAAAATGCATTTCCTGGGGAAAATGCGTGGGAATGCTGAATAGCTAAATTGCTAAAATGGCCGCCATCAAAACTGCCCCCATCATACTGCCATCAAAACTGCCCCATCAGAATTGCCCCATCAAAATTGTCCCCATTAAAACTGCCCCATCATATTGCCACCACCAAAACTGCCCCATCAGAATTGCCCCATCAAAACTGCCCCATCATATTGCCACCATCAAAACTGCTCCATCAGAATTGCCCCATCAAAACTGCCCCATCATATTGCCACCATCAAAACTGCCCCCATGAAAACTGCCTCATCATATTGCCACCTTTAAAACTGCTCCATTAAAATTGTCCCCATCAAAACTGCCCCATCATATTGCCACCATCAAAACTGCCCCATCAGAATTGCCCTATCAAAACTGCCCATCATATTGCCACCATCAAAACTGACCCATCATAATTGCCACCAATAAAACTGCCCCATCATAATTGCCCCATCAGAATTGCCCTATCAAAACTGCCCCATCATATTCCTCTATTATAAATCAGTACATCATGTGTCTGTCCCCTTCCCCGGGCTCTGTATTCAGAGCTGAGGTGCTCCAGCCACCTCCCCCCTGTGTATAACAGAAGCTTTGGTAACCATGGCAACAAAACAAACACAGTACACTCTGATTAATGGCTAAAATTTCCTGAAATTACCTCTAAACAAAAAGCTTTTTCTCAAAAACTGTAAAAGATATCAAACTGAAAAGATATAGCCAGATAGCTGAATATTTTGTGAACATTTTAAAGTTTGTTTGGTGTCTCTAGGTGAAAGTATGAAGGAGCTGAAACTTTTGGGAGCGGATGAAGAATTTAAGGATTTCAAGTATGCTCCCATTGACTTCAATGTTAAAAAAAAGTGATAAAAAGCTTAATATTTTAAAAAGTATAAATGGTAGAAAAAAAGTTGAAAAAGAGCACACATCAGCTAAAAGAGACGAACATTTTGATAGTTGAATGGTTTTAATAGCTGAAAGTATGCAGAAGTTACGCAGAATCAAAAAACGTACGGAATAAAATTAAAATTAAAATTAAGAAGATTAAAAATAAATAAAATCGAATAACAATAGTGGGACTGCTAAAGCATTCCCACTAATAATAAAAAACGAACAACAATAGTGGGACTGCTAAAGCATTCCCACTAATTAAGATTAAAAATAAATAAAATCGAATAACAATAGTGGGACTGCTAAAGCATTCCCACTAAATAAAATCGAATAACAATAGTGGGACTGCTAAAGCAGTCCCACTAATAAATAAAAAACGAATAGCAATAGTGGGACTGCTAAAGCATTCCCACTAATAAAATCGAATAACAATAGTGGGACTGCTAAAGCATTCCCACTAATAAATAAAATCGAATAACAATAGTGGGACTGCTAAAGCATTCCCACTATAAATAAAATCGAATAACAATAGTGGGACTGCTAAAGCAGTCCCACTAATAAATAAAAAACGAATAGCAATAGTGGGACTGCTAAAGCATTCCCACTAATAAAATCGAATAACAATAGTGGGACTGCTAAAGCATTCCCACTAATAAATAAAATCGAATAACAATAGTGGGACTGCTAAAGCAGTCCCACTAAATATTATTCAGGAGATCCCTAGAAATAATAAAAAATATGCTTGTCAGAACTCTGTGAATATCAGCAGCAAAGCAATTTCATTATTATAGCATTATAAAGAAGAAGAGAATGCGCTATATTGAGAGATTTCATTATATGCCACGTCATGAATGTGATATCTCGTACTTGATTCTGAGCATGCGCGAACTTTTGTGCGATGGACGTGTGTACACACGATCGGAAAGTCCGACAACAAAGTTTTGTTGGCGGAAAATTTGAGAACCTGTTAGCCAACATTTGTTGGTGGAAAATCCACCAACAAATGTTCAATGGAGCATACACACGGTCGGACTTTCAGCCAACAAGCTCACATCCAACATTTCCCGTCGGAAAGTCCGATCGTATGTACGTGGCATTAGAGTTTACAATCTAAAATCATCTGAAAGCTGTGTTCTAAATTGTCAAAATATTTTCTAAGCTAAGTAAAAATCCCTTGAAAAGTTAACATGTTTTACTCCTTTAGTAAATCCCCCCCCCCCCATCCTGCATTATCTACTTGCTGTGTGCAAACAATTTGCCCCTTGACATACATTTTCCTTTACCTCTTATGCCGCGTACACACAGGCGGACTTTTCGACCAGACTGGTCCGACAAACTTTCCAGCGGACTTTCGACGGACTTTTGACGGACTTCCAACGGGCTTTCTAATGAACGGACTTGCCTACACACGATCACACCAAATGTCACTGTATAAATACACCAGTGTAAGTAGCAATGACCTATAAGTCCCTCTGTCATTTACTGTAGTGTAATTAAGAACTAGAGCATGCTTGATTTACACAGTGATATTTTACGTAGCTAAGTAAATAAGCTCATGCTAAGAAAATGCAGAAAAAATGTTTTTATTAAAAAACCTAACTTAAAAACCTTATTGCCTGAGGCAAATGACAAAATAAATAAGCTGGCCATACAGTTTTGTTTATTGTGAAAGGCTTTCCACCAGATATCCCTCAATTAACAGAATAATATTATTAATAATGTGAAGTGTTTTTCGCTGTATTCTGGTCTGTATAGGGGGTAGGTTCCTTTAAGCAACTCCTACATTCATGCTTCTGCATTTTCCTTGCCCATAGTATGGAAAAGTATAGAGAGACTTCCCATAGTGTAGTTTTATTATACAAGTCATTTATTAACCACTTAAGGATCAGCCGCTGCAGTTACTGTATACTGCGGCAGTTTGGCTCCCCTGGGTGAATCGCCATAACTGTACATCTTTAAGAGCTGTAGCTAAAGCCGAAGCTGGCAAGCGCGATGCCCGCTGGCCACCCATGATTGCTCCTGACACAAGGGAGATCTGCAATGTCGCAGTCCCGCTAAAAATCTCAGATAACCGCCATTACTAGTAAAAAAAATATATATATATATAAAAATGCCATAAACCTATTCCCTATTTTGTAGACACTATAACTTTTGTGCAAACCAATCAATATACGCTTATTGCGATTTTTTTTTACCAAAAATATGTAAGACATTTGTTTTTTTATTTTTTTGGGGGGATATTTATTATAGCAAAACGTAAAAATTATTGCTTTTGTTTTTAAAATTGTTGCTCTTTTGTTGTTTATAGTGCAAAAAATAAAAAACACAGAGGTGATCAAATACCACCAAAAGAAAGCTCTATTTGTGGGAAAAAAAGGACATAAATTTTGTTTGGGTACAGCATTGCATGACCGTGCAATTGTCAGTTAAAGCTATCCAGTGCCGTATCACAAAAAATGGGGTGGTTATTAAGGGGGAAAATCCTTCCGGTCCTTAAGTGGTAAAGTTAAAACAGCACTTACACTTTAAAAATTTGTGAATTTGCAAATAACTTACATGAGTACCGGATTTTGCTTCCACTTATGTCACTTATGGCTTTCTCGTCTACGTCTGCTCACGCCCCGTGGGAAAAACACTTAAGCCGCATACAAGCGATTGGATTTTCTGATGGGAATTGTGTGATGACAGGCTGTTGGCGGAAAATCCGACCGTTTGTATGCTCCATCAGACATTTGTTGTCAGATTTTTCAATCCAAATGTTGAATTGCAGGCTTTAAAATTTTCCACGGACAAATGTCTTTTGTCGGATTTTCCAAGCGTGTGTACACAGGTCCATCGGAAGTCCAAAGTACAAACACGCATGCTCGGAAGCAAGGACCAGCTGGAAGCTGTTGACCTTGTAAACTAGCGTTCGAAATGGAGAATTAACATTTGTGACATGGCAAATTATGAAATCTCCAAATGCAGTGCACATTCTTTTCTTCTTTAATGGGATAATAATGAAGCTGCTTCGCTGGTGATACTGATGGAGTTATGGCAAACGTATTTTAAAAGGCTTTTATTTTCTAGTGATATCAAGAATAATATTATTATGCTTTTTTTTTTTTTTTGGGCAAGTTACCACAACACCATTATCACGTAGCTTTTAAGATCAAAGATACAACTATGTTGGTGTTCCTTGTCAATTTTAAGTAAAACACATAGCCAAGTATTATTCTACACAATTTTTTTATTGTGTAATAAAAAAGAAAACAAATAAAATTAGACATGCTATCTGCCAATAGAAATTAACCAAAAAGTGCATTCTATGCATCTAAAAATATAGAAAATATACCAAATCAAATCATTATTCAACCAAAAAATAAAATAAAAGCCTCATGCATGTGTCCTGCTTAATATAGGGGGTCAAAAATGCCATAAGTTGGTGAAAGCAGGGGTCCGTCATCCAGAGATAATTCTGAAAATCATCCGGATTATTCTCCTGGAGCTCCCGAGGCAAAGGCATATGACATAATTGGTCATGATTAATAATGCAACCAATTTTTGGTCCAAGAAATCCTCCTCCTCTTGTTCCTGGACTGGACTTGGGTCAAAGCAATAACTCTAAGGCCAATAATAAATAACACGTTATCTCCTCAGATTCAGCAACATGTCTGGTTGATGGACGGCCATTCAGAAATGAACTGAAAAGCACAAAATGAAAAGGGCTAAATGAAAAGCGTGAATCAACACTCACCAAACTTCTACTAACACGAAATTAGCAGAAGGAGTCCAAAGGGTGGCACTAAAGAGCTGAAAAAACACGTAGTACATCACTACATTCGTGTTTGTTGGCCGACAATTCCTTGCTGTTTGTTTGCAAGACAAAATCCAGGCACACACCTTCGATAAAAGTCAGAGGTTTTGTCTGCGGAAAATCTGATTGTGTGTATGAGGCTTTAGAGGATCCCTAATAGAAAGAGGAAACAGGGGGATCACCATTCTTGGAGGATAACTTGTATATGCTATGATACAAGTAAATTGGAGGTGAGAGTTCTGTTAGCACAGTGGTGATACGACAATATCTGCATGTGGCACAGAAGCAATATTTGCACAGAGGTGATGGGAAGAAAAGACACAAGAGACTGATTTTATTTAGAATACTATGATTTTTTTTTATTAAGGAGTAATAAGTATTTATAATTTATTTTGCATGTAAAATGAATTTTGTGAATACATGTAAGTAAAGCTAATATGTTGAAATTGGGTGTACACGTTTACACATATCACAGGATTTATGCAGTAATGGAGAAAATTCACTAAGAGTTAAATAACAGCTTGAGAGTTAAATAATTGTGTTGGTTATGCACTGTATTATCTTTGTATATATACTAGCAGTGCAGCATCATTGTTTTTGTATGAATTAAAAATGGATGTAACTGCATTTTTTTTTATGACCATGTGAATAGGGCCTTATGTGACTTTAAGGGAAATATGGCAAATACAACCATCCTTAAAACAGGAAGACGCCTTTGGGCTGTATGTGGTGTTATGGGATAGTATGATTTTCAAGGACAGCGCCAGCGACACCACTTACAGGCATTGAATATTTTGAATGTTTTTTTACTTTTACATTTAACTTGGCTTATCTGCAACAGCACCACCACAACCATATTCATTTAAACTTGAAAAGAGACCTATTTAGATTGCTTTGGCCGTAACACCAGATTTTTCTATCCACAGGTAAAAACTAAAGGAAAATTTTACTCTTAAAAAAAAAATCAGCCCTTAAATTCATACTAAGTGACTGGAGCAAAACAGTTTAATAACATGCTTTGTGAACTTCTTTTTTTACAGTACAACACTACATTGTCTTAAAGGTCTAACAAAATGTCAAAACAGAGAGCCAATTGGGAAATAAATAAAAAAAACAACCCTGCATTTCTGAACCCCCTCCAATACCTGGATTCTCAGTAATTCTCAAAATAATCAATTGTAGGCTTCAGGTATGTGTTTGGTATAAGTCTTATATAAGCTAGCTGACATTGGGACATTACACAAGCAATTGAATAGGTAACAAATAGAGGTAAGGCAGGGTTTCTCTTGCAATAATTTTTTAGAGTGTATTATCTGAAATATAATAGCTGCTACTGGTGTTCACTGGCTAGACAGTATGTAATCAGCTTGTTCAGGCTACAATATAGGTTGGATAGGCAAGTCAAGTTTTATCTAAAAACAAACATTAGGCTGGGTTCACACTGGAACATGCTGCGGCTCACAGCAGGAGTCCGGTGCATCTCCATTCACTGTTTCAGGTCCAATTTCATCCCGTATTTTGGGCTGAATTCAGACCTGAAATGGACCAAAAGATGCACAGGGCTCCTGTGCAATTTGCACCGGAGCTGCTGTGGAGATGTGTGAACCGGCTCCATAGAGAGCCGGTCACAATTTCCTGCTATGCGAACTGGATGCGGGGAAACCCACATCCAATTCACACAGGTGTGAACCCATCCTGAAAGGGTATTATTTGAGACACCTGGAGCTGCAAAAAGAGCTACACTATAATCATCCAATCTAAGACCAAGTTTTGGTCGTGTTCTTAAAACCCACCTTGACCTGAACCCAGGTACATTTGGCTCATTCCTAGTTCTCACTATTTAAAAAAGGAGTCTGTGAAAAAAAACAATTGCAGCCAGCAATAATTAGTAAAACTTTTCAGTAAAAACACATACAGCCTGTTATTACTCTAGTGCAGTGGTTCTTAACCTTTCTAGTGCCGTAACCCCTTGATAAAATTTCCAGAGTTGTGGGGACCCCTAACAGTAAAATTATTTTAGTAGCGTGGGTTGTCAGCACCCAAGGCAAGACAAGTAACTTGCGCCCCTAACCCACGGACATATAGTGCCCTCCGAGTCCCTTCCACTTGTACAGTATTAAAACCCATGGTACATTTTAGGATGTACCACCTCTTTCTTTGTTCTCCTTTCTTTCCCTTTTATCTCTCTCCATCCTAATTTCTTGTTTTTTTTTTCCCCCATCCCTCTCTCTAGCCGTCTTTCTTGTTCTTTCTCTTATTCTTTCTCTCCTTTTTTTTTGTTCCTCCCCCTCTTTTCCTCTCCCTTCCATGTATTCTCAATTTTTATTCCTTCTCTTACTTCTCTTACTCCTTCGTGGGGGGGGGGGTGGGGGGTGGGATGAGTGGCAGTGCTGGGGAGAGTTCTGATCAGCCAACTTAGGTGCTCTACATCAATGCTGATCTGAGAACTGTAGTGGGGACTTTTAATGGTAACTATAATCACAGGTAGTGTTACTCACTGAGTCTCTGGCTTCACTATGTCTCTGACTTTGTGGTGTCTCATAGCAGTGACACCTATGCCAAAATCAGGAGATAGGGTCTTCTCCAACCCCTCCCACTTCACATTCCTCACCAGTCAGCTGACCTCTAGTCTCTGCCCCCCAGCCATGCGGTGGGCGGCCGCGGGCTCTAGGAACAGCCCTACTGGGTGACTGCAAAAAGGCTGGAGAGTGGTGCGGGCATCAGGAACAGCCCAGAATTCGGTGACCCCTGGCAAATCATCATTCAACCCCGGAGGGGGTCCCGACCCCCAGGTTAAGAACCACTGCTCTAGTGCATATAGAGAGGGACTCCGGCCATTGCTTACAAGCCCTACACTAATTTCTCCCTATACACAGTTAAAGCATTTTGTCAATATGATTGTCAAGAAGCCACCCTTTTATAGTTAGGGGGCTCACTTATTCAAAAGCCCCTTTATCAGACACGTCAAAGATGCTGACCTCAGCTTAGGGGCCAGAAAGGGTATTGTGGTTCATATGGTTGCAAAATCTCTCACTGGTTCCATGGAATTTGTCTCCCACCCATGTTACACCCAAACTCAAAGCCCATCCCTAGGGTGTGTAGTTTTTAGGGCACTTAGGAACTAGTGAGCACATTTTCCTGCATTCGCCGCTCTTGACTGGCTTGAAAACTGTTGTGAAACGACAAGTATGCAGCAAGGGAAGTTAAATACCACCACAATATATATATATAAAAAAAACATTTCTCCTTTACTGTCAAAATCTTGTGAATATCCACCCTAAGATATAGGAAATATAGGAACCATATCTTCTTGTATATCCAGAGTTCTTCTTCAGTATATATATATATATATATATATTTCTGTATTCTTGATAATACTCATCTAATTTGTTTTCCTGTGTGAAAAGTTTCTGAATTCTTTGGTATTGCAACACATGTGGCTGACCAGTTGACGTTAAAATGTTCTGCCAATGACCTGACACAATTCTCGGAATATGAGATAGGGAAAGATGTTGACATAGAAATTCCCTGTCCAAAAGCCAACTTAACTTCTTTCCAAGTAATTATTCCTACAATTATTTCTCCCTTTCTGTCAAAACAACTTGTCAGTTTGAAATATTTTGGGTTACAATGACCCCTAAAAGTTAGTCTCTCTAGCCAAACCGTTAGCCAAGCCTGTGTTGAAATACTAAGAGAAATGCGTACTTGTGACGTGTAACTGTGGGCTTTGTGCCCTTCATAGGATGTAATGTAACCAATGTCTATAAATATTGTATCTGTATTATTATCACCACTCTTGACTCCTAATGTTGAGGAGAAAGGGTCCTTCATATGAAGTATATTCTTGAGTAAACACACCTGAGACGATTGGCTGGCGTTGATGTCCTTTATTTCAAGGTTCAACTTCACATTTGGTGACCCCTGACGTTTCTTCTTGTTTCATCTCCACCACCGGCTCTCCACCCTCTCCAGGACAGACAGCAGCAAAGAGGCCTCAGGTGAGAAAACTTTTATTTTCTCATGATAAATATTGTCTTTTCTGTGCGGTGTGGAGGGGTCGGTTGGGGGAGTGCAGCCACAGAAGGTAACATGTTTCCTATTTGATTTTGCCTGCTGTTGTCTCTGTGTGGTTACTAGGAATGCTAAAGGTACCTATTATAATTTAAAGCATGCTAAGGAATGATCATTTTAAGCGCTTGCCTTTTTCTCCTTGTCTCCAGAAATGACAATATATATATATATATATATATATATATATATATATATATATATATATATATTTATGAAGGGATGTATAAGTGCAGGTACCACAATTTCTAGAGAGTGAATAGAAGTTGGTGGTGGTGTTGTTTTTTTTTTTGTGTATGTTTTTTTTTGTATGTTTTTTGAGCGTTTGTGGTCCTAAGGCGGATAGATATTGCCTTCAGCGGATAGCCACAAATGAGGCGAATGACCTGCTGTGTGTTCTCTGGAATAGGGAGTCTAGATAGGGACTAGCCTATTGCCACTCAGAAAGGAGACGTCCTTCTGAGAGTAGAACGAGTGAGATATCTCAACTTATGTACTGGGCTGCTGGTACACAGCGATAAAGATAAACGGTGGAGCTCTCGATCCCGGAGTTCCAAATTACTGTCATTTCTGAAGAGATTAATGAGAAATTGTGATAAATATGGGAAATTTGCATGAAAAAAAAAATGTTTTGCCTGTCATGAATACATTTGGATTAACAAACGATATTGCAAAAAGGTTATTGAAAATAGCAAAAGCAACAGGGCTAAATATTGTTAAATTGCAACCAAGTGCTCCTATCATTAAAATGATGGTGAGTGGAGACCCAGATGCCCTGAAACATCATGTGAAATGGTGTAAATTAACAAAGAAGGAGTATAAAAAGGACCCATCTAAATGGTGGCCGACAGAAGGTTCTTTGGATACGCCTACAATTGACTCATTGTTTAATTTACTTTTTAAAAGGTCTGATTGTGGGGGGATTGAATGTTTAGCAGCCTGGGAAGAGTTATCTAAGAACAATATAAAACCACCCCCCTATAAAATGTGCTCAGAGAAAGCTGCTTTACAGGTAGAAGATGAGGATGAAATGCCCAATAATTGGGCTTCCCCTTATGATACGATAAGAAGGGAATTGTTAGAAGCATCTGCACCAAGTGTACAGCAAGTGCAGACTGCAGGAGGGGAGCCAGCTGATGGGGATAGAGGAGAGGCGTCTGGTTATCAGCAAGCCACTCCAGCTACTATGATAGAAACGCCACAGTATAAACACATAGGTAAACTCGTTAATAAACAGTATTCCCCGCATTACCGTAGAGAACAATCATTCTATGATGTAGATAATACATTTACATTTGAAAAAGATGGGGAACTGTGGCAGTATACTCCAGCAAGAACAGACGCCTTAGCAAGATTTAATAAATTGAGTAAAACTGATACTAATACTCCTCCAGTAGGGAGTTCTAGAGATCATGCCTCACCTGTGTTAACTAGCAACTTAGAGAGATATCCAAAGAAGTGGTATAAAAAGTTGATGTGGATAGAGAAAATGCAACAAGCTGCATATATTGATATGTGGATCTTGATTGATTGTGCTGTGCTAGAGAAGTATGTGGATGTATGGAATGTATTTGCAAGATATGCGAGCATTGATGGATGTTGTGCAAAAGAAAGGTGAGGATGTGTTAGATTACTGGAATAGATTCAAAGATGCTATTCAGAAGCATACTGATTGGATTCCAGATGATGAGAGTGATATGAAGCGAGCAAAGTTGGTGAATGTATTGGTGGATGGAATGTTGCCTGAGATTAGGGAAGAAGTAAAGCTTCGTAAAATGGGATTGAGAAAGAAACCTGCCCCTGAGTTAGTTGAGATTGCTCAAATAGCTTACGAAGTGTTAAAAAAAAAAAAGAGAGAAAACAAAAATGATGAATATACAACTACCAGAGGTTAAGGAAAAAGTCCCAGAGCCCAAGGGGGTACCAGTATCTACAGTGCAAGTAACACCTTAGGGTGTACCGGTAACGGCCCCCCCCTTACCCACCTTCGGGAGTGGTATATATCTCTAATTATGGGGCACTGCGTCAAAAGCGAGTCAATTGGAGACGGAATGAGGGACAGTGCATAAACCCTAGAATTCAGTCTCGATATCAACAAATCATCCCAATAGAGCAAGGCTCCTCACCCAGCAGCCTCGCGCCTTCCCCACTTGCTTCAATTGCGGATTAAGTGGGCATATGGCCAAGGACTGTAAGGGGCGCTAGGATGAGGTGGGATGTGGTAACGATATAGATGATCCATTTTTTCAAGCGTTAAGTGTAATTGAAGTTGATTCTGTTGATGAGCCAATGGTTGAAATAAATGTAAACGGTATTGATTTGTGTGGACTCATAGACACAGGGGCTTCACGGTCTCTTTTGAATGTCTTTGATCCTAACTTACCACTTTCCAATGAAAAAGTTTCTTTGGTAGGAGTAAGTAATAATATAATCTCAGCAAGGGTTACGCAATCTGTACCAGTGTAATTGGGAGAGCATTCAACAGAACACTCGTTTGTATTGTCTCCACATTTCCCCTGCAATTTATTAGGAAGAGATCTACTTTCTAAAATGGGGGTAACAATTGCATTATCTCCGGATAAAACTGTTATTGACATACCGCATAGGTTAAAAGATGAAACAACTGACTTGTTTATGCCTTTATTAGTAACTGATATGGAGGGAGGAATGCCAGAAGAAGCCAAATAAAAAATTAACTCCTCCATATTGGTAACAGGAGCAAACACTCCTGGTCTTATGAAAGTTGCCCCTGTACGGTTAAATAGAGACCCTACATTACCAGTACCTAGACTACCTCAATACCCCTTATTTCCTGAATCATTTGAAGGTATTAAACCAGTAGTAGAGAAGTTACTACAGGAGGGTGTTCTTATTCCTTGTATGAGGTTTTTTTTAACACTCCTATCTATCCAGTTCCCAAACCTATAAAAGCAGGAGAGGATAACCGTCGATGGAGATTGGTGCATAATTTACGTGCAATCAACAAGGTAATTATACCATCAGTACCTGTGGTACCCAACCCCTCTACTATACTGGCAACAATACCTCCTTCAGCAACTCACTTCACTGTAATTGATCTTGCCTCAGCCTTCTCTAGTGTTCCTGTTCATCCAGATGATCAATGGTTGCTAGCCTTCACGTTTGAGAAAAAGCAACTTACCTGGACCAGATTGGCAATGGGGTATCATGATTCCCCCAGTTGCTTTTCTCAGGTGCTCAAGGATAAATTAGAGGAGTGGCAGCCACCCATGGGATCAATATTAGTGCAATATGTGGATGATCTCTTGCTAGCATCCCCTGATAAACAGGCTTGTACTGAGGATTCAGTATAGGACAAAAAGTAGATGCTGCAAAAGTACAATGGGTTAAATTAAAAGTACAATACCTGGGCCACTGTGTCTCCCAAGGTATCAAACATTTGACAGCCAAAAAGGAAAAAGGTAATTGCAAAGCAACGAATGCCTAAAACTCTAGAACAGTTGAGAGCATTCCTTGGATTAGTGGGATATTGTAGACAGTTTTTACCTCAATATTCTACAATTATAGGTCTTAGCTGTTCAAAGTAGAAGGGAAAGATGAGCTAAGTCTAGTAGAACGAAGATGTATGTTAGAAATGCTCCAAGAATGGGGGGTCAGGTTCAGCAGATAGTGGAGTATGGTGATTTGATTGTAATGCAAATTTCATTCCTTCCCTGAACTTGCTGTCTTGAATTTGGGACAAAATACAGAACCAATGATTGATGTGTCAGTTAATGGTTTGTCTATTCTGTGTTTAATAGATAAAGGCGATTCAAAGAGTTTGTTAAATATATGTGATGCCAATGTTTCCACTTCGAATCAGCAGGTAATTTTGGTCGGGGTAAGTAATGATGTAATTACTGCCAAAATCACTGAACCTCTATAAGTAAGAATGAGAGGTCAGTGCCATAAATGTTCTTTTGTTTTATCGCCATAACTCCCCTGACAGTCTACTAGACAGGGGTATAGTAATAAATATAGGAGTAACTATAGTTTTAACTACTGATGGAATGAGAGTAAAACATACTTAAGTAAAGGGAGACTTTAGATTTGCTCCTTATGGCAGAAATTTATTAACCCCAAGCAGAAGGGGCTATTGTAAATATTTATAGTGACTCAGCCTTTGCTGTAAGCATAGTGCATAGTTTTGCACAACTCTGGCAGGAGAGGGGTTATCTGACAGCAGCAGGAACCCCTATACAACATAAAGAGTTAATTGTTAGATTATTGGCAGCGATCCAACTGCTTCTTAAAGTTGCAGTAATTAAATGTAAAGCACATACCAGAGCAGATGATAGCATATCACTTGGAAATGCTTTGGCTGATAGGTATGCTAATGATGCTATACATTCTTATGAGCCAATTACAGCACTTCCAACATTCCTGCTCACAGATCTTCAAGTGGATCTGGATATTGTATCAGCTCTACAGGCAAGCTCGCCTCATACATCCTTTTGGACCACAAAGGGAGCTGTTTGTGGAGCAGATGGTATATGGAAGCTAAAATACAGACTGGTTGCCCCTCCGACATTGTTTCCTTCTTTGTTTGCTTTGAGCCATAGGCCTTGCCATGTCTCAACAGGAGGGATGTGTCGGGTGGTAGCCAGAGATTGGTGGGCTCCAGGTTTTTCTGAATGTTCTATATGTCAAATGCATAACATTGGAAAGTCAGTGTCCACTCCCATGGAGCATATTCCACATACTGAGGAGCCATTTCAAATTGTGCAAATTGACTTCACGGATATGCCCCCTTGTGGTTGATTTAAGTATTATTGGGTTTGCATTGATCAATTTTTGAACTGGCCAGAGGCTTGGCCCACGTCCAAAAATGATGCCAGAACTATGGTAAAATGTTGAGGGAATTGATCCCAAGGTTTGGTATAGGGTCAATAATTTCCTCAGATAGAGGTACACATTTTGATAATAAACTCATGGCAGAAGTAATGAGTATTTTGGGTATGAAACAGCAATTGCATACTCCTTACAGACCTCAGGCTAGTGGCCTGGTGGAACGCAGCAATCAAACCCTGAAGAGGTATTTGGCCAAAATAACTGCTAATGGACAAAGCACATGGGTAGAAGCGTTACCTATAGCCTTTAGGACTACCCCTAAAGAGAAGCATGGACTGTCACCTTTTGACATATTATTTGGGCGACCGCCTAAAAGACTACATTCATCTCTTGTGCAGCCAGAGACAGTGACTTTAATAAATGGTCAAGATTCCATGATAGAATATGTTCGCAAATTGGTAACTGTGTTTTCTGATACTTTTTCCAGAGCCAAAGCAGGACAACCTGTGGATACGAGCGAAGAAACTCATGGACTAAAGTCAGGAGATTGGGTGTATATCAAGAATCACACACCCCGGACTACTCTGTCCCCTAAGTGGAAATGATCATTTCAGGTCATTCGTGTGTCTCTTATCGCAGTGAAGCTGAAGGACTATAAGTATAGGGTGCATGGTTCACACTGTAAGAAGTATTTGGTTCCAAAAGAGAATATAAGCCGGTCTGCCGCTGGCAAGAATTTTTCTGTACCTTTATCTTCCAGGTCATCTCCTCCACTGACTCGTGCGCGAGCAAGAAGACTGCAGAATGAATCTCCTAGGGCCTAAGATGAATGAGAAGCTCTGGAGTGTTATCCTCTGTGGTGGAGTGGTGGTATGGATTACAGTCATGGCATATGAATGGACATATAAGAAAGAAAAGGGTAAGATGCAAGACACTTTTCTTTTTAATGCTACTATAATGGAAGAAATGTCACAACTTGAACCGGTTTCAGATGCAAGCTGCCAAGAAACTGAATATCACTAATTGCTGGGTATGCACACATGCACTTATTTCTCATAAGACTATACCTTTATTAGGAATACCTAGCACTCTAACTGAAGTAGAGGACAGTGCACACTTTGGTGAAGTCAGTAGAACAATGATTGACAGAGCTATTTCACTTCTACTGTTCACAAATGCTCCATTGAGAAAACAAGCTGTTTGCATTACCTTTACTCGAACTTATACACCTGAGTTACTTTCCCAGGGTTACCAGGATACTACCCGACTGATTGGGAACTCCAACTGCATGGATAATGCTGATATCAAGTACTGGTTTGATGGTAAGGATGTTGTGTGGAGTACTGACAGATATCAGGAATTACATGATTACACACATCGTCAACATTCCTGGCAGAATAATACGAAGCTATTGATGTGCCTACAAGGATATAATTTCAATAAAGCTTGTGCTGCCCCACCAGGATATTATTTCATATGTGGAAAGAAAGCATATACTTGGGTTCCTTTGAATTCTAATGGGGTTTGTTACCTTGGTAGAGTCATACCTGCTACTTGGTGTATGGAGGATAATGACTTTCAAGGAACACAGCTCCACAAAATACCTATACACTTTCTTAAAAAAGACTTAGTGCACCTTGTTAAAAGGAACCTCACTGATCAGTCAGCTCCAGGAGAAGATGAAATCCCAGGAGGACAAGAGGAAGAAGAAGACTCAGAGATTAATGTGAAAAATGATGATTCTCCTGATAGGCCTACATTTTATCCTAAGTCAGATGATAACTTCATAAATGTTGAATCACATGACAGTTTCATCATTGATTTGGCAGGCCTGATGGATAACATTACTGCATTGTATGATAGAAACTTTATAGCCCTTGCTATAGAATTAAAGATGATCAAAAAAGAGGTTTTGCAGCCCCGACTGGTGCTGGATTATCTCACGCCCAGTCAAGGAGGAATGTGCGCCATAGTGGGAACTACTTGTTGTAACTACATCGGAAATGATACGAAGACTGAAGATGCCATCATTTCGCATGTAGAAAAGGTACAACAAATGAAGGTTAAATTTCGCAAGGAACATACCGAAACTGCTTGGGTGGAAGGTAGCTGGGAAAGCTGGCTTTCCTGGCCCAATCCTCTCAACTGGTTTTCTGGTATTGCAGGATGGTCTTCTGGAATTTTGCATGGTATCTTATACATTGTAGGAATTATAGTTTTCATAATCTTAATAGTTAAATGTGCACCTATGATATGCAAATGTTGTCTGAAAATCGCACATGCTGGTACTAATATTGGTTCTTCTGAGCCCTTAAGGTCTCGAGTCAGAACTGCTCATGAAATGGTGGTCCGCATACCTGGAGATCAACCTAAAGACACAGAAGAAGCTTAGAAGGAATACTGAAAGAATTCTAAACACAGGAGGGGCTGTGAAGATATAGGAAATATAGGAACCATATCTTCTTGTATATCCAGAGTTCTTCATCAGTATATATATATATTTCTGTATTCTTGATAATACCCATCTAATTTGTTTTCCTGTGTGAAAAGTTTCTGAATTCTTTGGTATTGCAACACATGTGGCTGACCAGTTGACGTTAAAATGTTCTGCCAATGACCTGACACAATTCTCGGAATATGAGATAGGGAAAGATGTTGACATAGAAAGTCCCTGTCCAAAAGCCAACTTAACTTCTTTCCAAGTAATTATTCCTACAATTATTTCTCCCTTTCTGTCAAAACAACTTGTCAGTTTGAAATATTTTGGGTTACAATGACCCCTAAAAATTAGTCTCTCTAGCTAAACCATTAGCCAAGCCTGTGTTGAAATACTAAGAGAAATGCGTACTTGTGAAGTGTAACTGTGGGCTTTGTGCCCTTCATAGGATGTAATGTAACCAATGTCTATAAATATTGTATCTGTAGTATACAATAGGCAAATGCACATACCGGCTTGTGTGGGTAGGCTGCCTGTTGACCTCAATGCCCAAAAGTGGTAGGTGATACTAGGTGTGCAAAAGTGGTAGGTGATACTAGGAGAGTCAGTCAGGAAAGGGTGCCTGATAGCTCAGAAGAGGTTGCCCAATTGGTTAGGCTGCTAAGAGATAAGTTGATTTTGCTCACAGTTGGAAGAAACTGTACTCAGCCAGGGCTCCCATGTAAGCAATTTCCTGGTACAGGACAGTATGGCTTTGATAAATATTTATTTTAAAACACCTCAGATGAAAATGACATATATTGTGCACTGCATGTACAAGCTATTAGGTACTTTACTTGAGTTTATGCCTGTGTTACAGAGATGTGCTCAATCCCTGACTGTATTTCCTCTCTTAACCACAAACAATGATTTCTCAGATTGTTAAGCTGCTCAGTTGACAACATAATTATTATATTTACTTTTTCCCAGAAGAAATGATTGTCAGAAATAGATTAGAAAACTACAAAATTATTCAGGGGATTCTTGTCAGTAAACTGCTCTAATGAGGTGGATTAACTAAAGGCAAATAGACTATGCACTTTGCAAGTTCGGTTGCACTAATTTTCCCTAGTAAATGTATATGTGGTAAAGCTTCACTTTGTGAAGAATACCCAATCAGGTGCAAGGTAAATGAAAAAACAGCATTTTTTGCATGCACATAATTGGATGATGGACATAGGCATGCACACAGGGTGTTCCAGGTGTGCCTGGGCACACCCTAATCACCCACAGTGGCCAACTCCCCTGGATGACATGCACATTACTGGGATGAATCTCATCCCCCTTACCTCCTCCCCCAGCAGTTTCAGGTGCTCCCAGATCTCAGGAGGACTGCAGGAACAAGGCCTCCTCTTTGCTTTCTTCTAATACTGCAATTAAGTTTCAGTGGGTGGGATGGGGATGTGCCAGGCCCAGTACGTACTGGGCCTGCCTTCTTCTGGTGGTGTGTCATCTGTGCGTTGAGCAGAAGAAGTCAGAGGGAGTGTGTGTGGACTATAAATTTATATATAAAAATCTCATTAAATGTGTGTGCGTTTGAGCTTTGGGGTGCACACCCTAATGCAATAGGCTGCGCACACCTATGATTATGGAATCCCACAGAGCTTTATCACATTTATTAGGCACTGAGAAAAATGCTCTGGCAAGATGCACAGTCTATTTTCCTGTAGTAAAACCACCCCAATAGTGAAATAAGGGGGTGGTGGTTGCGCTGTGATAGAAAAGGGGAGGGGGAAGGGGAAAGGGAGCTAGACTAAAATGAATCAAAAAATATCAAATGACCTAAAGATGTGAATAAATTATGTGAAAACGGACTCACAGATGCAAATATATAAATAAAATGTAAGCACAAACAAATATCTCTAAATGATGCATAACAAAAGTGCTGTAATCAAACCAAATAAAATAAATAAAATGAAGGTGTATACCAGCAAAGAGTGTGCAGGGGTATATGAATCTGCTTCAAAAAGAGCATCAATCCAAAGTCTATCAGATATCATGAAACCTTATCCAATGAAATTGCTAAAACCATGTATATATAAATGTGCTAATATTATAATCAACTGATGATATAAATACACACGTGGATAATAATTGACAATAAGAAAAAAAGGAAAAAGACTGTGAATAAAAAATATATATAAGTGTCCATAAAATAGTCCCAGTGGTTGGTGTTGGTGACCCGCCAACACTTGGCGAAAAAATATAATATATATACCAAAGAAAAAATAAAAATGAAAATAAACAAAGTGACGACAGTCCCACCACCAAATGTGACAATCCTGGATGTAGATAAGGTAATGATGGTGGACCAGGGGGGAAGGAAGACAGTGTGCTGACAGGTGGGGGCACCTCCGTGTTCCCAGGCCCCTTACCTTACACGCTGCCACACACTAGCTGGATGTGACGAGCTCGGCGCTCGTGGATGTTTTACCCCCAGCTGTGTTTTAAATGTAAGTGCATGAATTTTGTGATTGTTTTAATAAAGTATATGATATACGGGATTATGCTATGTGCGGTTTCTGTTTTCTATATACCGCACAATATAACTCTGCATAACGGGTGGTGAGGAGCTGGAAGCGGGGAGAGTCTCTTAGAAGATCCAGAGCCTGGGATTATACGAGCTCGGCGCTCGTGGGTTGAGGCGTGCGCTCATTGCTTAAAAGTGAGTGCAACCCCCCCTCCCCCTCTCCCACTTCATTCCCCCCCCCCACCTGTGTCTTTACATCAAACGGAATTATACTATATGCCACTAGTTCTTTGTCTCTGCATATGATATACGGCATCACCAATCAACGCCATCTGTTGTACCTTTGGACTTCCCCGTCTGCGGGGCCTCCTCTACACATGCTGTATACCTTACAGCTGTAAGGTAAGGGGCCTGGGAACACGGAGGTGCCCCCACCTGTCAGCACACTGTCTTCCTTCCCCCCTGGTCCACCATCATTACCTTATCTACATCCAGGATTGTCACATTTGGTGGTGGGACTGTCGTCACTTTGTTTATTTTCATTTTTATTTTTTCTTTGGTATATATATTATATTTTTTCGCCAAGTGTTGGCGGGTCACCAACACCAACCACTGGGACTATTTTATGGACACTTATATATATTTTTTATTCACAGTCTTTTTCCTTTTTTTCTTATTGTCAATTATTATCCACGTGTGTATTTATATCATCAGTTGATTATAATATTAGCACATTTATATATACATGGTTTTAGCAATTTCATTGGATAAGGTTTCATGATATCTGATAGACTTTGGATTGATGCTCTTTTTGAAGCAGATTCATATACCCCTGCACACTCTTTGCTGGTATACACCTTCATTTTATTTATTTTATTTGGTTTGATTACAGCACTTTTGTTATGCATCATTTAGCGATATTTGTTTGTGCTTACATTTTATTTATATATTTGCATCTGTGAGTCCGTTTTCACATAATGTATTCACATCTTTAGGTCATTTGATATTTTTTGATTCATTTTAGTCTAGCTCCCTTTCCCCTTCCCCCCCGCCCCCCCACCCCTCCCCTTTTTTATCACAGCGCAACCACCACCCCCCTATTTCACTATTGTTTTGTCTGTTTTGGAGCAGTCTTGTGTGTTGCAGCAGTGTCCCTCTAGTATAGGATTCAGTTGACAGCGCAGGAGTTTTTTACACAGTTTTCCCCCAAAACCACCCCAATGTCTTCATGAAGTATTATACCTCATGTCTGACTATTACTTGATTGTACCAGACTTTTTATGTTATTATAATATGTTTGCTATAGTATGTTTTTTTGGGTTGGAGATTTGAAAATTATTTTAGGGTTCAACCTGTAATAGACTAATTTTCTTAGGGTGGATATTCACAAGATTTTAACAGTAATGGAGAAATGTTTATATATATATATATATATATATATATATATTGTGGTGGTATTTAACTTCCTTTGCTGCATACTTGTGGTTTCACAACAGTTTTCAAGCCAGTCAAGAGCGGCAAATGCAGGAAAATGTGCTCACTAGTTCCTAAGTGCACTTAAAATTAGACACCCTAGGGATGGGCTTTGAGTTTGGGTGTAACATGGGTGGGAGACAAATTCCATGGAACCAGTGAGAGATTTTGCAACCATATGAACCGCAATACCCTTTCTGGCCCCTGAAGGTCAGCATCTTTGAAGTGTTGATAAAGGGGCTTTTGAATAAGTGAGCCCCCTCACTATAAAAGGGT
This sequence comes from Lithobates septentrionalis, assembly GCA_037952835.1. Classification (NCBI taxonomy): domain Eukaryota; kingdom Metazoa; phylum Chordata; class Amphibia; order Anura; family Ranidae; genus Lithobates; species Lithobates septentrionalis. The sequence continues at coordinate 1,002,682 of JBBDGP010000707.1, forward strand.
GGCTTGACAATTATATTGACAAAATGCTTTAACTGTGTATAGGGAGAAATTAGTGTAGGGCTTGTAAGCAATGGCCGGAGTCCCTCTCTATATGCACTAGAGCAGTGGTTCTCAACCTGGGGGTCGAATGATGATTTGCCAGGGGTCACCGAATCCTGGGCTGTTCCTGAAGCCCACACCACTCTCCAGCCTTTTTGCAGTCGCCCAGCAGGGCTGTTCCTAGAGGCTGCGGCCGCCCACCGCATGGCTGGGGGACAGAGACTAGAGGTCAGCTGACTGGTGAGGAATGTGAAGTGGGAGAGGCTGGAGAAGACCCTATCTCCTGATTTCAGCATAGGTGTCACTGCTACGAGACACCACAAAGTCAGAGACATAGTGAAGCCGGAGACTCAGTGAGTAACACTACCTGTGATTATAGTTACCATTAAAAGTCCCCACTACAGTTCTCAGATCAGCATTGATCAAAAGCACCTAAATTGGCTGATCAGAACTCCCCCCAGCACTGCCACTCATCCCATTCCCCCCACCCCCCCACGAAGGAGTAAGAGAAGTAAGAGAAGGAATAAAAATTGAGAATACATGGAAGGGAGAGGAAAAGAGGGGAAGGAACAAAAAAAAGGGAGAGAAAGAATAAGAGAAAGAACAAGAAAGACGGCTAGAGAGAGGGATGGGGAAAAAAAACAAGAAATTAGGATAGAGAGAGATAAAAGGGAAAGAAAGGAGAACAAAGAAAGAGGTGGTACATCCTAAAATGTACCATGGGTTTTAATACTGTACAAGTGGAAGGGACTCGGAGGGCACTATATGTCCGTGGGTTAGGGGCGCAAGTTACTTGTCTTGCCTTGGGTGCTGACAACCCACGCTACTAAAATAGTTTTACTGTTAGGGGTCCCCACAACTCTGGAAATGTTATCAAGGGGTCACGGCACTAGAAAGGTTGAGAACCACTGCACTACAGTAATAACAGGCTGTATGTGTTTTTACTGAAAAGTTTTACTAATTATTGCTGACTGCAATTGTTTTTTTTTCACAGACTCCTTTTTTAAATAGTGAGAACAAGGAATGAGCCAAATGTACCTGGGTTCAGTTCAAGGTGCGTTTTAAGAACACGACCAAAACTTGGTCTTAGATTGGATGATTATAGTGTAGCTCTTTTTGCAGCTCCATGTGTCTCAAATAATACCCTTTCAGGATGGGTTCACACCTGTGTGAATTGGATGTAGGTTTCCCTGCATCCAGTTCGCATAGCAGGAGATTGTGACCGGCTCTCTATGGAGCCGGTTCACACATCTCCACAGCAGCTCCGGGGGGGAATTGCACAGGAGCCCTGTGCATCTTTTGGTCCATTTCAGGTCTGAATTCAGCCCAAAATACGGGATGAAATCGGACCTGAAACAGTGAATGGAGATGCACTGGACTCCTGCTGTGAGCCGCAGCATGTTCCAGTGTGAACCCAGCCTAAAGTTTGTTTTTAGATAAAACTTGACTCGCCTATCCAACCTATATTGTAGCCTGAACAAGCTGATTACATACTGTCCAGCCAGTGAACATCAGTAGCAGCTATTATATTTCAGATAATACACTCTAAAAAATTATTGCAAGAGAAACCCTGCCTTACCTCTATTTGTTACCTATTCAATTGCTTGTGTAATGTCCCAATGTCAGCTAGTTTATATAAGACTTATACCAAACACATACCTGAAGTCTATAATTGATTATTTTGAGAATTACTGAGAATCCAGGTATTGGAGGGGGTTCAGGAATGCAGGGTTGTTTTTTTTTTATTTATTTCCCAATTGGCTCTCTGTTTTGACATTTTATTAAACCTTTAAGACAATGTAGTGTTGTACTGTAAAAAAAAGAAGTTCACAAAGCATATTATTAAACTGTTTTGCTCCAGTCACTTAGTATGAACTTAAGGGCTGATTTTTTTTTTAAGAGTAAAATTTTCCTTTAGCTTTTACCCGTGGATAGAAAAATCTTGTGTTACAGCCAAAGCAATCTAAATAGGTCTCTTTTCAAGTTTTTTTTTTTAATCAGAAAGGTTTTTATTGTACACAAAAATATACAATACACAGATTAAAATGCATGTTGTACATATCTTGAAGTTCACCTCCCAACAATTTACAATAACAGTTATCAACTTCACAGAATTGCAATGAGAAATCGCTATCCCATTCCTAGCAAGAGTATAGCCCAATAGACTATTATCTCCTAGCAATACATCCAAAGCAGAATGTAAATCTGCAGAAAATATACATAGCTACAGTTGGATCTAACAAAGTCCCAAATATTATAGTGTTACTGTATTCAATAAGATCGCTAGTGATCAACAGTAGTCTTGGGCTTTGAAAGGAGGGTATAGCAGTTACCTAATGAAAAATCTTTGAGTACAACTCGACAATAATATAATCTTTGCAACCGCGTTTTAGATTCATTGCAGTTACTAGGGTATAAGATCCTTTGATAGAACAAAAAAGAATAAAAGAAAAAAAAAACAGTAATAAAACAAAACAATACAATACGATGCAATACGATACGATATACCCTGACCTACAAACAAAACTGTAGCTCCCTGTGTATCCCACACCCTTAGCACATAATCAGCTTCTATGCGACAATTAGGCCTACATTTAACCCAGGAGTAGTCTGTCTTTAATTAATTGGTGTGGGGCCACACCGGGAACATCCAACCACACCTGCCAGATTGAATAAAACTTTTGTGGGCCCTTTCTATGTTGGTAAGCAAGTTTTTCTCTGATTAGAAGTTTGTTAACACTGTCCACCCATTGCCCCCTGGTGGGGACTCGAGGAGTGATCCACCATTGGGCAATTAGTTTCCGTGCCCTGTACAGTAAACAAAGAAGCGCCACGCGAGTGGGTGCAGGCACCAACTCATCATCTATCCCCCCAATAAACAAACTATTGGCGTTCTTGAAAGAGGTACCATATATACTTCAGAGATCGTATCTAAGACCTCTCTCCAATATCTGAACAGTTTGGGGCATTTCCAGACCATATGAAGAAGGTCACCATGATCACGTTCACATTTCGGGTATAAAGGTGAATCCCTAATTCCCCATTTATAAAGTTGAAGGGGGGTTCTGTATGCCCTATGTAGTAAATAGAGATGTGAAAGTTTCTGAGATGCAGATATCGATACCAGAGGAGCATTCGAGAGGCAAAAATTCCAACTATCTCCATCAATCCTCCCTATATCCTCCTCCCACCGCTGTCTACATGGTAGCTTGGAGGGGTCTTGTATCCAGGCAAGGAGGGTATTATAACATCTGGATATCATACCCTTTTTGACATCATCCATAAAAATATCCTGTATAATCGCGTGATCTGTTTGTTGAATCTTGACCGTTCTATTCTGGGTTTGTATGGCATGGCGCAACTGCAGATATTTATAAAAACTGTTATGTGGAATCCCAAACTCTATTTGAATCTGGTTAAATGATTTGAAAGTGTTATCTTGGTATAGTTGTGAGATATACTTAATGCCTGCATCTTCCCAGCTCTTAAAACCTTTTAGTTTTAGAATTTCTTTAACCACTTGCTTACTGGGCACTTAAACCCCCCTCCTGCCCAGACCAATTTTCAGCTTTCAGTGCTCTCACATTTTGAATGACAATTACTCAGTCATGCAACACTGTACCCAAACAATTTTTTTGTCCTTTTTTTCATACAAATAGAGCTTTCATTTGGTGGTATTTGATCACCTCTGGGTTTTTTAATTTTTGCGCTATAAATGAAAAAAGACCGAAAATTTTGAAAAAAAATGCTTTTTTCTTCGTTTCTGTGATAAAATTTTGCAAATTAGCAACTTTTATTCATAAATGTTGGCCACAATTTATACTGCTACATATCTTTGGTAAAAATAACCCAAATTAGTGGATATTATGTGGTCTGTGTGAAATTTATAGAGTCTACAAGCTATGGTACAAATCATAAAAAAATGATCACATCTGATCACACCTGATGTACTGAGGCCCATCTCCTTTCTTGAGACCATAACAAGCCAGGAAAGTACAAATGCCCCCCAAATGACCCCTTTTTGGAAAGTAGACATTCCAGGGTATTTAGTAAGAGGCATGGTGAGTTATTTTAAGTTGTCATTTTTTCCCACAATTCTTTGCAAATTAAGGTTTTTTTTTATTTTTTATATTTTTTTCAGAAAATTGTCATTGTAATAGCTTATTTCTCTCACATGGAATGTCCATACCACAAATGACACCACAAAATACATTCGGCTACTCCTCCTGAGTATTACAATACCACATGTGTGGGACTTTTTCACTAACTGGCCACATACAGAGGCCCAACATGCAGGGAGCATCATCAGGTGTTCAAGGAGCATAAATTACCCATCTAACTTGTTGACTACCTATTACACTTTTGAAGGCCCTAGAGCACCAGGACAATGGAAACGCCCACAAAATGACCCCATTTTGGAAAGCTAACACCCCAACGTATAATCTATGAGGCATAATGAGTCTTTTGAACGGTTCATTTTTTTCCAGAAGTTTTTGGAAAATGTGGAAAAAAATGAAAACGCATTTTTTTTTACACAAAGTTGTCCGTTTATAAGATATTTCCAACACATAGCATTTACATAGCAAAAATAACACCCCGAAATACATTCTGCTACTCCTCCTGAGTAAAACGATACCACATGTGTGAGACTTTTACACAGCCTGACCACATACAGAGGCCTAACATTGAAGTAGCACATTCAGGTGTTCTAGGAGCATAAATTACACATCTCGATTCTCACCCACCTATTACACTTTTGAAGGTCCTGGAGCACCAGGACAATGGAAACGCCCACAAAATGACCCCATTTTGGAAAGCTAACACCCCAACGTATAATCTATGAGGCATAATGAGTCTTTTGAACGGTTCATTTTTTTCCAGAAGTTTTTGGAAAATGTAGAAAAAAATGAAAACGCATTTTTTTTTACACAAAGTTGTCCGTTTATAAGATATTTCCAACACATAGCATTTACATAGCAAAAATAACACCCCGAAATACATTCTGCTACTCCTCCTGAGTAAAACGATACCACATGTGTGAGACTTTTACACAGCCTGACCACATACAGAGGCCTAACATTGAAGTAGCACCTTCAGGTGTTCTAGGAGCATAAATTACACATCTCGATTCTCACCCACCTATTACACTTTTGAAGGTCCTGGAGCACCAGGACAATGTAAACGCCCACAAAATGACCCCATTTTGGAAAGCTAACACCCCAACGTATAATCTATGAGGCATAATGAGTCTTTTGAACGGTTCATTTTTTTCCAGAAGTTTTTGGAAAATGTGGAAAAAAATGAAAACGCATTTTTTTTTACACAAAGTTGTCCGTTTATAAGATATTTCCAACACATAGCATTTACATAGCAAAAATAACACCCCGAAATACATTCTGCTACTCCTCCTGAGTAAAACGATACCACATGTGTGAGACTTTTACACAGCCTGACCACATACAGAGGCCTAACATTGAAGTAGCACCTTCAGGTGTTCTAGGAGCATAAATTACACATCTCGATTCTCACCCACCTATTACACTTTTGAAGGTCCTGGAGCACCAGGACAATGGAAACGCCCACAAAATGACCCCATTTTGGAAAGCTAACACCCCAACGTATAATCTATGAGGCATAATGAGTCTTTTGAACGGTTCATTTTTTTCCAGAAGTTTTTGGAAAATGTGGAAAAAAATTAAAACGCATTTTTTTTTACACAAAGTTGTCCGTTTATAAGATATTTCCAACACATAGCATTTACATAGCAAAAATAACACCCCGAAATACATTCTGCTACTCCTCCTGAGTAAAACGATACCACATGTGTGAGACTTTTACACAGCCTGACCACATACAGAGGCCTAACATTGAAGTAGCACCTTCAGGTGTTCTAGGAGCATAAATTACACATCTCATTTCTCACCCACCTATTACACTTCTGAAGGCCCTGGAGCACCAGGACAATGGAAACGCCCACAAAATGACCCCATTTTGGAAAGCTAACACCCCAACATATAATCTATGAGGCATAATGAGTATTTTGAATGGTTCATTTTTTTCCAGAAGTTTTTGGAATATGTGGAAAAAAAATGAAAACGCATTTTTTTTACACAAAGTTGTCCGTTTATAGGATATTTCCAACACATAGCATTTACATAGCAAAAATGACACCCCAAAATACATTGTGGCACTCCTTCTGAGTATGGCAATACCACATGTGTGAGACCTTTACACAGCCTGGCCACATACAGAGATACAACATGCAAGGAACACCATCAGGTGTTCCAGGGACACATAGCATGCATATACCAAGAATTACACCCCAAAATACATTATGCTGAGCAAAGAGAAACAAAAGATTACCTGTGGTTTCAGTAGTATAGTTGTCCCCAGGAGGATAGCACTGGTCCAGGCAGCAGGCAGGGACTTGGTCAGCAACAGCGAACACAATTTTTCAGGCAGCAGGCAGAAATACTGTCCATAGTCAGTACAGGCAGCAGGCAGGGATACTGTCCATAGGTCAGTGCAGTGCAGGGTCAGTGCAGGCAGAGATTGTCAGCAGTGCCAAAATATTGGTCTTGGTAGTAGGCAGGAACAAGGTCCATGTGCTGTGGTCAGTGCGACAAACAGAGGCATGACAGCAGTAACTCCTACAGGCAGCAGGCAGAAGTAGGGCCTCGTTCAGGACAGAATGGGGACAGGGGTAGAGGCTTCTCCCACCCAAATCTCTTTGAAGCCTCCGAGTCTCCAGACCCTAATCTAGAATGAGAAAACAAAGAAAATTGTTTTCTTCATCCAGAAAAACTATTCTGGAGCCCCTCACATATGTGAGACCCCTGTGTTGAATCCCACTAGTCCAGTTGCAGGGTACAAGATCAGTCCAAGAGGCAGGCAAGAGGCATGGTCAAACAGTCCAAGGTCAGTTCCAGATCAGGCAAAGGTATGTACAGAATCGTTAGGCAGAAGCATGGTCGAATAACAGTCCAGGGTCAGTTCCATATCAGGCAGAGGTATGTACAGAATCGTTAGGCAGAAGCATGGTCGAAAAAACAGTCCAGGGTCAGTTCCAGATGAGGCAGCGGTAAGTACAAAATCGGCAGGCAGAAGCGTGGTCAAATAACAAGCCAGGGTCAGTTACAGAGCAGGCAGTGGCATAAGGGGTGTGAAGGCAGGAACTGAGGATTACGGTTACCATACTTCACTAATAATTTAGTGAAGTATGGTAACGGCGGAAGCATTCACCTATACAGAGGCCTGGTTCGGAAGGACATTCTGCACAATAATAAGATGTGTCTCTTCTGACTCCTGCTCTGGTACACACCTTACATCTTTTTTGGCGTCTTTGGCCTGTTGGTCTGGGAGGGAGTTTATCTGGAAAGTGGCGCTCGGAGAGTCGACTAACAACATCTGATCGGATGTTTACTGGTGGGCCGTTCGGGAATATAAGGGCAATGTAAATTTCCTCCAGGTAGCCAAGGAAGCGTTGGGGGTTTTGGGTGGATTTGCGGTAAATGATATAGGAGTTGTATATGGCCAATTGAAAAAAATAAATCGCTACTTTTTTGTACCAGTGGTATGTCCTTCTTGAGGCAAGATATGGTTCCAACATTTGATCGTTAAAGTCGACTCCCCCCATAAACAAATTGTATTGATGGATGCATGTGGGTTTCTGGATGGGGCCATTCCTTCTGGGGATTTCCACATAGGTGTTGTTGTGGATGGAAGACAACATATACACATCCCTTCTGTCCCTCCACTTCACTGCCAGAATCTCTTTGTTACGCAGACATGCCGTTTCTCCTTTTCTCAACTTCTTATTAACAAGACTTTGAGGAAAGCCCTTCCGATTTCTTTTCACGGTGCCACATGCTGGCGTCTTCTTCCGATGAAGGTTGTGGAACAGGGGCAGAGAAGTGTAGAAGTTATCTACATACAGGTGGTATCCTTTGTCGAGTAGGGGGTATATGAGGTCCCAAACAACTTTCCCGCTGGTTCCCAAGTAGTCCGGGCAATTAGGAGGCTGCAGCTGGGTGTCCTTCCCTTCGTACACCTTGAAGGAATATGTGTACCCTGTGGCTCGGTCACATAGTTTGTACACCTTCACCCCATAGCGGGCCCTTTTGCTGGGGATATATTGCTTAATTTTAAGCCTGCCGCTAAATTTCACAAGGGACTCATCTACACATATTTGTTGGTCCGGGGTGAACAGCTGGGGGAATACTTCGGAAAAATAATTTAATATTGGGCGAATTTTGTAAAGCCTGTCAAAATTTGGATCAGTTCGGGGAGGGCACTGGGTATTGTCGCTAAAATGTAGGAACCTCATTATCATCAGATACCTGGTTCTGGGCATTACCGCGGAGAAGAGCGGCATGTGGTGGAGGGGGTGGGTTGACCAATAGGAACGGAATTCGTTTTTTTGAGTGAGCCCCATATTCAATGTGAGGCCCAAAAAAACCTTGAACTCCTCCACTGTCAGGTCTCTCCACTCATAGGGACGGGCATAATATGATGTGGGATTTTGCAAAATAAATTGCTGTGCATACAGGTTGCACTGGGCCACAATTGACGCCAACATGTCCTCCGTAAAAATTAAATTAAAAAAATTAATTGGGGTGAAATTCCCTGTATCCACCTGGACTCCTGGCTGGGCCGTGAAAGGGGGAACGCTAGCTTCTCCTGAATTGGGAGGAAGCCACAAGGGGTTCTGAAGTGCAAAGGGAAGGCTGGCATGGGACCTAACCCTTTGGGGCTGGGGTGACACCCCACTGGTACTTGGCCTTTCTTGCCGAGGGACTGCGGTGCTAGTGGATGGCACTGCAGTGCTAGTGGATGCCACTGCGATGCTGGCGGATGCCACTGCGGTGCTGGCGGATGCCACTGCGGTGCTGGCGGATGCCACTGCCTCCTCACTAGAACGCCTTCGTTTGGCGGGCCGAGTTTCTTCCTCCGAGTCTGTAAGTGTTTCGCTACTGAGGACTGGCTCGTAATTTACGTCAGAATCCGAATTGGAGAGGGAATCTGAAAAAGAGAGCTCCGCGTTGCTCTCATCGGCCGTAGAAAGAATTTGGTATGCCTCCTCGGCGGAAAAGCTTTTTTTGGACATGGCGGCTGGTGGTTTATGAGATTGCACAGCTGTGTGCTAAGCCTGCACTGATGAGGTGGCACTAATTGATGGCACAGATGTGCACTGATGAGGCGGCACAAGTGGGCACTGATCGCACAGATAGGCACTGATGAGGCGGCACAGATGGGCACTGATGGGCACTGATGAGGCGGCACAAATGGGCACTGAGGCAGCAGATGAGCACTGAGGAAGCAGCACAGATGTGCACAGATTTACACTAATGAGGCGGCACAGGTGGGCACAGATATGCACTGATGTGGCACAGGTGAGGTGGCACAGATGGGCACTGATGAAGCGGCACAGATGGGCACTGATGAAGCGGCACAGATGGGCACTGATAAGGCAGCACAGATGGGCACTGATAAGGCAGCACAGATGTGCACTGAAGCGACAGATGGGCACTGATTGGTACAGATGGGCACTGAGGAGGTGGCACAGATGGGCACTGAGGAGATGGCACAGATGGGCACTGAGGAGATGGCACAGATGGGCACTGAGGAGATGGCACAGATGGGCACTGAGGAGGTGGCACAGATGCGCACTGATTGCACAGATGCGCACTGATTGCACAGATGCGCACTGCACAGACGGGCACTGATGGGCACAGACGGGCACTGATGGGCACAGACGGGCACTGATGGGCACAGACGGGCACTGATGGGCACAGACGGGCACTGATGGGCACAGATGGGCACTGATGATGCACTGATGGCACAAGTGGGCACTGATGTGCACAGGTGGGCACAGATGGCACTATATTGGTGTCACTGTGGGCACTGTTGGGCACTTTTTGGGCACACTTTGCTGTTTTTTACTCACAGAATCTCTCTCTCCTCACACGCTGTCTCTGTGTGAGGAGAGAGAGAGCCGGCAATGAGAGATGATCTCAATTGTTTACCTTTTAGATCATCTCTCATTGGAGGGGGCGATCGCGCTGTAAACGGCCGCTGTGATTGGCCGTTTACAGCGATCTGTGATTGGCTGTGTCCAAGGGACACGGCCAACACAGATTTTCCCCGAGGCGCGCTCACGAGAGCGCGCTGGGAATGAGGAAAGGGGACGACGTCAATGGACGTAGTCCCGGTTTTTCAGATCCGCGCTGTTGCCGTCATTTGGCAATGGCCCGGATCTGAGCAGGTTAAATTGCCTATTACGCCAAAGAGGCGTGCAAGGCAAGAAACCTGTGATACCTAGCAGTTTTTTAACAAAGGACCAAAGCATAATCAGCAATTTAATCATAGGAGCTTCCGGGTCTAAATGCAGGTATCCCGCCTCTAGACCTGTTAATGCTGAGGAGTTTCCCTCATCTAAGGTTAAAAGTCTACGAATCGGGTCGTTTGGATCTAGTAAACCCCATCCTCCTAACTGTTGCAGTTGGGATGCCAGATAGTATGTTCTGGGATGAGGGACTGCAAGCCCTCCCTCCTCCTTGCCATATTGTAGTGTTGATAATCTTATCCTCGCTATTTTTTTCCTCCATATTAGCTCTCTAAATTGGGTATCAATTCTGTCAAACCATCTCTTAGAAATCCATATTGGGGAATTATTAAAAATATATAGCAGTTGTGGTGCCCAGACCATTTTAATAAGATTAATTCTACCGACCACAGACAGGGGCAATTTACACCATGCCTTACACTTTTCCCAAAATTTATTTAGCAGTGGTATCAAATTCTGATCAATATAGGTAGACGGGTCGGAAGTCACCTGAATCCCCAGGTAGCGAAATGAGTTCACCTGTTGTATCATTTCTGCACCCAGGGGCAGTGGAGCATCCAGGGGGTCAAGCGGCATCAGCACCGACTTATCCCAATTGATGGAAAAGCCAGATAATTCCCCAAAATCTTTAATTAAAGACATAACTGTCTGTAAAGTATCCTGTGTATCTCCTAAATAGAGTAAAGTATCATCCGCATACATTGACACTACATCCCTATCAGTAGCTCTCTGAAAACCTACAATTCTTGGCTCCCCTCTAATTTTTGCTGTCAATGGTTCCAAGGCCAAGGCAAACAGCAGGGGTGACAATGGTCACCCCTGCCTGGTGCCTCTAAATAATGAAAAAGGTTTCGAAAGTTCCCCATTAATCCTTATCCTGGCAGTGGGCGCAGCATACAGAAGCTGGATCCAGCGAATAAACGTGTCGCCTATTCCAAGACTCTGCAGCGTCTTCCACAGGTAAGGCCATTCGACACTGTCGAAGGCCTTGGCTGCGTCTAGTGAGAAAATTGCTCTATTACCTGTATTGTCCACTGGAAGTTGTAGGTTTAGAAATAATCTCCTTATATTTTGGGCTGTGGACCTCGTGGGGATGAACCCAGACTGGTCCCTATGTACTATCTTGTGAATTACTTTGGCCAGTCTGTTTGCCAACATCCGGGCCAACAATTTAATATCCGCTGTTAGCAATGATATGGGTCTATAAGAGCCAGGAGAGCTTGCATCCTTAACCGGTTTTAATATAACAATAATGATCGCCTCATTCATTGAATCTGGCAAGGAACCCTTATTGCCTTAGTGCCTTATTGTAAACTTTTAGTAATGTAGGGAGTATGACGCCGGCGTACCGTTTATAGACTTCCGACGCGAGGCCGTCTATACCTGGTGATTTGTTATTTTTAGTCTGGGATAATGCAGTAGCTAATTCCTCTTCTGTCAAGGGTGCATCAAGCATGACCCTATCCTCTATTGGTAAGCTGGGGAGTTCACAGTTCTTCAAAAAATCAGCTATTGCTCCATCGGTGGGTGTCACCTTGGAGATATATAGATCGGTATAGAAATCACTAAAAATTTGTATGATCTCAGAGGTAGAGCATTTCAGGGTTCCCTGATCATCGCAAATGGTGGAGATGAGGGAGGAGGACTGCTGTGCCCTTGCCATTACTGCAAGCATATGACCAGTTGTCTCTCCTTCCTCAAAATGCGATTGTTGCAGAAAAAAAAGGTTGTTCTCCGCCAACTGCAACGCAAGTTGCCCGGACATCGATTGTGCGCTCAACCAGGCTCTCTTAGTATCCTCATTAGGGTTATTAGTATAAGTGTTCTCAGTTTCAGTGGCCATATTCCTCACCATCAGCTCCCAAGCCTTAGTATCCGTTTTGATGCGGGATATTGTCTTAATAAGTTGTCCTCTCAGAAAAGCCTTTGCTGCATCCCAGACCACCCCCAATTTGGCAGTGCCAATATTATCATGCAAAAAAAGATTAAGTGCATTCCTTATGGGGTCTGGCTCAGTAAACAGCAAAAGCCAGAAGGGGTTAAGTTTCCAAATCGGGCGTCTAGTCCCATCTGGCAACGAAATGGTCACCCAAAATGAGGAATGGTCAGAGACATGCCTATCAGCATACTAATGGGTATGTGGGCAAGGGATTATAACGGTGCTAGGGTCAGAAGGTATAGAGAAGAATAACGAGTAACAGAGAGTGTAAAAGACAAAAAGTTACAAAGTTTATTGATAGTCTTACATAGGTAAAAAATACATTACAAGCAATTCATGTTTTAAAAAAGAGATATATAAGTACATGTACTGTATGTGACCCAAGGAATGATGGGGTAGGCCAGATGGAAGTGGCCGTCGAAAAAGGGGGGGCTCGATTTCCTACATGTTTCGCCAAGACATTGGCTTCTTCAGGGAACAAGAGCTCAAAAAGTAAATATGTAAAATAATTCTGTATAATGAAAATAGAAAACATCATGTAAACAAAATATTTAGCAGTACCGTACTTCATATGCACAAGAAAGAGTTAATGCTGTGGCTGAACAGTCATGCGACCCACCGGCTCCACTGAGCTCCGGTAATGCAAACGTACCTGGGACGTCGACGTCCAGAGGGAAGGGAAGGGGGGGGGGGGAAAGGCCGCCCGGGGGCGTCACCGCAGGGGAGCGAGCAGGCCGTGCCGTAAATTATGCCTGCAGGGGGCATGCAGTAAATCTGGCAATGGAATGTAAAGGCAATAAATGAGTAATGGTACACTTTATCCATGATATCCTAGAGAAAACAGTTGCACGTCAGTGCATTATGCTAAAAAAAGATATGTAGAATATATATATGAGTCAGTGTATCTGTATCTCTAAGGAACATGCAAACTTACATGTTCGTTTAAAAACAGTAGAATGGAGTGGTCACAAAGAGCCTGTGAGTAGGTGCGTGCACACAGCAAGGAAGTTGCCAAGGCAAACGAGATCTGCTATCAGTTGAAAAAGAGCCTAAATAGAGGAGTGGATAGCGTTAGGGGTGTTGCAGATGGTAAATTAAAACTTGTACGCAAGTCAGGACGGTACTTACTTAATAAGGTAAGCTATAGATAGAAATCTCATAGCAGTGCAGTCAATGCATAAAATGCCTAACCCAAGAGTTTTAAATTGGCTTTTGAAAAAGGGGCGGAAATAGCAACATGTCCTACAAAGAGTAGAGGTGGAAAAACGAGAAGTTAGGACATTGAGATTTAAATGGGCAAAGACAGGGCTATTGAGAAGACTGAGAGCATATTACCTAGTCCGCCATATCGCAGACACTGTTGCTTAGGAGGATCAATGCTAACCAACAGAGTAAGTAGCCAGTCCAAGGTGGCTCCTGTAAAACGTTTGGAAATGTGGTAAGTAATATACTTGGGAAACCATAGTTGAGATGTCATAAGAGACAAAGATTACCTTCTTGCTGTGTGCAGAGCGAGTACAGGCACGTCCCTCGTCCAACAAGGAACTGAGGGACTGGCCGGTTACATATATACCCCCCACACCTGATCAGATAGTGATCAGGTGTGCGGACGCCGAGTGAGGGGCATCCGCGCCTGCGCACTGCGCGGTGCCTCGGAACTACATGTTCCATCATGCACCGCGCGCGCATGCTCAGAACAGATGGATCATGGGGCGAATGGAGGAGCGGACCGCCTTGGAATGGGAGGTGCCAAGGCGCCGCCTCCTCCCATCAGCCGATGGAAACCAAGGAGCCAGAAAGTCTGAGGCCGACGCGGACACCCAGGGGCAGACAGAAGTCTGCCCTGGGCATCCGTACAGACATGAACAGCGCTAGCGTTGCAGCCCCCAAGAGGGGAGCCAGCGCCGCGACCAGCCGCCCCCCCACCCGCCTCCCCCCAACACAGAGGGCGCCGAGATAACAGAGAACGAGTGCAGTCCGACAGTAGGGCACAACGAGCGCATGAGAGACAGTGGACTGAGACACAGGGTGGGGGGACAAAACCCAGACTGCCCAACAATCCACAGGGGTCACTGGGGATAATGGGAAGTGCCTGTGTGTCAGTACACAATGTCCAGCCACAAAGTGCATATCTTGCATAGAGGACCACTGGGTCCTGGTTAAACAATACAACATGTAATAAGTAAGGGAATGAAGACAATAATGATGTGACATAGGCTGTACATAAGAAGACAAATGGATCAAAGGAATGTATTAATACAATATCGAACAAACTTTTCATGTCTATAAGTACAAGGAGAAATTTATAAGTTCAACAGAGATTGGAAAAAATCAAGTCAGATGGAAGATGTTGGTAGGGGGGGAAAAATACATTCATAACAATACCAATGTCGTAGTGATCTCAATTATCATGGAAAGAACTGTAAAAGGGACCGCAAATGGAGCCATGGCAAACGGAGGAAGGATCAGGAAAGCCAGAAAAGAAAGAAAGATGGAAGGAGGGGCAGCGGGGCACAGGGGAAGGGGGAACAGATGCAGGGAGGGATGAAAGAGGAACTATAGGCGACGCTGACTGAAGGGTGGACAAAGAGGAAAGACATACATGGTATGTGCGTGTATAATGCGTACACGAGTGAATGTTAAAGAAAGGGTTTGAAGCTAATATATTCGTTGAGTCCTGGGAAATTGGTAGCATTTAATGTGTGAATCCATTTTGTTTCAAGTCGTAGTAATTTGTTATCGATACTACCACCTCTTTCATGTGGGGGAACGTGTTCAAGTGCGGAGAATAAAATGACATGGGGGTCGGAGTTATGCTGGGCAGCAATGTGCCTATTAATGGCAGTTGTGGTGATATTCTTGTATAATGGTTTGATATGGTCGCTGATACGGGTCTGGAAAGGACGCTTAGTTTTGCCAACATAGTATGAGCCGCATTGGCATTGAGCCAAATACACGACCCCTATGGTGGCACAGGTGACACGATGTCTGATGGTATGTGTGTTACCATCAGGCAGGTTCACCACTTGAGAATTAGTGACAAATGCACATATGTCACACCTGCCACATTGGTAGGTACCTGTGGCAGTGGGCCTATGCGCAGTGTCAATAGCATGGTGGCTGTTAATAAGTCGATCACGGAGTGAGGGAGATCGCCGATAGGTGATGTCAGGGTATGTATTGATATATTTAGCAATTATGGGGTCTGATGTGAGTAAGGGCCAGAATTGGTTCAGGACCTCCTTGATTTGGGTATGTTGATTAGAAAATTGTGTGATAAGTCGTGTCGGTTGTTTAGGGTCCAGTGGTTTGTCAGGAAACATCAGGTCTTTTCTGTTGAGTTTCTTTGCCTTGTTGAAGGCTTTTTTCAACAAGGAATGGCTGTAGCCTCTGTCTAAGAGTCTATCATACAATTCGTGTGCAGCCCTGAAGAAATCTTCTTCTCGGGTGCAATTGCGTTTTATCCTTACGTATTGGCTGTACGGGATGCTTCTGAGGAGAGGCTCAGGATGGGCACTGTGGGCGTGCAAAATTGTATTGCCCGAAGAGGGCTTGCGGTAAAGGGCAGTGTAGATTTGGCCATTAGGTTGCACACCGATCTGGAGGTCCAAGAAATGGATCTGCGACTGGCTGCACTCCATGGTGAACCTAAGATTAAATGTATTAGGGTCAGATATTGGACAAATGAGACTAGTTCTTCTTTGGTACCTGACCAGAATAACAGTATGTCGTCAATATACCTGTACCAGGATATCACCCTGGACAGGTGAGGGTTGGAATGGGCCGAATCAAACAGTTCCCTCTCCCACCCCCCCAGGTAGAGGTTGGCATAGGCAGGGGCACACTTGGTCCCCATAGCCACGCCCTGCACCTGGAGAAAGTGGGAGGAGCCGAACATAAAGTAGTTACGTGTTAATATGAACTTCAATAGTTCAAGGACAAAGTCCCCGTATGTATTGTATTGAGAGCCTCTTGCTCGAATAAGCTTACTGATCACTGAGATGCCTCTGTTATGGGGAATGATGTTGTACAGACTTTCCACGTCTAGGGCTACCAGCCAGGTATTGTTGGGTAAGGATTGACCATCCAGTGTACGAAGAAGATGGATGGTATCCTTGATGTATGAAGGCAGGGCCACAACGTGAGGTGCCAGATATTTGTCGACCAATGCACTGGCTATGAGATTTCTATCTATAGCTTACCTTATTAAGTAAGTACCGTCCTGACTTGCGTACAAGTTTTAATTTACCATCTGCAACACCCCTAACGCTATCCACTCCTCTATTTAGGCTCTTTTTCAACTGATAGCAGATCTTGTTTGCCTTGGCAACTTCCTTGCTGTGTGCACGCACCTACTCACAGGCTCTTTGTGACCACTCCATTCTACTGTTTTTAAACGAACATGTAAGTTTGCATTTTCCTTAGAGATACAGATACACTGACTCATATATATATTCTACATATCTTTTTTAGCATAATGCACTGACGTGCAACTGTTTTCTCTAGGATATCATGGATAAAGTGTACCATTACTCATTTATTGCCTTTACATTCCATTGCCAGGTCTACTGTATGCCCCCTGCAGGCATAATTTACGGCGCGGCCTGCTCGCTCCCCTGCGGTGACGCCCCCGGGCGGCCTTTCCTCCCCCCCCCCTCTTCCCTTCCCTCTGGACGTCGACGTCCCAGGTACGTTTGCATTACCGGAGCTCAGTGGAGCCGGTGGGTCGCATGACTGTTCAGCCACAGCATTAACTCTTTCTTGTGCATATGAAGTACGGTACTGCTAAATATTTTGTTTACATGATGTTTTCTATTTTCATTATACAGAATTATTTTACATATTTACTTTTTGAGCTCTTGTTCCCTGAAGAAGCCAATGTCTTGGCGAAACATGTAGGAAATCGAGCCCCCCCTTTTTCGACGGCCACTTCCATCTGGCCTACCCCATCATTCCTTGGGTCACATACAGTACATGTACTTATATATCTCTTTTTTAAAACATGAATTGCTTGTAATGTATTTTTTACCTATGTAAGACTATCAATAAACTTTGTAACTTTTTGTCTTTTACACTCTCTGTTACTCGTTATTCTTCTCTATACCTTCTGACCCTAGCACCGTTATAATCCCTTGCCCACATACCCATTCGTTTTTTGATTACTTCGGGGATGAGGTGCTGCATCCTATGGTACCATCTAGCCACCCTTACAATGCCTATCAGCATATCCTGAGTCTAGTATTAGTTGTAACATTTTATCATTCCCCAATCCCAGATCTATCCTGGATAATCCCCCATATGAAGCTGAGTAGCATCAGTATTTTTTGTCATCGAGATGTTTACACCCCCACACATCTATCAATCCCATTTCCCCAAGTATTTTGGCGAAGGGGGTATTACCCCCATCTGTGCATGTACTAGCTACGGGTACAGGTAATTTATCTTTAAAGCAATTTAGAAAATTGTTGTAGTCCCCCATTGCCAGTAAGGGTACCTCTGGATATTGAGCCATGAATCCCACCAAGTGTCTAACAACCTCCGAAGAATATGGTGGGGGTATATAAATACTAGCAAAAATGCATCTTAAGCCCGAAATTGTGCACAACAAAAATATATATCTACCAGCCGGGTCTATACTTTTTTTGACACAGTTAAACTGAATATCCTTCCTTATCAGTATGCTTGTACCCCTAGAATAAGTGGAGTAAGTCACATGGAACTGATTCGTATACAATCGTGGACTAAAGCTAGGATTAGAGTCTGAGGAGAAGTGGGTCTCCTGTAAGTAAACTATACCAGCATCCATTGACCTGATATGCCTAAGGACCGCCATCCGTTTTACCGGACTGCCCAGTCCCCTGACATTCCACGTCAGGATAGTCAGCTTAGCAGCCACAGTATTGCATTTGAATCATTATCAAGACTAGCATATCCCTTATCAGGACTCCAGTGTTGCATGCTAGCATATCACATGAAAAACATACTATGTTATAAACTGCCCCTCTATCAGGAGTAAATATAGGCAACTGTATATAGGGTATCGTCCTGCAAAGCAAAGGTTGAATTTCTGATAGGTCAGGGTATAAGCATATAAAATAAAAAAATCTTGGGCTCAAAGTGCGTCATATTGTAAGACATAACTCGAAAAGTCAACAAAACACGCAGCCAGTTCGACTGCAACTTTAACATTTCCCACACAACGGGTGTGTGGGGGGGTAAAAGCCTCGGAAACTCCTGGTTAACCAACAGGTCAGTTCTTGCAGGGGTTTCATATCTGCGACAAGTGCGTAGCACTACTCTGCGTATGGAAGAAGCAAAGCACCCGTTCCCCCTTGTCCGCCTATGCAGAGGATGTGGATAAATGAACGATCCGCTCCAAACAAAAGTGGACAAAAATGATGGACATTTTTGTACGTTAAATCAGTGTGTTTATTTCACTTAGGTATTTCATGTCATACTTATCACTTTTTATTTTTAGCGCTACACTTTGTTTCATATGTTAATTTAACAAATATTCTTTTTGTTGTGTTAGCTGCTCGCGTAGAGTAAGCGCAAAATATATCACCGTTGTGTTTAGCCTTAAGGACTCTATCTTCTCGATCTAGCCATTGAGCCGCCATGGCAGGACGATCAAAGAAATGAGTTTCTCCAAGTGCAACCACATGCATGGAGGCGGGCAGGATACAGCATTGCGTAAGACAAATTAAGCTCCCTCAATCTTCTTTTGACATCCATGAACTTTGCACATTGTTTCTGCAGTTCGGCAGAGAAATCGGGAAACAGGGAGATCTTGGAGTTGTCAATAGCTAGCTTACCTCCCATGGTTCTGGCTTTAGCAAGAATGGCATCTCTATCCTTGTAATTGAGTAGCTTAAATAGAAATGCTCGAGGGTGGTTGCCTGGAGGTAGTGGGCGGAATGGAACCCTATGCGCTCTCAACCGCAAATAGCGGGGAAAAGGCCTCTTTGCCGAATGTTGTGAGCAGCCATTGTTCAATAAAGGTGACCGGATCTTTACCCTCCACTCTTTCCGGAAAACCCAGAGCGCGAACATTGTTGCGACACATGCGATTTTCTAAATCATCCAAGTGGGCTGCGTGCTGGTCTGTAAGATGACAATTATACTTTAAGTCCCTCTGCATGGGCACTAAATCATCTTCGATCACGCTTACCCTGCTCTCTATAGCAGCTGTACGTTCTCTTAATTTTTGCATATCCTGTCTCACAAAGGAGATCTCAGCTTTAATACCTTTCACTTCATCTGTCAGGGTTGAAATAGATCTATTACAAATAGTGACTGCTGAAAGTATGTCTCTTAGAGTGGGTTCAGCGTGATCTAGAGGCAGGGATGGTGCCTGAGTGACCTGGAATGTATGTCCATCTGTATTTACTGCGGCCCAGTCTGCAGGGGATCCCTTCCCATCCTCCAGAGGTATAGTGTTATCCATCTCTAGCTGGCCTCCCTCCTCTTCACTAAGGTCAGATGTAGGAGATGTTAGTTCCTTAGAAGTTTTGCTGCCATATAAGAGTCTCTGTGCAGCCTCCTTGTATTTCTCCTTCTGTGATCTCTGTGGCAAGGCACCATCTTGGGCCTGAGCCGCGAGCGGGCCGCCGCTATCTTTACCCCGTTTTGGCATGATAAACGACCACAAATTGGTCGGTTAAGAGAAGCGGCAGGGTCACAGGTAGTGCGCGGTTCCGTTCTGGAGCGTCTCCGGGCTGGATGGACAGTCCACAGGATTAGAGAGCAGGATTCTCGGCGGAACAAAGGAGATGTGCGTCCTACTACATGCGCTGCTTGGCCACGCCCCTCTTTTCAAGTTTAAATGAATATTATTGTGGTGGTGCTGTTGCAGATAAGCCAAGTTAAATGTAAAAGCAAAAAAAAAACATTCAAAATATGCAATGCCTGTATGTGGTGTCACTGGCGCTGTCCTTGAAAATCATGCTATCCCATAACACCACATACAGCCCAAAGGCGTCTTCCTGTTTTAAGGATGGTTGTATTTGCCATATTGCCCTTAAAGTCACATAAGGCCCTATTCACATGGTCGTAAAAAAAAATGCAGTTACATCCATTTTTAATTCATACAAAAAAGATGATGCTGCACTGCTAGTATACATACAAAGATAATACAGTGCAAAACCAACACAATTATTTAACTCTCAAGCTGTTATTTAACTCTTATGCCACGTACACACGGTCGGACTTTGTTCAGACATTCCGACAACAAAATCCTAGGATTTTTTCCGACGGATGTTGGCTCAAACTTGTTTTGCGTACACACGGTCGCACAAAGTTGTCGGAATTTCCGATCGCCAACAACGCGGTGATGTCAAGCACGTATGACGAGACTAGAAAATGCCAGTTCAGAACCAAGCGCGGCACCCTTTGGGCTTCTTTTGCTAATCTCGTGTTAGTAAAAGTTTGGTGAGAGACGATTCGCGCTTTTTCAGACTCGTGGCTTTCAGATCGTTTTCTGCCGTTCAGTTTGTGCTTGTGGGTTTGTATCTGCTCTTCAGTGCGTGCAAGTAAGTTCCACGTGACTTTAAGTAGTCATTGTGTTCTTGTTCGTTCGTTACTGTTTTTCAGGTCGCTCTTCACAGGCCTTGCTGTTCTTCAGTGCATTCTGTTACTTCATTCTGAGCAGCCGACCGTTTTCTAGCCATGTTTCGTATACGTACTCCTCGTAGAGTTTGTGCTGTGCGGGGGCTTGGTGTTGGGGTCCTGACCTTGACACAAGTCCAGTCCATGAACAGGGTGGGGAGGAGTTCATGGACCAAGAATTGGTTGCTTCAGCGTGACCAGTTCTCTCATATGCCTTTGCTCCGTGAGATCCGTGAGAATAATCCTGACGATTTCAGGAACTTTCTCAGGATGACGGACCCCGTATTTCACCGTCTGCTGGCTTCGCTGACCCCCTATATCAGCAGGCAGGATACCTTCATGAGGCAAGCCATCACTCCGGAGCAGAGGCTCGTCGCTACCCTGCGGTACTTGGCGACAGGGAGAAGCCTGCAGGACCTCAAGTTAATTTTTTTTAAGTCCTTCATACATATCTGCCATCACTTACCTCCCCAACATGCTCTTCTGCCCCTATATTCACCTCATGTAGTCACTTAACAATGTATTTTATCAGCTCCATAGTAGTGCTTTACCCCAAACACCCCCTAAAATGTTTAGAAATTTGATTTGTGCTTTAAATTCAGGCAGAGTGCCAGAGGCTTTTTTTGGAAGTGTCCCCAAATCATTTTTCTAAACCCTCCCTCCCCCCAACTGCTAAGTCAGCTGATCACAATGCTCTATCTATCCTCAATCATCTATCTGCTGACTTTGCCAAGCCCATACACACTATACCCATCTCTTTACTGGTCAGGTTTATGGATGAATTCCCCAAAGCATGTAGTGCAAGGGCCTGCCTGTATACTTTCCAATGGTACTGTTTAAAGTTTTTGGATTCTCTTATTATCTTGATAGGTAATAGGGATGAGCTTCGTGTTCGAGTCGAACCCATGTTCGACTCGAACATCGGCTGTTCGACCGTCCGTCGAATTGCGAACGATATGGGCCGTTCGCGCCAAATTCGTGTGGCGCGTCACGGCCCATAATTCACTGCGGCATCGCAGTGCATTGCTGGCTGATGATTGGCCAAGCATGCACTATGACCCGCATGCTTGGCCAATCACAGCGCCGTCAGTAGAGAGAGCTGTAATTGGCCAAAGCCAGGGTGGCTTTGGCCAATTATGGCTCAGGGGATTTAGTACACACCCCACACTATATAAGGCCGCCTGCACGGCGGCCCTGTGTAGTGTGTGTTCCGGTGTGCTGAGAGATAGAGAGAGAGAGAGACAGTGTCATTTGATTTGAGTTAGATAGATTAGGCAGAACAGTCAGTCAGTTAGCTGCACTTACAGTGTATTGTGTATATATATGCATCCCAGGTGTTGCATATATATATATACACTGTATTCAGTTTAGCTAGATCCGTTCCTGTTATCTTCTATCTAGACTATTTAGTGCAGTGTGTCCTGCTCACAGTGTTCAGCTAGATCCGTTCCTGCTATTTACATTCAGTGCAGTGCGTCCTGCTCACAGTGTTCAGCTAGATCCGTTCCTGCTATTTACATTCAGTGCAGTGCGTCCTGCTCACAGTGTTCAGCTAGATCCGTTCCTGCTATTTACATTCAGTGCAGTGCGTCCTGCTCACAGTGTTCAGCTAGATCCGTTCCTTGTATTTACATTTAGTGCAGTGCGTCCTGCTCACAGTGTTCAGCTAGATCCGTTCCTGCTATTTACATTCAGTGCAGTGCGTCCTGCTCACAGTGTTCAGCTAGATCCGTTCCTGCTATTTACATTCAGTGCAGTGCGTCCTGCTCACAGTGTTCAGCTAGATCCGTTCCTGCTATTTACATTCAGTGCAGTGCGTCCTGCTCACAGTGTTCAGCTAGATCCGTTCCTGGTATTTACATTTAGTGCAGTGCGTCCTGCTCACAGTGTTCAGCTAGATCCGTTCCTGCTATTTACATTCAGTGCAGTGCGTCCTGCTCACAGTGTTCAGCTAGATCCGTTCCTGCTATTTACATTCAGTGCAGTGCGTCCTGCTCACAGTGTTCAGCTAGATCCGTTCCTGCTATTTACATTCAGTGCAGTGCGTCCTGCTCACAGTGTTCAGCTAGATCCGTTCCTGCTATTTACATTCAGTGCAGTGCGTCCTGCTCACAGTGTTCAGCTAGATCCGTTCCTGGTATTTACATTTAGTGCAGTGCGTCCTGCTCACAGTGTTCAGCTAGATCCGTTCCTGCTATTTACATTCAGTGCAGTGCGTCCTGCTCACAGTGTTCAGCTAGATCCGTTCCTGCTATATACATTTAGTGCAGTACGTCCTGCTCACAGTGTTCAGCTAGATCCGTTCCTGCTATTTACATTCAGTGCAGTGCGTCCTGCTCACAGTGTTCAGCTAGATCCGTTCCTGCTATCTACATTCAGTGCAGTGCGTCCTGCTCACAGTGTTCAGCTAGATCCGTTCCTGCTATTTACATTCAGTGCAGTGCGTCCTGCTCACAGTGTTCAGCTAGATCCGTTCCTGGTATTTACATTTAGTGCAGTGCGTCCTGCTCACAGTGTTCAGCTAGATCCGTTCCTGCTATTTACATTCAGTGCAGTGCGTCCTGCTCACAGTGTTCAGCTAGATCCGTTCCTGCTATTTACATTCAGTGCAGTGCGTCCTGCTCACAGTGTTCAGCTAGATCCGTTCCTGCTATTTACATTCAGTGCAGTGCGTCCTGCTCACAGTGTTCAGCTAGATCCGTTCCTGCTATTTACATTCAGTGCAGTGCGTCCTGCTCACAGTGTTCAGCTAGATCCGTTCCTGGTATTTACATTTAGTGCAGTGCGTCCTGCTCACAGTGTTCAGCTAGATCCGTTCCTGCTATTTACATTCAGTGCAGTGCGTCCTGCTCACAGTGTTCAGCTAGATCCGTTCCTGCTATATACATTTAGTGCAGTACGTCCTGCTCACAGTGTTCAGCTAGATCCGTTCCTGCTATTTACATTCAGTGCAGTGCGTCCTGCTCACAGTGTTCAGCTAGATCCGTTCCTGCTATCTACATTCAGTGCAGTGCGTCCTGCTCACAGTGTTCAGCTAGATCCGTTCCTGCTATTTACATTCAGTGCAGTGCGTCCTGCTCACAGTGTTCAGCTAGATCCGTTCCTGGTATTTACATTCAGTGCAGTGCGTCCTGCTCACAGTGTTCAGCTAGATCCGTTCCTGCTATTTACATTCAGTGCAGTGCGTCCTGCTCACAGTGTTCAGCTAGATCCGTTCCTGCTATATACATTCAGTGCAGTACGTCCTGCTCACAGTGTTCAGCTAGATCCGTTCCTGCTATTTACATTCAGTGCAGTGCGTCCTGCTCACAGTGTTCAGCTAGATACGTTCCTGCTATTTACATTCAGTGCAGTGCGTCCTGCTCACAGTGTTCAGCTAGATCCGTTCCTGCTATTTACATTCAGTGCAGTGCGTCCTGCTCACAGTGTTCAGCTAGATCCGTTCCTGCTATTTACATTCAGTGCAGTGCGTCCTGCTCACAGTGTTCAGCTAGATCCGTTCCTGTTATCTTCCTACTGACAGGCAGGCTTGTCTGGTTACAGTATATAAAGCTACCTGAAGAAAATTACAGGTGTTCTATCCCAGCTTAGTGCAGCTACTGGCCATTAGTATGTCTGGAAGGCCAAGAAGGAGAGGCAGACAGTCACAAGCCAATAAGAGAGGGCAAGCAGGCTCTGTGTCTAGTGCTGGTCGTGGAGACGGTGCATCCTCATCAGCACGTGGCCATGGGACACGCTTGGCCTTTTTTTCGGCAGCTGGCCGTGTTGAGCCGCAACATGCGGAAGACTTGGTCGAGTGGATGACCAAGCCGTCCTCATCCTCCTCATCCTCTCTCACCCATGCCCAGGGTGCTTTGTCTGGCAAAGCAGCGGCCTCTTCCCTCAGCTCAATGTCATCAGTGACTCCTTCCCTAGCTCCACCATGTCCTCATGAGGATTCCCTCGAACTGTTTGACCACAGTGTTGGGTACATGCTCCAGGAGGATGCCCAGCGTTTGGAAGGCTCTGATGATGATACTGAGCTCAATGAAGGCAGTAACATGAGCACGGACAGAGGGGGTGCCCAAGAAGGACAGCAATCTGGCAGTCATGCTCCCCCTGCTGCAGCATACTGCCAGGTTTGCTCCAGTGATGAGGAGGGAGGGGATGATGAGGTCACTGACTCAACGTGGGTGCCTGATAGGAGAGAGGAGGAGGAGGAGGAGGAGGAGGAGGTGGCACATCACCAACTAGGCAGGATGCCCTCCAGGGGCCAGCCTAAGGGCAGCACATTGACTGCATCACACCCCAAAGCTCCACATGTGCAGGGCGCTGCAGTCTCTGCGCGTTATTCAAAAAGTTCTTTGGTGTGGGCCTTTTTTGAGACGAGTGCATCAGATCGCACCGCTGCTATTTGCAACATATGTCTCAAGCGTATCTCGCGTGGCCAAAACATCTCCCGCTTGGGTACCACATGCTTGACCAGACATATGTTGACCTGCCATGCAGTTCGTTGGCAAGCGTATCTGAAAGACCCACACCAAAGAACAAAGAGGATCTCTCCTTGCTCCTCATCAGCTGAGATTTCCAACCCCACTAGACCTTCAGTCCTCTCTGAGACCTGCAGTGAGAGGAATGAAGGTGTAGAATTAGGTGTGTCACAGCCAAGTACTTGTGGGCAATCTGCTTTGGGTACACCGACGTCAGATTGTACCAGGCAAATTTCCCTGCCCCGGCTGCTACACCGCCGAAAGAAGTTTGCTCCCAGCCATCCACATGCCCAGCGGTTGAATGCTAGCTTGGCAAAATTGCTAGCACTTCAACTGCTGCCTTTTCAGTTGGTAGACTCTGCCCCCTTCCGTGAGTTTGTGGAATGTGCGGTTCCTCAGTGGCAGGTACCCAAACGCCACTTTTTCTCACGGAAGGCGATTCCGGCTCTCTACCGGCATGTGGAAGGCAATGTCCATGCCTCGCTGGACAGGGCGGTCAGCGGTAAGGTGCATATTACCGCTGACTCATGGTCCAGCAGGCATGGACAGGGACGTTACTTAAGTTTCACGGCGCATTGGGTGACTCTGCTGGCAGCTGGGAAGGATGCAGGACAAGGTGCAGTAGTGTTGGAGGTTGTTCCGCCACCACGCCTCCAAAATGCTGATTGTGACACACCTCTCTCCTCCACCCCCTCCTCTTCTTCTTCCTCCATGGCCTCTTCCTCGGAACCAGCGGTGCTCCGTAGGCGTTCAAGGGGCTACGCAAGTACGCAGGCCAAAAGATGCCATGCGGTGCTTGAGCTGGTGTGCTTGGGGGACAGGAGCCACACTGGGGCAGAGGTTTTGTCAGCTCTGCAGGGGCAGGTTCAGAGGTGGTTGACGCCACGCCAACTTAAGGCAGGAATGGTGGTTTGCGACAATGGCACCAACCTCCTCTCTGCCCTCCGACAGGGACAACTGACCCATGTGCCCTGTTTGGCTCACGTCCTTAACTTGGTGGTGCAGCGGTTCTTGGGCAGGTACCCGGGCTTACAGGATGTCCTGAGGCAGGCCAGGAAAGTCTCTGTGCATTTCCGCCGGTCATATAATGCCAGTGCTCGGCTGACGGACCTCCAAAAGGAGTTTAACCTGCCCAAGAACCGCCTAATCTGTGACATGCCCACCAGGTGGAACTCGACGTTGGCCATGCTGCAGCGGCTGCACACGCAGCAGAGGGCCATCAATGAGTACCTGTGCGACTATGGCACCAGGACAGGGTCAGGGGAGCTTGGTTTTTTTTCCCCACGCCAGTGGGCCATGATCAGGGATGCATGCACTGTCCTGTCACCATTCGAGGAGGCCACGAGGATGGTGAGCACTGACAGTGCATGCATCAGTGACACTGTCCCCCTTGTCCACCTGTTGGAGCACACGCTGCGTGGAATAATGGACAGGGCACTTGAGGCAGAACAGAGGCAGGAAGAGGAGGACTTCCTTAGCTCTCAAGGCCCCCTTTATCCAGACAGTGTTCCTGCGTGCCCGCCGATCACACAGGAAGAGGAGGAGGAGGAGGAGGAGGAGGAGGAGGAAGATTGTGTCAGTATGGAGGTGGAGCCTGGCACTCAGCATCAGCAGTCTTTAAGGGATCAGTCCCAAGGAACACATGGACTTGTACGTGGCTGGGAGGAGGTGGCTGCGGACGTTGTTGTCCTTAGTGACCCAGAGGACTCCGGACCGAATGCCTCAGCAAACCTACGCTGCAAGGCCTCCCTGATCCTGCAAAGCCTGCGTAAGGATCCTCGTATTCGTGGTATCAAGGAGAAGGACCAATACTGGCTGGCAACCCTCCTTGATCCACGTTACAAGGGTAAGGTTGCGGACCTTATCTTGCCATCGCAGAGGGAGCAGAGGATGAAACATCTTCGGGAGGCCTTGCAGAAAGGTCTGTGCAACGCGTTCCCAGAGACTGGGAGGTTACAAACTCCTGTTTCTGGACAACGTGTTGCTGAGGCTTCGGTCAGTCAAAGAAGGAGCGGTGGAGAAGGTGGCCGTCTGACCGATGCGTTCAGACAATTTTTTGGTCCGCAGCCCCAAGGTATGATCGGTTCCAGCAACCATCGCCAGCGTCTGTTTTACATGGTGCAGGAATACCTAGGGGCAAGATCAGACTTGGATACCTTTCCCACCGAAAATCCTCTGGGTTACTGGGTCTTGAGGATGGATCACTGGCCAGAGCTTGCACAGTATGCAATTGAGCTACTGGCCTGTCCTGCATCCAGCGTTCTTTCGGAACGTACATTCAGTGCTGCTGGAGGCGTGGTAACCGATCACAGGGTGCGTCTGTCCACTGACTCGGTCGATCGGCTGACCTTCATAAAAATGAATCAGTCTTGGATCACCACCAGCTACCAAGCACCTGATGCTGATGTAACTGAATAATTTTTTTCAGATCCCTTCAAAGACTGCCTATGCTGATGCTGAGTGATTATTCCTGAGTAATTATCCTCTTCCTCCTCAATCATCACGCTGATAGCTTGTAAGAACATTTTTGGTTCTGGGCGCCACCACCAGTGCCTAAGGCACAATTTTTCAGCCCCTGTATAACAGGGGCCTTTTTATTACAATTTTTGATGTAATACTTTGCAGCACGGCTCGTTCCTGCATTCCAACTAGAGTGTCTGTGAGGGGTTGCAGTGTTGTGGCACCAGCACCAGTGCCTAAGGCCCAATTTTTCTGCCCCTGTCTAACAGGGGCGTGAAATTACAATTTTTGATGCAATACTTTGCAGCAGGGCTCGTTCCTGCATTCCAACTAGAGTGTCTGTGAGGGGTTGCAGTGTTGTGGCACCAGCACCAGTGCCTAAGGCCCAATTTTTCTGCCCCTGTCTAACAGGGGCGTGTAATTACAATTTTTGATGCAATACTTTGCAGCAGTGCTCGTTCCTGCGTTCCAACTAGAGTGTCTGTGAGGGGTTGCAGTGTTGTGGCACCAGCACCAGTGCCTAAGGCCCAATTTTTCTGCCCCTGTCTAACAGGGGCGTGTAATTACAATTTTTGATGCAATACTTTGCAGCAGGGCTCGTTCCTGCGTTCCAACTAGAGTGTCTGTGAGGGGTTGCAGTGTTGTGGCACCAGCACCAGTGCCTAAGGCCTAATTTTTCAGCTCCTGTTCAACAGGGGCATGTAATTACAATTCTTGATCTAATATTTCACAGCAGGGCCCTGTGAGGGCTTACAGTGTTTTGGCCACAGCAACACCTAAGGCCCAAATTTCTGCTGAGTATATAGGGCAGGACCCTACTTTCAAACATCTAACTTACAAACGACTCCTACTTGCAAACGGAAGGAGACAACAGGAAGTGAGATGAAATCTACCCATAGGAAGGGAAATTCTCTCATGTAAGAGTTAATATGGGAAAACAATTTCTCCTTTCCACTGATGCTTTCCAATCCTTGTTCCACAAAAAAACCCAAATTTTCAAAAAACATTTTTCATTGGGACAAAAAAGTGAGGTGAAATCTTCTGAAGAGGAGGAAAGACGCAAAACAAATGTCACAGGGGTGATAACCCTTCCCTATGTTTTCCAAAAAGCTTAGAAAAGATTTTTTGGCTGGAGCTAAACACATTAAAAATGTTCAAAATTACAAACAGATTCTACTTAACAACAAACCTACAGTCCCTGTCTTGTTTGCACCGCCTGTATACTGCTGTTCAGAGTATATAGGGACCTTTCCTTATTTTAATTTGGGTGCGGGGTTCCCCTTAATATCCATACAAGACCCAAAGGGCCTGGTAATGGACTGGGGGGTACCCATGCCGTTTGTCTCACTGATTTTCATCCATATTGCCAGGACCCGACATGACATTAAACCCGCAAGCAGTTTTAAATGAGATTTTTTCCTTTAAAAATGACATTTGGTGCAGGGACTGTTCTAAACATGGGAAACACGCGTCACTTTACAGGCATACTATAGACACCCCCCAGGTACGATATTTAAAGGAATATTTCACTTTTTTTTTTTTACTTTAAGCATCATTAAAATCACTGCTCCCGAAAAAACGGCCGTTTTTAAAAGTTTTTTTTGCATTGATACATGTCCCCTGGGGTAGGACCCGGGTCCCCAAACCCTTTTTAGGACAATACCATGCAAATTAGCCTTTAAAATGAGCACTTTTGATTTCGAACGTTCGAGTCCCATAGACGTCAATGGGGTTCTAACGTTCGTGCGAACTTGCGGTCCGTTCGCGGGTTCTGGTGCGAACCGAACCGGGGGGTGTTCGGCTCATCCCTAATAGGTAATATCAGAATGTCCAAATGTCCTCAAATGTGTACAGTGTGTATTTGATTTGTGCTTTAAATTCAGGCAGAGTGCCAGAGGCTTTTTTTGGAAGTGTCCCCAAATCATTTTTCTAAACCCTCCCTCCCCCCAACTGCTAAGTCAGCTGATCACAATGCTCTATCTATCCTCAATCATCTATCTGCTGACTTTGCCAAGCCCATACACACTATACCCATCTCTTTACTGGTCAGGTTTATGGATGAATTCCCCAAAGCATGTAGTGCAAGGGCCTGCCTGTATACTTTCCAATGGTACTGTTTAAAGTTTTTGGATTCTCTTATTATCTTGATAGGTAATATCAGAATGTCCAAATGTCCTCAAATGTGTACAGTGTGTATTTATATCTTTGTATTATGACACTTCTTACCTGTCCAGTGGGCTTCCAATAGTGTAACTAAGGAGGGGCTGTTACAAGTAATACCCTGTATTTAGGCATTCATCTCTCAATGAAGTGAAGAGGGTTACCTGTCCAAGATTACCCCCCCCCCCCTATAATGTTAGAAATGGCCCATGAGAGGGGGGAGGTTGAATATGATAGGTGTACCTTATACTTTGGTGTTAATTTTACCCTTAATAAATGCTATCTGGAGGTTGGCCAAGAATGTTTGTGCCTAATCTGCTTGCCATGTTTATGTGCAAAAATAGTAAATTATTTTTCTTTTCCTCAACAGTTTCCTTCCACCAACAGGAATGGCAGACTGTGGCCTCCCACTTTGCCCAGCGGTGGGACTTTCCTAACTGCGGAGGGGCAATTGATGGGAAACACGTCCACATCGTCCCACCACCCAACTCGGGGTCGTACTATTTCAACTATAAGGGGTTCAATAGTATTGTGATGTTGGCGGTGGTGTCAGCTAATTACGACTTCTTGTATGTGGACTTGGGGAAGAATGTCCAGATGTCCGATGGTGGAGTCATCGCCCAGACGGAGTTCTACAGGCGTCTCCAGAATTGCAGCTTGGACTTGCCACCTCCAGAGGACAATTTGGAAGGACTCCCATTCGTCTTCGTTGCGGATGAAGTATTTGCGCTGGGGGACCATCTTATGCGGCCATTCCCGATGAGGACCCTCACCCTGGAACAGAGGGTTTTTAATTACCGGCTGGCCAGAGCCAGAAGAGTGGTGGAGAACACATTTGGAATCCTGGCCAGCCAGTTCCGCCTATTTCTGACACCCATCCATATGGCGGAGTATAAACTTAATCATCTAATCCTGGCGTGCTGTGTTCTCCATAATTTTTTATGCAAACATTCTGCCACCTATGCTGGCTCAGTTGGGCCTGAGGCCGGAATTATACATGATCCAACCCTGACGGCACTTGAAAGTGGCTGTCCTGGCTTGCCCCCCCTGAGTGCCCGTGATGTCCGGTTAAGATACCTTGAGTTCTTTGCGGGTAGGGGGGCCATCAATATGCCAGACAATTTGTGAAGCATTTATCAAATAAAAAAGAAAAAGCTAATGTTTGGTGACATTTACTGCTTGTGTTTGTTTTAGCTGACCATGACAGCAATGTGGGGAGTCCTGAAAATGGCGTGATTGTGTAACCGTATACAAAGCACTGTTGGGTGTTATTTACTAAAGGCCAAGACACTTTTTATACTACAAGTGCATTTGAAACTGCACTGAAACTGCACTTGTAGTGCAAAGAGGATTTGCCCTTAGGAAATAACCTCCATTTGCTCACAAAACAGCAATTACATCACCACAAAAGTGTTGTAGCGTTGAGACAATAATCCACACATTCTTGATTAACAATCTTTTTAATACCTGCACAATCACATGTGCATTTACCAAAGGTTTTTTAAAACAAACCAACATGTTTGTTGTATAACAATTTTTGGGGTGGCATTAGCAAAAATAGAAATGTCCATTTACGATAAAACAGGCCTGTGTAAAACCAACAAGAAAGACAAAAATCTTGAACTTACAAAGTTCACATTTGGTAAAACTTGAAGGCAATATCAGACATGAGTATTTAGGAACTGTGTTTGATATTGCGTTCAGATGGGGTGAAGTCACCCCTTGAAAAGCCAAATTTGGAAGATGCACACCAATTTACGAATGTCAACATGTGCTAGCTGCCATCACAGGGGATCAAGGGACGTGTTTTGTGGGAGCAAGCCCTTCCTCACCGCTACTTTATTATTGAGGGAGGGGTTGCACCCCCAAAACGCGTCCATTGATCTCCTGTGATGGCAGATAGCACATGTTGGCACACTGTGTGCATCCTCCAAATTTGTAATTTCCAAACTTTGCTCTATAAATTTTCTCCGATTGTAGCACACAAAAAAATTAAGTGATTTTGTGGGGTTTTAAATTCGCCCCAAAATATCAATGATGTTATTATTTTTTTGAATAACATCATTGATTTTTTTCTTGAGGTTTTCCAATTCAAAATTACACCCCATGATCTCCCCGATCAGGATCTGTGCACTTTCTGATGTGAATGGATCTGGATCCATAACATCACGATCACCTAAAAAAGAGAGTAACCAAACAAAAACAGGTATCAAAAATCTGCCAGCATCCATCTCTTACCTAAGCCTGTGGTCGCAGACACTTACCTGTTGTGGTGCCAATTTCCACCACATCTTCTTCATCATCCTGCTCAGCTTGTTTTTGGGGTATTTCCCCTTCTTCCAGAGGTGGGGGGTCTCTGGTCTCCTCGGATGAGGGGCGTCCTCCAAGTCTTTTCTCCCCTGTGTTAAACCAAAATGGTATAATTAGCACACAGATATTTGATGACAGAACTATAAATAGGAAACATTGCTTGGAATTGGGGTACAATTGTCAATTTTAGCAGAGTTCAAAGATGTAGCTTTTTTAGTGGCCTTTGTCAACCTGCAATCCTTTACCTGTTTTGTACAAGCTTCACAGATGGAGACCCCCCTATAGTATACACTGGAGCACCTGTGTGCCCACCCTAATAAAAATTGTGTTCCTGTGTCCCACACTAGTGCTCCAGTGTCCAGATGTGAAAACAGCTGCTGAGTGTACTCTCCTTACACAAAATCTAGTTTGCATTTCATTCTAGTAACAAAGCCATCTACACAACCAAATTTTTTTCACACAAGTAGGCCCTAAAAAATGTGGGAAAATGCATAGGGCCTAAACAATGGTGTTTTAGAGGCCAAAATAAAATTGTTTGATACGAACGATTAAAATGGTCCCATGACCATTTAAATTTCCATTTTAAACGGTACAACAATTAAGAAAACCATATGGAGCAGCACGAACGTAATAAAGACAAAAAGAATAGGAACACAGCACAACTACTTACTTTTTTGAAGCACTCTCCGGATCTTATTGTACTGCTCGGGCTCTCTTTATTTCAGGTCCGACCACCGCTTCCTGAGCTGATCTTTCGATCGTCGTACCCCGAAATTCTGGTGCAGACTTTTGACCACTTTTGCAATGATCTTGGCCTTTCTGATATTGGGGTTGGGGTAAGGCCCATACTTTCCATCATAGTCGGCCCTCTTCAGGATGTCCACCATCTCCAACATCTCCCCAAAGGACATATTTGTGGCCTTAAATCTTCTCCTTCTGGATCGGGACGTGTCCAGATCTGGGCTTTCCTCCTCCTCCTCCTCGTTCCTGTAATTAGCACGCACCTGCTGTGTATCCGCCATGTGCTCTTCCCCCACTGCGCAGAACGAAAAGGGGCGGGGAATAGACTAGAAAGAACGTCAGGGGCGGGCGGAGTTGCACGCATGCGCAGTGTGTATAAAGCGTAACACATGTGCGTATTACGTACGATCTGTGAACGGAGGAAGGAGCATTGGACGCGCCGATCGTAAGAAGAAGGTAAGAGACATACTTGTGCCTATACTGCTTCTAGATTGAGGCCTATATTGTAACAAGATTAGGAGAGTTTGGTCTGACATTAGGCTTTGTCTTGTATTGTGTCTTGCAGTGAACATGGATATCTTATTACAAGATAATGACTTCATGTCAATATTCATTGATATGTTAAGGGAGCTGCCCTGTCTGTGGGAGATCAACCACCCACATTACAGGAACCAAACAAAGAGAAAGGCAGCGCTGGATCAATTGTTGGAAATTGTGAAGCAGGTGATCCCCACGGCAGACATCACCTATTTGAAGATCCTAATTGGTGTCCTGAGGAGCATATATGTAAGGGAGCGCCAGAAAGTCCAGGATTCGCAGAGATCCGGAGCAGCAGATGACATCTATGTCCCCAGGATGTGGTACTATGACAGGCTGCATTTTCTGGCAGGCCAGACTGAACCCAGGTCATCCCTCTCCAGTCTTCCTTCCACGCTTCCTTCCCCTCCAGTTGAGGCTTCTGACGCCCAACCTGGGCCTTCCAGGCAACAACATGTGGAGGAGCCCAGATTGAGCCAGGTATAGCATTCCTCTAAATATTTCTGCTTGTCCAATCAATGATGTTAACTAGATGTTAGTTTGGAGTACTAATTTAGGATTGTGATTGATGAAGCAAAAACTAAAACCATGTCCCTTTTTCATACACAGGGAAGTCTCAGCCAGGAGGTGGCCGGGCCGAGCCGGCTGCCTGATCTGCAGGTCCCTCCACTCCCCCTGGAAAGAGAAAGTGGCAGGAGGAGGAGTGCCCTAGAGGAGGCTGCCATAGGCCTCTTTTGGAGGGCTACAGAGGCCCTGGGAGCACCACACACCGTGGAGGAGGACATTGCTGGCATCATTGCCTCTAAAATGCAGAGGATGGAGGAGGGACAACAACTCATGTGTGAGTCGCTCATATTGGAGGCTCTTAATAAAGGTATGAGGGCCCAAATTACATCTGAGACACACCTTTGCGAATTCACACATGGTCCTCCTCCTGCAGGTCCTCCTCCTCCTTCTCCTCCAGGTCCTCCCAGTCCTCCTCCTCCTCCAGGTCCTCCTCCTCCTGCCACATCTCCAACAGCAGAGCCACAGCCAGGAAGGAAGTGTGGAAGGAAGACCAGAAAGTGAGGACCCTGGATCCAGTCTGGTCGGCCAAAAGATGCAGCCTCTTGTGGTACCACAGCCTGGGGACACAGATGTCATCTGCTGTTTTCCGGATCTCTGCGACTTCTGGACCAGACTGCCCTCCCTTACATATGGACTCCTCAGGCCACCAATTTTGATGTTCAAGAATTGATATCTGCCCTGGGGGTCTTAGGCTTCGCTAATTTCTCCTGTTGATCCAGCGTTGCCTCCCTCTTTGTTTGGTTCTGAGCCCTTAATAAAGGATTTTTGGTTTGAATTATACTTGCCTATGTGTGTTTTACTTCAAAAAGGACAGTTGGTTTGTGAGGATTCAGGTACATTTCAAAAATACAATGTGAAATTAACAAGGGACAAGAACAACAAACAATCTCCTTGAGATTAAATAATAAAAGATATCAATGGTGTTGTGGTAACTTGACACACAAAACACACACAAAAATTGTCTGGAGTAAAAATAAAAATAACATTAAACAAAGATCAGCCTCGGAAAAAATACAAACATAAAATCTAAACGAAAAATGGCTTTAAATCCAAAAAAAAAATAAAACAACAAAAAAAAAATTATGTCAGATGTGACAAATAACAATATATTCAGGGAATCCCAAGAAAAAAACAAAAAAATACGTTTGTGAGAAGTGTGTGTGAATATGAGCAGCAAAACTACTTAATTCTTTTCACATTATAAAGAAGAAGAGAGTGCGCTGTATTAAACCATTTTTTAACATTGCAGCGTGACGAAAGTGCTGTATCCATTGCGAACGCTATTTTTACCAGACCGAGCTGTTCCGTGTCGAAATTTCTTCTGAGCATGCGTGGCACTTTGTGCGTCGGAACAGGCCACACACGGTCGGAATTGCCGCGATTGGATTTTGTTGTCGGAAAATTTTATCTCCTGCTCTCCAACTTTGTGTGTCGGAAAATCCGATGGAAAATGTCCGATGGAGCCCACACACGGTCGGAATTTCCGACAACACGCTCCGATCAGACATTTTCCATCGGAAAATCCGACCGTGTGTACGGGGCATAAGTGAACTTTCTCCATTACTGCATAAATCCTGTGATATGTGTAAACATGTACACCCAATATTTCAACATATTAGCTTTACTTACATGTATTCACAAAATTCATTTTACATGCAAAATAAATTATAAATACTTATTACTCCTTAATAAAAAAAATTCATAGTATTCTAAATAAAATCAGTCTCTTGTGTCTTTTCTTCCCATCACTTCTGTGCAAATATTGCTTCTGTGCCACATGCAGATATTGTCGTATCACCACTGTGCTCACATAACTCTTACCTCCAAATTACTTGTATCATAGCATATACAAGTTATCCTCCAAGAATGTTGATCCCCCTGTTTCCTCTCTCTATTAGGGTTCCTCTAAAGCCTCATACACACAATCAGATTTTCCGCAGACAAAACCTCTGACTTTTGTCGAAGGCGTGTGCCTGCATTTTGTCTTGCAAACAAACAGCAAGGAATTGTCGGCCAACAAACACGAATGTAGTGATGTACTACGTGTTTTTTCAGCTCTTTAGTGCCACCCTTTGGGCTCCTTCTGCTAATTTTGTGTTAGTAGAAGTTTGGTGAGTGTTGATTCATTTCATTTAGCCCTTTTCATTTTGTGCTTTTCAGTTCATTTCTGAATGGCCGTCCGTCAACCAGACATGTTGCTGAATCTGAGGAGATAACGTGTTATTTATTATTGGCCTTGGAGTTATTGCTTTGACCCAAGTCCAGTCCAGGAACAGGAGGAGGAGGATTTCTTGGACCAAAAATTGGTTGCTTTAGTACAGCTTCTTCCAACTGTGAGCAAAATCCACTTATCTCTTAGCAGCCTAACCAATTGGGCAACCTCTTCTGAGCTATCAGGCACCCTTTCCTGACTGACTCTCCTAGTATCACCTACCACTTTTGCACACCTAGTATCACCTACCACTTTTGGGCATTGAGGTCAACAGGCAGCCTACCCACACAAGCCGGTATGTGCATTTTGCCTCCCACCACCTACTGGAACAAAAAACGGGGGTTATCATAACTCTTTAATTCCAGGCTGAAACTGTGACAACATGCACAAAATCTAAAGGCAAAGAACACAAACATTTCAAGAGTGCTTTGAAAGCATGTGGCTACCCAGACTGAGATTTTGTTAAAACAACCACAAGGTCAAACAAAATGTGGGACCATGGAACAGAGGGAAGATATAGAACACAGAGAGCCAAATAGTCATCCCCTCTGCAGCAGGAGTTTCAGAAAACCTCAGCTTTTTCAACATTTTATCTCTGTGTCTTTGAAGAGACATTAAGGTATAATATAAAAACCATATAATATGAGGTCAAACCTTAAGAGTTTCAATTTGTATGCAATCAGGCAGGCCCTTGCACTACATAGTTTTGGTAAATCTGAAGACAAAATCTACAGAAAATCTAATATTGTGTATAGGGTCTAAGACAGAAGCTAATACATCCCAAAGACTCAACACCCAAACACATACAAAGTACCTTGGAATATGCAATGCAGTGTGTTAAAGAATGAAAAAAAAAACTTTCCAGGGGGGGGCAAATTAACCTCTCAATAAATGAATGTAAAAACATAGGGAAGAAAATTCCACAGGTCAGGTACAGGCAGTTTTCCACACCTTAAACAAAAGTGATATTTTTTTGAGGCAAGTGAGTTGTACATTTTTAACAGTGGACTGTGGTATTGATATGTAAATAGAGTCAGCATTTATGTGTATATCATGCCCCCCTGAGGTTATATCCACCATCACTTCTGCTGAATGCTGCCCACTGGGGAGGTAAAGGGGCATGCTTTAACATCCTGCCTACAACTGTGGTCATTAAGCCTAACATCAGCCTGTTCTGCAAGGGTAAGCAAATTGGAGGTGGAGCCCTTTTTCAAAATAACATGTTGCCACAGCACCGTGAGTTTTGGTGCATGTGAATAAGCACATCTCAGCAGATGCGTGAGGGTGTCATTAACAATTAATGGCACTGCTGTGTTTCTGTGGTGTCAGTAAAGGGATTTTGCATGCGTTCCCGACACACAATGTCTAAGTTACATTGGTGGTCAGTGTAAATCTTCTCATTACATTGGGGCTTGGTGTACAATCCTTTCATTCACACTAGTGGCCAGTGTGAAGGTCCCTCTTACATTGGTGGTTACTGTGAATGCTCCTATTACATTCGTGTTCAATGTAAATCCTCATTACATTGGTGGCCAGTGTAGAAACTCCTCTTTATAGTGGTAATTGTTAAAAAAATCTAAACTTGCATTTGTGGTCAGTTTAGAATCCTCCCTTACATTGGTGGTCCATGTAGAAGCACACTTTAAATTGGTGGTGAGTGTAAATCCCCCCTTACATTGGTGGCCAGTGTAGAAATCCCCCTTTATTGGTTGTTTATGTAAAATGCCCCTTTACATCGGTTGTCAGTGTAAATTCTCCATTACATTGGTGATCAGTGTACATTTCCCTTTACATTGGTGGTAAGTGCATGATTGCCCTTACATTTGTGGTCAGTGTAAATCCCCCCTAACATTGGTGGTTGGTGTAGAAGTGTCACCTTACATGGTGGTCAGTACATATCTCCTTGACAATGGTTGTCAGTGTAAATTCCCTCTTTATTTTGGTGGGTGGCATAACGTCCCCCATTACATGATGGCCAGTGCAAATCCCCCCTCACATTGGCAGTCAGTGTAAATCCCCCCTCACATTGGCAGTCAGTGTAAATCCCCCCTCACATTGGCAGTCAGTGTAAATCCCCCCCTTACATTGGTGGTCATTGTAAATTCCCCATCACATTGGTGGTCAATGTAGAATCCCCCACTATATACTTGCTAAAGATTCCCAGCTTTGCTCTACATGATTCAGAATTTAACACAGTGTACTGCCTCCTAACTAATCCAATCCCCCCACCACTGCCACTGATCCCATTACCCCCAGCATTGCCACTGATCACACCCCTCCCAGCACTGCCACTGATCACAGGAGTCCTAGAATCCCTAGGAGTTTTCTGTCTTATGATGGGTCCCCTCACCTCCCCAGTCCATGGAGTGCAGGCAGTGAGAAGATGATGTGCTGTAACCTTTAGCAGCCAATTAATGAGCAGTAATGATGTGCACTAACCTCTAGCAACCAATCAGTGAGCAGTAGTAATGCCCAATAACCTCTAGCAACCAATTAGTGAGTGGTAAGGATGTCCAGTAACCTCTAGCAACCAGACAGTGAACAATATTGATGTACAGTAATCTCTAGCAAACAATCAACAAGCAGAAGTCACCTCTAGCAAATAATCAGTGAGCCATGTTTGCTGTAACCTCTAGCAGCCAGTCAGTGGGTGGTAATGATACACTGTAATCTCTGGCAACCAATCACAATTGCTGCCGTATCTGATTTAGTAAACTGATTTTGAGTCTAGCTGCTAGTTATAGTACGTCTCAGAGCAGGTGGAAAACAAAATTGCTTGGAGAAAATATTTGACGGCCCTGGACTTGACAATACATCACACCTTTAATCTTGTAAAGTGAAAGATTAAATGCTGAAGTATTTTCCTAATAGAGATGGGTGGAACAACCTCAGTTCAGTTCATGCCAGAACTTTCTAACATCGCAAAAATTCGGAGCCAAACAACAAACCCCTTAGAAGTCTATGGAGCCTTAACTGTAAAAATAAAAAGTGCCCATTTTGAAGGATTATATGCAAGTTATTGGGCATACAAAGGGTATGGGGGTCCAGGTACTGCCCTGGGGGACATGTATCAATGAAAAAAAAGATTGTAAAAAAGATCGTTTTTAAATGAGCAGTAATTTACTGATGCTTAAAGTGAAAACATAAAAATGAAAAATTATTTTAAATATAGTGCCTGGGGGTTCCCTTAGTCGGCCTGTAAAGTGGCGCACCTGTACTGTGTATACAGTAGAACATGCTGCAGCAAAAATTACATTTATAAATGCCATAAAAAATACATTTTCCCTGCAAGCTTTCTTTATTTTATAAACAACTGCTTGGGGAGCCAGTCTGTATGATGAGGCTACAATTTAGTGCACTCGGAACAAGATTAGAGATTTTTTGCATAAAGTCTGGTGTTTGTTTCACAGACTTTGGATAGACGTAACAGGTGAAGAAAAATTGGGCTTTGAGTGTTGGTGGTGCCTTGACACCGTAACCTTATAGAGGTATTCTTGATAAAAGCAATTTGCCTTGCTGTCAAAAATTGGAATTATATACACCTGTCAAATAGGTGTGGAACAATTGGTCCTTAGTTGTTAATTGTGCCCATGAAACCTTTACCAAAAGAATGTCTTTGCGATAAAATCAACACACACAAGGCTAGGCAGCCTAGACAGTCTTGCACAGATACCAAATCTTATAAACACTTAATTGGCATCATCGGCATCAGGGGCTTGATAGCTGCTGCTAATCCAGTACTGATTCATTTTGATATATATCAGCCGGTCAACGAAGTCTGTGGACAGACGCACTCTTTTATCTGTCAAAAAACCTCCGGCAGCAGGAAAGCATGCTGGATGCAGGGTAGCCCAGCAGCTCAATTGCATAATGGGCAAGTTCTGGCCAGTGGTCTATTCTCATGACCCAGAAACCCAGTGGATCATCAACTGGAAAGCTCTCCATGTCTGTTTTCACTCTTTAGATAATCTTCCACCATATGATGCAGACACTGCCGTGGAGATGTGGAAGCTGGCAGCCCTGGGCACCGAGGACTACATTTGTTTTTTAATGCATCACTGAGGCAGCCCCCTTCACCACCGTTCCTCTCTTGACCAACAGAAGCCTCAAAACTAGCCTTTTCATGAAACTTTAACCTTCCAAAGTCTGGAAAGGCATTACATAATCTCCTCTTTAAGGTGTCCTTAAGATATTTCATCCTCTGCTCCCTCTGTGGAGATGGGATGAGTTCCAAGACTTTTCCATTGTAACGTGGTCAAGGAGGGTTACCAACCAATAGTGATCCTTCGCCTTGATGTCACAAATTCTCAGGTCCTTTCGCCGGCTTTGAAGAATGAGGGATGCCATTGGAGGCAGTCATCCTAGACAGGATTGAATATTACACCAAATTGTGTTAACCCTGGATACACCACTTTCTCCCCCCACAATTTGATGACACCCTATTACTGCAGTGATTTCCCCCTAGGCTTTACCCTCAAAATCGATCTGACCCTCTTATTGACAAACCCAAGGGCTAGTAATCCGGACCCTTTCTACCCCCTCCTTACTCTTCTTTTTTCTATCCCTATTGCTTTTTTCTTTGCCTAGTCACTATTTTGCCTAGGCCATTCAGAAACTTATACATACAGGATGCAAGTTGTGCCAACAGTGCTACAATAGACTACCATGAATTGAGAAGATGTTGGATCTCTTTACCCTTAGGCACCTTATTGGCATAAAACATACTTAACCCACTGGGAGACAATACAGCTACCTAAGTAATGTGATTCTCTGCCCCTGACAAGTAATGTTTTGTATTGCCTGGCACCCATAGTTCTGAATACCTTATCGCACCCCCAGTTCTAAATTGTTTACACTTTGTTGTGCATCTTGTCTTGTACAATGTATTGTTGCTTTTGTATATCTCACAACAGTTTCTTAACCTATATGTTGTTAACTAAACTCTTCTTTCCTAGTAGATAATTTGAATGAGAAGAATGAGGGAGGTCATGCACCGCAAGTCCTTGGGGTCACTGAGGATTACAGCATTTGTAACTGCCTCCTCCCAGCCACATACTACTCTGAAGGGTTCTGGGGATGGAAAACCATTTCTTAAGGTTTGACAATGTCTTCCTCTCCTTCAATGCCTCCAAAACTGCCAGAAACCTCCTCTCTCTCCTCTTGTGTGTTCTGTGGTGTCGCAAGAATGGTGTCTGCATAAAGCGGGCCTTGAAAGAAAAGGAAGCCCTCCTCTTCCTCCCTCTGCTCTGCCTTGAGTGCCCTGTCCATAATGCCATGCAGAGTCTGCTCCAGCAGGAACACAAGAGGGATTGTGTTACTGATGCATGCATTGTCACGGCTCACCATCCTTGTTGCCTCCTCGAATTGTGACAGTACAGTGCATGCATCCTTTATCAGCAGGCATTGGCATGGGGAAAAATGGATGGTTTAGACAGCCAGTCCACCACCTCATATGCATGCTGGATAGCACGGGCAACATCACTAAACAGAGGAAATGGTGCCCTGCCTGAGGACGGACAATGTCCACCTTTGCCTGTGGACAGAGACGCTGTTGGACCCCTTACAGTGCCATGGGAACATCTGCCTCTCCTTGGCCTCCCAGACATGATGGGGGGCTTATTACCAAAATGTAATAAAGACAGTGAAATGTGTACTTGGATGCACTTTATTCAATGGAAAGTGGTGTTTGTTGCACTTTAACTTGAGGACTCTCTACACAGACACAATATGGTGACACACTATAATATGCTCCAGTAAAACTGCACTGAAGCACTTCAATATACTGCAGTAAAATTACACTAATGCACTTCAGGATATTGCAGTAAAAGTGCCCTGATGCACTTCAATGTGCTGCAGTAAAAGTGCACTAACACACTTCATTATACTGCAGTAAAAGTGCCCTGACACTCTACACTGACACACTTCAACATACTACAGTAAACCTGCCCTGACACACCAAATTGATACACTTCAATATACTGCAGTAAACCTGCCCTGACACACTAAACTGACACTAAAGTACAAAAGGAAGGTTGCACTATACTAACGTTGCACCATCACTATATTCACACTACACTGATACTCTACACTCACAATAGAATCACAATAGCACAATATAGGACATTAACTCACTAGTAGCAATGAATAGAGCCCTGTTCTATTTATCTCCACTCCAATATCACACTGCAAATGGCTGCTCTGGGAATGAACCTTTTATAGTATGGGGTGTGTGTATGAGCAATGAGCCATGATTGGGCACAGTCATCATTGCTTTCTCCAATCATGGCTCT
Source organism: Lithobates septentrionalis (assembly GCA_037952835.1). Classification (NCBI taxonomy): domain Eukaryota; kingdom Metazoa; phylum Chordata; class Amphibia; order Anura; family Ranidae; genus Lithobates; species Lithobates septentrionalis. The sequence goes on from JBBDGP010000707.1 coordinate 1,045,358, forward strand.
GACAGTGTTCTGTGCCCTGATTGGAGAAAAGGTTTCATTGCTTTTGCCAATCAGGGCTTCCAATGTACTGTGCGGTGTGCAGTTCATTGTGGGGCATTTGGCGGGCTGAACAAACGGTTGAACACCCCGACAATTTGGGTGTTCATCGAATGGGCAAACCGGCAATGTTTGGGCAGAACTTATGCTCAGCCTGAACCGTTCTCCCAACACTAATTCTTAACACTTCCTAAAACGAAAGAAATGGCTTGGATAAGCAACAAATCACATTTAACATTACTGAACAAGTCCAGCTGAATTTCACCAACTACCACAAGCTATTCACATATTATCATGGACAAACGTTTAGAAATAACAATTGATGGTGGGCTTGGGATGGTACCTTTGCTATAAAATATTGTTGTTAAGCACTGTTTTTCTTATAAAAATGTAGCAGTCAATTCACTGCAGTTGAAAAGATTAAAAAGCAGTGTCTACAAGAGTCATCTATGACATAAAATTTAATTGTCTTTCATGTTCTAACCTGTAAAAGAATATATTTTTTAATACATTGGTGCACCCATAAACAAAAAGTAAACAGAAAGAGTCTTTTAGTCATTCATTTGAATGATGAACTCTGGGGGATATTTACTAAAATTGGTGCACTCAGAATCTAGTGCAGTGGTGCATGGTAGACAATCAGCTTCTAACTTCAGCTTGTTCAATTAAGCTTCACAATAAAACCTGGAAGCTTATTGGTTTTAGTAAATGAACCCCCCTCTGTCAAGTTCTGTCCAAGCAGGGCTCCCTAAAGCTTATGGAAAGGCTTTTTAATTTTCTTCATGACTTATGCACTCCTATAACAAATGGGACTCTTGAATTTGTATGAAAATGTAACTGGTCTCCCTTATTCATAGACTCCTACTTTAGGCCACTTTGTCAAATAAAAACCTTATCATATTCCAGTATATTATTTATGTGTCCACATGCTTTTTTTCTGTTCTCCTTCTTTGAGGTTGAAATTGATTCTTAGTATTCTCTTGGCCTTTGCATCACATGTAATATATATATATATATATATATATATATATATATATATATATATATATATATATATATATCAGTTGGTTGTATATTTACTTTAGCACCTGTTCAGCTAAACCATATGTCTTGTATGTATATCTTTCTGTACAGTCACAGACTGGACATTTCTTTTGTACTCTTTTTGAAATGTATCACCTAATAACATTGTTTTTAATTAAAGAAATATATCTTTATTCAGGACATTGTTGTGTAATACCCAGTTTAGTAATTTTGCATTAATCTGTACATAGTTAAACATGTCATGTTGTTGCTAGCAGTAATTTATGTACTTTAGAGCTAAACTCCAGGGATTTTAAAAAATCTGTAAAAATGCTCCCCCCCATCCCCCCAATAAAGGATTGTTCAGGGCCCATCATCCGCAGGTAATCAATGCATGTTTGATTACATGTGAATGGCTGCGGGCACTGTCAGCCTCCCATTGTTGTGAATGGGGTTTAGTGTCTGCAGCTGTTTGCGGGAGATCCCACTAAGTCTCCCATGGGAAATCGTAGTTGGCCCCATATGCAAGTGTAAATGAGGCATTAATGCTTGACCCCTACAAGTACTAATTGGCTTACCCAGTCCCTCAAGGATTATAATTATGTTTTGGCAGGGGCATAGTGCCTTTCTGCTCCGCTGCTTGGACTTGAACAAGCAAGTAACTAAAAGAGACCATGACACGAGGAGACTCTGGCTGCAATGGACGGTGAAAGTTTTCAAATGAGAGACAAAAAACTGACTGGTGGCATAGAGAATTACATATTGTTGACTGGAAGGAACAAAATGATATTGTGGATGAGAATCAGGCTGGAATGGATTAAAGAATGTGGCTTGTGTCCCACCCCTACAATCCTTAATCCCCTTCAGCTACATTCTCCCCCACAACTAAAAAACTATGAGGAGGAATGTGGCTGTGGGTGATTAAAAATATACATTGTATTGTTTATTTGCTCACTTGCCAGCAATTACAATGCTAGTGGCCACTGTCACTGTACAATGCCCCACTACCTGGCCACATCTGTCATATAGACATTAATTTTATCATTGGTTGTGAAGCCATCATGCATGGAACATGCAAAATAGGTTCAGAAGTGCCCCCTAATTAGCCTCTGTGTATTAACAGGCTGTATCCAAACTTTTTGTGCTGCTATTGCTCAATCAAAACTGTCTGTTGAAAAAAGTATTATTTGACAGCAATCAACAGTGTGATTGGTTGCCATTTGTGCACTATAGCTAAAGCTATTGCATTTTACAATGTTCTGTAAAATAAATAAGGTTTAATACAGTATGTAATGTGAAGTGCACAAATGTCAGCCAATCAGAATCCACCTGAACACCTGAAATATATACTGTATGGTTCTGGAGGATGGACGTTGCATATCCCTTGTGCTCTTTGTATTGCCCAATAAAATATGTCTTCACATTATTATCTTAAAAGCACATAGCTTAGACACAGTTGTGACTGCATAAAAATTCACTTTGTCTTTCCTGGAATCTAGTGCATTATTTGTGAGTTTTTTAAACTGTATGTATTTTACCTAGCATAAGACTTGCCACACAGGCCCATTAGGCAAAACATTTTCCTATTACAGACTTGTTTTTTTCTCCACCAGTTTCTTTTTCAGGTTGTGTCAAATCTGTGTTCACCACGTCTCGCAAAAGAAGATTGGAACATTCTGAGGGCTGATTTGTGATATTTTGATAATGTGCATGTGAAAGTAGACTTTAATTCACTGTCCATGTTCAGGAGTGATGTATGACCAATGTAATAAGTATACTAGTGTTTTTACTGATCACGTTGCAGAATTAAGCAAGTATGGTGCCCTAATTGTATCTTAAGCTCCCAGGGAAAGGTTATGTTTGTCCTTATGAAACACAGCTAAACTGTGTGTGCTCTGCATCCCTGCTTTTAGAGAGATCATGGGACATGGTAAGGGACACAAAATCATTATTATTATAGAGGATTTATATAGCGCCAACAGTTTGCGGAGTGCTTTACAACCTTAGGGCAGACAGTACAGTTATAATACAATTCAATACAGGAGGAATCAGAGAGCCCTGCCTGTTAGAGCTTACAATCTAAGAGGTAGGGTCGAGTGATACAAAAGGTAAATTGGGATAAAATCAAGGTGTGGGACTGTCCTTGCAAATCCAGGACAAATGTCCTCTATGCCACTGCTACAATATGCTGCAACCCTTTAATTAATTCAATAGACATACCGTAAAATAAAAGGTCTATCTTCTTCATCATTAGCTTCCTTGCTGGGTGCCAGTACCTGATGTGTGTGGATACTGGCATCTGTAAACACATGGCTTCTGACACCTAATACAATAACCTTCTCTTTTACACTGAACATTTTCTCACTTTACTTGCCCTACCATTGCATAAAATAATGTAACAATATATAAATATGTTTAATTGAGATGACTGTATTTTTATCCTCCTCCAACACGTATTGTCATTTACTATACATTAAAAGCTCTTTTTGTTGACTGCCCATAGGCACATTCTTATTGTGTCTAAGGTAAGTTGGGTGTCCCCAGACAGATTCTCCAGTGATATTTTTCAGTTGATCAACTCTTAAACACAACACTCAAAAAGAAAATTAGTAAAAAATAAAATAAATAATAATAATAATGAAGGTACATTAACAATCTTTTACTATTATATGTTCATCTGGATACCTGCTTAAAAGAGCATTCAGCAATGAATGGAAAATTCAGGAAAACTCTAAGACGGGATTCACGTAACGTAACACATGATATATGGTGCAGATTATTATCTTTCAGTAGCACCCCAATGCACATTTGCCACTGCACTACAATGCAGAGATCTGAACCATTGTTCCCTTGTGGTGTGTTGCTTTAAAAGAAAAAAAAGATGCATATGCATAAAAATGACTATTATACTGTAGACATGTGCACATTGAAATATTTTGTTTCGGAATTTCGGGTTCATCCAAAAAATACATTTATTTAGTTACTCCCGAAATTTGTTTTTATATATTTTGTTTCATTGAAAAATGCATTCGTACAAAAATCTGAATTAATTAAGGTCGAATCTGTCAGTTGAAGGCTTAAGGTGTCTGTCGGATGTTCTAAGATGATTCGTCGAAGCAGCTAAACTGTACGGTGCCGCTATAGTAAATTTCCGGTCGAATGCTCCGCTTACAAGTCATAGTAGAATTCTAATGTTGTTTGACTACTAATAATTATAATTATTACTTCTATAGCCTATGGGCGGAGCATTTGGCTGTAAATGTCCACTTGTGGTGATCGTATGCTTTTAGCTGCTTCGTCATATCTTATTGCTTAATGTTATCTGTCGAATCTTCTTCTAATCTTATTGTCAAAGCTTATTGCTTAATAATTCAGGTTCTCTGTTAACAAACAAACGAACCAGCTAAGACTGACTGTCTGAAATGATTCAGTGTGTCTCTCTCTGCTAGCAATCGCAAGTGAAAGTAAAAAGGAGTTTATAGATAGGGGCAAGTGGCGCTACCTGTGTTGGATACCTAATTGGATATATACTCATCTATGTGACCAAAATACACTCAACTCAAAATATATAAATATGTAAAGTGGATGTGTGTCCAATGGGATTAATATCCCGTGCTAATGTATGCAGACAAATGGATCCTTATTATATAATAAAGGTGTAACTACCTATTCACATCAGTGAAAATTAATCCAAATTATACAAATAATTAAATTAATGAACATCCCCCCTAGTGCGTGGAGGGGAATATATAAATATAAATTCAGATCCCCCTTCCAACTGGTGTAATAACTGATCACCAGTAACTGATCACAAATAACATTGATCAATATGCACTTAATGATATCATACCATCTAATAATCGTGTTAACACATTATCTCCCCAATAAGAATTGGGCAAGTGAAGAATAATAATCTTAACTCAGTTCATCAGTGTTGAAAAAGTACAATAATAGTGAAAAAAATAAAAATGTGAAAAAATAAAAAAAAATAGAAATGATATATGAAAAAATATTTAAAAAAGTCCCAGCATGAAAAAGTTGCATAAAGTTCCACCATAAGCAAAATTCCTGTGTGAAGTGACTTTCGTGACAACAGCAGTTGATATCCAGTGACTTGCGGTGCTCCCCCTCAAGGATCCCCACTCACCAGCTCCCTACACCCCTGCAGGGGTAATAGGCATGTAGTATCAGGCACTAGATGATGTCTAGGATTCCAGTGAAGTTGTCCCCGGGTGCTTCCGCTCCAAGTGTGATGTACCCTTCAATGGTCCGGGTTATCCTCATATGAAAGAAACAGGGCTCCCATAGTGTGATACGTAAATTACTTTATTAAAAAATGCTAGATACACCAGCAACCAAATTTAAAAAATATTAAAAAGTAATATAAAAGGTTCGCACTCCTGCTAAAGGAGTCAAACTATCACACTGCGTAAGGGAGATCAAGCCCGGAGAGGAGCTCGTGGATGCAAGTCCTCAGCTGAGCGACGTGCGCCTCAGCTGCGTTCCACACTCTCTCCGACTTCCGCGTGTGACGTAGGTATGTAGCTCCGCCTTACGCGTTTCGTCATCGAGGTTGTCAAAGGCGTGATGACGAAACGCGTAAGGCGGAGCTACGTACCTACGTCATACGCGGAAGTAGGAGAGAGTGTGGAACGCAGCTGAGGCACACGCCGCTCAGCTGAGGACTTGCATCCACGAGCTCCTCTCCGGGCTTGATCTCCCTTACGCAGTGTGATAGTTTGACTCCTTTAGCAGGAATGCGAACCTTTTATATTACTTTTTAATATTTTTTAAATTTGGTTGCTGGTGTATCTAGCATTTTTTAATAAAGTAATTTACGTATCACACTATGGGAGCCCTGTTTCTTTCATATGGGGATAACCCGGACCATAGAAGGGTACATCACACTTGGAGTGGAAGCACCCGGGGACAACTTCACTGGAATCCTAGACGTCATCTAGTGCCTGATACTACATGCCTATTACCCCTGCAGGGGTGTAGGGAGCTGGTGAGTGGGGATCCTTGAGGGGGAGCACCGCAAGTCACTGGATATCAACTGCTGTTGTCACGAAAGTCACTTCACACAGGAATTTTGCTTATGCTGGAACTTTATGCAACTTTTTCATGCTGGGACTTTTTAAAATATTTTTTCATATATAATATATTTTTTTTTTTCACATTTTTATTTTTTTCACTATTATTGTATTTTTCAACACTGATGAACTGAGTTAAGATTATTATTCTTCACTTGCCCTATTCTTATTGGGGAGATAATGTGTTAACACGATTATTAGAAGGTATGATATCATTAAGTGCATATTGATCAATGTTATTTGTGATCAGTTATTAGTGATCAGTTATTACACCAGTTGGAAGGGGGATCTGAATTTATATTTATATATTCCCCTCCACGCACTAGGGGGGATGTTCATTAATTTAATTATTTGTATAATTTGGATTAATTTTCACTGATGTGGATGGGTAGTTACACCTTTATTATATAATAAGGATCCATTTGTCTGCATACATTAGCACGGGATTTTAATCCCATTGGACACACATCCACTTTACATATTTATATATTTTGAGTTGAGTGTATTTTGGTCACATAGATGAGTATATATCCAATTAGGTATCCAACACAGGTAGCGCCACTTGCCCCTATCTATAAACTCTTTTTAACATATCTCATCCCTTTGGGGGTGTGCAAGGGGAGGCTGCAAGCCTCTGTCCGTGAGCACGGAAACCTTTTTTACATTAGCAAGTGAAAGTAAGTTGGCTGTACGAGTGTACTTAGTTCTAGCTATCTTACAGCTCTTCCTCTTCGGTTACAATCAGCCAATAATATTCATCATCATCATCATCATTTTACTTCCCCCACCCATTCCAGCAGCGACCACTAACAGCTTTTTTACTATTGTCTCTATAATGCTGAATTTTTTCTCTCTATGTCAAATAATCTTGCACTAATAGAGTTAGGTTAGGCAAATTCGACCGCAGGCTCGATAGGCACAGATTGCTATTGTCACCGTCATGTCAAATCTGCTATCTATCTATATCAAACTGTTGTTGCAACAATACGAAAATATAATGGATACAAAAATAAAGCATTTTTTTTATTTCGGATCTTTCAGATTTCGGATTCTGCGTGTTTGCTATTGTTTTGTTAACACAAAAATCCCCGAACTTCAGACAAAAATGCATTCGGACCATAACGAATGCACATGTCTGTAATGTCAGCTTACTGAAATTGAACGGCCGTGTAGTTTAACACTCTCTCTTCCTACTTTATCCTACGTAGTTTCCTACTGTTATTTTTAAGGTGTAATACAACGATAAGCCATTTTTTTTTTGACTGGTTGTGATTCATAATGGATGGTCTAGTTAGTAAGAACCATTAATTTGCATGTATTATACCTCTTAAAGGTTTTTGATATCAAGATTTTATTTTATTGTATGTTGTATGACAAGATTTGCACCCAGATTAATATCTGTGTTGTTATGAAGACTTTGTCATTGTTAAAATGTTTTCTAATGACAGGTCCATGCAATATGCAGGACCAACATGGGAGAGCTCAAAGGGGATGCAGGTTTCCTTATGTTTCTTGTAGGTTTGCTATTGGTTACAGCAGCAGCATCTGCTGAACAGCAACAAGCAGCTGATTGGAGGAAATTGGCGGTTTGCATAGCCCGCGTTTCTGAAGGAGATAAAAAGGAGCAGTCCGGCCGTTAACAAGCAGACCCTGTGGAACCAGACCGGGACTCGGGAGCATGAAGCGCCGCTCACCTGAGAGGAGAGAGAGCTTGCTCTGCCGCCTCATAGAGAAAGCCGAGGGCTCCGGAGGTGAGGAGTGGCTTATGCAGTGCCTGGAGGATGGACGTGCTGAGACTCCGCCCGGCTCGTCGAGTGTCACAGCTCAAGAAAAGATGGAGGTGCCAGAAGCGGTCATGTGCAGTCCGCGCCAGCAGCCAGGGAGGAAAAAGAAGAGATAGAGAACGGAGGCTTCTTCTCAGCCCAGAGGAAAGGAGAGAGCTGGCAGCGTTCCTCACAGGAATGCACCTCCAAGGAAAGAGAATACTGCTACTCAGTCTGCAGCTGCTGCGGCCAGAAGTGAGCAAAATAGGAGTCTGCCTGCTGGTGAGACATTCTCAGATGTTAATGTCACTGAATTTAATGCTCTTGTTAAAACTTTATCTGGTATGTTGCAAAAGCTTAAAGGGGCACACACAGTTGGTGCTTTTGCTGAGGAGGCTGAGGGTGCATAGTTTTCTGGTGCTTTGTATGATGCTGATACTATTAATGATTTAAAAGGGGCACAGTTACATGGTGCTTTTTCACAGCAAGCTGAGAATTTTTTACAACAGCATGAAAGTGATGACATAAGTACAATTTGGCATAATGTGATAGAGAACCCGCTGGGTGAGAATTTTAAACATAATACAGGTGGTTTGGCCTGCAAGCCGGTTCAGGTTCACAAAGCTGTTATGCCTTCTGCACGCTCTGCGCATTCCATGGTTGCAGAGTCCTCCTTTAAGGCTCCTATGCCATGTGAAATATCACTGCTGGGCTTCCACTTATCCGCCTCTGTCAAAGAAAAAATTTGGGGGGGTGAATTTGTTGATCTGTTGTCTTTATTGCCAGCTTCCAAGGATTTTCTAGTTAAATCTGACAAGAAATCAGATGAGCGCACAGAAGAGGATAGGCGCAGGGCTGTACCTAAAACCTTTCAGAACTGGCTGCAGGCCTTTTGCATTTTTGCATCCCTGTTGGGAGAACAATTTCCTGAGAAATGCTCAGGCCTTTTTCAACACGTGGATATAGTTTCTGAAGCATTTCGTAATTTTGGCGGTTCAGCCTGGTTCACCTATGATGAGAAATTCAGGCAAAAATTATCAGTTCACCCTTCCTTGCAATGGGGATGTAAGGATGTGGGTTTATGGTTGAATCTCATGCTTCCACAAAAACCACAGTTCACACCTAGAACAGTGCCTAGCCCACAGACTGCCTTTCGTAAAGGTTTCTGTTTTGCCTTTAATGAGGGACAGTGCAAATTCTTATCTAACTGCAGGTATAGGCATGAGTGCTCCTACTGCAATGGGAACCATTCTGCGAATAGATGTTTCAAAAAATCATCAGTTGCTTCTCTCCCATCCTTTCCACGCGATGCTGGTGGAAAAGGCCAGGATGCCAGTGAGCCTGCTAAGCATGCAACCATGGCTAGATCTCTATCCAGACCGCATGATGGCTCGGCTGCTATCTGATGGTTTCAAGGTCAGTTTCTTGGTTCCCTCCTTTTCAGGGTCTGGATGCACTTTGGTTAAGAATTTACGCTCTGCTAGGTGTCATCCTGAAATTGTACAAGAAAAAATCTTTAAAGAGGTGTCAGAAGGAAGAGTAGCTGGCCCCTTTTCCTGCCCACCTTTTGAAGACTTCCGCATATCCCCTTTGGGCATTGTTCCTAAAAGAGAACAGGGTAGTTTCAGGCTCATTCACCATTTATCATATCCTGTGGATGCTTCACTCAATGATGAGGTTGCAGAGGTTATAGCCCCCGTGTCATACTCTTCCTTTGATGAAGCACTAGGACTTTTACGTCACTCTGGGCACAGTGCGCTGTTGGCAAAAGCGGACATAAAATCTGCCTTTCGCCTGCTACCGGTGCATCCACAAGGATTCAATTCCCTGGGTTTCCATTTTCAGGATCAATTTTATTTTGATAAATGTATGCCCATGGGTTTCTCGTTATCATGCTTTTATTTTGAGTCCTTTTCAAAATTTTTGCATTGGGTTCTGTCTGAATGTTCATCTGGTTTTGGCGCTTTTCTTGATGGCCACTGGTGTGCCTCTAGATGGCACTCCAGTTGGTTGCAGCAAGACATTTTGCACAATATAGTCCTCCTTGAGTTATTCCCGGTTATAGTTTCTATTGTGATCTGGAAAGAACACTTTGTGAATCGTAGGATTATTGTTAATACGGATAATAAAGGTGTTCTATTTGCTATCAATATGCTTTCTTCCAAATCAGAGCTAGTTATCAAACTTTTACGTTTTTTGGTGTTGCACTGCATGAGAATTAATATCTGGTTAAAAGCCAAGCATATTCCTGGGATTGATAATAACATAGCTGAAGCCTTATCTCGTTTACAGTTGCGGAGATTCCGGGAGTTGGCCCCATCGGCGGATCAGTGTGGAACCCCTTGCCCGGATTTCCTCTGGGGCTTGATCTGGGACTGATCTCTGCGCATCTTAGGAACTCGGTAGCACGTAAGACATGGCTGGAATATAGTCTGGCCTGATCCAAATGGTGTTCCTTTTGCTCCAGCAGGAGTATAGATGCATTGGAAGTGAACGCGTATGTCTCTTTAGCCTTTGTGTCCTTTATGATTCAGTCTGGTCTTAGGCCTGCCTCCATTAGCAAGGTGTTGGCTGGTGTTTCCTTTTTTCTAAAAATTGCAGGCTTGCCAGCCCTGTCTTCCTTTTTTTCAGGTCAGTCAGGTCCTCAAAGGTTTCAAGGATTCACACCCTACCCAGGATTCCAGACGTCCCATTTCAGTTAATCTATTAATCCAATTACTATCTATATTAGAAGAGATTTGTTTTGCCGAATTTGAACTTCTGCTTTTCAGGGCAGCCTTTTCTGTTACCTTTTTTGGTGCCCTCAGAGTTGGAGAACTTACAGCGCAAAACAAGTCATCTTCATCTTTTCTGCTATTTTCTCATGTGTTGTTGGAATCCGATTGCTTACGTTTGTTTATCTGCCGGTCCAAAACTTTTTGTTTGGGCAATGGTCAGTGGATATTTCTAGGAAAATCCCCCAATAACTTGATTTGCCCGGTGTCACATACGGCTAGTTATATGTCAGTGAGGCCTTTCTCTGACAGTTCATTTTTTATCCACCAGGATTTGTCCCCTTTGACCCGTTACCAATTCTCAGCGGTACTATCCGCATGTCTCAAGCGCCTCAACCTCTTAGGTCTTGGATTCTCATTGCATTCATTTAGAATTGGGGCCGCCACCACAGCCAATTTGTTGGGTTTCTCTCCTGAAGGTCAAAAACGGGTTGGTAGGTGGGTTAGTAGTAGATATAAAATTTATGTTCGCCCTGAATTATTAATTGTTTGATTTTCTATTTTCAGATTCTTCTATATGCACAATCTGGGTAGTAGGCCACTCCTACATTTTCTGGGCTGAAAATCAGGCTGCATCCAGGATCTATATGAACAATTTCGGTTTGGATAGTAATGTCTTTAAGGTGTTATGGTCTGGAGTTAGGGGCCTCAGATGGCATAATTTTAAAGACCACTTAATTCAATTATCCACAATTTGGCCTTCTCCCCAAGTTCTAGTGCTTCACGTTGGAGCAAACGATGTTGGTAAAGTTAAAACATGGGAGCTCCTTTGTGAAATGAAGAGGGATATTTATTCCATTAAACTTTTGTTTCCAAATACCAATTTAGCCTTCTCCGAAATGGTTCCTAGACTCCTTTGGTCCCCTTCTGGGAATTTATTTTATGTGGATACGATTCGGAGACGGTTAAATAGGACCATACATAATTTCTTAGTGTCCTCGGGAGGTGTGTCCTTCCGCCACTTGGAGCTGTAGGGTTTTGTTCCGGGGTTATTTAGGAAGGATTTAGTCCACTTGTCAGACATAGGTCTGGACATTTTCAACATGGGACTGCAAACTTTAATTGAAAGGGCCGCGATGTTGGGGGGACCTCAGCCAAAGGTTTCTCTATTGGCCTCGGTCGGTGGGGAATAGTCGTCCAGCATTGTCTGGATGGACACAGTGTAAATTTGAGTGATGTATTATAGCCAAGATGGCTTTATAATTATTTGAAGTTTATTGCATTATAAGGTTACCCCTTGAACAACATCGTGGCCAAAATTTAATTTCCAAAATAAATAAGTTGTTATAAAGAATTATACTGTGTGTTGGTTTTTATTGAAGCATTGTCTCCTTTGTGCTAGCCCATGAAAATTCAATGTGTTTAAAAAAAAATGAATGGCCTTCATGCAATGCACTTCAACACGTGGTAAATTAACGTAAAACATGCCACTGACCTAGGGTCCTATAATTTAGTCATGTTTCAATCTCATCTGCTAGAGGTTTTACAAGGGAAGAAATTCAATGCAGGTGATGAGGCATGAGTAATAATGTAAATAACATTGCTTCACACACAACTTTTGTAGTATACATGAAACAGACTAACAGCATGGGAGAGTGATAATTATTACCTAACACTGATGTCACACATCAGAGATCAGAAGATCTTGGAAACAATCACTTAAATTACACATTTTGCACCAGAACATACTATCTTGTTATGTATGATCCTTGCTGTCTATTTTCTAGGCAGTGCATTCATTTTAATGAACTATCATTGTATACTGTAACTGAAGTTTGGAAATTCTACAATTATATTATGCCCTGACAAAATAATTTGAAATAAAAGATAAAAGCTTAATAATGAAAAGTATTGATTTACGCAGAATTAACAAAGTATACAGCTGCATAATAACATGTTGTTTCTTATTATCTGTGTCTATGCAAAATTTTCTGCTAAACAAAAAGTAACTCTGTGTAATACAGATCCATGCTGTAGTAAAAAAATGCATCCAATTATCTCATTCAGGGCCAAATTTACAGTATATGTGGGTGCAGAAAACTAGAATATTCAGTATCTAGTTCACAGTATTCTTGCTATCTCCAATGCTTACACACATGATACCATATGTGAAAATAATTCTATTTTAATAAAATAATTGTAGGCAAAACAACTACCAGGAAAGAACAGACACTGTCAATAAAACCACTGACATAGAGTAAAATAAAATAAATGATTGCAATTTCAATCTGTATTCAGCTATAATTAAAAAAAAAAAGATGATAGAGATGCATTTATATTCTTACTTACTTAATACTTACTTACTTACTTATTTACTTACTTCTTAATATTAAGGAGGTTTTTCCTACATGCAATTGACTGACTGCTTTTCCTAGCAGTTATATCTTAGTGAAATAATAGGCCAGCACATGTCATTTAGCAGGTAGATCTTCTCACTTCTTACTAAGGAAGTAAAATGTAACTCAAGGAGGTTGGAAGACAGTGGAGTCTCAATCTGGTTATACAGTATACAACTTCTGTTGTCTGATTTTCTTTAGATTTACCTTCAACTGTGTAGTGCATCTGTTTGCATACAAATTGAAAGTGTTTAGGTTTGACCGCATATTATACTGTATGTTTTTGGTAAATCTAAAGGAAAAATTCTACAGAAAATTGTATAGTGTGTACCCAGCTTCCAGCTGGGTACACACTGTGGTTTTTTTGTTCAGTCAGAGCCTGAATGAAAAAAAAAAAAAAGCCCACAAATTCTTACATCCACACAAGTGATGTGCATACAAGGGTCTCCTCCACTGTGCTTTTGTATTCTGACAGAGGGGGCTCCCCCCATTGTCAGAATACTGTACACTGGTCAGCACTGCAGTGGCTAATCGAATGCTGGCTTTCCAGCAGGACCATTTAACAGAAGCTGATGGGCATCTGTTGAACAGAGAGGCCTACACACAGTTAAAAATGTGTCTGGTTCCTGTTGTATCATCGAAATTTCAATCCTTGTGTACCCAGATTAAGTAAAAGTTTTAATAGAGACAGCGCCAGGTAGGACTCAACAAGGACATTTATTAAATTCCTAGCACAATATAAAGGATAGGATAGATTACTGCTAAACAAAGGTGGATATGCACTTTTTAATGCAAGTCTCAACTCACTGTAAATAAAACATATTTGAACTAATGGAAGAAAAGAAAAGAAAAGAAAAGAAAATACTTTTGTTAAAGAAAAAATTCTTAAAATATCATATGTGTATCCAAAAAGAACAATACTGGTAGGGGTTTCATGCAGGCCCGGACTGGCCATAGCCTGGGCATTTGCCCGGTGGACTGCATGTCTGGGTGTGATATGCAGAGCCGGCCGTGGGTTGCTGGGTGGTGGTGTGAGGAGCGGAAAGAGTCTCCTCATTCCAAGCCTACCAAGCCGATCCATGGCAACCCAGGCCGCTGCTGAACAGGACGTCCGTGTTCGCGCATGCGCCACGCAGCAGACGGTCACCTGGCAATCAGGACTAGGGATGGGTTGAACACCCCCCGTTCGGTTCGCACCATAACATGCGAACAGGCAAAAATTTGTTCAAACACGCGAACACCGTTAAAGTCTATGGGACACAAACATGAAAGATCAAATGTGCTAATTTTAAAGGCTTATATGCATAGTATTGTCCTAAAGAGTGTTTGGGGACCTGGGTCCTGCCCCAGGAGACATGTATCAATGCAAAAAAAAGTTTCAAAAACGGATGTTTTTTCAGGAGCAGTGATTTTAGTAATGCTTAAAGTGAAACAATAAAAGTGTAATATTCCTTTAAATTTTGTACCTGGGGGGTGTCTATAGCATGCCTGTAAAATGGCGCATGTTTCCCATGTTTAGAACAGTCTGACAGCAAAATGACATTTCTAAAGGAAAAAAAGTAATTTAAAACTACTCGCGGCTATAATGAATTGTCGGTCCGGCAATGCACATAAAAGTTCATTGATAAAAACAGCATGGGATTCCCCCACAGGGGAATCTCGAACCAAAATTTTTAAAAAAATGGCGTGGGGTCCCCCCAAAAATCCATACCAGACCCTACCCCAAAGCACCCTCCCAATGTTGATGGCATGTGGCCTGGTACAGTTCAGGAGGGGGGGGCGCTCTCTCGTGCCTCCCTTTTTTCCTGCAGCCTGCCAGGTTGCGTGCTCGGATAAGGGTCTAGTATGGATTTTTGGGGGGACCCCACGCCATTTTTTTAAAAAAAATTGGCGCGGGGTTCCCCTTACAATTCATACCAGACCTGAAGGGTCTGGTATGGATTTTGAGGGGGATCCCCACGCCATTTTTTTTTTAATTTTGGTGCAGGGTTCCCCTTAACATCCATACCAGACCTGAAGGGTCTAGTATGGAATTTAGGGGGAACCCCACGCATTTTTTTTTTAAATTTTGGTTTGGGGTTACCCTGTGGGGGAATCCCATGCCGTTTTTATCAATGAACTTTTATGTGTATTGCCGGACCAACTATATATTATAGCCGTGAGTAGTTTTTTCCTTTAGAAATGTCATTTTGCTGTCAGACTGTTCTA
The DNA here is from genome assembly GCA_037952835.1 of Lithobates septentrionalis. NCBI lineage: Eukaryota > Metazoa > Chordata > Amphibia > Anura > Ranidae > Lithobates > Lithobates septentrionalis. Next base: position 1,060,591 of record JBBDGP010000707.1, read on the forward strand.
AACACGGGAAACATGCGCCACTTTACAGGAATACTATAGACACCCCCCAGGTACGAATTTTAAAGGAATATTACACTTTTATTGTTTCACTTTAAGCATTATTAAAATCACTGCTCCTGAAAAAACTGGCCCTTTTTAAAAAAGATTTTTGCATTGATACATGTCCCCTGGGGCAGGACCCAGGTCCCCAAACACTTTTTATGACAATAACTTGCATATTAACCTTTAAAATTTGCACTTTCGATTTCTCCCATAGACTTTTAAAGGGTGTTCCGCGGCTTTCGAATTTTCTGCGAACACCCCAAATTGTTCGCTATTTGGCGAACGGGCGAACAGCCAATGTTGAGTTGAATTCACAATTGTCCGGACATAAAGCCCATCCCTAATCAGGGCACCAGGAGCGGAGGAGGGACGGAGAAGCAGAGGAAGAGCAGAGGAAGAGGCCTTGTGCACCACCACCTACTAAGACCCGCCTCCTGCACATGAAAGCCATCAAGATGCAGCGGAGCGGTCACCTATAGGGAAAGCAGTGCGGCTGCCAGTTGGTGTACACCATCTCCATTCCTGCCAGTGAAGGTGTCGGATCTGATGCTCCAGGCCAGAGAGCACTGCTTTTGCTAATCGTAGCTATGATTTTTTTTCTTCAGTAACTGCAGTGTGATTAATCCTTGTGCACCTGCTGTCTCTGGGCACTCCTCTCCCTCTGCAGCCTTGATAAAAGGGAAAAAAACTCTACCCAGAAAAGTTAACTGGATATAAAGCAATATTCCTTTATAGCTGGCTCTGTAATTATTTATAACTGTATCTGTGAGTAATGCTTTATAACTGGCTTTGTAGTACTAACAAAGCCAGTTATAAAGCATTACTCACAAAGCCAGTTATAAAGGAGTTTTGCTTAATAACTCGCTCTGTGAGTAAAGCCTAATGCACACGGTCCAAATGACAGCCAACATTCGACCCATATGTATGGCAGCCGGTCTGACAGAAGCTGGCCTTTCAGCCTAGCTTCTCTTGAAGGCTCGTGACTGAAAAAGGTCTGTGTTCTTAGCCAATGTCTGAGAGCGCTGACTGGAGTGTTTTGGGGGGGGGGGGGGGAGATCGCTGTACTAACATTGGATAGGACAGGTCAGCGGCTCTGGCCAGAGCTGTCAGTTTAGTGGTGTGTACAAGGCTTGATGCTTTACAGCAGGCTTTTCAGTATTCACAAAGCATTACTCACAGAGCCAGTTATAAAGGGGTTTTGCGTAATGACTGGCTTTGTGAGTACTCCATTATAAGTCAGGCTTTGTAAGTCATGCTTTATAACTGGCTTTGTAACCACTACTTTAGAAGTTTTAAAAGGGAACTGCACTTTATAACAGGGTTTGTTTTCTAAAATGGTAGCTCCCAACCCTGTTCTAGCGCTACATTTGCACACGTGTTTAGCCACTTGCCGACCGCCTCATACAGATATACTGCGGCAGAATGGCTAGGACAGGCAGAATCACGTACCTGTACGTGATCTGCCTCCTGCGGGCAGGGGGTCCGATCGGACCCCCCGGTGCCCGAGGCGGTCAGCTTCTGTCTGGGAGTGATGAGAGGTGAGGGGGAGACCATCCATTTGTGGCCCTCCCCTCGCGATCGCTCCCAGCCAATCAGGTTCTTCCTCTGCTGCTGTATGTTAAACAGCAGCAAAGGAAATGATGTCATCTCTCCTCGGCTCGGTATTTTCCAATCCGGCGCTGAGGAAAGAAGACTTCACTGTGAGTGCACAACACAAACACACACAGTAGAACATGCCAGGCACACATTACACCCCCGATCACCCCCCAATCACCCCTCCCCCTCCTGTCACACTGACACCAAGCAGTTTTTTTTTTTTTTTCTGATTACTGCATTGGTGTCAGTTTGTGACAGTTAGTGTGGTAGGGCAGTTAGTATTAGCCCCCTTTAGGTCTAGGATACCCCCCTAACCCCTTGATCACCCCCCGTCGCCAGTGTCACTAAGCGATCATTTTTCTGATCGCTGTATTAGTGTCACTGGTGACGCTAGTTAGTGAGGTAAATATTTAGGTTCACCATAGCGACAGGGACCCCCATATACTATCTAATAAATGTTTTAACCCCTTGATTGCCCCCTAGTTAACCCTTTCACCAGTGATCACCGTATAACCGTTACGGGTGATGCTGGTTAGTTTGTTTATTTTTTATAGTGTCAGGGCACCCACCGTTTATTACCTAATAAAGGTTTAGCCCCCTGATCGGCCGGCGGTGATATGCGTCGCCCCAAGCAGCGTCAGATTAGCGTCAGTACCGCTAACACCCACGCACGCAGCATAAGCCTCCCTTAGTGGTATAGTATCTGAACGGATCAATATCTGATCCGATCAGATCTATACTAGCGTCCCCAGCAGTTTAGGGTTCCCAAAAAGGCAGTGTTAGCGGGATCAGCCCAGATACCTGCTAGCACCTGCATTTTGCCCCTCCGCCCGGCCCAGTCCAGCCCACCCAAGTGCAGTATCGATCGATCACTGTCACTTACAAAACACTAAACACATAACTGCAGCGTTCGCAGAGTGAGGCCTGATCCCTGCGATCGCTAACAGTTTTTTTTTTGGTAGCGTTTTGGTGAAGTGGCAAGCACCAGCGGCCTACTACACCACGGTCATAGTCAAACCAGCACTGCAGTAACACTTGGTGACGTGGCGAGTCCCATAAGTGCAGTTCAAGCTGGTGAGGTGGCAAGCACAAGTAGTGTCCCGCTGCCACCAAGAAGAAGACAAACAGGCCCGTCGTGCCCGTCGTGCCCTTCCTGCTGCATTCGCCAATCCTAATTGGGAACCCACCATTACTGCAGCGCCCGTACTTCCCCCATTCACATCCCCAACCAAATGCAGTCGGCTGCATGAGAGGCATTTTTATGTCCTCCCGAGTACCCCTACCCAACGAAAGCCCCCAAAAAAGATGTCGTGTCTGCAGCAAGCGCGCATATAGGCGTGACACCCGCTATTTTTGTCCCTCCTGTCCTGACAATCCTGGTCTTTGCATTGTTGAATGTTTATTAGCGTAGGGTACAGCATTGCACAGACTAGACACACTTTCACAGGGTCTCCCAAGATGCCATCGCATTTTGAGAGACCCGAACCTGGAACCGGTTACAGTTATAAAAGTTACAGTTACAAAAAAAGTGTAGAAAAAAACAAAAAAACACAAAAAAATATATATATAAAAAAAAATAGTTGTCGTTTCATTGTTCTCTCTCTCTCTCTATTCTCTCTCTATTGTTCTGCTCTTTTTTTACTGTATTCTATTCTGCAATGTTTTATTGTTATTATGTTTTATCATGTTTGCTTTTCAGGTATGCAATTTTTTATACTTTACCGTTTACAGTGTTTTATTGTTAACCATTTTTTTGTCTTCAGGTACGCAATTCACGACTTTGAGTGGTTATACCAGAATGATGCCTGCAGGTTTAGGTATCATCTTGGTATCATTCTTTTCAGCCAGCGGTCGGCTTTCATGTAAAAGCAATCCTAGTGGCTAATTAGCCTCTAGACTGCTTTTACAAGCAGTGGGAGGGAATGCCCCCCCCACCGTCTTCCGTGTTTTTCTCTGGCTCTTCTGTCTCAACAGGGAACCTGAGAATGCAGCCGGTGACTCAGCCAGCTGACCATAGAGCTGATCAGAGACCAGAGTGGCTCCAAACATCTCTATGGCCTAAGAAACCGGAAGCTACGAGCATTTCATGACATAGATTTCGCTGGATGTAAACAGCGCCATTGGGAAATTGGGAAAGCATTTTATCACACCGATCTTGGTGTGGTCAGATGCTTTGAGGGCAGAGGAGAGATCTGGGGTCTAATAGACCCCATTTTTTTCAAAAAAAGAGTACCTGTCACTACCTATTGCTATCATAGGGGATATTTACATTCCCTGAGATAACAATAAAAATGATTAAAAAAAATGAAAGAAACAGTTTAAAAATAAGATAAAAAAGCAAAAAAATAATAAAGGAAAAAAAAAAAGTACCCCTGTCCCCCCCTGCTCTCGCGCTAAGGCGAACGCAAGCATCGGTCTGGCGTCAAATGTAAACAGCAATTGCACCATGCATGTGAGGTATCACCGCGAAGGTCAGATCGAGGATAGTAATTTTAGCAGTAGACCTCCTCTGTAAATCTAAAGTGGTAACCTGTAAAGGTTTTTAAAGGCTTTTGAAAATGTATCTATTTTGTTGCCACTGCACGTTTGTGCGCAATTTTAAAGCATGTCATGTTTGGTATCCATGTAATCGGCCTAAGATCATCTTTATTATTTCATCAAACATTTGGGCAATATAGTGTGTTTTAGTGCATTAAAATTTTAAATAGTGTGTTTTTTCCCCAAAAAATGGTTCAAAAAATCGCTGCGCAAATACTATGTGAAAAAAAAAATGAAACACCCACCATTTTAATCTGTAGGGCATTTGCTTTAAAAAATATATAATGTTTGGGGTTCAAAGTAATTTTCTTACAATTTTTTTTTTCATGTAAACAAAAAGTGTCAGAAAGGGCTTTGTCTTCAAGTGGTTAAAAGAGTGGGCGGTGTGTGACATAAACTTCTAAATGTTGTGCAGAAAATGCCAGGACAGTTCAAACCCCCCCCAAATGACCCCATTTTGGAAAGTAGACACCCCAAGCTATTTGCTGAGAGGCATGTCAAGTCCATGGAATATTTTATATATACCCATGGCCTGTGTGAGCAATATATAATTTAGTGACAACTTTTTGTATTTTTTTTTTTGTCATTCTTCAATCACTTAGGACAAAAAAAACAATATTCAATGGGCTCAACATTCTTCTTAGCAATTTCCTTGGGGTGTCTACTTTCCAAAATGGGGTCATTTGGGGGGGGGGTTGTACTGCCCTGCCATTTTAGCACCTCAAGAAATGAGATAGGCAGTCATAAACTAAAAGCTGTGTAAATTCCAGAAAATGTACCCTAGTTTGTAGACGCTATAACTTTTGCGCAAACCAATAAATATACGCTTATTAACATTTTTTTTTACCAAAGACATGTGGCCCGAATACATTTTGGCCTAAATGTATGACTAAAATTGAGTTTATTGGATTTTTTTATAACAAAAAGTAGAAAATGTCATTTTTTTCAAAATTTTCGGTCTTTTTCCGTTTATAGTGCAAAAAATAAAAACCGCAGAGGTGATCAAATAACATCAAAAGAAAGCTCTATTTGTGGGAAGAAAAGGACGCAAATTTCGTTTGGGTACAGCATTGCATGACCACGCAATTAGCAGTTAAAGCGACGCAGTGCCAAATTGTAAAAAGTGCTCTGGTCAGGAAGGGGGTAAATCCTTGCGGGGCTGAAGTTGTTAGGCACAATGCAAAGGGCAAGGGCAGGTATCTGCTGATCCCTACTGTTGTTTTTGACACTTTTCGAGTGGCTAGCTAGGTTGCCTTTTGTGAATTCTGAAAGTGCAGGAATTCGGGCTGATCTGAGGTGTGAAGGTGCAAAGCTCAGTTGATTTCCTACTATTATTCAAGTGGTTTACAGCATTTACTCTATAAAGATTCATTTCCGTGTGCAGTTTTTTTTTATGTATCTGGCACCCTCAATTTCTTTGAAAACATTTTTCGGCACACTATGCCCAAAAGGTTGCCCCTGTATTAGAGCAACCCTCATCTTGTGCTGCTTTATACTATATTCAGGAATCCTCTATCAAAACCGGAGTTAAAGTAATCTAATCCTGGAACCCCACATCCCGTCATCAACAGCACCCGCCAGCCGCGCCCCCCCGGCTGCTCAGTCTAAAATGCCCAGGCCTATTTTTTGTCCCAGTCTAGGGCCTGGTTTCATGTAAAATGTAATTAACTTGCACATGAGCAATAGGCCATTTAGCAATTATATGACCTACTGTACATTCATTTGGAGACAAACCATTGATGAATGGGTCTGACAGAGCTCATTTGATTTAAGCAAAGATAAACTGATGTTACTCATCAAATTAATGTAGTGCAATCATGATGCCCCGAAGGCATGTCATGCTGTTCAGCTCATTGTAAATTACCTAGATTACATATTGCAACCCTCAAAAACCCAGCTGAAGTCTGACCCTACTAGTCAAAGAAATAATAACAGAAAATAAATAATACGTTGTTGGAAAGCTTACCAGTAAGAATGTTGTTGGACATATGGGAAAACACAAGGGACATAGAGACAGGAGGGCACAATACATTAGGAAGAGCACTATCACCTAGCGGCAGATCTAGTATTCACAGTATAATATACACTATATTACCAAAAGTATTTGGACACCTGCCTTTACACACACACATGAACTTTAATGGCATCCCAGTCTTAGTCTGTAGGGTTCAATATTGAGTTGGCCTAGCCATTGCAGCTATAACAGCTTCAACTCTTCTGGGAAGGCTGTCCACAAGGTTTAGGAGTCTGTCTATGGGAATGTTTAACCATTCTTCCAGAAGTACATTTCTGAGGTCAGGCACTGATGTGGACAAAAAGGCCTGGCTCACAGTCTCCACTCTAAATTCACCCAAAGGTATTCTATCAGGTTGAGGTTAGGACTCTGTGCAGGCCAGTCAAGTTCCTCCACCCCAAACTCGCTCATACATATCTTTATGGACCTTGCTTTACCATAACCCTATAGAGGTACTCTTGATAAAAGCAAGAATTGGGAGTTCCTCATACACCGCTCTAATCCAGTGCCATCCGCTGCCTTAGACTGAACTATCATAGTAGCAGAAAACAATTTTCTGACCCCAGACCCCTGCTGCTTTCATCCCGAAGCCTATTTGGGTCTTTACCGATTCCCTTCTAGGCTGAGACTCCTTCCAGGCCGTCGAGGCCCTCCGCCATCTTGGGGCCTATGGACGGACTGGTGATCCCCGCGGCCTGGACCCACGAAACCGGAAGGTGGACGGCCAATCTGTCCATACTGGACAGCCGATCCACCTCTGAGGATCACCCGGGATAGCCCAGCAGCACGGGGAAGGCGTAGGAGCTCTTCCGACAGCCGCCCCCGGCATCCTGCGGCCTTCCATTCAGTCGCGGCCTGCGGGCTTGATTATGGACGATCCCCAGGGACACAGTGAGTAGCCTATACTACCCATCCGCCTACAGTCAAGGCCCTGGAGGGCGTTAGACTACCCGGTTCTCCACCACTGCTTGTCCTGGAGGAATTCTAGGGATCAAAGGCGGCTGAGTCCCCTTGCTCGGCGGCCGCCCACTAGGATACACCGCGGCTTCGGCCTACATCTGGAAGCCGGCGGCTATCTTGGGACTCCATAATACACCCTATAGTTATCCCCTCTTCTCCTTCAGCTACACGATCCCCCATAAGGCATCTGGACTTGCAGAGACTGTCTCCCTCCTGCCTTGCTGATGGTGAGGGAAGGTTGAGCTGCAAACTAGTGTTTCTGTCAATTCAATTAAAGACGCAGCCTCACCTATAAGATGAATACTGTCTAAATAAACCCAAAGTCTCGAAGGGGGGCGGTGAACAAGATTGTGAACGCGTAAAAGGATAGCTCCGGTCCCCGTCTGTCTATTAGCGGCTCCTACAAAAGCTAACAGACCTTCTTTAACTCCAGCAACGACATGACAACCTACCAGATACTTCCTGGCATTGCATGGGTAAGATTGGCTTCCAGAAAACGATCTATAGTAGCTTTATCCCACCGCCACCGTCGCGGCCCTCTCACAGTATGGAGCATTTCCTATACAAGCCGCAATCCCCGGCCTCGAGTGAACAGCCCGGCCAGCCGGATACAGTTGTCCCCCGCACCACATTGGGAAACACATCCACAGATCCCAGCAAACCCAGCACCCCAATCCACCTGAATACCCCACAGATGTCGTGACGGTGGCCGTCCTCGATGTGAAACTGAATTCTTTACTACATGACCTGACTCACAGCCTTGCCAAAGAGGTTGGTAAAATAGCACACGAGTTATGGGGGGAAATTGACCAGTTAGGAGAACGTACCAATACTTTGGAGAATAAGTTTGATGAACTGACCCAATATGTAAATGTTCTCGAGGAGGATAATGCCTCCATGAAACATACAGTCTCCCAACTCCAGTTACAACAGGAAGATTTGGAGAATCGCGAAAGACGCCAGAATCTGAGAATTAGGGGAATCCCTGAGGCGGTAAATGACAAGGGGCTACGTCCCTATCTTTTGGGCCTATTTGTTACTCTAGCGCCCCATATACCGGACATAGATTGGCGCCTGGACAGGGCACATAGATCCCTTGCCCCAAGACCTCCTCCTAACGCTAACCCCAGAGACGTTATCGTTCGTTTCCACTATTACGAAAGCAAAGAAGCTCTCACAGCTGCAACACGCAACAAGTCACGTATTGACTTTAAGCAAAATAAGATCCAGATATTCAACGACCTATCCCCGATAACGCTGGCCAAAAGGCGCAGCCTTCGACCTGTCACTACACACCTACAGAATTATCAGGTCCCTTACCGCTGGGGGTTCCCCTTTCACTTATACGCCTCTAAAGATGGCGTCCAATATTCATTGCGAGATCTTTTCGAAAGTGAAGCTTTCATCCGCAACCTGGACCTTCCACCATTACCCGAAGAAGATCTTCCACCTCAAGCTCCAAATCCCAAGCCACTCACCACCCCAGCCCAGATCTGGACCCCAGTGCGACAAAAATCCCAGAAGGCCTTTCCCACACCGCAAAGATCCAACTCCAACAGATTTCCGACCTGAAGGTCCCTTCTCATCACTATTCTTCTTGGTTGTTACTCCATGACTAGATGACTTGTGTCATGGCCACTCCGGTGATCTCCCTGAAGATAGGTCACTTTCTCTCATGATATGGAGGGATTTGCCCCTCGTTGCTGTTTTTTTCTGGTTAACCTCTTGGAAGATGTTTCTTCCCCCTTTTTTTTTTATTACGTTCCTACGCTCCTATATTTTATCTTCAGCTTTTCGTGAGCCAATTTTTGTTTTGTTTTTTGAGCAGAGACGGGGACCACCCCCCTCGTCAACACCTGTAGGCTATCATGCCCCCCACCATAACCCATGGCTTCTGCCTGGGTAGCCTGAATTTTTTTTATTTTCAGGCTTTTCAAAAAAAAAAATTTTTCTTTTTTTTGATCTGTTATACTTTTTTTTCTATTCATTTTTTTTTTCTTTTTCTTTTTTTATGTTTTTTCTTGACTTTTCAATTTACAGGTCTTCTTTTCTTTCCGTGTATGACCTTTTTATGGTACTCAATGATATATTCACAATTATGTGTCAACCCCGATTTATGTACAACTTTGTATATTATAACCTAAGGATTTTAATTTACCTGTCTGCACTTTATGTAACGTTGGCACTACGTCTTCTGATTGGGCATGGCTCTTAAGATCTACTCATGCAATGTTAAAGGTCTAAACTCCATCGGGAAACAATGGCAAGCATTAAAGGAATTTAGGTCCTCTGGGGCGGAGGTGATTATGATTCAGGAGACTAATTTTAAAGCTGGAGGCTCCTTTAAATTCGCCTCCAGATATTTCCCTAGAGCCTATATGGCATCCGATCCTTCCAGGAAAAGCAGGGGTAGCTATTCTTATTGGTCGATCTTGTCTGGTTCGGATACTCTCCTCCTACCTAGACCCTCATGGCAGGTTTATACTCCTGAATTGTAGTCACCTCAACACTCAATTTTCTTTAGCTAACATCTATGCACCAAATGTGGGACAAATAGGTTTTCGCACAACTGTTTTTGAAAAGTTACAATCTTTCTCTCAGCCTTTTATGATACTAGGAGGCGACTTCAATGTGTGTATGTCCCCGACCAGGGATAGAAGATCCCTATTCCAAACTGCCCCACAATCAGCTTCCCAGAAATTATCTGCCTCTTTTCGTAAACTGACCAGATCTCACAATCTATTCGATACTTGGAGAGTAAAACATCCTACCCAAAAGAGTTACACATTCTATTCCCACTCTCACAAGTCATACTCCAGATTATATCATTTTCTGGTTACAGGCCCTCTACTTCCCTATGTAGTCTCTTCTGAGATCAATCCTATTACCTGGTCGGATCATGCACCCATTGAACTCGATATCCTGCTGACGTCAACATATACTAAAACATGCCACTGGCGTCTTAATGAATTACTGCTCAAAGACCCAATATCCCAAAACCAACTACAACAGAAACTAACTGAATTCTTTCAAATTAACGATGGATCGGTCTTGGAGATTTCCACCTTGTGGGAGGCCCACAAGGCTTTCTTTAGAGGTGAATGTATATCTGCGAGCTCCCGCTTAAAGAGAGACTCTGCAAAACTTAAAATCAACTTACTTACTCAATTGCGGAATGCGGAAAGGCGCCTGTTGGTATCCCCCACAGTGGAAAAATTAAGGATTGTTACTGCTAACCGAGACCGAATCAAGTCATTAGACTTGCACAAAATCTCTAAATCTATGCTATGGGCCAAACAGAAATTCTATGATTTTGCAAACAAGCCACATAAAATGCTAGTTAACAAATTGAAGCCACGGCCCTTTCTAGCAATCCCCGATCATTTGACGCAGCCTGATGGTACTCCCACATATTGTCCCAAAACTATGTCAAAAGTCTTTGGGGATTTTTATACTATATTGTATAACTGCTTAAGCCCTGACTCACATCCTCATTTCTCACAATCTCATTTTGACGATTTCATGTCTTCTCTAAAACTACCCAAACTCTCCGCTGAATATATCACATCTCTCAACTCCCCGATCACTGTAGAAGAGATAGGAGAAGTGATTAAAAATTTTCCAGCTCACAAATCCCCGGGCCCTGACAGCCTTCCTTATACCTACTTTAAGACATTCTCACAGACATTAACACCTTATCTCCAATCTCTATACTCCTCCCTGCTTAAAGGTACCATCCCACATTCACAGTTCCTACATGCTAACATAACGGTTATTCCTAAACCGGGTAAAGATCCCGCATTACCAGATAACTATCGCCCCATTGCTTTATTAAATTCGGACTATAAAATTTTCACTAAAATATTAGCTAACAGACTATCCCCTCTATTACCAGCCCTGATTCATAGAGACCAGGTGAGATTTGTACCCACAAGACATGCTGGAGATAATACGAGAAGAACCATAGATTTGATTGATTTAAATAACTAAAACTAAACGTCCCACTATAGTACTAAGCTTAGATGCACAAAAGGCATTTGATCGTTTGAGCTGGCCATTTATGTTTGCAGTCCTGGCCAAATTTGGAGTGTCAGGCCCCTTTATACAAGCCTTACGAACCTTTTATTCTCACCCCACATCTCAAGTTCAGTCCATTAGCAGCAGCCATCAGATCCCACCCTGAAGTGCGGGGAGTTTCTTTACGCCAACAAGACTACAAATTATCCCTTTTTGCAGACGACATCTTACTGACCATCACCTGTCCCAACACCTCCCTACCCTTTTTACATGATATATTATCCACCTTTGGAGCCTTGTCCGGTTTTAAGATTAACCAGACTAAAACAGAAGCCCTCCCCATCAATATACCCCCAGACATGCTTAGCTCTCTGCAAAACAGATTTAAATACAGGTGGTGTCAGACCTCTTTGAAATACTTAGGAATTCACCTTACCCCCTCATACAATTCACTCTATCAAGCCAACTTCCCTCCTATGTTTGCAGAAATCTCAAGACTTCTAAACCTCTGGACCCCCATCCCACTCTCTCTCCTGGGCAGAGTCAACGTCCTCAAAATGTTGATATTGCCCAAACTGCTGTACTTATTTGAAACATTACAAATCTCAGTCCCAATCTCGCAGCTGAAAAATCTCCAGAGAAAGTGCCTTAATTTTATTTGGAATAATGCCTCCCATAGAATTGCCCAATCGGTAGTCTTTTCCCCCAAAACTAAAGGGGGGTTGGCCGCCCCTGACCTCATCAAGTACTACTATGCTTCCCACCTCAGGGTATTGACTACCTGGACCTCAAGGAAAGCTCCAAGTAGGTGGGCTGAAATTGAAATGGGGATTACGGCTCCGGTACATCCCTGTTACCTGTTATGGCCTTTCTCAAATAAATTCATGACCCAATTGAGATCTCTTTGTTTATCCCCGATGCTTTTTACTTTATCTATCTGGAAGAGATGTGCAGATAAGTTCTCTCTTTCCTCACCGTGTTCCCCGCTCCAGAACGTCCTTTTTAATCCAGACATCCCAGATGGACTGTCCTTTGTACAAACAACCCCATGGACTCAAGCGGGTATATTTCAGCTGCGACATTTGGTACATCCGGTTACATGCATACTACTATCATTCCCAGACCTCCAAAAAAAACACAATCTCCCCGCCTCTATGGAATACTTTTATATACAAATTAAACATTTTTTCCATACCATTTCACCTTCATTGTCCTTAGAAAAACCTACAGACTTCGAAATACTATGCGCAAGTGGCCCATACGAAACAAAACTAATTTCAGCTATATATAAAATGCTCCACGCAGTACCTCCTCTAACTGACACCTCACATAACTACATGGTAAAATGGTCTAAGATGTTAAATCGTCCAATCTCACTGTTGGACTGGGGGAAAATTTGGGAATCATCTTCAAAAGTCTCAAGATGTGTAGCACATAGGGAAACCGCTATCAAGATCATATTCTTTTGGTACAGAATTCCTGATTTGCTACATGCCCAGAATTCTACCCTTTCTAATCTGTGCTGGAGATGCGGTCAGTCTGTTGGAACCCTCCTCCACATCTTTTGGGAATGCCACATCCTAGGCCCATATTGGAACGAGGTCCAAAGTTTATTACAAACGCTCCTCTCTGCAACCATTCAATTAAATCCCATACATTTTCTTCTGGGTCTTCCTTTCCCGGATATCCCCAAATTATCACAGAAATTTGCATCATTCATATTATTAGCAGCAAAAAGAGCCATTCCTAGGCTCTGGCTCTCTACCTCCACCCCCACTTTGCATCATACCCTCTCCATAGCAGCAGATATACGCAGGATGGAGCAAATGACTGCTAAGATTGAAGGTAACTCCCTCCTATTCAACAGAATATGGAAGGCTTGGGATATTTCAATATTCTCTTCTGAACCTGTAGTAGTCACACCTTTTTAAAGTCTGCTAGAAATACCCTTTGACCATCCTTTACACCCGATTGTGCAGTTGACACATTTTATTTTATTTTATTCTTGACTTAAATCTAGATACGGTATGGACACTTTTTGTTGAGATGATCCATTGATGGAAGCCGCTGACACTTGACTATACTGGTATCCCCACCAAGATGTATTATATTATATTATTTTATTTTGTCTATTGTTTTGATATATATAACTTCTTCTTTGATGCTAACATGGCTTGATCTCTGTACCTTATGATACAATGTTTCATAATTGTTAAAACTTTTGAAAAATAAACAATTAAAAAAAAAAAAAAGCAAGAATTGGCCTTGCTGTAAAAAAAAAAAAAAAAAATATGCCCCTATCAAACAGTTGTGGAAAAATTGGTATTTGGCTGTTATTGGTGCCTTCACACCATAACCTTCTAAAGATAGTCTTGATGTAAGCAAGAATTTGGTCTTGCTGTAAAAAAAACATTTTTTTGACACAGTTGTGCAAAAATTGGTCTTTGGGTGTTGTTGGTGCCCTAACCCCGTAACCTTCTAAAGGTAGTCTTAGTGAAAGCAATAATTTGCCTTGCTATAAAAATATGAAATTAGACACCCGTCAAACAGTTGCGGAAAAAAATTGGTCTTTGAGTGTTGTTGGTGCCTTCACCCCATAACCTTCTAGAGGTAGTCTTGAAAGCAAGAATTGGCCTTGCTGTAAAAAAAATTAATTTTATTCCCCTGTCAAACTGTTGTGGAAAAATTGGTCTTTGGGTGTTGTTGGTGCCTTCACCCTTTAACCTTCTAGAGGTAGTCCTAATGAAAGCAAGGATTTGCCCTGCTGTAAAAAAAAAATATTTGATGCACCTTGGTCTTTGGGTATTGTTGGTGCCTTCACCCTGTAACCTTCTAAAGGTAGTCTTGATAAAAGCAAGAATTAGCCTTGCTGTAAACAATTTAAATTTCACGCCCCTTTCAAACAGGTGTGGAAAAATTGTCTTTGGGTGTTGTTGGTGCCTTCACCCCGTAACCTTCTAGAGGTAGTCTTGATAAAAACAAGAATTTGCCTTGCTGTAAAAAAACAAAAATTTGATGCCTCTGTCAAACCTTTGTGGAAAAATTGGTCTTTGGGTGTTGTTAGTGCCTTCACCCGTAATCTTCTAAAGATAGTCTTGATAGAGACAAAAATTGGCCTTGCTTTAAAAAATTTAAATTGACACCCCTGTCACACAGTTGTGCAAAAACTGGTCTTTGGGTGTTGTTGGTGACTTCACCCTGTAGCCTTCTGAAGGTAGTCTTGATGAAAGCACAAATTGGCCTTGCTGTAAAAATGTTTTAGTTGATGCCCCTGTCAAACCTTTGTGGGAAAATTAGTCTTTGGGTGTTGTTGGTGCCTTCCCCCTGTAACCTTCTGGAGGTAGTCTTGATGAAAGCAAGAATTGGCCTTTCTGTAAAAAAATTTAATTTGATGCACCTGTCATACAAGTGCAGGTCATACAGGTGCGGAAAAATTAGTCTTTGGGTGATAATTGTGCCCATGAAACCTGAAACCAAAAAATTGCTTAAAGATAAAATCAACCCTCCCAAAGCTAGGCAGCCTAGACAGTCTTGCAGAGATTTGTGAGCCCAATATCAATTAATCAGCAACATTGTCATCAGGGACTTGATAGCTGCTGCTAATCCAGGAAGGATTCATTTTTACAAATGTCAGCCGGTCGACGGAGTCTGTGGACAGACTCACAGTTTTATCTGTCAGAAAACCTCCGGCAGCACTGAATGCCCATTCGGAAAGCATGCTGGATGCAGGACAGCCCAGCAGCTCAATTTCATACCAGGCAAGTTCTGGCCAGTGGTCTATTCTCATGACCCAGTAATCCAGTGAATCATCTACTGGAAAGCTCTCCATGTCTGTTTTCGCCCCTAGATAATCTTCCACAATTTGATACAGAAGCTGCCATTGGGATGGTGAAGCAGATAGCCCTGGGCACCAAGGATTTTTAAAAAAAAATTAAATTCATCACTGAGGCGGCCCCCTTCTATACTGCTACTCCTTTAACCAACAAAACTAGCTTTTCAATGAGATTGTAGCTTACCAGAGCCTAGAAAAGCATTACAGAAACTCATCTTTAAGGTGTCCTCAAGATATTTTATCCTCTCCTCCCTATGTGGGGATGGGATGAGTTCTGAGACTTTCCCCTTGTAAGGGTGGTCAAGGAGGGTTGTCAACCAATAATGATCCTTGTCCTTGGTGCCGCAAATTCTCGGGTCCCTTCACAGGCTTTGAAGAGTAAAGAAGGCCATGCAATGCAAGTATGCGGAGGCATATCTGGAACTGCCTGCTCCCAGTCACATACTACTCCCATGGTTTCTGGGGACTGAAAACCATCTCTTAAGGTTTGATGTATGTCTTCCTCTTCTTCAATGCCTCCAAAACAGCCAGAATCCTGCCCCCTCTCCTTTTGTATGTTCTGTGGCATTGCCAGAATAGTGTCTGTATAGAGCGGGCTTTGAGAGGAAAGGAAGTCCTCCTCTTCCTCCCGCTGCTCTGGCTCAAGTGTCCTGTCTATAATGCCACACAGTCTGCTCCAGCAGGAACACAACAGGGATTGTGTCACTGATGCATGCATTGTCAGGGCTCACCATCCTTGTCGTCTCTTCAAATGGTGACAGTACAGTACATTCATCCTTTATCAGCAGCCATTGGTGTGGGAAAAAAAAAGCTGAAGTGCCCTGAGTCTGTCCTTGTGCCATGCTCACACAGGTACTTGTTGATGGCCTTTTGCTGCATGTGCAGCCACTGCAGAATTGCCAAAGTTGAGTTCCACCAGGTTGTGGGCATGTCACAAATCAGGTGGTTTACGAGCAGGTGGAATTCCCACTGAGTTTCAGTCAACTAAACACTGGCTGTGTATGATCACCTGAAATGGCTACAGACTCTTCTGGCCTGCTTTAGAAGATCTTGCAAACCTGAGTACCTCTTTAACCTCCCTGGCGGTAATCCCGAGTGTGGCTCGGGGTTACGTTTCAGTACCATTAGTGGTAACCCCAAGCCACACTCGGGATTGCATTGCAAAATACTGGTGCAGGTTATTTACCTTGTCCCCAGGATCCTGCGATGTCCCCCCCGCTGTGTCTGTGGGCTGTGTCCTTCGCCCAATGCTCTGTGTGCCGGGCTCCGTTCCCTGCGGGCGTTGCGACACATGGGGCGGAGCCCCGCAGCAAATTCAAAAATTGCAAAAAACATAACATATACAGTAGACTGTAATCTTACAGATTACATCACTGTAGCAAATAATTTCACATCCCTTTTATCCCTAGTGCTTTGTTCAGTGCCCTGCATGCAGGTTTTTATTATATATACAGTTCTTTCTGCCTGGAAACTTGAGCTTTTCCATGGTAACCAAAAAGTGTCCCTTAACTTCAAAAGTGGTTTTAGACCAGCTAGAAAACAGCGATAGTAAATTAGAACACTTGCAGAATTGAACGATAGTGAATCGTGGGGAATTTTATTAATACTATATTATTATTTTTTATAATTATTTATAGTTATGTATTATGTTCTAATTTATGATTTTGTGTTTCAAAATTTATCATACCCGGGATGTCTACTAGACTCTTGTTTGGACAGACTTAAGTGTGTTATTACTAGGAATTACAAGCCTACAATACAAAACACCAAATTTCTTTGGAAAACAATGTACTGCTTTGAGATT
Source organism: Lithobates septentrionalis (assembly GCA_037952835.1). NCBI lineage: Eukaryota > Metazoa > Chordata > Amphibia > Anura > Ranidae > Lithobates > Lithobates septentrionalis. The sequence goes on from JBBDGP010000707.1 coordinate 1,077,394, forward strand.
CAAAAATCTGACATAATCATACCGCCAGGGTGGCTACGAAATGCTGCACCACCAAATTGACATGTGCCAGGCATTGCACAATTGTCAACTTTCCTTATAGAAGGGCGGACAGGAGGTTTGTGCCATTATCACACACCACCATTCCTGGCTCAAGCTTCCATGGTGTGAACCACCTCTGGGCCTGCCCTTGCAGAGCTGAAATAATTTTTGCTCCGGTGTGGCTCTTGTCCCCTAGACAGAAGCACTGCATGGCATCTTTTACCCTGCCTCATTGAATGGCCCCTTGAATGTTTTGGTCAGTGGGTGCAGGGTGTTCACTGACCCACACTGCACACATGAATGATCCCCTAGTTGACAGTTAGGGATGATCGTTGCAGTGGGAGGGACAGCTGCAAGCACCGATCTCCCTATATAGCCTTCCATGAAGGAGCTGACAGCTGCTTCTCCTCCTCTCCCTCATGCGGCTATCAGCTGATATGCCATACAGGGAGATCGGTGCTTGCAGATGTTCCTCCCGCTGCATCGATCATCCTGACTGTTCCCTTTGTCCTCCTCCGGCCACCTCCATGTCCTCCTCCTTCTCTGGCCCCTGTGTTGTGCTCCTCCTCTGCCCCCCTCATCCCCCCAGAGCCGGCTTTCTTTCTCTCCCGCCGGCTGCGGGACATGTGTCAGGATGGAGAGCGGTGAGTGATTGCTCCCATTCCTGTGCCCTCTGATAACTGAGCATGGTAACCCGTGTTTACTCTGCTTCAGTTTATGTATGCACAGGTGCCTCTGTCTCCTATCCATTCATCTTCAATGCTGAGAAAGGGACTGGGGAATCTTTTTCCTTGGTTCCTTTCTTTGTCTCACAGGGGAGATGTCAGGGGTCTGTTTTGATCCCTGATATCTCACCAAAGTCCCCCAACAAGGATGAAAAAAAATGCAATAGGTATTAAAAAATAAAATTGTAAAAATACAATAGATATTAAAAAAACAAAATTGTAAAAAAATTATAAAAAGTAAAATTGTAAAATAAAAATATAAGATAATAAACTACTGACACCATCCTCCTGCCCTACCAACACTTTCCACTGCCCTAACAACCCCCCCCCCCAAAAAAAAAAAAAAAGCATTTTGTGAAAAAATGAAATTGTAAAAAAATAAATACATACAAATAAAAAAACTACTGACACCATCTACTACCCCCCCTCCATCATTGTGAAAAAGGTAATACAAAAATAAATTGTAAAAAATAATTTAAAAAAAGCTGACACTGTCCAACTGCTCTACTGACACCATCTACTGTCCCCCCAAAAAGCATTTACGCAAAAAGCATCCCTACTGACACCATCTTGCACATAATACCCACCGCTGTACACTCTGCACTCCTCACCTGCACATTCTACCCACCTCCATACACTCCGCACTCCTCTCCTGCACATACTACCCACCTCCATACACTCCGCACTCCTCTCCTGCACATACTACCCACCTCCTTACACTCTGCACTCCTCTCCTGTACATACTACCCACCTCTACACACTCCACACTCCTCACCTGCACATTCTACCCACCTCCATACACTCTGCACTGCTCTCCTGCACATACTACCCACAGCCATACACTCCGCACTCCTCTCCTGCACATACTACCCACAGCCATACACTCCGCACTCCTCTCCTGCACATACTACCCACCTCCATACACTCCGCACTCCTCTCCTGCACACACTACCCACCACCATACACTCTGTACTCCTCTCCTGTACATACTACCCACCTCTACACACTCCACATTTCTCACCTGCACATACTACCTACCTCCATATATTCTGCACTCCTCTCCTGCACATACTACCCACCTCAATACACTCTGCACTCCTCTCATGCACATACTACCCAGGGCCATACACTCCACACCCCTCTCCTGCACATGATACCCATAAACTTACGCTCATCACTGTAGATTTCCGATTTAACATTACCACATTCTACACTAGGTAAGTCATCTCAAACTCAATTAAACCACACCCCATTTAAGCCAAGCCCAATATTTAGCACAATTTATACCACGCCTACATGTCACAGCAGCGCGCTACGTGTGCCTCATGTTTTTTTGTCATTTTTGTCAATGACTAGGGTCCACTTTTTATCTTGCACATGGGCCCACTGATTTCATGATATGCCCCTGGCTTAGGAGGTACTGGTGGTCCATAGGACAATTCAGAAGAGGAGGGCATGGAGGAGAAGGAGGAGGAGGGGTGGAGCTGACAGATCTCACATCATCACCATCAGCTGTATGAACCACCAGTCCCACTATAAGTCACTGATCACTGCCTTTACTAGTATACAAATAAATAAAAATTCCAGTATATATACCGTGGTTTGAAGATCCTATAACTTTTGCGCAAACCAATCAATGTACAATTATAAGAATTTTTTTTATCAAAAATATGTAGCGAAATACATATTGGCCTAAATTTATGAAGAATATTTATTTTGTCAAATTTTTTTATTGAATATGTTTTATAGCAGAAAGTAAAAAAAATATTGTTTTTTTTTTTCAAAATTGTCAATATTTTTTTGTTGATAGTGCAAAAATTAAAAAAATAAAGTTGTGATCGAACATTACCACATTACCCCTGCTTTCACCAACTCTTGGCATTGGTGCCCCCCTATATTAAGAAGCAGGACACATGCATTCTATTGTTCTATTGGCAGATAGCATGTCTAATTTTATTTGTTTTCTTTTTTTAATGCACAATAAAAAAAATGTGTAGAATAATACTTAGCTATGTGTTTTACGTCAAATGACAGTTTGGGAGTAGGCAGTTACATTTAAAAAAATACAATGTGCAATTGACAAGGGACACCATTATAATTGTATCTTTGATCTTAAAAACTATGGGATAATGGTATTGTGGTAACTTGCCCAAATAAAAAATAAAAAAGCATAATAATATTATTCTTGATATCACTAGAAAAAAAGCCTTTGAAAATTTGTTTGCAATAACTCCATCAGTATCACCAGCAAAGCAGCCTCATTATTATCCCATTAAAGAAGAAGAGAATGTGCGCTGCATTTCGAGATTTCATAATTTGCCACGTCACAAATGTTAATTCTAAATTTAAAATCTGCTATCCAACATTTTTCCACGGAAAATCCGACAACAATTGTCTGATGGAGCATACAAACGGTCCAATTTTCCACCAACAGCCTGTCATCACACATTTTCCGTCGGAAAATCCGATCATGGCTTTACTAGAACAGTATAACAAAGGTGCCTCTGTAATCATCAGGCAAATATTGTGGCAGATCCCAGTGCTCTGAGGGTTGTCTTCTTTACAGGCATACAGTACATTTCCTGTCCATCATATTTGTGTAGATATTTTGCAATTCATGGCCATGTTTAGATACAGAGACAATTTCTTATCAAAGAATAAAGCACTTTTTAAAAGTTAAGTTCACCATGTCAGGCAAGATTTTACTTCATTTAATAAATAGAAGCCTTTACTAATATCTTTTCTGCTCAAGCCATCCATCTCTCACTTACCTTTGTCTATGGTAGCTTTTAAATCTTCATCATTCTCAATAAATTTAAAAAAAAATGCTTTTTTGCTTCCATCACTTCTTGTAGATCATCTCCCAGCATGCACTGCCTTAGTGCATTACAAAATAGGCGTATATTATCAGTCTGGACCACACCTCCCTCATTATTATATTACCTCTTGTTTTATTTCTACTCATTTTCTGTACAATCTGACTGTACAATCATCTATGTAGTGCAAGAGGCTGTCTGATTGGATACTAATTGGACAGATTGCTCAGGTAGGTCCTCCTAGTCTATAGTTTTGTTAACCCCAAAGTAAATTGTCCAGAGATTGCACAATCACATCGCATAGTGTATGGGCATCTTTATATAAGTACATAGGAGGGAGTGGACTGAGACACTCAGCTGTCAGACCCCATTTCTGCATAGTGGCTGTTTTGGAGTGTTTCTGCTCAACACACATAGGGCAGCCCATTCACTTAATTGGGCAGCCCTATGCATGACAAATGTCCCAAAATAGCTCCAAAACTTTTTGTTAGAGTGGAGCGTGACACAGTTTTTACCATGCTTTTTGTGTGTTTTGCAGCGTGATTGTTGTACGTCAAACGAACGCCTGTTAACTGTACTTGAAGCATGCATTTTCTGTGTGGTATGCCATGCGCTCAGAAACATGAATGCAAATGTAAACAGATAAAGGATAAATACAGCGCTGCTACAAAGATGCTAAAAAAATTATATAAAAAATACAAAAAATACAGTAAGCAGCTAACACACCTCTAAGACAAAAGAAGTAGAAAATTCAGCAAATATATATATAGTGTAGCGCTAAGTGTATGAGTAGGTCAAGGTGAGACGTTAAAATCGAGCCATCTAGCAATGGCCAGAAAACAAACAAAAAATTAATTAAGTGAATTGAAAAGAAATATGATTGCACAAATACAAAATCATATTAAAACATAATGGGATACACCTGTGAAACAAGTGAAAACAAAACACAATATGAATCACTTAAATAAAGTCCATGTAAATAGGGTGTGTCCTTGATGGAAATCAAAAAAGAAGCCACCACCAACAGTCTCTGAGGGTAAGTTGATGAGGGCAGCAACAGGGTGTTACTGGTGGATGAAAACAAAGGAACACCAAATCCAATGTGACGTCTGTGTATGTGTCAGAACCACCACCATAACATCTGAGGAGGCTTACCGGACATAGAGGACTTAAAAAGACATACGTCTTGTAAGTCACAGAAAGCTTGTTTAGCCACCGGGGCTAGCAGGGTAAAAACATCAGGTATCCAAAACTTCAATAGGGAAGGAAGATCTGTAGGCAACTTCAACCGTCCAGAGGTATCAGCAGACCATCCGGATGTATATTTGGAACATTTGCATTTAACTGTGAAAAAATCGCTTTCCCAGTGCTGGCAGGGGTCCTAACACATGGTTGTCAATGCTGCTCAAATATCCTCTACGGGATGGCCTGGTGTATTGTGAAGAAACCAGTATTTGGCAGTCGTGATAATTAAACAACTTAATTTGATTGTATCAGGTGTATTGTTCCAAGTGGCAGGGAGCTCTGGTCCTGAAGTACCTCTCTGTAACAAAGCCAGTTGTGAAATGCCATTTCACAACTGGCTTTGTTACAGAGAGGTACTTCAGGACCAGAGCTCCCTGCCACTTGGAACAATACACCTGATACAATCAAATTAAGTTGTTTAATTATCACGACTGCCAAATACTGGTTTCTTCACAATACACCAGGCCATCCCGTAGAGGATATTTGAGCAGCATTGACAACCATGTGTTAGGACCCCTGCCAGCACTGGGAAAGCGATTTTTTCACAGTTAAATGCAAATGTTCCAAATATACATCCGGATGGTCTGCTGATACCTCTGGACGGTTGAAGTTGCCTACAGATCTTCCTTCCCTATTGAAGTTTTGGATACCTGATGTTTTTACCCTGCTAGCCCCGGTGGCTAAACAAGCTTTCTGTGACTTACAAGACGTATGTCTTTTTAAGTCCTCTATGTCCGGTAAGCCTCCTCAGATGTTATGGTGGTGGTTCTGACACATACACAGACGTCACATTGGATTTGGTGTTCCTTTGTTTTCATCCACCAGTAACACCCTGTTGCTGCCCTCATCAACTTACCCTCAGAGACTGTTGGTGGTGGCTTCTTTTTTGATTTCCATCAAGGACACACCCTATTTACATGGACTTTATTTAAGTGATTCATATTGTGTTTTGTTTTCACTTGTTTCACAGGTGTATCCCATTATGTTTTAATATGATGAATGCAAATGTGAATGGATCCTCATTGTTCTTGTGGAAAAACACTGATTTAACATTCAGGCACCACTCACATCTAGCATACTGGAAGTGCTTGTTTTATTCACGTTACGCAGGGGATTTCAATGAGCTGCCCTACATATGACAAGGTAGCTCATGGGAAATTTTGCCGTGATGCAGTTTGCACGTTTTTTACTGTGCATTTTGCTGATATGTCACTAATTTTTTCACATAGCAACATGTGTGTTTGCTTGTTTGTTTGGGGCACTGAAAGTGCGACTAGTTCATTTTAGGTGTATAAAGATGGTCATACACTCTACAGTCTGATTGTACAATCTCTGTATGATCTCCTTTAGATTTACCAAAATTACATAATAGGAGAACACACCATCTATCCAATCACTTTGTATCCAGTCCTGACATTGCCTGCATTGGAAAAGCAGTAACTGCAGGGTGGCTGTGTAGAAGCAATCTCCTGGAGGGGAGGGCAGGTGCAGGGTGTCTGTTAATGAGGTCAGCTGATTAAGTACTTTCTTCTACCTTACTTCTTTTCCATCCTAAATAGCACATGTCAGGACATGTAATGGAGGAGTTTTATACAGGAGACTAGAGGCTGAGGTAATGCCAGTCCTAAAAGACAGAGAAATCATTTTCTTCTCTGCAAAACAGGTACAGTAAGGGTATATTGGTATATGTAGGGACTGGAATAAAATAAAAAATAAAAATTTAGCCTTTAAGCAGCAAGAATATTTGACACCAGGAAGAAACACTAAAGAAAAGTTAACCACTTCAATACTGGGCACTTTCCCCCCTTCCTGCTCAGGACAATTGTTCAGCTTTCAGAGCTGTCACATTTTAAATGACAATTGCGCGGTCATGCTACACTGTACCCAAACTAAATTTTTATCATTTTCTTCCCACAAATAGAGCTTTCTTTTGGTGGTATTTGATCACCACTGGGGTTTTTATTTGCTAAACAAACTAAAAAATACTGAAATGTTGGAAAAAAGTTTTGCTTATGCTGCGTACACACGACTGGTTTTGCCATCGGAATAAACTCCGAAGGTTTCTCCGACAGAACTCAGAGGGAATTCCATTCAAGCGGTCTTGACTACACACGGTCAAACCAAAGTCCGACCAATGTCTGACCGTCAAGAATGCGGTGACGTACAACACTTACGGCGGGACTAGAAAAAGGAAGTTCAATAGCCGGTAGCCAATAGCTTCCATCTCGTACTTGCTTCAGAGCATGCGCCGTTTTTGGTCCGTCGGAACAGCATACAGACGAGCGGTTTTCCCAGTAGGAATTGGTTCCGTTGGAAATATTTAGAACATGTTCCATTTCTAGGTCTGTCAGAGTTTTCTAAAAAAAAGTCAGATGAGGTATACACACAATCGGAATAGATGATGAAAAGCTTCCGTCGGACGTTTTCTGTCGGACATTCCGCTTGTGTGTACGCGGCTTTAGTTTCTGTTATAAAATGTAGGGCGTGGCCTGGAGCCATTCTAAGATGGACGCTTGAACTCTCAGCTTCTGTTCCATGAGGTAAAGTTAGCTGACTACAGTGCACATGCAGCAAACAAAAGATGAGAAGCACACGTAGGAGTGCTTCTGCAACCTGACACCGCTTTCCCAGAGACCTGGACACTCAGCTAAGCCGCAATATACCGGAGATATTCCGGTCACAGTGTCAGGGAGACACGCTGCCTTCACAGGCCTCTTCCCTCACATTCCCCTCAGACAGCCGAAATCAGCATAGAGACCAGAGCCGCAGCCCCCCTCCTTCACCCAGAATGCAGGCTGACTCAGCAGTAAGTCTAGCCGACCTTCGCACAGTGGCAGCAGACATTAAAAATACATTGTCGGCTGCTATTTCTGTCCTACAATCAGACATTCAGGCGATGAACCTGAGAATAGAGAAGGTTGAAAAAACTCAAGTCCGCCATGACGCCTCACTGTGTCAAGTGCAGCAAGTGACAGAATCTCATGCCGCCCACCTCAGAGACATAAACAGGCATATGGAGGATCTGGACAATCGCGGAAGAAGCCACAACTTAAGGGTAAGAGGCCTCCCTGAATCAATTGACTCTGCCAAGCTCTCCCGCATGGTCACTGCCCTTTTCAATGAGCTTCTAGAAAGACCCCCAGACACCCCTATAGCTATGGAACGCATTCCATAGAGTGCTATGCCCAAGAGGAAGGGATACTGACCCACCCAGGGACATCATTTGCTGCCTGACTGACTTTCTCCTGAAGGAAGAAATCCTCTGCAAAGCTAGAGGCCACATACACTTCTCCTTTCAGGGCTCTGACATTAAATTATTCCAAGACTTAACCCGCATAACTTTGCATAGGAGGAGAGAAGTGAGACCCCTGCTGGATGTACTAAGGGCCAGAAACATAGTATACTGCTGGAAGTTTCCCTTTTGTCTATCGGCTTCCCACAATGGTCATACTGCAATTCTCAGAGTGCCAGAAGACCAGGAACATTTCTGTACCTCGCTCAACCTCCCACTGGTGGACCTGCCTGACTGGTAAAGTGACTTCCATCTCCCTCTACTTCGCAGAGCCACTTCCATGGATGGCATCACTGAAGCGGGAAACTTCAGCATCCGTCGCCGCCACGCACATCCTCCACCCTCACCATTCCAAGCAGTGGGGATCCCGAAAAATGGCAGCCCTACAGCATCCCCAGAGCACCGCAGAGCTCCCCACTCATAAACTAGATTAATTCCCTACCTCTCCAATCACAGTCTAAAACCTGAAGATTGTATGTAAGAGGAAGAAGACAGATATAGATTGCACACTGACTTTTTCACATGAGGTTACCAATGTAAACGACCCTAACTACAGTTTAATTGCCCAATGGTGGCCCTGCTGTTGGCTAAAGAAGAAATGTACATGTACTGTACTGTTCAGGAACATATACGCTCCCTTTCATCCAATAGTCAGAAGGCCAAACAAGCCTTCCACCTACCCCACCACTACGCCACCTGGAGATACGCACCCCCTCAAAACATCATTGAAACAGACATAGAAAAAGAACACAGACAGTTTAAAGTGACTGCCTTTCTCCAACTACACCCCAGGAAGCAGATCTACTGGAAACATCTCAGATGACGATCAAACTTATAAAGTACTCAGCCACCTTAAATTACGTACCCGGGTGACCCCGCCCCCCTTTGACAACATGGGGAAAGCCACAGGGAAGTTCCCCGTGTGTCAGAGGAGGGCAGGGTCACAGGGGGCCCCGCCCTCCGTTATATAAGAAATGTCAGAAGAACCGAAGCGTCACACGGCGGAAGACTCCCACTGAGGCGGATCGTGTGGACGGAGTGGAGAAGAAGCCTGGAGGAAGATGCGGGACGAGAAGAGTGGAGGAAGAAGAAGATGGAGAAGAAGAAGATGAAGAAGATGGAGGAAGAAGAACACCGAAGGAAGACCAGCAGAAAGAAGATGAAAGAAGAAGAAATTAATAAAGGACTTGTCAAAAACCGTCTCTTGTGTTTTTTAACCTTTTTGACACTTTTTTTGTGAAATGGTAAGGGTACATTTGTACCCCATTACCATTTCACACAGAGGGGGCTGGGATCTGGGGGTCCCCTTGTTAAAGGGGGCTCCCAGATTCCGATAAGCCCCCCGCCTGCAGACCCCCACAACCACCGGCCAAGGGTTGTGGGGATGAGGTCCTTCTCCCCATCAACATGGGGACAAGGTGCTTTGGGGGGCTACCTCAAAGCACCCTCCCAATGTTGAGGGCATGTGGCCTAGTACAGTTCAGGAGAGGGGGCGCTCTCTCGTTCCCCTCTCTTTTCCTGCGGCCTGCCTGGTTGCATGTTTGGATAAGGGTCTGGTATGGATTTTTGGGTGACCCCAAACCATTTTTTTTATTTTGGCACTGGGTTCCACTTAAAATCCATACCAGACCTGAAGGGTCTGATATAGATTGTGAGGGGACCCCCACACCATTTAAAAAAAAAAATTGGTGCAGGGTTCCCCTAAATAATCATACCAGACCTGAAGGGCCTGATATGGAATTTAGGGGGACCCCCACGCCATTCTTTTAACATTTTGGTTCGGGGTTCCCCTGTGGGGAAATCCCATGCCATTTTTATCAGTGAACTTTTATGTGTATTGTCGGACCAACAATTCATTAATAGTCTCGAGTAGTTTTAAATGACTTTTTTCCTTTGAAATGTCATTTTGCTGTCAGACTGTTTTAAACACGGGAAACATGCGTCCCTTTACAGGCATACTACAGACACCCCCAGGTATGAAATTTAAAGGAATATTACACTTTTATTGTTTCACTTTAAACATTATTAAAATCACTGCTCCCAAAAAAACGGCCATTTTTAAAACTTCTTTTTGCATTGATACATGTCCCCTGGGGCAGGACCCAGGTCCCCAAACACTTTTTATGACAATAACTTGCATATAAGCCTTTAAAATGAACACTTTTGATTATTCATATTCATGTCCCATAGACTTTAACAGTGTTTGCATGTTCGAACAAATTATTTGCCTGTTCGCAAGTTCTGCTGCGAACCGAACCGGGGGGTGTTCGGCTCATCCCTACACAGGATAATCACGCAAGTCACCTACAATCTGGAAAAAAAACCCTCTCAATTTCTACTACATCACTCACATCTTTCACACCGAACATGTCACAAATCACTTGCGATGCACATGATCAATGCAGCAAAACAGTGCATTCCTACTCACTGGAAATCCCAAACACCCCTCTCCATCAAGGAATGGTTCAACAAAATCAACAGAATCGCTGATATGGAAGAATTAATTCATATAGCAAGAGACTCTCCACACAAATTAAGTATCAAATGGGCATGTTGGACACATTATCGAACAACAACTGAATACTCCCACCTTTTTTCCCCAAATCAGTAAAGACTTGAACTCAAATATCCTGACACTTACCAGTAAAATACATACATAGCTTCAACATCTTTTAACACAAACTCCGAAACTACTGAGTGAATTGACTTACCAGTTGCTCATAACATAACAAGCCTCTTCCTGAGGAGGGAAGCAAGAGAGATACACAGATACTTCCACATCACAACATACTACCCTAATTTCAATACCAATACCATCCCTCCCTCCTCCACTTTTCTCCCTCCTCTCAATATACTCCTCATTTATATAAGCCCATACCATTAACCTCCCTCTCCATTTTAGTAAATACCCATCCCATACTCACTTCCCACAGCCTGCCCCACTTCTCCCCTACCCCCCCCCCTTGACACATATATAACCTGTATTTACTGACTTGAACAGGATGACACCAACTACACAAACCACATATATCCAGTCCTAAGTCCTTACCAAATTGCAAACATAGCTTGAATATCGCATGAACACACTCTAAATAGAGAGGATAACCACAAAACCCCAAGGGGCTATGCATAAACATATACCTCGATCCATAACACTTACACCCCCAAACTCAGATTTTTTCATGAGACAGTACGAGTATAACACAGGACCATCTACAGACCTACAGTCTCAGTAAGACTATAATTGAAATACACAAATTGTCGGTTAAATTATATGGTATTGATATAGATTTACGTGTTAACAATGTAAGATTGTAGGCCTGATTGCTTTTTCCCCCTGTTCATGTTCATATTGTCCATATTCAATATGTATGTTCAATGCCTATTGTAACCTTACTTGTGTGAAAAACAATAAAAACTTTTTTGAAAAAAAATAAATAAATAAAATGTAGTTCTCTCCTTCACTAACAGGCACTGATGAGGCTGCATTTATGGGGACTGATGAGACAGCACTGATGGGCACTGATGAGGAGGCACTAATATGTAGAATTGATGGGCACTAATAGGTGGCACTGATATACAGCACTGATGGGCACCAATAGACAGCACTGATATGTAGCACTGATGGGCAGCACTAATGGGTACTGATTGGTGGCACTGATGGGCATGGAAAGGTGGCACTGATGGGCACTAATAGGCGGCACTGATGGGCACTGACAGGTGGCACTGTCAGCGTGAACCAAGGAAAGCCATTTACTGGCACTTCCTGGTTACACGCTGTGATCAGCTGTGATTGGTCACAACTGATCATGTGGTAAAGAGCCTACGTCAGAGGCTATTTGACATATGTTAGCTATTTTACAGGCATAAATGTTTGCATGCTTAGAAAATGTAATCAAGCATTTTTCATTGCTTAGACTGGGTTCACACTGGTACGACATACACTCTGACTTTGGGAGCACATGTCGCATGGCGTGTGTAAATCAATTATTCATGTGGTAAAGAGCCTACGTCAGAGGCTATTTGACATATGTTAGCTATTTTACAGGCATAAATGTTTGCATGCTTAGAAAATGTAATCAAGCATTTTTCATTGCTAATGCCGCGTACACACGGTCGGACTTTCCGGCATACTTGGTCCGGCACACTTTCAGACGGACTTTGTCCGCCAGGTGCGCCGGACTTTAAAACGGACGGACTTGCCCACACACGCCGGGACTTTCCGGCGGGCTAAGTCTGCCCGTCTTTCCGGCGGACTTTCAGAATGAACGGACTTGCCCACACACGGCCAAGTCCGTTCATTTTGAACGTGACTCAGGTGCGACGGGACTAGCAAAGGATGTCAATCTTGCCTCTTTTATCGGCGAGATTGACACCTTGCGAGCCCCGTTGCGGGTCATACCAGGCCCTTAGGTCTGGTATGGGTTATAAAGGGAAGCCCCTACGCCGAAAAAACGGCGTGGGGTCCCCCCTAAGATCCATACCAGACCCCGATCCGAGCACGCAGCCTGGCCGGTCAGGAAAGGGGGTGGGGACGAGCGAGCGCCCCCCCCCTCCTGAACCGTACCAGGCCGCATGCCCTCAACATGGGGGGGTGGGTGCTTTGGGGGAGGGGGGCGCCCTGAGGGGCCCCCCCACCTCAAAGCACCTTGTCCCCATGTTGATGAGGACAAGGGCCTCTTCCCGACAACCCTGGCCGTTGGTTGTCGGGGTCTGCGGGCGGGGGGCTTATCGGAATCTGGGAGCCCCCTTTAATAAGGGGGCCCCCAGATCCCGACACCCCACCCTATGTGAATGAGTATGGGGTACATGGTCCCCCTACCCCTTCACCTAGGGAAAAATTGTAAGTAATAAAACACACTACACAGGTTTTTAAAATATTTTATTAAACAGCTCCGGGGGTGGGGATCTTCCTCCGGCTTCGGGGGTCCCTCCGCTTCATCTTCTCCCGGCGTCCGGTTGGTTCTTCTCCGCTCTCTTCTCCCGGTGTTCCAGGTCTTCGGCCGGCTCCTCTGCTGTGTTCATGTAGCTCTCTTGCCAGCAGAGGTCCGGACTTCTGAGCTGCTGGGCTTCTTCTCTTCTCTTCTCCAGATGTTGACACGACGCTCTCTCCTGCTGGACTGGTCTCCGAGGGCTGCGTTGTGACTTATATAGGCGGAGACCCCGCCCCCTTTTGATGTCACAGTCCCTGGGCATGCTGGGACTGTGACGTTTTAGGGGGCGTGGTCACTGGGTGATGTTGACCACGCCCCCTAAAACGTCACAGTCCCAGCATGCCCAGGGACTGTGACATCAAAAGGGGGCGGGGTCTCCGCCTATATAAGTCACAACGCAGCCCTCGGAGACCAGTCCAGCCGGAGAGAGCATCGTGTCAACATCTGGAGAAGAGAAGAGAAGAAGCCCAGAAGTCCGGACCTCTGCTGGCAAGAGAGCTACATGAACACAGCAGAGGAGCCGGCCGAAGACCTGGAACACCGGGAGAAGAGAGCGGAGCAGAACCAACCGGACGCCGGGAGAAGATGAAGCGGAGGGACCCCCGAAGCCGGAAGAAGACCCCCGAAGCCGGAGGAAGATCCCCCCCCGGAGCTGTTTAATAAAATATTTTAAAAACCTGTGTAGTGTGTTTTATTACTTACAATTTTTCCCTAGGTGAAGGGGTAGGGGGACCATGTACCCCATACTCATTCACATAGGGTGGGGTGCCGGGATCTGGGAGCCCCCTTATTAAAGGGGGCTCCCAGATTCCGATAAGCCCCCCGCCCGCAGACCCCGACAACCAACGGCCAGGGTTGTCGGGAAGAGGCCCTTGTCCTCATCAACATGGGGACAAGGTGCTTTGAGGTGGGGGGGCCCCGCAGGGCGCCCCCCTCCCCCAAAGCACCCACCCCCCCATGTTGAGGGCATGCGGCTTGGTACGGTTCAGGAGGGGGGGGCACTCGCTCGTCCCCACCCCCTTTCCTGACCGGCCAGGCTGCGTGCTCGGATCGGGGTCTGGTATGGATTTAGGGGGGACCCCACGCCGTTTTTTCGGCGTAGGGGCTTCCCTTTATAATCCATACCAGACCTAAGGGCCTGGTATGCCCCGCGCTCGCCGCAATAGGAAGATTTGTTTTTCCTACTGCAGCGAGCGCGAAATGCAATACCCTGCCCTCGCGTTGTATCTGGTCCGTCGGACCAGCATACACACGAGCGGGCTTTCCGTCGGACCAGCACACACACGAGCGGACTTTCCGCCCGAAACTGAGTCCGACGGAAAGATTTGAAACTTGGTTCAAATCTAGGTCCGGCGGGCTTTTGGGAAGAAGTCCGCCGGAAAAGTCCGCCGCCGCCCACACACGGGCGGATTGTCCGGCACACTCTGGTCCGCCGGACCAAGTATGCCGGAAAGTCCGACCGTGTGTACGCGGCATTAGACTGGGTTCACACTGGTACGACATACACTCTGACTTTGGGAGCACATGTCGCATGACGTGTGTAAATCAATTATTCCCTATGAGAGCCATCTTAACTGGTTTGACACAAGTCGCTCCCACTTTGAAAATTGTTCCTGTACTACTTTGGTTCGACTTTAGTCCGACTTGTGACATCCGACAGTGTGATTACAGCAGCAGTAAAAGGAATTTATGTCACACTGGGATTGTTTTGATTGGTCAAAGCACAAGTCATTCCGATTACATAGGTAATGCACATTATACTTTTTTTAAACTCAAGATTTTATTGCTGATATTTTCCCCATCCCTTGTTTCTCTGTAAGCCAGGGATTTTTTGTAAGCTCAGTTTCCCAATTCCTGTTATGCAGGTTATTATCCCTATATGCATATAGATGATCTATTATAGAGGAGGTGAGCAATAGAATGTGCATTAAAGCACCTGTAGCAAATGCCTGTTTGTATTTAGTAATCTACCTTTCTACAAGCTGCTACATAAAGTCCTAAGAAATGTTTGCAGCATGCCAGGAATGTGTTTTGTCATTTATACAAAATTTTAATCTCTCTTTAATTCAATATACTGCAGAGCTATACATACAAAAATTACTAAAATTATATATTAAAAATTACTCAAATCAAGAGATTTTCGAAAAAGTATGATTGTTTAAATTGACTGTGTAAGGGCAAAGTGACAGCCCCAACAGCAGTTCATGCTCACTTTCCCGTTGTTCCCCCACAGTTCTTTTTCGATACTGGGACTGAAAAGAAATATCTGATAATTCTGGGTATGGGGGCCTAATACTAAGCCCCCTTCCTCCCATGTGACAGTGCTTGTTCTGTGTGATTAGCCTCTCTGGTACCAAGCACTGTTACATGTGGGCAGTTTGAAAGTACAAAAGCTCTGAATCTCAACATGTAGCAAAAGAAAGATAAGAATGATTGTGGTGCTGCCATTTATATGAACTTGTTGCATTGTTCAGCATAGGCAAATTACAAGTTCACATTGTATTATAAAATAATATAAAGTGTATAGTACTAAAGGAAAAATAGCAGACAGTTTTTTTCTGCTATGCCAAAATAAGCTTACAGCAAGTTCAAATGAATGCAGTGAAATTCACTATATAAAGTAACTGCATATGTAGAGAGTGGGCATATCCACACCATAAATCCACAGATTTAGACTAATATAAATCTCACCATCTGAAGACAAATGGTAACATTTGCTTAGCTTTAAACCGTAGCAAAACGTTGCTTTGTCTTATGTGTCAGTAAATAATTACAAGTGCTGGGAAAAGGCAGCAGGCAGTAAAAAGGGATCAAGTGATCAATCTTAATAAAAAGTCCAGTGTGGAAGAGAAGAGGAACTGGAACAATTTAGGGCTAAGCTGATATATCAAAAGTCCAAGGGCAAGTACACTCAGGTGCTTTGCTTGCACAGAAGGTACTGTACATTTTCACTAGACTCTACTGCTTCACATAGCTCCTGGGTATATATATAAAATTGATTGATTTCCATCAGATTCCTTCAGGTACACCTTTAACAGAGTTATCAGTCAAAGCCACAGCATCCCTATAGCAATAAGGCTTTCTCCTGCACAATTATATATACTGGTTTAACCCTTTTGTAACCAGATGTCATTGATGCATAGATGCCATGACTGATTTGCATATCTAAATATTTTGTATACATATTTATATACATATCTGACAGTTAAACTGTTAAGTAGATGGTATTGCAGATGAACGTTGCAATATTTGTCAATGGAGACTTTAGCCTGCATATGCTTATTAATAGGGATGATATCAGCATGTTAGTACAGGAGTCATCCCACCCAGAAGCTGTCAAAGCAGAGACGCAATAATGGGTGGCGGAGACATGCCCCACCCCACAGCTGCACGTATACAAGGGGTATGTGTACATGTGGTTGTGGGGTGAAGAATGCTTCTGCCGCCTATGATTGGCTGCCAAATTTGACAGCTTCCTGACAAGATAGCACAGGCAGAATTGGACATAGTGATCACATGACTGGGAACCACTCAGGATAAGAATGAAAGTAAGCAGTTGTGCAAAGTGTTGCCTGCTTTTTCTGAAAGGGGAAAGCATGCTTTCAAGTATTTTTGGCACTGGGCATTATGCCAGAGAACATTAAAATAGAGACTGCATTCTGGAATTGGTAAAATAACACACACCTAAATATAGTGTTCTCGGCCAGTAGAAAAAAAAAAAACCTGCAGAAAGCATATTACCAGAGCAACTTTGTTCACTGAACATATACCTTTCATTGCACACAATCTATCATGTTGCTTCCTAGCATAAAGTAATCTTGATCGAAAAGTAATTACAAACATCAATCACTCAGTAATCAGAGGAATGATACAGGCCCACTCACCATTGTCTCAGAAAGGTTATTTAACCACTTCAATACCAGGCACTTATACACCTTCCTGCCAAGCCAATTTTCAGCTTTCAGTGCTGTCGCAATTTGAATGACAATTGCACGGTCATGCAACACTGTACCCAAACAAATTTTTTATCATTTTGTTCCCACAAATAGAGCTTTCTTTTGGTGGTATTTGATCACCTCTGCAATTTTTATTTTTTGCGCAACAAATAAAACCGGACCGGAAATTTAGAAAAAAAAAACCTTTTTTCTTTGTTTCTGTTAACTTTTTTTGTAAATAATTACGTTTTCTTCTTCAATGATGGGCACTGATATGGCTGCACTGATGGGCACTGATAAGGCGGCACCGATGGGCACTGATGAGGTGGCACCGATGAGGTGGCACTGATGAGGTGGCACTGATGGGCACTGATGATGGGCACTGATAGGTGGCACTGGTATTCGGCACTGATGGGCACTCATAGGTGGCACTGATGGGGACTCATAGGCGGCACTGATGGGCACTTATATGCGGCACTGATGGGTACTTATGGGTGGCACTGATGGGTACTTATGGGTGGCACTGGTAGGTGGCAAGGATGGGCACTGATGATCACTGATAGGTGGGCACTTATGGGCATGGATGGGCACTGAGAGGTGGCACTGATGGACACTGATGGGTGGCACTGATGACACTGATGGGTGGCATTGCTGGGCATCACTTGTCTGTACTGATCCATAATGTTGCCAGTCAGTGCCCATTTGTGGGCACTGATTGGCATGTATTTGGCATATTTTTGTTATATGTGGATGGCCATGGGGTACATACCTAGCCATCCTCATGCTTCCCTGGTGGTCCTGGCTGCTTCCCAGGTGGTCCAGTGTAGGCATCCGTGGGGGGCTGCACTGATAGATAAACAATCAGTGCAGACGCCCCTGTCAGGAGAGCCACCAATCGGCTCTCCTCTACTCGCATCTGTCAGACGTGAGTGAGGAAAAGCTGATCAACGGCTCTTCCTGTTTACATCATGACGCGCTGACGTCATCTGTGTCCTCTCGTCACGAATGGGTGTATGCAGGCCGGCCAGCGGATTTTATCCTTGTTTATGCTTCTATTCAAGGCATTTATGTAAGTGTAAATCTCTTTTTTAAATAAATTGTGTTTGCTGATTTACACTATGGAGTTCCTATCTTTTATTTCTGTGGGTCCTCCCTGGTAATCATCCTTGCCTATTGGACGGAGCCTTTCCTGCCTTTTCCTCTCCATGGTGAAGTCGGACCAGGACGCTCCCATTGATCGGATATCTTTAGGTGTACAAGCTCTCTTGTAGCTTGCCTCTGGTAAGCGCGCATTGCTTTCAGTGGTGGATTTGTCACTTGGTGTCATCTGAAGAGCTCTTTTTGCAATTATTATCGGATATCAATTGGGTTCTTTTGGGACTTTCTTTTATTTATCACTATTAGTATCAGTTTTATTTTGTCACCCAATTTGGATTATTTAAGATTATCCAATTTTTATATCACTATAGTTATCTTCCTTGGTATATGGGATGTCATTCACTTATGTTTCAATGTTTAACATTTCAATTTCTGATTAGCGCAGTTCAGTTATATATTTTTTTTCTGTTTACATCATGATCAGCCGTGATTGGACACACAGCTGATCACGTGGTAAGGTGTAAGTCAGGATAACTGAACCACCGCCCGGCTGTCATTCTGCTATAGGCCGGGCGGGAAATGGTTAAAGAGTTTGTTACCCCAGCATTTCAAACTCCTGATATGTGCCTGCTGTGCCATGTATGAAAAAGTATCCTGTTCTCTTTTTTTGCTTCCTTTGTGTGAAATCTCTGGTGAACCTGCCTGTCCCTCTGCTTTTCCATTAAAAACTGACCACACTAAGCAGAAGAACACACCATGACCAATTCTCTAGCTGTTCTGGGAACACAGCCTGCTTTCCTCCAATGATCCGGCCTGTTTTGACCCCCCCCTCCACAGCCCTTCACTGTGAAGATCTGTGTGCTGTTACTTCTCCTCCCCCCCAGCTCTTATGCAGCTGAGAACAGAGGGAATGTGTTCACTTGAAAAACGAGGAAAAAGGTATTTTTCTGTTTTTTTTTTTTTTATATCTATATACAAATGTTTGCCTTTCATTTCAATTTTAAAATGAAATGAGTTGTTTTACAAGGTGATTGTTTATAATCACGTTAACTTAAGGGACCTTGTTTTTTTACAGGTCGACTATATAAATCTTCTCCTTAAATTACCTTTAATCTTTCAATTTTAAGGATCAAAGGAATTCAGGCAATTTGCATAGCAAGGTGTAATAAAGATTTGGTTAATATTTCAGTATGGGAAATACAATTTAAACACAAGTAGCCAATACCATTTTAATAGTAAGACATTTTTTTTTATTCATTCCCTCGTTAAAATGTTCATCTCTACCTCATATACCAGATGTAAGGTATAACATTCATTTGATGCTCATGTAATTACTTGCTCAATGAAAGATTTGACTATGCACTGTTATTTCACTTGTGTAACATGACTTTCTTAAAATAAAATAAAAATCTTTTGAAACAAAAAAATGTTCATCTCAGGAATTTGGCATTCCATCTTTCTGTATTGAAATCATCTTTAATTAAAGCAAAACTAATGTCACAGAAATAGATATTTGGCCAGAGACTATTTTCCACTCACAAACTCAATTCTCACAGTCTTACTTACACTTTCTTGTTACAGCAGTTGTGCAAGGTGTCTAAAGACAACTGTTATTCAATAGGGCATTAGAGTTAGACTTGGTTCACTTAGTAATCAGCATTCAGTAAAATAAATGTTCTGACTTACTCCCTCTGCAGTGTAGGTTTGTGTGAGGCTATTTGTGATGAGGGGTGAAGGGGCTAAATGTACCATTTTCACAAATTTCCCAGAAAAAAAATTACAGATAACAATCAACCATGACAGCATTCTCAGCTTTTTCACTGGGTGAATAGTGATGTCCAGGAAAGTCTTCTTTCAGGTTTAGAGAAAGATGAATGTCACACAGCATGACTGGATGAAATGGGGTGGTAAAGTTTGGCATCTGAATCGTTTCTGTAGTAGTAAAGAAAATGTGTGACCTACCATTGTGTATTGCAGAATACCTTTGTCCCTTAACATCCTCTTTAATAACTGTGTTCAAGCTTTTAACACAATAATAGGATGTGCTGATCCGACTGTTGTCCCAGGTTCCAGGAAATCAATGTGGATGACAAATTCTGCATTGGACAAAACCATTGCTAGTTTTACGATGGAAGCCTGTTTTTCTTTTTTTTTCTTTTTTTTGTTAAAAGGTGAATGTATGTGTTGATATTTCATGGACTCATTTTGTTTCAGGTTCAAAATGGTGCAACCACATGTGGTTCATCCAACTTTAACCTGGCCCAACAACAAACTTGTACATTAGGGCAAGGACAAGCCTTGCAAAATGAACAATTAAAGAAGAACACTAATAGCAGGGTGACCTATCTTATAGTGCCTAGTCCCTATCCAAACCACTGGCCAGTGGAAGAACAAGGCATGAAGCCTTTAACCTCTAGTTTGAGCACTTATTCTCGATGTGAGAGTATTTGTATTCAAAGGAAACAGCATGTGTTTTGAATAGATTCTCCTGATGGTAGCATCCATCATACTTGATTTGATTGTAGCCGTATTAGTGCAATTGTGACAGAGAAAATTGAGTACTGTCCGTGATACTTTTTTATTTGCACTAACATACAACTTTTCAGGACAAGCTTTCGGGGTATGTCCCCTTCTTCAATGTCCAAGCAGTACTGATTCACAATTTTTTAAGCAGAATGTCAAAGAAGTAAAAAAAAAAAAGAGTTAGTGAGATAAGACAGAGGGAGAGCTATAGAATGTGGGGGGGGGATACTAGTCACAGAGGGGTCGTAAAACTTTAGCGTGAAAAGTGAAAAGTGTTGATCAATGAGAAGAATTGGTTTAGATTTTCTTCACCTTCAGTCCATATCATGAAGATATCATCAACATAGCGATAATATCTGTATGGCTTTTGTTGTATGCTGTTCAGGAATTTGTCCTCCAGGTCAGCCATAAATAAGTTTGCATATTGGGGTGCCACTTTGCTTCCCATAGCAGTACCCATAAACTGGAGATAGATGTCATTATTGAAAGCGAAGTAGTTGTGTGTAAGAATGAATTTGATGAGCTGTGTCACATCCTCAGCCGTGTATTTGTGGTTTGGTGCGGATGATAAGAATCTGTGACATGCCGCCAACCCATCCTTGTGAGGGATGTTACTGTACAGAGATTCTACATCCACAGTGACTAGAAGTGTATTTGGTGGTAATTGTTGTATATTGTTAAGCTTGTTCAGAAAATCAGTGGTGTCTTGCAGGAAACTCGCAGTGTTCATGACTAAAGGTTTTAACATGTTTTCTACAAGGCCTGAGATATGTTCGGTAAGTGTATTCATACCTGTTATAATGGATCTGCCTGGATTTCCTGGCTTGTGAATCTTGGGCAGCATGTAGAAGTCTCCAATTTCTGGATTATCTGGAATCGCATTGATGAGTTCTGAATGTAGGCAGCTTGGTATTGTCGCAATGAGACCTTTTAATTGCTTAGTAAAATCCTGGGTCGGATCATAATCCAGTTTTTGCCAGCTGTCTCCGGCCCTCTTGTATATATTTGTCTGTATCCATCACAACAACTGCTCCCCCATTATCTGCTGGTTTGATGGTTATGGCCTGATTATTGCACAGATCATGTACAGCTCTCCGCTCCAGTTCTGAAAGATTGTATAATATTTTCTTTTGCTGGGTGGATATCAGGGATGTGACTCACAGCCTGAAGCTGTCAATATAGGTATCCAGTTTGGGGTTGCGTCCTTGTGGAGGTGTCAAGTTGCTGTTTTTTTTTCTTTTTGTCACCTCCTATTGTCCTAGGATTCCTTTCCTTACTGTGAAAATATTCTTTGAGCCTTAGTGTCCTAAAGAATTCCTCCATATCTGACCATACCTGTAAATTATCCAATTTGGTGGTTGGACAGAATGTGAGGCCTTTGGAGAGGACTGTTGTTTCTGGTGTAGAAAGTTGACTATTTGACAAATTTATGATTCCCAGTTCCTCTGTTATGTCCACATTTTCTGTAAAGTCAGCATTTACACAAGGGATACCTTGGAATTCTGGATCGGTTTCCAAGTTGCTGATAGCAGGAGTTATAGAAGTTGTGTTTGTTTTGTGTTGTTTAGGTTGTATCCAAAAGGTCTGCTCTTGGTGTAGCTTTTGGAGTTCGGTTTCCAAGTTGCTGATAGCAGGAGTTATAGAAGTTGTGTTTGTTTTGTGTTGTTTATGTTGTATCCAAAAGTTCTGCTCTTGGTGTAGCTTTTGGAGGTTTTTATGCTTCCTGTTCATGGCAGGTTTTTGCAGTTGTCTTTGTAAGGTTTCGATTTCATTCTTAATTTGGTTGATGCTTGTAGGTTCCAATGGTGTTGAGGTTTCAAACACCAACTGCTTTTGTTTCCGGATTGTTTCCTTTTTACCATAGAGTTTATGAATGAGGTTGTTCCTTAACCTTTCGCTGGTACGTCTGCAGAGTTCTTCTGCATAAGGAGAGTTCAGTGTATTTGCACAAGGATTTTTAATCCGGAGACCCCATGGTATGAGATTACTCTTTTTGCATCTTGAGAGAAAGAAGATGTCGCTGTTGACCTGTGTTTCCTTTGTGATCAGGTTGGTTAACTGCTTCTTTATGCGGCTATATGCAGTATCTTCCATCATACTTGATTTGATTATACTACTTACTACAAAAAACTGTATTATGATCCGACCCAGGATTTTACTAAACAATTAAAAGGTCCCATTGCGACAATACCAAGCCACCTACATTCAGAACTCATCAATGCGATTTCGGATAATCCAGAAATTGGAGACTTCTACATGTTGCCCAAAATTCACAAGCCAGGAAATCCAGGCAGACCCATTATAACAGGGTAGGACCCCACTGCTGCCATTTTATTCATACAGCGCTGTTTTATCCATCTTTTCATGTGAGTGTATTTCTTTTTTAAATAAATTGGTACACATTTTTTACGGAGTTACACTATGTGGCCTTCTTTTGTTTTTTCCTTATTCGTTACTATTTCCTTTCACTGCGAACATCACGCCTGAGGAATATACCGATGTACAGCCCATTCTAGGATTTTCCCACAGTCCCTACAGAAATCCACTATTTGTCTTCTATCCAAGCCCGTTTGACCCGATCGAGCGTATGCTCTTTTAGGTCCAAACGTTCCGTTAAGCCTCTCTAGTATCGGTGGTGGTGTTCCCTTAAACATAGATGTCATGTGCACATCAAATTACACTTATGAAGTCACATTTGTATTGATGATTGTCACTTATCCATAGGAGTCACATATCCACTGAGGACTTTTTATTCTGTTGGATGAATTGTGTTTTTGCGGACAATCTGTTTTTGAGTTCACTTTATGATGCAATGGTCTTTTTAGACTATTTTTATTCATTCTGGTATTAGCGCTACACTTATTTTGTTTTTTGATTTATGCACATATCCTACTGGCTGTGTTAGCTGCTTAGTGTTTAGGGCAGCGCAGAATTATTTGTTTTATTTTGCTCATTATAACAGGTATGAATACACTTGCTGAACATATCTCAGGCCTTGTAGAAAACATGTTAAAACCTTTAGTCATGAACACTGTGAGTTTCCTGCAAGACACCACTGATTTTCTGAACAAGCTTAACAATATACAACAATTACCACCAAATACACTTCTAGTCACTATGGATGTAGAATCTCTGTACAGTAACATCCCTCACAAGGATGGGTTGGCGGCATGTCACAGATTCTTATCATCCCCATCAAACCACAAATACACGGTTGAGGATGTGACACAGCTCATCGAATTCATTCTTACACATAACTACTTCACTTTCAATAATGACATCTATCTTCAGTGTATGGGTACTGCTATGGGAAGCAAAATGGCACCCCAATATGCAAACTTATTTATGGCTGACCTGGAGGACAAATTCCTGAACAGCATACAACAAAAGCCATACAGATATTATCGCTATATTGATGATATCTTCATGATATGGACTGAAGGTGAAGAAAATCTAAACCAATTCTTCTCATTGATCAACACTTATCACCCATCTATCAAACTAAAAATGGACTATTTAAACACACATGTCAACTTCCTGGAGGCTACAGTATACATCAGGGATGACAAGCTTCACACGTCAATATACAGAAAACTGGCTGACCAATGCAGCTATCTTCATAGTTCCAGTTTTCACCCCAACACACTAAACGGGCCATTATACACAGCCAGGCCATCAGATACCACCAAATTTATTCAGACCCAGAAGACAGAGATAAACATCTCAGAACACTGGCAGACTCCTTCCATAAGAAAGGTTACAAAGACAAAACCATCAATAACAGCATAAACACAGCCTTGAAAACCCAAAGAGAAAATCTCCTCCAATACACAGAGAAAAAAAAACAAATAACCGAGCACCTCTAGTCACCAGCACTTGAAGGGATCAAAAAGATAATCAAAGATTTACAACCCATTATAACCGAGGATGAAACTCTGAAAGGAATATTCCAACAACCCTCATTATTGGCTTTCAGACAACCACCCAACCTCAGACACAAACTAATCAGCAGGAAACTTCACTCTGATTATGAAGTCACAAATAATGGAAACAAACCCTGCAATAAAAAACGCTGCAAACTATGCAACCAGATCAATCTATCCAAAAGTGTTACACACACAAATGGGACCTTCAATATCATGGGATCTTACAACTGTACCTCCAGTATTGTTGAGTACATCATCCAATGCAAAAGGTGCAGCAAAGGATCTTATGTTGGTGAAACAGGACAGAAGTTGCAAGCGAGGATGAATTTGCACAGACATACCATCAAAGAACATGAAGAAGACAGTTTATGTGGGACATCATTTCTCACAACTGGACCACACTATAGAAGACCTCAATGTTTTAGTTCTTAAAGGGAATTTCAGAACTATCCAGGAAAGGAAAACGTTTAAACTAAGAATGATACTTCTTTTTGACAAGAAAAATAATGGCCTGAATTTAGATATTGGTTTTCTTACACATTATGCTAAAGTTTTACGACCCCTCTGTGACTAGTATCCCAACCTGCATTCTATAGCTCTCCCTCTGTCTTATCTCACTAACTCTGCTGCTATCTTTTTTACCATTGATTTGTATGTGTTTGGTTTTCTCTCTTTTTTTTCTTCTTTAACATTCTGCTTAAAAATTTGTGAATCAGTACTGCTTGGACCTTGAAGAAGGGGACATACCCCGAAAGCTTGTCCTGAAAAATTGTATGTTAGTGCAAATAAAAAAAGTATCACGGACAGTACTTAATTTTCCCTGATGGTAGCAAAATTCAAGGCAGACAGCAAGTCTAATGAAAGAAAAATGCAGCAAAATGGCCTCTCACTTTTAATGCTGGTCAGCAGTCTGTTCCTGGGAGGTCAGTTGAGAGGTCATGCTACAGAGCACAAGTTCCTTTGTTAAACCAATGCTGTCTCCCTCCATAAGGCAAGTATCAGGCAGGGTCTATATAGTTCTCTTCTGTGCTTTCAGAATTCAGTACAGGCTCTCTAGGCGCTCCCATTCACCATGCAGCTTGTGTCACTTTTCCATTCTGCACTCTATAGCTCTTTCCAGGCTCTGTACACTGTAGCTCTCTCTTTCAGCAAAACACAATAGCCCTGTTCTTTCTGCTCTGTAGCCTCATAGTCTCTTCTCCTCTTCCCAGTGTGGGCTCTCCTCCTCCTTCTTTTCCCAGTAGGCAACAGCTAAATATGGCCACAGGAAGGCAGACAATCTCATTCCTGCTCTCCTATGGTATACAGAAAAATGTATGTCCTTCTGTACTGGGGACACTTCCAGGTGCCCAGGGTGGGACTAAAAATCCAGCTAGGGTTACACACATTTTGCATCCTGTCACTAGGCTGTCAGATGTCTAATCTCTCAGTTTTCATCTTAGTCTGTGGTGCCAATCTAAGCTATCAAATATTGTGCCCTGGAGGTGCCTAGCTGAGTGAACTAATACACAGGACTTTGTGCACATGTGGAAGTACCGTATGCAGATAGTTAACATTAAACTATTTTTAATTAATGTTTAATCAAACTATTGTCCCATGTGATATTTATGTTATGTATTAGCCCTTTAATTCCATTTCATTGTGCCCCTAGCTCTTTTTCTGACTTGCTGCTCTCGTCTCATTTTCTTTCTCTTGTAATACTCACCATTTCCCTCAATAGCCTTTATTTCAGTTCATGCAGTACTAAGCTACTTTCAAAACTTACCCTGTATCCCAAAGGTTTTAGCATGAAAGTGTGGAAGATCAGACACTCTCAGATCCTGATAGCACTCATGTTGGCACCTGTTTTTGAAGTAACCCCTAGCTGTTTTACATCCTGCCCCTTCAGTTTCTGTTTGTGCTAATTATTGTCATTGATCCTCAATTTCCCCTTAAGCTTGCCTCTACTTACCAATCTAGTTTTAACTTGAGTCCCCAAGCTGTTGACTTTGATGGCCACCTTAATCCTAACCAACAAATTCCTGCTGCTTCTGACAATCACCTTTAAGGCAGACTGCAATACACCTGCAAATCAATATGTTCTTTTAGCAGTATTCTATTATTAGCACTATATACTGGATGGTCTAACAACCTGCGCAATGCATCAGATATACTAAGTTACTAGCAAATGTTGTTCACATATAAAGACCTATATTTCACATTAAATCTCATGATTTATTATTGCAATTTTACACCTGACTTTAGAATTAGATTACAGACAGATGGTACGAAACTTCTTAATAAACGTTAACAGAGTAATTTTGTTTACTTGACATCTTCACCTGACAGTACAACGCCCTAGGTAGTAGTTCACAGATTAAGAAGGAATGTGCTGCATGGGTCTTTATTTATCTGGGTCTCTACACAAATGCAAAGAGCCTTAAACAGCATCTATAGTAATAGTAAACATGAAACACAATCACTAGCAAGCAACTAATGTCTACTGCGTGACACTTGCTGTTCTTGCATATTTTTCACAATATAGTATTTTTTTTGTTTTCCTGACATAGGAGAGAGAATAGACCATTGTTCTGCATCACATTGATTCTAAATAGATGAATAGCCGTTGGCTGACTATCAACTGTAACAGAATTATTTTCAGGGTCTTTGTCAAGGATTCCTTAGTGTTAAGATATAGCAGGTTGAAATAACTAATGCCGCGTACACACGGTCGGACTTTCCGGCATACTTGGTCCGGCGGACCAGAGTGTGCCGGACAATCCGCCCATGTGTGGGCGCCGGCGGACTTTTCCGGCGGACTTTTTCCCAAAAGCCCGCCGGACCTAGATTTGAAACAAGTTTTAAATCTTTCCGTCGGACTCAGTTTCGGGCGGAAAGTCCGCTCGTGTGTGTGCTGGTCCGACGGAAAGCCCGCTCGTGTGTATGCTGGTCCGACGGACCAGATACGACATGAGGGCAGGGTATTGCATCTCGCGCTCGCTGCAATAGGAAAAACAAATTTTCCTATTGCGGCGAGCGCGGAGCATACCAGGCCCTTAGGTCTGGTATGGATTATAAAGGGAAGCCCCTACGCCGAAAAAACGGCGTGGGGTCCCCCCTAAAATCCATACCAGACCCCGATCCGAGCACGCAGCCTGGCCGGTCAGGAAAGGGGGTGGGGACGAGCGAGCGCCCCCCCCCCCTCCTGAACCGTACCAGGCCGCATGCCCTCAGATCCCGGCCCCCCACCCTATGTAAATGAGTATGGGGTACATGGTACCCCTACCCCTTCACCTAGGTAAAAAGTGTAAGTAATAAAACACACTACACAGGTTTTTAAAATATTTTATTAAACAGCTCCGGGGGGATCTTCCTCCGGCTTCGGGGGTCTTCTTCCGGCTTCGGGGGTCCCTCCGCTTCATCTTCTCCCGGCGTACGGTTGGTTCTTCTCCGCTCTCTTCTCCCGTTGTTCCAGTTCTTCGGCCGGCTCCTCTGCTGTCTTCAGGTAGCTCTCTTGCCAGCAGAGGTCCGGACTTCTGAGCTTCTGGGCTTCTGGGCTGCTGGGCTTCTTCTCTTCTCTTCTCCAGATGTTGACACGACGCTCTCTCCGGCTGGACTGCTCTCCGAGGGCTGCGTTGTGACTTATATAGGCGGAGACCCCGCCCCCTTTTGATGTCACAGTCCCTGGGCATGCTGGGACTGTGACGTTTTAGGGGGCGTGGTCACTGTGTGATGTTGACCACGCCCCCTAAAACGTCACAGTCCCAGCATGCCCAGGGACTGTGACATCAAAAGGGGGCGGGGTCTCCGCCTATATAAGTCACAACGCAGCCCTCGGAGAGCAGTCCAGCCAGAGAGAGCGTCGTGTCAACATCTGGAGAAGAGAAGAGAAGAAGCCCAGCAGCCCAGAAGCCCAGAAGCTCAGAAGTCCGGACCTCTGCTGGCAAGAGAGCTACCTGAAGACAGCAGAGGAGCCGGCCGAAGAACTGGAACACCGGGAGAAGAGAGCGGAGAAGAACCAACCGGACGCCGGGAGAAGATGAAGCGGAGGGACCCCCGAAGCCGGAAGAAGACCCCCGAAGCCGGAGGAAGATCCCCCCCGGAGCTGTTTAATAAAATATTTTAAAAACCTGTGTAGTGTGTTTTATTACTTATGCCGCGTACACACGGTCGGACTTTTCGTCTACAAAAGTCAGACAGCCTGTCCGACAGACTTCCGGCAGACTTTCGGCGGACTTTCGACGGACTTGCGGCGGACTTTCTAACGAACAGACTTGCCTACACACGATCACACAAAAGTCCGTCGAATTCTTACGTGATGACGTACACCGGACTAAAATAAGGAAGTTCATAGCCAGTAGCCAATAGGTGCCCTAGCGTGGCTTTTTGTCCGTCGGACTAGCACACAGACGAGCGGATTTCGGGGTCCGTCGTAGTTACGAAGTAAAGATTTGAAGCATGTTTCAAATCTAAAGTACGTCGGATTTGAGGCTAAAAAAGTATGTTGAAAGTCCGGAGAAGCCCACACACGATCGGATTACCAGCCAGCTTTAGTCCGTCAGCGTCCGTTGGACTTTTGTAGACGAAAAGTCCGACCGTGTGTACGCGGCATTACACTTTTTACCTAGGTGAAGGGGTAGGGGTACCATGTACCCCATACTCATTCACATAGGGTGGGGGGCCGGGATCTGGGGGCCCCCTTATTAAAGGGGGCTCCCAGATTCCGATAAGCCCCCCGCCCGCAGACCCCGACAGCCAACGGCCAGGGTTGTCGGGAAGAGGCCCTTGTCCTCATCAACATGGGGACAAGGTGCTTTGGGGGGGGCCCGCAGGGCGCCCCCCTCCCCCAAAGCACCCACCCCCCATGTTGAGGGCATGCGGCCTGGTACGGTTCAGGAGGGGGGGGGGCGCTCGCTCGTCCCCACCCCCTTTCCTGACCGGCCAGGCTGCGTGCTCGGATCGGGGTCTGGTATGGATTTTAGGGGGGACCCCACGCCGTTTTTTCGGCGTAGGGGCTTCCCTTTATAATCCATACCAGACCTAAGGGCCTGGTATGCCCCGCAACGGGGCTTGCAAGGTGTCAATCTCGCCGATAAAAGCGGCAAGATTGACATCCTTTGCTAGTCCCGTCGCACCTGAGTCACGTTCAAAATGAACGGACTTGTCCGTGTGTGGGCAAGTCCGTTCATTCTGAAAGTCCGCCGGAACTCCGGCGAAAGTCCGTCGGAAAGACGGGCGGACTTAGCCCGCCGGAAAGTCCCGGCGTGTGTGGGCAAGTCCGTCCGTTTTAAAGTCCGGCGCACCTGGCGGACAAAGTCCGTCGGAAAGTGTGCCGGACCAAGTAGGATAGAAAGTCCGACCGTGTGTATGCGGCATTATACTTTAACTTCACAGTAAAAAATATATTTAGACATCTTAAAAAGGCAATGATGATGTACAAAGTGCAGTGTTTCACTTTATACCATTCAGAAGAGTTAAAGTGATTGTAAACAATCATTTTATAAAGCAACCCATTCAGTTTCAAATATAAATGAAAGTCAAAACATTTGTGTATAGATATTAAATAAAAAATAAATTATAAATACTTTTTTTTTTCCTTTTTATAAGCGATATCATTCCATCTGTTCCTTCTGTTCTCAACTGCATAAGAGCTTGGGGGAGGAGAAGCAAAAGCACACTGAACTTCCCAGTGAAAGGCTGTGTAGGGGTGTGTGTTAGGACAAGTTTGATGATTGGAGGAGAGCAGGCTGAGTTCCCAGTATAGCTAGAGAACTGACCATGGTGAGTTATGCTGGTTAGTGTGGTCAGTTTTTAATAGGGAAGCAGAGGGACTGTCAGGAACACCAGGCAGGGCTGCTGAAAGACATTTCGGGGCCCTGCACAGACTACCTGACAAGACCCCCCCCCCAAGAAAATATTAAAGTTATATTTTACTAAAAATACAATAAAATTCATTAATTCTATCAAAATCATTATTAGCAGACACAAATACAACGTAACTAAAAGAATTTCTGCTAAATCTAAAAGATAAAACTGAGTTAATAAATAAAAATGAAGATAAGATAAACAAAAATGTAAATACAATCAGAGAGACAGAGGGAGAGAACCAAAGTTACAGATATAACCAACTCAGAAGCAGAGCTAACATTAGAGCTAGCATTGGGGGGGGGGGGGTGCACAGGGAAGGGGATTAGTAAGGAACGACTGTCTTTCAATACAATACAAAGAGAACAAGATACTTTTTCATACAAGTACATGGTACAGCATGCACATATCAGGAATATGAAATGCTGGGTTTACATACTCTTACTAATTTACTAATAAATTGTTTATATGCATAAGTGCTCTTTCTACGTTGTTTTTTTTTGCTAAATGCTTCTGTCACGCGTACCCCTAAAGCAGGTGGTCAGACACTATAGCTATCTTCTGTGTTCTTCACCTATAGCAGCCGCCTTTCCCATAAGGCAAACTATATTCTATAGTGCCTGGCCACCTTGCCGGGGCAGGCTTGAACTGAGAAAAGCAAACAGGTACTTGCGATTGCCAGGCAGGCAGAGTGGTTCAATGACAGCCCAGGTACAAGGCAGGCAAGGTTCAGAATAGTCAGAGTCAGATCCATAGTCAAAAGGCAGGCAGAGTTCAGAGAAAAGTCGATATCCAATGCAAGGTTGTCAAAGAGGGAATCCAATCAGCAGATCAGGGAAAACAGGGAGCTTGGAGCACATGTAATAAATGCAATATCACAAGCATGAGACTGCAGTCTTTGCTGGCTTATATCAGGTTTGGATTCCACCCAGAGACTGGGTGGTTGGCTACATCAATCACCTGGCAGGTGGACAGACAGACAAGGAGAATGCCGCAGCCAAACCCAAGATGCCAACTAGAGTTGGGCAAACAGTTTGGCCTGAGCATGAGTTCGGGCTGAACATTGGCTGTTCTCCCATTCGACAAACACACGAATTATCAGAGCGTTCAACCATTTGTTCGGCCTGCTAAATGACCACAATGCACTGCACAGTGCATTGGAAGCCCTGATTGGCTGAAGCAATGAAAGCTTTGCCCAATCAGGGCACAGAGCACTGTCAGAGCCATGATAGGAGAAAGTAATGATGACTCTTTCCAATCATGGCTCATTGCTCTTAGTCCCGCTCCACACTATAAAAATATTCTCCCCAAAGCGGCCATTTGCTGTGTGATATTGGTGTGGAGAGGGATAGAACAGGGCTCTGTTCAGTGCTGCTAGTGAGTAATGCTGTGTACACACGATCGCACATTCCGACAACAAAATCCATGTTTTTTCCAATGGATGTTGGCTCAAACTTGTCTTGCATACACACGATCACACAAATCTTGTCAGAAATTCCGAACGTCAAGAACGCGGTGACGTACAACACATGCGACGAGCAGAGAAAAATGAAGTTCAATAGCCAGTGCGTCTCTTTTGCTGTATTCCACACACGTGGAACTTTGTGTATCAGAATTGTGTACACACGATCAGAATTTATGATAATTGATTTTGTTGTCGGAAAATTTGAGAACCAGATCTCAAATTTTGTGCAACGGAAATTCCGATGGAAAATGTCCGATGGAGCCTACACATGGTCAGAATTTCCAGCGAACATTTTCTGTCGGAAAAACCGACCATGTGTATGAGGCATTAATGTGCAATAGTGTGCTATCGTGCTTCTATTGTCAGTGTAGAGTATCAGTTTAGTGTGAATCTAGTGATAGTTCAGTGTGAGTGTAGAGCGACCAATCATTTTTACTTTAGTGTCAGTTTTGGGAGTGTAGTATGACCATTCATTTTTACTTTAGTGTCAGTCTAATTTGTCAGGGCAGGTTTCCTGCAGTATATATCCGTTCGTTACTGAATGTTTAATGCAGCATATATCAGTGCATTACTGTACATTTAACGCAGTATATATCCAGGCATTACTGCACGTTTAACGCAGTATATATATATATATATATATATATATATATATATATATATATATATATATATCAGTGCGTTACTGCATGTTTAACGCAGTATATATTCTTGCATTACTGGATGTTTAACGCAGTATTTATCAGTTCATTACTGTATGTTTAATGCAGTATATATCCGTGCGTTACTGGATGTTTAACGCAACATATTTGAATGCATTACTGCACGTTTACCACAGTATATTGCAGTGCGTCAGTGCAGTGTTACTGCAGTATATTGCAGTGTGTCGGTGGAGTGTGTCTGTGTAGTGAGTAGTTGAAGTGCACCAAACACCACTTTCCATTGATTAAAGTGCATCCACGTACACATCTTTATTACATTTTGTTAATAAGCAATAAGCGCTCCCCCGATCATGTCTGGGAGGCCAACAAGGAGAAACAGACATTCCCATGGCACTGTGAGGGGGCCAGCAACATATGTGTCCATAGGCAAAGGTGGACATGGTCTGTCCTCAGGTGGGGCATAATTTCCTCTGTTCAGTGATGTTGCCATCCAACTACAGCATGCAGAGGAGGTGGTGGACTGGCTTACTAAGCCATTATCATTCTCTTCATCCTCAGTCGCCAAAGCAGAAAGAACGCTGGTAAACAACAAATTGGCAGTCATGTTCCCCCAGCCACAGCGTATTGTCAAGTTGTCTCCAGTGATAATGAGGATGGAGGGGATGATGCTGATAATGAGGTCACTGACGCAACTTGGGTGCTGGACAGAGCAGGAGAGAAAAGTGAGGGTGAGGCACAACCCAAAAACCCCAAAGAGGAAGCTATCATGGAAGAGTAAAGAGCAGCCACCCTATTCCACAAGATTGCAGAGCTGTTATCTCCTGGCCCACTTCCCACAGCTCAGCTGTTTGGGCTTTTTTTTAGCACATGTGCAGCGGATCACGCTGTTGCAGTTTGCAAACTATGCTTTAAGCACATCAAGCATGGCAAAAACACCAGCAATTTGGGTACCACATACTTGACAAGGCATTTAACCTCCCACCACTCGGCCCAATGGCAAGAGCACCTCAAAGCCACACAAAAGGGACGCAATTCTGCTCCCCTCACTCCTCGCCTTTCTGGTCTACACCCACTATACATCATGACCTCTCAGCAGCCTCCATTGACAGGGATGATAGTATAGCGCAGGGTGCTTGCAGCAAGTCTGCCAGTAGCACACCACCAGCTGTAAACTACAATAGGCAAATTTCTCTGCCCCATCTGCTGCAGTGAAAAAAAAACATATATAGTTACTGCCACCCACACTTTATTTTACCACTCCTGTCTTTCCATCTGGTGGATTCCGCCCCCTTCCATAAATTTGTAGAATGTACTGTACTACAATGGCAGATTCCCAGTCGCTATTTATTTTTATGTAATGCTATTCCAGCTCTCTACCATCACGTGGAAGGCAATGTTGTGGTATCTTTGGGCAAGGCAGTCAGCCGCAAGGTCCATGTTACTGCTGACACATGGTTCAGCAAGCATGGTCAGAGACGATATTTTACGTTCACAGCACACTGAGTAACTCTGCTTGCAACTCAGAAGAATGCAGGACAGGGCTCAGTGCTGCAGTTTGTTGTGCCGCCACATCTCCATACAGATAGTGGCAATGAAGCAGGACTTGTCATCCCCCCCATCTTCTCCTTCTCCTCCATGCCCTCCTCTGCTAAATTGTCCCATGAACTACAAGTACCCCATAAGCTTTCAAGGGGCTATTCAATGAGTCACTCTGAAAGGTGTCATGCAGTGCTTCAGCTGGACAGGAACCATGCCAGAGCAAGCAGAGATTCTGGCAACTTTGCAGCGGCAGGCCCAGAGGTGGTTCACCCCACGCCAGCTGAAGCCAGGAATGGGGGTGTGCGATAATGGCACAAACCTCCTGTCCACCTATAGTCAAGTAAAGTTGACACATGTGCCAATCCTATACCCACAGTTTAACCAGAGGAATGTGAAAAACCCCAGCAAAGCATGATCCAATTTGCTTTCAGCAAGGGAAAAAAAATCCTTCCTGATCTCCCGAGAGGAAATCGGATATTTGCTGCATCAACTTTACCTATAAAGGTTATTACCTACTGTAGTTAATCAATGCTTGGAGCGAGGGATGTGTCTCCGATAAAATTGCCCCGTCTATTTATTTTTGCTTTAAATGTCAATGTTCACATATACATATTCTATGTTTTGACCACAAGGTGGCACTGCTGTTGCAGCACTTACTGTCTTTTTTCAACACAGGATTTCACTATACTTCTTACATCAAGAATCAGTGTTCTTCTGGTGAGTCCTTCCGGGTCTCACACCTAATCTGCCTGGCACACAAAGCCGCCTGGATTTGGTAATCTTCGGCGGCTTTTGAAGACTGGCCGTTCAGACGGCTCGCTGTCCGTCCAGCCGCCATCTTGCTTTTCCGGCGTGCATGCGCTGTACACCGGTGAAGCCAGTGTGCTGGTGGGACGTGGGTGCAGGCCGTCATTCCACCGTGCTTGCCTGATGGGGGCGTTGCACGCTCGGCTCAGGAAGCCGATGATGCAATGGCCCTGCACCTCCCACCTAGATCTCGGTCGCAGCTGATATCAATCGGCTGCGTCCGTGATTGGTGGGGAGGCATTATAACTAATAGGCTCTGGTCAGCACAGATCGACACTCACTATTGGGTTGAGTGCTGGAATGTGCTCCCATATGATTGCCTGTCTTGTTTAAGGTATGTTTTTATCTATCTTTCTGGGTCTCCTCCTGACTGCACTGCCTGTCCATGGATGTCTTGGATGTCCCCGATCCTCTCCAGCCCTGGCATCAGTATTCAACTCTAGTCTGATTAGTTTTTCTTAAATTGTATATATTTAATAGCTCATTCAAATTTATTTAATCATTCTACCAATCCCAGTCCTGGCATTAGCAATCAACTCTAATCTGATTTTTTTTTCTTAAAGTGCATATATTTAACAGCTTACTTAAATGTATCTATCAAATCCTCCCCTTGATTGCTAATCATATGTACGCCACCTTATGGACATGAATTTTACTGCATGAAAGACAAAAACAGAACATTCCATAGCTCAACTCACCAACCAGTCTGCCAACTGACCAAATAAACCTGTCCAACAGTCTGTGTTAAAAACAGGGGTTTAGTTAGCACACATTTGCAAACGCATGCATAAGCTGCAAGGCCTCTTTTCAGTGGCCATTTATTTCCGAGCCTGTTATATCTACCTGTGAATGAATAAACATTAATTCAACCATTATGAGGTACGATGTTGAAATGCAATATCTTATGCTTGGATATATATCACTTTCGGATAGATTATAACAATCATACATATCAAAAACATCTTTATGGCCTTTACTTGCAGGGCTCTGCCTCTTTTTGACTTCAGTAGTATTGGGTGCTGACTTTTCCCCAGGTCTGTTAGGCCACCTCTCAGCAAATAACTTTATGCTTAAAGGCTAAGCATTATAGACAGGCATATCCGGGACATACTTCCGCTCCATTTTCTTGTTTTTAATATTCTAAGTGGAATGTGTTGCATATGACAGTTTCAGTAATCATGTAAGTACGTGTCTCACATGCATATTTATATCATCAATGTATGTTACTATTTTTCCATGTTCTTGCATATATATATCTAAACTATTTGTTAAAACATTATAGACACATGAATGATTCTCTTACGTACCCTGAAGAAGGAGATGAAAAAACTCAGAAACGCGTAACGCGTTGGGTGAATCATGAGATAATATCATCAATCATTGTACTGACTGTTTCAACTCATATGCATGTCTGTTTAACATTCCGCCATTTTTATTCTGTATTTTTCATTATATGTATTTACCAATAAAACTTTTATATTTTTCTACTTATACGTATTTGAGTGCCTTAAAAGTCCAGTTAGGGGTTAATCCTTTTCTCTGTCTTACTGTAGTTATACTATGTACATTTATGAAAGAATCCAGGCCTTTTTTAAAGCAATCTACTGAGCTGGTCAGAACCACCTCGGGAGGGAGTCTATTCCACATTTTCACAGCTCTTACTGTGAAGAAACCTTTCCGTATTTGGAAATGAAATCTTTTTTCCTCTAGACCTAAAGAGTGTGGCCTTGTCCTCTGTGATGACCTTAAGGTGAATAACTCAACACCACGTTCACTATATGGACCACTGAAGTATTTGTCCATGTTGGTCATATCCCCCTTAATCTCCTCTTCTCAAGAGAGAATAAGTTCAGTTCCTCTGATAGTTCCTCAAAGCTGAGCTCCGCTATGCCTCTTTTCAGTTTGATTGCCCTTCACTGCACTTTCTCCAGTTCCCCGATATCCTTTTTGAGAACTGGTGCCCAAAACTGAACCGCATAGTCCAAATAAGGTCTTACTAATGAATTGTACAGGGGCAAAAAGATATCTCTCTCTTGGGAGTCCATAAATCTCTTAATACAAGAAAGTACTTTGCTTGTTTTGGAAACCACAGCTTGGCATTGCATGCTATTAAGTTTATGATCCACCAAAACCCCCAGATCCTTCTTTACCATTGATTCCCCCAGTTGTACTCCCCCCTAGTATGTATGATGCACGATGCATGCATTTTCTTAGCCCCCAAGTGTATAGCTTTACATTTATCAACATTAAACTTCATTTCCCACATAGTTGCCCAATTAAACAGTGCATTGAGGTCATCTTGTAAGTTGGAGACATCTTGAAAGGATGCTATTTCACTGCATAGCTTGGTGTCATCTGCAAAATACTGAAATGGTACTTTTAATCCCAGTCCCTATATCATTAACCACTTGCCTACAGGGCACCCCCTTCCTGCCCAGGCAATTTTTAAACTTTCAGTGCTGTCGCACTGAATGACAATTGTGCCGTCACGCTACACTGTACCCAGATGAAATTGTAATCATTTTCTTCACACAAATAGAGCTTTCTTTTGGTGGTATTTAATCACTGCTGGGTTTTTTATATCTTACAAAAAAAAGACCAAAAAATATGAAAAACATTCTTTTTACATAGTTTCTTTCAGTAAATTTTCTTCTTCACTGATGGGCGCTGATGAGGCGGTACTGATTGGCACTAACAGGCTGAACTGGTGGGCATTGATGAGGTGGCACTTATGGGCACTGATGAGGCGGCACTTATGGGCACTGATTGGGTGACACTGATGAGGAGGCACTAATATGCCACACTTATGTGCACTGATAGGTGGCACTGATATGTAGCACTGATGAGCACTGATAGGCAGCACTGATGGGCACTGTTAGGTGGCACTGGTAGGCACTGATAGGCAGCACTGGTGGGCACTGATAGGTGGCATGGATAGGTGGTATTGATAGGCACTGATGGGCATTGATGGGTGGCACTGATGGGCATTGATGGACAGCAGTGATGGGCATTGATGGGCAGCACTGATAGACAGCACGGATTGGCATCACTAATGGGCACTGGTGGCATTTGTGGGCAGTGGTGGGCACTGATTGCTGGCAGTGGTGGGCGCTGATTGCTGGCACTGGTGGGCAATCATCACTGGCACTGATTTGTGGCACTGGTGTAGCTATTGTAATCAGGGCATTGATGGTCAGTGCCCTGATTACATGTGTAGATGTCTCCTGTGAGGAGATGCCACTGATCGGCTCTCCTCATCACACACTCTGTCAGTGTGAGGCGAGGAGCGCTGATTACTGGCATCTCCATGTTTCCATGTGACCGGCTGTGACTGGACACAGCCGATCACATGGTTAAAGAGCCACGGACGTGGCTCTTTACAGAGATCGGGGTCGCGCCGTGTCCTAGCAACACGGCGCAGCCATAATCACCCCTGCGGGCATGTGAGAGCGCCTGTTCTGGGACGCCGTCATATGACATTGTCCCAGAACGATAGCCGCACCGCCTGCCATCATTTGACAGTGGGTGGGTGGCAACTAGTTAATAAAGATATTTCTTATAACTATATAACTATGTAACTATATTAGAAAGTGAGAGTCCCAACACTGATCCTTGGGGTACACCACTGATAACCTTAGACCAGGGATCCTCAAACTACGGCCCTCTAGCTGTTGCAGAACTACACATCCCATGAGGCATTGTAAAACTCCGACATTCACAGACATGACTAGGCATGATGGGAATTGTAGTTCCTGAACACCTGGAGGGCCACAATTTGAAGACCCCTGCCTTAGACCATTCAGAGTAAGAATCATTAACCGCTACTCTCTGAATTCTGTCTTATAGACAGTTTTCTATCCATTTACAAACTGATCTTTCCAAGCCTGTAGACTTTTTAATTTACACATTAGCCATGCGTAGGGAACTGTGTCAAATGCTTTTGCAAAATGCAAGTATAATTCCTCCACAGCCACCCCTTTGACTTTGTTTTTTCTTGCCTCCTCATAAAAAGAAATCAGGTATGTTTGACAACTTCTGTCTTTCATGAATCCATGCTGTCCATTTATTAAAATACTTTTTTTCCAGCAAGTACTCATCGATGTGGTCTTTTGTTAAACTCTCCGGTATCTTCCCGACTATAGAAGTTGAACTAATAGGTCTATAGTTATATGGTAAGGACTTTGATCCCATTTTAAATATAGGCACCACATTGTCCCTATGCCAATCCAGTGGTACTATTCCAGTCATTAACCACATGCCGACCGGTAATAGCCGAAAGATGGCTACAGCGCAGTCAGCTTTTTCTGGGAGGGCGTCAATGGACGTCCTCCCAGAACCTTGCTCCCACACGCCCCCTGGGGCATGCACCTGGGAATATTCGTGATTCGTGGTATGGATTTTTGAGGGGACCCCACGCCTTTTTTTTTTTTTTTTTGGCACGGGGTACCCCTTAAAATCCATACCAGACCTGAAGGGTCTGGTATAGATTTTGAGGGGGACCCCATGCCATTTTTAAAAAAAAAATGTGTCCGGGGTTCCCCTTAATATCCATACCAGACCTGAAGGGCCTGGTATGGAATTTTGGGGGGACCCCCCCCACGTCATTTTTTTTAAAATTTTGGTTCGGGTTCCCCTGTGGGGAATTTGCATGCCGTTTTTATCAATGAACTTTTATGTGTATTGTCGGACCGGCAATTCATTAATAGCCGTGAGTAGTTTTAAATGACTTTTTTTCCTTTGAAATGTCATTTTGCTGTCAGACTGTTCTAAACACGGGAAATACGTGCCCCTTTACAGGCATACTATAGACACCCCTCAGGTACGAAATTTAAAGGAATATTACACTTTTATTGTTTCACTTTAAGCATTATTAAAATCACTGCTCCCGAAAAAAATGGCCGTTTTTAAAACTTTTTTTGCATTGATCCATGTCCCCTGGGGCAAGACCCAGGTCCCCAAACACTTTTTATGACAATACCATGCATATTAGCCTTTAAAATTAGCACTTTTGATTTCTCCCATAGACTTTTAAAGGGTGTTCCGCGGCTTTCGAATTTGCCGCGAACACCCCAAATTGTTCACTGTTCGGAGAACTGGCGAACAGCCGATGTTCGAGTCGAACATGAGTTCAACTCGAACTCGAAGCTCATCCCTACTCAGCAATACTCATCCATCCATCCATACTCAACCATACCCGTCCAGCCATACTCAGCCATACCCAACTCAGCCATACCCACTCAGCAATACTCAGCCATACCCAGCCATCCCATCCATACCCAGCCATACTCAGCCATACCCAGCCACCCCATCCACACTCAGCCATACCCACCCAGCCATTTTCAGCCATCCCATCCATACTCAGCCATACCCAGCCATCCACATTCATGGCTCAACCATGCTTAGCCATCCCCATCCACAGCTTATCCATGCCACATCAGTTCGTATCCATGCCACTACAGTGCCTCAAAGTCTAATAGGTAGTCAAATTAGATTTGAGATGTATGCCCCTAGAACACCTGATGGTGCTCCCTGCATTTTGGGCCTCTGTATGTGACCAGGTTGTGTAAAAGTCTCACACATGTGGTATTGCCGTACTCAGGAGGAGTAGGAGAATCTATTTTGGGGTGTAATTTTTGGTATGTACATGCTATGTGCTAGAAATATTGTATAGATTGACAACTTTGTGTAAAAAAAAATGCATTTTCATTTTCTTTCCATATTTTCCAAAAACTTGTAGAAAAAATGACATGTTCAAAAGACTCACTATGCCTTATAGATTATATGTTGGGATGTTTTCTTTCCAAAATGGGGTCAATTTTTGGGCATTTCCATTGTCCTGGTGCTCCAGGGCCTTCAAAAGTGTAAGAGGTAGTCAAGAAATTAGATGTGTAATTTATGCTCCTAGAACCCCTGATGGTGCTCCCTGCATGTTGGGCCTCTGTATGTGGCCACGGTGTGTAAAAGTCTCACACATGTGGTATCGCAGGAGGAGTAGTAGAATGTATTTTAGGGTGTAATTTGTGGTATGCTGTGTGTGAGAAATAACCTGATAATATGACACTTTTTTGGAAAAAAAAAAGAAAACAAAAATCTTGATTTTGCAAAGAATTGTGGGAAAAAATTACAACTTCAAAAAACTCACCATGCCTCTTTCTAAATACCTTGGAATGTCTCCTTTCCAAAAAGGGGTCATTTGGGGGGTATTTGTACTTTCCTGACTTGTTAAGGTATCAAGAAATTAGCTAGGCCGTCAGTACATCAGGTGTGATCAATTTTCAGTGATTTGCACCATAGCTTGTGGACTCTATAACTTTCACACAGATCAAATAATATACACTACTGTGTAAATGTAGTTTAATGAATTGGAATAATAAAAGTGCAAAAGTGATAAGTCCATAAGTTGGTAAATCAATCTCGGGGCATAAGATTCAGTATGATAATAATCTCTTAATTACACATTCATATTAAGAGATTATTATCATACTGAATCTTATGCCCCGAGATTGATTTACCAATTTATGGACTTATCACTTTTGCACTTTTATTATTCCAATTCATTGAACTACGTTTACACAGTGTTTATATATTTTACTTATTGATTAATTTTTGCACATTACTGCTGTAGCGCGGAATCACTATACGATTGTTATTTATTATGAGTGGATTGTGAAACACTGGAAGGTTCTGCTGCAGACAGCTTTCTTCATTTTATTTGATTGCACTTTATTGCACGGTACGCACTTTGGTTATTCAATCGTTCATTTATTAATTTTCATATTAAGCTTTATATTTTTATTAGAGATCACTCTGAACACATCTTAGTAGCGCAAAGGCTTTCTATACTTAACCACTTCAATACCAGGCACTTAGACACCTTCCCGCCCAGGCCAATTTTCAGCTTTCTGCGCTGTCACAATTTGAATGACAATTGCGCGGTCATGCTACACTGTACCCAAACTAAATTTTTTATCATTTTGTTCCCACAAATAGAGCTTTCTTTTGGTGGTATTTGATCACCTCTGCGGTTTTTATTTTTTGCGCAACAAATAAAAAAAGACCGAAAATTTTGAAAAAAAACACGTTTTTCTTTGTTTCTGTTAAATTTTTTTGTAAATGAGTATGTTTTCTTCTTCAATGACGGGCACTGATATGGCTGCACTGACGGGCACTGATACGGCGGCACTGATGGGCACCGATGAGGTGGCACCAATGAGGTGGCACTGATGAGGTGGCACTGACGGGCACTGATGATGGGCACTGATAGGAGGCCCTGATGCGCACTGATAGGTGGCACTAATGGGCACTGATAGTTGGCACTGGTAGGTGGCACTGATGGGCACTGATAGGTGGCACCGATGGGCACTGATAGGCGGCACTGATGGGCACTCGTAGGTGGCATTGATGGGCACTCGTAGGTGGCATTGATGGGTAGTTATGGGTGGCACTGATAGTTGGCACAGATGGGCACGGATGGGCACTGATAGGTGGGCACAGATGGGCACAGATGGGCACTGACAGGTGGCACCGATGGACACTGATGGGTGGCACTGATGATACTGATTGATGGCAGTGATGCCCCTAAGTGTGGCATTGCTGGGCATCACTGCAACATAATTGTGCCAATCAGTGCCCATTTGTGGGCACTGATTGGCACAGATTTGGCACTGACTGGGCACATGTGGATGGCCATGGGGTACATACCTGGCCATCCACATGTTTCCCTTCCCTGGTGGTCCTAGTGGCGATCCCTGGTGGTCCAGTGTGGTGATCTGCGGGGGGGCTGCGCTGATAAACAATCAGCGCAGACCCCCCCTGCCAGGAGAGCCGCCGATCGGCTCTCCTCTACTTGCGTCTGTCAGACGCGAGTGAGGAAGAGTCGATCAACGGCTCTTCCTATTGACAGCGTGATCAGCCGTGATTGGACACGGCTGATCACGTGGTAAAGAGCCTCCGCCGGAGGCTCTTTACCAAGATCGGTGTAGCAGTGTGTCAGACTGACACACCGATCCACCGATCGCCGCGATGCGCGCCCCTGCGGGCGCGCGGCGGCATGTTATCCTGAAGGACGTCATATGACGCCCAGTCAGGATAACTGAACCACCGCCCGGCCGTCAATCCGCTATAGGCCAGGCGGGAAGTGGTTAAATAATTTACACTGATTTGGATTATTTTGACCAAAGATATGTAGCAGTATAAAATTTGCCCAAAATTTATGAAGAAAAATTCTTAATTTGCAAAATTTCATAACAGAAACAAAGAAAAATGTATTTTTTTTACTGAATTTTCAGTCTCTTTTCATTTATAGTGCAAAAAAAAGCAGTGATTAAATACCACCAAAAGAAAGCTCTATTTGTGTGACAAAAAGGACAAAAATTTCATATGGGTACAGTGTTGAATGACTGAGTAATTGTGTGAGAGCACTGAAAACTGAAAATTGGTCTGGTTAGGAAGGGGGTTTAAGTGCCCAGTTGTCAAGTGGTTAAAGAGTCAGTAAAAATTAGAAAAAATGGCTTTGAAATGACAGAGCTCAATTCTTTTAGGATCCATGGGTGGATGCCATCTGGTATAGGTGTTTTATCCACCTTTATTCTGTCTAAATATTTAATCATTACATTCATACAAAAATATGTTATAATATAAAGGCATATTAGGGCCCCTCCTTAAGTTCTGTTTTTCTTGTGACATGAATTAATCCTTTCTGACATAGGAGAGTTGATTTACTAAAGCGGGAGAGTTCAAAATCTGGTGCAGCTCTGCATAGAAGATTCCAGGTTTTTTGTCAAAGCTTAATTGAACAACCTGAATTTAGAAGCTTATTGGCTAACATGCACAGCTGCACCAGATTTTGCACTCTCCAGTTTTAGTAAATCAACCCCAGGGAGTCGTTACACGG
Source organism: Lithobates septentrionalis (assembly GCA_037952835.1). NCBI lineage: Eukaryota > Metazoa > Chordata > Amphibia > Anura > Ranidae > Lithobates > Lithobates septentrionalis. The sequence goes on from JBBDGP010000707.1 coordinate 1,121,137, forward strand.
GTACAGAGCAGGTGCTTGTAGGCTAAGTTAGCAGAGCATTATAAGCCCAGGGCAGCAGTTTGCTGACATGGCTTTCACAATCCCTATTTACAAGGGGAATAGACAAAAGGAGTTTGCTTTTCAAATTGACCTGCCAAGTTGCAAATAATTGTTTTCCTCTTGACAGTGTGAGACTTTCCCCCTATACAAGACTAGTGAATCTGTCACTAAAGGTATCATAGCTAGGAGAATGCCATGTGTAGAACAGAGATTTGTTTCTGTCATTTATACTCTGAGTGCGCTCAACCGTTCCTCGGTATGTGGCGGTTTATCATTGCTGAGACTGATCTTGTTGTCTCCTGTGGGTCTTGTGAGTGGCTGAGGTGCCCTGGATTCCTTATTGCTTAAGCAATGTTGACCTCTTATGATTTAGAGGTCTACTCTTCTGGTAAGGAGTTTGTGCACCTGGTGTTTAGGGGGACACTGATTAGGCACTCTGAAATTGAACTGGAATTTGTTGGAGCATAGCACTTTTAATGGACATTTGTTTTTGTACTTTATATCTGGAAAATGACTGAAGCATGGCACTTTTAGTCACATCTTGTTGCACTAGATATTTGTGAATGTATTCTTGCACTTTTTGCACATATAGTTGATGCTTTTATTGCACTAACCTCATTTTAAATTATGTATTTATTTTTGGTATTTAAAGGGATAGTGCACCTGTTTTATAACTATGTGCCCTATTGTAGCCTTGTGCTATCATATACAGTGACTGAAAAGTAGGACATTCATAGTCTAATGTTTTCTTTGTCAAGTATTTTTATAAGATAGCTTTGCATTTGTGGATTGTGAAATCATTAAGGAGATAACAATTTTAGCCGCATCCTAGAAAGTACTTACTATAAAGATGATCCAGCCCGTAACTGGCTTCTTTCTTTGACTAAAAGGCTTACTCATAGAGTGGAGTGGTACAAAAGGGGGAAAGAAACTTAGATGTAAATTAAAATATCATCCAAGCTGTTAGAATGCTATTTATATAGACACGATGTAGGTAAAACAACCATTCTCTTATATTATACTGTGATTAGTAATTCTGCCTCTGGGTGGAGGTAGTATTTTTAGTGTTTGTATAATGTAATATTCTTCCTAGTTGAACTATATAGTTATGATGCAATTTCATGTCTCTGTGTTTCTAACAAAACAAGAAGGGCTCAGCCATGTGTCTAGCAACATCTTGACCGTAAAGAGAATTATCTGCAGCAGGCATTTGGTCCAGCTGCGGCCGAATTAATGCAAATACAGCTAAGAGTTACAGCAAAACAGTATGTGAAAAAAGAAAAAGGTCAGAAAGCATATATGATGGCTACCAACAGTTTTTTATTAAAAGTTGTTTTTTTTTTGCTTATCTAACAAATAGAGCGGTTGATTGAACCTGCCCCATTTTTTATTAAATATACAGTGTGGACAGAAAGTATTCAGACCCCCTTAAATTTTTCACTCTTTGTTATATTGCAGCCATTTGCTAAAATCATTTTATTTCTCATTAATATACACACAGCACCCCATATTGACAGAAAAACACAAAATTGTTGACATTTTTGCAGATTTATTAAAAAACAAAAAACTGAAATATCACATGGTCCTAAGTATTCAGACCCTTTGCTGTGACAAACATATATTTAACTCAGGTGCTGTCCATTTCTTCTGATCATCCTTGAGATGGTTCTACACCTTCATTTGAGTCCAGCTGTGTTGGACTTGATTAGAAAAGCCACACAGCTGTCTATATAAGACCTTACAGCTCACAGTGCATGTCAGAGCAAATAAGAATCATGAGGTCAAAGGAACTGCCTGAAGAGCTCAGAGACAGAATTGTGGCAAGGCAAAGATCTGGCCAAGGTTAACAAAAATGTCTGCTGCACTTAAGGTTCCTAAGAGCACAGTGGCCTCCATAATCCTTAAATGGAAGACGTTTGGGACAATGAGAACCCTTCCTAGAGCTGGCTGTCCAGCCAAACTGAGCTATCGGGGGAGAAGAGCCTTGGTGAGAAAGGTAAAGAAGGACCCAAATATCACTGTGGCTGAGCTCCAGAGATGCAGTCGGGAGATGAGAGAAAGTTGTAGAAAGTCAACCATCACTGAAGCCCTCCACCAGTCAGGGATTTATGGCAGAGTGGCCCGACGGAAGCCTTTCCTCAGTGCAAGACACATGAAAGCCTGCATGGAGTTTGCTAAAAAAAACACATGAAAGACTCCAAGATGGTGAGAAATAAGATTCTTTGGTCTGATGAGACCAAGATAGAACTTGGCCTTAAATCTAAGTGGTATGTATGGAGAAAACCTGGCACTGCTCATCACCTGTCCAATACAGTCCCAACAGAGAAGCATGTTGGTGGCAGCATCATGCTATGGGGGTGTTTTTCAGTTGCAGGGACAGGACGACTGGTTGCAATCAAGGGAAAGATGAATGCGGCTAAGCACAGGGATATCCTGGGCGAAAACCTGCTCATTTTGAGTCTGTTGGAACTCTGTCCAAGTGGAACTGGTCTAAGTGGTGAGTTAAATCCAGAGGGGGGCCTTGAGTGGAGAGTGGACTGTCTTGCTTTTTGATTGCTGGGTTTCATTTTTTAGCTTTTCAATCACCTTTTTCTGACACTTTGTTAAGAGCTCTTTTTTTTATTTGCTTCCTTTAGACTACAAATTAAGGGGAGTAGTTAATTGCTCACAGGTGCTTGAGGCCTATATAACTATGTGTAGAACTCATATTGAGCCTGCTCATTTTGAGTCTGTTGGAACTCTGTCCAAGTGGAACTGGTCTAAGTGTGAGTTAAAACCAGAGGGGGGACCTGGAGTGGAGAGTGGACATGTCTTGCTTTTTGATTGCTGGGTTGCATTTTTTAGCTTTTCAATCACCTTTTTCTGACACTTTGTAAATAGCTCTTTTGTTTTGTTTGCTTCCTTCAGACTACTAATTAAGGGGAGTGGTGAATTGCTCACAGGTGCTTGAGGCCTATATAACCTTGTGTAGAACTCATGTTGAGCCTGCTCATTTTGAGTCTGTTGGAACTCTGTCCAAGTGGAACTGGTCTAAGTGGTGAGGTAAAACCAGAGGGGGAACCTTGAGTGGAGAGTGAACAAGTCTTGCTTTTTGATTGCTGGGTTGCATGTTTTAGCTTTTCAATCACCTTTTTCTGACACATTGTAAATAGCTCTTTTTTTTTCTTTACTTCCTTCAGACTACTAATTAAGGGGAGTGGTTAATTGCTCACAGGTGCTTGAGGCCTATATAACTATGTGTAGAACTCATATTGAGCCTGCTCATTTTGAGTCTGTTGGAACTCTGTCCAAGTGGAACTGGTCTAAGTGGTGAGGTAAAACCAGAGGGGGAACCTTGAGTGGAGAGTGAACAAGTCTTGCTTTTTGATTGCTGGGTTGCATTTTTTAGCTTTTCAATCACCTTTTTCTGACACATTGTAAATAACTCTTTTTTTTTCTTTACTTCCTTCAGACTACTAATTAAGGGGAGTGGTTAATTGCTCCCATGTGCTTGAGGCCTATATAACCTTGTGTAGAACTCATATTGAGCCTGCTCATTTTGAGTCTGTTGGAACTCTGTCCAAGTATAACTGGTCTAAGTGGTGAGTTAAAACCAGAGGGGGGACCTTGAGTGGAGAGTGAACAAGTCTTGCTTTTTGATTGCTGGGTTGCATTTTTTTAGCTTTTCAATCACCTTTTTCTGACACTTTGTAAACAGCTCTTTTTTTTCTTTGCTTCCTTCAGACTACTAATTAAGGGGAGTGGTTAATTGCTCACAGGTCCTTGAGGCCTACATAACCTTGTGTAGAACTCATATTGAGCCTGCTCATTTTGAGTCTGTTGGAACTCTGTCCAAGTGGAACTGTTCTAAGTGGTGAGTTAAAATCAGAGGGGGGACCTTGAGTGGAGAGTGAACAAGTCTTGCTTTTTGATTGCTGGGTTGCATTTTTTAGCTTTTCAATCACCTTTTTCTGACACATTGTAAATAGCTCTTTTTTTTTCTTTGCTTCCTTTAGACTACTAATTAAAGGGAGTGGTTAATTGCTTGCAGGTGCTTGAGGCCTACATAACCTTGTGTAGAACTCATATTGAGCCTGCTCATTTTGAGTCTGTTGGAACTCTGTCCAAGTGGAACTGGTCTAAGTGGTGAGTTAAAACCAGAGGGCGGACCTTGAGTGGAGAGTGAACAAGTCTTGCTTTTTGATTGCTGGGTTGCATCTTTTAGCTTTTCAAGCACCTTTTTCTGACACTTTGTAAAAAGCTCTATTTTTTTCTTTGCTTCCTTCAGACTACTAATTAAGGGGAGTGGTTAATTGCTCACAGGTGCTTGAGGCCTATATAACCTTGTGTAGAACTCATATTGAGCCTGCTCATTTTGAGTCTGTTGGAACTCTGTCCAAGTATAACTGGTCTAAGTGGTGAGTTAAAACCAGAGGGGGGACCTTGAGTGCAGAGTGAATAAGTCTTGCTTTTTGATTGCTGGGTTGCATTTTTTTAGCTTTTCAATCACCTTTTTCTGACACTTTGTAAACAGCTCTTTTTTTCTTTGCTTCCTTCAGACTACTAATTAAGGGGAGTGGTTAATTGCTCACAGGTGCTTGAGGCCTACATAACCTTGTGTAGAACTCATATTGAGCCTGCTCATTTTGAGTCTGTTGGAACTCTGTCCAAGTGGAACTGGTCTAAGTGGTGAGTTAAAACCAGAGGGGGAACCTTGAGTGGAGAGTGAACAAGTCTTGCTTTTTGATTGCTGGGTTGCATTTTTTAGCTTTTCAATCACCTTTTTCTGACACTTTTTAAACAGCTCTTTTTTTTTCTTTGCTTCCTTCAGACTACTAATTAAGGGGAGTGGTTAACTGCTCACAGGTGCTTGAGGCCTATATAACCTTGTGTAGAACTCATATTGAGCCTGCTCATTTTGATTCTGTTGGAACTCTGTCCAAGTGGAACTGGTCTAAGTGGTGAGTTAAAACCAGAGGGGGGACCTTGAGTGGAGAGTGAATGAAAAAAGGGGCACAATATGGGTCCACTTTCTTGAGGTTGTGGCCTCCCCACCACATTTAGATTATTTAATTTAACAGCTTTAGTTATAGGTAATTTAGGGCGGCTGCCCCTTTAATGAAGCTGAGGTAAGGTACCTGGGAAGAACCAATCAGAGCTCATGGAAAGTGCTGGAAGTAGGGATAGGCTATAAAAGGTCAGCAGGAAAGAGGCTTTTCCTCTTTCCCACTGGACCAAAAAGGAAATTGAAGCTCACAAGTAATGCTCTCTCTTACCCCACTTATAATGGAGTCCCTGGTGATGCAGCTCCTTGAGAAAGCTGGCAGTGCAGGAGGGGAGACATGGCTGAGGTGCTGTCTGGCACTGTCCTCACAGGAAGAAAGCTTACAGCCTGAAGAGGGAGGTGGAGGCTGCTCAGCAGTGGGCGGTATGCAGGCGTATCCACAAGACGCGGGGCGGAGACAGCAGGTGCCATCACTGAGAGAGAGAGGGAGGAGGAGCGCGCCTCTGGAGAGAAGCATAGAAGCTCCGGAGGTTACCGAAGAGACTCGGGAACAGCTGAGAGGGACACAGGAGGATGACGGCGGCGTGTCATCTCGGAGCCGCCGGAACACAAAGAAGAGGCGGACTTGTTCACAGTCTCCAGCAGGAAGAAGAGGACAGCGGGGACAGTCCCAGCAGCTCACAAGTGACTCTAGGGGAAGGCAGCACACCATACAGTCTCCTTGTCAACAAACAGCTGAAGCAATGCAGCAAGGCACTCGGTGCGCAGAGGTGCCTGGGCAGTTACAGGTCGGGCAGGCTGCTCAAGTCCAAAACCCTGAAGTGCTGCTGGAGGCTGAGGTACAGCAAAATATGGTACAACCTCCAGCAGCTGGTGAGTTAGAACAATTAAATGTATTATCTGGTTTAGTGGGATCTCTGTCCTCCCTTGTTCAATCACTGTTTCATAAAATCTCAGTTCCTGCTGTTTCTCCTATTCTGTCTTCTATGCCTGTTAACCCTCAAACTGCTGTACTTTCTACTTCTCCTGTCAGTTTAGCACAGCACAGTTCTATGACTGATTTTAGCATTGGTATGCAGAATGTAAATGTAGTCCCTGAGCCATTGCACACAGCTGCGCCTGTCCAGGTTAATGTCCCTGAGTCCTGCATGAAAGATGCTATGCCCTGCAAGATGTCTCCTTTGGGGTATCATTTGAGCATAGTAGTTAAAGAAAAAATTTGGAAGGGAGAGTACTTAGATATTCTTTCTCTCCTGCCGGCTCATAAAGAGTTTATGGTCAGAACAGAAAAGAGGGGAGAAGAGAGGTGCGAGGATGACAGGCGTAGGCCGGTGGCCAGGTCATTCAATAATTGGTTGCAAGCTTATTGCATTTATTCTGGCATAATGGCTGAAAAGCACCCAGAATTGTGCGGGGGCCTTTTTCAGCATTTTGACCATATCCTAGAGGCTTATAAGAATTTTGGTGGCCTAGGCTGGTTTTATTATGACGAGTCTTTCCGTCAGAAATTGTCCATACACCCATCACTTAGGTGGGGAATGAAGGACGTGGGGCTTTGGCTCAATTTAATACTACCCCAGAAGCAGGTAGTTCCTAAACAGCCCACGGCTAACCCTTCCAATACAGCTTTTAGGAAAGGATGTTGTTTTGCATTCAATGATGGCCAATGTCGCTGGAATGCAGCGTGCAGGTATAAACATGAATGTTCTTTTTGTGCTGGAGCGCATCCAGCAGCAAAGTGTTTTAAAAGGATTGCGGCGGTGGGTTCTGGTCCAGCACAAAGGGATATTTTTTCTAAAAGCCTGCACGCCTGTGAGGCTGGAAAGAATGTGCCAGTGGCTGGACAGATACCCAAACAAGGTGACAGCGGGTTTGCTCATTGAAGGATTTTCCAACGGTTTTCCCTTACTTTCATTTTTGGTAAAGAACTTGCGAAAGGGCGAATTGTGGGGCCTTTTTGAACATCCGCCTTTTAGTAATTTCCGTATTTCCCCATTAGGAGTGGTTCCTAAGCGGGAACCTAACGCATTCCGCATCATACACCATTTGTCTTTCCTGAAAGGGGAGTCATTGAATGATGATATTGATGGGAGTTTGTGTTCGGTTTCGTACGCGACATTTGAAGACGCAGTTCGGAAAATTAGATCATTTGGCCCTGGAGCATTGTTGGCAAAAGCCGACAAAAAATCAACTTTTCGCCTCCTGCCTATTTCCCCATCAGCTTTTAATTCCTTAGGTTTTTTCTTCGAAGGTCAATATTTCTTTGACAAATGTCTCCCAATGGGATGTTCGCTGTCATGTTCTTATTTTGAGGCGTTTTCCACGTTTTTGCATTGGTGTCTTTGTGTTCAATCGGGTATGGATAGTGTAGTTCACTATCTTGATGAATTTTTATTTGTCGGGCCAGCTGACTCTTCAAGTTGCTTGGAGTTGTTATTGTCATTTCAGACTATGTCTCGAGATTTTGGTGTGCCTTTAGCGGATGAAAAGACTTGCTTGCCCAGCACGACAATGGAATTCTTGGGCATCGAAATTGATACGTGTATGATGGAGTTTTGTTTGCCTGAAGTAAAATTGAAGAAATTGAAGTGGCTGATTATGCGGGTATTGAAAAAGAAGAAAGTTCGGTTGAAAGACATGCAATCGCTGTTAGGAATTTTGGCTTTTGCTTGTAGAATTATGCCGGTTGGCAGGATTTTTTCTCGGCGCCTTTATCTGGCAATCTCTGGTATGAAATCCCCTTTGGATCACATTAGATTGACTACCCCTCTTAAAGAAGATTTGATGGTCTGGGCTAGCTTCTTGGAATGTTATAATGGGAGGTACTTTTTCCAATCTGAATTTGTGATAGCCTCAGATTTCCGTTTGTTTACGGATGCGGCAGGATCCAAAGGCTTTGGTGTTATCTGGAGAACACATTGGTGCTGTGCAGTTTGGCCTGAGTTGTCGTTTCAGACAGGTGTCACCCAAAACGTTGTGTTGTTGGAGTTGTTCCCGATTCTGGTGGCCTTGGAGTTATGGGGCCCGAATTTTGCAAATAGGCATATTCTAGTGGAGACTGACAACAAGGGCGTGTTATATGCAGTTAATTGTCTTTTTCTAATTCATTGCTAGTGATCAAAATACTAAGACAAGTGGTCTTTAGATGCCTCAAATTTAATGTTTGGTTAAAAGCTAGGTATACTCCTGGGATCCTGAATAACATTGCTGATTCTTTATCCCGGTTGCAGATGAACCGTTTCCGGAGTTTGCTTCCAGAAGCAGATGTGACAGGCATCCCGTGCCCAGACCACCTGTGTGATGTGATTTGAGTGCTGTAGCAGAAGCTATTCAAGGTTCCTTGGCACCCAAGACTTGGTCCAGTTACTCTGCGTCCTGGGGAAGCTGGTTGTCCTTTGCAAGCGCTGAAGGTTTTAGTTTCAGAGAACCATCTGAAGCAACTGTCTTGGCCTTCTTATCCCAGTTAATACAGCAGCGCTTTTCCTTTAGTTTTGTGTCAAAAACGCTGGCTGGCATTTCATTTTTCTTTAGGCTATTAGGTTTGCAACCTTGCACGTCTTATTTTTCCGTTAAACAGGCACTGAAGGGTTACAGGAGGTTGACTTTTGTTTCAGACAGTAGACGACCTATCTCTTTGGACATCCTTCGTGGCCTTTGTAAGGTTACTACAATAGTTTGCTTCTCTAAGTATGAAGCGCTACTTTTCAAAACGGCTTTCATGTTAGCCTTTTTTAGAGCTTTCCGTATCTCGGAACTAGTACCAGCAAATAAACAAGGGACTTCAAGAATTCGATTTGAGCAAGTAGTGGTTGACCAATTGGGAGTGCATATTTGGCTGCAGCAGTCTAAAACGGATCAATGCGGCAAGGGCAGGTGGGTCAACTTCTGCGTACAAGAGGACGGAATTGTGTGCCCTGTAGAGGCAGTTAAACAATTTATGGGGATTAGACCTTTAGGTAAAGGGTTTTTTCTTATTCATGCTAATTCAATGCCACTTACAAAATTTCAGTTTGATGCAGTTTTTAAGAAATGCTTGGTGCAGTTGGGATTAACCAACTTGAAATTTTCCTCCCACTCATTTAGAATAGGCGCAGCTTCTGTGGCGGCCCGGGTAGGGTTACCAGATTCTGACATTAAAGAAATGGGGAGTTGGAAGTCCCATTGTTTTCGTTTATATGTTAGGCCTAATTTGTTTATTTGAATTTCAGGTTTTCAGCACACAGTTTGGATTCTGGGACACTCTTTTATATACTGAGCACGAAAGAGAGCGTCTCAACGCAGTTACTCAACAAATTTGTCCCTGCAGCCGGACTCTTTTAAGTTATATTGGCAGGGCATAAGAGGCCTTCAGTGGCACCAACTTTATTTTCACCTAACAAGGTTGTGTCAAGTATGGCCCATGCCATCCATTTTGGTTATTCACTTGGGTGGCAATGATTTGGGAAAAGTTAAGACTCTAGATTTGTTGTTCATGATTAAACAGGATCTCCAGTGCTTTTGTGTCACTTCCCCAGGTACAACTTTAGTCTTTTCAGAGATAGTCCCCCGGCTTTCGTGGCTCTCCTCAGATCAGAGGAGGGTCATGGAAAAAATGAGGAAAAGAGTCAATAGGGCTCTTGAAAAATGTATGCCTCTGATTAATGGTTTATCCTATCGGCATGTGGACCTTGAAGGTGGTTACCTGGGTTTGTACAGGCCTGATGGAGTCCATTTATCAGAGGTTGGGCTGGATATATTCAATCTGGGTCTGCAGTACAGTAAAGAAAGTGCCGTGGCCGCGGGGGGGGGGGGGGCCCGGGCTTGATGTTCAAGCTCGCCGTGTGGGCTGTTGTTTTTATTTAAATTCTGCTACTGCTCGAGTTCTAATAACTGAGCAGATGGAAATATGTTTGGATTTATGAAGTTATGATATAATAAAAGAGTTATGAATTATTACATTGTTTAAAACCAATAAAAGGTGTCACGGCCAATTTCTTGCCAAAAAGATGGATGTTTGTGTATTATTTATTTAAATTGTATCTGGGGAAAGTGTTTTGTGGGTGGGTGTGGCCTACAATCTCATGAAAAAGGGGGCGCAATATGGGTCCACTTTCTTGAGGTTGTGGCCTCCCCACCACATTTAGATTATTTAATTTAACAGCTTTAGTTATAGGTAATTTAGGGCGGCTGCCCCTTTAAGGAAGCTGAGGTAAGATACCTGGGAAGAACCAATCAGAGCTCATGGAAAGTGCTGTAAGTAGGGATAGGCTATAAAAGGTCAGCAGGAAAGAGGCTTTCCTCTTTCCCACTGGACCAAGAAGGAAATTGAAGCTCCCTCCCTCCCGCCCCAGTCGCGAACACCTATTATTAGGTAGGGTCACCCCAGATTCTGGGGGGGACTGTTGTTTTTATTTAAATTCTGCTACTGCTCGAGTTCTAATAACTGAGCAGATGGAAATATGTTTTGATTTATGAAGTTATGATATAATAAAAGAGTTATGAATTATTACATTGTTTAAAACCAATAAAAGGTGTCGCGGCCAATTTCTTGCCAAAAAGATGGATGTTTGTGTATTATTTATTTAAATTGTATCTGGGGAAAGTGTTTTGTGGGTGGGTGTGGCCTACAATCTCATAAGTGTTGCTTTTTGATTGCTGGGTTGCATTTTTAGCTTTTCAATCACCTTTTTCTGACACTTTGTACACAGCTCTTTTTTTTTTCTTTGCTTCCCTCAGACTACTAATTAAGGGGAGTGGTTAATTGCTCACAGGTGCTTGAGGCCTATATAACCTTGTGTAGAACTCAGACAGGGGCAAGGCGCAGACATCACGGCTCTTTCCTGAGTGGCTCTGTCACGAGTGATGCGCAGTTTCACCAACGCAGTTATCAATTCTGATCATGCCTTCTCTGCTCTTTTATAGGTAATTGTCTCCTATCCATCTGTACATCTCTACTGAACTGACTTTGCTGTAACATATTTTTGGTAATTGTCTCCTATCCATCTGTACATCTCTACTGAACTGACTTTGCTGTAACATATTTTTGGTAATTGTCTCCTATCCATCTGTACATCTCTACTGAACTGACTTTGCTGTAACATATTTTTGGTAATTGTCTCCTGCTGCCATATCTTTAAACTACTATATTTAATGTTAGCTCTATAACAAACACACTGCAATAGCAATATTACTGGTGACTGATTCTCAACTCCATGTGGCTTGAGTGATCAAGAGAGGCAATTAGCTTTACGACCCTAGCCTGTGTCTGTAGCTGGTCTGGTACTGGCCATCTCCTCCCCATATTCAGGTGTCTCACATCAGACCCAATAATGACCAACTGAGAAATGCATCCCTGCTTAGTCTCCCTATAAATTTATGGCAGCTTATGGGGTGGCGCAGACAGGGGCAAGGCGCAGGCATCATGGCTCTGTCCGGAGTGGCTCTGTCACAAGTGATGTGCAGTTTCACCGACGCAGTTTAACGAAAGCAGGATAACTAAAGCTGGATGATCAACAAGAACTCTGCTCCACACTGCAAGATGACAAGCAAACCAGCTTTTGACATTTATTTTATATTAAGTTAGTTTCCCACTCTCTATCCACTAACATGCTCCTTATTCTCTTCCTTCTCACATTGGTGTCTTCTATCCTCAAATTATTTTTACTCTACCCCTCCTCTCTTCCCTGCAGCATGCACATATCACCCTCCCTCCTACCCTCTCCCTACTATGGCACCCATCATCTCCTGCATTTGCTGCATCCACATGCTGACAAACACCAGGGCCACTAGACACGTGCGCTCATGCACATCCCACTCCCACCTTGCCTTCCTTGCCCTTCTCCTTCTCCTAGTCTCAGGTGACATTTCTCCTAATCCTGGTCCGCCATTTTCCAAATGCAAGCCACATATCCAGTACCCCTCCCCCTCTGGCAACCACCCTAATCCACTCAGTTTAATTTCTATCCCCCTGCTTCCTCAAAGCAGCCCACCAATCTCATGCGCCCTTCGGAATGCCCGCTCCATCTGTAACAAGCTAACATCTGTACTTGACCTCTTCATCTCTCATGGCTTGAACATACTGGCCATAACAGAAACCTGGCTTCAAAATTTTGACTCAGCTTCTCCTGCTGCCCTCTCCCATGGTGGTCTCCATTGGACTCACTCCCCCAGACCCAACAGACAGAAAGGAGGTGGAGTTGGCTTCCTTCTATCACCACAAAGCACCTTCCAAGTCCTTCCTGTCCCTCCCTCTCTATCCCTCTCATCTTTCGAGATGCATTGTATTAGTCTGTTTTCACCCATTTCTCTGAGGATTGCAGCAATTTATCAGCCTCCAGGACCGGTATTGCGCTTTCTTGATGACTTTGCTGCCTGGCTACCCTACTTTCTCTCCTCTGAAATACCCACCATTATTCTTGGTGATGTCAACATTCCTGTCAATGTTAACAGCCCGACTACAGCTAAACGTCTTGACTTAACCTCATCTTTTGACCTAACCCAATGGACACATACTTCCACTCACTCCAATGGTAATACCCTTGACCTTGTATTCTCCCATCTCTGCAACCCTGGCAACCTCACCAACACCCCCTTTCCTCTCTCTGATCACAACCTAATTACTTTCACTGTATCCTTGCCTCCAACCACCCATCCCTCCAAGCAGCAAACAATTACTTGTAGAAACCTTCGCCACTTTTACCCTTCTCTTCTCTATTCTGCTACTGACAACCTATATGACATAACCTCTCCCCTGTCCTGTACTGACCTGGCCACCTCTGTCTACAACAGTTCACTCTCATCATCATTAGATGCACTTGCTCCTCTAACCACACGCAAAATCAGGCCCGACCGTTACAATCCTGGCAAACTGACAACACTAGAAATCTCAAGAGACATTGCCGTGCTCTTGAACGACTGTGGCGTAAAACCAAATGTCTGCAAGACTCCACCCTATATAAATCTGCCCTTCTAAAATACAATTCATGACTCCATGCTGCCAAACAAGCCTACTTTGTCTCTCTTATTAATCCCTTGTCACCCAGTCCCCGTCGGCTCTTCTCAACCTTTAACTCTCTGCTTCGTCCCCCACCCCGTCTATCAACTAACTCACTCACTGCCCAAGAGATTGCCAATCACTTCAAAGACAAGATTGATGCAATTCGTGAGGACATCTCCACTGTGCGTACGTCTTCCCCACCCAACATACCTTGCCTAGCAGCACATTAAACACTCTCCTCTTTTGAATTGGCTACTACTGAAGAGGTTACAAAAAATTTCTCGGATGCCCACCTAACCAATTGTCCCTTGGATCCTGTTCCCTCACAACTACTGTTACCCTCTTCTTCTATCCTATGCTCCCTCACCCACATCTTCAATCTCTCCCTCTCTAGTGGCATCTTCCCCTCCCCTCTAAAACATGCGCAGATCACTCTCATTCTTAAAAAGCCCTCACTGGACCCTACTGACCTGAACAACTTAAGACCCATCTCATTGCTCCCATTCACTTCTAAACTTCTAGAAAACTTAGTCTACAACTGTCTTAGCTCCTACCTCAGTAAAAATAACCTTCTTGACCCCTTACAGTCTGGCTTTCGCTCGCAGCACTCCACGGAAACTGCCTTACTAAAACTCACTAACGATTTACTAACTGCTAAAACCAACAGCCAGTACTCCATACTCCTACTACTTGACCTCTCTGCGGCCTTTGATACTGTTGACCACCCGCTCCTTCTCAATAAACTACATTCCCTTGGCCTCCGAGATTCTGCTCTATCCTGGTTCTCTGCCTATTTATCACAGCGCTCCTTCAGTGTCATCTACAACTCTGTCTCCTCCTCTCCATTGCCCCTTTCTGTGGGGGTCCCCCAAGGCTTGGTTCTTGGACCCCTTCTCTTCTCTATCTACACCTCCTCCCTTGGTCACTTAATAACCGCCCACAGCTTCCAATACCACTTATACGCTGATGACACCCAAATCTATCTGTCTACTCCTCACCTCACTCCTTCAGTCTCCTCTCGCATTACTAACTTACTAACTGACATATCAGCATGGATGTCGCACTACTTCCTTAAACAAAATCTCTCTAAAACTGAGCTATTAATATTCCCCCCCGTGCCCCCCTACATGACTTTTCCATCAAAATCAACAATGCAACCATCAGTCCCTCCCCTCAAGTCAGGGTACTAGGTGTAATCCTAGAGTCTGACTTGTCATTTCAGCCTCAAATCCAATTGTTGTCAAAAGTTTATAGAATTCACCTCTGTAACATCTCTAAAATTCGCCCCTTTTTAACAAATGAAACCACCAAGCTCCTCATTCACTCCCTCGTTTTCTCTCGCCTTGACTATTGCAACTCCCTTCTCATTGGCCTACCTCTCCATAGACTATCCCCTCTTCAGTCTATCATGAATGCTGCTGCCAGACTTATCCACCTTACCAACCTCTCAGTGTCTGCCAACCCTCTACTCCAATCCCTACACTGGCTACCAATCACCCAGCTAATTAAATTCAAAATACTAACCACAACATACAAAGCCATTCACAACTCTGCCCCGAGCTACATCACTAATCTTGTCTCCAAATATAACCCAAATCGACCTCCTCGTTCTTCTCAAGAATTCCTGCTTTCAAGCTCTCTCATCTCCTCCTCCCATGCTCGTCTCCAGGATTTCTCCAGAGCCTCTCCCATCCTCTGGAACTCGCTACCTCCATCTATCTGGCTATCCCCTACTCTTGCTACCTTCAGGCGATCCCTGAAACCTCATCTCTTAAGGAAAGCCTATCACGTCTCCAACTAATCTCCTACCACTTCCACCAGCTCATTCCCCACAGTTAAAACCTTTTGTACCACCTGCCCCACCCTATTAGATTGTAAGCTCTTCTGAACAGGGCCCTCTTAATCCTCTTGTATTTTATTGTATTATAACTGTATTGTCTCCCTTTTATATTGTAAAGTGCTGCGTAAACTGTTGGCGCTATATAAATCCTGTATAATAATAATAATAATATTGAGCCTGCACATGTTGAGTCTGTTGGAACTCTGTCCAAGTGGAACAGTTCTGAGAGGTGTGTTAAAACCAGAGGGAGGACCCTGAGTGGAGAGTGAACAAGTCTTGCTTTTTGATTGCTGGGTTGCATTTTTTACCTTTTCAATCACCTTTTTCTGACACTTTGTAAACAGCTCTTTTTTTGTTTTTCTTTGCTTCCTTCAGACTACTAATTAAGGGGAGTGGTTAATTGCTCACAGGTGCTTGAGGCCTATATAACCTTGTGTAGAACTCATATTGAGCCTGCTCATTTTGAGTCTGTTGGAACTCTGTCCTAGTGGAACTGGTCTAAGTGGTGAGTTAAAGCCAGAGGGGGGACCTTGAGTGGAGAGTGAACAAATCTTGCTTTTTGATTGCTGGGTTGCATTTTTTTAGCTTTTCAATCACCTTTTTCTGACACTTTGTAAACAGTTCTTTTTTTTCTTTGCTTCCTTCAGGCTACTAATTAAGGGGAGTGATTAATTGCTCACAGGTGCTTGAGACCTATATAATCTTGTGTAGAACTCATATTGAGCCTGCTCATTTTGAGGCTGTTGGAACTCTGTCCAAGTGGAACTGGTCTAAGTGGTGAGTTAAAACCAGAGGGGGGACCTTGCGTGGAGATTAGGGATGAGCTTCGAGTTCGAGTTGAACTCATGCTTGACTCGAACATCGGCTGTTCACCAGTTCTCCGAACAGCAAACAATTTGGGGTGTTCGCGGCAAATTCATAAGCCGCGGAACACCCTTTAAAAGTCTATGGGAGAAATCAAAAGTGCTAATTTTAAAGGCTTATATGCATGGTATTGTCATAAAAAGTGTTTGGGGACCTGGGTCCTGCCCCAGGGGACATGGATCAATGCAAAAAAAAGTTTTAAAAACTGACGTTTTTTCGGGAGCAGTGATTTTAATAATGCTTAAAGTGAAACAATAAAAGTGTAATATTCCTTTAAATTTGGTACCTGGGGGGTGTCTATAGTATGCCTGTAAAGGGGTGCATGTTTCCCGTGTTTAGAACAGTCTGACAGCAAAATGTCATTTCAAAGGAAAAAAGTCATTTAAAACTACTCGCGGCTAATAATGAATTGCCAGTCCGACAATACACATAAAAGTTCATTGATAAAAATGGCATGGGAATTCCCCACAGGGGAACCCCAGCCAAAATTTTTAAAAAAATGGCGTAGGATCCCCCTTAAAATCTATATGGATTTTAAGAGGAACCCCGCGCCAAAATTTTTTAAAAAATGGCGTGGGGTCCCCCCAAAAATCCATACCAGACCCTTATCTGAACACACAACCTGGCAGGCTGCAGGAAAAGAGGGGGGGGAAGGTGAGAGCATCCCCCCTCCTGAACCATACCAGGCCACATGCCCTCAACATTGGGAGGGTGCTTTGGGGTAGCCCCCAAAACACCCTGTCCCCATGTTGATGGGGACAAGGGCCTCATCCCCACAACCCTTGCCCGGTGGTTGTGGGGGTGTGCGGGTGGGGGGCTTATCGGAATCTGGAAGCCCCCTTTAACCCCGCCCCCTCTGACATCACGGGGAATGCCACAGGGAAGTCCCCATCAAGTCCCCGTGCGTCACCGGGTGGCCCCGCCCTCCATTATTTAAGAACCGTCAGAAGAGGAGAAGCGTCACACAGCAGGAGCCTCCCATCATGGTGGATGTGGAGCGGCCTGAGAAGAAGGAAAGAAGATGCCGCGGAGGAAGATGCCGGACGAGAACACCGGAAGAAGAACCAGAAGAACCAGAAGAAGAAGAAGATGGAGGAAGAAACCGAAGGAAGAAAGAAGATAGAAGAAAGAAGATAGAAGATAGAAGACCCCCACAACCACTGGGCAAGGGTTGAGGGGATGAGGCCCTTGTCCCCATAAACATGGGGACAAGGTGTTTTGGGGGGCTACCCCAAAGCACCCTCCCAATGTTGAGGGCATGTGGCCTGGTATGGTTCAGGAGGGGGGGCGATCTCTGGTACCCCCCTTTTTCCTGCGGTGTGCCAGGTTGCGTGCTCGGATAAGGGTCTGGTATGGATTTTTGGGGGGGACCCCACGCATTTTTTTTTACATTTTGGCACGGGGTTCCCCTTAAAATCCATACCAGACCTCAAGTGCCTGGTATGGAATTTAGGGGGACCCCCACCTCTTTTTTTTTTTGGTTCGGAGTTCCCCTGTGGGGAATTCCCATGCCGTTTTTATCAATGAACTTGTATGTGTATTGTCGGACTGGGAATTCATTAATAGCCGTGAGTAGTTTTAAATTACTTTTTTTCCTTTGAAATGTCATTTTGCTTTCAGACTGTTCTAAACACGGGAAACATGCGCCCCTTTACAGGCATACTATAGACACTCCCCAGGTACGAAATTTAAAGGAATATTACACTTTTATTTTTTCATTTTAAGCATTATTAAAATCACTGCTCCTGAAAAAACGTCAGTTTTTAAAACTTTTTTTTGCATTGATCCATGTCCCCTGGGACAGGACCCAGGTCCCCAAACACTTTTTATGACAATAACTTGCATATTAACCTTTAAAATTAGCACCTTTGATTATTCATGTTCGTGTCCCATAGACTTTAATGGTGTTCGCGTGTTTGAACAAATATTTTGCCTGTTCGCATGTTCTGGTGCTAACCGAACAGGGGCGTGTTTGGCTCATCCCTGGTGGAGAGTGAACAATTCTTGCTTTTTGATTGCTGGGTTGCATTTTTTAGCTTTTCAATACCCTTTTTCTGACACTTTGTAAACAGCTCTTTTTTTTTTCTTTGCTTCCTTCAGACTACTAATTAAGGGGAGTGGTTAATTGCTCACAGGTGCTTGAGGCCTATATAACCTTGTGTAGAACTCATATTGAGCCTGCTCATTTTGAGTCTGTTGGAACTCTATCCAAGTGGAACTGGTCTAAGTTAAAATCAGAGTTTATAACAGGAGGTTATAACAGGGATCATAGTACCTGTGTAGTGTGAGTACCTGAGTGTTGTCTGAGTAGTGTGTGGATCGTTAGTACTAGTGTATTGTGTACTGTATACTTGTGTATTGCAAGTGCACGTAGGTCTGTGTGTGGTCTGCGAGTGCACGTAGGTCTGCGAGTGCATGTAGGTGCATGTAGGTCTGTTATTGGTCTGCGAGTGCACGCAGATCTGAGAGCGTCCTGCGAGTGCACGTAGGTCTGCGAGTGCATGTTGTTCTGCGAGTGGTCTGTGAGTGCATGTAGTTCTGCGAGTGCACATAGGTCTGCGAATGTTCTGCGATTGCACATAGGTCTGCGAGTGCACATAGTTCTGTGAGTGCACGTAGTTCTGCGAGTGTTCTGTGAGTGCATGTAGGTCTGCGAGTGTTCTGTGAGTGCACGTAGTTCTGTGACTGTTCTGCGAATGCATGTAGGTCTGCGTGCGTAGTTCTGCGAGTGCACGTAGGTCTGCGAGTGTTCTGCGAGTGCACATAGGTTTGTGAGTACCTGTGTATTGTCTTGAGTATTAGTGTCAGGAAGCTAGTTGTTAAGTAAATTGGACAGGGTATAATCCCCAATCCTCATTAAATTTAATAGGTACGATGCCCGGTGGGTGTGGAGAGGCGACTCTTTGTACATCTTGCGGCATGTATGCGTTCCTTGATCATCCGATCGAGGGCGAATACTGCTGTGCAAAATGTAAGCATATTGTTTCCCTGGAAGCTCAGGTTCTGAATCTGGGGAAGCAACTGTCAGCACTGAGAAGTCCCCCCATACTAAAGGAGAGCCAGGAACGTACACGGCAGGTGCCGGCAGGGGCCAGCACAGAGGCGGGTGGAGACAAAGATGCGCAGGCACTAGCAAAGAGCAAATGGGTGACAGTCAGGAAGGGTAGAGGGGGAAGTGCCAGGGAGGCCGATCCAGGGCTGGAGCATCCCAACAAGTATGCTCCATTGAGTGACATCGGTGAAACCAGTCAGGGACCAGCACTGCTGTAGCTGAGGGACTCTCCTAGCTGCCAGGGGAAGAACTCCTCCAGTGAGAGTGGGAGGGAAGCGAAGGGAAAGGAAAGACAGATTCTGGTGGTAGGGGACTCAATTCTTAGAAGGACAGAGAGGGCAATCTGTAACAAAGACCTGAAGCGCTGAACAATATGTTGTCTACCGGGCCCATCGGGTTCGGCACATCACGGATCCGGTGGACAGATTACTGGGAGGGGCTGGGGAAGACCCAGCTGTCAGGGTGCACGTTGGCACCAATGACAAATTCAGAGGCAGATGGAGTGTCCTAAAGAACGATTTTAGGGACTTAGGAGCTAAATTGAGGAAAAGGACCTCCAAGGTAGTATTCTTGGGAATACTACCGGTACATTAAGCCACACCAGAAAGACAGAGGGAGATTAGGGAAGTAAACAAATGGCTGAAGAGCTGGTGTAGTAAGGAGGGGTTTGGGTTCCTGGAGGACTGGGCCGACTTCTCAGTCAATAACCGGTACTATAGAAGGGACAGACTGCACCTAAATGAGGAGGGTGCAGATCAGCTGGGAATGAAGATGGCCAAAAAGTTAGAGGGGTTTTTAAACTAGGTGATGGGGGGAGGGTCCAGAGGTAGAGATAGTCAGCACGGAAAATATTCCAGGGGGCAGTATTGGGGGTATTAGTGGTAGGTTATGTGTGGCGCTAAAAAGAGTTGAAATCTGCATATATAAATGTAGACTCCTAGTGGTAAAAGTGATATACTAAGTGAAGACGGTGTGTGAATAACATACATACAGTGTGTAACCCCTGCAATTGATAATATGTATATCTAGCCAAAACAAAAAGAGTGAGAAGGGAGAAGTAACCACAATATGTAATCTGCAACACAATGAGTTGTCTCTAGAATCTCCTTAAACTAATGGTACAAATATAGCTGCAACCATTTGTACTCTTTTTGTTTTGGCTAGATATGCATATTATCAATTACAGGGGTTACACACTGTATGTATGTTATTCACACACCGTCTTCACTTAGTATATCACTTTTACCACTAGGAGTCTACATTTCTATATGCAGATTTCAACTCTTTTTAGCGCCACACATATTGTTCTTTTCATTTTTCACAATTAGTCTTATTGTTGTGTTGGCTGCTCTCTCTCTCTCTCTTGGAGTTGGAGTGGCATTTACTCATATTTATTAGTGGTAGGTTGACCAAAGCACAAAAACCCAAGGTAAGTATAGTAGCAAGTCCTAGTTGCAATCTCTGAACACCCAATACGAGGACAATATGCGACCGGTCTAAACTATGTGGCATGTTCACCAATGCCAGGAGCATGGCTGACAAGATGGGTGAACTAGAGATACTGTTGTACGAGGAGGATTTGGATTTTGTGGGAATTTCAGAGACCTGGTTCAACAGCTCTCATGACTGGCTGGCAAACATTCAAGGGTATACCCTTTACCGCAAGGATAATGAGGGTAAAAAAAGGGGGAGGGGTATGCCTATATTTCAAGAATAATGTACAAGTGAATGTGAGAGATGACATCACTAAGGGAGCTAGAAAAAATGGAAAAAGATTGCCCCAGGGATTGTATAGGTGGGGGGGGGGGGTAGAAGGGAATAGTGGCTATATGATTGGTATAACACGGGTAACCAAAATAGTAAAAAAAATATTCTTTATTCAAAAAGTTACATGGATTATAGTTAAAAAAACAATAATAGGGGGCGCATGCGCGGCTTCAAGGAAGATGGACGCTTGAATCTGTAGCTCCGCTCCGCTCGGGACTATAACAGCTTCCTGAGGGCCATACACAGCGATAACAACCCCTATTTTAGCACCCCTCATGCCAACAACTCACGGTGCATGCCTTCGAAAAAAAAGAAATCCAGAGGAGCATCTCAAAATACCCTAACCCACTACCTCCTCCGCACGAGGGAACGGCTCAGCATGTCTCAAGATGGCGCCGCCGGGAAAGGAAAACCTCCAGCTCCGGCCTCTCCGCCGCGATCGAGTCCCTCTCCCTCTGCAAACTTGATGGGTGAGTCCCCTACTGCTCTCTCCAAGGCAGATTTGGATGTCAGCCTAGAGGCCATGTATACCAGACTGGCCACAAAATTTCAAACTGAGCTGCATAAGACTTCCCACACATTATCCCAGGAAATCGCGGCCTTAGGCTCACGGACTGAGCTCCTGGAAACAAAACATGACGAGCTTGCTTTAGCATACAACGATCTAAGTCGGGAACATGAATCCCTGACCCTGGCCCTATCAGCTATCCAAACACAAGTCGAGGATCTCGACAACAGAAATAGGCGCAATAATTTGCGTCTGAGAGGCATCCCCGAGACTGAGACAGACCTGATACCAACTGTTATCAGACTTTTCAAATCACTCCTTCCTGACCGGGACTCCGCTGCTTTTAAATGTGACCGTATCCACAGGGCCCTTCGCCCGAAACCCCCAGATGATAAACCCCCCAGGGATATTGTCCTCTGCATGAAGGACTTTCTCATCAAGGAGGAAATTTTAAGAGCGGCCCGGAACAAGCCACGGATAATGCTGGATGACCATCTTATCCAGATCTACCCGGACATTTCCCCGACAACCCTGGACAGAAGAAGAGGCCTGAAAGAAATCACCACTGCACTACAATCTGCTCACATCCGCTATAGGTGGGGATTTCCATTTAAATTGCAAGTCCCTCATAATGGCACCACTCTCTCTGCCACCACCCTACATGAGGGCCATGAAATCCTGGTCAAGCTGGGTCTCCTAGATGCTGCTGCAATCAGACGCCCCCCTTCTACACCTCGTCAAGCGCCAATCTGGCAAACACCACCGCCCAGAAGAGACAGAAGAAGGATTCGATACGACATCGGAGAGAACCCCATCGTTCCACTACGCTGATGAACTGCTGCTTCCCATAAGTTTTGATCACCCTGCACCTAATCTGCTCCGCATTTTTAGTGCGACTGTCACTTGGAGCTGTTCGATGTGTTCCCCTCCCAGCAAGAGAAGTCTTTTTTTTCTCACAGTTTCGCTGGGATCGAGACCTAGTTGTCTCGCAAGTTGCTGTTTTTTGTGTCAGGAAGAGTACCTTTTTTTTTATTTTTTACTCTCCCTGACCCGGGTTGGATGTGGTCCTCCATATCCCTTTTTCATTATTATTTCTGTTATTTTTTTTTTCAGATTTTTTGGTGTCTAAGTAATAACAGCTTCTCTTTTCTAGCTAGTCAGACAATTCACAGCCTGAAGCTTTTTCCCAAACTATGGCTCCTTTATGAAGTTACCAATACTGCTTTTATTGTTTTTCAACCTTCTATGTATGCTTTCAGGGCAAGGGGGTGGCTGGGCGGGGGTGTGGAGGTACTCCTGCTGGATGAGTTGTTTTCTAGTCTAAACTTATGCCGCGTACACACGAGCGGACTTTACGGCGGACTTTGCCCGGCGGATTTTTCGACGTACTTTACAACGGACTTTCTGAATGAACGGACTTGCCTACACACAATCCACCAAAGTCCGTCGAATTCGTACGTGATGACGTACGACCAGACTAAAACAAGGAAGTTCATATCCAGTAGCCAATAGCTGCCCTAGCGTGGCTTTTTAGTCCGTCGAACTAGCATACAGATGGCGGACTTTTCGACCGGACTCAATTTCAACGGATAAATTTTAAACAAGTTTCAAATCTAAGTCCGTCCAACTTTTGAGAAAACAAAGTCCGCTGGAGCCCACACACATCGAATTGTCCAACGAAATCCAGTCCGCCGGGCAAAGTCCGCCGTAAAGTCCGCTCGTGTGTACGCGGCATTACACTATTGCCTCCTAGGAGGGTTTTTTCTTAGCCCTCACACACCAAACAGGATCCAAATTATCAAAAATGGCTATTACTTGTATTTCACATAATGTGAAGGGATTTAATTCCCCTATGAAGAGACGTAAAGCCTTCGATATGTATGGGAAGATCGGTGCTAAGATCCTCCTGTTACAGGAGACGCATTTTGCCCAGTTTTCACACCCTAAATTCTTCCATAGAAACTACCCACAATCGTTCTATTCTCTCTATTCATCCAAAAGCAGGGGTGCCACCATCTTCCTACATGCTTCCCTCCCCATGGAGGTCACACAATGTTTCAAAGACAAGGATAGTAGATTTGTGATTGTAAAAGGGTTTACTACACAATAAGGAAATTACTATTGCCAGCGTTTACGCCCCTAATGATGCTCCCGCCTCCTTTTTTAAAGCATTCTTTGACAAACTGACCTGCTTGAACTCTTCTCATATTATAATAGGAGGAGACTTCAACCTAGTGGCTAACCCCAATCTGGATAGATCCTCTTCCACCAAGATCTCAAAGGCATTCCCCAGGTCTCTCACCCAAGGCCTCTTGGATCACCAGCTTGTTGATACTTGGAGAGCCCACAATATCAGTCACAAGGAGTTCACCTTTTACTCTCATCCCCACAATAGTTACGCTAGGTTAGATTACATATATACCACCCCGATAATACTGGCAAACTCCATTAAAGCAAAGATTTACCCTTGTGTTTGGTCGGACCACCAGATGACCTCTTTTACTACTGAATTTATTGGTTTGGCCCCGACACCATACATTTGGAGATTGAATGAAGCATTGCTGTCAGACATCCTAGTCGAATCTGAAACTGCTAAATCGATAGAGGAGTACTTCTCCCTTAATGCTCTCCCAGACACCCCCCCTCTACTCTATGGACAGCCCATAAAGCCGTCATAAGGGGTAAATTAATCAGCATAGCCTCTTCCCACAATAAGAATCACAAGCAAAGGATTTTGACCCTTACCACTGAACTGGATCGCATATACAAAGATACTAAACGGCTAGACCTAGAATCCACTAGAAAAACAATAGACCAAAAACGCCTTGAACTAGATTCCCTTCTATCCTCTAAAATTGAAAAGGACCTCCGCTGGTCCAAAGCTAAAATTTTATTACATAATAACACCTCCTCCACCTTATTCGCCAGAAAACTAAATCAGTCCACTCGACCCACGCATGTATATAAACTCTCCTCTAGCACAGGCCTACCCACCTCTCATCCCAAGGAAGTACTCCAAATATTCAAACAATTTTATTCCTCCCTACTCTCTCCGAACCCGAATCACCCTTCCCCGGCAGATGACGCATGGTTTCAGGACCTGCACATCCCCTCTCTCTCAACCTCACAAGTTGAGAAGCTCAATGCCCCCGTCACCCCCTCCGAGGTTCTCAGTGTCATTAAAACCCTAAGATCAGGCTCTGCTCCAGGCCCTGATGGCTATTCAGCCATTTATTACAAAAAATTCGCCACCTTACTTTCCCCCAGCCTTGTCCAACTATTTAATTGGATCCTACAAGGAGGTGATTTCCCAGAAGAGATGTTACTGGCAAATATGTCCCTGATCCCCAAACCTAACAAAAATCATTTACTCCCACAAAATTATAGGCCGATTTCAGTCATGAATATTGACGTAAAAATCTTTAGCAGAATCCTTGCAGACAGATTAGCTTTGATAATTTCCACCCTTATCTCACCCTTCCAGTCAGGATTCATCCCACACAGATTCATAACAGATAACATTAGATTAGCCACTAACATTATCCAGGACTCCAATTTAAAATCCCGTAAATTATTTTTACTTAGCCTAGACATACACAAGGCGTTCGATAGCGTTTCCTGGAACTATCTTAATTCACTCCTTCAACGTATGGGATTCCGAGAAGAGTTTCTACAGGGGTTCCGCGCCCTTTATGTAAACCCAAAAACCCGAATTAAAATCCCAGGCTGTAGTTCTGAATTTTTCCCCATAGGTAGAGGCACTCGCCAAGGTTTCCCACTTTCCCCCCTAATCTTTGCCCTTGCCCTGGAACCCCTGGCCATAGCGATTCTGAACAATCAAAACATCTCAGGTTACACCAAGGGCCCCTCAACCTATAAGTTCTGTATGTACGCAGATGACGTCCTTTTGTTTCTAACAAACCCTCACATTTCCCTACCTAACCTACTCCAAACGCTATCATTTTTTGCTGGGATTTCTGGCCTTAAGATCAATGTCTCGAAATCGATCGCCCTCCCACTGGGCTTTTCTCCAACCGAAGTACAACAATTTAAACAGACTTTCCATTTTGTATGGAAGGAATCATGTCTATCATATCTGGGCATCGATCTGGCAGGAGACTTCAGCAAACTCTTTGACTACAATTACCCCCCCATGGTATCTAAATTGAAGAAAACGCTCCATTCCTGGTCTCAGCTTCGTATCTCCTTCTTGGGCAGAATCACAGCCCTTAGAATGGTGATACTTCCCAGATTGTTGTATCTCTTTCGGTCCCTCCCAATCAGAGTGTCTAAATCTTATCTCCTCACCATTCAAGCATGTATGAATAAATTCATTTGGCAAGATAAACCACCTAGATTTGCTAAAGAGGTCCTGTACCGTTCCTCAAGAAGGGGGGGCTTAGGGGTCCCCCGCATTTGGCTTTACTATATTGCTTGCAGATTTGCACAACAAGCCCAGTGGAACATCAGAGATTCCAGGGTCCCTTGGGTGAAGTTCCAACAAGACTCTATCTCCCCATTATATCTACCGGGCCTGATGTGGTCTTCCGGCCCCCTCCTTACAGAAGTCTCTAACAAGAATCTAATAGTCACAGTCAGCTTAGCACTCTGGAACACGTATAAGGAAAAATACCACCTCATCTCCCAACCATCCCTAGGTGCCTCCTATATAGGTGACCCAAGATTCCCAACTGCCTTTTCCCACCCGGAAGTATTTGAAATATGGACCCAACACAACCTGATCACCTTAAATGACTTCTTGGAAAACTCTAAATTCATCTCATTTGCTTCCCTCAAATCCCGTCATCTTATTCCTGATAGGGAATTTTATCACTTCCTCCAGATAAGACATTTCTTTCAACACCACTATCCCACCCCCCTCTCCGATCACTCGACTCTATATGAGGATTTGTGTCATACTGCTCCTCGCCAAAGGGGCCTTATCTCACAGATCCATGGCTCCCTGGTCGCTACGGAAGACTCTCCTCCCCTAAGGTACAGGTCACAATGGGAACAGGACCTAGCACTTGATCAAGACACCATAGACTGGGACAGAGGATGTTTGAACATTTGTAAAAGCTCGAAATCCCTTTCCATAAAATAGCAGCCATTAAACTCACAACGAGATGGTATTATACCCCTACACGCCTTCAAAAATCTACCCGCAGTCATCTCCCCACTGCTTCAGGGGCTGCACCCAATTAGGCACCTACCTACACACCTTCTGGGAATGTGAAAAATTACAACCCACCTGGAATGAGGTTCTTAAATTGATAGACAAATTAGTGGGAAACCCTGTCAATCTCACCTTCCACCATTGCATCCTATTTCAAGATGTTCCTGAAATCACCAAACCCCAGCTGAGGTTAATCCACTCAATATGTATCGCTACGCTTAGGTGTATTGCTCTTCACTGGAAATCTCCTTCAATACCTTTTGCACAAATTATAGCTCGTATAGATTCTATGAAGAAAACTGAAAAAATTTTTCACACCCTTCACGACTCCATACCTATCTTTGATGCTAAATGGAACCCCTGGTTCCTTTTCAGGCTACCAGATTGACCATGTAACATTATACATGACTATGCCTTACCTTATTTCAGACATCTCTGTTTTGTTTTTTTCGGTATATTATTTGTTTTCACCTTTTTCCCTTTTTCTTTTTCTTTATAATTTGCTTTTGGTCCCCTCCCCTCTGGTTTTATTATGTTTATTTCGCTAAATTATGATTTCCTACTAATACCGAATGTAATTCTACTTATTTCCATTATGATATATGATGCACTTAGACTTCTCTGTGAAGGTACATTCTGGATTTGATCTCTTATGTCTATCATATTTCACTGTAGGATATTGTTATGTACATGTTTTCTTTTCAATTATCTCAATAAAAACCTTTTGAAAACAAAAAAAAAACAATAATAAACAGCTCATACAAATAATTTCCTATATTATGTTGTCAAGGGCTCCAAGATAAAGAAACACATACAAACATGATGTAATAGAAACCCAACATGTTTCGGATTATTATGGGTACAATTCCTTCTTCAAGGATTTCCTGTGAGGATATATTGTATGATCTAAAAAGATGCATAAATAGAACATACCAATCATTATTACAAGGATAAATAAAAATATATATGAAATAAGGTATAGATAGTGGGGGTGGGAGCTTGGGAGGAGAGAAAAGGGAAACAGTTGATAATAGTAAAAAGACTTACTGGTTCATAAAGCAGTAACCGTATCCTAGACAGATAATAGTTTGATGGTTTATCGAGTGACACTCCAAGTTCCAATCTCCATAATACCAGTCAAAAATGTCTTTTGAAAAATAGAGCGATGTATGGGCCCATATATTTAGATCCACGAATTATAAATTACCGTATTTATCGGCGTATAACACGCGCCGGCGTATAACACGCACCCCAAGTTTAGGAGAGAATTTTAAGGAAAAAAAACTTTTAGGAGGGAAGTTTAAGGAAAAAAACCTTACATTAAAATGCCCATCAATGCAGCCTTATCTGTCCATCTGCAGCCTTGTCAGTGTCAGTGCAGCCTTGCCCCAGTGCAGCCTTGTCAGTGCAGCATTGTCAGTGCAGCTTTGTCAGTGCAGCTTTGTCAGTGCAGCTTTGTCAGTGCAGCTTTGTCAGTGCAGCCTTGTCAGTGCAGCCTTGTCAGTGCAGCATTTTGTCAGTGCAGCCTTGTCAGTGCAGCATTTTGTCAGTGCAGCCTTGTCAGTGCAGCCTTGTCAGTGCAGCTTTGCCCCAGTGCAGCTTTGCCCCAGTGCAGCCTTGTCAGTGCAGCTTTGCCACAGTGCAGCCTTGCCCCAGTGCAGCTTCGTTAGTGCAGGTTTGCCCCAGTCCAGCCATGTCAGTGCAGCTTTGTGCACTCGGTGTAGATTCAAAAAATGGCGCCAAGACTGCAGGAAGCCGAGATACACATACCCGAGTGTTCTCGGCTTTTTTCGGCGCCGCCGTCACGCCCAGTCCCGCCCCTGGACCTGTGTTATGTCCATCATAGGGCGGGACTGGGCGTGACTGTGAGCGGCGCCGAAAAAAGCCGAGAACACTCGGGTATGTGTATCTCGGATCCGTTAGGAGGGAAGTTTAAGGAAAAAAAACTTACATTAAAATGCCCATCAATGCAGCCTTATCTGTCCATCTGCAGCCTTTTCAGTGTCAGTGCAGCCTTGCCCCAGTGCAGCCTTGTCAGTGCAGCCTTGTCAGTGCAGCTTTGTCAGTGCAGCTTTGTCAGTGCAGCTTTGTCAGTGCAGCCTTGTCAGTGCAGCATTTTGTCAGTGCAGCCTTGTCAGTGCAGCATTTTGTTAGTGCAGCCTTGTCAGTGCAGCCTTGTCAGTGCAGCCTTGTCAGTGCAGCTTTGCCCCAGTGCAGCTTTGCCCCAGTGCAGCCTTGTCAGTGCAGCCTTGTCAGTGCAGCTTTGCCACAGTGCAGCCTTGCCCCAGTGCAGCTTCGTTAGTGCAGGTTTGCCCCAGTCCAGCCATGTCAGTGCAGCTTTGTGCACTCGGTGTAGATTCAAAAAATGGCGCCAAGACTGCAGGGAGCCGAGATACACATACCCGAGTGTTCTCGGCTTTTTTCGGCGCCGCCGTCATGCCCAGTCCCGCCCCTGGACCTGTATTATGTCCATCATAGGGCGGGACTGGGCGTGACTGTGAGCGGCGCCGAAAAAAGCTGAGAACACTCGGGTATGTGTATCTCGGATCCGTTAGGAGGGAAGTTTAAGGAAAAAAAACTTACATTAAAATGCCCATCAATGCAGCCTTATCTGTCCATCTGCAGCCTTTTCAGTGTCAGTGCAGCCTTGCCCCAGTGCAGCCTTGTCAGTGCAGCCTTGTCAGTGCAGCTTTGTCAGTGCAGCTTTGTCAGTGCAGCTTTGTCAGTGCAGCCTTGTCAGTGCAGCATTTTGTCAGTGCAGCCTTGTCAGTGCAGCATTTTGTTAGTGCAGCCTTGTCAGTGCAGCCTTGTCAGTGCAGCCTTGTCAGTGCAGCTTTGCCCCAGTGCAGCTTTGCCCCAGTGCAGCCTTGTCAGTGCAGCCTTGTCAGTGCAGCTTTGCCCCAGTGCAGCCTTGCCCCAGTGCAGCTTCGTTAGTGCAGGTTTGCCCCAGTCCAGCCATGTCAGTGCAGCTTTGTGCACTCGGTGTAGATTCAAAAAATGGCGCCGAGACTGCAGGGAGCCGAGATACACATACCCGAGTGTTCTCGGCTTTTTTCGGCGCCGCCGTCACGCCCATTCCCGCCCCTGGACCTGTGTTATGTCCATCATAGGGCGGGACTGGGCGTGACTGTGAGCGGCGCCGAAAAAAGCCGAGAACACTCGGGTATGTGTATCTCGGATCCGACAAGAGCCGAGATACACATACCCGAGTGTTCTCGGCTTTTTTCGGCGCCGCTCACAGTCACGCCCAGTCTCGCCCTATGATGGACATAACACAGGTCCAGGGGCGGGACTGGGCGTGACGGCGGCGCTGAAAAAAGCCGAGAACACTCGGGTATGTGTATCTCGGCTCCCTGCAGTCTCGGCGCCATTTTTGAATCTACCCACGGCTGTGTATGTCGGCGGCGACCGCGGCAATTGCGGCGATCGCTCCAATGACACAGAAATCGGCGGGGATCGGCCTATAACACGCACCCACGATTTTCCCCTGATTTTCAGGGGAAAAAAGTGTGTGTTATATGCCGATAAATACGGTATATATAGTTCCTCCAGTGTGTCTAAATAGAGTTAAGCATCGCATCAAGAACACGTTGGATATGTCAGGCCAAAGAGTCCACAAGGAACAGCAAAAAGGAGAGAGGTGCAGGTCCCTAAATGTAAATATGCAATATAGTATAAGTATAAAATCAATGTGTACAATTAATAAAGATGACAATATATAGAGTCATAAAAGGAAGGAGGGAGTTTTTTTTGTTTTTGTATATATATGGTCATGTGCTCAGTGGGACGACCATTAAATACGGGAGATTACAAAGAAATACATGCTAAATTTACATATCCAAGTTGCTGGAGAGGATAATATAGGGGTCATAGAAAAATATAGTAAGATATACCAAAACAAGTAAAGTAGAAAATAACTTGAGTGGAAACACTGTATAAGATCCAACAGAGACTAATGCAGTGAAATATATAGTGCAGCTAAAGGCTGCATATACAGATTATACCGCTTGGATGTCCATAACATTAATGGTTAATTATGAAGATTGAGTAAAGCCCACAAGTGCAAAATGACAAAGTCAGGCAACGAAGCCAAATTGGCAAAGTCGGGCAGCAAGGCCAGTACTTACTGAATAGTTGGATCTGCAGTGAAGTCTCCCTATTCTTGGATGTGAAGTCTAGGTGTGCAACAAAGAAATGTTGCCACCTGGAGATTTAAATAGCAGCTTGTTGGGGAAAATCCCACCTATAAGGGGAGGGGAATGCCAAACATGTTGGTGATTAGTTTGGGGCCAGACCGAACTCAGTGGCACATCTCCAACAGCTGACCGAAGTGTCAGCAAGGAGATAAAATTCACTGAGTACTGTTCCCCCGGAGCGCGGTGGCGTCCGGCGTCACTGCGTCATAGGGCGCGATGACGTCAGACATTGGAGCGCCGGCAACACGGAGAAGAGGGCATGACCCAAGCTGGCCCAAAAAGCAGCCGTATCACGCATGCGCGAACGGCGAACAAGATCGGACCGCAAGGAGCCCATGGTAAGGTCCCAAACCGGAAGGAGTGGGGCCTACCCGTGCCGGGGGACATCAAAGAGGCACTGGATACACATCCGACGGGATGTCAGATGATGGATTCTTATGCCGCATACACACGAGCGGACATTACGGCGGACTTTGCGCGGCGGACTGGATTTCGTCGGACAATTCGATGTGTGTGGGCTCCAGCGGACTTTGTTTTCTCAAAAGTTGGACGGAATTAGATTTAAAACTTGTTTTAAATGTATCCGTTGAAATCGAGTCCGGTCGAAAAGTCCGCCGTCTGTATGCTAGTTCGACGGACAAAAAGCCACGCTAGGGCAGCTATTGGCTACTGGCTATGAACTTCCTTGTTTTAGTCCGGTCGTACGTCATCACGTACGAATTCGACGGACTTTGGTGGATTGTGTGTAGGCAAGTCCATTCATTCACAAAGTCCGTCGGAAAGTACGTTGAAAAGTCCGCCGGGCAAAGTCCGCCGTAATGTCCGCTCGTGTGTACGCGGCATTACTGTTGGAAAGACAAAAATAATGACCTAGTATAGGAAATTGTAAGTAGGGGTGGAGCTAAAAGAACAAAAAACAAAAACAAGATTATACAATCACAATGCATTGATGTATTAAATGCAAGCCACATGGGTTGTACAGCATAGGTGCCGTAGGTAAAACTCACATAACATACATGTTGTATTATAATAATAATTTCAACATTGGAAATGAGCAAACAATACAGAACAAAAAGTGCACAGTCATTAATGAAAATGTGAAAATGTACATAACTCCAAATCATCTGTATAGCAATAAAGTAATAGGTATTGATGAAAATATGGAATATCCCTAACTATAACTCATCTATGTGGCAACAAGATGGAAGATGTTAGTAAGGATATGGAGTATACATAGCTACAGGTCATCTTCATACCCCCCTGATGTGAAGCCCTGTAAAAAAGGTTTGAAACTTAATATGTTGTTCAGGCCTGGAGGTGAGGTGGCATTTAAATTCGAAATCCGCCTCATTTCCCGTTGGAGGAGTAATTTGTTAAGATCTCCTCCTCTGGGAGTTTGATGGAGACGGTCCAGTACTAAAATTGATACCTTCGGAAAACGTTCACTATGGACTAATACTTCATGGCGACCCCAAGGAAAATCTGGGTTTTTTGTTTTCATGGCTGCTATGTGACGATATAGGCACTTGCACAGTTTTTGGATGGTTTTCCCCACATAATAACAGCCACATTTGCATTGTAGTAAATACACTACAAATGTGGTCTGGCAGTTGGCGTAATGTTTGGGGGAGAAAATCCATCCATTGGGGAGACGTGGATTATTGTCTATGTTGATGTACCGGCAATAGCCACATGAGCCACAAGGAAAGGTGCCAAGAGTATTACAGGGGTCACCACGAGTGAGTCCCTTGAATTGGCTTTTGACTAAACGGTCACCGTCTGACGTATTGCATCTGAAGGTGACTAGAGGATTTAGAGAAACAAAGAGGCCCACTGTTGGATCGTTGGTTAGGATGTGCCAATACTTGGTCAGAATTTGTCTTAGTTCTGTATGTTCATTTGAAAAGGTAGTAATTATCCTAGTATAGGAGTCTGTGCTAGGGATAGATTTATTCTGTGGTCGTAAAAGATCTCGCCTATCATGATTGTTTGCTTTGTTAAAGGCTAGTTTTAGACATCTGTGGCTGTAGCCTCTATCTAAGAGGCGATTTTTGAGAGCCCTGGCTTCTCGAAGAAAGTCGTCATTGTTGGAGCAATTACGTTTAATCCTAAGAAATTGACTGAAAGGGATGGAATTGATTAATGGTCTCGGGTGAAAGCTATCAGAATGTAAGATAGTATTACCTGATGTGGGTTTACAATGAAGTTTACAGGCTAATGAATTATTAGAGTCCTTAAATATCTCGAAATCTAGAAATGTTACAGATGTATGATCATACACCCTCGTAAAATTTTAATTAAATTTGTTACAATTCAGAGTGTTTAGAAAAGCATGAAGTGAATCGATCGGTCCCTCCCATAAGAAGAAGATGTCATCAATGTACCTGCGCCACATAGTAATGTGACGCAGGTGCCCATGACTATGCCCTGCACCTGGAGGAAATATTGTCCATGAAAACTGAAAACATTATGTAAAGTATAAAATCTAGTGCCAGCAGTATGAATTCATTGAACGGTTTCTCTAGAGGGGTGGTTTGAGAAAGATTTTTTTGAATACAGGTTAAACCCTTGTTGTGCGGTATGGAGCTGTAGAGTGTTTCTACATCGATGGAGACCAGGATGGTGTGATCAGTCACCTGGACTCCATCGATGATTTGAAGTAGGTGAATCGTGTCTCTTACATATGAAGGTAAAGAAGACACTAGTGGTCTGGGGTGTTCGTCCACTACTTTCAAAAGGTTTTCGGTGATGGATCCATTACCCGACACAATGGGTCTGCCTGGAGGATTAATTTTGTTTTTATGGATCTTGGGGAGATAGTAAAATGTGGGGATGACCGGAAATGAAGTACGAATGAATTTCCATGGTTGGTTGGAAATTATATTGTTGTTAAGTGCTCTGTCTATAAAACTCCTCGTTAAACAGAGTAATTGTTTCAAATTTGATGGGTCTGTACCAATCAGCGTTATTAAGTATTTTCATGCACATTGATATATACTTATCATTGTTCATCAATACAATATTTCCACCCTTCCCTTCACTAAGGGAGCTAGGGAGGAGGTGGAATAGTTATCGGTAGAGCTCCAAAGGGATGAAGCTAAGGGGAAAATAATACTGGGAGTATGCTATAGGCCCCCTAACCTGAGGGAGGAAGTGGAGGCATATCTCCTATCACAATTTGGATTAGCACCAAGGATGGGAAGTGTTATCATAATGGGGTATTTTAATTATCCAGACATAGACTGGGCTGAGGTAACCGTGCATTCATTTAAGGCTCGCCAGTTCCTTAATGACTTGCAGGACAATTTTATGGGTCAGATTGTAGATACACCAACTAGAAATAAAGCATTACTGGATCTACTGATTACCAACAATACAGACCTGATCACGGATGTGGAAATGCGGGGCAATTTAGGTAACAGCGATCACAGGTCAATTTGTTTCAGTATAAATCACACAAATAGGAAACATAAAGGGAATACAAAGACACTGAATTTCAAAAGAGCCAACTTCCCTAAACTACAAACCTTGCTAAAAGGCATAAATTGGGATAAAATATTAGGAACAAAGAACACGGAGGAGAGATGGGTTTGCTTAAAGAGCATATTAAATAAGGGCATTAGCCAATGCATCCCATTGGTAATACATTTAAAAGAGCGAACAAAAGTCCTGGATGGCTTAACTCCAATGTAAAAATGCATATGAAAGCAAAGGAGAAGGCCTTCAAAAAATACAAGGTTGAGGGATCATCATCAGCATTCAGACTTTATAAAGAATGCAACAAGAAATGTAAGGGTGAAATTAGGATGGCTAAGATAGAACATGAAAGACGCATAGCGGAGGAGAGCAAAAAAAATCCCAAGAAATTGTTTAAGTATGTAAACAATAAAAAAGTAGGACAGACCATATTGGAATAGAATGAGGAAGGACATCTGGTTACAAAGGATGGGGAGATGGCGAAGGTATTGAATTTATTCTTCTCCTCAGTCTTCATGAGGGAATCGGGGGGCTTCAGTAACCAAAACTGCAGTGTTTATCCTCATGACACAACACAGGAAGCACCTCCATGGTTAACAGAGGACATAATTAAAATTAGACTTGAGAAACTTAACATTAATAAATCACCGGGACCAGATGACTTGCATCCGAGGTTACTTAGGGAACTCAGTCAAGTGATTGCCAGACCGTTGTTTCTAATTTTTACAGACAGTCTACTGACTGGAATGGTACCAGCTGATTGGAGAAAAGCCAATGTAACACCAATATTTAAAAAGGGCCCAAAATACATCCCTGGGAAGTACAGACCAGTTTGTCTAACATTAATAGTATGTAAACTCTTGGAGGGGATGATAAGGGACTATATACAAGATTTTACTAATGAGAATGGTATCATTAGCAGTAATCAGCATGGATTCATGAAGAATCGTTCTTGCCAAACCAATCTACTAACCTTGTATGAGGAGATGAGTTGCCAGCTAGATACAGGAAGGCCCGTAGACGTGGGGTATCTGGATTTTGCAAAAGCATTTGACACAGTTCCCCATAAACGTTTACTGTACAAAATAAGGTCCGTTGGCATGGACCATAGGGTGAGTACATGGATTGAAAACTGGCTACAAAGGCAAGTTCAGAAGGTGGTGATAAATGGGGAGTACTCGGAATGGTCAGGGGTGGGTAGGGGGGTCCCCCAGGGTTCTGTGCTGGGACCAATCCTATTTAATTTGTTCATAAATGACCTGGAGGATAGGATAAACAGTTCAATCTCTGTATTTGCAGACAATACTAAGCTAAGCAGGGCAATAACTTCTCCGCAGGATGTGGATACCTTGCAAAAAGATCTGAACACATTAATGGGGTGGGCAACTACATGGCAAATGAGGTTCAAGGAAAAATGAGGAAAAATGTAAAATAATGCATTTGGGTGGCAAAAATATAAATGCAATCTATACACTGGGGGGAGAACCTCTGGGGGAATCTAGGATGGAAAAGGACCTGGGGGTCCTAGTAGATTATAGGCTCAGCAATGGCATGCAATGCCAAGCTGCTGCTAACAAAGCAAACAGAATATTGGCCTGCATTAAAAGGGGATCAACTACAGAGATAAAATGATAATTCTCCCGCTCTACA
This sequence comes from Lithobates septentrionalis, assembly GCA_037952835.1. Classification (NCBI taxonomy): domain Eukaryota; kingdom Metazoa; phylum Chordata; class Amphibia; order Anura; family Ranidae; genus Lithobates; species Lithobates septentrionalis. The sequence goes on from JBBDGP010000707.1 coordinate 1,156,665, forward strand.
AGACTCTGGTCCGGCTGCACCTAGAGTATGCTGTTCAGTTCTGGGCACCAGTCCTCAGGAAAGATGTACTGGAAATGGAGCGAGTACAAAGAAAGGCAACAAAGCTAATAAAGGGTCTGGAGGATCTTAGTTATGAGGAAAGGTTGCGAGCACTGAACTTATTCTCTCTGGAGAAGAGATGCTTGAGAGGGGATATGATTTCAATATACAAATACCGTACTGGTTACCCCGCAATAGGAATAAAACTTTTTCGCAGAAGAGAGTTTAACAAGACTCGTGGCCACTCATTAAAATTAGAAGAAAAGAGGTTTAACCTTAAACTACGTAGAGGGTTCTTTACTGTAAGAGCGGCAAGGATGTGGAATTCCCTTCCATAGGCCGTGGTCTCAGCGGGGAGCATCGATTTCTTCAAGAAACTATTAGATAAGCACCTGAATGACAGCAACATACAGGGATATACAACGTAATACTGACACATAATCACACATAGGTTGGACTTGATGGACTTGTGTCTTTTTTCAACCTCACCTACTATGTAACTATGTAACCTTCTCCAGAGTGCTCAGGACCTCAGACTGGGCCGAAGGTTTACCTTCCAACAAGACAATGACCCTAAGCACACAGCTAAGATAACGAAGGAGTGGCTTCACAACAACTCTGTGACTGTTCTTGAATGGCCCAGCAAGAGCCCTGATTTAAACCCAAGTGAGCATCTCTGGAGAGACCTAAAAATGGCTGTCCACCAACATTTACCAGCCAACCTGACAGCAGTGTAGAGGATTTGCAACGAGGAATGGCAGAGGATCCCCAAATCCAGGTGTGAAAAACTTGTTGCATCTTTCCCAAAAAGACTCATGGCTGTATTAGATCAATAGGGTGCTTCTACTAAATACTGAGCAAAGGGTCTAAATACTTAGGACCATGTGATATTTCAGTTTTTCTTTTTTAACCACTTGAGGTCCGGGCCATAGCTGAATGACGGCTACAGCGCGGACCTCATTCTCTGGGAGGCCGTCATGGGACGTCCTCCCCTTTCCTCATTCCCCGTGCGCGCTCACGTGCGCGCATCGGGGAAATTCTGTGCTGGCCATGTCCCTTGGACACGGCCAGTCACAGATCGCAGTAAACGACCAGTCACAGTGTGTAAACACATGAGATCATCTCTCATTGCCGTCTCTCTCTCCTCACGCAGAGACTGCGTGTGAAGAGAGAGAGGATAGCTGCAGCGATCTGTGCCTTCAGTGAGTGTTACTCTGATAAAAGTGCCTAAACAGTGCCCAAACAGTACAGTGGGATCTGTGCCAATCAGTGCCCACCTGTGCCAATCGGTGACCACCTGTGCCAATTGGTGCCCATCTGTGCCGCCTCATCAGTGCACATCTGTGCAATCAGTGCACATCTGTGCCGCCTCATCAGTGGCCATCTGTGCCACCTCATCATTGCCCATCTGTGCCACCTCATCAGTGCCCATCTGTACCGCCACATCTGTGCCACCTCATCAGTGCACATCTGTGCCACCTCATCAGTGCAATCAATAAGTGCACAACTGTTCCACCTCATCAGTGCCCATCTGTGCCACCTCAGTGCCCATCTGTGCCATCTCATCAGTGCCACCTTATCAGTGCATATCTGTGCCATAAATCAGTCCCCATCTGTGCCGTCTCAGTGCATATCTGTGCAATCGATCAGTGCCCATCTGTGCAGCTTCATCAGTGCCCATCTGTGCTGCCTCATCAGTGCCCATCTGTGCCACCTCATCAGTGCATATCTGTGTAATCAGTGCACATCTGTGCTGCCTCATCAGTGCCGCCTCATCAGTGCACATCTGTGCCACCTCATCAGTGCAATCAATCAGTGCACAACTGTTCCACCTCATCAGGGCCCATCTGTGCCACCTTAGTGCCCATCTGTGCCATCTCAGCTGTGCCACCTCATCAGTGCATAAATCAGTCCCCATCTGTGCCGCCTCAGTGCACATCTGTGCAATCAATCAGTGCCCATCTGTGCAGCATCATCAGTGTCCATCTGTGCAGCTTCATCAGTGCCCATCTGTGCCACCTCATCAGTGCCCTACTGTGCCGCCTCATCAGTGCACATCTGTTCCACCTCATCAGTGCACATCTGTTCCACCTCATCAGTGCCCCTCTGTGGAACCTCATTAGTGCCCCTCTGTGCCACCTCAGTGCCCATCTGTGCTCATCAGTACCGCCTCATCAGTGCCCATCAGTGCAGGCTTAGCACATACCTGTCTAGTCGCATCATCACCAGTAAGCATGTCCAAAAGAGGCTTTTCCACCGAGGAGGCATACCAGATACTTTCCCAGGCTGACGAGAGCAACGGGGAGCTCTCTTGTTCGGATTCCATTTTAAACTCCGATTCTAAGTCGGACGTCAATTATGAGCCAGTCCTCAGTAGTGGAACACTGAGTGACTCAGAGGAGGGAGATATTCGGCCTGCCAAATGAAGGCGTTCTAGTGAGGAGGCAGTGGCATCCACCAGCACCGCAGTGCCTTCCACCAGCACCGCAGTGCCATCCACCAGCAACGCAGTGCCATCCACCAGCATCGCAGTACCTCGGCAAGAAAGGCCAAGGACCCATGTCAGCCTTCCCTATGCCCTTCAAAACCCCTTGTGGCTTTCTCCTAATTCAGGAGAAGCCAACATTCCCCCTTTCACTGCCCAGCCAGGAGTCCAGGTGGACACGGAAAATTTTTCCCCGATCAATTTTTTTATTTAATTTTTACAGAGGACATGCTATCAACAATTGTGGCCCAGTGCAACCTTTATGCACAGCAATTTATTTTAAATAATCCAAGGTCCTATTATGCCCGTCCCTACGAGTGGAGAGACCTAACAGTGGAGGATTTGAAGGTTTTTTTAGGCCTCACATTTTGTATGGGACTCACCGAAAAAACACCTTGAATTCCTATTGGTCAACCCACCCCATCCACCACATGCCAATCTTCCCCAAGGTAATGCCCAGAACCAGATACCAAATGATAATGAGGTTCCTTCATTTCAATGATAACACCCAGTGCCCTCCCCGAAATGACCCAAATTATGACAGGCTTTTCAAAATTCGGCCAATATTAAATTATTTTTCTGAAGTATTCCCCCAGCTGTTTACCCCGGACCAACACATATGTATGGATGAGTCCCTTGTTAAATGCCTTAAAAATTAAGCAATTTAGGCTTAAAATTAAGCAATTTATCCCCATCAAAAGGGCCCGCTATGGGGTGAAGGTATACAAATTATGTGACCGAGTCACAGGGTACATGTATGCCTTCAAAGTGTACGAAGGGAAGGACACCCAGCTGCAACCCCCTAATTGACCAGACTACTTGTGATCAAGCAGGAAAATTGTTTGGGACCTGATATACCCCCTACTGGAGAAAGGCTACCACCTGTATGTAGACAACTTCTACACATCTCTGCCCCTGTTCCACAACCTTCACCTAAAGAAGAGGCCTGCATGTGGCACCGTAAAAAGGAACCGGAAGGGCTTTCCTCAAAGTCTTGTCATTAAGAGGTTGAGGAAAGGAGAAACGGCAAGTCTGCAGAACAAGGAGATTTTGGCAGTGAAGTGGAGGGACAGAAGAGATGTCTATATGTTGTCTTCGATCCACAATGATACCTTTGTAGAAATTCCTAGAAGAAATGGCCCCATCCAAAAACCAAAATGCGTTTATGAATATAATTTGTTCATGGGGGGAGTCGACTTCAATGACCAAATGTTGGAACCATACCTTGCCACAAGACGGACATACCATTGGTATAAGAAAGTCACAATTTATTTTTTTCAATTGGCCATATACAACTCATATGTAATTTACCGCAACTCCACCCAAAACCCCAAACGCTTCCTTGGCTACCAGGAGGAAATTTACACTGCCCTTATATTCCCGAACGGCCCCCCAGAAAACATCCGATCAGATGTTCTTAGTCGACTCTCCGAACGCCACTTTACAGATAGACTCCCTCCCAGACCAACAGGCCAACAACGTAAAAAAAAATGTAAGGTGTGTACCAGAGGAGTCAGAAGAGACACATCTTATTACTGTGCCCAATGTCCTTCCGAACCAGGCCTCTGCATAGGTGAATGTTTTCGCCGTTACCATACTTCAATAAATTATTAGTGAAGTATGGTAAACATAATCCTCAGTTCCTGCCTTCACACACCTTCACACCCCTTATGCCACTGCATGCTCTGTAACTGACCCTGGTTTGTTATTCGACCATGCTTCTGCCTACCGATTCTGTACATACCGCTGCCTGATCTGGAACTGACCCTGGACTGTTATTCGACCATGCTTCTGCCTAACGATTCTGTACATACCTCTGCCTGATCTGGAATTGACCTTGGACTGTTTGACCATGATATTTGCCTGCCTCTTGGACTGATTTTGTAACCTGCAACTGGACTAGTGGGATTCAACACAGGGGTCTCGCATATGTGAGGGGCTCGCGAATTGTTTTTCTCGATGAAGAAAACAATTTTTTTTTCCTCATTCCTAGATTAGGGTCTGGAGACTTGGAGGCTTCAAAGAGATTTGGGTGGGAGAAGCCTCTACCCCTGTCCCCATTCTGTCCTGAACGAGGCCCTACTTCTGCCTGCTGCCTGTAGGACTTACTGCCATTATGTCCCTGCCTGTTGCACTGACCACACCACATGTTCCTGCCTACTACCAGGACCAATATTTATGGCACTTCTGACAATATCTCTGCCTGCACTAACCCTGGACTGTATATGGACAGTATCACTACCTGCTGCCTGGACAATTGTGTTTGCCGTTGCTGACCAAGTCCCTGCCTGCTGCCTGGACCAGTGCTATCCTCCTGTGTACAACTGCGCTACTACAACCACAGGTAATCTTTTGTTTACACTTTGCTCAGCATAATGAATTTTGGGGTGTAATTCTTGGTATGTGCATGCTATGTGTCCCTGGAACACCTGACGGTGTTCCTTGCATGTTGGGCCTCTGTATGTGGCCAGGCAGTGAAAAAGTCCCACAAATGTGGTATTGTAATACTCAGGAGGAGTAGCAGAATGTATTTTGGGGTGTCATTTTTGCTATCTAAATGCTACGTGTTGGAAATATCTTATAAACTTACAACTTTGTATAAAAAAAATGCGTTTTCATTTTTTTTCCACATTTTCCAAAAACTTATTGAAAAAAATGAACCGTTCAAAAGACTCATTATGCCTCATCAATTATATGTTGGGGTTTTAGCTTTCAAAAATGGGATCATTTTGTGGGTGTTTCCATTGTCCTGGTTCTCCAGGGCCTTCAAAACTGTAATAGGTAGATGAGAAATGAGATGTGTAATTTTTGCTCCTAGAGCACCTGATGGTGCTCCCCTGCATGTTGGGCCTCTGTATGTGGCCAGGCAGTGAAAAAGTCCCACACATGTGGTATTGTAATACTTAGGAGGAGTAGCAGAATGTATTTTCGGGTGTCATTTTTGCTATCTAAATGCTATATGTTGTAAATATCTTATAAACTTACAACTTTGTGTAAAAATAAATGCGTTTTAATTTTTTTCCACATTTTCCAAAAACTTCTGGAAAAAAATGAACCGTTCAAAAGACTCATTATGCCTCATAGATTATACGTTGGGGTGTTAGCTTTCAAAAATGGGGTCATTTTGTGGGTGTTTCCATTGTCCTGGTGCTCCAGGGCCTTCAAAAGTGTAATAGGTAGTTGAGAAATGAGATGTGTAATTTTTGCTCCTAGAACACCTGATGGTGCTCCCCTGCATGTTGGGCCTCTGTATGTGGCCAGGCAGTGAAAAAGGCCCACACATGTGGTATTGTAATACTCAGGAGGAGTAGCAGAATGTATTTTCGGGTGTCATTTTTGCTATCTAAATGCTATATGTTGGAAATATCTTATAAACGTACAACTTTGTGTAAAAAAAAATGCGTTTTCATTTTTTTCCACATTTTCCAAAAACTTCTGGAAAAAAATGAACAGTTCAAAAGACTCAGTATGGCTCATAGATTGTACGTTGGGGTGTTAGCTATCCAAAATGGGGTCATTTTGTGGGTGTTTCCATTGTCCTGGTGCTCCAGGGCCTTCAAGAGTGTAATAGGTGGTTGAGAAATGAGATGTGTAATTTTTGCTCCTAGAATACCTGAAGGTGCTCCCATGCATGTTGGGCCTCTGTATGTGGCCAAGCAGTAAAAAAGTAGCACAAATGTGGTATTGTAATACTCAGGAGGAGTAGCAGAATGTATTTTGGGGTGTCATTTTTGCTATCTAAATGCTACGTGTTGGAAATATCTTATAAACTGACAACTTTGTATAAAAAAAAATGCGTTTTCATTTTTTTTTCCACATTTTCCAAAAACTTCTGGAAAAAAATGAACCGTTCAAAAGACTCATTATGCCTCATCAATTATACGATGGGGTGTTAGCTATCCAAAATGGGGTCATTTTGTGGGTGTTTCCATTGTCCTGGCGCTCCAGGGCCTTCAAGAGTGTAATAGGTGGTTGAGAAATGAGATGTGTAATTTTTGCCCCTAGAACACCTGATGGTGCTCCCATGCATGTTGGGCCTCTGTATGTGGCCAGGCAGTGAAAAAGTCCCACACATGTGGTATTGTAATACTCAGGAGGAGTAGCAGAATGTATTTTCGGGTGTCATTTTTGCTATCTAAATGCTATATGTTGTAAATATCTTATAAACTTACAACTTTGTGTAAAAACAATGCGTTTTCATTTTTTTTCCACATTTTCCAAAAACTTCTTGAAAAAAATGAACCGTTCAAAAGACTCATTATGCCTCATATATTATATGTTGGGGTTTTAGCTTTCAAAAATGGGGTCATTTTGTGGGTGTTTCCATTGTCCTGGTTCTCCAGGGCCTTCAAGAGTGTAATAAGTAGATGAGAAATGAGATGTGTAATTTTTGCTCCTAGAACACCTGATGGTGCTCACCTGCATGTTGGGCCTCTGTATGTGGCCAGGCAGTGAAAAAGTCCCACACATGTGCTATTGTAATACTCAGGAGGAGTAGCAGAATGTATTTTCGGGTGTCATTTTTGCTATCTAAATGCTATATGTTGGAAATATCTTATAAACGTACAACTTTGTGTAAAAAAAAAATGCGTTTTCATTTTTTTCCACATTTTCCAAAAACTTCTGGAAAAAAATGAACCGTTCAAAAGACTCAGTATGCCTCATAGATTGTACGTTGGGGTATTAGCTATCCAAAATGGGGTCATTTTGTGGGTGTTTCCATTGTGCTGGTGCTCCAGGGCCTTCAAGAGTGTAATAGGTGGTTGAGAAATGAGATGTGTAATTTTTGCTCCTAGAATACCTGAAGGTGCTCCCATGCATGATGGGCCTCTGTATGTGGCCAAGCAGTAAAAAAGTAGCACAAATGTGGTATTGTAATACTCAGGAGGAGTAGCAGAATGTATTTTGGGGTGTCATTTTTGCTATCTAAATGCTACGTGTTGGAAATATCTTATAAACTTACAACTTTGTGTAAAAAAAAAAATGCGTTTTCATTATTTTCCACATTTTCCAAAAACTTCTGGAAAAAAATGAACCGTTCAAAAGACTCATGATGCCTCATAGATTATACGTTGGGGTGTTAGCTATCCAAAATGGGGTCATTTTGTGGGTGTTTCCATTGTCCTGGTGCTCCAGGGCATTCAAAAGTGTAATAGGTAGTTGAGAAATGAGATGTGTAATTTTTGCTCTTAGAACACCTGATGGTGCTCCCCTGCATGTTGGGCCTCTGTATGTGGCCAGGCAGTGAAAAAGACCCACACATGTGGTATTGTAATACTCAGGAGGAGTAGCAGAATGTATTTTCGGGTGTCATTTGTGGTATGCACATGCCATGTGAGAGAAATAAGCTATTACAATGACAATTTTGTGAATAAATAAAAATAAAAAAATAAAAATCTTAATATTGCAAAGAATTGTGGGAAAAAATTACAACTTCAAATAACTCACCATGCCTCTTACTAAATACCTTGAAATGTCCATTTTCCAAAAAGGGGTCATTTGGGCGGCATTTGTACTTTCCTGGCTTGCTAGGGTCTCAAGAAATGAGATAGGCCACCAGTACATCAGATGTAATACATTTTTTATGATTTGCACCATAGCTTGTAGACTCTAAAACTTTCACACAGACCAAATAATTTCCACTAATTTGAGTTATTTTTACCAAAGATATGTATCAGTATAAATTGTGGCCAAAATGTATGAAGAAAAATTAACAATTTGCAAAATTTTTATCATTTATAGCGCAAAAAATAAAAAACCCAGAGGTGATCAAATACCACCAAATGAAAGCTCTATTTGTATGGAAAAAAGGACAAAAAATCATTTGGGTAGAGTGTTGCATGACTGAGTAATTGTCATTCAAAATGTGAGAGCACTGAAAGCTGAAAATTGGTCTGGACAGGAGGGGGGTTTAAGTGCCCAGTAAGCAAGTGGTTATTAAATCTGCAAAAATGTGTGTACATTAATGAGGGAAAAAAATGAACTTAAATGATTTTAGCAAATGGCTGCAATTTAACAAAGAGTGAAAAATTTAAGGGGGTCTGAACACTTTATATATATATATATATATATATATATATATATATATATATATATATATATATATATATATATATATATATATATATGTATATTTATATATACAGTATTTAGGGCATTGAAGATGAAACGTGGCTGGGTCTCTCAGCATGACAATTATCCCAAACACACTGCCCGAGCAACGAAGGAGTGGCTTTGTATATATATATATATATATATATATATATATATATATATATATATATATATATATATATATATATATATACATACAGTATCTCACAAAAGTGATTACACCCCTCACATTTTTGTAAATATTTTATTATATGGTTTCATGTGACAACACTGAAGAAATTACACTTTCCTACAATGTAAAGTAGTGAGTATACAGCTTGTATAACAGTGTAAATTTGCTGTCCCCTCAAAATAAATCAACACACATCCATTACTGTCTACACCACTGGCAACATATGTGAGTACACCCCTAAATGAAAATGTTCAAATTGAGCTCAAAGTGTCAATGTGTTGTGTGGTCGCCATTATTTTTCCAGCACTGCCTTAACCCTCTTGGGCATGGAGTTCACCAGAGCTTCACAGCTTGCCACTGGAGTCCTCTTCCACTCCTCCATGACAACATCATGGAGCTGGTGGATGTAAGAGACCTTGCGCTCCTCCACCTTTCGTTTGAGGATGCCCCAAAGATGTTCAATAGGGTTTAGGTCTGGAGACATGCATGGCCAGTCCATCACCTTTACCCTCAGCTTCTTTAGCAAGGCAGTGGTCATTTTGGAGGTGTGTTTCGGGTCATTATGTTGGAATACTGCCCTGCAGCCCAGTCTCCGAAGGGAGGGGTTTGTGCAAAAATGCGAGGGGTGTACTCACTTTTGTGAGATACTGTATGTGTGTATATATAACATTTTTATTAATCTTTTTTGTTGAGTATAGATCTATATTTGAATCCACTTACTGTTGATTGACTCACTATCTCTGCTGGAAGCCTATTTCAAGCATTACCCACTCTTTCAGTAAAACAGTACTTTCTAAGATTAGTTTTGAATTATTCTCCTGCTGGTTTCAGGTCATGTCTCTGTGTTCTTGATTCTAGCTTCATATTAAAAATACTGCCCTCCTAAATCTTATTTATACCCTTAATGTATTTAAACTTTTTGTTCTTGTTTCCCCTTTCCATTCTTTCCTCCAGACTGTACATGCTAAGTTCCTGAAGTCTCTCCTGATATGTTTATCCCTCAGACCTTTCACCATTTTTTGGTGCCCGTCTCTGGACTTGTTCTATTTTATCAATATATTTTTGTGAAGTATCCAGAACAGGACACAGTATTCTAAATGAGGTCTAACTAAAGATCTATACAAGGGAATCAGGACCTCCTTCCTCCTATTGGTGATCCCTCGAGTGATACACCCTAGAATTCAATTTTCTTTTCCCACTTCCTTGTGACAGTATTTGCTCATTTTGCAATCATCTAAAATAAGTCTCCCTAAACCCTTTTCTCCTTAGTTCTCAACAACACTGTACCACCAATATTGTACTCTATTAGGTGATTATTTTTCTCTAGATGCATTGTTTTACATTTAGGAACACTGAACCACAAATGCTGCCATAAATCATTAACCACTTGCCGCCAATGTTATAGCCGAAAGACAGCTACAGTGTGGGCTTAAAATGCCGGGAGGGCGTACATGGACATCCTCCCGTTCTCGCGCCTCCCGTTAGACTTGGCTGATCATAGATTGGGTAAAGGGCCAATCACAGCAGGCCCTTTAAAACATAATCAGCTGTTAGCCAATCACAGCTGCTCATGGAAATAAACAGATGCCGGTTATCATTTCTTTTTCCTTCACGCTTTCAGCGTGAAGGAAAAAAAAGCCACGGCTTCTGTTAGAGGGAGTGTAAGAGAACTATTAGTTTCCATTCGGTACGCACTTGCGCGCATGCGCATGCACACGATCTGATGCAGATGCCAATTGCACATGCGCGTGCGCGACAGGCTGCGTGCACGCGCGGGAGCACGCCACTAACGCCGGTTGGAACCAGCCGGCCTATTTAAGGAAGTGCTCTGCCCTCAGACCGGTGCTGACTGGTCTTCAGCTGTACCCTGATACCTGAACCCTGCTACTACTTGCCTGATTACCTGTTAATGAACCTGGCTTGCCTTGACTCTGCTTCTGGATCCTGTTTCTACCCTGACTACCGGTTTCTGATCCTGGCTTCCCATTGGACTCTGTTTATGCCTGCTGCCTTGTACTGCACTGCTCGCCTGTTACCAGACCCGGCTATCCACGTGACTTCGCTTCTGCCTGCTGCCTTGTACCCTGCTGCCCACCTGTTACCAACCTGGCTACCCTTGAGACTCTGCTCCTGCCTCTGGCGTGTCTTCTTGTTACCCTGCAAGTGCCTGCATTCACAGTCCCGCAACCTGCGGCGGCTTCCTGCTGCAAGTATTCCAGAGACTTTACAGCACTTGGCGTTCCAGCACCACAGTTCCTGCAGAGTGCCTCCTTAAGCCCAGCTGATCCTTGGCACAGAACCGCTTATCCTGGTCTGACGGTGTCTTTGCTCATCCAAGATCGCATCCTCTGCCACCAGTCTCCGGGTCTGCAGCTGCAGGCACTCGTGTCCCTCCTGGTCCTCGGCTCCCGCTGTTCCACTTCCAGCGGAACCTGGACTTGAGATACAAGAGAGGCCGACCTCGTCATTTCAGGCTCCAATCAGGTACGTGACAGTACCAGTCAGCCACACATGGAGTCTAAAAGGGAGGTCTCTCTTCTGTTAACCCTCTGCTGAACTGTTACCATACTTTCTCATGCGGTGCAGGGTTGCATAAAGGCTTTGTTCAACTCCACGACCAACTACAGTTAATATCCAGTCCGGTCTCCACCTCCGAGTCTACAAGAGTCATGGATTCTGCTGCACGAATCACAACTTGTAATCATGTGGGACTTTCTTATCCTCCTGAGCCTAGAGTACCTTTGCCCGAGCGCTTCTCTGGTGACCGTAAAGGATTCAGAACTTTTCAGAATGCCTGTGAGCTTTATTTCTCTCTACTACCCCGCACCTTTTCTACCGAAGAAGTGAAGGTTGGCTTCCTCATCTCCTTGCTGCTGGGAGAACCCCAGGCCTGGGCTCACCAACTCCGGGAGCAATGTGATCTTGTCTTGGCTTCTGCAAGCTCCTTTTTTGCCGCTATGGCCCAACTGTATGCTGATCCGTTCCGTCAACAGACTGCCGAAACCACCCTAAGGCATCTGCAACAGTGCCCCAGGCCTGTGGAGGATTATGTTTCGGACTTCCGAATATGGAGCGCTGATACCAAATGGAATAGTTTTGCACTACGTTTTCAGTTTCGTCTCGGCCTGTCAGAGTCCATCAAGGATGAACTGGCCAGGGTGGATGCACCCACCTCCTTGGATGACTTGATTCATCTCTGCATTTTGATTGATCGCCGCCTGCGTGAAAGACAGTCCGAGAGAACCGGAAACCTTAATTTGTTGACTGCACAGCCCAAGGCCCAGTTACCTCCTTTCTCTGCGGTTATGCCTAATAACACAGCCAATGTTAAGAGGGTCGCACACACCAGCTTCCCGAGACCTTCTCTGTCCAAACAGGAGCGATCTCGTCGTCACCAGCTCAGACTCTGCCTTTACTGTGGCCGATGAAGGACATTTTCTGCAATATTGTCCCTGAAGACACCTTAGGAGATCGTCTTCTCCACCTCATACGGTTGCTTCCCTAAACCCTGGACAGAACCACATCTTGCTGCCAATCTCTCTCCAGTATGCAGGAAAGACTCTCACAGTTTCTGCCATCGTGGACTCTGGGGCCTGTAGCTGTTTTGTGCACTCTTCTTTCGCAACTTTGCATGAACTACCTTTATGTACCAAGAAAAACAACTTCTCGGTTCACCTAGCCGATGGTACGGGCATTAAATCTGGACCTGTTACGCTAGAAACTGTACCTATTCCCTGTTCTACCACTTCTGGACATCGGGAGCTCCTTTGTCTGGATGTCATCACATCCCCACTTTTTCCTGTTATTCTTGGACAACCCTGGCTGAGGGCACATAATCCTCTCATCAATTGGTCATCCGGAGAAGTGTCTTTTTCCTCTAACTATTGCAGGGAGAACTGCTTCCCTCCTATACCCAGTTCCGGAGAGCCACTCCTCTGCATCAGTGCAGATTCTGAGACTGTTAAACTTGTGCCATCCGTTTATCATGAATACCTGGATGTTATCACCAAGAAGAATGCTGACACTCTCCCCCCTCACAGACCGTATGACTGCCCTATTGAACTTTTGCCGGGCGCTGAAATCCCCTTTGGCAGAATTTTTCCTCTCTCTGAGCTTGAACTGGAGGAACTTCGGAAGTACATTAAGGAAAACCTTGATAAGGGCTTTATCCGGCCTTCCTCTTCCCCCGCTGGAGCGGGAATTTTCTTTGTTGAAAAAAAAAGATCACACACTCCGGCCTTGTGTTGATTACCGGGACTTAAATAAGGTAACGGCTAAAAACCGATACCCCCTGCCACTTATCCCTGAACTGTTTCAGAGACTGCGAGAAGCACGTGTCTTCTCTAAATTGGATCTAAGAGGAGCATATAACCTGATTAGAATTAAGGAAGGACATGAATGGAAGACAGCCTTTAGGTCTCATTTTGGGCACTTTGAATATTTAGTGATGCCCTTCGGACTCTGTAACGCACCAGCTACCTTCCAGCATTTTGTGAATGATGTTTTTCGGGACTTCCTTGACGTATTTACCATTGTCTACCTGGATGACATACTAATCTTCTCCTCCTCCCTTGAATCACATCGAGTCCATGTTAAAAAGGTACTTGACAGACTAAGGAAACATCACCTTTATGCCAAAGCTGAAAAGTGTGAGTTCGAGAGACTTACTATCCATTTCCTGGGCCTCATTATTTCCGCAGATGGGATTGCCATGGACCAGAAGGTATCTGCAGTACTCGACTGGCCAGCTCCCACTGATAAGAAGTCTGTGCAGCGATTCGTGGGGTTTTCTAACTTCTACAGGAAGTTTATCAAGAACTTCTCAGGTATCATATCCCCTATCACACAATTAACCAGATCATGCACAACTTTCACATGGACTGTAGAAGCTCAAACTGCTTTTGAGAGGTTAAAGGGCCTTTTTACATCTGCACACATTTTGAGACACCCTGACCCTACTTTGCCTTATGTTCTCGAGGTTGATGCCTCCGAGATTGCTGTGGGAGCCATACTGTCTCAGCGACAGGGAATAAAATCCTTACTTCACCCTGTCGCCTTCTTTTCCAGAAAACGAAGTGCCTCAGAAAGGAACTATGACGTGGGTGATCGGGAGTTACTGGCTATGAAATCTGCCTTGGAAGAATGGCGCTATCTTCTTGAAGGAGCAGCACATCCCATTCTTGTGTTCACTGACCACAAGAACCTTGAATATTTAAAAGCAGCCAAGAGACTAAGACCCCGCCAGGCCAGATGGGCCCTCTTTTTTGCAAGATTCTGCTTCCATATCACCTATCGACCTGAATCCAAGAATGGGAAGCCTGACGCCCTTTCTCGTATGTTCCAAGACACTGAGGTTCCCTCTGAGCCCGATACCATTCTACCAGCTAAAAATTTTCTTCTGTTACAGATGGATCTCATTCCTCAAATTAAGTCAGCAGTCCAGAACAATTCCCCACCTCAAGAACTCTACCTTCAGCTGAAAGAAGGTCTCTACTTTCATGATGAACAGATCTTCGTTCCTGAGCAGTTACAGTCAGCAGTACTTTACATGTGTCACGACCATCCCTTGGCAGGTCATTTTGGAGCACATGAGACATCAAATCTGGTCCTTCGCTCCTTCTGGTGGCCAAACCTGGTGCAAGATTGCAGGGACTACATTAAGTCCTGCACAACATGTCTTCGGAACAAATCTGACAGAGCCAAAAATTGGGGTCTATTGGAACCCCTTCCTGTCCCTGATAAATTATGGACCATGATTGCCATGGACTTTATTGTCGAACTACCCCCATCAGAGGGCTTCACCACCATTTTTGTAATTGTGGATCGATTGTCCAAAATGGCCCACTTTGTGCCCCTGAAAGGCACCCCTTCTGCTGCAGAGACTGCCTCTTCGTTTATCAAGGAAGTCGTACGCCTTCAGGGTATTCCTGCTAACATTACCTCTGACCGTGGGGTACAATTCACCTCTCGATTTTGGAAATCCTTATGTGAAGCTTTGGGCATTAAACACTGTTTGTCATCCGCATACCATCCACAGACTAACGGTCAAAGAGAGAGGACAAACCAGACCCTGGAGCAGTATTTACGTTGCTTTTCTTCATTCGCACAAGATGACTGGGTCTCTCTGTTGTCATTAGCGGAGTTTGCATACAATAACTCTATACACTCTGCAATCAAAAAACTCCCTTTTTTGCAAACTATGGGTTTCATCCATCTTTTTTGCCTGATGTTCCCCAGGAATCTTCAGTTCCAGCAGTACAAGATCGTTTAGAGTTCCTGAGGTCCAACAACCAACTCCTACAAGAAACCATCACCAAGTCCCAGGAAAATAATAAGAGATTCTATGACAGGAAGAGAAGGGGTAACCTGGACCTTAAACCGGGAGATAAGGTATGGCTTTTTACCACAAACTTAAAGTTGGCCTGTCCCTCTAAAAAGCTTGGACCAAGGTATATTGGCCCATTCTCAGTAAAGAAAAAGATTAATGCTGTTGCCTTCAATGTCAACCTGCCGGCAAATTTGAAGATTCACCCGGTATTTCACGTATCTCTCTTGAAACGATCCGTGGCTGATCACTTCCCTGATCGAGAACCTGAGATTCCTCCACCCTTGCTTGTTGAAGATAACGAAGAGTTTGAGGTTGAGGCTGTTATGGACTGCAGGAAGAGAAGGGGCCAGACCCAGTTTTTAATTAAATGGAAGGGCTATGGTCCTGAAGATAATTCGTGGGAACCCTCTTCTAATGTACATGCTCCTCAATTGATTCAGGCTTATCTTCAGCTTCACCCGGAGAAGAGATCCCTAGTGGGCATCCAGAGGCTGCACGTAAGGGGGGGCAATGTAAGAGAACTATTAGTTTCCGTTCGGGAGGCACTCGCGCGCATGCACACGATCGGAAGCAGATGCCAATTGCGCATGCGCGTGTGCGACCCCCTAACACCGGTTGGCGCTAGCCGGCCTATTTAAGGAAGTGCCCTGCCCACAGACCGGTGCTGGCTGGTCTTCAGCTGTACCCTGATACCTGAACCCTGCTACTACTTGCCTGATTACCTGTTAATGAACCTGGCTTGCCTTGACTCTGCTTCTGGATCCTGTTTCTACCCTGACTGACGGTTTCTGATCCTGGCTTCCCATTGGACTCTGTTTATGCCTGCTGCCTTGTACTGCGCTGCTCGCCTGTTACCAGACCCGGCTATCCACGTGACTTCGCTTCTGCCTGCTGCCTTGTACCCTGCTGCCCGCCTGTTACCAAACCTGGCTACCCTTGAGACTCTGCTCCTGCCTCTGGCGTGTCTCCTTGTTACCCTGCAAGTGCCTGCATTCACAGTCCCGCAACCTGCGGCGACTTCCTGCTGAAAGTATTCCAGAGACTTTACAGCACCTTGCGTTCCAGCAGCACAGTTCCTGCAGAGTGCCTCCTTAAGCCCAGCTGATCCTTGGCACAGAACCGCTTATCCTGGTCTGACGGTGTCTTTGCTCATCCAAGATTGCATCCACTGCCACCAGTCTCCGGGTCTGCAGCTGCAGGCACTCGTGTCCCTCCTGGTCCTCGGCTCCCGCTGTTCCACTTCCAGCGGAACCTGGACTGGAGATACAAGAGAGGCTGACCTCGTCATTTCAGGCTCCAATCAGGTTTGTGACAGGGAGATTGGTCCCCTTAGCACCCGCATTTGCTACTACTTCAGTGCCACCTATCAGTGCCCACCAGTGCCACCTATCAGTGCCCACCAGTGCCACTCATCGTGGCCCATCAGTGCTGCCTATCAGTGCCTCATCATCAGTGCTGCCTATCAGTGCTGCCTAACAGTGCCTATCAATGCCCATCAGTGCCACCTATCAGTGCTGCCTATCAGTGCCCATAAGTGCCACCTATCAGTGCCCATCAGTGCTACCCATCAGTGCAGCCTCATCAGTGCCTCCTGATCAGTGCCCACCAATGCTGCTTCATCAGTGCAGACTGACAGTGCCCATCAGTGAAGGAGAAAAATTACCTGTTTGCAAAATGTTATAACAAAATATGAAAAAGATTTTTTATTTTTTCAAAATGTTCATTCTTTTTTTGTTGGTTTAGCAAAAAAAAAACCCAGTAGTGATTAAATACTACCAAAAGAAAGCTCTATTTGTGTGAAAAAATGATTAAAAATGTAATATGCGTACAGTGTTGCATGACCGAGCAATTGTCATTTAAAGTGCGACAACGCTGAAAGCTGAAAATTGGCCTGGGCAGGAAGGAGGGTATAAGTGCCCAGTAAGCAATTGGTTAAACAAAATTATATAAATAAGAGAATACAAATGGATACTCTCTGGTAGCACACTCCTCACTATAAAAAAAACCTGTTAATTATAACTAACAATTATACAAAGTGGACATATACCCAGAAGGGGTAATAATAAAAGTGAATATGAAGGTATGCTTATTCAGTCCACAAAATGAAAATAACTAAAAGGTAATAACAATAGTGTCCTTATGCAGTCCACCAATAAATGCAAGCATTCACCCATGATATCTTCTTTTTTTTTTTTTTTTTAATTGTTTATTTAACATTTATTCATGACAATTATAATAACATTGATGTCACATTCGGGATGAAAAGAAAAACAGAAGGCTTCAACACTGTCAATCAAGGGTGCACAACCTTATCAAAAACTGTAAGGTAACTTACAATACAGCTTTAAGATTGGTAATACCAAATAAGAAGAACCTTTGGTTACTAAATAAGCGATTCTACTGTGAATACACTACTTGTCCTACAGAAAGTTGATAACTTATTAGGGAAAATCTACACAATCAGAAGAGTAAGATATATATTAACCCGAGGAGATAGAAAGCGTATATTACTATGCACATCCAACGTTTCAACTAGTTTCATTTGTCTTAATGTTATTTTCATAGTCATCCCATGGTTGCCATATAAGAGAAAATTTCTGTATGGAATCTTCAACAATGGCAGTTAGGTGTTCCATTCTGCGTATATCCATTAAGGTAGATAGAGTATGTGAAAGGGTGGGAGGGGAAGTGGATAGCCAAAGTTTAGGGATAACTTTCTTAGCTGCTAATAACACAAAGGACATCAGTTTCTGCTTTGATTTGTGAAGACCTTGATAGGGGAGGCCTAGTAAATAGTGCATGGGGTCTAGGGGAACGAGGATTCCCAACAGTTTCTCTAGTAGGGTTTGGATCTGCTCCCAGAATTGTGAAACTAAAGAACATTCCCAGAAGATGTGAAAGTGGGAGCCAACCGCCTTATTACATCTCCAACACATTTGGGATATGGACGAATCGATCGCATGTAGTCTTTCTGGAGTTTTATACCAAAACATAAGTACCTTGTAAACGGTTTCTTTGTGGGAAATGCATCGGGAACTTTTGGAAGTGGAGACCCAAATCTTATCCCAGTCTAGTAAAGATATGTCATGTTGGAGAATCTGTGCCCATTTCCTCATATAATAATGTGTATCTACTTTTAGGGGAGTGGCTTCATGGAGTATTCTATAGATGGTGGATATCAATTGGGGTTCATGAGGGCCTGTAGCACAAAGCATTTCAAATTCAATAGGTTTATCTAAAGATAGTGTAGGAGTTTTGATAGAAAAGAAGTGTCTGATTTGTAGATATGAGTAAAATATTGTTTTGGGTAATTGGTGGTGTTTTTGAAGGTCCTCAAAGGATAATAAGTGTCTCGTGGCTGGGTTGACTAGCTGCCGCAACTGAAAAATCCCGGCCTTAGTCCAGTGCACCATACGGTCATAGGACAAACTATCCGGGATGTCTGGGTTAAAAAGGATGTTGGTGAGAGGTGAGCATGGGGATGAAAGTGAGTATTTAGTGGAGCACTTCTTCCATATTGCCAATGTAAAGAGCATTGGGGCCAGGCAAAGGGTTCTCAGCTGGGGCATATATTTGTCAGTGGACGGCCACAACATGTAGCATGGGTGTACTGGGGAAGTTATGCTCATTTCAATATCCGCCCATCTGTTTGGGGCTGTTCTATTGGTCCACGAAGTAAGGACCCTTAGATGAGAGGCGTAATAGTACTTTATGAAGTCTGGGGCTCCCAGGCCTCCTTTGAGCTTACGTGCCATGACCACTGAGCCCGCCACTCTATGTGAAGCGTTGTTCCATATAAAAACGGAGGCTTCTTCTTTGAAGAATTTTCAACTGAGACATTGGTATTGCCACTGGAAGTGTCTCAAATAGGTACAATAATTTAGGAAGGATAGACATTTTTAGAATATTTATACGTCCAAGGAGAGAGATGGGCAGAGCGGTCCAATGGGTCAGCAAGCGGTTAATTTCTTGGAATAGGGGGGGAAGTTCGCCTGATATAGAGTGGAATATCAAACAATAAGAAAACCGCGCTAAAAAATGATAAAGGAGTCCACGTTACAGTCCTATAATCATAAATGAATAGTCCCAATGTTGATCCGGGTCAAATTTTCTCCAGACAAGATAGTGATAAATAAACACAATCAGCAGAACACTCCAGCATCAGTTGTGCTTACCAGAAGTAAGTTTATAAGGGCGAGTGGCTTAAACCCAGCCTGGGCCTTTAGGTGTATACTCCAGATGGAACAGGAAGGGCGCCCTCATCCCGTGTATCCACAGATATAGTGCAAAAAATATATAAAAAATATATAGTGTAATATTGTTTTGACATATACCACACCAAACAGAAAGGGGTGACCACCCAAACAATCCTTAAATCACGTGTAATCATAAAATCCTACGCTAAGTAGCTAGGACAGTGAGGTGAGTGTCATGCAATCATGCACACACAGGTGAAAAAGAAAAATAGTAAATAAATATAAGCTGCAACGACTTCCAAATCTGCTTACCAGATAGGGGATGGATAGTCGGCATATACAGAACACTCCAGATGAAAAAATACAAATATATGGAAAAGTATGGGAAAAAAAAGGAAGCTTATATCCAGTATTAGACACAATAGTGATGCAGGCTGCTTACCAGAGGGCTGACCCTCATATGCAGATATGTGGAAACACAAGAACCACCACCAAAGGATAAATAAGGCAAACCTTCAGGGTTGTCCCCTTACCAGACAAAAAGGACATATAAGGCGGATGTATTATGGTCTCAACATCACTTCCAACCGTCTTATCCTCTCCGTCCAAGCTATTTGAGAAGGCATTAAAAGGCATGTAAATAAAATCAAATATCACAGTGGCATCAGCAGAGCCCGCCCCGTTTCGTCTCAATAAGACATCACCTAAGACATCAATAAGACATCGACCCAGGTGATGTCTTATTGAGACGAAACGGGGCGGGCTCTGCTGATGCCACTGTGATATTTGATTTTATTTACATGCCTTTTAATGCCTTCTCAAATAGCTTGGACGGAGAGGATAAGACGGGGCACACCATTCCGGTTGGAAGTGAGGTTGAGACCATAATACATCCGCCTTATATGTCCTTTTTGTCTGGTAAGGGGACAACCCTGAAGGTTTGCCTTATTTATCCTTTGGTGGTGGTTCTTGTGTTTCCACATATCTGCATATGAGGGTCAGCCCTCTGGTAAGCAGCCTGCATCACTATTGTGTCTAATACTGGATATAAGCTTCCTTTTTTTTCCCATACTTTTCCATATATTTGTATTTTTTCATCTGGAGTGTTCTGTATATGCCGACTATCCATCCCCTATCTGGTAAGCAGATTTGGAAGTCGTTGCAGCTTATATTTATTTACTATTTTTCTTTTTCACCTGTGTGTGCATGATTGCATGACACTCACCTCACTGTCCTAGCTACTTAGCGTAGGATTTTATGATTACACGTGATTTAAGGATTGTTTGGGTGGTCACCCCTTTCTGTTTGGTGTGGTATATGTCAAAACAATATTACACTATATATTTTTTATATATTTTTTGCACTATATCTGTGGATACACGGGATGAGGGCGCCCTTCCTGTTCCATCTGGAGTATACACCTAAAGGCCCAGGCTGGGTTTAAGCCACTCGCCCTTATAAACTTACTTCTGGTAAGCACAACTGATGTTGGAGTGTTCTGCTGATTGTGTTTATTTATCACTATCTTGTCTGGAGAAAATTTGACCCGGATCAACATTGGGACTATTCATTTATGATTATAGGACTGTAACGTGGACTCCTTTATCATTTTTTAGCGCGGTTTTCTTATTGTTTGATTTTTATATGGTGGGCTACACTTGTAACCGCAGCTGGTGTTTACTCTTTTTTATCTTCTGAGCGCAGTTTTTCCCTTTATTTTATAGAGTGGAATATGATGCTGTAATTCGGACACCTAAGTATTTCAAGGATGTAGAGCTCCAGTGATAATTATAATTCTGTTTAAGGGTGACCAAGTTAGATGGTGTGATATTTATGGGAAGAGCTTCCGTTTTGGTAGTGTTAATTTTAAAGCCAGAGATTTCGCTAAAAGAGTTTAGGATTTTATGTAACGAAGGTAGGGACGTATGTGGTTGAGTAAGCGTTAAAAGAATATCGTCTGCAAAAAGGGATAATTTGTATTCTGACTGACGCAGGCGTACTCCTACAATGGAGGGACATTCACGAATTGTTGCAGCTAAGGGTTCTAAGCTGAGTATAAAAAGTAGAGGTGACAAAGGGCATCCCTGTCTAGTACCGTTGCTAAGGGGGAATGGGGAAGATAGATAAGATGAAAGTTGTACTTGGGAGGTAGGGTGAGAGTATAAGGATCTAAGAGCCTGTACAAAGGGACCCGAGAAACCATATTTGGACAGGATCGCAAACATGAAAGGCCAACTAAGGCGATCAAATGCTTTCTGTGCATCTAAACTTAATATTACTGCCGGAGTTTTAGTTATAGTAAGCAAGTCGACAAGATCTATGGTGCGTCTAGTGTTGTCCCCCGCGTGTCTCAGGGGGACAAATCCAACCTGATCTCTATTTATCAGAGACGGTAAAATTTTTGAGAGTCTATTTGCCAAAATTTTGGTGAAAATTTTGTAATCAGAGTTTAATAGGGCGATTGGACGGTAATTGTCAGGGACAGATGGGTCTTTATCTGGTTTTGGTATGACTATGATATGGGCATGAAGAAATTGGGGATGGGGTATGGTACCTTTTAATAAGGAGGCATATAAATTTAACATGTGTGGGGATAATATAGGAAGGAAGGTTTTGTAATAAGAGTAGGGGAGTCCATCTGGACCTGGGGATTTATGTAGGGGGAGTAGTTTAGTCACTTCAGTCAATTCTTCAGTGGTGATGGGAGCATTTAATGAGGAGCGCTGGTCAGGGGATATTTGTGGAAGCTTCAAAGACGATATAAATGAATCAAATTTCCCCTGGGTGAATTGGGTGTGTGGATCAGAGCTCAAACAATTATATAATTTGTTATAAAATTCTCCAAAGACCTTAGACATGGATTGCGGACAATAGGTGGGAGTTCCATCTATTTGTGTTAGATGGTCAGGGATGGAGAGGCTTGGGCGTGGTTTCAGCCTGTTCACTAACATTCTGTGAGGTTTGTCAGCATATTCATAGAACTTCTGCCTTGACCATAAAATGGCTTTGGAGATTTTATTCATATCTAAGGACTTAATTTTATTACGGATAGATATCACCTCCTGTAAACGGGTAGTTGTGGGGGCTTGAAGTAAGTGCACCTCGGCTGAGCGTAGTTGAGTCAAGAGTTCAGATTTTTGTTGAAGCGAGTCACGCTCTTCCTGTGCGACCCAGCAGATATGCACTCACCCCTAAAGAAGGCCTTGTGGGCCTCCCACAATATGGAAGTGTCCGAGACAGAGCCGTCATTAAGCTGGAAGTATTCAATCAATTTTGTTTGGAGTTGCTGTTTAATGACCTAATTTTTCAGGAGAGACTCATTAAGTCTCCAATGACATGACTTAGGAGATGCTGAATGTAGGGATATATCTAAAGTTATGGGTGCGTGGTCGGACCATGTAATTGGACCAATTTCAGAGGCAACTAATTGGGGTAGCAGGGGTGTGGAAAGTAGGAAGTAATCAAGACGAGAGTATCCTTTGTGTGGGGGGGAATAAAAAGTAAATTGTTTACCAGTGGGGTGTTTCACTCTCCAAGAGTCAAACAGGTTATGGGTACGAATTAATTTGCGGAAGGAAGTAGATAGCCTATAAGCTTGAGTTGGGGGGGTATTTTGGAAGAGATTAAGTCTATCTTTGTTGGCGGACATACACATGTTGAAATCTCCTCCCACAATTGTAAATGGATGAGAGGAGTTTTGTACTTCTTCAAGAACCTTAGTGAGGAATCCTATCTGTCCAGAATTGGGTGCATAGATGTTGACTAACATGAGTTTCGTCTTTAAATGGACACAGTTCAGGATGACAAATCGTCCCCGGGGGTCCAATTTTGAGTCAATTACTCTTATAGGACATGAATTTTTGAACAAAATTGCTACACCTGCCTTCCCAGATGGGTCGGAGGCTACAAATGTGTTAGGAAACAATTTAGAAGCGAACTTAAAAGGAGCCTCCCGGTCGAAAGTGTGTCTCCTGAACCATGACCACATCGGCTCCAGAGGCTCTGAATTCCTTCAAGGCTAGCCAGCGCTTGTGGATAGAGTTCAAACCCTTCACGTTACACGAGAAGACCTTCAGAGCCATGAGGAGGACATGTATTTTACAGCAAGTGAAATCTTAATAATAAACAGCAGCATTTTTAACCAAAGTAGATTAATCGGTAATATCTTTGCACATTTCTCAATTGACATGTAGACAGTGAGCATATATACATTAACAAAATAAACAGAAAATGTTAGGCATATATTCAGGCCAAAAAAGGGCCTAGGATTGAAAAGGAAAAAAGAAAAAGAAAAAATATGAACTACAAAAAATAATCCAAAAAGTAATAAAGAAAAACCATTTTGTAAGCCTGAAGATGAAAAAATCTTCAGGGGGCCTTGGCTGTCAGCCATAGACCTGTAGAGGGGCATGCCGGTCAGCAACATGGACGGAGCGGTACCCGCTCCCTCCAAAAAGAAAAGAAAATTGTATATGCAAACTTTAAACTTTGGATTCTGGGGGAAAAAAAAAGAAAGAGAGAGGGGACCATCTCGACCGGGGAGTTGAAGTCCACAGACTGGAACAGTTGCCGTTAAACTAGGCCATCAAGAGCAGGATTAGGGAGGTCTCTCTCTGCGGTCACCAGGGTACTGCCCTCAACAAACCCTCGGAGTACCGAGGAAAATGGTAGGAAAAAAAAAGAAATATTGAGGAGCTTCTCCTCATTAAGTGGAAAGAGTTCAGGTAGGCATTCTAGCTGAAGCAGGACGTTGAGGGGTGGAAAGGTTTCTTTGACGTCTCCGACGAACTGGGGTCCATATCGCTATAAGTGGTTGAAGAGGAGCGGGAATCATGTTTAAAGGTGGTGGAGGGAGATCCTCTTCAGGAATAGGCGG
The DNA here is from genome assembly GCA_037952835.1 of Lithobates septentrionalis. Taxonomy (NCBI): domain Eukaryota; kingdom Metazoa; phylum Chordata; class Amphibia; order Anura; family Ranidae; genus Lithobates; species Lithobates septentrionalis. The sequence continues at coordinate 1,180,875 of JBBDGP010000707.1, forward strand.
CAGTCCCAAGTTACGGACAAAGGCCTCACATTCGTGTAAGGCTCGCATCGAGTATTGAGTACCATCTCTCGAGGCCGAGAGGCGAAAAGGGAAACCCCATCTGTAGGCAACTTGATGTTGTTGTAGGTGCATGGTTACTGGCCGTAAGTCACGTCTTTTGGCTAGAATGAAGGGTGATAGGTCGCTAAAAATTTGAAGTTTAGCGCCTTTATACTCAATGCGATTTTTATTTTGCGTGGCCATTGTGAGAGCTTCTTTGCTTTCATAGTAGTGGAAGCGAGCTATTACGTCTCTCGGGTTGGTACCAGGGGGTGGTTTCGGAGCTAGGGACCGGTGGGCCCTATCTAGCCTCCAATCGATATCTGGAATATGTGGAGCTTTAGTGACAAACAGTCCTAGAAGATAGGAACGTATTTCTTTGTCAGGGACTGTTTCCGGAATTCCACGGATTCTCACATTTTGGCGTCTCTCTCTGTTCTCCAGGTCTTCCTGCTGTAATTGGACCTGGAAAACACTTTGTTTGAGTGTCGCATTATCTTCTTCAAGCACGTGCACATATTTCATCAGTTCGTCAAATTTGGATTCTAAAGTGTCCGTTCGATCACCAAGTTGATCGATTTCCCCTCGGAGCTCCTGAGCCAGTTTCCCTACTGCTACTGTAAAGTTACGGGTCAGGTCTTGTAGCAGGGTCTGTAGCTTTAAGTCCAGCACTGAAACTGTAACTGTAACTGAACTGTCTGGGTCTTTCTCTTGGGGTGGGGGAGTAGAGATAGAAGTACCTGTGAACAATGCAGGATGATCAGCAAGGTGGTCTGCAGCATGCTCTGCTATTTCTCTGTAGTTGCTGTGTGAAGTCTCCCCTCTTTGTTGTTGTGCAGAGAGGGGTGTCTCTTGGGTTAGGGGACTATGAGCAGAGAGATCCGGTGTGATGGTTGCTGTATCTGCCGTTCGTTCTGCGGTGAGTGTTGCAGCCGTCTGGCTAATTGAGGCCGGGGATTGCGGCCTATACAGGAACCGCTCCATGTTTTGAGCCGGCCGGGAGGTCGGAGGCAGAACAAACCCCTGGTATCCGTGCCGCTGGGATCCTATTTTCCCCATGAGGTGCCCGGAGGGTTCCGGGAGCTTTTTAGTGGATCCTGGGTCTATTGAAGCTAGCGTTGCTGAGCAGGGTCCGGGGATGGAAGGAGCGGGTCCGGAGCTACTCTTTCAAGCGTCCGCCATCATTGCCCGCCGCGCATGCGCCATGATATCTTCTTAAGGTAAGTACTTTAATTAAAATATTGGTGCATCTTCTTCAATCCTCTACAAAGTTGCAAACAGTGTGTACCACTCCCATAAGCCTCTGCATTCACCGGAGACAATTGCCTCTCATTTTACTGATCGGCCCAAAAAGCTTTTTTTTCACACTATGCTGATCTTTAAGGTAATCCATCAGCTAACCATCCTTAGGCTCCATGCACACTGAGCTTAATAAAAACCTACAGTTCCCTTGGCAGAAATAAATGCTCATATAGAGCATTTTTGTACAGAGTTTAAGCAAGTTTAGGAGAGTTTAGTCTTTTTCTGCCAGAAAGCTCCAATCAAAAAACAGAAGGGTTTTTTCCTGCCTCTAAACGCTGAGCATAACATATGCCTGTAATCGTCCTAATGTGCATGGACACATATTATAACATTGAGCTGCTTCTGCAGGCAAAACACAAAACTCCTGTAGAAGCCAGTGTGCATGGACCTTTAGGCCCGGTTCACACTGCTGCATTGCGAATTTAGCGCAGATTTGATCTGATTGGGTTGCGAATTTTCATTTAAAAATTATTTTCTGTTTTCTTGCGAATCTACTGCAAATATTGTGGATTGGTGGGGAGGGATTGTGATTTTATGTCTGGCCAATAGAACCCATTGTTTATGCTGACGTAAAAATAGCTGTATAAACTTCCTGTTCTCTTTCTGGTTTAAGTGGAGTGTGTAGAGAGGAGCGTGGAATATTTTGTGTTTCAGCATGTATCATCATTCATTGCCTTTGGTTGCTGCAGTCATAATAAAAAAGAAAAAAGCCAGGTTGAGGAGAAGGATGATGCTGCCAAGTAGAAGATACTGTGTCCACCCTGTAATTGCAAATAGGGAGGAGAGAGGCCAATTCACGATCATCCATAATGATCTACGTGCACATGTGAAATTTTTCAACTACACTCGTATGTCAGTGGGCAGGTGAGTAATTATGTAAAAGGTCAACTTACCCCCCATTCCTCCATCCAATCCTACATCCCCCACCCTTCTATCCCTCCCTCCCACTATCCCTAACCCCACTATCCCTCACCCCTCTATCCCTCACCCTCCATAACACCCAGTACATCCCTCTTCTCCACATCCAACCTCCCTCCCCTCCCCACTTACTTATCCTAACTCTCCACCCCTTTCACCCCACTTCCTCATTTGATACCTCTTCCACTATCTATGTAATCTTGCCTCGACGAATTGCTTCAACTGATCTACAGCAATTTGGAGCATCAGAACACCAACTTCCGCAAGAGTATGGAGCCAGCTGAGCTATTACTAGTCACCTTAAATAACATATTTTTAAAATAATATGCAATATTTTAGATTTAGTACCCATCCCAATGCAAACAGAATCCACTTCAAAGTATCTTATAGAAATATTTTTTTATTTTCCCAATTTTTGGAGAAAATAAAAATAGCAAAGAAAAAAACAAAAGCTGCAAACATTCTCATGAGAACTGAGATTCAATAAAACAACATTAACCACATTAACATTAATTACATTAACATTATTAACATTATCTGTAATAGGTGTAGGTGTCACGTAGACTATGCCACCTCGTCTTTAGAGTGAATTCTGTAAAAAAAGTAAGAACACTATTATCCTTCTCTTTCCCTTCAGGTATTTAGCTACCAGCAATTAATTCGCCAGTTTACATATGAATTCAAGCTGGGCAAATCGACCGTGAGTTCTATTGTGCATGAAACCTGTGCAGCTATCTGGCAAGTTTTAAAAGATAAGGTGATGAAGAAGCCGATTAGGGAAGACTGGATTAAAATTGCCTAAGTTTATTGGGAGAGGTGCAATTTTCCAAATTGCGTGGGTGCAGTAGATTGAAAGCACATAAGAATAATCTGCCCAATTGGTAGTGGCTCAAAATACTTTAACTACAAAAACTCATTCGTTCTAATGGCAATGGCTAATGCCAATTATTCATTTACCTATGTGGGTATAGGATCATATGGAACTAGCTCTGAATCCAGCATCTTCTCTCATTCTTCTTTTGGCAAGATGCTTTGTGAAAACTCACTGAACCTTCCTGATAATGACCCACTTCCTGGAACAAATCAACCTCTGGGGCCTTATGTCTTTGTTGGGGATGAGGCATTCCCTATTTCAGAGTGCCTTCTATGGCCATATGCAAACAGAAGACTTACCATTGAAAAGAGGGTATTTAATTACCGACTATCAAGGGCAAGACGTGTAGTGGAGTGTGCTTTCGGCATACTTGCCAATAAGTGGCGTTTCCTGCACTCACCTATCTGCCTGAGTACAGAGCATGTCCTTGGTGCAGTGCAAGCAGCATGTGCATTAAACAATTTTGTTCGAGCTTGATATGGGTACATATTTGAGGACTCTTTGATGCATGACCTCAAAGAGCCAACATGAATCAGAACCAGTGGCAACTACAGTGGGGAAAATGTTCGCCAGGGTTTCACAGAGTAATTTATGTCAGCAAATGGCCAGCTATCATGGCAGCTATATACAACTGAGGCTGCTGAACATACTGCATGGTGTCAATTTTCATTGATTAAAATAAAGAATTACATTTGCTACTGTTCACATGAGTGTAATATTGTCATTATTTTACAGGGTGTGTGTGTGTGTTTGTGTACATATAGATCTTCCTATACCATATCCCTAATACAGATAACCTTAACCCTAACCAAACTAAAGCTAACCTTAACAAAGGAAGGCAAACGGGAGTAGGATGAAGAGAAGGAGAAGATGTTTATGGTACATGAGATGGATTATATGCACCATAGTAAGCAATAGTAAGCAATACAAGCAATGCAGACAGATATCACACCCAAGTTGTCTTCCAAAAAAGTATTTATTATTTTTTTTACAATCAAACTTCGTAAAACTTCGTAAGAACCACATAACGAGGAGACAACACTCTCCATCTCCTTTTATTTTTCCCTTTCTCTCACCCTTCATGCTCTCTCTCTCATCCTCCCACTCCATCTCTTCCTTCAGTCTAACTTCTTCTGACCCTCCAACTTGCTCTGACTCTCCAACTTCTTCTGACCCTCCAACTTGCTCTGACTCTCCAACTTGCTCTGACCCTCCAACTTGCTCTGACCCTCCAACTTGCTCTGACCCTCCAACTTGCTCTGACCCTCCAACTTGCTCTGACCCTCCAACTTGCTCTGACCCTCCAACTTGCTCTGAGCTTTAACTCTCTGTCTCTAACACACATGTACATAGTGGGAATTTTAGAATGTCTACAAAAAAGTGCACCTAAACCTCCACCTCATTCTCGCACTCTCTCTCTCGTCCTTCCCCTTTTTATATGTATTTCAATGTAACATAATCCACATGTACATAAAAAGTTGGTATGGACCAAAAAAGTTTGAATTAAAAAAAATTAGTAACTGAAACTCTACTTCTCCACCTCATCCTCCCTCTCATCTCCCACTCTTTTTTCTCTCCCTCTCTATTTCCCTAGTTGAGCCATTAAAAATATGAACAATTTAAAAATATACTATTCAAATTTAGAAAACATAATGTAAAAAAATAATATATGGATTAGCAACATGATAGTGGCAGTGCAGCTAACAGGTAGGCATCTATAAATTCAAAAAAGTAGTTGAACTCTGTTCCTCTGGCTTTGATTTTGAGAGATATTGCCTCAATGGCACAGGTGGGGATATCACTGTATCCGGTGGTCCACTCGGGGGCCCATATTGTGGATTGGTTGCAGGGATGATTGAATTAACTTCAAGTGATCGATTTCTATATGGATATTGACTTGGATTTATTGGTTTGTGCTGTTCCATAGGTCTTGATGCAGGTGAATCTTGCTTTGGCATGGGTGGTATTTGCTCGTAGAGCTGTGGTGGTCTATTTTGTTGTGGGAAATGGTAAGAAATTGAGTCGTGTGGTCTCATATACATTGTTCTTGTCATATCCGGGGCTCTAGTTGGTGGGGATATTACTGAGGCAATTGGTGAAGGAATGGGATATGGGATTCGTGAACTGGGGGACTCATACATAATAGAGTGGTCAGCAAAACTAGAGGTATAAGGGTTTGGTGCAGGGGTTTAGGCAGAAGAAATAGGAGTAATAATTTGAGCACTAGAGTACTAGTACTCTCGTGCCTTGGCACTGAAACATGGCGTGGCATACTGAGGGAATGTATGCAATGTTGTACTGCAATCCTCATGTCAAAGTAAAAGTCTGGCAAGACCTCTTTGAGAAGATGCACCAAACTAAAGGCAAACATAGTATAAAGGCATCCCTGGGATCGATTTGTTCAGTGATCCCTGACACTATGTGGAGTAATTTATTTGTCTGGTCTGAGTCTTCAACCTGTTCTGCTGCCCTGTTGCTTCGCTTCCTGCGTGAGGTAGATGTTTGACTTTGCCTTCTGCTGGAAGGTCTAGAAATGTCAGTATCCTCATTATCTTGCTCCTGAGTAGATGACAAATGATACTCCTTCGTCAAGGTCAACAGTAGCAGCATGCTCCTCCTCCTCCCCCCAACTTGCTTCTGTGCTGAAATACAAAAATGTCAAATTTTAAACTCTTAATAGGGGGAGTTGGGAAGGGAATGACCAGGACTTCTCCAATCAAGCCCTACCTCACCATGGAAGAAAACAATGGGGACTCTTGCGGTACCTCATGAAAACATGCAAAATAAATAAAATTTCAATTTATTCAAAAATAGACATTTAAAAAAATCTATATATACACAATATAGATTGACAACAGTATAGTAAAGACATGTTACAGTAAAAAGTTTGTTGAAATAACAATTTAAAGCGCCCGCATAGGTGAATGAAGGCAGGTTTTGAATACTTAAGGACTTGAGCCTCGACAGTTTCGCGGTCAAGCCGCTTCCTCAGGAGACGTCCAAGTAAACTCGCTACAAGGTAGAACAATCAAATTTACTAATACATAGTGGTGAAAAATAATGTACAGTAGATAACATGGCATTGGAGTAGTTATTCAAATTTTAAGAACACACTCACCAATAGGGATGAGCTTCGACTCGAACATCGGCTGTTCGCAAGTTCGCCGAACAGCGAACAATTTGAATGCCGCGGAACACCCTTTAAAAGTCTATGGGAGAAATCAAAAGTGCTAATTTTAAAGGCTTATATGCAAGTTATTGCCATAAAAAGTGTTTGGGGACCTGGGTCCTGCCCCAGGGGACATGGATCAATGCAAAAAAGTTTTAAAAACAGCTGTTTTTTTTCAGGAGCAGTGATTTTAATAATGCTTAAAGTCAAATAATAAAAGTGTAATATCCCTTTAAATTTCGTAGCTGGGGGGTGTCTATAGTATGCCTGTAAAGGGGCGCATGTTTCCCGTGTTTAGAACAGTCTGACAGCAAAATGACATTTCAAAGGAAAAAAAAGTCATTTAAAACTACTCGCGGCTATTGCATTGCCAGTCCGACAATACACATAGAAGTTCATTGATAAAAACGGCATGGGAATTCCCCACAAGGGAACCCTGAACCAAAATTTTAAAAAATGACGTGGGGGTTCCCCCTAAATTCCATACCAGACCCTTCAGGTCTGGTATGGAAATTAAGGGGAACCCCGCGCCAAAATTTAATAAAAAACAGCGTGGGGTCCCCCCAAAGATCCATACCAGACCCTTATCCAAGCACGCAACCTGGCAGGCTGCAGGAAAAGAGGGGGGATGAGAGAGCGCCCCCCCCTCCTGAACCGTACCAGGCCACATGCCCTCAACATTGGGAGGGTGCTTTGGGGTAGCCTCCCAAAACACCTTGTCCCCATGTTGATGAGAACAAGGGCCTCATCCCCACAACCATGGCCGGTGGTTGTGGGGGTCTGCCGGTGGTGGGCTTATCGGAATCTGGAAGCCCCCTTTAACAAGGGGACCCCCAGATCCTGGCCCTCCCCCCTGTGTGAAATGGTAAGGGCCTACCATTTCACTAAAAAACTGTCAAAAATGTTAAAAATGACAAGAGACAGTTTTTGACAATTCCTTTATTTAAATGCTTCTTCTTTCTTCTATCTTCCTTCTTCTGGTTCTTCTGGTTCTTCCTTCAGTGTTCTCATCCAGCATCTCCTCCGCGGCGTCTTCTTCCCTTCTCCTCGGGCCGCTCCGCACCCATGGCATGGGAGGAGGCTCTTCTTTTCATCTTCTTCTCTTCTTCATCTATTTCTCCTTCATCTTCTCTTCTTCTCCGGGCCACTCCGCATCCATGCTGGCATGGTGGGAGGCTCCCGCTGTGTGACGCGTCTCCTCTTCTGACGGTTCTTAAATAACGGGGGCGGGGCCACCCGGTGATCCCGCCCCCCATTAGTCACCATGCGTCAGAGGGGGCGGGGTCACCGGGTGCCCCCCCCATTATTTAGGAACCGTCAGAAGAGGAGACGCGTCACACAGCGGGAGCCTCCCTCCATGCCAGCATGGATGCGGAGCGGCCCGGAGAAGAAGATGAACAAAAGAAGATTAGGAAGAGAAGAAGATGGAGAAGAGCGGGAGCCTCCCCCCATGCCATCATGGATGCGGAGCGGCCCGAGGAGAAGAAGGGACGAAGACGCCGCGGAGGAGATGCTGGACGAGAACACCGGAGGAAGAACCAGAAGAACAAGAAGATGAAGGAAGAAAGAAGAAGCATTTAAATAAAGGAATTGTCAAAAACTGTCTCTTGTCATTTTTAACATTTTTGACAGTTTTTTAGTGAAATGGTAGGGGTAATTACCCCCTTACCATTTCTCACAGGGGGGGTGGGATCTGGGGTCCCCTTGTTAAAGGGGGCTTCCAGATTCCGATAAGCCCCCTGCCCGCAGACCACTGGCCAGGGTTGTGGGGATGAGGCCCTTGTCCTCATTAACATGGGGACAAGGTGTTTTGGGGGGCTACCCCAAAGCACCCTCCCAATGTTGAGGGCATGTGGCCTGGTATGGTTCAGGAGGGGGGGGCGCTCTCATCCCCCCTCTTTTCCTGCGGCCTGCCAGGTTGCGTGCTCGGATAAGGGTCTGGTACGGATTTTTGGGGGGACCCCACGCCGTTTTTTTTTTTTAATTTTGCATTAATAGCCGCAAGTAGTTTTAAATGACTTTTTTTCCTTTGAAATGTCATTTTGCTGTCAGACTGTTCTAAACACGGGAAACATGCGCCCCTTTACAGGCATACTATAGACACCCCCCAGCTACAAAATTTAAAGGGATATTACACTTTTATTGTTTGACTTTAAGAATTATTAAAATCACTGCTCCCGAAAAAACGGCCATTTTTAAAACTTTTTTTTGCATTGATCCATGTCCCCTGGGACGGGACCCGGGTCCCCAAACACTTTTTATGACAATAACTTGCATATAAGCTTTTAAAATTAGCACTTTTGATTATTCATGTTCGTGTCCCATAGACTTTAACGGTGTTCGCGTGTTCGAACAAACTTTTTTCCTGTTCACATATTCTGGTGCGAACCGAACAGAGGGGTGTTCGGCTCATCCCTACTCACCAACCACTGCCCCTTCGGGCTTGGACGGCACTTGTGAGACGCCCACTTTCGGGCGTTCCCCCGGGGGTGAGCAAGGGGTTTTTTTTGGGCGAAGTAAGCTATTATATAAAAAGCAAAAAATATATGATGAGTGTTGGTGTGGGGTATCAGCTAATGGTAAAGTGATTGCAACCTCAGTGAGTAGGGTGGGAAGATAGTGAGGAAAGGGGGAGAGGGGGGAGGAAAAGGAGGGGGGGAACAGGGAGAGGGACAAAAAGGGGGGAAGGAAGTGGAGGGGGAGGAAAGGAGTGAAGGGAGATAGACAGGGAGTGAAAGGAGGAAAGGAGGAAAGGGACAGGAGGGGGAAGAGGGGAGGGGGGGAGGAAAGAAGGCAAGGAAGGGGGGGAAGGGTTGGGCGGGAGAGGGGATGGGGGAGGAGGGGAGGGAAGGGGCAGAGGGGGGAAGGGAAGGAGGAGGGGGAAAAAGAAGGGGGGGGGGTGGGAAGGGAGGGGAGAGGGGAAAAAAAGAAAAAAAAGAGAGGAAGGGGGGTGAGAGAGAGGGGAGGAAGGGGGATAGTGGCCAGAAAGAAAAAGGGGGGGGAGAGAAATGAGAATAACCCTCCACACTTAGTAAAGCTTGCAATTGTTCATATAGAAGTGAAGCGCAGCCCACCAACACTTAGATGAAAAATAAAAACGGTTGTTACTGACACCCGGGGATAAAAGTTGATTCCCAGCGACCACTTTAGGGAAACACTTCAGCATACATCGGTAAGAAGGGCCCTTGAAGTAAAAAGTATGGTATTAGAGACAAATTGTTGCTGGAGGATGGTGTACCCATGGGGTCCTCCAGAGGTGAGGTCCACCGTGGTCACTGCATCATCCAGCCAGAGAGGTAATGAGGAGAAAAAAAGAGGGGCAGCCGAACTGGCTAACCACTTACTGTGGGTCCGCTGGTCGATAACCTCCAGGTGTCCGCCGTCCACACAAGGCAGCCATGATGGCTGCCTTATGTACCCCCAACCCGGTAGACGTACGGCGCTGTGTGCGTCGAGCGCCGCCGTCACCGGGTCTGACTCTCCTCTATTGCGCATGCGTGGGAAGGTATTCTGCGCATGCGCATAGCCCTAATATTGGTGATACTGTAAGCGTCACCTGAGGGAAGCAGGGGGAGAGGCCGCCCAACGAGGGAAGCCCAACCACCGCTGGAAAGCCACATGCCCGCCACTAGGGGGAGAATGAACTCCTCACACCGTATTTGTGGGAGGGGATTGTAGTACATGAGAAAAACTTGAATGAGTCACAGATAGATGTTGGGGAGCACTGCATCCAGCCAGAGGAGGAGAGAAGTCCAATTCGCCGGCATGGATGCTTGCATCCTAACACAAAATATAACAAGTAGAATGAGCATAACAACAATGCAGTAATAGACAAATTAATACAGCACATTGCAAGCCAACAATAAGGGATGAAAATATACAATACAAAATAAATAATAAAAAAAAATCTCTTTGCAAGTAAATTGGGAATCTGTCACATCTAATACAATATCCATAAGGCATATAGAAGAAATCCATATGGGGATGGGAAGAAGGGAAGGGAGGGGAGGGGGTGGAAGGGGGGATGGGGGTGGGGGGAGGGGGGGAAGTTGATTAATGACGAAATCAGTGTAAAATAAAGGCTATGTAGGAAACCAAAAGAGAGCGAAGGTGGATAACACACCCCGATCTTTGGATCAAAAACCTTCTTTCCTATACCTGCCACTGCTTTCCATGTATTAACTTATTCTATATTGTTGTTTTTGTTTTCAAGCCAACCCCTTTATCTTTAAACATAATTTATCTCTCTGCTTATTTGGGACCTGTCCCTATTGCAATAGATATAAAGCAATGGATGTTTTGGGTACAGCTTGGGGGAACTTTATGTCAAACATCCAGGCAGGATGTCTAATTAATCAAAAGACAGATGATGAGACCAAGATTTTTTCTGGATAGGATGTTCAACCTTTTAAAAAGAAAATCCCATCTTCATTGGCACATCCAATATTTTGAATCCTACATCGAAGAGAAGGTTTGTCCCTTAGGTCTCTGTATACAGATGTTCCCAACCATTAAGGACCCTTCCCCTGACTTCAAAAAGTCCTGGGAAGATATCCTGACCAAGTGTAGTATAGAACTAATGAAACAATTAACCACACAGTACCGATCGGATATGACAGTACTGGATGGTGAAATTGATAGATTGATAAATCAATTTCCAAACATCAAAGACTCGGTCCCCTTTACTGAGAAGTGGAAGGAGGTGCGAGACCGTTTGGAGACCCTTAACAAGGACATCATAACCAAAAAACAGGGCAATTTTTTTCAGGATAAGTTGGCCTTCTCGGAAGGATATGAATATAAATGGTCAGGAAAACTACACTCCAGAAAGAATAATTTTCGCAACCGTAAACCTCTAACCGTCACTGCGACGGACTATACGGAATCTGATTCTTCCATTTCTTCCCTATCCTCACAGGTTACATCACAATTCACCAATCCACGTGCACCAAGTATTTCCCTGGAAAGGACCCTCACAGGCGAAAATCACCCCACTAAGAATCCCAAAAAGGGCAAACAGCACGGTAAAACACTTAAAACACAACAAGTATCTAGGTCTGGTTTACAGACTCCCCAAGAGGGGCTCTGCAACCCACCCTACACAACATTATTCCCAAATTGTTACAACCCAAAATACAGACACTCTTGTCCCAACCAGGTTTTTTAGTACAGGCAACTCCAGAGTCCAACAGACAAGGGAACCTGGACGCGTTTGTACAAAAGACCCCCATCCCAGGCACTTCACAATTCGCCACAGCAGATGTAACTGAAAACATTCACACACTCAATATTATCAACTTGACACCATTCCCACTGTCCCCAGAAGAGGAACAGGTTCTTCAACTGGGGCTTGGCTTTTGTCCCTCAGAACCTATTGACATTTATGAGACAATTAAAGACCTTTACCTCTTTGCTAGGAACCTAACGTTCAGCTAAATTTTTGACCAAGACCGCAAACAGTTGAATTTGGAGAAAGAATTAGTAGAAAAAATGAAAAACTTTACAATGGCTGAGTTCAGAGAGTTGCGTGACCTAATGCTCCTCTATGACGAAGGAGCAGTGGAACCACAAGACCCTGACACCAATAATGACTTCTCTGAAATCAGCCAATGTAGCACCAACTCCACTCCACTACAGACCAACCCTACCAAGAACCTAAAACTGAAATCCCGATCCTTCCCTGATTTAATGACATGTCCATCTGTATGGGCTTTCTTACATGAGTGTATCTTATCCCTTAAAAAAGAACAATGGTCAGCATTACCATCCAATTTAACCCAGAAACAAACCAGGGCGGTAAGCAAACTTCAAAAGAATTCAGATTTAATCATTAAACAGTCAGATAAAGGTGGTAATTTGGTGCTCATGATGCACCATCAGTATCAAACCATGTGCCTTAAGATACTATTAAACCCTAACTGGTATTCTCTAATCAATCCTTCCTTTATTCAAACAACCATCAATGAATTTAGAAAACTCGTGGTTGGGGCCTTCTGGGAGGGCCTCATCGACGAGGATATTCGTAAATTCATCAATACCCAAGTGCCATGAACACCAACGTTCTATGCATTACCAAAAACCCACAAAAATCTTGTATCACCACCCGGCCGACTCATTGTGTCGGGTAAAGGATCCCTAACAGAGAATGCGAGTAAACTGGTAGACACATTCCTGATGCCACATGTACTAAGTTTACCCTCCTATATTGAGGACACCACTGACTTATTGAGTCTAAGTCCCTCCGGATGCCCTCCTCGTGGCTATTGATGTCGAGGCTCTCTACTCGAGCATCCCCCACGAGCAGGGCGTCCTGACGGCTGGCTCCTTTCTTATGGAACAAGACCATAACACTTGGCCGGTTAACAACTTAATTCTGAAGCTTTTGGAGTTTATCCTTACTAAAAACTATCTTGTTTTTATGGATCAACTTTACCTTCAAACCCAAGGCGTTGCAATGGGCACGTTATGTGCCCCTTCCTACGCCAACTTATACCTTGGAGGCAGGGAGCTGACCATCTCTGGGGACGAATCATTAGAACACTTCCTTGACCATATCATGTATTGGCATAGGTTTATAGATGACCTACTGGTCATCTGGACAGGTCCTGAACAATGCTTAAATGCCTTCGTAGAAAGGCTAAATATTAATTAATTTAATCTTCACTTCACCTATACTTACAATACTCAGAGCATTTCTTTCCTAGATGTTCAGATCATCAAGAATCCCTCTGGGAAATTACGGACTTATTTCGCAAGCCCACAGCGGGCAACACGCTTCTGCATGCGTCTAGCTCCCATCCCCGTCCTCTAGTCCGCAGTATTCCCTATGCTCAGTATCTGAGATTGAGAAGAAACTGCACAGAGGACGGGGATTTTCACCGACAGGCTGACGCCTTGCGTATACGCCTACTGGCCCGGGGCTATAGCCATACTAACTTGAGAAAAGCCTTCAATAGAGCCTTTGCTCAGGATCGACAAACACTTCTATATGGCCCTCCCCACACCAAGCGATCTTCCAATGCTAAAATCATCACTAAATACTCCATTCATCACAACCAGTTACGCAATATACTATCTCGACACTGGCATATACTGACTGATCACCATATTCTTAAGAAATATATTAGATCTACTCCAGAGTTGGTCTTCAGAAGAGCTACCTCCCTGAGGGATAAGCTCACTCATAGCCATTATAGAACCCCTACATCCCGCCCAAGAGAACCTCGAGGCACGTTTAAGTGCGGCAATTGTCCACACTGTCCTTGGATCCAAGAAGGACATCAATTTGTCCTCCCGAATGGAGAGTTATTCTCTCCAAGACATTCTGCCAACTGTGGCACGAGAAGCGTAATCTACCTGATGATTTGTGCCTGCAAGGCCTTCTATGTTGGGAAAACCATCAGGGAGCTACGGCAAAGACTGGGGGACCACCTGTATGCCTCCGCCAATGGCAAGCTCACTACAGTGGGCCGCCATATTGGGATTCACCACAGATTTGACCCTGATTATGGTAAATTTATTGTACTGGACATTATTCCAGAGGATCCCAGAGGAGGCGACTGGGATCGTCTAATCCTCAAACGGGAATCGTTCTGGATTGAGCGATTGAATGCTCTCATCCCCCCTGGCCTCAATGAGGCACATACGTATAAGCATTTTCTTTAGTGGACTAGTGGTATCCCAGGCCATCCAGCTTTGCCTTCGCTCTCTTTTGGTTTCCTACATTTTACCTTTATTTTACACTGATTTCGTCATTAATCAACCTTCCTCCTTTTCCTCCCTCCCCCCCATCCCACCTTCCCCCCCTCCGTTCCCTTCTTCCCGTCCCCATATGGATTTCTTCTATATGCCTTATGGATATTGTATTAGATGTGACAGATCCCCAATTTACTTGCAAAGAGATTTTTTTTATTATTCTTTATTTTGTATTGTATATTTTCATCCCTTATTGTTGGCTTGCAATGTGCTGCATTAATTTGTCTATTACTGCATTGTTGTTGTAATGCTCATTCTACTTGTTATATTTTGTGTTAGGATGCAAGCATCCATGCTGGCGAATTGGACTTCTCTCCTCCTCTGGCTGGATGCAGTGCCCCCTAACATCTATCTGTGACTCATTCAAGTTTTTCTACAATCCCCTCCCACTAATACGGCGTGAGGAGTTCATTCTCCCCCTAGTGGCAGGCATGTGGCTTTCCAGCGGTGGTTGGGCTTCCCTCGTTGGGCGGCCTCTCCTCCTGCTTCCCTCAGGTGATGCTTACAGCGTCACCAATATTAGGGCTATGTGCATGCGCAGAATACCTTCCCACGCATGCGCAATAGAGGAGAGTCGGACCCGGTGGCGGCGGTGCTCAACACACAGAGCCGTACATCTACCGGGTTGGGGGTACATAAGGCAGCCATCATGGCTGCCTTGTATGGACGGCGGACACCCGGAGGTTATCGACCAGCGGACCACAGTAAGTGGTTAGCCAGTTTGGCGGCCCCTCTTTTTTCTCCTCATTACCTCTCTGGCTGGATGATGCAGTGACCACAGTGGACCTCTCCTCTCTAGGACCCCGTGGGTACACTATCCTCCAACAATTTGTCTCTAATACAATACTTTTTACTTCAAGGGTTCTTCTTACCCATGTATGCTGAAGTGTTTCCCTAAAGTGGTCGCTGGGAATCAACTTTTATCCCCGGGTGTCAGTAACAACAGTTTTTATTTTTCATCTAAGTGTTGGTGGGTTGCGCTTCACTTCTATATGAACAATTGCAAGCTTCACTAAGTGTGGAGGGTTATTCTCATTTCTCTCCCCCCCTTTTCCTTTCTGGCCACTATCCCCCTTCCTCCCCTCTCTCTCATCCCCTTCCTCTCTTTCTTTTTTCTTTTTTCCCCTCCCCCCTTCTTTTTCGCACTCCTCCTTCCCTCCCCCCCCCTCTGCCCCTTCCCTCCCCTCCTCCCCCATCCCTTGCCTTCTTTCCCCCCCTCGCCTCTCCCCTTCCTGTCCCTTTCCTCCTTTCACTCCCTGTCTATCTCCCTTTAATCCTTTCCTCCTCCACCACTTCCTTCCCTCCTTTTTGTCCCTCTGTCTGTCCCCCCCTTCCCCCCCTTCCCCCCCTCTTTTCCCTCCCCCTCCCTCCCCCTTTCCTCACTGTCTTCTCACCCTACTCACTGAGGTGGCAATCACTTTACCATTAGCTGATACCCCACACCAACACTCATCATATATTTTTTGCTTTTTATATAATAGCTTACTTCGCCCAAAAAAAACCCCTTGCTCACCCCCGGGGGAACGCCCGAAAGTGGGCGTCTCACAAGTGCCATCCAAGCCCAAAGGGGCAGTGGTTGGTGAGTGTGTTCTTAAAATTTGGAAAGCAAAAATAAAAATTAAATACAGCGCTACGTTTAGAAAGATAGTGAAAAACAGCCAACACACCTATAGACTCAAGGCAGAAAAAAACAAAAGAAACAAAAGTGTGGCGCTATATATCACATCCAAAGCCGTGTGTATTACAATAAAGACATATAAAAATAGTGAATACTACCAAAAAATGTATGATCATAAAATGGATAGTGGCAAGTCATTAATCAGTGTTGATCACATAAAGTAAATACACAATAATGCTTAATCATCAGATGTGCCAGTGATTAGTAGAAACCCGTGCTGGTTCCATGAGCCAGACACCAAACATAAAAAACATAAAACTTTAAAAGTCCATAAAAAATGTGTAGAAAAATAGTGAAGAAAACATCAACAGAGTTCAAAGGGGGTGATGCATGGCCAGATGGTATTCACAGAATTTTAGTCGCACCAAATCTGGCGAGTGGGCAGAAGTCGCACCAAATTTGACGAGTGGGCAGAAGGGAAACCACAAGTGTGCATAGATTGTACATCAGTGCCGGGGCCAACACCAGGAGTAGAGGAGGCTTACCAGAAAAAATTGACCTGAAATGGCGTACGCCAGACAAGTCAAAAAAGCATAATAACCACTGGTTCTGGGAAATGCGTCTTGTCAGATGTCATCAACAGATGGTGGAAAGAAAAAGGGCTGGTCTGCATGGCTTCCTCTCCCATAGGTAATCCAGCATAAGCCAAACGTGTAGTTTCATATGCCATGCAAGGAGCAAACAAAACTCACATAGCGTAATAACGTTTTAAAACACTAGTTTATTAAAATAATAAAAAACAAACTCACATTTGGAAGAACGAAACAGAGCTCAAATATCAAATAGCGGCAATCGTGAGGGGTCCACCCGACATGTTTCAGCTACGGAGCCGTCATCTGGGGTATGGACCACCCTCACCACACCGCTTTATAAACAGAAGATGACCCCCACTGGGAGTGTCTACAAACCGGAAGTGCAACCAGTAAGAATCACTTCCGGTTTTCAGGGTCATAGGATGACTAATTGAATAGTTATATTAAGAACAAATGAATGAAACAGAGAACCATGTATCTCATGTTTCTAAATTAGGAGATTAAAAATGAAAAAATAAGTACAAAAAAAAAATGGTAAGCTGTGCCCTGAATCAGTCCATCTATCAGGAACTGGTCAGAGGGCTAGCCAAGCCTCCCTTTCAGCCAGCCTGCTCCTCAAGCCTCACTCTCATATGCACTGCACTCCATAAGGAGGAAACCAAGCCTCAATCTGAGGTGAAGTGTCAGCAGAGAGGAGAAAAAAATCAGTGCACTGAAAAAAGGCATTAGTGTTAAAATAAAAACAGATTGAAAAAGAAAAAGTAAAAAAGGGGATAAAAATTATTACACAAGGCTAATGCTAGCAATAACATTACCTTATAAAGGTGATACAAGGACATTCTAATAAGGTTAATTAGTGATCAATATTAGAATCATGGACCATAATATTAAAGGGACACTGCCAATGGGGGACATCAACAGCGTACATAACAAAAATTGGAATTCTGAATTAAACCATAATTATCCCGGATTCCATGACATAAATTAAGACAATCAATAATCATCTTGTATAGTAAAAAAATAATAACAGTATTCTGTCATTTGGACAATAAGAGAGATCATATTTATATTCAAGCTTGGTTAATAAAAGAGTTGATGTCCCACTTCACGTTGATACCCTGTGGAAAATGGGACCCCAACTCATATACCCAGTAGGTCTCTAAATGCGAGACACCTCTAAGAATTGACCCGCCCCGCCAGGGGGGCACGTACCTATCTATAATGAGGAATTGAGTACCCACAGGGTTCCGATCGTGAACCTCCCTGTAGTGTCTAGGGACATTGTGTTTAGTACTGCCCGCTTTAATGAGATTGATGTGTTCCGAAACCCATGTAGTAAAAGATCTGATGGTCCGGCCAACATATTGCTTGCCACAAGGGCAAGTTAAAAGATAAACTATTCCTGTAGTGGCACACGTGCAGAAATGTTTAATTTTGTAAGTACAGCCGGTCAGGGTGGAAGAAAAACTATGACTAGCCCTTCTGCCACAGGTATTAAATTTACAGACCAAGCACTTTTTACAAGGATAAAATCCAATCAAGTTGTGAAAAAAGGATGGTCTCTCTGGTGGGTTGACGACATTAGGTGCTAACCTATTCCGGAGAGATGGAACACCCTTAAACACCACCTTTGGAGTCTTAGGCAACAGAGGTCCCAAGATTTTATCTGTTTTTAAAACATCCCAGTGATTTTCAAAGATTTTTTTAACATGCTTGTGCTGCATGGAGAAAGATGTCAAGAAGGACCATTTGAATTCATCATTCGTTTGTCTAGGTCTATCCTCTAATAATGACTGACGGTCTGTTGCACAAGCACTTTCGATCTCATTATCTAAATCCACAGAATTATAACCCTTCTCCAGGAATTTTTCAAGGTCATAGCCTGTAGTCTAAAAGTGTCTGAATCAGTACAGTTCCTTCGTAATCGCAGGAACTGACTTTTGGGAACAGATCTGATCCAGGAACTATGGTGGCAGCTATCAGTCGATATGTATGCGTTCCTGTCGGTGGATTTAAAATAAGTACTAAATATAAATGAGGACCCACTTCTTTCAATGACAAGGTCTAAAAAGATGATTGAGGTGGTACTAGTTTCAAAGGATAAAGCAATACCCCTTCATTGTTATTCAAAGTTGTGAAAAATCAACCAGACCATCATGACTCCCTGTCCACAGGAGGAGGATGTCGTCTATGTACCGGGCCCACAACAGAAGGTGTGGGTTTTCCATGGCATAGACGACATCCTCCTCCCACTTGGCCATGAACAGGTTGGCCAGGCTGGGAGCAAATTTTGCTCCCATAGCCACCCCTTTATGTTGGCGATAGAATTTACCACCAAACCAGAAATAATTGTGTTGTGTTGCAAACTCAATTAAATCAATAATGAATTCTATCTGAGGTGAAGCAAGGGAGGCATCCCTGTTTAGAAAACAATGTACCGCATCCACACCTTCACGGTGTGGAATGCAGGTATAAAGGGACGCAACGTCCGCAGTGGCCATGATAAGGTCACCAGAATGGGAAACATTTGATAACAGTTTAATCACATCCTTAGTATCCTTTAAGTAGGACGGCATCTTAAGTACAGATGGCTGTAGGAAAAAGTCAATATATTTCCCAATCTTTGAGGTGACCGAGTTGATACCACTAATTATAGGTTGACCCGGGGGGTGGAGAGGGTCCTTGTGGACTTTAGGCAAGTAATATATAACTGGGATGCGTGGAGCAAGGGGGACTAGAAAAGATCTCTCTTTTTTGTTTAAAATACAGGAGTCAAAACCTTTAGCTACTAGGTTCTTCAGTTCTTTTTTGTACTCGAATGTAGGATTCTTTGGTAATTCTATGTGGGTCTCTCGATCTCCCAAAATGCGATGCATTTCATCCATGTAGTCAGATTTGTTTAATGACACTATCCATTTTATGATCATACATTTTTTGGTAGTATTCACTATTTTTATATGTCTTTATTGTAATACACACGGCTGTGGATGTGATATATAGCGCCACACTTTTGTTTCTTTTGTTCTTAAAATTTGAATAACTACTCCAATGTCATGTTATCTACTATACATTATTTTTCACCACTATGTATTAGTAATTTTGATTGTTCTACCTTGTAGAGAGTTTACTTGGACGCCTCCTGAGGAAGCAGCTTGACCGCGAAACTGTTGAGGCTCATGTCCTTAAGTATTCAAAACCTGCCTTCATTCACCTATGTGGGTGCTTTAAATTGTTATTTCAACAAATTTTGTACTGTAACATGTCTTTACTATACTGTTGTCAATCTATATTGTGTATATATAGATTTTTTTAAATGTCTATTTTTGAATAAATTGAAATTTTATTTATTTTGCATGTTTTCATGAGGTACCGCAATAGTCCCCATTGTTTTCTTCCAAGGTGAGGTAGGACTTAATTGGAGAAGTCCTGCTCATTCCCTCCCCAACTCCCCCTATTATTAATTCTAAAAGTATGATGGTACCCACAAACTATACACCTCTCTTCTTTAACCGTGTGGCATTCACTTCAAAATTGTAAACTCTGTTATAAAATACAAAGTATGAAGATGATAGGGTGAGAAGTGAGGGTTAGGGGGAGGACAGGTTAATTAGAGAGAGAGATGGTAGCGCAAACTATTCTTGTATGTTAACTTACTTCCTTAATTTTAAAACTGGCTTGAGAAAATCCATGTATCCGGCGAAGGCATAGGGGTGCTTTGGGGGAACCACACCCACTTCTTGCTTCACACTCCAGTCTCTGGTGTCTTTGAAGTGTGTCCTTGAGGCTCCGCCACCTAGTATGTATGAGTTCTTCCGTAATGAGATAAAACATAAATAATTAATTTTATGTTTTTCTTCCAGGTACATAGCAACTGGAAATGCATGTGTCAGTTTTAATACATTTGTTATTGTTCAACAGTGCTTCCATGTATTTTTTGCACTTTCTGTGTCAACATACTGAGCATGCATTATCTTTCCATAACATTACATTGGTGGTGGTCAGTGGGATTGGTGGTCAGTGGGAAGAATGCGCCTTGTGGGATGCATGCCCTTACATTGGTGGTCAATGGGAAGAATGCTCCTTGCATTGGTGGTCAGTGGGATTGGTGGTCAGTGGGAAGAATGCCCTTACATTGGGGGTCAGTGGGATGAATAAATAGAAATATACTTATGTTTATGTTTGCAAACTTGAGATGTGAAGGCTTCCCAGTCTGCATACAAACTTTTGCAAATCTCATCCCAGCCTTTGCTGTTCTGGGCATTATTTTTATATTCGGGTATACGGCTGTCCCATATACTGTATATGGCCTGGAATGGACTAGTCTGATGAGCTCCTCATTGTTGATGCTGTTCCGACACCTGGGGGCCATGATGATCTTATCTGTTTGAAGATAAGAGAGAGAAAACCATCCAACTAGGTCATAGAGGTTGCCACCATCCCTAAGACAAGAAAATAAAATTATCCCCTCAAGAGGTTGATGGGACTTTAACGGCAACAAAGTAGTAAAAAACTATTTTATTTAATACAAAAATACAAATAAAATGAAATGAATATGTACATGAAGTGATATATATAACAATAAAAGCCTAAAAAGATATACTGGAATGCAATAGTAAAGATACTTGTGTGGTCTTCCACGCGGACCTACGCGTTTCGGGACTGAGCAAAACTTCCCTTCATCAGGGGAAACTTGTGGGAAGAGTCACACTACATAATAGAATCCAGTTTTGAGAAAAAGGTAAGTACATATTACATAAGTTAGAACAATTGCTTATATCATAGACCATTCAGCCATGTGGTCACATCAAAAGAAACACAACATACCCAAGCATATCAGTATAGGAAACTCATTGCCAAGTCCCAGTGGCCACCATGTCAAAAAATCCAAAAGGAAGCCGAGGTGTATGGCTGGCCCCGCCTTGTCCAAACTGGTCCACCCTATGACACCAAAACAGCAAGGCTCACCCGAGAGGATAATGTCCCAGATGAGGACTGAGTGTGTATCTAAAAAAATAATAATAAACATATATATGTATGAAGCACTGGCATTGGCACCAGGCCATCAAAATGCCCCCAACTATAAATCTCATGTCTCTACTCTGAACCAGCATAATCCATGATGTCCTACCTTAATGGTAGCAGAAGCCCAAGGATACCAGGAGGAAAGGAAGAGAGGGGGGAAAGAGGGGAAGAAAGAACGAAGATATGTACTGGGATATGCCAATAGGTAGCTCCAATTGATGTACTTAGAATATTATTCCTTCACACAAGCAAGATCTGCAAATGAGAGGAAAGGAAACGGTAATATGTAGACAACCATTTGTCAATATAACATGTACTAGGCATATTAGATTGCATAGGGGGAAAGAAGAACACTCACACAGTGATCCGGAGCTAGATCCTATTGAATCCCAGAGCACAATATTCGTCCGTCCAGCCAGCCACCATCCGGAGCAGTGACAGCATTTCACAGTCCGGCATGGCTTTAAATAGCTTCAAGGAGGCGGGATCGGGTGCTGCATTGCTGTCATCTTCCAAGGGCGGGACTAGGGAGGAACAACATGGGTGGCTGTGAGGAGGCGCTGCGCTCTCTGCGGCATCCCCACGTGATGATTCTGCATGATGGGCAAGTGGACGAGTATCACAAGAGCTCCTCCCACAGATGTGTAAGAGGAGACAGTGCGTAAAGCCCACAAGAGGGGCATAAAAGACAGTCAGCAAAGGAGGCTACGGGATAACACAATATAAGGGACAACGTAAAGATAAGACACAGGAGGTGAATGGTTACTCAAATCAGTCAAAGAGGCTGAAGGAGGCACCAAAAATCACCTCATATATCCCCCACGGGGAGCAATACCAGGGGCGCCAAAAGGAGGGGGGGACCCTGAGCGGTCACTGCACGGCACCCCCCACAGAAAAAATGAGAAGGGAGTCATGCAACCACAGCCCACCGGCGCAGGAAGGCGGCCGAGCGAGCGGTCAAAAGCCGAGCCAGCTAAAAAGCTGCTCAACAATCGACGCTCACACCGGACGCCAAATGGGAAGGCCCCCCAAAGATCCATGATCATGGGAGGCCCCCCTGTGCCAGGCGGGACAAGAGGAGGCCAGTAGATGTACCTATGACAGATACTTGCCAAGCACGGGAATGGCAAGAAGAATCCACAAACAGTAAGGCAAATGAGCACACAGAAAAAGGGACAAAACAAATAATTTGTGAACATGAGATTCTACAAGAATATATGATAACAAAGGCAGATCATCAACAGATTGACAAGAATATAGATATCGCAAAATGGGGAAGGTACATGTTCCAATATCAAACAAAAAAGTCAGGACACACATTCCACACCCGAGCCGTGAAGGCTTATAACTCCTTCTCACATCCCCCAGATGAGAATCCCTCCAGAAATGCTCTATAGCTAAGCTGTTCATTTAAACCGGGGGCGAGGTGGCAGCAAGGTCCACAATCCAGCAGGCCTCCCGCTGTAAGAGGACCTTGTCCAATCTCCACCCCTCGGGTTGGGGTGGACTCTATCCAAAATGAGGAAATCGATTCTAGGAAAAATGCCGTGGTGCTCGTTGGAGACATGCCTTCCCAAAGGGAGGTCTGGGTTGGCTTTCCTCATGGAGGTGATGTGTCTAGAGGCTTGTAAGGAAAACTTTAATTTAGTCTTGCCAACATAGAATTGTCGACACTGACAGGTAAGAAGATATACCACCCCCTCTGTCTTGCAGTTAAAAAAGTGACGTGGTTTATAAGGTCGTCCATTAGGAAGAATGATGTCCTGTCTCGTATTCATAAATCTACATATTGGGCATCCACCGCAGGTGAAAGTCCCAAACCTTTTACATGGGTCGCTATGGAAATCGCCCCCAAATTCACTATGGACTAAATGGTCCCTTAGTGAGCCAGTGAGTCGATAAGTAATCGCAGGGCGTTCAGATAAATGTGAGCGTATTGTGGGGTCGGCATAAAGAAGGTGCCAAAATCTATTAAAGATTGATTTGATTGATTCATGTTGGTTGCTGAACCTCATAATCATCCTAGTTGCAGAGCAATTGTCAGTTTTCCTTCGGTGACTAAATAACAGTTCGCATCTGGTTCGTCTCTTAGCTCGCCTGAATGCCTTTTTTAAGGTAGAATGAGAATAGCCTCTTAGGAGAAGCCTATCTCTGAGTGTAGCCGCTTCATGTAGGTACGATTCCTGATTGGAACAATTCTGCCTCAACCTCAGATATTGGCTGTAGGGGATTGCATGGAGCAGAGGTTGCGGGTGAGAGCTGGAGGCGTGCAAGATGGTATTCCCCACAGTGGGCTTCCGAAAAAGGCCACTGGAGAGACCACCATCTTTGTTTTTTGCTTATAGTAGTATCTAGAAAAGTGACACTGGTTTCACAGTAAATTTCAAATTAAAGGTATTATGTTGATCACCGGTGGAATTGGACCCCAAACTATGTCTTTTGGGACTTTTGCTGGATCTAGAAATAGACAAATACCATGCTACATTTCTAAGAGAAACTTTGTTTATGGCACGTAAGGACATAGCTAAGGTATGGATGCAGGCTCAGCCTCCCTCCATATGCCAATGGAAAAGGGATGTTAACCTCCCTGGCGGTATGATTATTTCGGATTTTAGGTGCTGAAAGCGGTACAATTATTTTGCATGGAAATTTGGCGTTTTATATTGTAGGTCTGTAATACTTAACAATAACAATAATAATGATAAAGTTTGAAACACAAAAACATAAATTATAATATAATAAATAAAAATAAATAATTAAAAAAAATAAAAATAAATAGTAATAAAATAAATTTCCCCACGATTCACTATCGCTCAATTCTGCAAGTGTTCTAATTTACTATCACTGTTTTCTAGCTGTCTAAAGCCACTTTTGACGTAAAGGGCCACTTTTTGGTTGCTATGGACAATCTCCAGTTTCCAAGCAGAAAGAACAGTATATATCACATAAAACTGCATGCAGGGCATGGGCCAAAGCACTGGGGACAAAAAGGATGTGAAATCATTTCATACAGTACTGTAATCTGTAAGATTACAGTACTGTATGTGTCATGAATTTTACTTTTTTTTTAAATTTGCCGCTAGGCTTCGCCCCTGTGTGTCGCGGCGCTCACAGGGAACGGAGCCTGGCAAGGAGAGGCTTCGGAGGAGGACGGAGCCCACGGACACTGCGGGGGACATCGCAGGATCCTGGAGACAAGGTAAGTAAAGCCACACCAGGATCCTGCGATGTAATCCCGAGTGTGGCTTGGGGTTACCGCTAATGGTCCTGAATTTTAACCCCGAGCCACACTCGGGAAAACCGTCAGGGAGGTTAATGATGCACTGCCATTTAAAAAGTTAGTATACTGTATGCCAATAGAAAATGTGCACATAAGTACTCAAAGGTGTGGGATAGATGGTTGGAGGATGGAGAAACATGTGCTTAAAACTCCCTAATGCCTCGCAGACAGACCTACTTAGATAAAAATAAAAGATGACTGTTCTAATGAAGGTCTAAACTAGGCAAACTTCAAGTAAAAATGTATTGGTAGTGGAACGATATGTAGTCTCTTATATACTGGCTGTATTCACCATCATAACCTTGTACCTTAACATGTTTGTACGTAGGAAGAATCTCACACAAAATGCCTGTAAAAATATAATGTTTATTATTTCGCTTAAGTAACTACATTGTAAAATGTTTTTCTTTCAAATAAAGTTGTTTTTTTCCAATTAAAAAAAAAAAGGTATTATGTTGCATCAAACCAATGCATTCCTCCAGCTGCCTCTCCGAACCCTCCCATAGCACCAGAATATCATCAATATATCGGAACCATGCCACTCCATGTTGTGTGTGGGATTTGAGGGACTCACCAGATAGAAAGGACTGCTCCCATTCCCCCAGGTACAGATTGGCATACAATGGGGCACAAGATGTCCCCATCGCAACGCCCTGTACCTGGAGGAAATGGGAGCCATCTAAAGAAAAGACGTTATGGTGGAGAATAAACTCCAATGCCATGATGATAAATTTGCGTTTTTTGTCATCTCTATGTGTTTGTGCAATAACATGTCTGATCACGGCCAACCCTAAATGGTGGGGAATGGAACTGTATAGGGCTTCTATGTCAATAGCCACTAACAGGGACTGCTGTGAAATATGCAGACCTGGGGTGTTCTTTTGACATGGTCGCCACCGGGACTTGGCAATGAGTTTCCTATACTGATATGCTTGGGTATGTTGTGTTTCTTTTGATGTGACCACATGGCTGAATGGTCTATGATATAAGCAATTGTTCTAACTTATGTAATATGTACTTACGGGGAGCAATACCAGGGGCGCCAAAAGGAGGGGGGGACCCTGAGCGGTCACTGCACGGCACCCCCCACAGAAAAAATGAGAAGGGAGTCATGCAACCACAGCCCACCGGCGCAGGAAGGCGGCCGAGCGAGCGGTCAAAAGCCGAGCCAGCTAAAAAGCTGCTCAACAATCGACGCTCACACCGGACGCCAAATGGGAAGGCCCCCCAAAGATCCATGATCATGGGAGGCCCCCCTGTGCCAGGCGGGACAAGAGGAGGCCAGTAGATGTACCTATGACAGATACTTGCCAAGCACGGGAATGGCAAGAAGAATCCACAAACAGTAAGGCAAATGAGCACACAGAAAAAGGGACAAAACAAATAATTTGTGAACATGAGATTCTACAAGAATATATGATAACAAAGGCAGATCATCAACAGATTGACAAGAATATAGATATCGCAAAATGGGGAAGGTACATGTTCCAATATCAAACAAAAAAGTCAGGACACACATTCCACACCCGAGCCGTGAAGGCTTATAACTCCTTCTCACATCCCCCAGATGAGAATCCCTCCAGAAATGCTCTATAGCTAAGCTGTTCATTTAAACCGGGGGCGAGGTGGCAGCAAGGTCCACAATCCAGCAGGCCTCCCGCTGTAAGAGGACCTTGTCCAATCTCCACCCCTCGGGTTGGGGTGGACTCTATCCAAAATGAGGAAATCGATTCTAGGAAAAATGCCGTGGTGCTCGTTGGAGACATGCCTTCCCAAAGGGAGGTCTGGGTTGGCTTTCCTCATGGAGGTGATGTGTCTAGAGGCTTGTAAGGAAAACTTTAATTTAGTCTTGCCAACATAGAATTGTCGACACTGACAGGTAAGAAGATATACCACCCCCTCTGTCTTGCAGTTAAAAAAGTGACGTGGTTTATAAGGTCGTCCATTAGGAAGAATGATGTCCTGTCTCGTATTCATAAATCTACATATTGGGCATCCACCGCAGGTGAAAGTCCCAAACCTTTTACATGGGTCGCTATGGAAATCGCCCCCAAATTCACTATGGACTAAATGGTCCCTTAGTGAGCCAGTGAGTCGATAAGTAATCGCAGGGCGTTCAGATAAATGTGAGCGTATTGTGGGGTCGGCATAAAGAAGGTGCCAAAATCTATTAAAGATTGATTTGATTGATTCATGTTGGTTGCTGAACCTCATAATCATCCTAGTTGCAGAGCAATTGTCAGTTTTCCTTCGGTGACTAAATAACAGTTCGCATCTGGTTCGTCTCTTAGCTCGCCTGAATGCCTTTTTTAAGGTAGAATGAGAATAGCCTCTTAGGAGAAGCCTATCTCTGAGTGTAGCCGCTTCATGTAGGTACGATTCCTGATTGGAACAATTCTGCCTCAACCTCAGATATTGGCTGTAGGGGATTGCATGGAGCAGAGGTTGCGGGTGAGAGCTGGAGGCGTGCAAGATGGTATTCCCCACAGTGGGCTTCCGAAAAAGGCCACTGGAGAGACCACCATCTTTGTTTTTTGCTTATAGTAGTATCTAGAAAAGTGACACTGGTTTCACAGTAAATTTCAAATTAAAGGTATTATGTTGATCACCGGTGGAATTGGACCCCAAACTATGTCTTTTGGGACTTTTGCTGGATCTAGAAATAGACAAATACCATGCTACATTTCTAAGAGAAACTTTGTTTATGGCACGTAAGGACATAGCTAAGGTATGGATGCAGGCTCAGCCTCCCTCCATATGCCAATGGAAAAGGGATGTTAACCTCCCTGGCGGTATGATTATTTCGGATTTTAGGTGCTGAAAGCGGTACAATTATTTTGCATGGAAATTTGGCGTTTTATATTGTAGGTCTGTAATACTTAACAATAACAATAATAATGATAAAGTTTGAAACACAAAAACATAAATTATAATATAATAAATAAAAATAAATAATTAAAAAAAATAAAAATAAATAGTAATAAAATAAATTTCCCCACGATTCACTATCGCTCAATTCTGCAAGTGTTCTAATTTACTATCACTGTTTTCTAGCTGTCTAAAGCCACTTTTGACGTAAAGGGCCACTTTTTGGTTGCTATGGACAATCTCCAGTTTCCAAGCAGAAAGAACAGTATATATCACATAAAACTGCATGCAGGGCATGGGCCAAAGCACTGGGGACAAAAAGGATGTGAAATCATTTCATACAGTACTGTAATCTGTAAGATTACAGTACTGTATGTGTCATGAATTTTACTTTTTTTTTAAATTTGCCGCTAGGCTCCGCCCCTGTGTGTCGCGGCGCTCACAGGGAACGGAGCCTGGCAAGGAGAGGCTTCGGAGGAGGACGGAGCCCACGGACACTGCGGGGGACATCGCAGGATCCTGGAGACAAGGTAAGTAAAGCCACACCAGGATCCTGCGATGTAATCCCGAGTGTGGCTTGGGGTTACCGCTAATGGTCCTGAATTTTAACCCCGAGCCACACTCGGGAAAACCGTCAGGGAGGTTAATGATGCACTGCCATTTAAAAAGTTAGTATACTGTATGCCAATAGAAAATGTGCACATAAGTACTCAAAGGTGTGGGATAGATGGTTGGAGGATGGAGAAACATGTGCTTAAAACTCCCTAATGCCTCGCAGACAGACCTACTTAGATAAAAATAAAAGATGACTGTTCTAATGAAGGTCTAAACTAGGCAAACTTCAAGTAAAAATGTATTGGTAGTGGAACGATATGTAGTCTCTTATATACTGGCTGTATTCACCATCATAACCTTGTACCTTAACATGTTTGTACGTAGGAAGAATCTCACACAAAATGCCTGTAAAAATATAATGTTTATTATTTCGCTTAAGTAACTACATTGTAAAATGTTTTTCTTTCAAATAAAGTTGTTTTTTTCCAATTAAAAAAAAAAAGGTATTATGTTGCATCAAACCAATGCATTCCTCCAGCTGCCTCTCCGAACCCTCCCATAGCACCAGAATATCATCAATATATCGGAACCATGCCACTCCATGTTGTGTGTGGGATTTGAGGGACTCACCAGATAGAAAGGACTGCTCCCATTCCCCCAGGTACAGATTGGCATACAATGGGGCACAAGATGTCCCCATCGCAACGCCCTGTACCTGGAGGAAATGGGAGCCATCTAAAGAAAAGACGTTATGGTGGAGAATAAACTCCAATGCCATGATGATAAATTTGCGTTTTTTGTCATCTCTATGTGTTTGTGCAATAACATGTCTGATCACGGCCAACCCTAAATGGTGGGGAATGGAACTGTATAGGGCTTCTATGTCAATAGCCACTAACAGGGACTGCTGTGAAATATGCAGACCTGGGGTGTTCTTTTGACATGGTCGCCACCGGGACTTGGCAATGAGTTTCCTATACTGATATGCTTGGGTATGTTGTGTTTCTTTTGATGTGACCACATGGCTGAATGGTCTATGATATAAGCAATTGTTCTAACTTATGTAATATGTACTTACCTTTTTCTCAAATCTGGATTCTATTATGTAGTGTGACTCTTCCCAAAAGTTGACCCTGATGAAGGGATGTTTTGCTCAGTCCCAAAATGCGTAGGTCCGCGTGGAAGACCGCACAAGTATCTTTACTATTTCATTCCAGAATATCTTTTTAGCCTTTTATTGTTAAATATATCACTTCATGTACATATTAATTTCATTATTTTGTATTTTTGTATTAAATAAAAAATGTTTTACTACTTTGTTGCCGTTAAAGTTCCATCAACCTCTTGAGGGGGTAATTTTATCTGTTTGCAGATGGACATGAGACAGGAAACAGGAAGTGAGGGGGCAGAACTGGGAGGAGGAGCAGGAGGTGAAGAATTTGCAGCATATCTGAACCAACAATGCGATTCCTGAATGATTTACATTGATGTCTATGGAGACTATATTCGAAACCCAACACTTTAAACTCACACAAGACCCTTTTTATTATCGTATCGCATTCAGAGAGGAATCGCAATGCATAGATGTGAATGACCATCATTGAAAACAATGACTTTTTTGGATGACATGAAATTTAGTTTTTTTTTAACGCATCACATTCGTTATCAACTTGCAGCAGTATGAGCGGGGCCTTAATGTTGTACAAGAACTGCTGGGATCTGATCTTGTGAAATGCAATTTGCAGCAGCAAGCTGCATACTGGTGAACACTGATGTGTCACTGAATCAATATGCCTGTACACACAGACACATAATCATGAGCTGCATAGATAGATAAGTGAAAAAAATACAGAAATCTGAGATACGGTTAGAATTAATTTTACTCGTGTACATACAGATGCGCAAATATGTGCAAAAACGCTCTGAAAAAATAGGCAAAATAAAGGCAAGAAATTTTGTCCAGGAATATTGATATTCAAATATCAGTACCATGTATAAGTACCCTTAAAGGACTTGTCAAAATGTGTGTGTTTGTGTACTTATTTACCATTAATGTTTTTTTGTGAATAACCAGAGGTACTATGTATTCCTTATTAGAGATGGGCCGAATGGTCTCCTATTCGGTTCGCAGCAGAACTTTCGAACATCGCAAATGTTCCGAATAAAATAACCAACCCCATTGAAGTCTATGAGAACCAAACTGGAAAAATCAAAAGTGCCTATTTTGAAGGCTTATATGCAAGTAATTGGGCATAAAATGGTTATGGGGTCTGGGTACTACCCTGGGGGACATGTATCAATGAAAAAAAATGTTAAAAAACAAATTTTTTTTAAATGAGTAGTGATTTACTGATGCTTAAAGTGAAACCATAAAAATTAGGAATAACAATAAAAATGAAAAATCCCTTTAATTATAGTGCCTGGGGGTCCCCTTAGTCTGCCTGTAAAGTGGCACACCTGTACGGCATATAGAGCCTGTTGCAGCAACAATTACATTTTTAAAGCCAAAAAATGAAATTTTCCATTCAAGCTTTCTTTATTTTATAACCAACTTGGGAAGGCAGTCTTTATGATGAGACCACAATTTTGTGCACTCGGAACAAGATTAGAGATTTTTGGGATAAATTCTGGTGTCTCTTTCACAGACTTTGGATAGAAGTAACAGATCTGGAAAAATTGGGCTTTGGGTGTTGGTGGTGCCTTCACACCTCAACCCTATAGAGGTACTCTTGATGAAAGCAAGAATTGGCTTGCTGTCAAAAATGTAAATGATATGCACCTTTCAGACAGGCTTTGGAAAAATTGGTCCTAATGTTAATTGTGCCCATGAAACCTACACCAAAAATTGTATTTCATATGAAATTAACACCCGCAATACAAGAGATTCCAAAACCAGAAAGCACTTAATCAGTGACATCGGCATCAAGGGCTTGATAGCTGCTGCTGATCATCTTCTGCTCCCTCTGTGGGGACGGGATAAGTTCTCCTTCTCGACTTCCTCCATCTCATCTTGTGTGTCCTGTGGTGTGGCAAGAATGGTATCTGCATAAAGCGGGCCTTGAGAGGGAAGGAAGTTCTCCTCTTTCTCCCCCTGCTCTGCCTCGAGTGTCCATAATGCTACACAGAGTCTGCTCCAGCAAGAACACAACAGGGTTTGTGTCACTGATGCATGCATTGTCATTGCTCACAATCCTCGTGGCCTCCTCAAATGGTGACAGTACATTGCATGCATCCTTTATCAGCAGCCATTGGTGTGGGGAAAAAAAACCTGAGCCTGTCATTGTGCCATACTCACACAGGTACTCATTGATGTCCCTCTGCTGCATGTGCAGCTGTTGCAGCATTACCAAAGTCAAGTTACACCTGGTGAGCATGTCACAAATCAGGCGGTTTATGGGCAGGTGGAATTTCCATTGAATTTCAGGCAACTGAGCACTGGCTGTGTATGACCGCCTGAAATGGTTACAGATTCTTCTGGCCTGCTTTAGCAGTTCTTCCAACCCTGGGTACCTATCTAAAAAATGATGCACTACCAAATTGAGGACAGGCATGGCACATGTGTCAACTTTCCCTGCCTAAGGGTGGACAGGAGGTTTGTGCCAATATCGCACACCACCATTGCTGGCTCCAGCTGGCATGGCGTGAAACACCTCTGGGCCTGCCCGTGCAGAGCTGCAAAGATCTCTGCTCCAGTGTAGCTCCTGTCCCCTAGACAGACCAGCTGAAGCACTGCATGCCACCTTTTAGCCTAAATCATCGAATAGCCCCTTGTACACTTAGTGGGTACTTGTGGTTCATAAGACAATTGAGCAGAGGAAGGCATGAAGGAGGAGGAGGGGGTAGTGCTGACAAATCTCGCATCATCACCACTAGCTGTATGTAGACATGGTGACACAACAAGCTGCAGCACTAAGCCCTGTCCTGCATCCTTCTGAGTTGCAGGCAGAGTTACCCAGTGTGCTGTGAACAAAATATATCATTCCTGACCATACTTGCTGGACCATGTGTTAGCATGGATCTTGCGGCTGACTGCCTTGCCCAATGATGCCACAACATTGCCTTCCATGTGATGGTAGAGAGCTGGAATGGCCTTACATGAAAAGAAATAGGGACTGGGAATCTTCCATTGTGGTACAGCACATTCTGAAAAACCACAGAAGGGGCAGAATCCACCAAACAGAATGACAGGAGTTTGACAAGCTTGAATTGAGACACTGGGCATGTGTGTCGTAGTGACTGCATTTTTTTTTTGCTGCAGCAGATGGGGCAGAGAAATTTGCCTGCTATAGTCTACAGACAGTGGTGTGCTACTGGCAGATGTGTTGCAAGGACCTGGGACACCCTGCGCTATACCATCATCCCTGTCAGTGGAGGCTGATGAGAGGTCATGAGGTATAACAGGGGTATATTGGAAAGGTGAGTAAGGAGGAGGAGCAGAATTGCATCCCTTTTGTGTGGCTTTCAGGTGCTCTTGCCAACGGGCTGAGTGGTGGGAGGTTAGATGCCTTGTCAAGCATGTGGTACCCAAATGGCTGGTGTTTTTGCCACGCTTGATGTGCTTGAGGCAAAGTTTGCAAATTGCAACAGTGCGATCAACTGCACATGTGCTAAAAAAAGGCCCAAACAGCTGAGCTGTGAGAAGTGGGCAGGGAGATAACAGCTCTACAATCTGGTGGAATAGGGTGGCTGCTCTCTATTCTTTCATGATGGCTTCCTCTTTGGGGTCGTGCCTCACCCTCACTTTACTCTTCTGCTCTATCTGGCACTGAAGTCGCGTCAGTGACCTCATCATCAGCATCATTCCCTCCATTCCCATTATCACTGGAGACATTTTGGCAATATGCTGCGTCTGGGGGGAATATGACTGCCAATTTGTTGTTTACCAGTGTTCTACCCTCTCTGTAGGCTCATGTTCCTACCTTCCTCAACCTCAGAACTAAGATTTGAATCAAGTAATGGCTGCATCGTCAAGGTGCAAGTGGCTGATGCGGTGTTCAAATAACTCAGCTGACTCCTCCATGCCTAATGCTGGGGCTATGACCAGAGTAGCTATGGACAAAGAGGCAGAATAAGCCACTCTGGCAGCTGCAGTGGACTGCACACTAGTCTGTGCTTGGGTGACGGAGGATGAGGATGGTTTAGTAAGCCAGTCCACCGCCTCCTCTGCATGCTATGACTGGATAGCATGGGCAACATCACTAATCAAAGGAAATTATGCCCTGCCTGAGGACGGACAACATCCACCTTTGCCTGTGGACACATTTGCTGCTGGCCCCCTCACAGTGCTATGGGAATGTCTGCCTCTCCTTGTTGGCCTCCCCGACATAATGGGGGGGACGCTTATTAACAAAATGTAATAAAGATGTGGAAATGTGTACCTGGATGCACTTTAATCAATGGAAAGTGGTGTGTGTTGCACTTAAATTTGAGTACTCACTACAGAGACACTCCACTGACACACTACAATATACTGCAGTAAAACTGCACTGACACACTGCAATATACTGCAGTAAATGTGCACTAACGCACTGAAACATACTTCACTGAAATATACTGCGTTAAACATGCACTAACACACTGAAATATACTGTACTGCATTAAACGTGCACTAACGCATTGAATTATACAGCATTAAACATGCAGCAAGGCACGGAAATATACAGCGTTAAACCTGCAGTAACACACTGAATTATACTTCATTAAATGTGCACTAATGCACTGAAATATGCTGCATTAACCACTTGCTTACTGGGCACTTAAACCCCCCTCCTGTTCAGACCAATTTTCAGCTTTTAGCGCTGTCGCACTTTGAATGACAATTGCGCGGTCATACAACACTGTACCCAAATGAAAATTTTATTATTTTTTCCCCACAAATAGAGCTTTCTTTTGGTGGTATTTGATCACCTCTGCTGTTTTTAGTTTTTGTTAAAAAAATTGAAAAAGACAGAATTTTTTTTTTATATTTTGTTATAAAATTTTGCAAACAGGTAATTTTTCTCCTTCGTTGATGTACGCTGATGAGGCGGCACTGATGGGCACTGATAGGTGGCAGTGATGGGCACTGATGGGTGGCGGTGATGGGCACTGATGGGTGGCAGTGATGGGCACTGATTGGGCACTAATTGATGGCAGCACTGCTAAGTGGCACTGATTGGCACCACTGGTGGGCATTGATAGGTGGCACTTGTGGGCATTGATAGGTGGCACTTGTGGGCATTGATAGGTGGCACTTGTGGGCATTGAGAGGTGGCACTTGTGGGCACTGGCAGGTGGCAATGACAGATGGCACTTGTTGGCACAGATGGGGCATATGTGCCTCCTACCTCTTGGGGACCGATGTCCCTTTGACATAAGCCGGTGATCAGCTTTTTTTTCCTCCTCACGCTGTCAGCGTGAGGAGAAAACGAAACCGATCAGCAAGGTTTTGTTTACATCATGTGATCAGCTGTCATTGGCTGACAGCTGATCACATGGTAAGGGGCCGAGACCGGCCCCTTACTCGGATCTGTGATCATCTGAGTCTCCGTGACTCGGTGATCACAGCGCGTGCACAGGGGAGGACGTCCCATGACGGCCTCCTGGAAATTGAGGTCCACACTGTAGCCATCATTCGGCTATGGCCAGGACCTCAAGTGGTTAATTATACAGCGTTAAACGTGCAGTAATGCACTGAAATATACTTTATTACATGTGCACTAATGCACTGAAATACACTGTGTTAAACTTGCAGTAACACACTGATCTATACTGCGTTAAACGTGCACTAATGCACTGAAATATACTGCGTTAAATGCGCACTAACGCACTGAAATATACTGCATTAAACGCGCACTAACGCACTAAAATATGCTGTGTTAAACTTGCAGTAACACACTGAAATATACAGCATTAAACGTGCAGTAACGCACTGAAATTTACTTCATTAAACATTCACTAATGCAATGAACTATACTACGTTAAAGGTGCAGTAACAAACTGAAATATGCAGCATTAAACGTGCAGTAATGCACTGAAATATTCGTCGCTAAACGTGCAGTAACACACTGAAATATATTACGTTAAATGTGCACCAATGCACTAAAATATACTGTGTTGAATGTGCAGTAACATACTGAAATATACTGCGTTAAACGTGCAGTAACACATGGATATATACTGCAGGAAACCTGCCCGGACAAATTAAACTGACACTAAAGTAAAAATCAATGGTCACACTACACCCCCAACACTGGCGCTAAAGTAAAAATGATTGGTCGCACTACACTCACACTGAACTATCACTAGATTCACACTAGACTGATATTCTACACTGACAATAGAATTTTTATAGAACACTATAGCACACTAACTTGCTAGTAGCACTGAATAGAGCCCTGTTATCTCTCCACACCAATATCACACTGCAAATGGGGAGAATATTTTTTATAGTGTGGGGCGAGACTAAGAGCAATGAGCCATGATTGGATATAGTTATCATTGCTTTCTCCAATCATGGCTCTGAGAGTGCTCTGTGTCCTGATTGGGCAAAGCTTTAATTGCTTCAGCTAATCAGGGCTTCCAATGCACTGTGTGACAGTCGAGTGCCCCGATAATTCAGGGTTTGTTGAACGGGCGAACAGCCAATGTTTGAGCCGAGCCTTTTGCCCAACTCTACTACTTACTCATTCACACGGTGAGGGAGAGATCGGAGGTCCCCCTTATTATTTAACATGTGACTGACCAACCTTTATTTCATCAGATGTGCCATGAGTAAAGACGCCTCTCTAATTTTTGCTGTGCTCATTCAAGTCCTTTCTGCTAATTCAAGGTAAATGATTACAAAAAATGAATACATCAAAATAGCTCTTGTTTGCCTTTACATAATAGAGAACTAAAAAAATAATTAAAGACAGACAGATGCACCCGCAGGTAAAATTATAGCATACATCTGATAGCCATTAGACACAAAACAGGGATGCAAAATTTAGGGGCAAATCGTTCAAGCTCAAGTGAAAAAAATATGATTTTGCTTGATTTATTTTTATCTCCGTTTTTGAGGTTATTATTTAAAGTGTAACTCCACTTTTGTTGAAAAAAAAACATTCCCCTCTGGGTGATTCTTACCTTTTGTTATTCTGAATAAGGCTGGGTTCACACTGGTCTGACAAATGCTCCGACATTGGGAGCTCATGTCGCATGACGTGTGAAATCCAATGTTTCCCTATGGGAGCCGTCCTAACTGGTCCGACACAAGTCGTTCCGACTTTAGAAATGCTCCCTGTACTACTTTGATCCGACTTTGATCCTACTTCAGCCTATTGACTATCATTGAAGTAGGATCAAAGTCGGATCGCCGTCTTGCATGATCCGACTTCGGCACGCGACTTGTGCTCAGATGATCTTGAGGGGGAACTCCGCGCCAAATTTTAAATAAAAAACCGGCATGGGTTCCCCCCCAAGAGCATACTAGGCCCTAAGGTCTGGTATGGACCTTGAGGGGAACCCCCTACGGCGAAAAAACGGCGTGGGGGTCCCCCCCAATCCATACCAGACCCTTATCCGAGCACGCAGCCCGGCCGGACAGGAATGGGGGTGGGGACGAGCGAGCGCCCCCCCCCCCCCTGAACCGTACCAGGCCGCATGCCCTCAACAAGTTTTCCTATTGCGGCGAGCGCGGGTCATGCCAGGCCCTTGGGTCTGGTATGGATTATAAAGGGAAACCCCTACGCCGAAAAAACGGCGTGGGGTCCCCCCTAAAATCCATACCAGACCCCGATCCGAGCACGCAGCCTGGCTGGTCAGGAAAGGGGGTGGGGACGAGCGAGCGCCCCCCCCCCCTCCTGAACCGTACCAGGCCGCATGCCCTCAACATGAGGGGTGGGTGCTTTGGGGGAGGGGGGCGCCCTGCGGCCCCCCCACCCCAAAGCACCTTGTCCCCATGTTGATGAGGACAAGGGCCTCTTCCCGACAACCCTGGCCGTTGGTTGTCGGGGTCTTATCGGAATCCGGGAGCCCCCTTTAATAAAAAAAAACACTACACAGATTTTTAAAGTAATTTATTAGACAGCTCCGGGGGTCTTCTTCCGACTTCGGGGGTCTCTCCGGTTCTTCTCCGCGCTCTCCGGGTCTTCTGCCGGGCTCCTCTGCTATCTTCTGCTCTTTTGCCGCTCTTTTGCTATAGCAGAGGAGCCCGGTCTGCTGCCTTCTTCTCTTCGGGGGTCTCTCCGGTTCTTCTTCGCGCTCTCCGGATCTTCTGCCGGGCTCCTCCGCTATTTTCTGCTCTTTTGCCGCTCTTTTGCTATAGCGGAGGAGCCCGGTCTTCAATCTTCTGCCTTCTGCCCTCTTCTCCTGATGTTGACATGACGCTCTCTGGGGCTGGAATGCACTCTGGGCGCTCCGCTCTGACTTATATAGGCGGTGACCCCGCCCCCTTATGCCGTCACAGTCCCTGGGCATGCTGGGACTGTGACGATTTAGGGGGCGTGGTCATCACCCGATGACCACGCCCCCTTATGCCGTCACAGTCCCAGCATGCCCAGGGACTGTGACGGCATAAGGGGGTGGGGTCACCGCCTATATAAGCCATAGCAGAGCGCACAGAGTGCATTCCAGCCGGAGAGAGCGTTGTGTCAACATCGGAAGAAGAGATGAAGAGAAGAAGCGACGAGACAGCGGCGACAAGACAGCGGCAGCAGACCGGGGCCCCCTGCTGGCAAAAGAGCTGGAAGAAGATAGCGACGGGGCCCGGGAGAAGAGGCGGAACACTGGGAGAAGTCGGAAGAAGACCCCCCCCCGAAGTCGGAAAAAGATCCCGGAGCTGCCTAATAAATTAATCTTGAAACCTGTGTACTGTGTGTTTTTTTTTATTGACACTTTTCCCTAAGTGAATGGGTAGGGGTACCATGTACCCCATACTCATTCACATAGGGTGGGGGGCCAGGATCTGGGGGCCCCCTTATTAAATTATTCCGATAAGCCCTCCGCCCGCAGACCCCGACAACCAACGGCCAGGGTTGTCGGGAAGAGGCTCTTGCCCTCATCAACATGGGGACAAGGTGCTTTGGGGTGGGGGGGCCGCAGCACGCCCCCCTCCCCCAAGGCACCAACCCCCCATGTTGAGGGCATGCGGCCTGGTACGGTTCAGGAGGGGGGGCGCTTGCTCGTCCCAACCCCCATTCCTGTCCGGCCGGGCTGCGTGCTCGGATAAGGGTCTGGTATGGATTTGGGGGACCCCCACGCTGTTTTTTTGGCATAGGGGGTTCCCCTTAAGGTCCATACCAGACCCAAGGGCCTGGTATGCTCTTGGAGGGGGAACCCATGCCGGTTTTTTATTTAAAATTTGGCGCGGAGTTCCCCCTAAAGATTCATACCAAACACAGTGCCGGGCATTGGCGGAGATCCAAGTCGGATCCCCGTTCATTGAAAGTCGGACATATTCCGGCTTCATGTCGCAGTGCAAAGTCGGATCCAAAGTAGGACGGCTGTCGTGTCGCACCAGTGTGAACCCAGCCTAAATCCCTGTCAGTGAGTCTAACGGGAGTGGTTTCAAAATAATTATCAATCAGCTGCTGCACCTGCAAAAGGCCTGCATCCCTTTATATGTGATTTCCTATTGGGAGTATCTTACCAAAAATGACATTTTTGTTGCAGCGGATGCCTGAAATCTGACTTGAATCTTAGTGCAGACTTCTGGGTAAATCAGTGAGCCAATCACACAAGCAGGACATTACATATCTGAGGGGCATTCTGT
This sequence comes from Lithobates septentrionalis, assembly GCA_037952835.1. Lineage (NCBI taxonomy): Eukaryota > Metazoa > Chordata > Amphibia > Anura > Ranidae > Lithobates > Lithobates septentrionalis. The sequence goes on from JBBDGP010000707.1 coordinate 1,219,600, forward strand.
ACACATTCTTTGTACAGACTATCTCCAGGTAGCCATATTGCATTGCATTTAACAGAAAATTATGCTGTTATGCTGCAGATTGAAAAGGAAAGGTAATTTTAAAAACATTCAATTACAATATGACTTGTGTCACAATTGTACATGCTATATATATATATATATATATATATATATATATATATATATATATATATATATATATATATATATATATATATATATATATATATATATATATATATATATATAATTTATTTTTTTTTTTCTATTTTTTTTTTCCACAAAAGGGGAGTTACCCTTTAACCTCCCTGGCTGTATGTTTATTTCAGATTTTTTTTTTTTCCAATAGTTTTTTATTGAAAAGTTTCTCATTTTCATAGGTTACATGTTATGCATCATAAAGTACATGGGTATACAGTTGTAAGTGCAATGACATGCTGTACAGATGATAGCAAGAGCTGGGTGACCAATCATGTAACTGTAGATATTGAGAGAGTTTAGTTCAAGGTAACTAATGTTAACTAACAGCATGTAACAAAGGTATTCTTATCAAATTCTAAAGGTGATAACCTGTGGGGGAGGGATGGGAAGGGGAATGGGAAGAGAGGGAGGGGAAGGAGGGGGGGGATAGGTGGAGTAGGGGGGGAAGGGGGGGAAGGGGAGGGAAAGGGGGGGGGGAGAGAGCAGTAATGGTGAAGTATCTATCAAGGTAAGACTGTTACCGGTTGTTGTTTTGCAGTGTGCCATTTGTACCAAGGATTCCAGAGGTCTAGTGTTTTAGAGTGGTGTTGTGACCCTCGTGATAGAAGTGTTTCATATGTGTAGTGTGTATGAACTAAGTTAACTACTTCCGCTATTGGGGGAATGGTGTGTGATTTCCAGTTTCTTGTTAGAAGGAGTTTAGTTGCTAGGAGGATGTGTACAGTCACCTGTCTGAGATGTGTAGGTAGCTCATCAATGTTCAGGTTGAGGATCGCTAACTGTGGAGTGAGAGTGATGGGAAGATGGAGAACTTCTCGTAACATGTTTTGTACCTCAAGCCATAACTGTTGTAAGTGAGGGCATGTCCAGAGGATGTGTAGGAGGGTGCCAGTTTGACCACAGCCACGCCAGCAGTCATGTGAAGCGTGGATATTAAATTTGGCAAGTCTATGAGGGGTTAGGTACCATCTCATTAATGTTTTTTGTGTCAATTCCCATAGAGATGTACAGGAAGTTGCCTTATATACTGAGTTGATTGCTATTAGCCATTGGTGATCAGTGAATTGTAGGTTTAGGTCTTTCTCCCAGTCTAGGAGTGGTTTGGATTTGAAAAATGTGTTTTTTTCCTGCAGAAGTAAATAAATGAGGGAGACTCCCTTGGGCTTGGCGTTGTCAGAGAAGAATAATTCCCATAGTTTCATGGGCAGTGCTCCTTCTAGGGATGGGTAGGTTGTGAGGCATTTTTTTAATCTATAGTATGTTAAGAAGTCTTTAGTGGGTTTAGTGGGTGCATTGTATTCTTTTTGGACCTGAGGGTAGGATTTAGTGGACGTGATGTTGCGGAGGTCTTGTGTGTACTTAATCTTATCAGAGATCCATTGTGGGAAGGATAAATCTGGGGTCAGGTAAGTAAGGTATTGATAGGAATTAGAAGGGGTTTGGTCGGGAGGAGTGACCATCTGGTATGGTGTAGGGTTCTCCAGGCTTTGATGGTAGCTTGGATAGGAGGGGAGTACTGTAATAAGGAGTGGTTGTTCACGGGGGTACTGAATAGCCAATCGGTGAGGTTGGGGCCCGGTGTTTCGTTGTTTTCTATGGCGCTCCACAGGGTGGTTGGTGTAGGTTGAAACCAATCTCTGAGTTGAGATAATATAGTGGCTAGATAATAATATTTTATATCAATGTGTCCCATACCACCTTTAGATCTGTGTTTTATGAGTTTAGAGTGACTACATCTAGCCTTCTTTCCTTGCCAAATAAATTGGTTCAGGATAGATTGGAGGGAGTTGAGGTATGATGTTGTGAGTGGGATAGGTAGTGTGCGAAAAATGTATAGGAGTTTAGGGAGGGCCATCATTTTGAATGCTGCTAGGCGTCCTGTCCAAGTGAGTTCGAATTTAGAAATTTTTGTTGTTTCCTTAATGAGCATTTGCCTAGCTTCTACATAGTTATGAGTAAATAGGCCTTTCATGGATTTCGTCAGAGTTATTCCTAAATATGTTATTCCATGATCGGCCCATGGGTAAGGATATTCAGACATCAGGATGTTACTGGCTACCGCATCTAAACCTAGATCTAGTATGAAGGATTTGTGTTCGTTAACCTTATAATACGAAATATCGCTAATTTTTTTCAACAGCATTTGTACCGAAGCCAGGGAGGAGCGAGGGTTTGTGATCATTAATATCACGTCATCAGCAAATAAGTTGATTTTGTGTTCCCTATCCCCTATCCTAAAACCTGTTATCTTACAAGATTGTCTGACATGTTCTGCTAAGGGTTCCATTATTAAGTTGAAAATGATTGGTGAGAGCGGGCAGCCTTGACGGGTGCCGTTTGTGATGGAAAATGGTTTGGAAAGCATTTCTGATGTGTACACCTGAGCAGATGGTGCAGAGTAGAGTGCCATTATGGCAGTTAATATAGGACCCTGAAATCCAAATTTGCTCAAAGTAGCCTGTAGATACTTCCAATGTACTCTATCGAACGCCTTCTCTGCGTCCAGAGATAGGAGCAGAGAAGGCGTTCGAGTCAACTCGGCACTATGAATGATGTTGACAATCCTGCGAGTTGCATCCGATGTCTGTCTGCCCTTAGTGAAGCCTGATTGATCTTTATGGATCAGTAGTGGCATTAAGTTGAATAATCTATTGGCTATTAGTTTAGCATAAATTTTTGTGTCTAGGTTAAGAAGAGAGATGGGTCTAAAATTTTGTGGGTGGGTGGGTTCCTTAACTGGCTTCGGTATAGTGACGATTAGAGCAGCGTCATTGAATACTAAAGACATGTATGGTGCTAGAATTGTACTGAATTTTTTGTAGTATTCGCCTGTAAGGCCGTCAGGTCCCGGTGATTTGTTAGGGGGTAAGGTTGTAATTATGGTGCAAATTTCTGTGTCCGTAAATGGGGTGTTCAGTGCGGATAGTTGGTCTGCGGTCAGTTTGGGAAGTTTGATTTCTTGTAGAAATGATTCTATGTCTTGTAGGGAAGGTTGTTTGACTGAGATATCGTCTTTCAGATTGTATAGTGTGTTATAATAGTGGCTGAATGCGTCTGCAATGGATAGTGGGTCAGTCAGTTTTTGTTTGGTAGCAGGATGGAATAGATGTGTTATTTTAGTTTTTGAGTAGTGTCCTTTTAGTCTATTAGCCATAGTTTTTCCGGCCTTATTGCCAGTGGAGTAGTGTTTCGCTCTAAAGTATGTATGTGCTTTCTCAAAGGTTTGTAATAGGTGGGATCGTAATTCTTGTCTGAGTGTGTCTAACTGTTTTTTGAGTGTTGGGTCAGGTGAAGATTGGTTTTGGGTTTCTAGAGTTTTGATGTTAGAAGTCAGTGAATTTAGACGCTGTGATCTCATCCTCCTCTCTCTGGCTCCAATTTGTATAAGAATCCCTCTTATGAATGATTTATGGGCATTCCAGAGTATGGAGTTGTCTTGTACAGAGCCTGAGTTGGAGTTGAAGTATTCTTCTAGGCAGGTCCTGATGTGGGTCACGTGGGTAGGCGAATTAAGGATTGCGGCATTCGCTCTCCAGAGCCGAGTTCGGGAGGTTGTTGGGGATTCTTCTAGGGTGATAGAGACTGGCGCGTGGTCAGACCACGTGATGGTGTCTATAGCTGATGAGGAGATTTTGGGTAGTGTCCATTTGTCTACCAGGAAGTAGTCTATTCTTGAGTAAGAATTATGCCGGGGTGAGAAATAAGAGTAGTCCCTTTCTGTGGTGTGGTGACATCTCCATACGTCATATAGGTCATTGGATCTGATGAGTGATCCCATCGGGGAGGGTAGTCTGTGCGAATCAGTGGAGGAGTCTACGGAGTTGTCTGGTACTATGTTGAAGTCTCCGCATATTATTAGGTGACCTTGTTTGAAGCGGTGAATTTTTTTCATCAGTTTGGTGAGAAAATGGATTTGTTTCCGATTAGGGGCGTAGATTGTGACAATGGTGTATCTGGTGGTGTCCAGAGTGCAATCTAAAGCTAGATATCTGCCTTCCGTGTCTATAAGACTGTTGTGGAGAGTGAAGGAGCAAGAGTTCTTGATGGCTATCATGACCCCTCTCTTTTTTTCTGGACCGGATGCTTTGAATATGTGCGTAAAATTTTGTTGGTACAGAGGGGTTCCGCAGAAGATTTAAAGTGAGTTTCTTGAACACAAAGGACTTCACAGTGGGCATCTTGGGCGGTGCGCCACAGAGAAGCTCTTTTGGATGGGTGGTTTAGGCCCTTCACATTCAGTGACAAGAATTTGGGCATTATGGTATTGATGTGGAGGATGTGTATATTCCGTCAGTACTTACAGTTCCTTGTGTTGTCGGCGTAGTAGCTGTGAGATCCTTGGTACTTGTTGATGAAGTCGATCAGACTGGATGGTGGGTTGAAGATGCTCGAATTCTGGGGAACTGAGGCTCTCCGGGAGGGAACGGGTATCAGACAAAAAAGGACATAATAGAAACAGTTAGTAAGGTCTGGTAGGGTGAAGGAGGAAGGGTCGGCAGTAATCTGGAGGACTGCCGGTCAATGTGAGGGTCAAGTTCGTGAACTATCTGCAATGAGCAGGCACCGGATCGGAGTGCGAATGATGATTTAAGAACATCACTACCTGGTGTTCAGGTGTTGAAGTTAGCATGCGTTCCTTTAATGTGGGCTTGGGGGTTTCCTGGATGGGACGGCTGGGTTGGCTGGTCTACTTCAGGGATGATGCCCCAGATCCGGAGCAGCTTTATGCCTTCTTCCACTGTGTGGATGTTGTGCCGTGTCCCATTTTTGGTGACTACTAGCTTGGTTGGAAATCCCCATTGAAACGGAATTTTGTGGTTGTGGAGCGGTTTTGTAATGGTCTGCAGCTGTCGACGTTGTTGGCGGGTAAATTGGGAGATATCAGGAAAGAGTTGTAGCTTGGAGTACGGGGCTGGTAGTTGTCCCAGACGTCTGGATTGTGCCAGCAGCATATCTTTGGCATGGAAGAAGTGTATTCTCATCAAGGTGTCTCTGGGGACTTCTGAGGGTAGGTGTGGCGGCTTTGGCAATCGATGGATTCGATCGATTATGGTTTCTATCGGTGGTAGGTCAGGCAGGAGTGTGGAAATGAGTTTCCTCGCATATGTATTCAGGTCAGCTGGGAGGATGTTTTCAGGGATGCCCCTAATCTTAACATTGTTGCGTCTCGAACGGTCTTCGAGATCCGCCATTTTGGCTCTGACCCAGTGGTGTTCTTCACGGGTATGATCGTGGGCATCCACTAAATCGTTAACCGTTTCGGTCATGATAGACATCTGCTTTTCAATTTGGCCTATCTTTTTGCCTGTGTGTACCATTTCTGATTTAAAGGCAGTGAACATGGAGGATATGTCATTGTGGAGATAGCTATGGAGTGAGATCAGCATCTCCTTCAGCATTGTGTCAATAACAGGCTGATTAGATGTGGGGAAGGCCGCTATAGGGGAGGATAGTGGTGTCTGGGTGAGTAGCTGATCTAGTGCAGGTCTTACCTCCTGAGCCTGTGCAGCTGTATCCAGTCGCATCCTCGATTTGGCTGGGCTGTTTGAGGTGGAAGATGATCCTGATGGCGGATGGGAGCTTGATGAGAGTTCCTGAGGTAAGATTGAGGGGTCATCTTCGTCAGGCAGATCTGTGTAAGAATCTGCAGTATACTGTGTCTCTGAGGGCTGTGAGGCGCCGCGGGCGCCATCTTGGATTCGTTCAGCCTGAGTGACTGTGTAGAAATCTGTTAATTTCTTAGGTTGTCTGTAGTCTTTCCGCTTTCTGGATGCTCCGGTCTGGTTCCCCGCTATGTGGGGGTTAGAGGAATGCATTTTTGTGATCCGGTGGAGTGATTTTAGAGGCTGTTGTCTCCGATTGGTGCAGGAGCTGTGAAGTCAGGCTTCCATACTGCTCGGCGGTTAGCCACGCCCCCCCTTTATTTCAGATTTTTGATGCTCAAAGTGGTACAATGTTTTGCATGGAAATTTGGCATTTTATATTGTAGGCCTGTAATTCTTAGGAACAACACACTTAAATCTGTTCAAACGAGAGTCTAGTAGACATCCCGAGTATGATAAAGTTTGAAACATAAAATCATGAATTATAATATAATAAATAACTATAAATAATTATAACAAATAATAATATAATAATAATAAAAATTATTCAATAATGTAATCAAATGAAATTTGCTCAGTTGCAGAATTGTTGCTGTCGTTACTTTCAGAGTTTGATGACGGATTTCCCCACGAGTCACTATCGCACAATTCTGCAAGTGATTCTAATTTATAATCGCTGTTTTCTAGCTGGTCTAAAACCGATTTTGATGTAAAGGGATGGTTTTGGTTGCTATGGACAATCTTCAGTTTCCAGACAGAAAGAACAGTATTTATAATATAAAACTGCATGCAGGGCACTGGACAAACCACTAGGGACAAAAGGGATGTGAAATTATTTGATACAGTAATGTAATCTGTAAGATTACAGTGTGCAGTATGTATTGTGTGTGTTTCACTTTTTGAATTTGGCGCCATGCTCCATCCCCGTGCGTCGCAAAGCTCGCAGGGAATGGAGCCCAGTGCTGTGATACATCGAGCGGAGATGTGGCTCGCACACACAGTGGGGAGACATCGCAGGATCCGGGGGACAAGGTAAATAACTGTACCTGGATCCTGTGATGTGATCCCGAGTGTGGCTTGGGGTTACCTCATTATGTACTGAAAGTTTACCCCGAGACACACTCTGGAATACCACCAGATAGGTTAAAGGAAGAATCTCCTCACCATAAATACAAGCAGTAGCAAAAGCCTATCTGATGTCTAAGCCTTCCCTTAATTAAAATGGCTAGACTTCTGTTTTAAAATATTTTTGAATAGCCTTGCTTGGGCCTTGCTTGGATGGACAAATAGGAGTAACAGAGTAAACTTTCTGTTTCTGGAGAAAATGCTGCTTTAAGCATCCCACTGTGTTCACTCACATAACCAAAGTATGGGCATTTATTAATATGATTTTTTCTGAAGGAGAGGATCAGTCATTATGAGCTCTGATCCTCCACTTTAGCAGGATCACATGGCCAAATTTTTAGGTTTTTGAGCTCCTTAGTACTAAAATCCTCGAGAAAGGTTATCCATCCCCTTTAGTATCTAAAGCCTTCGAATACTATAAAAATCCACCCCAAAAAGAAAAAACAGTAACAAGCAATCACAAATCATGCGGTTTACTACAAGTATAAAAATATGGAAGGCATCCTGTCTAAACACTGGTCTATTCTGCGGGAGGACCCTTTCTTAAAAGATGTCATCACACCCAAGCCCAAAGTATCATACAGAAAGTCCAAAAATAGAAAAAGCAAAATTGCACCAAGTAAAATTAAACCCTCCCAATCAACACTAAAATTACATTCCCTGATTCCCCTGATACCACTGGTGGGCATGTTCCCATGTTGGAAGAAACTTTGCTTGACATGTCAATTCATAGAACATGGGCAAAAATACTTTACAGCCAAGGGTAAGACTTACACATTCAAAGAGTTCCACAATTGCTTCAGCGAATATGTGGTCTACTGTATAACCTGCCCTTGTGGCTTACTATACATACTGTAGGGAGGACTATCTGTACCCTGCGTAAATGCTTTGGTGAGCATAGACGGTTTATTGAGGAAGAGTGCGACATGCATAGCGTGCCCAAACATTTTCTAACCAAACACCAAAAATCCACGATTAAAAGTATTGGTAATCTAGTCAATCCCTAACAGCTTGCCCGTTGCAGAACGGTACAAACTGTTATGTCAACAAGAGACGTTCTGGATTTATTTCCTTAATACACTTAAGCCTGGGGGACTCAACGAAGAGATTGAAATCCACATGATATTGTAACATATATAGTAATAATAATAGTGCATATATTGCACAATGTTCTTTGATGTTTTCCCTTTTTTCCACTATGTTATTTATTATTCCCTACAGCAGACCATTATGGTCAGTTAATCTGGATATTGTATAGTTCTATACTGGGGTGGTGGTTCTGAGATTTTTTTCTGCCTCCCGTCAATTTTTTCACCTTCCCCTCCTCCCAATTTTTTTCACCTTCCCTCCACCACTCCCCCCCCTTAAAAAGCCCCCCTATAGACTAAAGGTTTCATGTGTATACATGGGTATATTTATATATGTACAGTATATATGTATGCATGTATATGTGTGTTTTTTGTCCACAATATTTGTGCATTGAGTTTTTGAAAGATAGTTGCATATATATGTATATGGGTATTTCCTGATAGACTCCATGGCAGCCTACATGTGGGTTAACCCCGCCTCCTCTCCAATGCTATAGGACCCCATTCCCATAAATGAGTACTCACCACTAGCTACTGCGTTCCTTTTTTGTCCTCCTTTATGGACCTACACATGCTGTTCGCATCAGGATTGAATGGATCCAGGATTTGGCATACCTGTGCGGTGCAGCTCAAAAGCTAAGCCATGGGCGGGCGAGTAGCTTAAAGAGGCTTGAATATTTCCCCTTGGTGGACGGGTGGTCGCCTCTGTATGCCCGGCGGACAGTTTCATCAACGGCTAGCAAGGTCTGTGGCTTCTGCATTTCCTGCTCCATGGCAGTGTTTTGTATGTGGTCTGTTTTTTCCTGGTGGTTCAGATTGTTCCGTTCTCCTCATGGCGGCTGGAACGCGTGCGTTCCAGCCTGCCACGGCACTTCCAGGTTGCGCCAGTCTCCGCCACTGGCACCTGCGCTGTAGCCACCTTGAGAGCAAGGCTTGGCTCGTGCATGCGCAGTACGGCGGTCCGTTCGTCGTCCGCGCAGGCCGCCGTACGGTGGTCTCCTATTGCGCGTGCGCAGTAGGAGATAGTGACGTCACGAGCGGGGAATTTAAATTCCGCCCTCCTGTCCTGCTGTGTTGGGATCTCTCTTGGTAGGGAAAGGAGGAGCGGATCCCTGCTGGTCTCCAGGTGAGTGGCTTATATATATAAGGTTTATAAATGGACTAATGATTTATTTTTGAGAAACAATATTCTTGAAAAAAAAAAAAAAAAAGTCTTTTAAAAATATAATTATATATATATATACGTATATGCGGCAAGAAGTTGTTTCCTTTTTTGCCTTGAATATGTGTTGATCCATGCTTTTGTGCATCTTTAAAGCAGAGTTTTTTCCTAAAAACTTCTTCATTTTGGTGCCTTGGTTTTCTTAGGCCATTGTCCCTGCAGACTATTTAAAGTGACATTCGCGTCCTAGGTTATGGACAATTCACCGCCTTTAAGTGGCCAGCCCTCACGCACAAGGTATGTGCTCGTGAGGGGAGGGGATGAGATTTATGCACAAATGTTGTAGTGCTGATACTATGTTCTGCTTTTTTCCTCTCTCCCCTTCCCCTCTTCTTTTTTCTCCAGCCCTTCTAGGTCGGACACGCTAAACGCGGTCCAGAATGCCAGTGACCTTGCCAAGCCACAATATCACTCATCTTCATCCAGACGAGACTCCCAGTCCGGATCCCACCAGAGGAGACGCTCTCGTTCCTCCTCAAGACACCGCTCCCACCTCCATGACAGCCGCTCGGATCACAGAGCCTGCTGGGGATGTAGGACACGAGTCCCGGAGGGCAAGTCCTTATGTGACCATTGCTTTGCCCGTGCGGTTGTGGAAAAGGAGATGGAAAACCAGCGTTTAGAGTCTCTTGTGAAACGGGTGGTGCAGCAATTCCTAATGGAGAGGGAGGCACCTCGCACATTGAGCCAGTCTACCACCTTGTCTGGCCCACCGGCTGAAGAGGCCTGTGATGATCCGGGCACTTCCCAGCCCTATGTTGCCTCTCTTGACTCCTCAGAGGACGAGTCTGTTAATGAAGAGGACATTGGAGGGTTTGATTTCGCGATGGTTTCCCCTTTAATCAAAGGCGATCAAGGAAGCCTTGAAGTGGGAAGACCCTTCCACTCCCCCAGCCAAGCAGAAAAAATTCTTCAAGCACCTGGGGAAAGAACACGCAAACTTTCCGCTCCTTCCGGAGCTAAAGGAAATCATTAAGGAAGAATGGAGTAAAACAGAAAAAGTCTTCCATGTCTAATAAAACCTCCAGATTATACCCCTTCAAGTCGGAAGAAGTGAAGAGTTTGGAGAATACTCCCCTTGTGGACGCAGCTCTTATGCATCTGGCCAAACATGTGACTCTTCCTCTAGAAGACGCAGTATCTTTCAAAGATGGGCTCGAGAGGAAGATAGATCTAGATCTAAAAAGAATCTATGGGCTCGCTGGTATGGCCTGTAAACCAGCCCTGGCACTAGAGGCCATGTCCAAGGCCATGGAGGCCTGGATGGAGTCCTTCCTTAAGGGCGTATCAGAAGAGCTGGCCGGAAGTTCAGCAGCCGCAGAGCTGAAGCTGGCAGCGGTCTTCCTGGGGGAGGCGTCCAGTGATTTGATCCGCCTACTGGCTGGTATTATGCTGTCCTCAGTTACGGCCAAGAGAGCCCTCTAGTTGCGCCCCTGGCTTGCTGACCCAGGTTCTAAGCAAGCATGGTGTAAAATTCCGTTTGAGGGGTCCTCACTGTTTGGCAATAAGCTTGACGATGCCATTACGCGAGCCACAGGTGGTAAATCGGGGTTTCTTCCCCAGGACAGGCGCATGCTGGGTCGAAAGAAGCCCCAGTTCAGAAGACGAAGCCCGGAGCGCTCCAGGGAAGCATGCTCCTACAAGCCTGGCTGGGACTTTAGGAAGAATTGGAGCAGAGGGCAGACATCCTTCCGTAAACCTGTTAAAAATCAAACGTCCAGTGCTCGCGATCAGGCTAAGTCTTTTTGAGATTACGCCCGCCCAGGCGGGCCGGGTGGGGGCTCGTCTGCTCCTCTTCCGGCACGTCTGGGTGGCCTCGATCTCAGACTTCTGGGTCATAAGGACGGTCTCGTCAGGCCACAGATGGGCCTTTTCCAGTACTCCTCACCCCAGGTTCGTCTCCACTCTTCTCCCTCGGGCAGAGGATCAGAAACAAATATTGCTGTCCTATGTGGACCTCCTGAGAACTCAAGGAGCAGTGGTACATGTCCCACAGGACGAATGGTTCCAGGGGATATACTCCCCTCTCTTCCTAGTGCAAAAAAAGGGGGGCTCTTGACGCCCAGTCATAGACCTCACATATCTCAACAAATTCATAGAGAATGGAAGGTTCAAGATGGAAACCTTGATGACCATTCAGAAAGCTATACAGCCAGGCGACTGGATGATATCGATCGACCTGAAGGACGCGTATTTCCACGTCCCGGTGGAAAAAGAATTCCACAAATACCTCCGTTTCCAAGTAGGGTCGGACCATCTCCAATTTATCTGCCTCCCCTTCGGCCTGACGACGTCCCCTCGGGTTTTTTAGAAGGTTCTTCTAGCTACGGTGGCACTCATAAGATCAAGAGGGGTACGTCTTTACCACTACCTAGACGACCTGCTGGTGTTGTCTCAGAACAGGGAGCAGTTGCTGGTCCACCGGGAACAAGTGATTTCCACGCTGTCCAACTTCGGGTGACTCCTAAACTTAGAAAAGAGTCAACTGACCCCAACTCAGCATCTAATATATCTGGGAGCTCAGTTCGATACAGTAGCAAACACTATCTCCCTTCCGTTACAGAGAATTCCTACGGTTCGAGACAGAGTTTCTCGGGCCCTACATGCCCGGCAAATGAAAGCCTCTCAGTGCCTGAAAGTCGTCGGCACGATGGTTTCCACGACTCCCATGGTAAAATGGGCCTTATGGAGACTGTGTCCCTTCCAGTCAGGTCTCCTTCGACAATGGAAGTCTGGGGACAAGAATCAGGTCATCCGCATAACTTCTACAATGAGGAACAGCCTCATCTGGTGGCTTCAGCGCAAGAACCTCCTGACCTGCCATTCCATCGCTCCCATCTCTTGGGTGACGGTCACGACCGATGCCAGCGGTACCAGTTGGGGAGCCCTTTGCGGTCGAACCTGGCTCAGGGCAAGTGGGATGCATGTCTTCCCAACCCAGGGTCGAACATCTTGGAACTTCGAGCGGCCTGGTGTGCCCTTCAGTCCTTCTCTCATCTCCTGATAGGGGAGTCAGTACTGTTAAGAATGGACAACACCACAGCGGCGTCGTATGTGAAGAGGCAAGGGGGCACTCAGGGTCTCACTCTCCTGCGGGAAGTCGAGCCCATCCTATCGTGGGTGCAGAAAAACCTTACCAACATTTCGGCAGTCTTTGTCCCAGGGGTCCAAAACACTCAAGCGGACTTCCTATCACGGACCGAGTTGGACAACAACGAGTGGTCTCTTCACATAGAGACGTTCAGGTGGATCTTGTCGCTCAAGACCGATCCAGAAGTGGATCTGTTTGCTTCCCCCTGCAATTTTAAGCTGAAGAAGTTCTACACCAGGGGTCTCTGCAGTCAAGCCATCGGGACAGACGCCCTGACGGATCAATGGAGGTTAAAGCGTGCATATGCCTTTCCGCCCCTACCCGTCATGCTGAGATTCCTGCAGAGGCTCCGAGCAGAGCCAGTGGAGGTGGTGACAATAGCTCCCTACTGGCCGAACAGGCCTTGGTTCCCTCTCCTGGTCCAGCTCAGCTGTCGGGACCCACTGCCTCTCCCTCTCAGGCCGGACCTTCTTTCTCAAGGGTCAGTCCTGCACCCTTGTCCTGCAGTGCTGAGACTGATGGTCTGGTTCTTGAGAGGGAGAGGCTGGAATCCCTAGGTTGTGCCTCAGAAGTAATATCCACTCTCATGAGCTCGAGAAGATCTAGTACAAATAAAGTCTATAGAGGAATCTGGTCCAAATTCGTGGAGTTCTGCTCTCCCCAGGGCAGGTCTTTTAGACATCCAAAAGTCCAGGACGTTCTCATTTTCCTCCAAACGGGCCTAGATTTACATTTATCTGTCAGCTCTCTGAGGGTCCAAGTTTCGGCACTATCGGCCTTCTCCGGCACGTCGTGGGCAGTTCATCCTTTGGTTAGACAATTTTTTCGAGGTGCATCGAGGCTCAAGCCCCAAAGAAAGCCTAGGTTCCCCAAATGGGACCTTCCATTAGTCCTTGACTCGATCTCTGGACTCAGTACTACGGGGCCCTCCCCGCTCTCTATCAAGGACTTTTCAGCAAAGGTGGCCTTCTTAGTGGCCATTACCTCAGCCAAAAGGGTCTCTGAGATTGCATCACTTGGTCATGAAGGACCCTTCCTAACGTTTTTTCCGGACCGTGTAGTCCTCATCCCTATGCTGGGTTCCAACCCAAAAGTATCTTCGGTATTCCACGTCAATCAAGAGATCAGTTTACCTACATTTAGGACCCCAGGGTCCACTGAAAATTACCCTCTAGATGTAGGCGAAGCTATTAAAGAATATCTCAAAGTTACTTCTCCCTTTAGACGTTCTAGTCATCTCTTCGTGCTTCACTCAGGCAGCAATATAAGGAAGAAAGCCTCAACCAGGACTATCGCGACCTGGATCGTACAGACCATACAACAAGCATACAGGGCTAAGGGCTTGGCTCCTCCAGAGGCGGTGACAGCCCATTCCACCAGGGGAATGGCAGCTTCATGGGCAGCGGCTCGACACGTGGCTCCAGATACCATCTGCAAGGCAGCCTCATGGGCTTCTATTAATACCTTCATGTCACATTATTGTATAGAGCCTGCCTCACTATCCTCTGTAAACTTTGGGTTACAAATCCTATCGACCGATAGGACAAATTAAAATGTATGTTTTGTTCAGCATACCCACCCGTGTGGTTGGCTAGTTATTTCCCACACGTAGGCTGCCATGGAGTCTGTCAGGAAAAAGGAAAATTTATTATCAGATACTTACCGTAATTTTCCTTTCCTGATGGACTCCATGGCAGACGGAGTTCACACCCATTGGTCAAGGAGTAGGCTAGTTACGGAACGCAGTAGCTAGTGGTGAGTACTCATTTATGGGAATGGGGTCCTATTAGCATTGGAGAGGAGGCGGGGTTAACCCACACGTAGGCTGCCATGGAGTCCATCAGGAAAGGAAAATGACGGTAAGTATCTGATAACAAATTTTCCTTTTTTGTTCCCCAAGGAATCTAACATTAGGTAGTAAACTATCCCTTTTCTTTTTCTTTTTTCCCCCAAAAATAACAAACCCCCCTTTTTTTTACCCTTTATCCCTCCTCCACGTATACCCTCCACCTCTCCCACCCCCTTTTGTTCAGCCCTTCCCAATCTACCTTCCTCCCTTCTTTCCAAAAAAAAACCCCTTCCCCGCTTATATTAAATATGCACGCAAGCGTGTAAAATTAATAATTATCAATTAATCCTTTACTTCTAATAATCCATTCCCCTTTTTCATAATCCCCATTTCCGTATGTACTCCATGTATTTAGATTATTTTTCTGTGTGTGTGTGTGTATATATATATATATACATACAGTATAAGGAAAGGATTGGTGGGACTTTAAGTGAGGTGTAGGGGTGCCGCTCAGGTCCCCCCCTCCATCCCGATTGGATGATAAAAAATGAAAAATAAAAAATAACAGGTAGCGGGACTTTATATAAGCACACGGGAGCAAGAATAAAAATTAGTAGCTTTTAATGGATTCAGATTGTCATAGAGTTTTTGTATTCAAATAATTCAATGCATTTTGATATATATAACTATTTGTGCAACTACTACAATTCATTAGAGCCAGAAAAATATACATAAATACATATTCCAACAAGTAATCAATACATGATATGAAATATATAAAAAACATTTAGAACATGGTTGCATGATTGAATAGATAAAATATATTTTCTCCCCAGATTTGTTTCCATTGTTCCACCACTTTTTTCTACACTGTTACCCCTGCGGGGCGTCGTTCATTATTGTGTTCTGCCCACCGAAGCATGTCCCCTCAGCTCCCGTGCAGGGCATATTTGGTCTGGTCTGGGGATTTCATGGCCGCACCACTACTGTGAGGACCACCATGTAAGTGTACGGGCAGGCTGGGTCCATGAAGGTGGGAATCTTCTTGCCCGTTCTGTGTTTTTTTGTTGTTTTTTCTTTTTTTTCTTTTCTCCTTTTTTTTTCCTTTTTTTTCTCTTCTTTTTAATAAAATTTTCCTTTTTTATTTTATTTTTTAGATTATCACTATGGTTTTTTGCTCCTGATGATAGGTATAAAGACCTTGAAACGCGTAGAGCCAACAACAACCTAGTGTACACAATGATGCATCTGGTCAGGCCGTTCCAATACAATTGTTTTTTTCCTTTTGATAAACCCCTTTTTTTTATTTCCTTATCTGTATATTTTATCTATTTAATCATGCAACCATGTTCTAAATGTTTTTTATATATTTCATATCATGTATTGATTCCTTGTTGGAATATGTATTTATATATATTTTTCTGGCTCTAATGAATTGTAGTAGTTGTACAAATAGTTATATATAGCAAAATGCATTGAATTATTTGAATACAAAAACTCTATGACAATCTGAATCCATTAAAAGCTACTAATTTTTATTCTTGCTCCCGTGTGCTTATATAAAGTCCCGCTACCTGTTATTTTTTATTTTTCATTTTTTAGCATCCAATCGGGATGGAGGGGGGGACCTGAGCGGCACCCCTACACCTCACTTAAAGTCCTACCAATCCTTTCCTTATACATTATCAACCAATCAGGGATGATAAGCACACGGCTGCATTAACCATAGAAATTTTCTCTCTACTCCCACGTCTGCTTGTCAGCGGTTTAAATGCTTTTCCATTTAGCATATTACCTCTTTATTCAATACTCAACTTTTTTCTTTTGTGATTAATTTTCAGTCTTTTTTTTTTTTTTTAATTTTAAGCTATTTATTTTTCATTTTTTGTTTTTTTGTTGTTTCTTCCTTACATGCACGCAGTGGTGCGTGCGTCTGTGGTTTGGCCGGGCCTGCCTGTCTGTCCCGTTCGGGATCTGCGACACTCACTGCGGACCCCCCCTCCGCCCTGTTGTGACGTAGGGTGGGCGGGGTTTGTCCTCACTGCGCATCGACGTCACACATCCCGGCCGGACACGCTGGCGTCTTCTTAAGCGCAGCACTGCCGACCGAGTGACTACTCTCTGCTGGCCCATTGGGGGGTTGACATGGTTGGCGCCGCCGCCTGTGGGACCATGAGACGGCTGGTTCCTGGGCTGTTGGCGCTCTCCCCTTCTCTCCCTATTTGTGGGCCAACGTCTGACATTGGGGATGTGTTTGCGGGGGCATGGCAGTTGTGGGCTTCTTCCCCGCATGGACTTTACACTTTCCACGGAACACACCTGCATTTATCCACCATCATGCACTTAGGCACCCTTGTTTGGATTTACTTCGGATCAGGTACACACATCTCCCCCTTACCATCATTCTCTGTTTCCCAATTCCAGTCCATTTTTCCCTTCACCCTTTTCTTGGTTTTCATCTCCACTCTTTTCCTTCCTCCACACCTGCCTCCCTCACCCTCCTCTCCTCCCCCTTCTTGTTTCTCACTTCCTGCTTTTCTCAATTTCACAGCTACTCTTCTTTATTCTCTGTTTCTCCTTTTCAGTCCATTTCTCCCTTCACCCTTTTCTTTGTTTCATCTTCACTCCTTTCCTCCCTTTACACCGATTTCCCTCACCCTTTCCTACTCCCCTCCTCTGTTTTTCACCTCCTGCTTTTGTCAACTTCACAGCAACTTGTCCTTTTTTTTCTCCCCAGATTTGTTTCCATTGTTCCACCACTTTTTTCTACACTGTTACCCCTGCGGGGCGTCGTTCATTATTGTGTTCTGCCCACCGCAGCATGTCCCCTTAGCTCCCGTGCAGGGCATATTTGGTCTGGTCTGGGGATTTCATGGCCGCACCACCACTGTGAGGATCACCATGTAAGTGTATGGGCAGGCTGGGTCCATGAAGGTGGGACCCTTCTTGCCCGTTCTGTGTTTTTTTTGTTGTTTTTTCTTTTTTTCTTTTCTCCTTTTTTTTTTCCTTTTTTTTCTCTTCTTTTTAATAAAATTTTCCTTTTTTATTTTATTTTTTAGATTATCACTAGGGTTTTTTGCTCCTGATGATAGGTATAAAGACCTTGAAACGCGTAGAGCCAACAACAACCTAGTGTACACAATGATGCATCTGGTCAGTTGGTTTTTTCCTTTTTATAAACCCCTTTTTTTTATTTCCTTATCTGTATATTTTATCTATTCAATCATGCAACCATGTTCTAAATGTTTTTTATATATTTCATATCATGTATTTATTCCTTGTTGGAATATGTATTTATGTATATTTTTCTGGCTCTAATGAATTGTAGTAGTTGTACAAATAGTTATATATAGCAAAATGCATTGAATTATTTGAATACAAAAAATCTATGACAATCTGAATCCATTAAAAGCTACTCATTTTTATTCTTGCTCCCGTGTGCTTATATAAAGTCCCGCTACCTGTTATTTTTTATTTTTCATTTTTTATCATATATACATACAGTTGCAATAAAAAGTATGTGAACCTTTTTGGAATGATATGGATTTCTGCATAAATTGGTCATTAAATGTGATCTGATCTTCATCTAAGTCACAACAATAGACAATCACAGTCTGCTTAAACTAATAACACACAAAGAATTAAATGTTACCATGTTTTTATTGAACACATCATGTAAACATTTACATTGCAGGTGGAAAAAGTATGTGAACCCTTGGATTTAATAACTGGTTGAACCTCCTTTGGCAGCAATAACTTCAACCAAACGTTTCCTGTAGTTGCAGATCAGACGTGCACAACGGTCAGGAGTAATTCTTGACCATTCCTCTTTACAGAACTGTTTCAGTTCAGCAATATTCCTGGGATGTCTGGTGTGAATCGCTTTCTTGAGGTCATGCCACAGCATCTCAATTGGGTTGAGGTCAGCACTCTGACTGGGCCACTCCAGAAGGCGTATTTTCTTCTGTTTAAGCCATTTCTGTTGTTGATTTACTTCTATGCTTTGGGTCATTGTCCTGTTGCAACACCCATCTTCTGTTGAGCTTCAGCTGGTGTACAGATGGCCTTAAGTTCTCCTGCAAAATGTCTTGGTAAACTTGGGAAATCATTTTTCCTTCGATGATAGCAATCCGTCCAGGCCCTGATGCAGCAAAGCAGCCCCAAACCATGATGACCCCACCACCATACTTCACAGTTGGGATGAGGTTTTAATGTTGGTGTGCTGTCTTTTTCTCCACACAAACTGTTGTGTGTTTCTTCCAAACAACTCAACTTTCATCTGTCCACAGAATATTTTGCCAGTGCTGCTGTGGAACATCCAGGTGCTCTTGTGCAAACTGTAAACGTGCAGCAATGGTTTTTTTGGACAGCAGTGGCTTCCTCTGTGGTATCCTCCCATGAAATCCATTCTTGTTTAGTGTTTTACATATCGTAGATTCGCTTACAGGGATGTTAGCATATGCCAGAGACTTTTGTATGTCTTTAGCTGACACTCTAGGATTCTTCTTCACCTCATTGAGCAGTCCGTGCTGTGCTCTTGCAGTCATCTTTACAGGATGCTCACTCCTAGGGAGAGTAGCAGCACCATTTATAGACAATTTGTATTACCGTGGACTGATGAACAGCAAGACTTTTGGAGATAATTTTATAACCCTTTCCAGCTTTATGCAAGTCAACAATTCTTAGGTCTTCTGAGAGCTCTTTTGTGGGAGGCATCATTCACATCAGGCAATGCTTTTTGTGAAAAGCAAACCCAGAACTGGTGTGTTTTTTTTTAGGGCAGGGCAGCTGTAACCAACACCTCCAATCTCATCTCATTGATTGGACTTTAGTTGGCTGACACCTCACTCCAATTAGCTCTTGGAGATCTCCTTAGTCTAGGGGTTCACATACTTTTTCCACCTGCACTGTGAATGTTTACATGGTGTGTTCAATAAAAACATGGTAACATTTAATTATGTGTGTGATATTAGTTTAAGCAGACTGTGATTGTCTATTGTTGTGACTTAGATGAAGATCAGATCACATTTTATGACCAATTTGTGCAGAAATTCAAAAGGGTTCACATACTTTTTATTGCAAATGTGTATGTATATATATATATATATATATATATATATATATATATATATATATATATATATATATATATATATATATATATATATATATATATATAGATAGATAGATATATATAGATATATATAGATATATATAGATATATATAGATAGATAGATAGATAGATAGATAGATAGATAGATAGATAGATAGATAGATATCCACATATCCATATTTCTCATATATATTTTTTAATGTATCATGTGTCCATCCGTCGGGATATATATATTTTTTCCATATATATTTTTTCCACATTCTCAATGTCTTAAAATTGTTATGTTCATATCAATTGTTGTTGTTTTAATACTGTTGTTTTTTTATACCTATGTTTCCCTATAATCTGTACTTTTAAAATATATGTGTTTAATGTGTACCTTTTAAATATGTGTGTTTTTCCAATATGCCTTTTTCACATGTGTTTGGTCCGCTAGCTCTTGTAGTCCCACAGCCATGATCAGACTGTATTTAAACTGCCCCCACTATAGACACTAACAGGCCAGTAGAGGGAGCTGTATGCTCTGAGCGCGTAGCCTTTTGTGTCTCTCTTCCTTTCCTCCACAAATTGAGGTCCGCCCACCAGATGATGTCATTTCCCCTGTATGATCTAAGCCAGGCAGCTGAGATCTCCTTCACTTCCTGCCCTGCAGTGTCCTGTGCAGTGAGAAAATACAGCTAATCGCTGGGAAAAAAAATGGATTGCTGGCACCCCTCAAAGAAGATCCTTTACCTGACAGATATGCCTATGATATCCTCATTTCCTGGTGCCTCCATGGCAGCATACCAATGGTTGGTTGCTCCACCCCCGACCAACCCACAGGACCACTTTAACTCTTTCTTTTCTCTGTCCTCATTCCTACAGGATCAAGCGCTCAGCCCTACCTCACCGCTTTATGGTGTGGCCATTGCAGGTTCATGCTCTCCTGCAGTATGGAGTCCCATTGCTTGGGCTGCTAAAAGTGCCAGATAAGTATGGGAGCCCGTTTTTCTGTGGATCTTTTTTGGGGCTGGTGGGTTAACAGGAGCCAGTTTTTCTCTCCTATATATTCCCTTGTTCGGCATACTAAAACCCTGAATGCTTAAATGCTTGTGCTTTTTACAAAAACGCTATGAGGTTTTTGCCTACCTCCACAGCATGCCTCATGTGCCTGTGTAGCTCTCCTCTGAGTGTGCAGGGTGGGGCCTTGGCGTGATGTCACGGTGCATGCTCAGTAGCACTGTGAAGCTGACGGTGGCCATCTTGGGACTCCCAGACCGCTCTAGTATATAAGAGAGCTTACTGTCAGTAGAGGAGCAGCTGCCTTAGAGGAAGCATCTATAAGGTGTCCTCTCCAGCTCCTTTATCCTTTTTTTTTGACTCTGTGCTATGGAGCCCAGCCAAGGTACTAGGGAGGAATGGGAGTATATATATATTTATATGTATATATATAAAAAAAAATGTTGTTGTTCTACCCTCCTCTGCAAAATCCTTTTTTGTTTTTAACTACTTTTATATTAAATGTTAATCGTTCCTTTTCAGCTGTCCCTAGTACTATAATGCCACATCAAAAAGATCCTCAACATACCACTAGATAAGGGCTGCAACTTTCAGGTAAGTTTTTTTATCAAGAGAAAAGAGCACCCCGGGCTGATTGAAACACCCTTGTCTTTGTTTCTATTTTTTGTCTTAGCCCGCATCACGGATCTTCCCACAGATCATCCCATAGAGATTCTACGGATAGAAGATCAAAGGACCATAGGAGCTCGGGTCATTCTCATTCGTCCTCGGCCCATACTTCCCGCAGTGGGAACAGATCATCCCGACATACCTCTAGTAAACAGGACTCCCCAGCACAGACCTGTGTATCCAGGAGAGAAAGCATGCTGGGTGTGTGGCAAACAAGCCCTCCCTGATAAATTGGTATGTGGTCAATGCCTCCTGGAAGCTCCAGGAGACAAAGAGAGAGAGAAACTCGAGTCAATGGAATCAATCAAAAGAATGATCAAAGACTCTATCCGGGAGTTAGCCTTATCCCAAGATCAAGCAACCCCACCCGCAGATGAAGCACAGACAATATTGAGACAGCCCTCAGACAGGGGGTGGGGTCTAACGAGATCATCAAAGCACTAGATGAGCTGAAGCTGGCCTCAGATTTCATGACAGAGGCCGCCATTGATGTCCTCAAGTGTTCCTCCAGAGCTATGCTGTATTCCATCACTGCCAGAAGGGCATTGTGGCTAAAACCATGGTCAGCCGACCCAACCTCAAAACAATCGTGGTGTCGCATACCATACAATGGGAAAGCTCTGTTCGGCGACAAAATGGATGCAGCGATTACCAGAGTCACAGGAGGGAAAAGTGGTCTAATTCCCCAGGACAGAAGCAGGAGGAAAAGATTTGTGTCACGTACAGCTGGTCAGCAGAGAGCAAGAGACTCCAGAACGTATCGCCCGGGCAGGGAGTACAGAAGAGGCTGGAAGGGCTCGCAGGCAACTTTCTTGAAAGCGGGGAAGCCGAAAACCTCAACATCCACGGTTGAGGACCAGAAGTCCTTTTGACTCCCTATCCACCCAAACCGCTCCAGTAGGAGCTCGACTCAGGGCGTTCGCGCAGGTTTGGGTGGAGAATTGTACAGATCAATGGGCAGTCTCCACTGTTATTCAGGGGCATTTCTGGACATTCAGAAAATGGCCCCCACCCTTTTCATTCCAGCCAACGAAGATACCAACCTCCAAAGAGAAGAAAGAGGTCCTTCTTCAGTATGTACAAATTCTTATCCGGCAGCAAGCAGTAGTTCCAGTTCCGGACTTGGAAAAACACTCAGGGTTCTATTCCACAGTCTTTTTGGTCCCCAAAAAATCGGGCGGCTGGAGGCCCGTGTTGGACCTGAAGAGGTTAAACAGATACATCCGTACAGAGCATTTTAAGATGGAATCCCTAAATACAGTGATCCTATCGGTACAGCCAGGGGATTGGATGGTCTCTATAGACCTTCAAGAAGCATATCTCCATATACCTATCCTGCAGCAGTTTCAACCTTTTCTACGTTTCAAAGTAGGCGATTTACACCTACAGTTTCAATGCCTGCCGTTCGGGATCTCAACAGCTCCCAGAACCTTTACCAAGGTGCTAGTGGCAATCCTGGCTCCTCTTTGAGAAAAAGGGATTCGAGTGCTTCACTACTTGGACGACATCCTCATTCTATCCCAGCACAAAAGCAGCCTAGAAATGCATGTACGGCTGGTCCTAGACACCCTGAGCAAGTTCGGGTGGTTAATCAATTACTCGAAAAGCCAGCTCACACCTACACAAAAGATGACATATCTAGGAGCACTTTTCAACACTCCAGAGAGGGCAGTTTCACTTCCCCTAGAAAAGATTCCTGTCCTGATAAGGAAGGTAAAGAGAGTATTGGCAAGCCACTCCATGTTGGCATCAGACTGTCTGAGTCTCCTGGGCTCTCTTTCCTCTTGGATACCCATGGTGAAGTGGGCCAGGTGGCATCTGCGGGGATTCCAACTGGGCTTTCTGGCACAGTGAAGGAAGAATCGCCTGGATCAGAGGATATTAGTCACATCCATAATGAAGTCCAGTCTCTGGTGGTGGACAAGACCATCCAACCTGCAGATTCACTGTTCCCTAGGGCCCATCTCATGGACCATTCTTACGTCAGATGCAAGTCAGTTGGGCTGGGGTGCGCACTTCCAAGGTCAACTAGTCCAAGGGAGATGGCAGTTCGATTCGGAGGTGGTAGTATCGAACATACTGGAACTAAGGGCGGCATGGATTGCAATCTTACATTTAGCCACCTACCTCAGAGGAAAATCCATACTCCTACAGATGGACAACAAAGCGGCAGTGGCCTATGTCCAGAACCAGGGGGGAACACACAGCAGGTCTCTACTCAGCGAAGTGACGCCCATTCTGACCTGGGCCGAGAGGAACTTAATCAACTTGCGGGCCTCATACATCCCAGGGTCCGAGAACCAGTTAGCCGACCATCTGTCAAGATCATTCGTCAACAACAACAAGTGGTCCCTGAATCCCAAGGTTTTCGACTGGATATGCCAACAATGGGGCACCCCCCAAATCAACCTATTTGCCTCTCCACTCAACGCGAAGACGCCTCTGTTCTTCTCAAGGTTCCCGTCCCCAGGGTCAGCAGGAGTAGACGCTCTACCCCAGCCTTGGAATTTTCAGAAAGGATACTCCTCTGATATTGAGGTTTCTTCAGCGCCTGACGACGGAGAAAGTCACAGTCTTGGCAGTAATCCCATACTGGCCCAAGAGACCGTGGTTCACACTCCTAGTCAACATGGCTGTATGCAGACCGCTTCCTCTTCCACACCTGAACGACCTTCTGTCTCAAAACGACTTCTCTCACCCGCATCTGGAAATCCTAGACTTGAGGGTCTGGAAATTGAGCGGAAAAGGCTGGATGATTTAGGGTGCTCACATAATGTTATTCAAACACTTCTACAGGCAAGGACGTCTTCCACTAATTCCACCTATTACAGAATATGGAGAAAATTTACAGAACTGGCAGAGCTTAATCATTTCGATCCCATGGACCCTGGGGTCCAGAATGTGCTTCTCTTCCTACAGAATGGCTTGGATCTAGGTTTAGGTCTAAACACTCTTAAGGTCCAGGTCTCGGCTCTCTCAGCCCTGACAGATACACAATGGGCTTTGAACCCTCTGGTCGAACGCTTTTTGAAGGCAGTCCTGAGATTGCGACCTCCCAGGAAAGCATTATACCCCAAATGGGACTTGGCGATTGTGCTGGATGTCCTATCAAATCCTCCCTTTGCTCCCACAGAAGATTGCACCCTAGAGGACATTTCCTTAAAAGCAGTATTCTTGATTGCCATCACCTCGGCTCGCAGAGTATCGGAAATCCAAGCTCTAGGATCACGGGAACCTTACATCACCTTCTTCCCGGACAGGGTGGTTTTGCAACCCATCCATCAATTCATTCCTAAGGTACCTTCTCTCTATCATCTTAATCAGGAATGGGTTCTCCCAGCATTTGGAGCAGATCCAGAGTCTTCAAGATTACATGAGCTAGATGTAGCCAGATCCCTGAGACACTATTTAAACTCAACACAACAGTTTCGCAAAGATCAAAGACTGTTTGTCATACCAAAAGGTGCCAGAAAGGGAATGGCAGCATCCAAGACGACCTTAGCAAGCTGGATCGTTAAATTAATCCAAAGGGCCTATCGGGCTAGTGGTCTGGCAGTTCCAGATGCGGTCAGCGCGCATTCCACTCGGGGAATGGCCTCTTCTTGGGCAGCATTGGCGCGGGTCTCCCCTGAGACAATTTGCCGAGCAGCTAGTTGGTCGTCATTCAACACTTTCGTGTCTCACTATAGTGTAGACCCAGCGGTTCTTACTTCCCGGGAATTTGGGGAAAGAACCTTACAGATGTCAAGGCTGTAGTTTTTCATTAAATTTCTTATTGCAGTACCCTCCCTGTAAGCAAGTTATTTACCATTGGTATGCTGCCATGGAGGCACCAGGAAAACGGAAAATTGAATACTTACCTTTGCATAATTTTCCTTTCCTGGTGCCTACCCATGGCAGCATACACCCTCCCTTCAATAATCCTTAGTTTTCTGAGATCTAGTTACAAGAATGACGGTGGGGAGGAACAACTCTTTTATTTATAGAGTTAAAGTGGTCCTGTGGGTTGGTCGGGGGCGGAGCAACCAACCAATAGTATGCTGCCATGGGTAGGCACCAGGAAAGGAAAATTACGGAAAGGTAAGTATTCAATTTTCCGTTTTCTGTGCGCCTTCCTCCCTCTCTCTTTTACTCTGTCATATCCAGAGGCTAGATAAATTGGATTCGTATCATCACAGAGTGGTAATGTGAATACAAGAAATAAGTAAACATATGCCACGTCCCGATATATTATATTTGGAAAATAGTTTTTTGGATAATGGACTTTATAGGCACTACATTAACTACATAGTTTTTTAAAAAGTATATACATTTATTTATTTACAGAAACATATGAAACAATTTTAAAAACATTGACTATCCACAATTGTGCCTTGAAGCACACCACCTATGTATCGTAGAGACTAGAATACTTAGTAGTGAGAAATAGGGATGAGCCGAACACCCGGTTATGTAACCGAGTGACCCCGCCCCCCTCTGACGCTACGGGAAAGCCATAGGGATATCCCCTTACGTCAGAGGGGGGCGGGGTCACCCGGGGATGACATTATGTGGCTCCGCCCTCACTTATAAAAGAACTGCCACCTGAGAGGCCCGTCATTAAGGCGGGTGCCTCCCATGGAGGCAGATCGTAGGAGGCTTGTGGCTTTTTTTTTCTTTTTTGGTCCGTTGGAGCGCGAGAAGAAGAAGACTCTGTGGGACAGTTTTATTTTTTTATTTTTTTAATAAAGGACTTGTCCCAAGGCATGTAGTGTATTTTTTTACCATTTTCACACATTTTTTGTGAAATGGTAGGGGTACAGTTGTACCCCGTTACCATTTCACACAGGGGGTCGGGATCTGGGGGTCCCCTTGTTAAAGGGGGCTTCCAGATTCCGATAAGCCCCCACCCGCAGACCCCCACAACCACTGGGCAAGGGTTGTGGGGATGAGGGCCTTCTCCCCATCAACATGGGGACAAGGTGCTTTGGGGGGCTGCTACCCCAAAGCACCCTCCCAATGTTGAGGGCATGTGGCCTGGTACGGTTCAGGAGGGGGGGCGCTCGCTTGTCCCCTCTCTTTTCCTGTGGCCTGCCAGGTTGCATGCTCGGATAAGGGAGTCTTGTATGGATTTTGAGGGGGACCCCCACGCCATTTTCTTAAAAAAAGTGGTGCGGGGTTCCCCTTAATATCCATATCAGACCTGAAGGGCCTGGTATGGAATTTAGGGGGACCCCCACACATTTTTTTTTAAATTTTGGTTCGGGGTTCCCCTGTAGGGAAATTCCATGCTGTTTTTATCAATGAACTTTTATGTGTATTGCCAGACCGACAATTCATTATAGCCGGCACTAGCTCTAGCACTTTTAAATGACGTTTTTTTCCGACAATTCATTATAGCCAGCACTAGCTCTAGCACTTTTGAATGACTTTTTTTTCCTGACAATTCATTATAGCCGACACTAGCTCTAGCACTTTTAAATGACTTTTTTTCCCTTTAGAAATGTCATTTTGCTGTCAGACTGTTCTAAACACGGGAAACATGCGTCCCTTTACATGCATACTATAGACACCCCCCAGGTACGAAATTTAAAGGAATATTACACTTTTATTGTTTCACTTTAAGCATGATTAAAATCACTGCTCCAGAAAAAATGGCCATTTTTAAAACTTCTTTTTGCATTGATACATGTCCCCTGGGGCAGGACCATGCATATAAGCCTTTAAATTAAGCACTTTTGATTTCTCCCATAAACTTTAAAAGGGTGTTCCGTGCCTTCGAATTTGCCGCAAACACCCCAAATTGTTCGCTGTTTGGTGAACGGGCGAACAGACAATGTTCGAATTGAACTCATGTTCGACCCAAACATAAAGCCCATGCGAGTGAGAAACCCGAAGGTCACTCTCCAAGAATTGGATGTAGCATCGTAATTTAGGAGAGGCGGTGTGTCGTGGTTCAGCTCAGCTCTACATGTTACGTATACTCAAAGACGCTTCTTCAGGAGCTTAGGGCATATTATTATTGTAGTCAAAAAAGTATATAAGGGACCAAAGTCCACAGCACAGCCAGAGATGCAGGGATATCTCATCAGATGACTTCCCAACTAGTCTGTGAAATAATGATCAGACAGGAAACTTATGGTGATTGAGGGTTAATTGCATAGCCAGCAAGGAAAATAAACTTTTCAGAATACTTTAGAAAGCTTTTATGATGATTCTGGAAAAGTAGGGGATCCCCCACTATTCACACATCTCCATTATTCATCCGTATTTGTTTCCACATAAAATCATTAGCGATGAACATCTCCTTCAGGTCTCCGCTGGGTCACAGCCACAAAGCCTGGTGAAAATTGGTTGTCTTTAGGCAATAGACGTATGAGTACTGCCAGCATTGCTGCAGAGGCTGAAGGGGTGGGGGGTCAGCCTGTCAGTGCTCAGACCGTACGCCGCACACTGCATTAAATTGGTCTGCATGGCTGTCATCCCAGAAGGAAGCCTCTTCTAAAGATGATGCACAAGAAAGCCCACAAACAGTTTGCTGAAGACAAGCAGACTCACTACATGGAATACTGGAACCATGCCCTGTGGTTTGATGAGACCAAGATAAATGCATTTGGTTCAGATGGTGTCAAGCGTGTGTGGCGGCAAGCAGGTGAGGAGTACAAAGACAAGTGTGTCTTGCCTACAGTCAAGCATGGTGGTGGGAGTGTCATGGTCTGGGGCTGCATGAGCGCTGACGGCACTGAGGAGCTACAGTTCATTTAGGGAACCATGAATGCCAACATGTACTGTGACATACTGAAGCAGAGCATGATCCCCTCCCTTTGGAGACTGGGCCACAGGGTAGTATTCCAACATGATAACAACCCCAAACACACCTCCAAGACGACCACTGCCTTGCTAAAGAAGCTGAGAGTAAAGGTGATGGACTGGCCAAGCATATCTCAAGACCTAAACCCTATTGAGCATCTGTGGGACATCCTCAAATGGAAGGTGGAGGAGTGCAAGGTCTCTAACATCCACCAGCTCCATGATATCATCATAGAGGAGTGGAAGAGGACTCCAGTGGCAACCTGTGAAGCTCTGGTGAACTCCATGCCCAAGAGGGTTAAGGCAGCGCTGATAAATAATGACGGTCACACAAAATATTGACGCTTTGGGCACAATTTGGACATTTTCACTTAGGGGTGTACTCGCTTTTGTTGCCAGTGGTTTAGACATTAATGGCTGTGTGTTGCGTTATTTTAAGGGAACAGCAAATATTCACTGTTATACAAGCTGTACACTCACTACTTTACATTGTAGGAAAGTGTAATTTCTTCAGTGTTGTCACATGAAAAGATATAATAAAATATTTACAAAAAATATGAGGGGTGTACTCACTTTTGTGAGATACTGTAGGTATCAGCGATTAAGTTCTGTGCCATTTCCACAAGAAAAAATCCAGACAAATATAGTATAATATTTTTACTGTGCAGATAAAAGATGTCATGGGCATTTTGTCATTGCATAGCAAAGCACTTTTAGCATTATAAACACATCTTCCTGAAATAGTAGTTTTTATAGCCACAAGCTACCTGTGACGCTTTAGGATTTAGAGGCAATGTCATTCAAAGAAAATCAAGTACTTTGCTTTGCCTCATCTATAAATGTGTCAATTAACAGCGTCAAATGTAGCTATGCACATCCCATGAATTGTACGGCTACCGTGACTTCTTAAATCTCTTCCAGGAGGAAAGCCTCTAGCAAGCAATACATCAAGAACTTACTTAATATATCGGATATGCCAGTTGTCTGACAATGCAATGTCAAATAGAGAATTACAGTTACCTAGAGCTGTATTGACCAGGGACTCTGTATTAAATATCTCAGTCTGCAGTTAAAAGAATTTTTTATAACTTAGAGATAACAGATCTATATCTTTTTTCTATGCATCGCCACTGACATTTATTGTTTTCATGAGTATTTTGAAAATAGTACTGTCAAACAATTTTACTGGACCTGTTAGTGGGAAATTGCTGTGTCCATTTATATTTTCTTAAAGAATGATGGGATATAATTGGATATAAACTTTGTTTTTTTTCTTATTACCCCACATTTTTGTTCTCTTTTATCACTGCTCAAATGTGAGATTTGGTAACATGATAGCTGCTCCAAAAATATTTTTTTTTCTTATAACTGCATCCTTGTATAATAAATATCATCTACTAGCATATTAAAAATATTTAGTGGAATATTGTAAGACCCTAAGGTGGATATATACTCAGATGTTAAATGAAAGTTAATTTAACAGTCCAGCTGGATGGATAAACAGAGGGTAAAATACATTTTGTCAATACAAAATTAAGTTGCATACATAAACTATTCAATCTTTAAAATCAGAGGGAAAAGCACAAGACTCACCTGGAATGGCAGCAGCATCACAATCGCCTTCATCTGTATCTAGCTTATCTGCTGAACCATTAAAATAATGTTTTTTAAGTGTAATGCCCTGTACACACGGTCGGATTTTCCGACAGAAAATGTGTGATAGGACCTTGTTGTCGGAAATTCCGACCATGTGTGGGCTCCATCACACATTTTCCATTGGAATTTCCGACACACAAAGTTTGAGAGCTTGCTATAAAATTTTCCGACAACAAAATCCGTTGTCGGAAATTCTGATCGTGTGTACAAAGTGCCATGCATGCTCAGAATAAATTAAGAGATGAAAGCTATTGGCTACTGCCCCGTTTATAGTCCCGATGTATGTGTTTTATGTCACTGCGTTCAGAACGATCGTATTTTCTGACAACTTTGTATGACCATGTGTATGCAAAACAAGTCCATGGATTTTGTTGTTGGAATGTCCAATCAATGTCCGACCATGTGTACAGGGCATAAGGGTGCGTACAAATTTATTTATATCCAAAATAGTCACAAATAAATCAAAATGTGGTTATGGTTGACAATGTTCCTGCATCCTCGGTCATGGAAACCAACTTCAGCAGAACCTCCACAGCACTATTGGACAACCCATTAAGATCGGGACAACAAGCCCATACATCACAATTGTCTCATGACGGCGACGTTTCACTGAAAATATTAGAATTGGATAATCTCATGGCCAAAGAAATCAGATTGTTTTGGGACGTCAAAACTCTGACAGAGTACAACAGGTTGGAACTGATTACTCGTGGGCTACAAGTAAAGAAATTTCCAACGTTTGAATTTGTTTAATGACAATTATAAAAAAGAGTGGACCAAAACCCTGTCTGCCTGCTCCTTCAAACTTATACAAATCATTATTGATTCAAGGACTGAGGAGTTTGCTAATAATATAATAATCACCACACATAAAAATCTGACACCTTTGCAGCAGCATAATGATTTTGTGGACAAGAGAAAAATGTTATCTCTGGTGAAAATGATAAACTTGCAAGGGATCATATGAATTATGAGAATAACAGTGTGTACGTATGAAAAAAAACATCATATCCTAATTGCACAAGGAAGCACACAGTGAAGAAAAGGGTCAGTTTCTCTGACACTGAAAATGAGAGTGTCAATGACGCTATGGCTGCCACAGCGTTGGATTCTTCTCCCGATTCATCAAGTCGGTCAATGAGTGGCAATTATCAGATAGGCTCACAGGGTTTAACTAGTTGCCGCCTGCCCACTGTCAAATGACGGCAAGGCAGTGCGGCTCTCGTTCTGGGATGCCGTCATATGGTGTTGTCTCAGAACGGCTGCTCCCATGCGCCCGCGGGGGTGCGCAGTGATCGCGCCAATGCTGTGTTAGGATATGGCGTGACCCCAATCTCTGTAAAGAGCCACGTCCATGCCTCTTTAACCATCTGATCAGCTTTGTCCAATCATAGCCGGTCACATGTAAACATGGAGATGCCGGTAATCACCACTCCTCGCCTCACACTGACAGAGTATGTGGTAAAGAGAGCCGATCAGCGGCATGGGGGACATCTACACATGTAATCAGGGAACTGATCATCAGTACCCTGATTACAATTTAGCGCCAACAGTGTCACCAATCAGTGCCCACCATTGTCCACCA
Source organism: Lithobates septentrionalis (assembly GCA_037952835.1). Taxonomy (NCBI): domain Eukaryota; kingdom Metazoa; phylum Chordata; class Amphibia; order Anura; family Ranidae; genus Lithobates; species Lithobates septentrionalis. The sequence continues at coordinate 1,250,531 of JBBDGP010000707.1, forward strand.
GTGCCAGCAATCGGTGCCCACCAGTGGCAGCAATCAGTGCCCATCACTGCCCACCATTGTCACCAATCATCAGCGCACATCAGTGAAGGAGAAAAATTACTTAGTTACAAAATTTACTGACAGAAACTAAGTAAAAAAAATATTGTTTTCAAAATTTTTGGCCTTTCTTTTTTTTTGTGAAAAAAAAAAAAAAAAAAACAGCAGTGATTAAATACCACCAAAAGAAAGCTCTATGCGTGTAAAGAAAATGATAAAAAATGTGTTTGCGTACAGTGTAGCATGACCGTGCAATTGTCATTCAAAGTGCGACAGTGCTGAAAGCTGAAAAATGGCCTAGGCAGGAAGGGGGTGTAAGTGCCCTGTAGGCAAATGGTTAAACAAGAGCTCTCAGGGATCCAACAAATAGATATATATCCTATTTTGGATATAAATAAATTTGTACGCACCCTTACACTTAAAAAATATTATTTTAATGGTTCAGCAAATGAGCTAGAGACAGATGAAGGCGATCATGATGCTGCTGCCGTTCCAGGTGAGTCTTGTGCTTTTCCCTCTGATTTTACAGAGCTATGTGCTTTTTGTGATTTAGAGGACCTTGCCATTGAGTTTGGGTCTGGCCCGGTGGAGGTGACGGGTGGTCATACAATCATCCCCTTTCGATTGAAATCTGATTTCTACCCGATCAGCTCCCATGGAAAAGACATGGACCTTTTCCAGAGGTTGGTAGAAAAGGACTTGACTCACCTGGCTCATAGATGTAAGGTCACTATGGATCAGACAACCTTACTGGCCTAGTGAGAAAAGCACTGAACAATCTCAGTAAAGATAACAATATTGTCATAAGAAATGCCAATAAAGGGGGTTCTGTAGTAGTTTTAAATTTTGACACATACAAAGGTGAAGCCATCCGTCAGCTGTCGGATGATAATACATACTTTAGATTAAGGGGGATCCCACGTCTGCCTTTAAGAAGGATTTGGGCTTATTATTGGATAGAGCAGTAGCAGCGGGAATCTCTTCTGTAGATGAGAGGGAGATGTTCATCCCTGAGGCTCCTACAATGCCCCTATTTCATAATTTACTGAAAGTACACAAAGGGTGTAATCCCTTGTCAGTAGCAGGCAGCGGCTCCCTCAATGAGCGGTTAGGTGAATGGGTTTGCCACCAATTACAGCCATTGGTCTCTGCTTTGCCTGACTTCCTTAGGGACACTAAGCAGCTTCTAAAGGATGTGTAGCAAGTCTGTATGCTTCAATCCCTCATTCCCTGGGTATAAAGGCAGTAGCCTATTTTTTGAAGCATACCAGTGGTCCACCAGGAGCTCATTCTATGTTGCTTAGAGTATCTATTGACTCACAATTTTTTTATGTTCGATGGGGACTACTATCTCCAGAAGTGCGGGGCCTCTATGGGTGCCAAATTTTCCCCCTCCCTTGCAAATTTGTATATGGGATGGTGGGAGAGGTCCCACATTTTTGGCACTGGGTGTCCCCATTGTTCCAAGATTATATTTTTTCGTCGCTACATAGATGATTTGCTCTTTGTGTGTACCAGAGATGTAGGGGACATTGGTTAATGGCTCATGTACCTTAATGGCAATAATCTCAATCTAAAATGTACGAGTACTATGGATCATAGACACATGGAATTCCTTGACATTGTTCTTGTAGGTGAAGGAGTTGGCATTTCATCTAAACTCTATAGGAAACCATCAGCTGACAATTCTCTGCTGAGAGCTGACTCAGGTCACCCCAAACATAGCATTAGAAGCATTCCAGATGGCTCATTTTAGTGGTTTGCGACATGTGTGCAGTAATGAACCTGATTTTATGGAGGAGGCACAAAAGATGAAATCACGGTTTAGAAACAGGAGATATACCGAGTCTGCTCTTAACAGAGCTTTCAATAATGCCAGCAACACCGTGAGAACGCAGGTAGATCCTAGAACAGGGATAAGCATTTCTCCAGACATGGTAGATCTAGGTCTGGTAATATTCCCATTTTCTCTACTCCTTGCAGTTTTGAGTTCAGTAGAATTAAAAACACTATCGAGAAATACCTGCCAGTTTTGTACAACGACCCTGTATATACTAAGGTGCTATCTAGGGGCTTTAGAGCAGTGTCACGTAGAGCTCCCACCATTGGCAGGACATTGTCCCCTCGTCTCTACACCAGTAGATCTCACCATCCATACTGGCTGCAGGTTAAGGGATCGTATCGATGTGCTGATAGTAGATGTCCATGTTTTTCCCATGTGAAACTGGGGTATGTCATTAACTCTATGTCTTTGAATAAGGATTTCAAGGTCTCCACGTTCATCAACTGCAATTATTTATTTTTTTTTAATAAATTTTTATTAAAGAAAAATAAAGCAAGGATATACATACATCTCAAAATAAATACATTCTAGGAAGTAAAATGACATAGATATCAGTACTCACTGATTACACCGATTAACTATAAGCCAACGGTCCAAAACAATGGCTCTAGAATTATATAAAGTGCTATTGTAATACCTAAGTAAACAAAGGATTCATATTATGTGAGCACTTGAATCAAAACATAATAAAGCAGAACAAAAAAAAAAAAAACCTTGCTTTGGTTTAAAGAGAGTGAAAAATAAGAGAGAGCAGCGAAGAAGGAATTGGGAAAATTAGATGATAGGAAAGAATATAGATGGGAAAAAGGAAAGTAGAAAAGGTAAAAGAACAGATGGTGGGAGGGAAAGGGGGGGGGGGGTATTGTCGGCATGCATGTCATTATAATGAAAGGAATGAGTTATTGATAGTGAAATGGCTATGCTTAGTTGATAGATTTAAGGGGTTTGCATTATAAGGTCTTTATAGGCGGAGGTGGACTGAAATTTTATCCAAGAATCACAGGTAACAGAATGTTTCTTGGAAGTACCTCTAATGTTGTGGGTAATACTTTCCATAAGGTGTACTTAATCGACCATTTGTAGCCAAACTTTTATAGAAGGGATCGTTGGTTGTCCCCATAAAGTAGGAATTAAAGCTTTGGCAGTGTTCAGTAAATGAGGAATAATTGAACGTCTATACAGTCTTATGGGAGTTTTTGTAGAATGGAAAAGGATAGTCCATGGGTCATTGGGTATATTGACATCCAAAATCTGTACTATCAGATTACGAATGGCATCCCAAAAAGGTCGAATGAGTGGGCAAAACCACCAGACGTGTGCGTGAGTGGCTTTGTTCCCACAGTTCCTCCAGCACAATGGGGAACTGGTGGGGAACATCTGGTGTAATCTTGCTGGGGTGTAGTGCCACCTAGTAAGCAATTATAGTTGACCTCTGACATTTTTGAGGCCAAGGAGGAAGTATGAGCTAATTGAAGGATCTTATCCTTTTGATTGGCACTTAGGGAGGAATCTAAATCAGACTCCCATTTAGCCAGGAAAGGTGAAAAGTTGGGATTTTGAATATCAATGAGAGCTTTGTAAAATAGGGAAATACCATGTAGAGGGCGATCTTTTGGGTAAAATATTTCTTCTATAGCATTTAAATCCCCTATACCCCTAAACGGATTAGGAAGGGAACTTAAGAAATGTTGTAGTTGGTGGTATCTCCATTAATCCAGAAATGTGGTAGGTTTAGGACCAAGGATCATATGTAATGGTTTAAGTACATTGTCACGGAGAACATGATGTAATAGGAGAGGCTCTTCAGATCCCCAGGATTTAAAGCCTGAGTCCAGTAAACCCGGTAAAAAATATTTATGGTTGAGGAGAGGTAATAAAGGGGAATCATAATTCAATGAGAATTTTTTGTGAAGGGCGTCCCAGATATCTAAGGAGGATATGGTAAGAGCAGAAGTATTTTGAGCCAAATTCCTGAAAGAACATGGTATCCAGGGGGCTATTGAGAGATCTATTCCACTTAGAAAATATTCAAGTTGTACCCATAATTTCGAATTGAGGGCATATTTCCAATCAGCCAATCTGGAAAGAATAACCGCTTGATAATATGCCTTAAAATTAGGGAGTACCAGACCACCTGAGCACTTGGAGCAGAACAATAACCCTCTAGATATTCTGGAATGTTTGTTTTTCCAGATAAATCTGGAAATCAAGGTTTGTAAAATAGTAAAGAACCCCACTGGGACACCTAATGGGAGCATTTGAAAGACAAAAAGGATGTGGGGTAATACATTAATTTTGACTATATTCACTTTCCCTAGCCATGTGTGTGATAAATTGGACCATTTACGTAAGTCATCTCTAATCCTATTTAGCAAGGGGATATAATTATGTCGAAAGAGAGAATGGAGATTAGAGGTAAGATAGATACCTAGGTATTTCATGCTCTTCGGTTCCCATTTAAAGAGAAAAAGGGGTTTAAGAGAAAGTGCCTCGGACTTGAGAATATTAATGTTTAAAATTTTGGATTTGGACAAATTTATTTTGAAGTTAGAGATTGAGTGAAAGGTGGAAAATGCAGACATTATGTTGGGAATTGAGATGCGTGGCTGTTGAATAAAAAATAGTACATCATCAGCATAAGCTGCGTACTTATGGGATCTTTTGCCTATTTGTATGCCTTTGATATTAACTGGGCTGGGCGCATCTCTGAACATATTGGATTAGGGAGATTGCACAAAGGGAATTGTCTTTTGCTTCTCTATTGGGTATGAAACCTGATTGGTCTGCTGAGATCCAGCTGGGTAGCAGGGGGAGCAAGCGATTTGCCATTACTTTGACAAATAATTTAATGTCAACGTTTATTAATGATATTGGCCTGAAACTGTTACATAGAGTGGGATCTTTATCAGGTTTAGGAGTGACAGTGATATGAGTTGAAAGAGATTCTGGGCGTAGACCTGACGAGTGAGAGACAGAGTTTGCATAAGCAGAGAGGCGAGGGAGCAAAATGTCACTGAATGTTTTGTAGTATAAAATAGTGAACCCATCCGGTCCGGGAGCTTTACCGGATGGGGAAGACTTCAATGCTGCCTGGAATTCCTCAACCGAGAAATCCTCCTCCATTTCTTTAAGGACAGATATGGGCAATTTAGGTAGGTTGGCTTCTCTCAAGTAGGAAAGCATGCGGTTTCTTCTTTCTTTTTGTGGTAGAGAGGATAAATCGTTGTTAACATTGTAAAGGTCCGCATAGTACTCCCTAAAGGCCTTAGCAATATCTGGAGTTGCATGGGCCAGCTCTCCTGTTGAGAGTTTGATTTTAGAAATAAAAGACTGCAACTGTTTAGTCTTTAATGATGTAGCCAGTAATTTACTTGGTTTGTTCCCCCACTCATACAATTTCTGTGATAGGCGTTGGAATTTTCTCTTAGTGTCTAAATTGAGAAGGGATTTTAATTCCTCCCGTTTAAGTGTTAGGGATTGAAGGTGCTCAATATGCAAAGAGAGTTTGTGCTGTTTGTCAAGAACCATGATCTGTTGTAGAACCTGGTCAATTTGTTGACCATGTTCCCTTTTTTTCCTGGCGCCAAGCTCAATGAGACGGCTCCTAATAGTAGCCTTATGAGCTTCCCACACAATGGAGGGAGAGGTGTCAAAGGGCTTGTTTTCCTTAAAGTATTGTGATAAATGAGAGGCTAACATGGAAACCTCAGCTTCATTAGAAAGAAGGGAGTCATTAAGTTTCCAGTTGTTAGTACGTTGTTGTAAGGAAGACATGGTCAACGACATTGACACAGGTGCATGGTCTGATACAGATGCGGTGCCTATGTGAGCAGATTGCAGGAGGGGGAGATGAAAATGATCTAGGAACATGTTATCTATTCTGGAATAAGATTGGTGTGTTGTGGAAAAATGTGAAAAATCCTTCTCTTTAGGGTGTAGGAGGCGCCAGACATCCATTAATTGAAGGTCCAAAAGCTTTTTTTTAACAGATTTCAGTCGTTTGAAAGAAATATTAGAGCGGCCTTGGGATGTATCAATTGTTGGGTCTAATGGCATGTTTATGTCACCCGCTAGGATAGTAAGACCCTTGGCAAAGTGTGAAAGTTTACTCAGGATTTGTGAGAGAAAAGTTGGTTGATTTTGGTTTGGACAATATACATTTGCTAGAGTGCATTGAGTGTTACCTATGAAGCTCTTAAGGAAAAGAAAGCGGCCATGGTCACCCGCTAACATATCAGATAGCTTAAAGGATACACTTCTGCAAAATCCAATGGCCACTTCTTTAGCTTTGTTAGTGTCTGATAGGCTATAGTACGACTGAGGAAAGTGGGGTGAGGTTAATTTAACAGGCGCTGTGTGAGTTAGATGCGTTTCTTGAAGAAAAGCAATGGAACATGCGGCTTGTTTTAGTTCACAGACTATTTGGTGTTGCTTAGCAGCGACATTTAGACCCCTGACATTGTACGATATAAACTTTAATGTAGCCATTGTTAAAGCAGAGCGTGATCCTTCAGCCTACACTTCCATGCTTGCCAACAAGAAGGGGGAGGTTTTTTGGAGATAGAAAAGAAAAAAAATGAGCATATATAGAAATCACATATGTGAATTAAACAACTTGTGGGACACATATGAATAACACGCAGAAATCTGCAGTGTTCCCATTGGGGAGAGTGCGAGAGGCCATCCCAATCCCTGAATAGGGACCGAATAGGACAAATGTAAGGCCAATTTCCCACGCCAACCCCAGAAGGAAAGGGGACAGAGTTACGCTGTAGGAAAAGGGGTAAAAGGGGAAGTGCACCCAGACAGTGCACGGCCTTTGAAAAACATCTTATAACTATAAGTAAACAATTAGTTCCATATAGATATAAAAAGATTATCTATTCAGGACCAGGATCATTTTAAACAACATGTAACCTATGAGGTAACACAAGTGTAGACCAATTTGGTACGTGAACTAAATAACAAAAGAAAAAGAAAACAAGAAAACATCGGTCAGATCAATGGCATGTCAGTTTTGGCGAAATATAGTCAGGCAAAAGTAGAAAAAGCTGTGGCCAAAACCTGACTTCATAAAAATCACCTGTAGGAGAATGTTTATCTACATTAAAGAGATCAGCATGTTTGAGGAAATACACAATTCAACCATGCTTTTGAGCAGAGCCTGGAAGGTAGGTACGTCTCTTCTTTGAGGGGGTTTTTCTCCAGAGTGGATCCATTGGGCCTGAGAATTTGAGGATTGAATCCTGCCAACCTGGGAGCTCCATGGACGGGAGATTAAGGTCCTGCAGAAAGATTGGGAGTTCCTCCGGAAATCTTAATGTATGGGAATGACCATTTTTTGTGGCAACCAGACAGGCTGGAAATCCCCATCTGTATATGATCCGTCTGATCGCAGATGATCAAGGAGCTGCTTTAGGGCTCTGCGGTGGTCCAAAGTATCCTTGGAGAGGTCTGGAAATATAGTGATGACTGCCCCGTCAAAGTCTACATTAGGTAGGCCCCGCATCTTCATCATGATAGCATTTTTGTCTTCAAAGTAATGCAAGCGACAAATTACGTCCCTGGGCTGGTCTGAATTAGCATTGCTGGGTCTTAAGGCACGATGCACACGGTCAAAGTGCAGTGGTTCAGTGACAGGGTTACCCAGGATGGTATTAAAAATGCCTCTTATAGATGGTTTGAGGTCATTATCCCCAGTTTCTCCCAGCAGACCTCTGACACGAACATTATTTCTACGGTTACGATTCTCGAGGTCTTCGAGTGTATACATAGAGGCCCGATGGGCAAATGCAAGCTGGGTAACAGTGTCCTGTAATTCTTTAATGGCTAAGGCATGTGTGTCTTGCCGCTGCTCCGTTTCCTCCACTCTGACCAGAATGTGTGATATATCAGATCTAACCACACTTATTTCTTTTTTAATGGATTTCTCCAAACTGTGAAACATACCTGCGAGTTCTTTTTTGAGACCGCTCATTAGCGTAGACATTTCAGAGCCAGCAGGGGAACCAGGATCATCCATAAGGTCCGAGCAGTATGAGGAGGCCGGAGAGCTTTCTCTCACAGAAGCAACGTGAGATGATGGAGATTGCCTGTTCTCAAGGTATGGGCCTGGCCGTCGCGTGCGTTGGCTAAGTATTGCTGAATAGAACCTGTGGAGACTGGAATAGATAATGATCTCTTGCCTGAGCATTTACCAGAGCCAGACCGAAGTTTAGGTGTTTTGGCGGGCATAGCTGGAACTATACGGCCGATAGCTGTAGGGAGCGCCTTCTACTCACATCTGTTCAGTGCCATGCATACATCAGAATGTTGTTATTGTGCAAAAAGATTCTTATGCAGATAGTATGAAAATAGTAGCAAAATCACTTCAACAACCACACAGAGGAGCAAAGAGATTTATCGTGAATAAAGTCTGTAGGACCAGGAGCTGCGCTGAAAATGTGGTGGCATTGAATGAGCTTGAGTGTACTTGGGGCACCAAGATGGCCGCCGGCTTCCAAAGGTAGGCCGGAGCTTTGGACTTTCCTATCGGTAATGACCGGCCGGGTAAATGCAGTATTATGCAGGCCTTAGAGAGCTCCGTGTGGAATTAAATTTGGGGTCACAGCAAAAGGTAGATGTTCCTACACTATAGAGGAAAGCCTGCTGATAGTTAAATTATTTGAAGAATCCTTGGTGAGGTGGATAATGGAGCAGTTTATTAAGGGGAGTATTTGGAGTACCAAGATGGCCGACCTCTTCCAGTAGTAGGCCGCAGCCGTGGACTTTCCTGGAGGCAGTGGCCGGCCGGTTGAGCGCCGCCTCCTATAGGCCCGGAGTGTGTCTATTAAACCCAAAATTTGGGGCTCCGATGATATGTCAGAGGACAGATACTGCTAGGAGAGTTGGCTGAGAGGAGAGTAGGCGGGTGCCTCGATACTCACTGTGTCATTGCAGTAGAAAGGCCGGAGCGACAGGACGCAAAATGGCTTCTGATGGAGGAAAGCCGGAGGCCAGAGAGGGGGTTCCCGAGTAGGATTGTACCGCCACACAGGCCCTCTATGTCTGTTGATGAAGATCTGGACCAGGGATTAGGGCAAGGGACCTTCGTATCCTCCGATTTGCGGGAGAGGAGAGCATGCAGGGTCCGGGTGCTCCGTAGGCCTCAAGATGGCGGCGGGTATACTGTCTCAGCAGTGTTGAGGCCAGCGCGGTTTAGATGCATATCCCCTCGTCAAAGGTCCCAAATATTCACCAGAATTAGTGTATAAAGAACTCCGGAATAGATGTAGCTAGTTTGTGGCTATGTTAAAGGGCAAAAAAGCCGCGGATGGAGATGGATTAGTGCTGGATGTGAGGAGCACAGCACTCACTCACACGTCTGTTCAGTTGCACGTCCAGACACGCCCCTCATCAACTGCAATACCAGGTTCTTGGTCTATGTAGTCACATGTGAGCTATGTTCTGTAAAGTATGTAGGTCGCACTACCCACAGGTTGAGAGATTGGCTACAAGGTCATTTAAATGACATCGCTAAAGATCATTCAACCAACATAGCAAGGCACTGGAATTTGTGTCATGATAAGGATGTCAGTAGTTTGTGTATTCAGGGAGCGGAAAAGATGGTGCTATCCGGGGGGGGGGGGTGACAAATTTAGACTATTGTGCAGGAGAGTAGTGTATTGGATCTTCCATCTTAATATTAGAAAGCCCATTGGGCTCAACTTTGAGTGGGATGTCTCACTTTTCTGCACGTAAATAGATTGCAGCACTACATTATCTGATGTTTGGTGGCTGCGTTATCTTTCGTCGTCTTCCTGCATTCCTCCATTTCCCCCCTTCTCTTTCTCCCTCTTTCTTCCTCTTTTTCTTGTTGTCTCTTACATCTCATATCTCCCTATTAGGGATGAGCTTCGAGTTTGAGTCGAACTCATGTTCGACTCGAACATTGGCTGTTCGCAAGTTCGCCGAACACCGAACAATTTGGGGTGTTCGCGGCAAATTCGAATGCCGCGGAACACCCTTTAAAAGTCTATGGGAGAAATCAAAAGTGCTAATTTTAAAGGCTAATATGCAAATTATTGTCATAAAAAGTGTTTGGGGACCTGGGTCCTGCCCCAGGGGACATGGATCAATGCAAAAAAAAGTTTTAAAAACGGCCGTTTTTTCAGGAGCAGTGATTTTAATAATGCTTAAAATCAAACAATAAAAGTGTAATATCCCTTTAAATTTCGTACCTGGGGGGTGTCTATAGTATGCCTGTAAAGGGGCGCATGTTTCCCGTGTTTAGAACAGCCTGACAGCAAAATGACATTTGGAAGGAAAAAACTTATTTAAAACTACCCGCGGCTATTGCATTGCCGTCAATACACATAGAAGTTCATTGATAAAAACGGCATGGGAATTCCCCACAGGGAAACCCCGAACCAAAATTAAAAAAAAAAAAAAATGAAGTGGGAGTCCCCCTAAATTCCATACCAGGCCCTTCAGGTCTGGTATGGATATTAAGGGGAACCCCGGCCAAAATTTAAAAAAAAATGACGTGGGGTTCCCCCTAAATTCCATACCAGACCCTTCAGGTCTGGTATGGATTTTAAGGGGAACCCCGCGCCAAAAAAAAAAAAAAAAAACGGCGTGGGGTTCCCCCAAAAATCCATACCAGACCCTTATCCGAGCACGCAACCTGGCAGGCCGCAGGAAAAGAGGGGGGGGACGAGAGTGCGCCCCCCCCCTCCTGAACCGTACCAGGCCACATGCCCTCAACATTGGGAGGGTGCTTTGGGGTAGCCCCCAAAACACCTTGTCCCCATGTTGATGAGGACAAGGGCCTCATCCCCACAACCGTGGCCGGTGGTTGTGGGGGTCTGCGGGCGGGGGGCTTATCGGAATCTGGAAGCCCCCTTTAACAAGGGGACCCCCAGATCCCACCCCCCCCCTGTGTGAAATGGTAAGGGGGTACTTACCCCTACCATTTCACTAAAAAAGTGTCAAAATAGTTAAAAATGACAAGAGACAGTTTTTGACAATTCCTTTATTTAAATGCTTCTTCTTTCTTCCTTCATCTTCTTCTTCTTCTGGTTCTTCTGGCTCTTCTGGTTCTTCCTCCGGCGTTCTCGTCCAGCATCTCCTCCGCGGCGTCTTCTATCTTCTTCTCCTCGGGCCGCTCCGCACCCATGGCATTGGGGGGGAGGCTCCCGCTCTTCTCTTCATCTTTATCTTCATCCTCTTCTCTTCTTCCTTCTTCTCTTCTTCTCTGTTTCTCTTCTTAATTTTCTTCTCCGGGCCGCTCCGCATCCATGCATGGAGGGAGGCTCCCGCTGTGTGACGGCGTCTCCTCATCTGACGGTTCTTAAATAACGGGGGGCGGGGCCACCCGGTGACCCCGCCCCCCTCTGACGCACGGTGACTTGACGGGACTTCCCTGTGACGTCACGGGGAATGCCACAGGGAAGTCCCGTCATGTCCCGTGCGTCAGAGGGGGCGGGGTCACCGGGTGGCCCTGCCCCCCGTTATTTAAGAACCGTCAGATGAGGAGACGCCATCACACAGCGGGAGCCTCCCTCCATGCATGGATGCGGAGCGGCCCGGAGAAGAAAATTAAGAAGAGAAACAGAGAAGAAGAGAAGAAGGAAGAAGAGAAGAGGATGAAGAAGAAGATGAAGAGAAGAGCGGGAGCCTCCCCCCCAATGCCATGGGTGCGGAGCGGCCCGAGGAGAAGAAGATAGAAGACGCCGCGGAGGAGATGCTGGACGAGAACGCCGGAGGAAGAACCAGAAGAGCCAGAAGAACCAGAAGAAGAAGAAGATGAAGGAAGAAAGAAGAAGCATTTAAATAAAGGAATTGTCAAAAACTGTCTCTTGTCATTTTTAACTATTTTGACACTTTTTTAGTGAAATGGTAGGGGTAAGTACCCCCTTACCATTTCACACAGGGGGGGGCGGGATCTGGGGGTCCCCTTGTTAAAGGGGGCTTCCAGATTCCGATAAGCCCCCCGCCCGCAGACCCCCACAACCACCGGCCACGGTTGTGGGGATGAGGCCCTTGTCCTCATCAACATGGGGACAAGGTGTTTTGGGGGGCTACCCCAAAGCACCCTCCCAATGTTGAGGGCATGTGGCCTGGTACGGTTCAGGAGGGGGGGGCTGCACTCTCGTCCCCCCCTCTTTTCCTGCGGCCTGCCAGGTTGCGTGCTCGTATAAGGGTCTGGTATGGATTTTTGGGGGAACCCCACACCGTTTTTTTTTGTTTTTTTTTGGCGCGGGGTTCCCCTTAAAATCCATACCAGACCTGAAGGGTCTGGTATGGAATTTAGGGGGAACCCCACGTCATTTTTTTTTTTTAATTTTGGCCGGGGTTCCCCTTAATATCCATACCAGACCTGAAGGGCCTGGTATGGAATTTAGGGGGACTCCCACTTCATTTTTTTTTTTTTTAATTTTGGTTCGGGGTTTCCCTGTGGGGAATTCCCATGTCGTTTTTATCAATGAACTTCTATGTGTATTGACGGCAATGCAATAGCCGCGGGTAGTTTTAAATAAGTTTTTTCCTTCCAAATGTCATTTTGCTGTCAGGCTGTTCTAAACACGGGAAACATGCGCCCCTTTACAGGCATACTATAGACACCCCCCAGGTACGAAATTTAAAGGGATATTACACTTTTATTGTTTGACTTTAAGCATTATTAAAATCACTGCTCCTGAAAAAACGGCCGTTTTTAAAACTTTTTTTTGCATTGATCCATGTCCCCTGGGGCAGGACCCGGGTCCCCAAACACTTTTTATGACAATAACTTGCATATAAGCCTTTAAAATTAGCACTTTTGATTATTCATGTTCGTGTCCCATAGACTTTAACGGTGTTCGCGTGTTCGAGCGAACTTTTTTCCTGTTCGCATGTTCTGGTGCGAACCGAACAGGGGGGTGTTCGGCTCATCCCTACTCCCTATCATCTTTGGATGACAGGAGGTCACATACACTATAAGTTAGTCTGATATGTTACAATTTAACGATTGTAGTTGTGTATGTGTCCAAATTCGGCTTCCTCAAAAACAGGGAATTGAGTTGTTTTGTAGTGCTGTATATGCATATATATTTTTCATATTTTTCATAACTTTCTTATATACAAACGTTTTTTGGGTTCTGCTCATTGTTTCCTCTGTATTTTTCTCCCGCCTTTCACTCCCCTTCCAATTTCTCTCTGCATTATTAATATCATCTTTATGTCAGCGCAAAACTAAGATAGCTTTGGGAGAGGTATATTTTTTCTGTGGTTATTATTCCTCAAAGTCGTGTATAAAGACTACTGGGATTGACATAATGTGTCATAGTATAATTAGTTATCTAAATAAATCTATATTCATTATGTTTACATATTTTGCAAATGTGTTCTATATTACACAAATTTTGAGTGATTGTACTGGCGTTTATTTACTATTTTGTTACATCTTTTACATGTTTATTGCATTATATTTTATATTTATTTTTATTTTTTTATTTTATTTTTTTATTTTATTTTATTTCAATTTTTTTTTTCAATATTTACACTTTGTTATCAATAAGTTTATTTTAATTTGTTGATACAGTGTGGTTAATGTCTATCAGTCTAACGCCAGTACAGTGAATAATTATACAGAAGGAGAATATTTAGGAGGATACATTTGTGCTGCATGCGATGACACTTATGCCCCGTACACACGGTCGGATTTTCCGATGAAAAATGTCCGACCGGAGCGTGTTGTCGGAAATTCCGACCGTGTGTGGGCTCCATCGGAAATTTTCCATCGGATTTTCCGACACACAAAGTTGGAGAGCAGGAGATAAAATTTTCCGACAACAAAATCCGATTGCGTCAATTCCGACCGTGTGTGGCCTGTTCCGATGCACAAAGTGCCACGCATGCTCAGAAGAAATTCCGACACGGAACAGCTCGTTCTAGTAAACTTATTTTCTTACTATCTATCGGGATTCCCTCAATATATTTTGATTTCTCACATCTGACAACATATTTTTGTTGTATTTTTTTTTTTTTTTTGGCTTTAATGTAGATTCTTTTTTTGTGTTTGTATTTTTTTGAAGGGTGTTATTTTTTTGGGGGGGGATTTTTATTTGTACTTCCGAAAATGTTTGTGTGTGTTTTTTATGACAAGTTCCCACAACACCATTGATATGTTGTTATATTTAATCTGTAGGAGACTGTTTGGTGTTGTTGTCCCTTGTTAATTTCACATTTTATGTTAGAAATGTACCTGAATCGCCACCAAAACTGTCCTTTTTGGATGAAAACACACACAGGAGAGTAGAATTTCCCAAAAAAATTTTTTTCTTAAGGGCTCACAACTAAACAAAGAGGGAGGCAGCACTGGAGAAACTGCAGAAGTGGGTGAAGCCTTGTACCCCCAGGGCAGACATCAATAATTTTAAATCAAAATTGGTGGCCTGAGGAGTCCTTATCTAAGGGAGGGCAGTCTGGTCCATAAGTCCCAGAGATCCGGAAAGCAGCAGATGACATCTGTGTCCCCAGGCTGTGGTCATACGAGAGACTGCAGCTTCTGTCAGACCAGACTGAACCCAGGGCAATCACTCTCTGGTCTTCTTTCCACGCTTCCTTCCACGCGGTGGCTCTGGTGGTGGAGTTGTGGCAGCAGAAGGAGGAGGAGGAGGATGGTCCAACTCAATGACGTCAGTCTTGGGTGTTAGTTCCCCACTCACCCCCTTACGTAGAACTTTATACATAAGGTCCTCACAGAGCCTGCGTTGACCCTCCTGCATGCCCTGCAGTTTGGTGGCAGCCATGCAGGCAAAGGCCTCTTCAGGGGTGGGTAAGGCTCAAAGGGACGCCGAAGCCTCCTGAATCAGCCTTAACGCAGATTCCTGCACGGGACTCGGAGTCGTCTTCCTGGCTCTTTTATATGGAAGGCGGAGGGGAGGAACCTGAGATTCAGTCAGGCTGCGACTGGTCCCAGCCTTCTCCTGGCTAACACTTAGCCCCGCCTCCTCCTGGCTGCCACTAATCCCCGCCTCCTCCTGGCTGCCACATTCCAGAACCTCCTCCTGGCTGAGATCTTCCTGTGTATGAAAAAGGGACATAGTTTTAGTTTTTTATTCATCAATCACACACAATTTTCACCTCCTGACTGTTGCAAATTGAATGTTAACAAATATAACAGATTATCCTTCTGAGCCCAGCATTTTTCATTCTTGTCCCAAATTTGGGTGCCCACTACTGTCTATTAATATGTAAAACACTTTTTTCAATCAGCAATTAGTGATCAATAATAACATCTAGTAAACATCATTTATCTATTGACCAGAAATCAGTAGAACAATGCTATACCTGGCTCCAGCTGGGCTCCTCCACTTCTTCCTGGCTGCAAGGCCCAGGTTGGACATCGGAAGCCTCAGCTGGGGTGGAAGGAAGCGTGGAAGGAAGAGTAGAGAGGGATTCCCTGACTTCAGTGTGGTCTGACAGAAATCGCAGTCTCTCATAGTACCACAGCCTGGGGACATAAACGTCATCTGCTGCAGCTCCGGACCTCTGGGAATCTGTGACCTTCTTGCGCTCCCTCAGATAAGTGCTCCTCAGGCCACCAATTTTGGCTTTTAAATAAGGGATGGTTGCTGTGGGGACCACCGGCTTCACCAACTCCAGCAGTTTCTCCAGCGCTGCCTGCCTCTTTTGTTTATGGTTGTAATGAGGATGTCTCACTTGCCACAGACAGGGCAGCTCCCTGTACTTGTCTATGAACAGGGGGAGGAAATTGGGGTCGTTGAACCCATCCATTTTCTCTGCAAGACACAACACAAGAGAAACCCTAATGTTAGGCCAAACTCCCCTAATCTTTTTTTTTTTTTTTTTATTTCAAAAAAAGCTTTATTAAAGAGCAGTGCAGTACATTGAAGAACATAATATACAAAGGTATATTGAAAAAATCCCTTGTAAATACGGGATAGTTATTATGCATGTATAAAGCTAGTAAACATAGGTTCATATCCAATTACATTTGCCGTTGATACAGTAGGTAAGACTATTGTTGATGTACCCTGTGTGGGTTGACAATCCCAACACCCCTAACGGGAACACACTGTGTTAGGATTCCACCCATCACAGGGAAAGTATTGAGGCTATCCCATAACCCCCACTGTCCCCACTCCCAGGGACCTGCCACCGCCCCAGAGGTGGGGATAGAAACCCCTAAGGAGGCCAATAGACCCCTCCATCAGAATCCCTTCAACTAGCAGTAATCCGTTCTGAGTCTGGAACTTGAACTCATTAAAGACAATCTGATGGTGACAAGAGAGATTCTACCATTATGTAATCAGAAAGTAGAACATAACTGTTACACTGCTAACTTGGAATCATTTCGTTGTAAAAAACAGAGAGATAGGGTGAAGAAGAAAAAAAGAAGAGAAGAAGAAGAAAGAGATCGCTATCATGGGAGTTATTATTGTATCCAGTCCAATGTGTTTTTTTTTTTTTTTTTTATTTAAATATTTTTTTTTTTTTTTAATATTACACTCAACTTGGCTGAGTCATTTGAATACCTGGGATAAGGGAAATGCCTAAGTGACCAGCCCAGGGCTTCCAAGTCGCCTCAAATGACTTAGTGGTGTCCATCATAGAGCTGACCATGTTTTCTAGGGACATAATCCACAAAATCTTCCTTTTGGCTGCCTGGAAAGACACTGTGGGTTACTTCCAGGCTTTGGCTAAAGTAGTCTTAGCTCCTAATAGCATAAAAGAAATTAATTTTTGAGAGTGTTTTGTTGTTTTAGGGGCTGGTGCATTAAGTAGGGCCACTTGGGCTGATTTAGTGATAGTAAGATCCGTTACTTTTCGGATCAATGCGAATATTTTGTTCCAAAAACCCCTTATTTTCGGACACTCCCACCAGATATGGATCATAGAGCCCTGGGCTTGACACCCTCTAAAGCATAACGGGGAAACAGAAGTGAACATAGTTGCAAGTCTGGTGGGTACTAGGTACCATCGCATAAGCACTTTTAGATTAGCTTCTATCAATGCTGTATTTAGAATACCTTTAAAGGCTGTGGATCCTCTCTGATGCCATTCCTCCAGGCTCCAGGTTTCCTGCAGATCCTTCTCCCACGAGTCCATGTATGAAAATTTTTGGTGGGTTCCACAAGGGTCGCGTAAATGAGAGATATCCCCCCCTTTGTGTCTAGTGCTTGGCCGCACCAACGCTCATAAGATGTGAATTCCAATGGGATTGCCTGTCCCTTCGTTAGGGAGGCAAGAAAATGGGATATCTGGGCAAATCTAAACCTCTCTGTACCTGGGAGTTTAAGTTTAGTTATGCAATGCTTTAGCGTAATTGGACCAGAGGGTGAGAGGAAGTGGCCTATACGGTACATCCCCTTGTCTAACCACCATTTAAAGGACTTGATGTCCAAACCCGGTACAAAACGGGGGTTATGAAAAATGTGATCCAAAGGGCGTGAAGGTGAGGTCAATGCTGGTAAGCATTTCACTGAGTCCCATAATTTAAAGGATTGAGACAGTGTTGGGGCTAAAATGGTGGGCCTCAATTTCATGGGGCACCAGAGCAGGTAGTCCAGGGTGTATGTCGGAACAGCTTGTCTCTCTATTTCTATCCAATCGGGTTTCTCGACTTTGAAGTATACCATAGATAGTTGGGCCAATCTTGCAGCTTGATCGTAGCTGAACAGATCTGGTAAACCCAGTCCCCCTTTGGTTTTGGGGCTAAAAAGCACATTGCGGGCTATCCTATATCCTTTTTTACCCCAAACAAATTTTATTATTTTTCCTTGTAGGGGTTTAAGATGGTGTTTTCTAATGTCTATCGGGAGTGATCTAAACAAGTAAAGGAGCTTGGGCAGTAGCGTCATTTTGATAGAATTAATTCTACCAAGCCATGATATATTGAATTTGGACCATGTTTGGATGTCAGATTCTAGTGTGCGGAACATGGGAGGGAAATTAGCCTGGAAAAGTCGCTCAAACTTGGGGGTAAGGTTTATCCCTAGATATCGGATTGAAGATTCGCTCCATTTAAATTTGAATGCGGGCTTGAGCCTATTCACATCTGCGTCTGGTAGAGAAATATTTAATGCCTGTGACTTGTCCATGTTGACCTTTCAACCCGACAAGGATCCAAATGTCCTCAAGAGATTACATATATTGGGTAGTGAGGTAGTAGGGGAAGTGACAAATAAAAGGATATCATCCGCAAACAGGGCGCATTTGTGGGAATGCACTCCGCATTTAACCCCCTTAATATTTTGGTTAGACCTGATCGCAATTGCCAGGATCTCTATGGCTAAAGCAAAGATCACAGGAGATAGGGGACACCCCTGTCTGGTTCCCCTGGTTATTTGAATGGGATCCGAATAGAAGCCGTGTAATTTGACCTTGGCGCTCGGAGTGGAGTATAGTGCTTTCAGGGTATTTATAAAGTTTTCCCCAAATCCCCATCGCCCCAGGACTGAAAATAGGAAGGTCCATGATAAAGAATCGAAGGCCTTTTGGAGGTCCAACGACAGCAATAAGCCTTCCTGCTTTGGGCCTCCATCCCATCCCGATTGTAATAAAGATACTATGTCAACCGCCCTTCTGACCTGATCCGGGCCTTGTCTTCCCGGCATAAAACCCACTTGATCTTTATTTATATATTGATTGATGAAGGAGTTGATTCTGTTAGCCAGGATTTTAGTAAGTATTTTCAGGTCGTTGTTAATCAACGAGATCGGTCTGTAATTCTCGACTAGAGATGGATCCTTGTCGGGCTTGGGGATGACCGAGATATATGCCAAATTTAGTTGTGACTCAAGGGGTGTCCCTTCCCTTTTGGAATTGAAGAATTTTGTAATATAGGGTGCCAAAGTTTTCTTGAATGTTTTATAGTATTGATTGGAGAAACCATCGGGTCCAGGAGCTGAGCTCCCTTTTAAGTTTTTAATTACCTCTAATGTTTCTTCCATGGTGAAGGGGGCTTCCATGATATCCTTATGATCTTTACTTAGAGTTGGGATGTTAATGCTATCTAGGAATGATTTCAAGGAAGAGTTTTGCAGGATTTTTGGGGGGTTAAGGGTTGAGGTGCCATTCTGAAGTCTAATATTTGGGATGGTGAAGTTAGTGACTTTGGGAGATAGCTTTCTTGCTAGAAGGGTACTCATCTTATCTCTCTGAACATAGAATTTTGCACTATTCCATTTCAAGTGTGTCTCTGCCCTCACTGTGTGGGCCAGGTTTAATGCTATTCTGGCTGCATCTAGTTGGGCTATTTTGACCGAAGGAGGGTCCCGTTTATGTTGCTTGCAAAGGGCCTTGAATTCCCTCTCTAGTTTCTCTATCTCCGCCTTCTGCTCTTTCTTTTTTCTGGAAGATATTTGAATGAGCTTTCCCCTTATGGTCGCTTTATGAGTGGCCCAAAGAGTCTCTGCTGAAATCCCCTCCACATTGTTCCGCAAAAAATAATCTTTTATGTCTTTCTCTATGACTGAAATATGGTCATAAAGAATAGTGTCGTTGAGTCTCCACTGGGTATTGGGTGGTTTGTGAGAACCGCCCCTTAGTGTGACGATCACCATGGCGTGATCTGAAAGGGCTGTGTCCTTGATATAGGCCTTAAGCACATAGGGTATATGTATTACTGACAGGAGTATATGGTTAATCCTGGAATATGTTTTGTGAGGGTTTGAAAAATGTGTATAATCCCTCTTTGTGGGATTGAGTTCTCTCCAAATATCGGCTAGGCCTTGTTGATATATTAATTTCGCGATCTTGGAGCTTGTTTTTGTGGGGCGGATTGATACAGCTTTTAATGGTTTGGATTTGTCTAAACCTGGGTCGAAGGCCACGTTGGAGTCACCTCCGAAAATTACCGTTCCTTCTAATAGTGGGCTTAGAGTTTGTAGCATTGCTTGGAAGAATTTTGTTTGACCCTTATTGGGGGAGTAATAAGAAATGAAAGAATAATGGCTTTCATTCTTTTTACCCTTAACCAACAAGAATCTGCCATCTGGGTCTCTGTGCACTAAATCGGGCTTAAATTTACACTGTTTTGCGAATATTACCGCTACACCTCTGGTCTTATCTTCTGCATTCGCTAGGAAGAATGTGGGGTATTGAGCATGTAGAAATGTTGGGTTATAATTGGAAGGGAAATGTGTTTCCTGGATCATGACTACCGCCAATTTTTGTGCGTGGTAAGATTGGAGTAATTTACGCCTCTTTACCGCTGAATTTAGTCCCTGGGCATTATGGGAGGCTAATTTAAAGGACGGAAGAACCAAATTGTCACTAGGCATATTGGCTATTTGGGGAGAACGTATGTGGTGCGGCATCTCTTACCTCCTCTGGAGTGTGGTGGAGCCTGGTTATTCGGATCGTGAGATAGGATCTGGAGCCTGGAGGAAAGTGGACCGACCAAGAATCCTGTGGACTGGCACAAAAAAAGAATAGGGTTAGAGAAAAGGACAGAAAGGAAAGAGAAAATGAGAGAAAGTAAATGCACGTGTTCTCGTGAGAATAGTCCCAAGAGGAACCTGCGGCATCGAGGGGATGCAAAGATCCCCTCCATGTCACCCAACAATAAACAAAAGTAGCCCTCCAAAGGGGCTATCAGTCCATCTCCCGACCATGGGGATCCCATTATCGTGAGATGGATGGAGGCGCATGACTGCTACCCCAGTCAGTGCCTGCCCAATTGGTAATCCTATAGTAAAAAATTAACAAAACCCTGTGAGGAAAACCATTTCAACACTATAACATTGCAAACTGTGTGTATCGAAGCCAGCCGGCTTAATAAAAAACAAAACAAAAAGAAAGTCCTGCTGTAGGCCTAAAACGCCCAGGGGGGATGTGTGAAGGGAAAGGGGGGAGGGAGGGTGGAGGGAAAAGGATAGGAGGGGGAACGGGGGATAAGGATAAGTCTAAGAGGGGGGAAAATTGTAGGAGCTGTAAAAAGCCCTATTATGAGCTATCCTTTCCCATTAGACCGGTGTGTCATTGTGTCCGTCTCCTGGTCCACCACACCACCAGCCGGCGGTAAGGAGGACCCGTAGGTGGGAAGTCCCAAGAACTTGCTCTTCGGTGTTCGTTGAAAAGTTGATTGTAGGAGATCCAGACACCCTCTGTGGGAAGGGATGGGAGCTGAGTGTTTGTGAGTTGCTTGAATAGGTACGGATGATCCATTGGGAGAGATCGCATGATAAAGCGACTCATTTTTCTGGTGCGGGGTGACCTAACCGGTCCGAGGTGTTGTGTTCTGGTGAAGTCCATATGGAGGTGGAAGTCCGGTATCCCTGATGGGTTCAGGGTTCGTACATCCTAATCCTAAGTGGTTCAAGATGATCTTTTAGGGTAATTGACGACTTGGAATGTTTCCTGAGGATTGTGTCCGGGTACTGCCCGGACGTGTTCATATGATTCTGGAGGGCATCGGTTCCCTTACTCGTCTACTTTTTGTGGTTTTCCATAAAGGGGAGACTGGACTGGTTGGAGTCTGTCTCTTATAAGATCCGGATTGCGCATTGAAGTCCTGAGATATAAGCTTCAGTGAGAGAAGAATCCGCTCTCCTTCAGGTAGATTGGTGAAGGAGTGTGTCTTGCCTTTGTAGGTGAATTTTAAAGCAAAGGGGAAAGCCCAACAGTATCTTATTTCCTTTTGTGTGAGGATTAGTAGTAGGGGTTTGAGGGCTCTGCGTTTTTGAATCGTCATAGGCGATATGTCCGCAAATATTTGAACATCATGGCCTTGGAATGATATGTGTGGTTGCTGGCGGGAGAGCTTCATGATGTTCTCTTTCACTCCGTAGTGGTGCGGCTTCACCACTATGTCCCTGGGAGACCCGTCCTTCCTGGGGGGACCCAGAGATCTGTGGGCTCTGTCTAACTCCAGGTTATGTGTAGAGATATCAGGGATAAGGGATTTGATCAATTCTTGCACTGCTGAAGGGACATCCGTGCAAGATTCTGGGATGCCTCTGACCCTGAAGTTCTCCCTTCTCGATCTGTTTTCCAAATCGTCGATCCTACTTAAGGCCGCATCCAACTGTTCCTGCACAATCTGAATGTGGTCAGAGTTTTGATTGGTTCTTGAAACTGTGTAATCCAGTTTTTGTTCAATCGCTTCAATTCTGGTGCCCAGATTCTGGAAGTCAGATCGAATGTCATTAGTTATTTTGTGGGCTGTATTAGCTAAGCCCCTTTCCAGTAAGTCAGATAGTTTGAGGAAGGGGTCCCCTGCATTCTGGGGCATGTCTGTGTCTGTGCTTCCCATATTGTCATTATTGTGCTGAGGGAAAGGAGAATGTCCCATAGGAGATAGCAAGGGGGCTGCTAGGGGGCTCTCATTTAGGTAAACCGAGTTGTGGCCTGAGGGGGATGTGGTGGGATGGGATAACGAGATTGCAGAGGTAGGGTATGGGAGATTAGCAGGAGCGATCACTTGCCTGGCTTCTTGCATTCCCCCTGATGCTGCCTGTGTCTGAAGCGCGGCCGCCATCTTGGATTCGGCCTGTATTTTCTCTGCCTCAAAGCGGGGTCCCAGGTCCTTTTTTGCTGCCGTGGATGGCATGGGTGGGGAACCGCTGTGTGATTCTGCTGTGCACGGGCTTGCAGCGGCTTCCGATATGGCGCTAGGGCGGCTGGCTGGCTGGGGTAGTGAGGAGCTCTCGGCTTACGCGGCCATCTTGGAGTCCCTCGCGCATGCGCCTGAACTCCCCTAATCTTGTTACAATATAGGCTTCCATTTCGAAGCAGTATAGGCCCAAGTTTAGATCCTACCTTCGTTATCACGATCGGCGCCTCCGATGCTCCTTCCTCCGCTCACAGATAGTACGTAAGACGCACGTGTGTTATGCTTTATACACACTGCGCATGCGTGTAACTCCGCCCACCCCTGACGTTCTTTCTAGTCTATTCCCCGCCCATTTTTGTTTGGCGCAGTGGGGGAAGAGCACATGGCGGAGACACAGCAGGATCTTGCTAATTGTAGCAACGAGGAGGAGGAGGAGGAAAGGCCGGAAGGAGATTTAAGGACTCAAATATGTCCTTTGGGGAGATGTTGGAGATGGTGGACATCCTGAAGAGGGCCGACTATGATGGGAAGTATGGACCTTACCCCAACCCCAATGTCAGAAAGGCCAAGATCATGGCGAAAGTGGTCAGGAGTCTGCACCGGAATTTCGGGGTAAGATCGAAAGATCAGCTCAGGAAGCGGTGGTCGGACCTCAAATTACGAGAACATGAGCAGTACAGAAAGATCCGGAGAGTGCTACAAAAAAGTAAGTAGTTGTGCTGTGTTCCTATTCTTTATGTTTATTATGTTCGTGCTGCTCCATGTGCTTTTAGGAACTGTTGTACAGTTTAAAATGGCAACTTTTATGTTCATGGGCATGGGCACATTATTCGTTCGTATCAAATATTTTTCTTTCGGACTATAAAATACCATTGTTTAGGCCATATGCATTTGGCCACCATTTTTACGCCCTATACTTGTCTTAAAAGAATTGGGTTGTGTAGATGGTTTTGTTACTAGAATGAAATGCAAACTAGATTCTGTGTAAGGAGAGGACACTGAGCAGCTGGTTTCATAGGCGTGCGCAGCCTATTGCATTAGGGTGTGCACCCGAAAGCTCAAGCACACATACATATATATATATATTGTCAAAAGTATTGGGACGCCTGCCTTTACACGCACATGAACTTTAATGCCGT
Source organism: Lithobates septentrionalis (assembly GCA_037952835.1). Lineage (NCBI taxonomy): Eukaryota > Metazoa > Chordata > Amphibia > Anura > Ranidae > Lithobates > Lithobates septentrionalis. The sequence continues at coordinate 1,274,094 of JBBDGP010000707.1, forward strand.
CTTAGTCCATAGAGTTCAATATTGAGTTGGCTCCGCCCTTTGCAGCTATAAAAGCTTCAACTCTTCTAGGAAGGCTGTCCACAAGGTTTAGGAGTGTGTATATGGGAATGTTTGATCATTCTTCCAGAAGGGCATTTGTGAGGTCAGGCACTGATGTTGGATGAGAAGGCCTGGCCCGCAGTCTCCACTCGAATTCATCCCAAAGGTGTTCTATCGGGTTGAGGTCAGGACTCTGTGCAGGTCAGTCAAGTTCCTCCACCCCAAACTCGCTCATCGATGTCTTTATGGACCTTGCTTTGTGCACTGGTCTAAATCATTTGGTGGAGGGGGGATTATGGTGTGGAGTTGTTTTTCAGGGGTTGGGCTCGGCCCCTTAGTTCCAGTAAAGGGAGCTCTTAAGGCGGCAGCATACCAAGACATATTGGACAATTTCATGCTCTCAACTTTGAGGGAACAGTTTGGGGATGACCCCTTCCAACATGACTGCTCCCCAGTGCACAAAGCAAGGTCCATAAAGACATGGACTTAGCAGGGGTGGTGGGAAATTAACTTCAAGTGCAATAATTCATATTATAACTGTAACTAAAACATATACAATTAAGTGTAACACTCTAAAAAATAAAAAATCCAAAGTGCTATAATGGTGTGAACCTCCCAACTAAAAAGTTGTTGCACTCGAAGGTAATTTGTATTGCAATTATCTGTAGAGGGGTTTCCACCATCCCTGCTAAGGCAGCACTGATGGGCACTAATAGGCTGCACTGATTGGCAGCACTGATTGGCACTAATGGGCACTGATTGGCACTGATAGGTGGCACTGATGGGCACTTATATGCATCACTGATGGGCTCTTATTGGTAGCACTTATGGGCACTGATAGGCTCTGATTCGCAGCACTGATTGGCAGCACTGATTAGAAGCACTGATGGGCACTGATAGGCTGCACTGATAGGCAGCACTGATGGGCACTGACTGGCAGCACTGATGGGCACTGGTAGGTGGCACTGATAGGCAGCACTGATGGGCACTAATTGTCAGCACTGATTGGTACTGATAGGCAGCACTGATTGGTACTGATAGGCAGCACTGATGGGCACTGATATACAGCACTGATGTGCACTGATTGGCAGCACTGATGGGCAGCACTTATGGGCACTGATAGGCAGCACAGATGGGCACTGATATGCAGCACTGATAGGCAGCATTGGTTGGCACTGATTTACAGCATTGGTTGGCACTGATAGGCAGCACTGGTTGGCACTGATAGGCAGCACTGGTTTGCACTGATAGGCAGAATTGGTTGGCACTGATAAGCAGCACTGGAACAGATAGGCAGTACTGGTTGGCACTGATAGGCAGCACTGGCACTGATAGGCAGCATTGGTTGGCATTGATAAGCAGCACTGGTTTGCACTGATAGGCAGCACTGGTTTGAATTGGTTGGCACTGATAGGCAGAATTGGTTGGCACTGATAAGCAGCACTGGCACGGATAGGCAGTACTGGTTGGCACTGATAGGCAGCATTGGTTTGCACTGATTGGCAGCATTTGTTGGCACTGATTGGCAGCATTTGTTGGCACTGATAGGCAGCATTGGTTGGCACTGATTGGCAGCACTGATGGGCACTGACTGGCAGCACTGATGGGCACTAATTGTCAGCACTGATTGGCACTGATAGGCAGCACTAATGGGCACTGATATGCAGCACTGATGGGCACTGATTGGCAGCACTGATAGGCAGCATTGGTTGGCACTGATTGACAGCATTGGTTGGCACTGATTTACAGCATTGGTTGGCACTGATAGGCAGCACTGGTTTGCACTGATAGGCAGCACTGGTTGGCACTGATAGGCAGAATTGGTTGGCACTGATAAGCAGCACTGGCACAGATAGGCAGAACTGGTTGGCATTGATAGGCAACATTGGTTTGCACTGGTAAGCAGCACTGGCACAGATAGGCAGCATTGGTTGGCACTGATAAGCAGCAGTGGCACTGATAGGCAACAGTGGTTGGCACTGATAGGCGGCACTGGTTTGCACTGATAGGCAGTACTGTTTGGCACTGATAGGCAGCATTGGTTGGCACTGATTGGCAGCATTGGTTGGCACTGATTGGCAGCATTGGTTGGCACTGATAGGCAGCATTGGTTGGCACTGATTGGCAGAATTGATTGGCAGCATTGGGTGGCACAGATAGGGGAGAGGAGGAGTTTCACATTCAGCAGATGGTGAGAATTGCCAGAGCTGTTCAGTGTATGAAACTGTCAGATAATGACACTGCATGCAGGGAGAGACACAGCTGTTAAAAATCAGCGGTGATGCTGGTGGTGGGCGGGACTGAACAGTTACCAAACACCATCCAATAGGATGGGTCTGGGCGGGCCGCTACATTTCTCTGGCTCCGCCCCCTCTCTGAAGCAGCCCAATCATTGGCTGGTGTTGCCGCTTGATCCCGCCCACCCCCGACATCGCGGCTGAGTTGTGATGACTTACAACTCAGCCACGATGTCGGGAGTGGGCGGGACCAAGCGGCAACACCCGCCAATGTTTGAGCTGCTTCAGAGAGCGGCCCGCCCAGACCCCATCCCATTGGCTGGTGTTTGATGGCCGTTCTGTCCCGCCCACCCCCGACATCACCCTGACATTAAGACAGCTGGTCTCACTTCCTGCATGCAGTGTCATTATCTGACAGTTCCATACACTGATCAGCTCTGGCAATTCTCACGCTCTGCTGCCTGTGAAACTGTTTCACAGGCAGCGCGGGCCACATACTCTCTTAGATACAGCATTTTGGGGCAAATCTCTGGACACAGCACGGGGTGATTAGGGTGTGCCCAGGCACACCTGGCACACCCCCTGCGCACGCCTATGGCTGGTTTCACATCTGGACACTGGAGCACTAGTGTGGGACAAAAGAACACCATTTTTATTAGGGGGCCACACAGGTGCTCCAGTGTATACTATAGGGGGGGACTACATCTGTGAAGCTTGTACCAAACAGGTAAAGTATTGCAGCTTGACAAAGGACACTGAAAATGCTACATTTTTTAACTCTGCTAAAATTGACAATTGTACCCCACTTCCAAGCAATGCTTCCTATTTCTAGTTCTGCCATCAAATATCTGTGTGCTAATTATACCATTTTTGTTTTACATAGGAGAGAAAAGACTTGGAGGACAACCCTCATCCGAGGAGACCAGAGCTCCCCCCTCTGGAAAAAGGGGAAATACCCCAGACACAAGAAGAGCAGGAGGAGGAAGACGTGGTGGAAATTGGCACCACATCAGGTGAGTGTCTGCGACCACAGACTCAGGTAAGAGATGGATGCCGTCATATTTTTGAGACCTAATTTTTTTTTGGGGTTCCTCTCTTTTTAGGTGATCGTGAGGTTGTGGGTCCAGATCTTTTCACATGCGAAAGTGCCCAGATCCTGATCGGGGAGATCATGGGGTATAATTTACATTTGGAAAACATCAAGAAAAACATCAATGATGTTATTCCAAAAAATAAAAACATCATTGATAATTTGGGGCGAGTTTAAAGCCCCTCCAAATCCCTTTGTTTTTTGGTGTGCTACAATGTGCTAAATGTTTTTGTGATTTTTTACAAAGCCAAATTTGGAGGATGCACACAGTGTGTCAACATGTGCTATCTGCCATCACGGGAGATCAATGGACGCGTTTTGGGGGTGCAACCCCTTCCTCAATAATAAAGTAGCTGAGAGGAAGGGGTTGCTCCCCCAAAACACGTCCCTTGATCCCCCCGTGATGGCAGCTAGCACATGTTGACATTGGTAAATTGCTGTGCATCTTCCAAATTTGGCTTTTCCTGGGGTGACTTCACCCCATCTGAACACAATATCAAACACAGTTCCTAAATACTCATGTCTGATATTACAAAAAACAAGTAAAAGCTGCACTCAGGGTAATAGTCAAAAAATTGTGTGACACAAAAGCAGCCTGCACCAAGATCTAGTCTCAAAATCTCATCATAGAAGGTAATAAAGGGAGATGCGGCGCTAAAATAATGATAATAAACCAGAAGCACTCCTAATTGAATACAAAAGAGTAAAATATACCACTAAATAAATAAATAGTATGGAGAATAAACGTAAGGATAGAGACAAATTGAAAACACTATTCTCCAAAAATCAATCAAGAGAAAGTGAATAAACACATTGGTGAAAACAAATTCATACACTGATAATCTAAAAATTAATAGTGATTAATTTCCCAAAGTGAGAGAGATAACACATTCAGTGAAAGTATTCCAAAAATATATATAAAAAAAGTCCCAAAACAGATATATATATTATATATATATATAACCAAAGTCCGTGATAGGAAAAGGAAAAAGTGCCAAAAAAATTGTGAAGGTAAAGGTGCAGATAAGGAATCCTCCAATAAGTCTTCACACCCAAGGTGTAATATCAGATGCGCTTACCGAATCCCAATGACTGCTATTACGGCAGTCATAAATGGCACAGGGAATATAAGGTCTCCCCACAACCTCAGTATACGATGCCCATGAGCGGCGGGTGGTATCTCAGGAGTAAAAGATAAGAGGACAAACCATCGCGTAATACAGTCTCCTAGTGAGCAGCGGCCAGCCCGACAGCAGCTCAAGCTGTCGGGCTGGCCGCTGCTCACTAGGAGACTGTATTACGCGATGGTTTGTCCTCTTATCTTTTACTCCTGAGATACCACCCGCCGCTCATGGGCATCGTATACTGAGGTTGTGGGGAGACCTTATATTCCCTGTGCCGTTTATGACTGCCGTAATAGCAGTCATTGGGATTCGGTAAGCGCATCTGATATTACACCTTGGGTGTGAAGACTTATTGGAGGATTCCTTATCTGCACCTTTACCTTCACAATTTTTTTGGCACTTTTTCCTTTTCCTATCACGGACTTTGGTTATATATATATATAATATATATATCTGTTTTGGGACTTTTTTTATATATATTTTTGGAATACTTTCACTGAATGTGTTATCTCTCTCACTTTGGGAAATTAATCACTATTAATTTTTAGATTATCAGTGTATGAATTTGTTTTCACCAATGTGTTTATTCACTTTCTCTTGATTGATTTTTGGAGAATAGTGTTTTCAATTTGTCTCTATCCTTACGTTTATTCTCCATACTATTTATTTATTTAGTGGTATATTTCATGTCTGATATTGCCTTCAAGTTCTACCAAATGTGACGTTTGTAAGTTGAAGATTGGTGTCTTTTTTGTGGGTTTTACACAGGCCTGTTTTCTCTTAAATGGACATTTCTATTTTTGATAATGCTACCCCAAAAATTGTTATACAACAAAAATGTTGGTTTGTTTGAAAAATCTTTGGTAAATGCACATGTGATTGTGTAGGTATAAAAAAGTTTGTTAAGCAAGAATGTGTGGTCTATTGTCTCAACGCTACAACACTTTTGGGGTGATGTCATTGGTGTTTTCAGAGAAAATGGGGGTTATTTACTAAGGGCAAATCCTCTTTGCACTACAAGTGCAGGTTCAGTGCAGTTGCAACTGCACATGTAGTGAAATGTGTTTTTGCATTTAGTAAATAACAGCCAACAGTGCTTTGTATAAGGTTACACAATCACGCCATTTTCTGGACTCCACACATTTCTGTCAGGGTCAGCTAAAACAAACACAAGCAGTAAGTGTCCACAAAGAATGTATTTTTTTTTATTAGAAAAAGGCTTCACATATTTGCTGGCATATTGATGGCCCCCCTACCCGCAAAGAACTCCAGGTAGCGTAACCGGACATCACGGGCACTCAGGGAGGGCAAGCCAGGGCGGCCGCTTTCAAGCGCCGTCAGTGTGGTTTCATGTATCATTCCGGCCTCTGGCCCAACTGAGCCAGCATAGTTGGCCGAATGTTTCCTTAAAAAGTTATGGAGAACACAGCACGCCAGTATAATATGGTTCAGTTTATACTCCGCCATATGGATGGGTGTCATAAATAGGCGGAACCGGCTGGCCAGGATTCCAAATGTGTTCTCCACCACTCTTCGGGCTCTGGCCAGCCGGTAATTAAAAACCCTCTGTTCCGGGGTGAGGGTCCTCATCGGGAATGGCCGCATCAGGTGGTCCCCCAGCGCAAACGCTTCATCAGCAACGAACACGAATGGGAGTCCTTCCACATTGTCCTCTGGAGCTGGCAAGTCCAAGCTGCCATTCTGGAGACGCCTGTAGAACTCTGTCTGGGCGATGACTCCTCCATCGGACATCCGGCCATTCTTCCCCACGTCCACATACAGGAAGTCGTAAGTAGCCGACACCACCGCCAACATCACAATACTATTGAACCCCTTATAGTTGAAATAGTACGACCCTGAGTTGGGTGGTGGGACGATATGGACGTGTTTCCCATCAATTGCCCCTCCGCAGTTAGGAAAGTCACACCCCTGGGCAAAGTGGGAGGCCACAGTCTGCCATTCCTGTGGCGTAGAAGGAAACTGTTGAGGAAAAAAAATAATAATTACTATTTTTGCTCAGAAACATGGCAAGCAGATTAGGCACAAACATTATGGGGCAACCTCCAGATAGCATTTATTAAGGGGAATTTAACAACGCCAAAGTATAAGGTACACCTATCATACCCCCCCTCTCATGGGCCATTTCTAACATTATGGGGTGTGTGAAAATCTTGGACAGGTAACCCTCTTCACTTCATTGAGAGATGAATGCCTAAATACAGGGTATTACTTGGAACAGCCCCTCCTTAGTTAAACTATTGGCAGCCCACTGGACAGGTAAGAAGTGTCATAATACAAAGATATAAATACACACTGTACACATTTGAGCACATTTGGACATTCTGCTATTACCTGTCTCAAGATAATAATAGGATACAAAAACTTTAAACAGTACCATTAGAAAGTATACAAGCAGGCCCTTGCACTACATGCTTTGGGGAATTCATCCATACATCTGACCACAAAAGAGGTGGGTATAGTGTGTATGGGTTTGGCAAAGTCAGCAGATAGATGATTGAGGATAGATAGAGAATTGGGATCAGCTGACTTAGCAGTTGGGGGGAGGGAGGGTTACTAAAAATGATTTGGGGACACCACAAAAAAAAGCATCTGCCACTCTGCCAGAATTTAAACCTAAAATAAAAATTCAAAACATTTTAGGAGTGTTTGGGGTAAAGCACTACTATGGAGCTGATAAAATACATTGTTAAGTGACTACATGAGGTGAATTTAGGGCCAGGAGAGACCATGCTGGGGAGGTTATTGAAGGGCAATCTGTATGAAGGACCTAAAATAATAATTACATAAAAATCCAGCATGCATGAGAACAAAGGGGACATTCACAGCATATTACAATCATGGTAATTAGGGAATGAGGAAAGAAATACAATATATTAGCAAACATTCAATACAATACAATGTGATATTAAAGGATAAAAATCTTACCTTCATATACTCCTTCTGCAGGACCTGGATGATGGCAGAACAGGTCTCTGGGATAATGATCCCCAGAGCCTGGGGGGAGATGCCTGTCGAGAACTTCAAGTCCTGCAGACTTCTCCCTGTCGCCAAATACCACAGGGTAGCGACCAGCCTCTGCTCCGGAGTGATGGCTTGCCTCATGCAGGTATCCTGCCTGCTAATATAAGGGGTCAGCAAAGCCAACAGACGGTGAAATACGGGGTCCGTCATCCTGAGAAAGTTCCTGAAATCATCATGATTATTCTCACGGATCTCATGGAGCAAAGGCATATGAGAGAACTGGTCACGCTGAAGCATCCAAATCTTGGTCCATGAACTCCTCCCCACCCTGTTCATGGACTGGACTTGTGTCAAGGTCAGGACCCCAAAACCAAGCCCCCACACAGCACAAACTCTATGAGGAGTACGCATACGCAACATGGCTAGAAAACGGTCAGCTGCTCAGAATGAAGTAACAGAATGCACTGAAGAACAGCAAGGCCTGTGAAGAGCGACCTGAAAAACAGTAACGAACGAACAAGAATACAATGACAAAGTCACGCGGAACTTGCACTGAAGAGCAGATACAAACCCACAAGCACAAACTGAATGGCAGAAAACAATCTGAAAGCCACGAGTCTGAAAAAGCGCGAATCGTCTCTCACTAAACTTTTACTAACACGAGATTAGCAAAAGGAGCCCAAAGGGTGCCGCGCTTGGTTCTGAACTGGCCTTTTCTAGTCTCGTCGTACGTGGTGTACGTGACCGCGTGGTTGGCGATCGGAAATTCCGACAACTTTGTGCAACCGTGTGCACGCAAAACAAATTTGAGCCAACATCCGTCGGAAAAAATCCTAGGATTTTGTTGTCGGAATGTCCGAACAAAGTCCGACCGTGTGTACGGGGCATTATACATTTGGAAGGAGGGTATGGCTATCTCTTCCTTTTCTTTATTGTATGTGTCCGTGCATGTACATATTTTTATTCTAGTACATACAAGTTTTATATTGCACATAGATGTGTTTTGTTCTATACTTCAGGGTTTCAGTTTGTATGTCTTTTGCTTCACATACATGTAGAATTCCCTGTCTGAACGATCTCAATGTTCTCCTTGACTGACTACATCTGCAGTCCAATGTCTGCAGGTGTTTTCTATTAACAATCAGTCTCACATGCTTAATTTCATTTGTTTTTATTACTCTGATGCATGTGTATATATACCAGTATGTATGGATAGCTCTTTAAGCTATGATTAAGCACCATCTGGTGTGAAACGCGTTAGCTGTACGTGTTGGTACCTGCTCCCCTGGATGTCTTTGAACCTTGTCTTTTTTTATGCACTAAAATGTGATTTTTGGAATGCGGCCATCCAGCATACTTTTGTTTCAAAGTATGGCAGGAAATGAAAAACATCACAAAAATAAAGGGCTATATATATACTCCAATATGCAACAATAGTAGTTATGGGGAATTGATGAAACTGGAAGGGTTTGAGATATGGAGACTTAGGGGACTAAGGTTTGTGGTACAATTATTTCAAGAAGACGTGATGAGAACCTTTACCGAACTAAGTAATGAATATAGTATCCCAAACCAAAGATTTTTTACATCTCAGGCATGCTTTAAAAAGCACAGGGTCGCTTACATTAAATGAAGCTTAGTAAATCAGTGGTAATAGCCTTGTTGGATAAGACAGAAACAAAAAAGGGTCTTATATCTCAATTATATGACATACTATTTGATAAGTTCCAAGTATTAGTGGATATACCAGCAAGGACATCCTGGACTAGTGACATAGCGTCAATCTCAGATGAACAGTGGGCAGTGGCATTGTTGTCTATACCCCTGGTCTCTTTATCTCAAATGCAAAACAACACAATTATTTATCTTACATAGGACTTATTACACACCAGAGAAATCATTTAAATGGGAGCACAGAGATACATCCCAATGTCCTAGATGTAAAGGGAGCCCTGCTAATTTAATACACATGTTATGGAGATGCCTAAAACTCCATCGTTATTGGCATGGGGTTGTGTCTATAATTAATAATCTCTTCGGGACCAAGTTGCTTCCGGGAGCCGGGCGGATGTCTTGGGTGATTCCAGAATCCCGGGAGACATCATGGTATCAATAATAAGGAGCTTATTTCAGGCCCTTAAGCTTATAGCACAAAAATGGGTATCCCCATATCCACCAACAATAGCAGAATGGAAAATATAAATAAAGGAAGCCTTAACTAAAGAAAAATATATCTTTTTGCATAGAGGTTGTCCAGGGAAATTTGAAAAGATATGCAGAAGATGGTCTAAAAATTTTGTATTAATGACGAGATGGGAGTACATAAGTTTCTACTTGTTCTGTGAATCGACACACCAGGACCTATTGCCAAGAGGGTCCTGGTGTGTCGATTCACAGAACAGCGCATTTGCGCCCTTTTCAAAGCTGGTTTCGATAGCTCATTTGGGAGTATTTTTTTTGCTGTTTTTATGCTCTAATAAAGTATACCAGTGGTAATGCACTAGGTTGGTGCGCCCTCCTACTTTCTTTTTTGTTTCTTTGTAGCTTGAATACCCATTGTTCAAAGGAGGGCTGCAAGACGTTAGGCATTACCCTTTTTTAGGTGGTCGCACCACATGTTCAGTTCCTGGACTTCACTAAATAGGTTCAGAGTAATGTTAATAATACTAATAGGGTCAGAAAGGCAATGAATATGCTTTCAATGTAGAACCATGTTAAACAGATTATACAGCTATGCAAACGGAAGCTCCTAGTAGCAATGTCTCTTATTATTTAGTGATGAGACTAGATGGCAGTACAGCACAGTCTCTGAGAAACTTTATAGCAATGCAAAATAGAGAGGAATCACTTCTTTTCTAAACTGTACAGTAAATTGAAAAAACAGACACTTTTGCTTGGCCCCTGGATAATCTCTCTCTCACACAGGGAGATAGGCTGGGTCTAGTAGTCCAGACGAGCAGCTGAAGGGGTCCTAGGACTGGTTCCACAGAAGAGTTTCTGGAGAAGTCTCTGTACTGGCAACAAAGAGGGGTGGCTGGAGACACAGGGCCATTCTACTTCAAGTGCAGCACTCTGGTAGCAACTAACGAAGTGCTTTCCTCAGTGGCTGGGTTTTCATAGAAGCACTATTCTTTTGGACTCCAGAAGGGAATTGCAGACTGCTGTGGAGGGAAAGAAAAAAATATAATCAGTAACTACTCTGATGCACTCGTTATACACAAAGGGGTGTATGGTCCCCTTTGAGGTCACTAAGATATCTGCAGGTACTCGGCACTAGAAGCACCAGTATACTTCCTGGTGATGCCTGATGACATCACAGACTCCTCTGATGCATTTTGTCACAAATCGCTTGACTTTTTTAAGATGTCCTCTTGAGAAATTCACATGATTAGTGACAAAATGGAGCCTGTGATGCCATTGCGCATCACCAGGAAGTATACTGGTGCTTCTAGAGCTGAGTACCTGCAGATTTCTTAGTGACTTTAAATTGCACCCATGCACCCATGCATGTGAGTTTGATTCTTATATTTTAATAAAGATTAGCTTTTTATACAGTTCAAGAGCTATGTCAATTTTCTCTTATTCATGTGCACAACATGTATGAGGTATACTGCTCAGGATGAACAATTATCCCAGGAACAACAGAGAAGCCGCCAGCCACTAGAGTTATACCCCCAGGGGGAAGGCATATATAGACCTTTGCAGAGTCTCTCTGGGAGATGAGTGCATAGTTTGACTGGTGGAGGGCAACTGATATTCATGTGAGAAGAACACAATACCCACAGAATTTTGATATCAGGTTTATGACTGCCACCATGGAGTGTTTTGGCATGTTCACTGATTGAAGAACTTGATATATTTAACAATATATATTTACACAGCTTTCATATAAGATTCACTTTAGGGTGTTCACTTTATCTTAGTTTATTTTGTATATGTGTTTGTTATCTAATACTATTATTTACCTCTGTCACTACATTTATAACTGTTATTTCAGTTAATATACTGACATTTGGGAGTCACCATCACTATTGTTAGGTTACCATACATATCACATTTAATTTTTCTTTAGTTATGAGTCATCACAGTCTTTCATGTGTTTGGGGAGGAAGCACTACACTTTTTTTGTTAGTATTGCTATAGTTTATATGGGAACACATACTGGGGTCAGGCAGCACCTCAGATATATCACCTTAGTGGTGATTACAATGTTTCTGTTAGATTCAGATTTCATAGTAGCGCAGAAGTCCTATCACTTATTGATATCATTTAGTAGAAATATTTTAATTTCTTATGATTACACAAATGACATTATGTGTTAAACTAAATTTTTTTTTGCATTTTTTTTCTATTTCTCTGCCTATTATAGATATATTATTTATATTTTAATAATCATATTACATATGTGCAAAAAAATCATTTTGGAATGCAAAGTTGTTAAAAATGATTGCTGAATAAACTTGCAAACCAACTTCAAAATGTGGTCTGGTCTTTAAAGCGGAGTTCCACCCATAAAAAGAACTTTACATTACTGTGCAGCAAATAACCTAACCAACGACATTTGGACACATTTTTTTTTCTTACTATTTCATGCCTGTTGCTATGTGGTCCCTCCTAATCTTCCCCTTCCTCACCGCGGTGCCTGAAATCATTTCCCTCTGAGCCTCTGCTCGCTACTGCTCCTGGGAGATGTGTGTCATCATTTCCCAGGAGTCAGTGGGCAGCGCTGAGGGCTAGAATCATAGTATTTCAAAACCGGAAGTGACGTGGATAAAGGCGGATATCTATATATATCTCTATCTATATAAATTTAACAATTTTTAACAATGATTATAATTCAATGGTGTGTGTCAAAAAAATAAAATCTTACCTGTGCTTCTCTCTCCCAGGAACATGCTAATTTACTGTGCTTCGTGTTCCTGTATATATGTTTTGCTTATCTTCGCTGCCATCACAATGGGTCAGGCACTTTTGATGACACCGTCCGTTGTGATGGCAACCTGTGTAGTTTCCTGCGCCGCTATGTGCTTTTAATGTGCATGTGCGAGGACAGGCAGTGCTGTATCCTGGAAGAATAAGCTTGTGGGCTTCTCCTGTCCACAAGTAAGATGGGCATGCCCGAGAAGGCTGAATCTAATGCCGCGTACACACGAGCGGACTTTACGGCGGACTTTGCCCGGCGGACTGGATTTCGTCGGACAATTCGATGTGTGTGGGCTCCAGCGGACTTTGTTTTCTCAAAAGTTGGACGGACTTAGATTTGAAACTTGTTTAAAATTTATCCGTTGAAATCGAGTCCGGTCGAAAAGTCAGCCGTCTGTATGCTAGTTCGACGGACTAAAAAGCCACGCTAGGGCAGCTATTGGCTACTGGCTATGAACTTCCTTGTTTTAGTCCGGTCGTACGTCATCACGTACGAATTCGACGGACTTTGGTGGATTGTGTGTAGGCAAGTCCGTTCATTCAGAAAGTCCGTCGTAAAGTACGTAGAAAAATCCGCCGGGCAAAGTCCGCCGTAAAGTCCGCTCGTGTGTACGCGGCATAAGGTAATTTTTTAAATAAAATAAGAAGAAATGCAGCGCTAATAACAAGAGTAACAATTGTTGAATATATAGTCTGCAATAGTAAGAGTTTTTTTTTTTTTTTAAATCAAATATGTGGGTGGAACTCTGCTTTAAGGCTTTAATTACCTCTGGACTTGAACGTTTTAGGATACTGATCTGAAACAAACATGCAGTCGGAATACCTGATCTGCATATTTCCCTTTAGGTCACAAGGTCAGAAAGGGTTAAATTTAAAGGATCTGCTGGCCCACCAGACAACTACCATTTTCATAAGGAGATGTAAACAACTGCAGTTTCCTATTTCTTGCTGCAATAGTGTTTCTTAAAGTCCCCAGCCAAAACTCTCTAGTTTTGAATAGAGAAGGACAGATTAGAGTTTTTGGTAGGCACATCTAAAAAACTACACTCCTTGATGAGGACACGGCTTAGATCTTGAAGAAAGGGGCACAACCCAAATGCTTGTCCTGAAAAATTGAATGTTGGTGCAAATAAAAAAAAGTATCATGGACAGTACTCAATTGTTTCTGAAGAATATAGTGAGCAGGCTGAAGTCACTCACAAACAGACTAACCTCTCCTCAAGGTCACACAATGTTATAGTCATTATAAAGTGGCAAGACATTTCCTTAGCCATGATCCGAGTAAGCAGAGAAGATCATCAGTGACAAATCCTTTTAATGGTTCCAATAGCATAAGGCTGTGTATATTGAATTCAGCACTTACCTTTTTGGACTATTGATTTGCATATGCAAGTACACAGTAATTATAGGTAAAATAGTTTAACCACAAATGTTTAAGACACTGTTCTTTATAAAGAAAACAAAAATGTAACATCCTTATCACAGTCAACGGTGCCCTTATTTCTACAGGACTAAAACAGATATATTTTGTATTTTATTGTATTATATTATCATTTTAACTTCATCAATTCTTTTTACCCAGTGACCTTGAATATCTGAACAGCTATAAAGGAAACAATACATCTTTAACATGGCTACTGTATATATCCAAGATCTAAGATATTGTTATATGACAGTGCCAACATTTCTGCACTACATACACCTATTTAGAATTGCATTTAAAACACAAAACAAAAATGTTCTTGAATGACCTTGTCAATCATTTTTATTGGATAAATTTACATTCATATCTTGGACATAGCGCATTGTGAATTCATTCTGTGTCCTTTCTATTTTAATATATACTAGAAAAGCATGCCTCTCATTCAATAAAATAACTGCAGAAGAGGGGCAATATCAAACTATTACAGAAGGAAAGCTAAAGCGTTTCAGTATGTACTGTTCTTCAACTGTTTCAGAGAAAAAATTTTAATTGTAAATGCAGTTGTGCTGTTAAGGAAGGCATTAGTAGTTATAAAAATAAACTATGAGCTATGAAAGCTGAAAGTTGGGTGTGTTGATTTAGTAAAGGAGATGAATCATGAGGACCTGTGGACATTTTCCTAATATGAAGTTTAAAAAAAAAAAACGTTTTTTTCAGGAGCAGTGATTTTAATAATGCTTAAAGTAAAACAATAAAAATGAAATATTCCTTTAAATATCGTACGTTGGGGGTCCCCTTAGTCTGCCTGTAAAGTGGTGCATCTGTGTGATGTGTTTTACTGTGCTGCAGCAAAATGACATGCTGCAGCACAGTAAGGAATTACATGCAATAACAGGACCTTTGGGCCTGGTACTGATTTTAAGGGGAACTCCACGCCAAAATTAAAAAAAAAAACCCAGCATGTCCCCCCCCAAAATCCAAACCAGGCCTTTATCTGAGCATGCAGCCTGACAGGTCAGGATGGGGCGGCGAGCAAGCCCCCCCCTGAACCATACCAGGCCACATGCCCTTATTTGGAGATTTTGTAGATAGGCAACTCCTATCCTCATATTGATTTGTGGTTCCAAATTAATAACTACTGCAGTAGGGAACAGACACAAAAGATACGCTCAGCATCTTTCCAAACAACTGTTCTGCTTTATTATGACTCAACTGAAGGTTTTTATACAGATGATTACGTAGGTATCACAATAATATTACAATTCTACGTTTATGGTAACAAGGGGCGTTACATAGGCAGGCTAATTCTAATCAGGACTCGAAAGAATATAAACATGTACTGAAAACATTATTAGTGCCGTGTGCACAGTGAGGGCAGTGTGCAATACATACACAATAGAATACAATTATATACAGAACTTACAAATTTCCATTACAGGCTCCCCTCTTTTGATCAATATTTTGATCACTAACCATACCTGCTATCACCTTTAACCTGGAACCTCCAAACGCTTAGGTGGAGGTAGTCCTGGCCAAAGAGGCAAAAACTCCATTGTGGAGAATATAATAGCTGAGCAGCTTTTTCATTACAAAATGACTTTTCATTGTGAAAAACAAATGATTGATAAGGCATATTTACAAGGTACTGGCTGTACACTCCTGTGGCCAGAAAGGCCTTCTAGCTGAATTATTGGCATGCTGACTTATCAGCATATGTAAACACAGACAATTCTACATAAAATGGAAGAGGTACAAAAGACAAATATAACTTCAACATGGCTGAACTACTTTTCAAATCACATTATATATATATATCCCTTACAATTAAAGTAATTAAATAAAATAGTACCCTAGACTGTGATCGCAAGAGGGAAACAAATCAAGCACAGGGAATTCTTTAATTTAGTCATTTTTGCAGTGTCTGGTGTGGATCCAGGTGACTTTTCCTTCAAGTTTTGCAAAACTGTACATAAAATAGATGCTGTATTGAGTCTCCAAACATTTCCATATATATATATATATATATATATATATATATATATATATATATATATATATATATATATATATATATATATATATATATATATATATATATATATATATATATATGTCTCTTAACAATCCACAAGTCACCTGGCTTTAGTTTTAGATCCTTCCAAACTTTGGATCTGGAATTGGGGAGAAAACACATAAATGAGTTTGTCGAAAACCTTAAAAGATCAGCAACATTTTCTGTGACATCCGAATGGAGGACTTTAGCTGCTGAGACTAAATATAAGCAAGCGAGTAACACACTCCCAAACCAAATCCCATAGAGAGAGAGACTTACATCCCCTTAGGGGTTTGATAAAATATAAGGAAACATTAAGGCAAAAGTCTTCTAGTTTCTCACTCTACTTTTTCCGCTACATTGTAGACAGTAGGGGGTGTAAAAATAAAACCACAAAACTTTTAGTAAGGACTCTCCTATAAAAATGATTTCCTCTGTTACTCTCTGTAGATTCTGCACTCTGTACTTACAAACTACTTCTGATAACACTTTTTACTGTGGCCTTTGCAGTAGCATTTGCCACTGGACATCCAGAAAACATGTCCATACAGACAAAATGCATACTCATAAGATCCTGACTTGGGCATCTGGATATATCTTTTTGTAATCTCTGGAAGGGATGTTCAGCTTTTGGTAACACCTTTGGCAACAGGTAAAACAAGAAGTGGTATGTTATAAAAACAACTGTGGTGAACCCTGGCTCTATCCCATGCTCATTTACTAAGGCAGCCATAACTGCTTGTGACTGATGACACGGTAAATGTGCCAAGCTGGAAGGAAAAGAATGGCTGGCAGACATAAATGATCACCTTTTCCAAATTCCTGTTTCATAAGAAGTTGCCCCCTGTCGACCACTTGTTCTTCTCGTTCTGGAGTCCTTAAAGTTGAATTATTATTCCCAGATATACTGGGCCAGAACTAGGGTGGAATCTGTGAGATGCACAGGCCCAGCAAGTGTCTGGGGCTGTAATTCAGCATCCTTAGTCGCCTGGTCTGCTTCCATGTGGGAGTTTTAATGTTAATATGGCTACCTTAGCAAGAACCCGGAAGGCTGAAAACAGCCAATCAAATTAACTTGGCATGCTTGATTGGTTTACCTGCAGAAGGAAAAACAAACTTCTGGCCCTTCAAATGGAACCAAAAGCTCTCTATATCTCGACTATCTATATAAATATACACTCTTTTTATAGCTCACAGGCTTTGCTAAAACATGAAGCTCTGCTACTTGAGCTGGGGAAAAAGGATCCAATGACTCTAAATAAAAAGTATCCTTCTGGGTGATAAACTGCATCCTCAGTATAAAACCGGGAATAACTCTACATAAAATGAAATATCTGGGTCTTCAGGGAGTGTGTCCTGCACTGTGCTCACAGCAGCTGATTCCTACACTATCAATTTAACACATGTGGCTTCCTTTGTCTCCAGCCTCCTCCAATAGAGGCAATAAGGTGGCTGGATTCAAATGTACGCATTTTTCATTGTTAGATTTGTACATAAACAAACAAAACAAATTCATATTTTGAACCTTTCATTAGACAAACATTTAGTTAGCTGTATATTTGCTGCGCAGAATGTGGGACTATTAAAAATTAAATATTTGACCAAAATAATGTCTGGAACTTTGTCTAATAGCACCTTTGCATAAAGCTACAGCTCTGATATATCGGGATGAACCCTTCATTACTGGGCCCAGCTTGCATAAATATATTACAATTGCTTGTTTTCTATCATGCTGTTTGTGTAAGAACTCCAGTTTCATGTTTCAAAAAGACAACTTTTTCCTGGCAATATTATAATAAATGATAACAATACCCTGCGGTCATGGAGATAAATCCAAAATATTCTTCTGCTTATACCACTGCACTTACAAGGAAGAGGGGCACATCATTTCACAATCCACACATTCTGCTTTGGATTTCAAAGATAAAAATAAAAACAAAAGGACCAACAATCTGTATGATGGACCAGAAAGCACTCAGCCACATCAAAAACTATAAAACAACTGGCTGCAGGTGGCATCTATCCTAACAGGGTGTGTGGACTTGATGTGATGGGTCTGTTATATATTTTTTTTTTATATAATCTTTATTTTAAAGATATTTCCATGAAAAACATACAGAGAGACATAGCATAACAGTTAATACATATGAAGTATGTACGAATTACATAAGAGGGTGTTATGTATCAAATGAATATGTATATTACCCAGGATCTTACACACATCAGGGGCAATATGGTAGGGGGATATTTATTGTCATCTAATCAACACTTATAAATTCACACAACCATTGATCGCCCCTATTGCACCCAGATGGAGGATCCCAGAACAAGACTATAACCATCAGTCAACTGTATGGGTTTAACTGGAACCCATAGTACCTGAGACCAGGCCGAACGCCAGGTCATAAACCTTGATGTAAGCCATGACATACTGTAATTATTCTTTTGATAATAATAAAAGTATCAAAAAAATAAAAAAGGAAAAGGAAAAAGGGGGGGGGGGACAAAGGAAGAAAGAAAAAGAAAAGGAAATGTTACACCTCTTATCATATTCAACCATATTGAACTGCTCTGGGCTTATTAGAGCACATCTGTGCATCAGTCACCTGTTGGTAGTTACTTCAATATCTGTCAAAAACAACCTCAGACGCGAGGATCAATTGGGGTTCTGTATCTGAGAAGATCCTCTGGCTGGCACCTTCCCCTGACCGGTATAGTGCATCCATGTGGCCCATATCGAGTAGAACTTTTCGTATTTGTCTTTACACTTCGCCATCCATTCCTCTGCGGCCATAATATTATTAACCAACCCTATCCATTCGGTACGTGTGGGTATTTGAGGCTTTTTCCAATGTATAGGGATCAGCCTTCAAGCTGCATTAAGTAAGTGTGGTAAAATTGACTTTCGATACTGGCCGAGAGGAATGGTAGGGAAGTGCAGTAAGGATTCCAGTGGTGAGTCTGGGAGCTCCACATCCAAAATGAGTTTAATTTGAGCATGTATGTCTAACCAGAATGGTCGTAATTTGGGGCATTCCCACCAAATGTGGAGGAATGAACCCCGAAGCCCGCATTCCCTCCAGCATGCGGCGGAAAGAGACGGATAAATCTAAGTGAGCTTAGAGGGAACCCTGTACCACCTGGTCAAAACCTTATAGCTGTTCTCTTGCATTTTGGTGTCAACTGTGCTCGAATGGGTAAGGCGGAAAAGATGTTCTAACTGAGGTTCTGTAAAGGTGTGGTTAAGATCTTTCTCCCACTCCCTAATAAATCCCAGTTTTCCCTCTTCCTGTGAAGATTGCAGTAGCTCATATAACACTGAGATCGCATGAGGGGTGATAGAGAATGACATACATAATCGTTCAAAAGGCGATGCCACCATGGGAGAACGAACCCCCTGTGGTAAGCTATCAATAAAGTGTTTAAGCTGTCTATATCGCCATTCGTCCATTGGGAATGGGCCAAACAGTTCCCTCAATTTAGCCAATGGTAGCAGACCTTGATCCTGAACAAATCTACCGCATCTGATCTCTCCATCAGCTGTCCACGTACGGAAAAAAGATGGGTGTTCCCCCGGAGTGAACCAGGGGAAGCTACCTAGGGGTGCCAGAGGGGAAGTCACCGGAGCGAGCTTCCCTTTCCTATTCAAGGCATCCCACACATTTAAGGTGTGTGAAGCCATAGGAGAGACCAGCATTGATAGACCTCTGTTCTCCCTGGGAACCCATGGTGCATGTGATAGATTTCGGCCAGCTAAGAATTTATCGAGCGGGACCCACAGTTTAAGGGAGACATTGTGATACCAATCCAAAATACGCTGTAAGGCTATAGCCTCATAGTACCTGCGTACCATTGGGACCCCCATTCCCCCTCTTGCTTTAGGGCATTGTATCGTGCGAAGGGCTAGTCTGAGGCACTTCCCACTCCATATATACTGTATAAACAGGCTGTTGAGAAGAAAGTCCTAGGCAGGGCGATGGGCACCACCTGCAGGAAAAATAAAATGCGGGGTAGCACTTTCATCTTCAAAATGCTGACTCGGGCCATCCATGAGAATGCAGCTCTATTCCAAGATTTTAGGTCTGTTCTGATGTTAGTGAGCAGTAGTGAGTAATTACATGTATAGAGCTGGGAACACTGTGTGGGCAGGTATATCCCCAAGTATTTCAGGGAGGCCTGGCACCACGTAAACGAGAAGGCAGTCTGCAGCTGTGTACGTAAAGCCATGGGTATATTTAGGGACAGAATCTCAGATTTGTTGTAGTTGATCTTAAAGTTAGATAATAAGTGAAATTCCTTCAGTTCTGCCATGATGTTGGGTAGTGATATGAGGGGCTCCGAGACGTAAAATAAGATGTCATCCACGTAGGCGGAAAGCTTATGTTCAGTTGGCCCCACGGTGAAGCCCCTGATATCCCTATTAAGGCGTATTTTGTTTAGCAAGGGTTCCAATGTCAGAGCAAAGATCAAAGGGGATAAAGGACACCCCTGGCGTGTCCCATTATGTATTGGAAAGGTGTCCGACAGTAAACCATTTACCTTTACTCTAGCTGTTGGGGAACTGTACAGGGAGGATATCCATGAGAGCATGCTGGGGCCCAGGCCAAGCCTGGTCAGCACTACCCTCATGTAAGTCCAATCAACCCTATCGAATGCCTTTTCGGCATCGGTAGAGAGCAAGAGACGAGGATGTGCTGTGGTCCAAGACTCTGCCCAGTGTATCAGTTGGAGTGCTCTATTGGAGTTGTCCCTGGCTTCCCTTCCCATTATGAATCCCATCTGGTCAGGGTGTATAAGTGACGGAAGGATCGGTTTGAGTCTATTGGCCAGAATTTTTGCTAGGATTTTGACATCGGTGTTTAAAAGGGATATCGGCCTATAGCTCCCTGGCATGGAATGATCTTTCTCTTCTTTTGGAAGGACTGTTATATGCGCCATCAGAGCTTCCTTAGGCATCACCGTACCGGAAGCCAAGGCCGTAAAATAAGCACACATGGGTTCCGAGAGTACTTCTGAGTACTTCTTATAGTATGCGTTAGTATAGCCATCAGGACCCGGGCTTTTCCCATTGGGGAGATCTTTAATCACAGTCTTAATTTCCAAAAGGGAGATAGGTATATCCAGCTGTTTACTAATGGAAGCCGCCAGCTGCGGGCATTGGGCTTCTGTAAGGTATTGTGCAATACGGTCAGTCCGTTGGGTATCCGTTAGACCAGATACTGTGCTCGGGAGGTGATATAGCTGAGCATAGTATTCTTTGAAGGCGTGGGCTATTTTTGAGGAGTGCACAACCGGTGCACCTGTTGTCAAAGTCAGTTTGTGTACATGGCCTGAAGCCCGTTGGGGCCCAAGAGCTCTCGCCAATAGTCGCCCACACTTATTACCAAATTCGTAGAATTTGTGTACTACATGCCTCATTCGTGCCCTGATCCTACCATCCAGCAGTCTGGATAAATCTTGCCTGAGGGCCTGCAATTCTGAGGTTACTGTAGGGGTTATGTGTCGTTTGTGTATCAGTTCTGTTTTTTGAATCTTCCCTAATAGGTCCTGCAATTCCCCTTCTCTAGCCCTCTTTAATCTTGATCCCTGAGATATTAGCTCCCCTCGGATAACCGCTTTATGTCCTTCCCATACCGAGCCCATGCCCACCTCGCCTGTTGTATTCTCATCAAAGTATAGAGAGATGGCATCTAGCACCTGTTTGTGTGCTACTGCATCATCCAAAATGCATTCGTTTAGGCGCCAGCTCCATGTCCGAGCTTCCGCAGACAAGGGCCGCAGGGAGATGAAGACCGGAGCGTGGTCCGACAGTGTGATGGAGCCAATTGAAGCACCAGACAGGGAGTCTAGGGAGTATTGGTCCATTAGTAGTAGGTCTATACGAGTGTAGACATTGTGTGTAGCTGAGAAGTAGCTATAATCTCTATCTACTGGGTGTAATAGCCTCCAGCAGTCCACTAAATGGTGTGCCTGTAGTGATTTCCTGAAGTGTTTCAAAAAGGCAAAGGAGTGGGCCAAGCGACTGGAAGAAGTGTCTATCTGTGGGTCGGGGCTGACATTGAAATCCCCTCCCATTATAAGTTGGCCTTCTTTAAAGGAGGTCAGGGTATCTAAGATAGAGTCTATAAAGGTAAGTTGTTTGTTATTTGGGGCATACACAGCTGCAAACGTGAACCTATGGGAATAAATGGAGCCCTTGACGAACACATATCTGCCATGGGGGTCTGTTAGTTGATCCGTTAGGATAAAGGGGCAATTTTTGTGTATCGCAATGGCAACACCCCCAGATTTGGGTCTTGGGGAGTTGCTAAGAAACCAGAACTGATATATGTGTGTGGGGAGCCGGGGGACCGAGTCAGCACTGAAGTGAGTTTCCTGCAAAAAAAACACATGTGCCCCTGAACGTTTCATCTCAAGCCACAACTTACCCCTTTTGGAGGGTGATCCCAGGCCTTGCACATTGTAGGACCCGATTTTTAGATCAGTCATAGTAGAAGAGTATGGGGAAGGGCCGCCATTCTGTCAGCAAGAGGGGGATTGATCCAAAGCGTAATCTTATCGTCAGGATGTAGCCTGAGGGACACATTAAGCGCCAATATGTGCCTAAGAGATAAACAATGGTTATTGCAGGTGTAAAGAACATAAACATATAAGAAAAAACAGTCATAAAAAAAAACATAGGAAAACCAAAAGCCCTAAAAGTAGGGAAAAGTGCAACCTTGCCACCGGTCGGTGACCCCCACCCCTCCCCCAGTAGGAAGGAGCAGTGGGGGTCAGCGAGCAGCGCCAATTCCCAATACGGGAACAAAACTCCTAGGAGTTGACCTATTGGAGGTAAGTGAAACAGCACGGGGGGTGAGACCGTGGTGAAACCCGCTCATTGTGTTGGGCACAAAAATTGCACCTCAATACCAAGTGCATATGATGAATCAGCAGCTGGGGGGGCTGTCAAAAAATGACAAAGAAAAAAAAGAGAAAATAACGTCCAGGGGACATTTAGGATACCCATGTTGGGAAGTTCTGCTTCTTAGGTTTCTCCTTGAGGGGATGGAGGGTGGGATGCCTGAGCAGGGGGGCCTCTCCTGGAACCTCGATGGCGTCTGCGGCGATTCGCTTGCCACTGTTCAGGGCGGTTTGGGAGGGGTATCTCCGGCGAGGTCCTCCAATCCGGAATGTCCACTTGCGGCAGTCCAAGAGACTCCAGAAAATGGGGTAAATCAGCCTTGCTCCGCAGTGTAGATTGTTTACCGTCTTTAGTTGCAGATAGGCTGAAGGGGAATCCCCACCTATAGGGCAGTTGAGCATCCTGTAAGGCCGCCAGCAGTGGTTTGAGAGCACGACGCTGCATCAGCGTGCGTCTGGAGAGGTCTGGAAAAAAAGATAGTTTGGCTCCATCAAAATCCACATGTCTGAGTCCGCGGACTTGAGTCATGATCTGTTCCTTAAGAGAATACTTATGCAGTTTGCAGATAATGTCTCTGGGCTTGTCAGGGTCTTCAGATGGAGGTCTCAGGGCTCTATGTGCCCGGTCTATCTCAATATGTTCTGGCGCCTGGCGGCCTAATATTTGTTTAAAGACCCCCGCAGACCCCCTGCGTATGTTAACCCTTCTGCTCCTGTTCTCAGCATCATCCATTTGGTCAAGCAGGGCTTCAATCCTGCGATCCTGCGATTTACAGCGGTCTGTAAGGGCTTGTAATGTGGGAGCAGTCTCTTCCCACTGTGTCTCCAGCGTTTCCACTCTCCCCCCTAGATGTGCTGTGTCAGCTTGTAAGTCCTCTATGTCCTGCCTCATGGCCTTCTCTACCCTGTGCATAAACTTCTCCAAGTCATCTTTAGTGGGTAGGGAGAGTATATGAGAGCGAATGTCTCTATCCCCCCAGGCATCTCCTCATTCAGGGAGCCTTTCTGATCTGTCTGATCCGGAGTGAGAGGAGGGGGGAGGCAGGGAAGGTAGCGGTATGCGTGGGGAGCTGATAGGGGAGGTAGCTCTGGAAGCGTGGCCTCCGGGCGCCATCTTGGCTGTACTTGCTGTTCCTCTGCGAGTCCCATAAAAGTAGTTTTCCAGCGATTCTGACCGGCCTCGAGGGGTCCGCTGTGGTTGTGGAGATGGTTTGCGTTTCGGGGGCATCGTTGCGGGTGATAAAGCCCCCTTTAATGCTGCTGATCAGGCTTTGTTTAGAGCGGGCCGCACGGAGCTCAAGGAGAGCACGTCTTCACTCCTGCATGCCGTAGCCACGCCCCGGGTCTGTTATATTTAAATTTGATTTATTATTACTCTCACATCATGGACCGCACATAAAGTTATTATCAGACCTTAAGATTTCATTTTTGTAGAAAAACTTCTTATGTATCCCATCCATCTTGGCTTTGTTAAATATTATGGCAGCAGTATTTTAATTAACAACCTCATCTTAATCTTTTTAGATTAAACCAGTTTCAATATATCTATATTATTAATAAAATTGTTAAAATCATATTAGAAATTAATACTCAAATGATAATTTCAATATCACACCCTAATTCTAATATATATCCAGAGAAATATGTCCTTAAATTAGGACATTTTACTTAATTTTACTTAATTTCCCTTTTTTAAATGCACTGTTTCCACTATCAAAGGATATTCAATTTGTGTAATACACGGTTAAATGTAACCTTCATTTTACCATGTTTGAAAAACAGATTCAAAAATAATTGTGATCACATTGTTCATTTGATTCATTAACCCAGCACATTTTGTTATAAATGTTTTGTCTAAAAAACTGAAATTGGCATGGTGTCCTTCCAGCTCATCACTGACCTCTCATCCCATCCACATTCTTTCATGAGAGTGAAAAGGAGGGGGGTTTTTATGATCAACTAATAAAAACCTTTTTGACAAGGAAAAAAAAAGAAAAAAGAAAAGGAGGGGGTCACATCTGCATACATGACACACACAAGAGATAGAACTAAAGGTCCCAGCATTCACACACATACACAAATATCTCTCTAAAATCGCTTACATTTTTCCCATTTGTACACAACACATGCATATCATTCTCTCACTTTCTTTTAACTCTTTAATATTTCCTTGCTTAACTTCTGCTTTCCTTATTTTGTTCTGATATCCTTTGCATGTATTGTAATACCATACTTCACATACTGTACCTTCTATGATCAGACGGGCAGTAATAGTGCTCATCCCATCTTCCCTCTCTGACAACATATAAAGTATTCTGTTTTAACTCTCCATTTCTTTGTTATGACTTTACTAGTTGTAGTGCCTGACCCCAAATTCATCCCACAACTTAACATGAAAATGTCCCTTTCTTTCTAGTGTTAATTGTCACCCTTGCTCCATCCTACTCACATAGATAGCTGTTTCTCTAGCTGTTTACTCTGCATGATTCTTAGTCACTGTGGACTCTGGTGGTAACCCAGTTACCCAATGTGGATCCCTGTCCACTTTAACCATTAATCTAGGGGCTCAGTATAGGCGGTTCGGTTTTGCTGGACATTTTTGAGGGTCTCTTACCCTTCATTCCCTTACTTAATTTAATGCCCATAATGACCCTCTTGCCTCTAAACTACTTTATTTAGCAAATGTGTACTACATATACCTGTGAACAGCACTATTCTTCCCTTTCTTATCTATAACACTCCGATGGACAGTAGACAGTGACAGCATAACATATAACCACCAATCAATACAGTTCGATTAAGGGGAGTAAAATAGGTACCCTTTGTCCCGAAAAAGCCTTACCGATCAAGGAAGTCTGATAACTCAAATGTAAGCAAAAGGCTTACCTCAGCTGGCTGATTATCAGAAATTCCCGGATCATCTCAAGCTCCTCGTTTCGGATTCTCAGGGTAACCTGCAAAGCCCCTCCTGGCTGGCTCGCCACCTGAGTCGGACATTTTGTAGATAGGCAACTCCTATCCTCATATTGATTAGTGGTTCCAAATTAATAACTACTGCAGTAGGGAACAGACACAAAAGATACGCTCAGCATCTTTCCAAATAACTGTTCTGCTTTATTATGACGCAATTGAAGGTTTTTATACACATGATTACGTAGGTATCACATTAATATTACAAATCTATGTTTATGGTAACAAGGGGCATTACATAGGCAGGCTAATTCTAATCAGGACTCAAAAGAATGTAAACATGTACTGAAAACATTATTAGTGCCGTGCGCACAGTGAGGGCAGTGAGCAATACATACAAAATAGAATACAATTATATACAGAACTTACAAATTTCCATTACACCCTCAACATGGGGACAAGGGCTTCATCCCCACAACCCTGGTCATTGGTTGTGGAGGTCTGCGGGCAGGGGGCTTATTAGAATATGGAAGCACCCTTTAACAAGGGGGCCCCCAGATCCTGACCCCCTATGTGAATGGGTATTGGGTACATTGTATCCCTACCCATTTACCAAAAAAAGTGTCAAAAAGTAAAAACCACAATACACAGTTTTTGACAATTCCTTTATCAAAACGTCCCACAATGTCCATCCATCTTCAATCACGCCACCCAACGGACCCGAAAAATATATAAATAAAAACCTCTGCCTCGATGGGAGGCGTTCTGCTGACTGCTGTCTCATGGCTCTGAGAGCTGTTATATAGACAAGGGCAGGGGCGGAAGCAGGGGCAGGGCGGGCCTGGGCCCACCCCACCTGGTGATGTAACCAAGTGACCCCGCCCCTTCTGACTTCATGTGCCATCAGAGGGGGTGGTCACAGCAAAACAACAGCATTCGGCGG
The DNA here is from genome assembly GCA_037952835.1 of Lithobates septentrionalis. Lineage (NCBI taxonomy): Eukaryota > Metazoa > Chordata > Amphibia > Anura > Ranidae > Lithobates > Lithobates septentrionalis. The sequence continues at coordinate 1,300,721 of JBBDGP010000707.1, forward strand.
GACGCCTCCCATCAAGGTGGAGGTTTTTTAAAAATATTTTTTGGGTCCATCGGGTGGCATGATTAAAGATGAAAGAACATCGCGGGGCACTTTTTTTTAAATAAAGGAATTGTCAAAAACTGTGCATTGGGGTTTTTACCTTTTGACATTTTTTTGGTGAATGGGTAGGGGTAGCATCCCCAAAGCACCCTCCCCATGTTGAGGGCAAGTGGCCTGGTATTGTTCAGGAGGGGAGCACTCACTTGTCCCCCCCATCCTGGCCTGTCAGGCTGCTTGCTCGTTTAAGGGTCTGGTATGGATTTTGGGGGCCCAAAGGGCCTGGTATGGACCCATGCTGCATATATTAACTGCAGTATATATACTATACGGACTGCACTATATACTCTGAACTGCAGTATATATACTATACGGACTGCACTATATAAGTATAATAGGGCAGGGAGAAGGGGATTATAGCAGTGCCAAGAACAATTTAGAACAAAAAAATGATAAAAAATATGAATTCTTTATTAATATACAATGTTAAAAGCTATATATATAGGAAATACATATACATTAAATGTCATAAAAATGAGAAAAAAAAAAAACTTTGCAATTAATTTATTGACCAACATCAGTGATGTTGAGAGGTAGTCGAAGGTCAAGTCATCCCTACTAGTTTTGCCAAAACATTGGCTTCATCAGGGGAATAGATAGGTAGTAATTAAAAGAAAAACACTGAAAAAGAATGAAAAAAAGAATAAATCATATAGCACAAATATCATAGTTCATATTTAGTGAGCAATTAGACTATAGGGGAATCACAATTTGGTCTGACCTAGACTTATAATTTCCCGGACCCCATGTCATAGACATACCGTGTCAAACTCCCAGGGTAATAGAGTAAGCACCAACAAGCAAATGTGGACGAAAGTCGGACTCAGCCCTGTAATTGGCTACAGGGGGCCAAAAAGGTGCCTGTAAAAACTAGAGATAAATACATTGAAGAAAAACTACTTGAATAAATTCATTATTAATCACATAGGCTAATAAGCCTCAGTTACATACCAAGAGTAGAGACATAGAATGCGTACGCAGATGCGCTGAATAGGTAGAAGTGTAGTATTGGGATGTCTTTGAGTCAAAAGGATATATATGATCAATCAAGGAAGCTAAAAAACAACTATGTAATGCAAAATAACAGCATTAATAAGCATTTAAATAAAAGGCACCCTAAGATGTGACAAACAGGGTGTTTAGAAATGTGAGGAAGCTATAAGAATGGGCGCTTACCCAAGAGTTGTAAAAGGAAAGCAATAAAGTACGCAACAATTCAGATCCCACTATCAGGGGAGCTGAGTAACAGAGCCCCAAATAGGCTTCCAGCAAGGAGTTTAGAAACCCTGGTTATCTGTGTATAAATACAAAGGTTATACATAATCAGCAACTATGCTTACCATACAATACATCAGTTGGTAAAAGAGAGGAGAAAATAACTCCTTTCTAACGTATAAAGAAATTTGCTTTACCTTGATTTAACACCACCAAGTACAGCGCATCACCATCAGCAATTAAGTATGAAAGATTTGGCAGCCTTTTAAAGCCCCCCACCCGACCGGCATATGCAATTAGCCAATTGGGAGCGGACAGATGGCGGCCCGGGCGCATGCGCAGAACCGAAAGCAAGTGCCTACAATACCCAGAATACCCGGCGTGACATAAGTCACATGGTAAAGATACCAGTGACACGGATGGTATAGGATGCGATCAGGGGATTGGGCCTGGCCGTGAAGGAGGGAGGAGTGGAAGCATTCCGCTCGTCCACGGTGGATGGAAAAAAGAGGCCGTTGTAAAGACAATCGGATAGCCTACGAAGGCCGGGCCGAAAGGGCGGGCTGATTAAATATCAATCAGCCCTTGGTTGTCCATGCAGCCAAAGGCCGTAGAGGGACAAGGTCCACAGCCGCCAGAAAAGTGCAACCCCACAACAACTGGGGCCGACAGGGCAGACCAGAGATGGAGACAGGGAAGGTGGAACATTTAGAAGAATAGGAGAGACAAACGATTTGATGGTAGATTATGACTACATACAACAGAGAGTGATCCCCTGAGCATAATGCCTAAGTGGAAGAACAAGAAGTGAAAATGAAGAATCAAAATTAATATGGTTTACAATTAAATATTATAATCAGAATTAATCTAAATATATGAATAACAAAAACATATGTCAGAAAAAGTCTTGCATTTGATAATAATATGTACAAGAACCGGTAAATACAGCAAAAAGTAAGACAATCTATAATAAAGCTACAAAATAAACTATACCATAAAAGTATCAAAGAGTATTGAAAAGCCAGTGAGCACTTAGAGGAAACAGAGAGTTGGGGAGGAGAATGGAGACAAAATGATGAGGACCTAATATCAAAAACACAGGCCAGGCAAATATAGAGGCTTTAAATGGGAAACACGAATCAGACGAGCTTGAATCAAATAGAAGCCAAATATTCGAATCAAAGAAAAGATTTGAAACTGATATATTCATTCAATCCAGGAAATTTTGTAGCGTCCAACAAGTGTGTACATCTAGTCTCTAATTGAAGCAATGAAGTATCTATATTGCCACCTCGAGCATGTGAAGGTACATGCTCAAGTGCAGCAAAACAAACAACGGCAGGATCATAATTGTGTACTATAGCAATATGTCTATTTAAAGCCGTTGTAGTTAAATGTTTATATAAAGGTACAATGTGATCTTTGATGCGTTTGAGGAAAGGGCGCTTAGTTTTACCGACATAACAGCAACCGAATATACAAAGGGCCAGATACACTACTCCAATTGTTTTACAAGTAACTCTATGTTTAATAAGATGAGTCTTGCCATTAGGGAGAGTGACATTCTTCGAGTTGAGAATGAAGAGGCAGATGTCACATGCACCATATGGAAAGGTGCCAACAGTGGAATAATCCATCGGGCCACGGGCCATGTGGTGATTGTGAACTAAACGGTCCCTCATAGACGGAGCACATCTGTATGTAATTTCTGGGTATGATTTAAAAAATTTCTTAATAGTATTATCGGCCGTCAAAAGTGATCAATATTTTTGAAAAATATTTCTCATTTGACCAAAGTCCGACCGTGTGTATGGGGCATAAGTAAAACAACAATACGATTACATTGGTAACTCATTCTGTATGGAATACATAAGGTATAAATTACGAGTGGAGTGTTGTCCTTTGAATTCTATGTCTAGGATTGGATGACAACCTGGCATGGGTGGCCGAGGAAAACTTCTCAATGAACAACAAGAACAAGAGATCTGTAACATGGTGTTTGCAAATAATGCCATCACATTGAGACAGATCCGCACTGCAATCCTACAAGACAAAGCCATATTCCAAAATGTCACTTTGGATCTCCACAATAGCCCGCATATTGAAGAAGCATCAGATGACAATGAAGCAAATTTACAGGGTACCATTTGAGAGGAACTCTGACAGAGTGAAAGAGCTGCGGTACCAGTATGTACATGTAAGTCAGTCACTGGTTGTCCTTCAAGAAAACCTTTTTACAATTACCATAAACAGTGGTTCCCGAAATGTATTGGTTTCAGTACCCACTTTACCTGATTTCTGAATCTAGGTAATCCAGGTATGAAGGTATTTGATTTACGTATCTGATTTATAAACATTTTGTCTAAAAACTACAGCTTACTGTATGATGCAATTATCATTATAATCCTTATTTTGAAGAATATAACATACAATACAGTAAGAAAAAGGGTCAAAGAGCTGCAATTGCAGTAGTGCCTCCCATGTAAATCTAATACTGTGGGTTTTACTGTAACATTTCAGTAAGTCTACTCATTGATGATTTTTCCCCTCCCCTTTCTGTCAAATATTCCCTGTAGTACCTCTGCATAGGGTACATGTACCCCAGGTTTGGAACCACTGGAATACTGGCCAGTAATATATTGAACTTGTGTAGAACATTCCTATGTAACTGTCTGTAACTGTAGTGTATGACTCTTCTGTATGACTGATTTGATGTTTTCTTTTTTTACTCTATTGTAGAGAATAATGGCATTGGAAGGAAACGAGACCTCTCACATACTCGTGTATGTGGATGAGGCTGGCTTCAACCTGGCCAAGGGCCAAAGACGTGGCCGAAATTTTATTGGCCACCGGGCCACGGTGGATGTCCCAGGCCAGCGAGGGGGCAATATAACTATATGTACTGCCATTTCTGAGAATGGTGTGGCCACTCACATCCCCAGTCTTGGCCCATACAATACACAGAAGCTCCTCATCTTCTTGGACCGCCTTCATTTGGATTTGATCCCTGAAAATAAGAGAGGTCTCATAGGGCCTCACCTACCACAATATATAATTGTATGGGACAATGTGAATTTCCACCGTGGCCCGCTTATCAGGGCATGGTTCACTGCTCATCCAAGGATGGATATGGTGTTCCTACCACCTTACTCTCCTTTCCTCAACCCTATTGAGGAGTTTTTCTCTGCTTGGAGGTGGAGAGTGTATGAGCATCGGGCTCAAGATCAGAGGTCCCTGCTCCATGCAATGGATGCTGCCTGTAAGGATATTACAGGAGATCAGTGTAGGGGATGGTTGCGACATGCACACCATTTCTTCCCTCATTGCATCGCAAGGGAGGATATACGCTGCGATGTTGATGAGCATCTGTGGCCAGACAGACAGCAGCGTGTGGATGGGCAGGAGAGTGAGGACGGTGGCCAGTGAAGAGATGTTACAGTAGTTGTGAAACTCCAGCTTTATTTACAGCATTGTAGGCTAAATGTAATTTTCCTTGTTTTTTGTTTGTGTGTTTATATTTCCATATATTATGCTGTATACATTTTCTTTTTACTCTGATGTATGGAAGTTACTTTGTGTGTGAATGATAATGGTTACAATACTGTAAAGTAATTTTTCCTTGGCAGTATGAGTGCAATGTGTGATGTCAAACCTTGAAAGGCTACTCTTACCCTAAAATCTTTTATTTTTTTTCAGTTTTATACACAATTGTATTCAGTTAGCTAGACAAAAACTGTACAGTAACCATTGTCAATGAAGGGCTGGGCTAAGACTGAAAGGTGGACATGAGGGATATTTCAATGGTCCTCTGCCATAGAGACAAAACATCTAAACATTTTGACTTGCAGTGCTTACACAATGCCAAAGGGACTAAGCATTTTGGGGGCACTGACTATATGAATGAGAAAGAAATTTATTTTTGACACATGAGTGAACTGTTTTGGGAAAGATATGAGCTTTTGAAGGTGAACCATGGTGTTGTGCTGAACCATCCAGGTTATTTTGGCAAAAGCACCAAGAGAGTTGAGAACGTCTGGTCTGTTTCAAGAAATGAGCCAAAGCAATTGAGAAGAATCTTTGCCATTTTGGGGGCAGTGACTCTTTATATGGGAAAGGAATATGGTTTTGAAGCATGAGTGAACAGTTTTGGGAGAGATATGAGCTTTTGCACGTGAGTTATAGAGTTGTGCTGAACTGTAATAGGGCGTACACACGGTCGGACTTTGTTCGGACATTCCGACAACAAAATCCTAGGTTTTTTTCCGACGGATGTTGGCTCAAACTTGTTTTGCCTACACACGGTCGCACAAAGTTGTCGGAATTTCCGATTGCCAACCACGCGGTCACGTACACCACGTACGACTAGACTAGAAAAGGCCAGTTCAGAACCAAGCGCGGCACCCTTTGGGCTCCTTTTGCTAATCTTGTGTTAGTAAAAGTTTGGTGAGAGACGATTCGCGCTTTTTCAGACTCGTGGCTTTCAGATCGTTTTCTGCCGTTCAGTTTGTGCTTGTGGGTTTGTATCTGCTCTTCAGTGCATGCAGCAAGTTCCGCGTGACTTTAGGTAGTCATTGTATTCTTGTTCGTTCGTTACTGGTTTTCAGGTCGCTCTTCACAGGCCTTGCTGTTCTTCAGTGCATTCTGTTACTTCGTTCTGAGCAGCCGACCGTTTTCTAGCCATGTTTCGTATGCGTACTCCTCGTAGAGTTCGTGCTGTGCGGGGGCTTTGTGTTGGGGTCCTAACCTTGACACAAGTCCAGTCCATGAACAGGGTGGGGAGGAGTTCATGGACCAAGAATTGGTTGCTTCAGCGTGACCAGTTCTCTCATATGCCTTTGCTCCGCGAGATCCGTGAGAATAATCCTGATGATTTCAGGAACTTTCTCAGGATGACGGACCCCGTATTTCACCGTTTGTTGGCTTCGCTGACCCCCTATATCAGCAGGCAGGATACCTGCATGAGGCAAGCCATCACTCCGGAGCAGAGGTTGGTCGCTACCCTGCGGTATTTGGCCACAGGGAGAAGCCTGCAGGACCTCAAGTTCTCGACAGGCATCTCCCCCCAGGCTCTTTTTTGTGGACATTTACTGCTTGTGTTTGTTTGAGCTGACCCTGACAGAAATGTGTGAAGTCCAGAAAATATCGTGATTGTGAAACCTTACAAAGCACTGTTGGCTGTTATTTACTAAATGCAAAGACACTTTTCACTACAAGTGCACTTGCAACTGCACTGAAACTGCACTTGTAGTGCAAAGTGGATTTGCCCTTAGGAAATAACCCCCATTTTCTCATAAAACAACAATTACATCACCCCAAAAGTGTTGTAGCGTTGAGACAATAATCCACACATTCTTGATGAACAATCTTTTTAATACCAGCACAATCACATGTGCATTTACCAAAGGTTTTTCTGACAAACCGACATGTTTGTTGCATAACAATTTTTGTGGTGTCATTATCCAAAATCAAAATGTCCATTTTATAGAAAACAGGCCTGTGTAAAACCAACAAGAAAGACACAAATCTTGATCTTACAAAGTTCACATTTGGTAGAACCTGAAGGCTATATCAGACATGAGTATTTAGGAACTGTGTTTGATATAGCGTTCAGATGGGGGGAAATCACCCCAGGAAAAGCCAAATTTGGAAGATGCACACAAATTTCACATGTCAACATGTGCTATCTGCCATCACGGGGGATCAAGGGACGTGTTTTGGGGGAGAAAGCCCTTCCTCACCGCTACTTTATTATTGAGGAAGGGGTTGCACCCCCAAAACGCGTCCATTGATCTCCCGTGATGGCAGATAGCACATGTTGACACACTGTGTGCATCCTCCAAATTTGGCTTTGGGAAAAATAACAAAAACATTTAGCACATTGTAGCACACAAAAGAAGAAAGTGATTTGGAGGGGCTTTAAACTCGCCCCAAAACATCAATGATGTTTTTATATTTTGGAATAACATCATTGATGTTTTGATTGATGATTTCCAATTGTAAATTACACCCCATGATCTCCCCAATCAGGATCTGGGCACTTTCGGATGTGAAAGGATCTTCATCCACACCCTCACGATCACCTAAAAAGAGAGGAAACCCAAAATAAATTTGGTTTAAAAAAAATGCCGCCATCTATCTCTCATGTGAGCCTGTGGTTGCAGACACTCACCTGTTGTGGTGACTACTTCCACCACGTCTTCTTCCTCCTGCTCAGATTGTGTTGGGGGGATTTCCCCTTCTTCCAGAGGGGGGGGGGCTCTGGTCTCCTCGGATGAGGGGTGTCCTCCGAGTCTTTTCTCCCCTATGTAAAACCAAAATGGTATAATTAGCACACAGATATTTGATGGCAGAACTATAAATAGGAAACATTGCTTGGAAGTGGGGTACAATTATCTATTTTAGCAGAGTTCCAACATGTAATTTTATTAGTGTCCTTTGTCAAGCTGCAATACTTTACCTGTTTGGTACAAGCTTCACAGATGGAGACCCCCCTATAGTATACACTGGAGCACCTGTGTGGCCCCCCTAATAAAAATGGTGTTCTTGTGTCCGACACTAGTGCTCCAGTGTCCAGATGTGAAAACAGCTGCTCAGTGTCCTCTCCTTACACAGAATCTAGTTTGCATTTCATTCTAGTAACAAAGCCATCTACACAACCCAATTCTTTGAAGACAAGTATAGGGCCTCAAAATGGTGGCCAAATGCATATGGGCTAAACAATGGTATTTTATAGTCCGAAAGAAAAATGTGTGATCCGAATGAATAATGTGCCCATGAACATGAAAGTGGCCATTTTAAACTGTACAACAGTTCCTAAAAGCACATGGAGCAGCACAAACGTAATAAACATAAAGAATAGGAACACAGCACAACTACTTACTTTTTTGCAGCACTCTCCGGATCTTTCTGTACTGCTCATGTTCTCATAATTTCAGGTCCGACCACCGCTTCCTGAGCTGATCTTTCGATCGTCGTACCCCGAAATTCCGGTGCAGACTCCTGACCACTTTCACCATGATCTTGGCCTTTCGGACATTGGGGTTGGGGTAAGGCCCATACTTCCCATCATAGTCGGCCTTCTTCAGGATGTCCGCCATCTCCAACATCTCCCCAAAGGACATATTTGAGTCCTTAAATCTCCTTCTGGATTGGGACGTTTCAGGCTCCAGCCTTTCCTCCTCCTCCTCCTCGTTGCTACAATTAGCACGCACCTGCTGTCTATCCGTCATGTGCTCTTCCCCCACTGCGCCGAATGAAAAGGGGCGGGGAATAGACTAGAAAGAACGTCAGGGGCGGGCGGAGTTATACGCATGCGCAGTGTGTATAAAGCGTAACACGCGCGCGTCTTACGTACGATCTGTGAGCGGAGGAAGGAGCATCGGAGATGCCGATCGTGCTAACGAAGGTAAGATCTAAACTTGGGCCTATACTGCTTCGAAATGGAAGCCTATATTGTAACAAGATTAGGGGAGTTTGGCCTGACATTAGGGTTTGTCTTGTGTTGTGTCTTGCAGAGAAAATGGATGGGTTCAACGACCACAATTTCCTGCCCCTGTTTATTGACAAGTACAGAGAGCTGCCCTGTCTGTCGCAGGTCAGACACCCCCATTATAACCACAAACAGAAGAGGCAGGCAGCGCTGGAGAAACTGCTGGAGTTGGTGAAGCCGGTGGTCCCCACAGCAATCATTCCTTATTTAAAAGCTAAAATTGGTGGCCTGAGGAGCACATATCTTAGGGAGCGCAAGAAGGTCACAGATTCCCAGAGGTCCGGAGCTGCAGCAGATGACGTTTATGTCCCCAGGCTGTGGTACTATGAGAGACTGCGATTTCTGTCAGACCAGACTGAAGTCAGGGAATCCCTCTCTACTCTTCCTTCCACGCTTCCTTCCATACCAGCTGAGGCTTCTGATGTCCAACCTGGGCCTTCCTGCCAGGAAGAAGTGGAGGAGCCCAGCTGGAGTCAGGTATAGCATTCTTCTATAGATTTCTGGGCAATAAATAAATGATGTTTATTAGATGTTATTATTGATCACTAATTGCTGATTAAAAAAAGTGTTTTACATATCAATAGACAGTAGTGGGCACCCAAAATTGGGACAAGAATGAAAACTGCTGGGCTCACAATGATAGTCTGTTATATTTGTTAACATTCAATTTGCAGCAGTGAGGAGGTGAAAATTGTGTGTGATTGATGTAAAAAATACTAAAACTATGTCCCTTTTTCATACACAGGAAGACCTCAGCCAGGAGGAGGCTGTGGAATGTGGCGGGAATTAGTGGCAGCCAGGAGGAGGCGGGGCTAGGTGTCAGCCAAGAGAAGCCTGGGACCAGTCGCAGCCTGACTGAGTCTCAGGTTCCTCCCCTCCGCCTGCCATACAAAAGGGCCAGGAAGGCCACTCCCAGTCCTGTGCAGGATTCAGCATACAGGCTGATCCAGGAGGCTTCTGCGTCCCTCAGAGCCTTCCCCAGTCCTGAAGAGGCCTTTGCCTGCATGGCTGCCACAAAATTGCAGGGCATGCAGGAGGGCCAACGCAGGCTCTGTGAGGACCTGCTTTATAAAGTGCTACGTAAGGGGGAGAGTGGGGAACTGACACCCAAGACAGATGTCATTGAGATGGACCATCCTCCTCCTCCTCCTGCTGCCACAACTCCACCACCACAGCCAAAGCCTGGAAGGAAGCGTGGAAGGAAGACCAAAGAGTGATTGCCCTGTGTTCAGTCTGGTCTGACAGAAGATGCAGTCTCTCGTATGACCACAGCCTGGGGACATAGATGTCATCTGCTGCTTTCCGGATCTCTGGGACTTCTGGACCAGACTGCCCTCCCTAAGATATGGACTCCTCAGGCCACCAATTTTGCTTTTAAATAATTGATGTCTGCCCTGGGGGTCCCAGGCATCGCCAATTTCTGCAGTTTCTCCAGCGTTGCCTCCCTCTTTGATTTTTTATAGTTGTGACCCCTTAATAAAAAATTTTTTGGGAAATTCTACTCTCCTGTGTGTGTTTTCATCCAAAAAAGACAGTTTGTTGGTGAGTATTCAGGTACATTTCTAAAGTACAATGTGAAATTAACAAGGGACAACAACACCAAACAATCTCCTACAGATTAAATAGAACATATTAATGGTGTTGTGGGAACTTGTCACAAAAAACACACAAACATTTTCAGGAGTACAAATCAAAATCACCAAAAAAAAAAAAAAGAGAAACACAAAAAAAGATTCTACATTAAAGCCAAAAAAAAAAAAAATATATACAAAAATATGTTGTCAGATGTGAGAAATCAAAATATTTTGAGGGAATCCCGATAAATAGTAACGAAACAAGTTTGTGAGAAGTATGTGTGAATATGAGCAGCAAAACTACTATATTCTTGTCACATTATAAAGAAGAAGAGAGTGCGCTGTATTAAACCATTTTGAACATTGCAGCGTGACGAAAGTGCTGTATCCATTGAGAACGCTAAGTTTACCAGAACGAGCTGTCCCGTGTCGGAATTTCTTCTGAGCATGCGTGGCACTTTGTGCGTCGGAACAGGCCACACACGGTCGGAATTGACGCGATCGGATTTTGTTGTCGGAAAATTTTATCTTCTGCTGTCCAACTTTGTGTGTCGGAAAATCCGATGGAAAATGTCCGATGGAGCCCACACACGGTCGGAATTTCCGACAACACGCTCCGATCGGACATTGTCCATCGGAAAATCCGACCGTGTGTACGGGGCATTAGACTGTTTTGCCAAATGAACTTAGAGTTTTGAGAATGTAATTTCTGTTTCAAGAAATGAGCCAAAACAATGGAGAAAAACTGTAATAAGAATTCATATTTTTATAATGTTTTGTGTTCTAAATTGTTCTTGGCACCACTATAATCCCCTTCTCCCTGCCCCATTATACTTATCTGTCTAGGGATGAGGTGCCATATCTATTAGGACATTCCACCCACTACCACATTTTTTACTGCACTATATACTCTGCAGAAAAATTGGGCCTTAGGTGTTGGTGGTGCCAGAACACTGTAACCCCTCACAGTTACTCTTGTTGGGTGCAGGAACTGGCCCCGCTGTTAAATATTATTTAAAAAATTGTAATTACATGCCCCATTCAAACAGGTGAAGAAACATTGGGTGTTGGTGGTGCCTGAACACTGTAACTCCTTCTCACAGTTACTCTTCTTGGACACAGGAATGGGCCCTGCTGTAAACAATTATTTTAAAATTTTAAATTACATGCCCCTATTAAACAGTGGCAGAAAAATTGGGCTTTGGGTGTTGGCTGTGCCCTAAACCAAAAATATTGTTGGAAGCTAGCATTATCAAGAACTGTGGGGGATGAACTGATAGAGAAAATGAAACTACAGTTGTTAGGTATGGGTAGAATAGGCTTCTCTGAAGAGTAGGGTTTTCAGGGATCCACTAAAAGCTAATAAAGTAAGAGATAATCAAACAGATTGGAGTAAGGAGTTCCATAGGATTGGAGAGGCTCTGGAAAAGTCCTGAAGGTGAACAAGGGAGACGGTGACGAGGGAGCTAGAGAGCAGGAGGTCTTGAGATGAACGAAGAGAATGATTAGTTTGGTATTTTGAGACTAGGTTAGTGATGTAGCTGGGGGCTATATTATGGATGGCTTTATTAAGTTGTTGTTAGTATCTTGAATTTAATTAGTTGGGTGAGTGGAAGCCAATGGAGTGATTGACAGAGAGGAGTAGCAGACACAAAGCAATTGGTAAGGTGGATGAGTCTAGCAGTGGCATTCATGATGGATTGAAGGGGGGTAGTCTATGTAGAGGTAAGCCAATGAGAAGGAAGTTGCGGTAGGTGAGGCAAGAGATGATCAGGGAGTGAATTAAGAGCTTTGTTGTGTCATTGGTTAGAAAGAGGCATATCTTGGAGATGTTGCGGAGGTTGAGGTGGCAAGATAAGGACAGTGATTGGACATGGGGCTTCAAGGAGAGTTCAGAGTCCAGGACTACACCTAGGACCTTGTGGATAAAAAAATACAGTGCTCGCAACACACAATATAAGTGAAATCAACAAATAAATTCCGAATAAAAATCCAAATAAATGCAACTGAAGTGTTAGTCCACAATGAAGTAGGTGCAAAAAATTCTTCACAAACTTGCAGGAGTACAGTGACACCCCCTTTTGCATCCCCACTCACCAGAACAGGACGACCCCCAGCTTTGCAGCCCAGGGGTCACTTCAGGCTTGTAAATGGTATCCCACACACGTGGATTGGTGTCAAAACATCAGATGGTGGATCGGTGTCAACATCAGATGATAGATTCCAATAGGAGGCTCTCAACAGGATATACAGGCACCCAGAAATGAAAAGAGGATGGACTAATAGTGAAGTACTGTTGTAAAAGTTGATTTAATGCCCATAGGGATCGGTACTTACAAAAAGACGGTTAAAAACAGGCATAGATTTAGAGCTGTAGATAGATAGACAGGAAGCAGCCGTTCATAGTGTGCATTCTACAGAATGGAAGTGACGTCAAACCAGGAAATTATGTCAATACATTTTGCCCTTCCTTGATGACGCTCTGAGGGAAGGCGAAATGCATTGACATAATTTCCTGGTTTGACCTGGTTTCAGTTGCATTTATTTGGATTTTTATTTGGACTTTTTGTTGATATCACTTATATTGTGTGTTGCAAGCGCTGTATTTTTTTATCCACATTTATCCAAGTGATTAGCACCTTGTCTACAGCCGCTTCATTTCATTATCACTTAGTTATCACTTAGTTGTTTCCATCAGCGCAAGTTTATATTTAGTAATATATTTTCACTCCTAGGACCTTGGCATGCAGAGATGGGACGATAGTTGTGTCATTGATTGTGACAAAGAGATCAGGGCAAGGGGCACGTGGTGGAGGAAAAATTATAAGTTTAGTTTTGGATAGATTGAGTTTGAGGAAGTGGTGTGACATCCAGACTGATATGTCTGTTAGTAAATTAGTGATACGTGAGGAGACTGAGGGAGTGAGCTGAGGGGTAGAGAAATAGATTTGGATGTCGTCAGCATAGAGATGTTATTGGAAGCCAGCTGACCCAGGGAGGAGGTGTAGATTGAAAATAGGAATTGGTCCAAGAACAAAAACTTGGGGGACCCCAACAAAGAAAGGAAGAGGAGAGGAGGAAATATAATTGTAAGTAACACTAAAGGTGCGGTTGGATAAGTAGAAAGAGAACCAGCGAAGAGTACAATCACAGAGACCAAAGGTATGGTGTTTTATGAGAAGGAGGGGGTGGTCAACCGTATCAAAGGCAGCAGAAAGATCCAGGAGTAATGTACAGAATAGTGTTCACTGGTTTTGGCCATTAGTAGATCGTTTGTTCGCTTTAGGAGAGCAGTTTCTGTGGAGTGTTGAGGACAAAATCCAGACTGAAGGGGATCAAGAAGGCTATTCTTGGCAAGATGGTCGCTCAGTCGATTGTAGACCAGAGGTTCAAGGAGTTCAGATAAAAAGGGGAGCAAGGAGATGGGGCGTAGGTTGTTAAGATTGGTTGGGTCCAGTGAGGGCTTTTTAAGTATGGGACTGACTAGGGCATGTTTTAGAGAGTTGGGGAAGATGCCATAAGAGAGGGAGAGATTGAAGATGTGGGTTAGAGAGTGTAGAATAGAGCCAGAGGTTGGACGTAGCATTTGCGAGGGAATCAGGATACAGAGGGCTGGTGATTAGCTGGTCGTTAGCAAGTAGTTCTGTATAGATCTTTAGTGAGACCTAATTTACAATATTGTGTCCAGTACTGGATACCTCACTTACAAATAGTTATTGATAAACTAGAATGAATCCAGAGACAGATAAGAAAAATGGTGAAAGGTCTGAGGGAGAATACATATCAGGAGAGATTTCAGGAACTTAATATGTACAGTCTAGAGGAAAGAAGGGAAAGGGGAGACATGACTGAAACCTTTAAATACATCAAGGGGTTGAATAAGGTTTAAGACGGCATGATTTTTAATATGAAACCAAGATCAAGAACACAGGGACAAGACCTCAAACTAGCAGGAGGAAAGTTCAAAAATAATCTTCAAAAGTATTATTTTACTGAAGAAAGTATTTTACTGAAAGGGTAGTTGATGCTTAGAATAGACTTCCAGCATAACATTACGGTATCCTTGATCTTAAGTTAGTGGAATATATTATAGCCACTCCCCACATGCACCTGAACACACGCCCGAACTGGCCCTCCTGGTGATGGAAAATCTTTCTCTAACAGCAGCAAGATTGTGATAATATTGCAAGATATCACTTCAACCACTTCAATCACTTATTTTATATGGACAATTAATCACTATTGTTATTTTCACTAATATGGGCACTTCATTGTGTAATTTATCATGAATTGATACTATTATTAATTTTTCATTTTTTGGTAATGCAAGAGATGTGTATTCAGTGCACTTGATTTTTATGGTATTTAGCGCCCCCTATCTTTCTTTTATAAAATTATAGTGACCTTCTTTTTACCCCACTGATCTTTTTCGGCTACTCCGCGTTTGCGGAAGATACCCTACTTGGACACGTGAGACGGTTCTCACCTGTCGCCGAAACCTACCCAGACCATTCCCATACCCGCTCACCTGTACCCCTTGATCCTCCACCCCAACTCACAACACCAACTGACTCTAATCCTCTAAATCCTAAGCCAATTTTCCAGAACCTCTACTTATTGCTCTCCTCGCCCTCACCTCTAGCACAACACTAGAGACCACCATAAACTTAGTCCGAAGGACTATGGTTACATCGATAACAATGGCCCCCACAAAGACCACTACAGACAAGCTCTCTATCAACATCATGTCGCTAAATGCAAGAGGACTTAATATTCCAGAGAGACGCTCCCAACTACTTCTTACTATGCAACGCAGCAAAGCGGACATAATATTCCTACAGGAAACGCACTTCTGCACGGATGCGATACCAAAACTACAGAACCAATACTACCCTACTACGTTTCATGCAACTTCCCAAACATCCAAATCGAAAGGTGTCTCAATACTTATATCGAAACATTGTCCCTTCCAACTCACAGATACATTGACTGACGTGGAAGGCCATTACCTCTTCATCAAGGGGGTGCTTTTCGGCAGGAAAATCACGTTCGCAAACATATATGCTCCAAACTCCCACCAAGTAAAATTCTTCCGTGACATCACCAGTGCTCTCATTACATTCCAAGACGGCATTCTAATCCTGGGTGGAGACCTGAACGTCCCCTGAAACCCAATCCAAGACACCTCTACAGGTACATCCTCCCTCCCCTAGGCTGCTCTGAAAGTCATCAAATCACAACTCCAATTGTTGTTCTTACATGATTATTGGCGCTTCCTAAACCCCAACGGCAGAGACTACACATTTTTCTCTGCTGCCCACAATAAATATTCTAGGATCGATTACATGTTCATAACACAAAATTACCTAACTATCCTCCAGCACACGTCCATAGATCCGATGTTTCTCTCTGACCACCATCCTATCTCCATGACCATTGCATTCCCAGAAATACACCCTCGCCCACAATATTGGAAATTGGACCCCTCCTTGCTCACAGACCTGGCAATGCTGGCGGAGGTCGAACTACACCTTAAACAGTACTTTGCAGAGAACAAACCCACTGACACCTCCCCTCTTATCACCTGGGAAGCCCACAAATGCGTAATGCCCCGTACACACGGTCGGATTTTCCGAAGGAAAATGTCCGATCGGAGCGTGTTGTCAGAAATTCCGACCGTGTGTGGGCTCCATCGGACATTTTCCATCGGATTTTCCGACACACAAAGTTGGAGAGCAGGAGATAAAATTTTCCGACAACAAAATCCGTTGTCGGAAATTCCGATCGTGTGTACACAAATCCGACGGACAAAGTGCCACGCATGCTCAGAATAAATAAAGAGATGAAAGCTATTGGCCACTGCCCTCTTTATAGTCCCGACGTACGTGTTTTACGTCACCGCGTTTAGAACGATCGGATTTTCTGACAACTTTGTGCGACCGTGTGTAGACGAAACAAGTTTGAGCCAACATCCGTCGGAAAAAATCCTAGGATTTTGTTGTCGGAATGTCCGAACAAAGTCCGACCGTGTGTACGCCCTAAGGAAGCCCACAAATGCGTAATAAGGGGCGTCCTAATAGCGGCCGCATCCAAACGTTGTAAATAAAAAAAACAACACCTTCTGGGCCTTTTAGACAGAATAAAGACCTTAGAAAACGCTCATAAATGATCGCAAGTACTGGACACCTTACAACCCCTTTTACAAGCTAGAAACGAACTGTTAGAACTATTAGGCAAACAAATTAAACGTAAATACATTCTCTCCCAACGCGTATTCTACGAATATAGCAACAAAGCCGGACGGCTACTAGCGAGAGCCTTACAGGCCAAAAAAACGACCACAACAGTACATTCCCTGACAGATTCCACAGGCCTAAGGTAACCGCTACCCCGGACATAGCCGAACAATTTGTCACTTACTATTCGCAATTGTATAATTTACCACCTGCGTGCCCACCCACAGAAGCGGATTCGAGACAACAAGCTATCAGAGATTTCTTGCAGCAATACAGCCCCGCTCCAATCGCAACTTCCTTAGTGCAGCAACTAAACAACCCCTAAACCTGACTGGTCAAGACAACTCACCCCCTTTGAAGCTCTCTGTCAAAGTTCTACACCCCTAAAACATTTGATCTCTTACACATACGCGCTTCTCTTCTCAGAACAACGCCCCAAACTCAATTGGGCCAGTCACAAATGGGAAAAAGAACTCTCCCTCGATCTATCAGACCAGGAATGGGAAAAAATATACAAATGCATGCACAAAGGAACGGTAAACGTACACGCACAAGAAAATGCTTTTAAAGTATTTTCGAGATGGTACAAAACCCCCCTGAGGTTACACCACATTTATCCCTCCATCCCCCCACTTTGCTGGAGATGCGAGACTGACATTGGCTCCCTTTTACACATATGGTGGGCGTGCCCTAAATTATAACCATTTTGGAAAGAGGTCCACAGATTAATCGAACAAATAACAACCTACACAGTAGAATACTCACCTGCACAATTCTTGCTACATCACTCCAACATAGTGACTAAAAATTATGTACGATCCTTGGCAATGCATATGATTAATGCTGCTAAGATGTGCATCCCAGCAAAATGGCGATCCTCAAAACCGCCGTCTATAGCAGAATGGTTCAAACGAGTACAAAAAATCGCAGAAATGGAGGAACTGATACATCAGGCTCACGATACGCCATCTAAATTCTGTACAATATGGTCGTGCTGGTTACATTTCACCACAACTGACAAATTTCAACAGTACGGCACATGAATGCTTACTAATAGCACTGTTAGAGATAAGAAGTACTTGAGGAAACATTTTGCTAACGTCCCTTCTCCTACCCGCCAAACCAAGCGTATTATTCCTCCTGACATAACCCCAGTTTCATAACCTCGCCTAGACAACATCCTGACAAACATACTCGAAACTCTTGTATATACATAATCCTCCTTCCTTCCCCTACCCTCCTGTCCAATCATACTATCCAGACGATATCCTCACTTCCTGGACTTTCACGAACCCCCCATGAACTCAACTCAAACAAATAATTACCTATGCTTCTCTTACCTGACTGATGACTGAGAATACTACACCATGTTCATCCACTAGAATTGTTTTTGTCATTGACAAGTATTCCGCACAACTATGAATGTATTTGCTGTGTCTTCTATACCCTATGCATGACAGCTGATTCCGCAAACTCACGTACTTTGGCTTTGTTATGTTTTAAATACTTTTCAATAAAAACTTTTGAAACAAAAAAATATTATAGCCCGACAGTCCTCTACCCGAATGGGTTTAGAGATATTTTCAGGTTTATTATATGTTCCCTTTAAAACTAAAGAGTACCTTCTTTTTTACCATGTTTATATCTTCACTATGTGGAGATTAGTTTGGTTGCACTATTTTATTTGACTAATTGTCTATTCTTCTGTATTTCTCTGGTTCAATTTAATCATTTGTATTTCTCTTGTACCCTACAGATAATTTTCTTTTGTTGTCTTTTTTGAATTGTGGATGGATCCCTTTTTAATCCTCTTTTCTTTTCTCATTCAAAGTTTATTAACCACTTCAGCCCAGGACCATTTGGCAGCTCAATAACTGGAGGCCTTTTTACAATTTGGCACTGCGCTGCTTTAACTGGTAATTGCGTGGTCATTCAATGTTGTACCCAAATAAAATTTACATCCTTTTTCCCCACAAATAGAGCTTTCTTTTGATGGTATTTGATTGCCTCTGCTATATTTATTTTTTGCAATATAAATGGAAAAATACTGAAAGTTTTGAAAAAAAAAATGATATTTTCTACATTTTGTTATTAGAAAAATCCAATAAACTCAATTTTAGTCATACATTTAGGCCAACATGTATTCAACCACATGTCTTTGGTAAAAAAAATGTCAATAAGCGTATACTTATTGGTTTCCACATTTTCTGGAATTTACGCAGCTTTTAGTTTATGACTGCCTATCTCATTTCTTGAGGTGCTAAAATGGCAGGGCAGTACAAACCCCCGCAAATGACCCCATTTTGGAAAGTAGACACCCTAAGGAAATTGCTAAGAGGCATCTTGAGCCCATTGAATATTTAATTTTTTCGTCCCAAGTGATTAAATAATGATAAAAAAACAATAATTACAAAAAGTTGTCACTAACCTCCACCGCCTTCAGGATTTCTAAGGGCGTAAATTTTTGATTTCACTTCTCACTACCTATCACAGTTTTGAAGGCCATAAAATGCCAAGATGGCACAAAACCCAGCCAAATTACCCCATTTTGGAAAGTAGACACCCAAAGCTATTTGCTGAGAGACATGTTGAGTCCATGGAATATTTTATATTTTGCCACAACTTGCAGGAATATGACAAACTTTTTTTTTTTTTGCACAAAGATGTCACTAAATGATATATTGCTCAAACATGTCATGGGCATATGTGGAATTACACCCAAAAATACATTCTGCTGCTTCTCCTGAGTATGGGGATACCACATGTGTGGGACTTTTTGGGAGCCTAGTCGCGTATAGGGCCCTGAAAACCAATCACCGCCTTCAGGATTTCTAAGGGTGTACATTTTTGATTTCACTCCTCATTACCTATCACAGTTTTGAAGGCCATAAAATGCCAAGATAGCACAACCCCCCCCCACAAATGACCCCATTTTGGAAAGTAGACACCCCAAGCTATTTGCTGAGAGGCATGTTGAGTATTTTTCCAAAATGGGGTCATTTGTGGGGGGTTTTCAAAACTGTGATAGGTAATGAGGAGTGAAATCAAAAATGTACACCCTTAGAAATCCTAGCGGTGATTGGTTTTCAGGGGCCCTATACGCGACTAGGCTCCCAAAAAGTCTCACACATGTGGTATCCCCATACTCAGGAGAAGCAACAGAATGCATTTTGGGGTGTCATTTTACATATGCCCGTGGCATGTTTGAGCAATATATCATTTAGTGACAACTTTGAGCAAAAAAAAAAATGTGTCTTTTTCCCGCAACTTCTGTCAAAATATAAAATATTTCATGGACTCGACATGCCTCTCAGCAAATAGCTTGGGGTGTCTACTTTCCAAAATGGGGTCATTTGGGGGGGTTGTTAACTGTCCTGGCATTTTATGCACAACATTTAGAATCTTATGTCACATATCACCCACTCTTCTAACCACTTGAAGACAAAGCCCTTTCTGACACTTTTTGTTTACATGAAAATTTTTTTTTTTTTTTTGCAAGAAAATTACTTTCAACCCCCAAACATTATATATTTTTTAAAGCAAAGGCCCTACAGATTAAAATGGTGGGTGTTTAATTTTTTTTTTCACACAGTATTTGCGCAGTGATTTTTCAAACGTGTTTTTTTGGGAAAAAACACACTTTTTTATTTTAATGCACTAAAACACAGTATATTGCCCAAATGATTGATGAAATAAAAAAGATGATCTTAAGCCAAGTACATGGATACCAAACACGACATGCTTTAAAATTGCGCACAAACGTGCAGCAGCAATAAACTACATACATTTTTAAAAGCCTTTAAAAGCTTTTACTGGTTACCACTTTAGATTTACAGAGGAGGTCTACTGCTAAAATGACTGCCCTCAATTTGACCTTTGCGGTGATACCTCAAATGCATGGTGCAATTGCTGTTTACATTTGATACCAAACCGACGCTTGCGTTCACCTTTGTGCGAGAGCAGGGGGGGACAGGGGTGATTTTTTTAAAAAAATTTTTTTGCTTTTTTATCTCATTTTTAAGATGTTTCTTTCATTTTTTTATAATTTTTATTGTTATCTCAGGGAATGTAAATATCCCCTATGATAGCAATAGGTAGTGACAGATATTCTTTTTTGAAAAAATTGGGGTCTATTAGACCCTAGATCTCTCCTCTGCCCTCAAAGCATCAGACCACACCAAGATCGGTGTGATAAAATGCTTTCCCAATTTCCCAATGGCACTGTTTACATCCGGCGAAATGTAAGTCATGAAATGCTTGTAGCTTCCGGTTTCTTAGGCCATAGAGATGATTGGAGCCATTCTGGTCTCTGATCAGCTCTATGGTCAGCTGGCGGAGCCACCGGCTGCATTCTCAGGTTCCCTGTTGGGACATAGAAAACTATGGGAGACGGTGGGGGGAGAATTCCCTCCCACTGCTTGTAAAAGCAGTCTAGCTAATTAGCCACTAGGATTGCTTATACATGAAAGCCGACCACTGGCTGAAAAGAATGATACTAAGATGATACCTAAACCCACAGGCATCATTGTGGTATAACCACTCAAAGTCCAGTAACATACCTGATCAGTGGGTATGCCCACCATTAGAATACCTCCCTTCATCCACCCACTTCTTTTTTTTTTTGTTTACAAAAGTTTTATTTGGAAGTTTCACAGAAGTACAAAACAAAAAATAGGAGTGTCAACAGAGTATGTCACAATGTTACAGCGTTATCATTAAATTAGGAGACTGAAATACATTTCTAGATCATAATTTCAAGGTAGAAACATGTAATTATGAAATCTATATATTCATTAACTTGCAGGTACAAAAGTCATATATAAATAAAAGTGAGGAGAGACATTTAGGTGTTAATCTGTAATCCAATAAGACCATTTATTTTTATGCATATGTATAGTATCGTTAAGGGTGTGGTATATCCACTCTACAATTTTGATTGATTCCATTCTGGAAATAACTTGTTGCCATGGGAGATTGTTGGATTTCCAGTTGTAAGCAATCATCCAGAGTATGGAGCTGCATAGAGAATGAATTAATCTAGTACATGGAAGGGGGACATTCGGGATATTAGCAAATAATAAACAAATTTGTGGTGTAGGTTTGATTTTTTGTTTAGAGGAAGATTCAATAATTTCAAAGGCCTTACGCTATATTAGGTCTAGGTGGGGGCATGACCAGAATATGTGTATGAATGTGCCAGGAACAGAACAACCTCTGAAACAATCTGGAGATACCGAAGGGTAGTATGAATGTAATTTCACTGGGGTTAAGTACCATCTTGAAAATACTTTAATTGGGGTTTCTCTGAATGATATAGCTTTGTTACTCTTACGTAGATTATTTGACATGGACATCCAGTCCTCAATGCTGAATGTGATGCCCAAATCTGACTCCCATTTAATCATCTGTGAGGATTTTTCCGGGACTCCAACACTGTTTAGGAAATTATAACGTTTTGAGATCAAACCTCTGTCTCTAGTAAAGGAGATACAGATCTGTTCGAACACTGTGTTGGAGGGGTTTGTAGAGAGTGCAAAACATTCAGCATAGAATCCTCTAATTAGTTGGTAATGGTGAAATTCTGAAGAAGGGAGGCCATGTATAGATTGTAGAGAGGGGAATGGGGTAAAGTTCCATTTTAGTTGTAGGGATCTAAGTGTAGTAAGATTTTTGTTAATCCAGCTTAAGAAGGGTCTTTTGTTGTTGTATGCGTGTGGAAATCTGGGGTCACCTAAAAAGGATGCTAAGGGTGGGGTGTTAGAGGAAAGTTTAAAGGTGTCTTTATGTTTATTCCAAAGTTGGAGAAAGTGGGCAACTATAATATTTACTTTGGAGAGTTTACTATATGATGTGGTATTAGACCATAATATTCCTTGTAAATACAGTGGTTTAATAGAGGTGATTTCAAATTTTTTCCATGGGGTCTCGTGTATAGGGGTGAACCATTGAGAAAGCTGGGTTAGTCTAGCAGCAAGGTAATATAGCCATATGTTGGGAAGACCTAAACCTCCTGCAGACTGGGGTCTATGCATTAGTGCATAGCTGCATCTGGGCTTTTTACCTGCCCATATAAATTTGTTAATATTTCTCTGAATGGAGAATAATTTGGATTTTGGGATGTTAATTGGTAGGGTACGAAAAAAATATAAAAGTTTGGGTAGGATTGTCATTTTGATGGCACATATTCTACCTAGGAACGAGATATGAAATGAAGACCAAGAGTTAAGGATATTGTTAATGTTGGAAAAAAGGGGGATGTAGTTAGACTTATATAACTGGTTATGTGTTGGGGTTATAGAAACTCCAAGGTACTTAAATGAATTAGAGCACCATATGAAAGGAAAATTGTTCGATAATAAATTTTGTGTGTTTTGAGAAAGGTTAATTGGCATGGCAGAACATTTATTCATATTTATTTTGAGGCCAGAGATATTTTGAAAAAGTTTCAGTTCCTTAAGGAGGGATGGGATAGAGGTGATAGGTTCCGTAAGGAATACAAGAGCATCATCAGCCTATAAGCTTAAATTCGTTTTCCCCTTTAGTATATCCTTTTATATTATAGTTATTTCTTATTTTATGGGCTAATGGTTCAATAGCAAGGGCGAATAAGAGTGGGGAAAGGGGGCAACCCTGTCTAGTCCCTCTACTAAGGGGAAAAAATTCTGTGTTGTGACCTGGGATTTTAATTCTAGTTTGGGGATTATGATAAAGGGCGTTAAATCCCTGCAAGAATTTATCTGATATCCCAAATTTGGGTAGTAAAAAGTTAAGGTAAGACCAGCTAACGCTGTCAAACGCCTTATGAATATCTAGACTGAAGAGGCAAAAGATTTGCGTCTTGGATAATATTAGTGACCAGTCTAACGTTATCAACAATTTGTCTTCCAGGGATAAAACCGGTTTGGTCAATGTGAATTAGATTCGTGATAACTTTTGCTAGTCTGTCTGCAAGTAATCTTCCAAAGATTTTGAGGTCATTGTTTAAAACTGATATAGGGCGAAAATTTTGAGGAAGAGAGTGATCCTTAAGCGGTTTAGGAATTAGGGAAAGATTAGCTAGAAGCATCTCATTGGGGAATTGTCCACCGTTAAGAATGTGATTAAAAAGGTTAGTCAAGTGAGGGGTTAGGAGGGGGGCAAATTTTTTATAATATGAAGAAGAAAAACCATCTGGGCCTGGGGCTGTGGAGGTTTTGAGGGATTTTATAATACGGGTCAGTTCCAGTTCTGTACAGGGGGCGTTCAACGATTCTATTTGCTGTGGGGTGAGAGAGGGTAGTCTGATGTCATCCATCCACAATCTAGATGATTGGTCTGTAGGAGGCTGAGGGCTTGAGAGGAGGTCTTTATAAAATGTGGAGAATATTTTAAGTATTTCTTGAGGGTGTGTGATCATATTTCCTTTGGTGTCCCTGAGTTTATATGTATGTGGGGGTTTGTGTTCATGATTAAGTTTTTTGGCAAACATAGATGAGGGAGAGTTGCTATGTAATAAAAATTTAGCCTTGGAAAACCTTACTGATTTCTCTGTGTTTGCTGAAAGAATAACATCTAAAGCGTTATGCTTGTCCTGAATTTGTTTGGTAATTTCTGATGAAGGAGTTATTTGCAGTTTAAGGTATAGGTCATTAAGTTCTTTAGTGAGGCATTTGATGTCTGTGAGTCTTTGTCTATTTCTGTTTGCAGCAAGGCTAATTAAATGGCCTCTTAGGACTGCTTTATGAGCCACCCAAATCATAGTAGGAGGAGTTTCATCATTGACATTGTCAGAAAAATAATTCTCAATTTGTGTTGTAATGGTCTGTGTCAGTGAGGCATCTGTTAGGATTGTATCATTTAGTCTCCAATTATATGGTGAGGGTTTGAGACCTACGTGTGAAGTTTCAAAAAATGTAATGTCATGATCTGACCATGGGCATGGGTGTATTGTAGCTTTAGAGGAGTTAGCTAATAGAATAGGCGTGCAGTAAATGTAATCTAATCTAGCGTCGACGTTATGGGGGTGTGAGTAATGTGTGTAAACATTTGCACCTATGTTATGCGCCCTCCAGGAGTCAATTAGTTGAAATTTATTAAGGGATTTGTTTAAAGATTTAGGGAAAGCTTTGGTGGATGGGGAAATTTTGCTTCTGTCTAGTGCTGGGTGTGCTGTTAGATTAAAGTGACCACCGACAATCAGATGGGGAGAGCTAAGTTTTTCCAGAGATTCAAAAAAGCTCTGGAAAAAAGAAGAATGGGAATCATTAGGTGCGTAAATTGATGCAATAGTAATTTCTTTGTTATTTATCTGACCTTTTATAATGATATAGCGGCTATCTGGATCTTTATAAATATGTTGTGAGTCAAAAATGATAGTGTTACGTATAAAGATAGCAACTCCGCGGGTTTTATTGTGGTATGTAGTATAATAAAATTGGTTGTATGTTTTGTCAAAATAGTTTGGATGTCTAGAGGAAGAGAAATGAGTTTCCTGTAATAGGATAATATCTGCACCAATTCTTTTGTAGTGTTGGAAGGCCTTTTTCCTTTTGTGGGGTGTATTGAAGCCATGAACATTATGAGATATTACTTTAAGTACCATTGGTAATTTGTAGAGGGGTTTGCTTATGAAAAAAGACAGTCCTAATTACACATATTGGAATATAAATGAAAAGCATATAAACGTATGAGGGAAGGTTAAGGCTTAGCACTCGAAATAGGAGTGTCACCTTATACCATATTAGTAGAGAAACCATGGTCAAATGTGTACCAAATTTAAAACATGAGTATTTGAAACAAAAATAAATATAACATTGGATCATTAGATGAGAATGAATAGTATTACTGTAACTTCCATTTTTTAATCTATAGAAAGTATCGACCATAAAGGCGAAATTGGTGAATACTGTAATGAAAAATAACAAAAACAAAGGGACAAGAAATATCTTGTCACAACTTTTTTCACTTGAATCAGGAGGACAAACGTGTCCTGATCCTGCGAATGCCATCAAGTGCACCATCCTCCAAATTAAGGACACAGCAATTAACCGCATGGGCAGGTGGGGAGACAATCCAGCGACGACGGACTTAGCGGGCTATTTGAATAAACTGGAACAAAAACAATTAAATACCAACCAGAGGGGTAAATGTAACAGCAGAGGAAAATACCCTCTATCTTTGGGGGTTGAAAAATAAGGAGATTGTATCTCATTTTTAACAGACCCCGAGTTCACCCAGCCAAAATTTACCATCCTAAGCACTGCTAAAAACTCACTTTAGCCACATATATACCTTTTAGTGATAATAAAAAAAAAAAAAAAAAAGAGGGGGGGGGGGATTTGGTGGGATGGGGTGGGATGGAGGGAAGGGAGGGAGGGAAAAGGAAGGAGTAGGGGAAGGAGAGGGTTTGAGATAGAGTTGTGGAAAGTTTGTTCCTCCATTCGTTTTTTAGGGATCTTGATGATGTCCAGGTTCCAGATGTGGGGGAAGTTCAAATGTTAGCAAAATGATGAGCAGGACTGTGCTCAGGATGATCCATTCAAACAGGGATTAGAAAAGAAGAACCAACATTCAGTCCTGAGAGGAGATCAAAACAAATGGGGCCTTGTGTGAAAAGGAATAACACTTAATTAAGGTGATCAGGTGGCTTGGTTCTGGAAAGGTTGCCGCCATCTTCTCTGTTCAGCTGTGTTGCGTCTGGAAGACGGAGTCGACCATATTGGGGAGGGTCTTGGAGTAGATGGAAATCTGTTTGGTGGTTCTGGATCAAGTAGGCCCAGTTTGACTAGCAGTTCTTTGCCTTCAATTACATTATACACGGTGTATGTAGAGCCATTATGTGGAATTGTAAGCTTGAAAGGAAATCCCCATCTATATCTTATGCGAGCTGTTTGTAAGATGTTTGTGACTGCCTTCATTCTGCGTCTTCTATCCAGAGTGGCTAGGGAGATGTCAAGATTGATTTGTAGCCTGTTGCCCTCAAAAGCAATGTTTGGGGTGGTTCTGGAAGCACGCATGATTTCCTCTTTGGTAAGAAAATCCTTCATGCACATGATGATATCTCTAGGTGGTTTGTCAGGTGGGGGTTTGGGGCGCAGGGTTCTGTGTATACGGTCGCATGTGAATGCTGACATTGGTTTGTCAGGAAGAAGATTATGGAAAATCTTGGAAACTGCTTGCATCAGGTCAGTGACTGTTTCAGGGACACCTCGCAGTCTGATATTGTGGCGTCTGTTCCTATGATCCAAATCTTCCACCTGTGCTTGCATAAAGGCGAAGCTATCTGCCAAAGATTCATAGTCCTTTCTTAAATCGTTATGAGCAAGTGAAAGTTCATCGTGTTTAGTTTCTAAGATGTCAGTGCGATTTCCTATATTGGCTATTTCCTGAGATAGGGCCGTAGTAGCTTTATGTACCTCACTCTCTATTTTGTTTACCAGCTTATCAAAGGTTGTGGTAAGGCTGGCATCCAAATCAGCTTTAGATAATGGGGATGAGTACTCACAGTTCCCATTGTTGAGAGAGTGGATGGATGGATTAGAGAGCTGTTTCATTGCAGCCGCGTGTGTGCTGGCGCCGGCGCCATCTTGGGACATCTTCCTGGCCTGCTTGCCTGCAGCGTTCAGAAGATAGTGGGTTAAGTGGTGTTGTGAGCGGCAAGAATGTCCGGTTCTTCTTACCGGCATGCACGGAGGGTTCCCCGAGGGGTATGGAGTATTTTCGGCGGCGTGTTGTTTGTCTGGTCTGGTTATTCTGCCCGCTCTGGCCGGGTCAGACGGAGCTGTGGTTACTCACGTCCTTCCCGCATCGCGCCGCGCATGCGCCCCCTCATCCACCCACTTCTAATGATGGGCATACATGCACCATTTTGCTTTTAACTGTGGTGGTGAAATCACTTCCTACACCGCTGGAGTCACGGCTTTATCTATTGTGGGAGCAAACGCTGTTGCTGTCAAGATAAATAAATCCACACTGCAACTGAATGGTGTACCTGCTAAGCAAATGATGGTTAACAATAAAACAAAGTAACATTACAGTATAACAGTAAGATATACCATACCTGCAAAGCAAATACAAAAAAAAACATAGTAAAAAATAAAACATTTTTAACGCAATCTGTGCCTAAAATATATATATGCCTGAAGCATGGGGGCATCCAACCCAAAAGTTAGGAGCAAATCGCTCCTCCACCCCTGCTGCCCCCATGCTTCAGCATATATATTTTTTTTAACTGTGGTGGTGAAATCACCTCCTACAGCGCTGGAGTCACGGTTTTATCTATCGTGGGAGCAAATGCTGTTGCTGTCAAGATACATAAATCTGCACTGCAGCTGAATGGCGTACCTGCTAAGCAAATGATGGTTAACAATAAAACAAACATTACAGTATAACATACTATACCTGCAAAGCAAATATAATAAAACATAGTAAAAATAAATCCAAGAGAGAACGATAGATATAGAACAATAATGAGCGAACAGTAGAGTGGAAAGTAGGGAGCGAACATAAGAGAGAGAGAACAATAGAGAGAGAGAGAGAACAAAGAGAGAAGAAAAATACAACCACAACTATTTTTTGCTTTTTTTTATTTATTTATTTTTTTTGTGCTTTTGTGTGTATGTGTGTTTTTTTTTCCACTTTTTTCACTTTTATAAAAACTGTAAATAAAACTATAAACTGAACATTGCAGATTAGGCTCTCTCAAAATGTGATGGCCATCACATCTTTCGAGACCCCAAGACCCTGTGCACGTGTGCCTATGACTGTATGGTGCTGTACCCTACGCTAATACTCAACTAGTGTGTGATAGCATTCAAAACAGTCACCAATGCAAAGACCAGGTTGGTCAGGACAGGAGGGACAATAAAAGCTTGTGTCATGCCTAAATCCGCGCTTTCTACAGACACAACATCTTCTTTGGGGTGTTCTTTGGGTAGGGGCACCAGAGAGGACATGCGGAAAATGCCTCTCATGCAGCCGGCTTACTGCATTTGCGTTGGGAAGTTGGGCCAGAGCACCGTCTGGAAACAGAAGGGCTCTGATGATCTCTTCCTGGAATTTGAGGAAGGATCCAGTTCGTCCTGAAGCTCTGTATAGCACATGAGCGTTCAGCAAAGCCAATTGAAATAAGTATACAGACACTTTTTTATACCAGCATCTGGCCTTACGGGCAATTAGGGGTAAGCTCCAGTGATTAGATCGCACAGTGACACATGCGCCAATTTGATGATCAAACAAGTGACTAAAAAGTGGCACGCTTGTGTAATAATTGTTCACATACAAGTTGTTACCCCTTTCCGAATAAGGGTGACGCCAAGTCCCACACAATCTTACCAGCGCTCCCTATGTAGTCAGGGCAGTTCTCCGGCTCTACAGAACTATCTCTTCCCTCGTAAACCATAAAACTACAGGTATAGCCTGTGGCCCTGTCACAGAGCTTATAGATCTTGACCCCGTATCTGCCACGCTTGCTGGGAAGATACTGTTTGAATGACAAGCGGCCAGAAAACCTAATCAGGGACTCATCAATGCAGACAACTTGATGGGGAGTAAACAAGGCTGCAAAACGTGGTTTACGAGGGGCCAAATTTTGTAGACCCGATCAAATTCAGGGTCACCCCGAGGACAATAGAGTTCTTTGTTGTTGAAATGCATAAACCGTAAGATTTGCTCGTATCGTGTCCTGGTCATGGAGGCAGAGAACACGGGCATATGGTGAATTGGGTCAGTGGACCAATATGACCGCAACTCACTCTTTTTAGTTATGCCCATGAGGAGGGATAGGCCCAGGAAGGTCTTAAATTCGGAGACCTTAATTGGTCTCCAATCTCTGGCAAGGGTCAGCTGGATTAGCGAGTGATGAATTGACCAGCATATAAATTGCTTTGGTCCACAATAGATCTATAGAGATCTTCGGTGAAAAACAGCAAATAAAAAGTGACGCAGAATCAACTGTTTCCACCTGAATTCCGGGTTGGCCAGTGAATGGGGTACGGGTGCTGCAGAAGTGGTGGGTTCCTAATTAGGATTGGTGAATGCAGCAGGAAGGGCACTATGGGCTCGACGGGCCTGTCTTTGTCTTCTTGTTGGCAGCGGGACACTACTCGTGCTTGCCACCTCACCAGCTTGAACTGCACTTATGGCACTCGCCACGTCACCAAGTGTTACTGCAGTGCTGGATGTACGACCAGGATGTACTAGGCTGCTGGTGCTTGCCAGTTCACCAGAAGGAATAGCGGCGCTAGTACTGGCTCCCTGCTCCATACGTGGGACCTGCGGTTCTTGCACCTCAACGACAGCAGAAGAAGATCGGGGTATGGTACGCCTGCCCTTAGCAGGGAATACAACTCCGTTGTCAGAGCTATCTGTCAGGGTGCCGCTGTCATCTACAGGTTCGTATTCTGAGCCTGAATCTGAAAGATGAGTGACTTCCTCTTCACTATCTGTCATGCTCAGAAACGTGTAGGCCTCTTCACTACTGTACCTTCGATTTGCCTCTTCACTACTGTACCTTCGATATGCTAAATTTACTGGTATGGTAGTGAGTAGGTATGAGCTGAACACCCCCCTGTTTGGTTCGCACCAGAACATGCAAACAGGCAAAAAATTTGTTCGAACACGCAAACACCATTAAAGTCTATGGGACTCGAACATGAATAATCAAAAGTGCTAATTTTAAAGGCTTATATGCAAGTTATTGTCATAAAAAGTGTTTAGGGATCTGAGTCCTGCCCAGGGGACATGTATCAATGCAAAAAAGTTTTAAAAACGGCCATTTTTTCGGGAGCAGTGATTTTAATAATGCTTAAAGTGAAACAATAAAAGCGTAGTACTCCTTTAAATTTCGTACCTATTATGCCTGTAAAGAGGCACGTGTTTCCCGTTTTTAGAACAGTCTGACAGCAAAATGACATTTCAAAGGAAAAAAGTAATTTAAAACTACTCGCGGCTATTAATGAATTGTTGGTCAATACAATACACATAAAAGCTCATTGATAAAAACAGCATGGGATTTCCCCACAGGGGAACCCCGAACCAATTTTTTTTTTAAAAATGGCGCGGGGATCCCCTTAAATTCCATACCAGGCCCCTCAGGTCTGGTATGGATTTTAAGGGGAACCCCGTGCAAAAATGTAAAAAAAAGATGGCGTGGGGTCCCCCTCAAAATTCATACCAGACCCTTATCTGAGCATGCAACCTGGGAGACCACAGGAAAAGAGGGGGGGACGAGAGAGCGCCCCCCTCCTGAACCGTACCAGGCCACATGCTCTCAACATTGGGAGGGTGCTTTGGGGTATCGGCCCCCCAAAGCACCTTGTCCCCATGTTGATGAGGACAAGGGCCTCATCCCCACGACCCTTGGCCGGTGGTTGTGGGGGTCTGGGGGCAGGGGGCTTATCGGAATCTGGAAGCCCCCTTTAACAAGGGGACCCCCCAGATCCCACCCCCATGTGAAATGGTAATGGGGTACAAAAGTACCCCTACCATTTCACAAAAAGAGTGTCAAAAATGTTAAAAATGACAATTCCTTTATTTAAAGTCTTCTTCTTTCCATCTTCTTCAGGTCTTCTTTCTTCCTTCTTCCTTCGGTTTCTTCCTCCATCTTCTTCTTCCTCTTGTTCTTCCTCCGATCCTCTGCTTCTTGCTCCAGTGTTCTCGTCTGGCATCTTCCTCCGTGGCGTCTTCTTCCCTGCTTCGTTCTCGGCCCGCTCCGCATCCATGGGAGGCTCCCACTGTGTGACGCTTCTCTTCTTCTGACACTTCTTAAATAATGTAGGGCGGGGCCACCCGGTGACCCCGCCCCCTCTGACGCACAGGGACTTGATGGGGACTTGACGGGGACTTCCCTATGACTTTCCCCATGACGTCAGAGGGGGGTGAGGTCACCCATTTTTCTGAAAGGAGTTTACCTTGTATATAGTAATCTTTGTCTTTGGTACAGTTTTGCTGAATTCTATTAAACTGGCTCCTCGGTATATTTTTTATCCACCTCTCTATAGAGTTTGGCAAAACTGTACCAAAGACGAAGATTACTATATACAAGGTAAACTCCTTTCAAAAAAATTCAAGGACAAGGGATACCCACCAAATTTGGTACAAGAAGCCTTCCTTCAACTAACAGAAAAACCTACACCAAAGGCCAAAACTAAAGATGACATACAACCATTACGATTCACGACCCAATTCCATGACTGTCATAAAAAAATGGAAAATATCATAGCCAAACATTGGTTCATCCTACTCAGAGATCCTTTTTTGGGCCCTTCCCTTACCCAACAACCTAAGGTATCTTACCGTAAAGCAAAGAATATAAAGAGCAAAATAGCACCTAGCAAATTCAAAAATGTTGTATCCACTCCGGCTTCACAAATCCCCCTAATTCCGTTAGTGGGAATGTATCAATGTAAGAAGAAACCTGTAAATCACCTGTAAATTTGTCGAACACAGCCAAAACAAGTTACCATCCAAGGAAAAACATACACTATTAAGGAATTTTACAATTACTCTAGTGAGCACGTGGTATACTGCTTTACCTGCCCATGTGGCCTATTCTATGTAGGCAGAACCATACGCACCCTACCTCAGCGGTTTGGCGAACATAGACGCTTTATAGAGAAAGGCCATGACAAACACAGTGTCCCTCTTCATTTTCTGAAGGAACATCAAAAATCCACCACAGGCATCAAAGTTTGGGTTATAGAGGCCATCCCCAGAGGTCTTCCTGCTGCAGAACCTTTTAAACATTTATGTCAGCAGGAAACCTACTGGATATATTCTTTGAACACCCTCTTGCCGGGGGGACTCAATGAGGAAATAGAGACACACTCCTTATTGTAGATTTTATTCCTACTGTTGTTTTGCCATTGCCCCATAGTGAAATAATTTTTTACCAAATAATTTCACGTTCCTATGTGTTCTACTATTTTAACAATTTTTCCTCTGCTCTTCCATGCATTTTCAATGCATTTTTAATACATTTCTCATATTTCTCTTTTTTTATTTTTTTATTTTATACATATATTTTTTTTATATCTATCTATCTATCTATCTATCTATCTATCTATCTATCTATCTATCTATCTATCTATCTATCTATCTATCTATCTATCTATCTAGATAGATAGATAGATAGATAGATAGATAGATAGATAGATAGATAGATAGATAGATAGATAGATAGATAGATAGATAGATAGATATTCTTTATTTTTTATATATTTTTTTCTTTATTTATTTAATTATTATTTTTTATATATTTTTTATATTTTATTTTTTCATTTCTTTATATTTTTTCCCACAGACCTATATATATATATATATATATATATATATATATATATATATATATATATATATACACAGATATATTTTTTATTGTCATACTTTATAATAAAGTGCTTTTTCATACAATTAATTTACTTTTTAATCTTATCCCCATTTGCATTTGCATTAATGTAGGTCCGCTGGCTGTTATGGTTCCACAGCCGCAGACCCCCTGCTCACTTCCTTTCAGTCCTACGTCCTGTAATTCTATTTAAACTGCTCTCCTTCTGAGAGCTGACAGGCCAGTAGAAGGAGCTGTGAGCCCAGAGCGCGTAGCCTGTACATTTAACTACACATGGTTGGATGCTCTCCGTGCACCGCTGACATCACGTGCCCTTCCGCGTTCCAGGGTGGTTAGCGTGGAGCTTCCACACACTGGACACCGCTGATCTGCTTTACCATCCAGGAGTACTACTTCCCCTGAGCTGATAGAAGGCAACTGAAGCCTGCACTCCAGCACCAGCATATCACAGGACAGCTTTAGGTTTCATGGACACCGCCACCCCATTCTGAAGCTATGAACCAGTAAGTGTATATACTGCACTATATTACCATTATCTGTCAGTATATATAGAGTTGGCACCTCCCAACCCCCTTCCTTTTTATTTGCTTGCTGACAGAGGTCCTTGGACACCCTCTGAGGATTGCTGCCTCCTCTCCTTTGTTTTTTCTATATTTTCTACATTAGATGAGCCATTTTAGCTAATATTACACCATCCTTTGAAGGCATCACAATATTTGGAGCGCTGGAACAATTTCCTTTTCTCATACACATGACCGGGCGTCCCAACGTCGGTGATGTCACGGCCGTCACAGCTTCTATAATGTGAGTGGGAATCATCTCCCTGAACGCAGGGTCACGTGACTGGGTGTCATGTTGTAGATGACGCCCAGGTTGCTATAGTTACCTATGAACATCAGCAGGAAGTAATTCCCTTGACCTTGTAGTGGCCTGAGCCGATTGGACGGTGCCTGTGGGAGGTTTTATCACACAGGAAAACGAGACATGGGGCTCACTATATATATATAGATGTGATGTCTGGGACTCTATTGCCACTGAGGAAGTCCAGATTCGGACGATACACATGCGGGAGTTCCTTTGGACATCACTGCAGCCACCTTTTCTATTTGATGTTATCTTATGATGTCATATACACCTGCACTAGGGTTGTAGTGCTTTTTATGTGAGTACCTGACTTTCAATAAATGTGATTGTTTTAGCCACACAGTGTGTACTATATATTCATTTTTATATTATTATATCACATATTTATTATTATTATATCACATATTGTGAATATGATCACCAACTGAGAACTACTGAGTGTGGTCTCCTATTATCGTGTGACTGTCGGCCCATGCAAGTTCCCATCTATGTTCACTGAGAGTGGTAAATGCCTTCTTGACCCATCTGTTAGCTCAGGGGTTCATTTGCTGAGGTGAGCGGTTTGGCTAACTGGTGGTGGAATCACGGATTGCATTGCACTATATGAACTGTTATGAGCACCTAGACCACCGCAGAGGAGACCTTTTTTCTATCAACCTGCCTATTTCCACATTTAAAGGGGACTTTATTACATTTATACTATGAGTGACATTTGAGTCTTCTGGTTGTACATATAGCGCTGCACTGCTCATTTATTTTGTATACTTTAAGGTTTTATATGTTTGCCTTCAGTGTTCAGCTGCTTTTATTTTACAGTTAGGATTTAGTATTTGCGCTGAATGGCTTTTCATTTTCGTTGATACATATCCCCTGGGGCAGGACCCAGGTCCCCAAACACTTTTTATGGCAATACCAAGCATATAAGCCTTTAAAATTAACACTTTTGATTTCTCCCATAGACTTTTAAAGGGTGTTCCACGGCTTTCGAATTTGCCGCGAACACCCCAAATTGTTCGCTGTTCGGCGAACTGGCGAACAGCCGATGTTTGAGTCGAACATGAGTTCAACTCGAACTCGAAGCTCATCCCTAGTAGTGAGACTCACAGGTAAAAAAGCTCCTGACTGTTAGCGACTGATTCAAATGCTACCAAAAAAACTGTTAGTGTTTGCAGGGATCAGGCCTGACTCTACAAACGCTGCAGTTATATGTGTTGTGTTGTAAGTGACAGTGATCGATTGATACTGCACTTGGGTGGGCTGGGCGGAGGGGCTAAATGCAGGTGCTAGCAGGTATCTGGGCTGATCCCGCTAACACTGCAATTTTGGGAACCCTAAAATGCTGGGGACAGTAGTATAGATCTGATCAGATCAGATATTGATCCGTTCAGACACTATACTACTAAGGGAATCGTATGATGCATGCGTGGGTGTTAGCGCTACTGGCACTGATCTGACGCTGCCTGGGGCGATACAGACCCTATCTGACGCTAAAACCTAACTTTGATCACCCGCCGGGTGATCAGGAGGTTAAACCTTTATTGGGTAAAATATGGCGGGTTCCCTGACGCTATAAAGAAAAAACTGTGTCACCCGTGACACTTATATTGTGATCACAGGTGACAGGGGGTAATCAAGGGGTTAAACCTTTATTGGGGGGTTAGGGGGGTCCCTAAACCTATCTGAGCCTAATACTAATTACCCTAACACTGTTTAGTGTCACTAATGACACTAGTACAGCGATAAAAAAAAAAATCTGATTGCTGTACTGGGTGACACAGTGACAGGTGGTGAAGGGGTGTGATCAGGGGGTGAATTGTGTGCCTACGTGACCTGGTGTCAGTGTAGTGTTGGTGCACTTACTTGTATGTCTTCTCTCCTCTCCGTCTGGAATGAAAAGACCGACACGAGGAGAGATGACATCACTTCCCCTGTCAGTGTTTACAGTTACACAGACAGGGGAAGGATCTCATTCATCAGGACCGATCGCCAGGTCCAGGCCAGATATCATTGGCCTGGACCTGGGGGTCGATCGGTTCCTGACCGAATCCAATTATCGTGGCCGGCGGGGGGCGCACGCACGGTGATTCGCCTGCCTGTGCCATTCTGCCGCAGTATAAGTGCAGCGGATGGTTGGCAAGTGGTTAAAGAGAAATTTAATGTATAACAGAATAATTGCAGATGCAACTGCCTGTTTCGAAAAGTGTTTCTGTAGGCAATAATAATAAAAATACAGATACAGATGACCTGGGTACAGTAGTGATCGAACAGTAACGATTATCAAAATCTTTACAGCCAGGTATCAATCCATTGCTCAAATGCATGAACTGTTAAACTATTGAACTTTCAGTCAAATATTCTTGTGTGAGCACAACTATGGTGTGTTTATAACCTTATTGGATCTTGACAAACAGCATCTGCTATTGCTAGCTCAATTTGAAGAAAAGAAAGAATAAGAAAGAAGGAGGGAAATAGAGAGTAATAGAGAAGAAGAATGGCATCAGATATGTTTCTATAAGTATAGTCATCCATGTGGATACACAGGAGACCACCAAAGGTGTCTGTGAGGTCACCAGTATATATGTTATCTATATATTCTGTGGTGTCAGGATGTCTTTATAGTCTTGGGAGTATCTGAAGGAGAGCCAGGGTTGTCAAGTCTTGTGGAACCTATCGATCCTGTCATTGGCTTGTGATAAAGTCTCCTCCATTTAAATAAATGTCCGAAACCTTACACAGCCAATTTGCAATGGAAGGAACCCAGTGAGAATTGCAATATAAAGGAATGAAGGACTTAGCTGCATTAAGCAGGTGTTTTGAAAGACAGTGCTTATATTTCTTAAATGAGAAATTGGTTATGTGCAATAAACAACATGTTCAGGGTGAGTTTGGTTTCCGTTATTTGTTTCATCAAGGATTTAACTTTGTACCAATAGGGCATGATCAGCGGACAATGCCACCATATAAGCGACAGCGTGCCTCTCTCTTTTTGACACCTCCAACAAGCCGCAGGAGTCTGCGGGTTCCAACCATGCAACTTGGCCGGTGTGTTGTACCAGTGTGTCATTGGCTTATATGCTGTTTCTTGCATTATCGTGCCGATGGAACGTTTGTAAATAAAGATACAGGCATACCTCCATTGTTTGGTGGTGATCTCCATTTGCAGTTCCTCCGATCATTTCCTCCTGTCTGTCCAAACCGGTGGGTTTTGAGTTTTGTAGCCATGCGTATGCAGTAGAGGTGGCTTTAACGAACTGAGTGCCCTTATGACATACTGACTCCAGTTCTGTAAGGGGTCTGTAGAAATTCTCTTTACCTGTCTTCCCCCCTAGGTAACTGCCTAGTTGTAAGTAGGCCCATAAGGGCATATGTGACAGGTTTGTCCCCTCCTTAAGTGAAGTCCATTCTTTTATTTTGCTGTTAATGAAACAGTCTCCTGGTAGAAGGGGGTCTGATTGTTGATTTGGCTGAAACGCCGGCTTACCTAGGGCAGGTGTAAAGTCGGGGGTTGTCTTTCACTGGTGTTAGGGGTGAGAATGTGACTACAGAGTTAACGGCCAACTTATGGAAAATTTCCAGGGTATTTCCCATTAGTGGGTGTCATCGTAGACTGAGAGGGTAGCTCCCCCATGGAATCCATGGGGAATATTTTAGTGGGCTCTAGCAAAAAATCTACCCATTTTGTTGCCTGATTCGTAGTAAAGTTTTTTGTTTAAAAACAGAAATCTCTTTGATCTGTAATCGAATATCTGTTGGAGGGCCTTCCTAGCTTCTAAGAGCTCTAGTGCTGTGAGAGCAGTAAGGGATTGTTTGTGGAGTGTTTCCAGTTGTTTAATACGTTCAAACAGGACCTTAATGTTTTCCCTTTCCTTTTTACGGTGTGAGCCCATTCTGATAACATCTCCTCTTATTGTACATTTGTGAGCCTCCCATATCATGAGTGGGTCTGCATCAGTGGGGTTGTTGTGTTGGAAGAATTATGTCAGTGATGCGGTGAGTTTCGGGAGGAGGACTGGGTCGGTTAGCAATGAGGCATTGAGCCTCCAGGACTGGGGTTTCGAGGCAGATGTGGCTAGATCAAGGGTTAGTGAGATTGGAAAATGGTCTGAAAAGATTGGATTCCTATATGTGCCGCAGTGACCGACGGTAGGTCCCGTTGTGAGATGAATATGTAGTCCAGGCGGGCATGTCTGTTATGAGGGTAAGAATAGTATGTGAAGTCTCGCCCCTCGGGGTTGACAAATCGCTGTTTCGATTAATTGTAAAGATTGTAGCAGGGTCTTAAGTTTTTTTGAGGATTTTATATGTAATGCCAGTCTTCCTGTTGGATGTGTCAGTTAATGGGTTTAGAGGAACATTAAAATCCACCGCCTAGAATTAGGCATCCAGCCACGAACTCCTGGAGTTCCTTCACTGGCAAAAAGACACATGTGATCTGTTAAGGATGTATACGTTAGCCAACGTAATAGGTGTGTTGCTGTATGTCCCCTTCAAGAATACAAATCTACAGCCCGGATTTATTAATTTTTTTTACTTTGAGGATGAAGGGTGCTTAGTTTGTTATTCAGGTCAGTTATGGCCACTGAAAACATGGATTTAATGTCAGCAGCAAACACTAACATCAGCGTAGGTGAGTGGGTGATCTGAGCGGGATGTCCCCCTACCTGAGTCCTCAGGAGCCGATTAGGAGTCTTCACTATAGTCCTCCTCGTGGTGGATTAGCGGCATCTTGGAGCTCCCCAAACAAGTCCTTGATGTTTCTGGCTGGATGAGCAGCAGATCCTGATCTCGGCCGAGAGTGCGGGGTGGTATAGAGCCGTTTGCCCGACATCTGAGAGTGTGAGGTCGGGTATTGGGCAAGGAAAGGCTGTGTGTGTGCCGGAGCTCTCTCAATGTGCGAACATTCCCGTTGCGTGCCAAGCCACGCCCTATAATCCTGTTTTCTAAATACTATTGTTATAAGTCATAACTTTATAAGACTTCTGTATTTCATTACCTGATTCAATAAAAGTTTGTAAACAAAAGAAATAGACTTCAAACAGAGGTAGCGAGTCAGTCAACAGTAAGTGGCTTCAAACATGCTTGAGGCAAACATAGATGTAAAGATGAAAAAAAACAAATATAAATGTATAAATTAAAAAAAAATGTCAGACTCGATGGACCACGTGGTCTTTTTTTCTGCCATCACTTTTCTGTGTTTCTATTGCTTTAGTGGGCTTTCAGTTATTTATATATACCCTGCTAGTGAATTCATTCATTTAATAATTGTGTAATGCTATATAATGTAGTTGCACTCAGTTTAAATTGAGCTTAGCATGCTAGCTGAAGTCAAAAAGGTATACAGTGGGGCAAAAAAGTATTTAGTCAGCCACCAATTGTGCAAGTTCTCCCACTTAAAAAGATAAGAGAGGCCTGTAATTGTCATCATAGCTATACCTCAACTATGAGAGACAAAATGTGGAAACAAATCCAGACAATCACATTGTCTGATTTTTGAAAGAATTTATTTGCAAATTATGGTGGAAAATAAGTATTTGGTCACCTACAAACAAGCAAGATTTCTGGCTCTCACAGACCTGTATCTTCTTTTTTTAAGAGGCTCCTCTGTCCTCCACTCATTACCTGTATTAATGGCACCTGTTTGAACTTGTTATCAGTATAAAAGACACCTGTCCACAACCTCAAACAGTCACACTCCAAACTCCACTATGGTGAAGACCAAAGAGCTGTCGAAGGACACCAGAAACATAATTGTAGACCTGCACCAAGCTGGGAAGACTGAATCTGCAATAGGCAAGTAGCTTGGTGTGAAGAAATCAACTGTGGGAGCAATAATTAGAAAATGGAAGACATACAAGACCACTGATAATCTCCCTCGATCTGGGGCTCCACGCAAGATCTCACCCCGTGGGGTCAAAATGATCACAAGTACGGTGAGCAAAAATTCCAGAACCAAACGGGGGGAGCTAGTAAATGACCTGCAGAGAGCTGGGACCAACGTAACAAAGGCTACCATCAGTAACACACTATGCCGCCAGGGACTCAAATCCTGCAGTGCCAGACGTGTCCCCCTGCTTAAGCCAGTACATGTCCAGGCCCGTCTGAGGTTTGCTAGAGAGTATTTGGATGATCCAGAAGAGGATTGGGAGAATGTCATATGGTCAGATGAAACCAAAGTAGAACTGTTTAGTAGAAACCCAACTCGTCGTGTTTGGAGGAGAGAGAATGCTGAGTTGCAACCAAAGAACACCATACCTACTGTGAAGCATGGGGGTGGCAACATCATGCTTTGGGGCTGTTTCTCTGCAAAGGGAACAGGACGACTGATCCGTGTACATGAAAGAATGAATGGGGCCATGTATCGTGGGATTTTGAGTGCAAACCTTCTCCCATCAGCAAAGGCATTGAAGATGAAATGTGGCTGGGTCTTTCAGCATGATAATGATCCCAAACACACTGCCCGGGCAACAAAGGAGTGGCTTCGTAAGAAGCATTTCAAGGTCCTGGAGTGGCCTAGCCAGTCTCCAGATCTCAACCCTATAGAAAACCTTTGGAGAGAGTTGAAAGTCCGTGTTGCCCGGCGACAGCCCCAAAACATCACTGCTCTAGAGGATATCTGCATGAAGGAATGGGCCAACATACCAGCAACAGTGTGTGACAACCTTGTGAAGACTTACAGAAAACGTTTGACCTCTGTCATTGCCAACAAAGGATATATAACAAAGTATTGAGATGAACTTTTGATATTGACAAAATACTTATTTTCCACCATAATTTGCAAATAAATTCATTCAAAAATCAAATGTGATTGTCTGGATTTGTTTCCACATTTTGTCTCTCATAGTTGATGTATAGCTATGATGACAATTACAGGCCTCTCTTATCTTTTTAAGTGGGAGAACTTGCACAATTGGTGGCTGACTAAATACTTTTTTGCCCCACTGTATCTCATCTGTTGCACTTCTGTAATAGAGGCAAATCAGACATACAGTATATTTTCAGAAAATATGGCAATATGTAATTAAGGCAATAAACAGAAACATGGTTATATCTAAAATAAAGACATGAATCAAATAAGAGAATGATATATTCCATTAAAAATCTTTATTATCTCTATTAGTGTTAAATAATTTAGCACTTCTGTAAAAGTGGATTGTACTTGAAGGCCAATGTTGTTAACCATCGTTTACCAAATTAACAACATTTTATGTAAATTGCTAGACAAAAATTTGTAAAGGGCCGTACGCACAATCGGACCTTGTACAAACTTTCCCGTGGATTTTTGTACAAAGGGCGTTGTCCCTGAACTTGTATTGCATACAGACGGTCGGACCTTTAGGCAACAAACACGAACGTAGTGACGTTACAACGTACTGACGACACTTCAAAAGAAAACGTTCTATTCTCCGGCGTCACTCTCCGGGCTCCTTCTGCTAATTTTTAATTAGTAGACGTTTGGTCAGTGCAGATTCGCGGTTTCCAGTTCCGTGCGTTACTTAGCGTTTCCGACCGTTTGTGGGCAACCAGCCATGTTGCACAATCCTAGGAGAGAGCGTGCTGTTTATGGGCTTGGAGTTCTTGCTGTGACTGCAGCCCGGTCCAGGAATAATCGGAGTAGTAGTATGAGGAGTATTTGGACCAAAACTTGGCTACTTAATCGTGACCAATTTAGCCATATGCCCTTGCTGCGTGAGCTGCAGGAGAATAATCCTAATGATTATCGGAATTATCTCCGGATGACAGACTCCTGCTTTCAGCAACTATTGTCCTTGCTGTCCCCCTATATCATGAAGCAGTACACCTGCATGAGGGCTGCTATTCCAGCAGAGCAAAGGCTCATAGCCACCTTACGCTATTTGGCGACAGGGAGGAGTCTCCAGGATATTAAGTTTACCACTGGTATCTCTCCCCAGGCTCTGGGAGTGATTATTACTGAGACATGTGCTTTTATCCAAGTCCTGCAGAAGGACTATATTCGTGTAAGTGTTTTGCTTTAATATCACCTTCATGTTTTATAATGTATTTTCAAAATGTTGTATTCCATCCTTCCCATTTTTGTAATATTCTGTAAATGAATGTCCTCTTTGTCCTCATGTATGCTGTAACGTTTTTGGTGGCCTACATGCATATTTTTCTTCACTAACCTCCCCAGCATGCTACCCTGGGCTCATACACACCTAGCCTAGTAACTTAACACTGTATTTTTTACGCTTCATTTTTATGTTTACACCAAA
Organism: Lithobates septentrionalis; assembly: GCA_037952835.1. Lineage (NCBI taxonomy): Eukaryota > Metazoa > Chordata > Amphibia > Anura > Ranidae > Lithobates > Lithobates septentrionalis. The sequence continues at coordinate 1,342,750 of JBBDGP010000707.1, forward strand.
CACCCCCTAAAATGTGTCCCAATCTTATTCCTGTCCTTTAAATTAATGCAGAGTGCAAGAGTCCCTTTTTGGTGGTGCAAACACTTATTCCCCCCCCTAAAAAAATAAAATAAAACAGAGTCAACTGATAGAACTACTCTATCTGCTGATTTTGATAAACGCATACCCAGTATATCTTATTTTTTGAGTTAAGATTGCTGCCTAAATGTTCGAAAGCATGTAGTGCAAGGGCCTGCCTGATTACCTTCAAAAGGTCCAAATTATACATTTGTTAGGATCTATTTAGCATTATGAGGGGCTCCCACCATCCCTGTGCTGTTTTCATTATGAGGGGCTCCCACCATCCCTGTGCTGTTTTCATTATGAGTAGCTCCCACCATCCCTGTGTTGTTTTCATTATGAGGGGCTCCCACCATCCCTGTGCTGTTGTTATTATGAGGGGCTCCCACCATCCCTGTGCTGTGCTGACTTCCTGGGTTTTTAACTTTATCATAACGAATATTGTTATTATTTTGTCCGATGTATCTCAAAATGTGTATAGATTTGGACAATGTGCATTCTTATTTGTGTATTATGCCACTTCTTACCTGTCCACTGGCCTGACAATCTTCTAAAGATGGATGGTCAGGCAAAATTACACTTCATTTTTAATGCATTTAGCTCTCCTGGAAGTGTAGAGGTTTACTTGTCAAAAACAGCTACCCATTCAATCCCCCCTTAATATTTTTAGAATGTGCCACCAGAGGGGGTGAGGGAGCATATAATTATTACTTATCCTTTTTTGTAAACACACATTTAAATGTTATAATATTATGTTGCCCCACAATGTTTATGTCAAATATGGTTGCAATTTTATGTGCTCAAGTCCTAATTTTTTTTATTTGTTTGACTCCACAGTTTCCTTCAAACACCCAGCAATGGAAGGATGTGGCGGCCCAGTTTTACAATTTATGGGATTTCCCCAACTGTGGAGGTGCCATTGATGGCAAACATGTGAGGATAGTCCCACCGCCAAACTCGGGCTCATATTATTTTAATTATAAAGGTTTTTGCAGCATAGTTTTACTTGCTGTGGTGTCAGCCAAATATGAGTTTCTTTATGTTGATGTTGGGATGAATGGACGCCACTCTGATGGAGGTGTGATGATGCACACAGAATTTTATGACCATCTACAAAAAGGGACCTTACATTTGCCAAATGCTCAGGACAATATTGAGGGACTAAATTTTGTCTTTGTGGCAGATGAGGCCTTTTCTTTGGGGGAACATATTCTAAAACCGTTTCCAATGAGGAACCTCACCCCCGAACAAAGAATCTTCAATTATCGCCTCTCCCGTGCCCGAAGGGTCGTGGAGAATGCATTTGGCATTCTTTCAAGTAGGTTTAGGCTCTTTTTAACTGCTATTAACTTGGCAGAATATAAAATGAATCATGTCGTTTTATGCTGCTGCATCCTCCACAATTTTTTAAGGAGGAATGCTTCCAGCTACATTGCCTCAGGGCAAAGTGATGAGCCTTTTTCCCGACCAGCTGAAGAGGCTGTAATGCCAGCTCTGGAAAGTGCACGTGCTGGTTTGGGCTCCCAGAATGCCCGTCTTGTCCGTGAACAATATATGGACTACTTTGTCGGTAGAGGGGCAGTGCCTTGGCAGCAAAATTTACTTGCTGATTAATTATTTGACTTAGTAATAAAATATTTCCTTTGAACTACTGTTGTGTGTGATTACTAGCTTTGCAAATAGCCTTGATCTTTATAATTTTTGCCACTAGTGCAAACCAACCTGATGTGCAACATGAGGTGACAATCTCGCTTTGAGCTAACTATTATATTGTGCTGTGTCTCGGCTACACACATTTTAGAGTACACTGTCAATGTAACTACACCAAATTAACAAATATACTGGTATAGAGCATTGAAATAAGAAACCACACATTGTTTTGGTAAAAAAAAATGTTTTATCTGTGCACATTCATGTGCGTTTTTTTTTTTTTTTTAAATTTTTTAACAAACAGCCATGTTCTAAAACAGAACTTGCATAACTGGAACTTACAAAGTTCAACTTTGACAAAATTCCGCAAATATCACACTTTTTTTTTTTTAAAGCAAATATATCTAATTTTTTTAAAATCAAATATATATATATATATATATATATATATATATATATATATATATATATATATATATATATATATATATATATATATATATATATATATATATATATAATAATTTTTTTTTGTTTTGTTGTTTTTTTTTTTTTAAGAAAATATATAGATGTTTTTTTTTTTTATATATATATATATATATATATATATATATATATATATATATATATATATATATATATATATATATATATATATATATATATATATATATATATTTAATAAATTATATAATTTTTTTTTTAATATTTTAAAAATAACTATATTTACAAAAATAACACACCAACTAGGGAACTGACAAAGTTTAACTTCAAAAATTTTGCATGTGGACATCATCATGCAGCAGCAAATGAAGAACATGATAAATGTTTGGTGACGTAAAAAGGGTTTATATTCTACCCAAAACATCTATCATGTTCTTCATTTGCTGCTGCATTCTGTCCAGGCGATTCCTCATGGCATCTATTTCAGCGTTCCAGCCCATGATCTCCCCAATTAGCCTTTGGGCGCTGTCTGACGTGAAACGGTCTGATTCTTCTTCCACAACCAGAACATCACCTAAAAATGTGTTAAACATGTATTTAGAAATATGCAGGCATACATAGATTACCTGAAGCTGGGGGGTCAGACACTCACCTGGTGAGGTACACTCTCCCACTTCCTCCACCTCTCTTTCTTCCACATCCTCTGTGACGTTTGGTCTTGTTTCACATAGAGGTAGCGGGTCCTGGCAGGGTTGGGTGTCCTGGCAGGGTTGGGTGTCCCGGCGAGGTTGGGTGTCCCGGCGAGGTTGGGTGTCCCGGCGAGGTTGGGTGTCCCGGTGAGTTTGGGGGTCCTGGTGACCCTGTTGTCTGCGTCTTTTATCCCCTATGAGAAAGAAACAAAAGGTATACTTAGCACACACATATTTGTGGCCACAAATAGGAATATAAAACATTGCTTTCAAGTGGTGTACAATTGTCTGTTTAGGAAGAGAACGAAGTTGAAGACATGATTAAAATTCCCTTTTACCCAAAATGCAATACTTACCTTATTTGGCCAAGTTTCTCTGGTGTCCCACACTAGTGCTCCTGAGTCCAGATGTGTAAACAGCTGCTGAGTGTCCTCTCCTTACATTCCACTGAATCTATTTAGCAATTAATTCAAATTTCAAAGACATCTAGACAACAATGTCTTAAACTTCGTTCAATCAGACAAATTATCATGTCCAAATCAGTAATAAGCCTATATCTGCTAAAATCATCGTATTTATTTGCAAACGACCCTTTTTGTCCCTGCGAACGTTATTTCATAGCTACGAACATTATTTCCCACCTACGATCATTAAGTACAACAGTAAAAGAAGAACACATGGAGCAGCATGCAAGTGAATGATCACAAATAGGACACACGACAAGTACTTACTTTTTCGAAGTACCTTCTTAATTTTTAGATACTGATCCGGCTCCCTGTTTTTGAGGTCGGACCAGCGCTTCCTCAGTTGGTCCTTCTTTCGCCTTACATTAAACTTGCGCTCCAGCGTCCTCACGACATGAGACAGGATTTGGTTTTTCACTAAATTGGGATGGGCGTATGGACCATGTTTCCCATCATAATCCTCCCTAATTTAACCACTTCAGCCCCGGAAGGATTTACCCCCTTTCTGACCAGAGCACTTTTTACAATTCGGCACTGCGTCGCTTTAACTGCTAATTGCGCGGTCATGCAATGCTCTACCCAAACGAAATTTGCGTCCTTTTCTTCCCACAAATAGAGCTTTCTTTTGATGGTATTTGATCACCTCTGCCGTTTTTATTTTTTGCGCTATAAACGGAAAAAGACTGAAAATTTTGAAAAAAAATGATATTTTCTACTTTTTGTTATAAAAAAAATCCAATAAACTAAATTTTAGTCATACATTTAGGCCAAAATGTATTCGGCCACATGTCTTTGGTAAAAAAAAATGTCAATAAGCGTATATTTATTGGTTTGCGCAAAAGTTATAGCGTCTACAAACTAGGGTACATTTTCTGGAATTTACACAGCTTTTAGTTTATGACTGCCTATGTCATTTCTTGAGGTGCTAAAATGGCAGGGCAGTACAAAACCCCCCCAAATGACCCCATTTTGGAAAGTAGACACCCCAAGGAAATTGCTGAGAGGCATGTTGAACCCATTGAATATTTTTTTTTTTTGTCCCAAGTGATTGAATAATGACAAAAAAAAAAAAAATTTACAAAAAGTTGTCACTAAATGATATATTGCTCACACAGGCCATGGGCATATGTGGAATTGCACCCCAAAATACATTTAGCTGCTTCTCCTGAGTACGGGGATACCACATGTGTGGCACTTTTTGGGAGCCTAGCCGCGTACGGGGCCCCGAAAACCCAGCACCACCTTCAGGATTTCTAAGGGCATACATTTTTGATTTTACTCCTCACTACCTATCACAGTTTTGAAGGCCATAAAATGCCAAGATGGCACAACCCCCCCCAAATGACCCCATTTTGGAAAGTAGACACCCCAAGCTATTTGCTGAGAGGCATGGTGAGTATTTTGCAGCTCTCATTTGTTTTTGAAAATGAAGAAAGACCAGAAAATTTTTTTTTTTTCTTTTTTCAATTTTCAAAACTTTGTGACAAAAAGTGAGGTCTGCAAAATACTCACTATACCTCTCAGCAAATAGCTTGGGGTGTCTACTTTCCAAAATGGGGTAATTTGGGGGGGGGGTTTGTGCCACCTGGGCATTCCATGGCCTCCGAAACTGTGATAGGCAGTGAAGAGTGAAATCAAAAATTTACGGCCTTAGAAAGCCTGAAGGCGGTGCTTGGTTTTCGGGGTCCCGTGCGCGGCTAGGCTCCCAAAAAGTCCCACACATGTGGTATCCCCGTACTCAGGAGAAGCAACAGAATTTATTTTGGGGTGTAATTTCACATATTCCCATGGCATGTTTGAGCAATATAACATTTAGTGACAACTTTGTGCAAAAAAAAAACAAAAAAAAAAACATATGTCTCTTTCCCGCTACTTGTGTCACAATATAAAATATTCCATGGACTCGACATGCCTCTCAGCAAATAGCTTGGGGTGTCTACTTTCCAAAATGGGGTCATTTGGGGGGGGTTTGAACTGTCCTGGCATTTTATGCACAACATTTAGAAGCTTATGTCACACATCACCCACTCTTCTAACCACTTGAAGACAAAGCACTTTCTGACACTTTTTGATTACATGAAAAAATTATTTTTTTTTGCAAGAAAATTACTTTTAACCCCCAAACATTATATATTATTTTAAAGCAAATGCCCTACAGATTAAAATGGTGGGTGTTTCATTTTTTTTTTTTCACACAGTATTTGCGCAGCGATTTTCAAACGCATTTTTTGGGGAAAAAACACACTTTTTTAAATTTTAATGCACTAAAACACACTATATTGCCCAAATGTTTGATGAAATAAAAAAGATGATCTTAGGCCGAGTACATGGATACCAAACATGACATGCTTTAAAATTGCGCACAAACGTGCAGTGGCAACAAAATTAATACATTTTTAAAAGCCTTTAAAAGCCTTTACAGGTTACCACTTTAGATTTACAGAGGAGGTCTACTGCTAAAATTACTGCCCTCGATCTGACCTTCGCGGTGATACCTCACATGCATGGTGCAATTGCTGTTTACATTTGACGCCAGACCGCCGCTTGCGTTCGCCTTAGCGCGAGAGCAGGGGGGACAGGGGTGCTTTTTATTTATTTTTTTTTTTTCTTTATTATTTTTTTGCTTTTTTATCTTATTTTTAAACTGTTCCTTTCATTTTTTTTTTTTTTAAATCATTTTTATTGTTATCTCAGGGAATGTAAATATCCCCTATGATAGCAATAGGTAGTGACAAGTACTCTTTTTTGAAAAAATTGGGGTCTATTAGACCCTAGATCTCTCCTCTGCCCTCAAAGCATCTGACCACACCAAGATCGGTGTGATAAAATGCTTCCCCAATTTCCCAATGGCGCTATTTACATCCGGCGAAATCTAAGTCATAAAATGCTCGTAGCTTCCGGTTTCTTAGGCCATAGAGATGTTTGGAGCCACTCTGGTCTCTGATCAGCTCTATGGTCAGCTGGCTGAATCACCGGCTGCATTCTCAGGTTCCCTGTTGAGACAGGAGAGCCAGAGAAAAACACGGAAGACGGTGGGGGGGGGCATTCCCTCCCACTGCTTGTAAAAGCAGTCTAGAGGCTAATTAGCCGCTAGGATTGCTTTTACATGAAAGCTGACCGCTGGCTAAAAAGAATGATACCAAGATGATACCTAAACCTGCAGGCATCATTCTGGTATAACCACTCAAAGTCGTGAATGGCGTACCTGAAGACAAAAAAATGGTTAACAATAAAGCACAGTAAACGGTAAAGTATAAAAAATTGCATACCTGAAAAGCAAACATGATAAAACATAATAACAATAAAACATTGCAGAATAGAATACAGTAAAAAAAGAGCAGAACAATAGAGAGAGAATAGAGAGAGAGAACAATAAAACGACAACTATTTTTTTTTATTTTTGTTTGTGGTTTTTTTTTTTTTTTTTTACACTTTTTTTTTGTAACTGTAACTTTTATAACTGTAACCGGTTCCAGGTTCGGGTCTCTCAAAATGCGATGGCATCTTGGGAGACCCTGTGAAAGTGTGCCTAGTCTGTGCAATGCTGGACCCTACGCTAATACTCAACTAGTGAATGGTAGCGTTCAAAACATTCACCAATGCAAAGACCAGGATTGTCAGGACAGGAGGGACAATAATAGTGAGTGTCACGCCTATATCCGCGCTTGCTGCAGACACAACATCTTTTTTGGGGGGGTTCGTTGGGTAGGGGTACTTGGGAGGATATATAAATGCCTCTCATGCAGCCGACTGCATTTGGTTGGGGATGTGAATGGGGGAAGTACGGGCGCTGCAGAAGCGGTGGGTTCCCAATTAGGATTGGCGAATGCAGCAGGAAGGGCACTATGGGCACGACGGGCCTGTGTTTGTCTTTTTGGTGGCAGCGGGACACTACTTGTGCTTGCCACCTCACCAGCTTGAACTGCACTTATGGGACTCGCCACGTCACCAAGTGTTACTGCAGTGCTGGTTTGACTACGACCGGGGTGTACTAGGCCGCTGGTGCTTGCCAGTTCACCAAAACGCTACAAAAAAAGTGACAGTGATCGATCGATACTGCACTTGGGTGGGCTGGACTGGGCTGGGCCGGGCGGAGGGGCAAAACGCAGGTGCTAGCAGGTATCTGGGCTGATCCCGCTAACACTGCGTTTTTGGGAACCCTAAACTGCTGGGGACGCTAGTATAGATCTGATCGGATCAGATATTGATGCGTTCAGATACTATACCACTAAGGGAGGTGTACGGTGCGTGTACGGTGTGTGCGTGGGTGTTCGCGGTACTGGCGCTAATCTGACGCTGCCTAGGGCGACGCATATCACCGCCGGGCGATCAGGGGGCTAAACCTTTTTTCGGTAATAAACGGCGGGTGCCCTGACACTATAAAAAATAAACGAACTAACCAGCGTCACCCGTAACGGTTATACGGTGATCAGTGGTGAAAGGGTTAACTAGGGGGCCATCAAGGGGTTAAAACATTTATTAGATAGTATATGGGGGTCCCTGTCGCTATAAAACACTGACGGCGAACCTAAATATTTACGTCCCTAACTAGCGTCACCAGCGACACTAATACAGCGATCAGAACAATGATCGCTTAGCGACACTGGCGACAGGGGGTGATCAAGGGGTTAAAACTTTATTAGGGGGGGTAAGGGGGGTACCCTAGACCTACAGGGGGCTAAACCTTTATTTGGTAATAAACGGCGGGTGCCCTGACACTATAAAAAATAAACGAACTAACCAGCGTCACCCGTAACGGTTATATGGTGATCAGTGGTGAAAGGGTTAACTAGGGGGCAATCAAGGGGTTAAAACATTTATTAGGTAGTATATGGGGGTCCCTGTCACTATAAAACGCTGACGGCGAACCTAAATATTTACGTCCCTAACTAGCGTCACCAGCGACACTAATACAGCAATCAGAAAAATGATCGCTTAGTGACACTGGTGAGGGGGGGTGATCAAGGGGTTAAAACTTTATTAGGGGGGTAAGGGGGGTACCCTAGACCTACAGGGGGGTAACACTCACTACCCTAACACTGCTAACTGTCACAAACTGACACTATGCAGTAATCAGGAAAAAAAAAAAAACCTGCTTGGTGTCAGTTTGTGACAGGGGGGGGTGATTGGGGGGGATCGGGGGGCGATCGGGGGGGGATCGGGGGTGTAATGTATGCCTGGCATGTTCTACTGTGTGTGTGTGTTGGTGCACTTACATGTCATCTCCCCTCGGCGCTGGAACGGAAACTCCCGAGCCGAGGAGAGATGACATCACATCCTCTGCCTCTGTGTACTATACAGAGGCAGGGGATGTTTCTCATTGGCTGGGAGCGATCGCGAGGGGGGGGGGCCACGATCGGATGGCCTCCCCCTCGTCTCTCATCGCTTCCAACCAAATGCCGACCGCAGCTGGCACCGGGGGGGTCCGATCGGACCCCCCACCCGCGGGAAGGCAATCACGTTTCAGGTACGTGATTTTGCCTGCCCGTGCCTCTCTGCTCACGTATATAGGCGTGAGGCGGTCGGCAAGTGGTTAAATGTCCACCATCTCCACCATTTTAGCAAAGGCCATGTTGGTGGCCTTACATCTCCTCCTCCTCCTGGATTGTGCGATTTGTGCCTCTGGCCTTTCCTCCCCACTGGATGATGACACATCACACATCTGTGTCTCTGTCATGTTGCTCCTCACTGCGCTCCGAAGAGAGAAGGGGCGGGGAATATTATACAAAAAGAACGTCAGGGGCGGACGATGCCAGCGGAGTTTCACGCATGCGCCGTCTATGTCAAGTTAACACGCGGTACGAACGAATGCGTCATGATGTTCGGATAGCGGAGTTTTCATGTATAGGTAGTGTATATAAATTGAATGAGCGTATGATGTAATGTTACGTTCTGTTTTGGCGCGAGACGAACGTTACGAGAGTACCCGTGAGAATAAGGTATGTTTAAAAATTCTGTCGCTACCGTTAGTACTTTTAATTGTCAGTTTTTTGCTTTGGAAATGTAATTTTGCTCTTGAACTGGTTTTACATACGGGAAACATGCACAACTTTACAGGCATACTATAGACATCCACACCCCCACCCAGTTATGAAATGTAAAGGAATATTTCACTTTTATTGTTTAACTTTTAAACATTCTTAAAGTCCATGGACCCAGGTTCCCAAACTTTTTATGGCAATTAGGGATGAGCTTAGAGTTTGAGTCGAACATCGGCTGTTCGCCAGTTCGCCGAACAGCAAACATTTTTGGTTATTCGTGGCAAATTTTAAAGCCGCGGAACACACTTTAAAAGTCTATGTGAGAAATCAAAAGTGCTTATTTTTAAAGGCTTATATGCATGGTTTTGTCACAAAAAGTGTTTGTGGACCTGGGTCCTGCCCCAGGGGACATGTACATGCCAAACAAACTGTGAAAAATGCCCGTTTTTTCCAGAGCAGTGATTTTTATAATGCTTAAAGTGAAACAATAAAAGCGTAATATTCCTTATAATTTCGTACCTGGGTGGTGTCTATAGTATCCCTCTAAAGGGGTGCATGTTTCCCGTGTTTAGAACAGTCTGACAGCAAAATGACATTTCAAAGGCAAACAAGTCATTCAAAAGAACTTGCGGACATTAATGAATTGTCGGTCCAACAAAACACATAAAAGTTCATTGCTAAAAACTGTATGTGATTTCCCTACAGGGGAACCCCAAACCAAAAAAAAATGGCGTAGGGTCCCCCCAAAAATCCATACCTGACCCTTATCCAAGCACGCAACCTGCCAGGCCGCAGGAAAAGAGGGGGTGACGAGAGAGCGGACCCCCCCTCCTAAACTGTACCAGGCCACATGCCCTCAACATTGGGAGGGTGATTTGGGGTAGCCCCCAAAGCACCTTGTCCCCATGTTGATGAGGACAAGGGCCTCATCCCCACAACCCTTGGCCGGTGGTTGTGGGGGTCTGCGGGCGGGTGGGCTTGTCTGAATCTGGAAGCCCCCTTTAACAAGGGGACCCCCAGACCCCGCCCCCCCTGTGTGAAATGGTAATGGTGTACAAAAGTAACCCTACCATTTCACCAAAAAAGTGTCACAAATGTTAAAAATGACAAGAGATAGTTTTGGACAATTCCTTTATTTTAAGTCTTCTTCTTTCCAACTTCTTCGGGTCTTCGTTCTTCTTTCTTCCTTTGGTTTCTCCTTCCTCTGGTTCTTGCTTTGATCCTCTACTTCTTGCTCTGGCGTTCTCGTCTGGCATCTTCCTCCGTGGCGTCTTCTTCCCTTCTTCTTCTTCTTCTCGGGCTGCTCCGCATACATGATGGGAGGCTCCCGCTGTGTGACGCTTCTGCGTGACGTTAGAGGGGGGCGGAGTCACCCGTTACGTAACGGTTGACCCCCTCTGACATCACCGGGAAGGCCACAGGGAATTCTCCATCAAGTCCCCATGCGTCAGAGGGGGGCGGGGTCACTGGGTGGTCCCGCCCTCCGTTATTTAAGAACCGTCAGAAGACGAGAAGCGTCACACAGCAGTAGCCTCCCATCATGTATGCAGAGCGGCCTGAGAAGAAGAAGAAGAAGAAGGGAAGAAGACGTCGCGGAGGAAGATGCCGGACGAGAACACCGGAGCAAGAAGCAGAGGATCGGAGCAAGAAGAAGGTGGAGGAAGAAAACAAAGGAACATAGAAGAAAGAAGATGTAAAAAAGAAGACTTTAACCACTTCCCGCCCACCCTATAGCGGATTGACGTCCGGGAAGTGGTTCCGTTATCCTGACTGGGAGTCATATGACGTCCAGCAGGATAACATGCCGCCGCGCGCCCGCGGGGGCGTGCATCTCGGCGATCGATGGAGCGGTGTGTCAGCCTGATCGGCGGAGGCTCTTTACCACGTGATCAGCCGTGTCCAATCACGGCTGATCACGCTGTCAATAGGAAGAGCCGTTGATCGGCTTTTCCTCACTCGCGTCTAACAGATGCGAGTAGAGGAGAGCCGATCGGCTACTCTCCTGACAGGGGGGGTTTGCGCTGATTGTTTATCAGCGCAGCCCCCCTCAGATCACCACACTGGAGCACCAGGGATCGCCACTAGGACCACCAGGGAAGGGGCAACATGTGGATGGCCAGGTATGTACCCCATGGCCATCCACATGTGCACAATGTGCCCAATCTGTGCCAATCAGTGCCCACAAATGGGCACTGATTGGCACCATTATGTTCCAGATCTGCCAAGCAATGCCCCCAATATGTTTTATCAGTGCCACCAATCAGTGTGTTCAATGCCACCTGTCATTGCCCATCTGTGCCCATCAGTGCCCATCAGTGCCACCTATCAGTGCCGCCTATCAGTGCCCATCATCAGTGCCCATCAGGGCCAATCAGTGCCACCTCATCGGTGCCCATCAGTGCCGCCGTATCAGTGCCTGTCAGTGCAGCCATATCAGTGCCCGTCATTGAAGAAGAAAACGTACCTTTTTACTAAAAATTTTCACAGAAACAAAGAAAAATTCTTTTTTTTTCATTAATAGCCGCGAGTAGTTTTAAATTACTTTTTTTCCTTTGAAATGTAATTTTGCTGTCACACTGTTCTAAACACGGGAAACATGCGCCCCTTTACAGGCATAATATAGACACCCCCCAGGTACGAAATTTAAAGGAATATTACACTTTTCTTGTTTCACTTTAAGCATTATTAAAATTACTGCTCCCCAAAAAAAAGCCAGTTTTTTAAAACTTTTTTTTGCATTGATACATGTCCCCTGGGGCAGGACCCGGGTCACCAAACATTTCTTATGACAATACCATGCATATAAGCCTTTAAAATTAGCACTTTTGATTATTCATATTCGAGTCCCATAGACTTTAACGGTGTTTGCGTGTTCAAAGAAATTTTTTGACTGTTCGTATGTTCTGGTGCGAACCAAACAGGGGGGTGTTTGGCCCATCCCTAATGGCAATTAGCTTGCATATTATCCATTTAAATTACCATTTTTCAATTCTCCCCTAGACTTTTATAGGGTGTTCCCCAGCTTTAGCATTTGCATAAAAAAACATAAACGGTTTGCTATTTGGCGAACGGGCGAACAGCCAATGTTCAAGTCAAACTCATGTTCGACCCGAACATACAGCCCATCCCTACTGCTTAAATAAAGGCCTATATTGTAACCAGATTATGAGCTATACGCCACCCATTATGGTTTGTCTTGTGTTCTGTTTTGCAGACATCTGATACTTGTCACCAAAATGATGAAGTCAGCTTTGAATTCACATGAATTTCTTAGCCAGTTTATTGAACAATACAGAGATCTCCCGTGTCTATGGCAAGTAAAAAATAAAGATTATTGCAATAAAGCCAAGAGGATGACAGCAATTGATAAACTGGTGGAATTTGCAAAGACTGTGTACCCCAGAGCAAACTGCAGTTTGATAAAGACCAAAATTGGGGGCCTCAGAAGTATGTACAACAGGGAACGAAAGAAGATCGACGATTCCAAAAAATCAGGAGCAGCAGCTGAAGATGTCTATGTTCCCAAGCTGTGGTATTTCAACAGCCTCCATTTTTGGCGGATCAAACTGTACCACGCAGATCTCTTTCTACACTACACTCTGCATCAGCTGAGGCCACAGATACTGAGCCTGATCCTACACAGGATGAAGAGGAGGAGGAGCTCAGCTTGACCCAGGTATAGCATGGTTTAAAAGCTTGCCTAAAAAAAATATAAATGATTTAATTAGATGGTAGTAATGCATAGTAATTTGTTGTCTTAAAAAAGTGAGTTCCATATTAATAGACAGTAGTGGCCAAAAAGGATTAGGACAAGAATGATAAATGCTGGGGTCAGAATGATAGTCTTTACTATTTGGACACATTCCAAATTAAAAAGTCATGACCTGAAAAGTGTTTGTGACTGATGTCCAAAAATTAAAATGATGTTGGTTTTACACACACAGGAACTTTGGAGCCAAGAAGAGCCTGGGCCCAGCAGCCAGACGACAACTGAGTGCAGGATCCCTCCCCTGCGTCCTCCCAAAAAAAGGGCCAGGAAGAGCCAACATCTGGATGAGGCCACAGCTGAGTTCTTAACTAGGGCTACTTCTGTGATCACCACAGCACCCGATAGTGCTGAAGGGTTTGGGTGTTTTACTGCTAATAAGCTCCGTGAGCTTGACGTAGATCAACGGGAGCTATGTGAGGGGCTAATCATCCAGCTCTTCAGCAAGGCCAAGAAACAAGAGCTAACCAGTAAATCTCATGTGTGTGATTTGGACCACACACCTCCACCTCCTCCACAACAAGCCTACCCACCTCAGCAAACCTACCCACCTCAGCAAACCTACCCACCTCAGCAAACCTACCCACCTCAGCAAACCTACCCACCTCAGCAAACCTACCCACCCCAGCAAGCCCACCCACCTCAGCAGCATGGTGGTCAGTGGCAAAATCAGCCCCAGGATCCACAATAAGGCCAGTGGTTTAGGGGCTACTAATTTAGCATGTTGTATTTTTTGATTTGAGTATGATTTAATAGACTATATTTTTTATTTTCTGTGTATCATTTGCTCTTTTTGTTTATAATTTATAATTTTTAATTGTGATGACAGAGAATATGTCTAATAATTTAGTAATTTTATTTGTTGTGAATGCACAATAAACAAAATGGCCAAAAAAAAGACAACATTTTTTTATTGATATCACTAGAACACAAATCCAAAGTAAAATATGTTTGTCTGTACTCTGTCAGTATCACTAGCAAAGCAGATTTATTATTAAGCCATTAAAAAGAAGAAGAGAATGGTGCACTGCATTTAGAAAGTTCATAATTTGACACGTCAAGAATGTGCTATCTCCATTACGAACGCTAGTTTTACAAGACCCACCGCTTCGTGCTGGTCCTTGCTTCCGAGCATGCGTCTGTACTTTGGACTAAAGTCCGATGGTTTTTGTGTACACACGATCGGACCTTGCTCCATCGGACTTTTGTTGCCAGAAAGTTTGTCCGTTCGCACAGCCAACAAAAGTCCGATGAAAACAGAAAAAGTTTGTCCGATGGAGCGTACACACGGTCGGATGTTGCTCCAAAATAGCTAATTTGTATGTTTGTTGTCAAAAAGTCAGATCATGTGTACGGCCCTTAGGACTTGCTGTGCTCTAGATAAATATCTATTCTGTTGATTCTCCCTGGTGCAGCCCTTTTCCTGCAAGCAAAATTCTAAGATCATTTCAGGCAAGTTGTAATTAATGCAAACAAACAGCCTTTGAACTTTTTATTTACTGCAAGTATACATTATAGACACTGAAGCGTGTGAAGTTTAAAGACTGATAATTCAATACGCACTAATGAAGATTCCATTCCTCCCAAACTGGAATTCAGCAATACAATCTTTTTTTTAAACATCTTATGAATTATTGGGAAACCCAAAGTAAACACACATAATTATGTAATTTGCTCTTCTTTAAACATGACACTTTTACTGCCTCCAACTTTAGGGAGCATGTCATATGTCACAAGATTATAAATAAGGGGCCCTGGTCTATAAAATGACAAGGATGAAATGGCTATTTCTATTGTTAGGGTCACTGTCCAGACCATCCTCTCTATTACACCCACAGCAGACACATACTTCAGAAAATAATACCTTTAAAGCTATTATTTCTGCTGCTATCAGATCATGCATAGATTTTCATAACAATGTACTCAGGTTTGGTTTTATTTAATAATTGGCTAACTTTATTGAAGTTCAGATGTTCTTTTTCGATAATGGCCATTTTCTAAGCTAAAAGTCAAGCTATTGACAAAGAGAGCATTGGGAGCCAGACATTGACCTAGGAGACATGCACAAAAGAAAATAGAATTTTAAAAAAGGATTGTTCACAGAAAAAAGGCAATTTTAGGTCTCATTTACATGGTGCTTATGAATTCTTACCCTGTGTGGGGAACATGTTTACCCAGAGGGGAATGCACAAGTGCCAAGTGCTTCATGCATCCCTGTGCAGGCAGTCCCAATTCTGTCAATTGGAACATAGCAGCTGC
This sequence comes from Lithobates septentrionalis, assembly GCA_037952835.1. Taxonomy (NCBI): domain Eukaryota; kingdom Metazoa; phylum Chordata; class Amphibia; order Anura; family Ranidae; genus Lithobates; species Lithobates septentrionalis. Next base: position 1,358,063 of record JBBDGP010000707.1, read on the forward strand.
ACAGACACAGCCACTGCGTTCGGGACCATGCACCCACACAGATGTCACATTGGGAGCAACAGCTGTGTCTGATGAAGGTGCACGCATGCTCTGAACACGCACTCCTCCCCACTCCTTCTCCAACCAGAAGTGACACATGTCACCGCCCCAGAGCCGTTCTGAGAGTCTGTAAGTGCTGGAGCCACCAGTGTCAGCCGGACTACCAGCTGGCTCTCCACCTGCGAGCTGACCACCTTCCCATAAGAGTGGATGAACCTCCTTAATATTCCAATGCGCTGATAAAGCTATGATCTTGTGAGTTCCCAATTGTCTACTTTGAAATAAATGTTTTCATATTGCTGCACTTAGATTCTGCACTGCTCTCCTTTGTGCGTTGTTTTTTCTGCAGGACCCCTTCTAGCTTGTTACGAGCCGGCAGCCATCCTCAGTCAGCACACCTGAGACCACCATTACATTCTTGTACTGCACATGAACTATCCTACATGGACTCCCTGTTTAAAGAGAGTATTACCAACCCTCTCTCTGACCAGCTGACAGACCGCACATGAGTTTGCAATTTTTCTAGCAGCTGTGTCTGTGCAGCTGCTGTGTCAAAATTGACAAGAATGGGGCTCCATGCATGGGGATACATGGAACACTTATACATCGCCAAGTGGGTGAACACGACCCTCACACAGATAATGGATTCATACGCCCCATGCAAATTATGTCTTAGAGGGTCTCAAATGGCAAGAAAATACATGCAATTTCTTTAAATAACATGCTTGGGGGATGACTTAAGTGTGTACATGTAAAAAAACATTATGGGGTTGATTTACTAAAGGCAAATTGACTGTGCACTTTGCAAAGTGCAGTTGCACTCTACAAGAACAGTTGCTCCAGAGCTTAGTAAATAAGCAGAAGCTCTGCTGACTTCCATCATCCAATCACGTGCAAGCAAACATACTGTTTTTTTTATTTTCCTTTGCATGTGATTGGGTATTCTTTGCAAAGTGAAGCTTTACCTCATTTACTAAGCTCTGGAGCAATTGCACCTGCAGAGTGCAACTGCACTTTGCAAGGTGCACAGCCTAGTTGCCTTTAGTAAATCATGTCAGCAACACCACATTCTGGAATCACATTTATTGCATGTCTGTTCATTTACTTTACTTTCACATAATTGCTTGGCTTACATGCAACAGCAGAAACCCAATATGATGAATTTACACCCTGAAAAAATTGTGTTTGAAAGTTTTTGCAAGAACAACAGATTTTTGGTGTAGCGGTCATAATTGAGCATTGGAAGCAGCAGAGGCAATACAGCAAAAACTATATTAAAAGGTATATACTATAAAGGCAAAACAAGTCACAGAAAATAGCTTGTTGAGATCTTCTATTTAGTAACACTAAGGGGGTCATTTACTAAGATGAATACACTGTGCTGGTTCAAACCTTAATTGGTGCGCTGGATAGATCCTTAATTCAGCGCATGAACCAGCGCACACACAGGAGTACCTACCTACACGCGAGAATGTTTCCAGTGCTATGGGATCGCGTTGGTTCTCAGCAAGGTACATCTCGCGCTCGCTGCAATAGGAAAAACACATCTTCCTATTAAAGCAGCGCGAGAAAAAAAAACGGCATGGGTTCCCCCTCCAGGTGCATGCCAGGCCCTTCGGTCTGGTATGGATTGTAAGGGGAACCCCCTACGCCCAGAAAAACGGTGTGGGGGTCCCACCAGAATCCATACCAGACCCTTATCCGAACACGCAGCCCGGCCAGTCAGGAAAGGGGGTGGGGACGAGCAAGGGCCTCTCCTGAACCGTACCAGGCTGCATGCCCTCAACATGGGGGATGGGTACTTTGGGTAAGGGGGGTGCGCTGTGGGGCCCCCCAAAGCACCTTGTCCCCATGTTAATGAGGACAAGGGCCTCTTCCCGACAACCCTGGCCGTTGGTTGTTGGGGTCTGCGGGCGGGGGGCTTATTAGAATCCAGGAGCCCCCTTTAATAAGGGGGCCCCCAGATCCCGGCCCCCCACCCTATGTGAATGAGTATGGGGTACATGGTACCCCTACCCATTCACCTGGGGGAGAAATGTGTCAAGAAAAAAACACACTACACAGGTTTTTAAAGTCATTTATTAGGCAGCTCCAGGGGTCTTCTTCCGACTTCGGGGGTCCTCTTCCGCACTCTCCGCATCTTCTCCCGGTGTCCGGTTCTTCTCTGTGCTGTCCGGCCTCTTCTCCCGGTGTCTGGTATCTTCTGCCAGCCTCCCCCGCTATCTTCTTCCATCTCTTTTGCTAGCGGGGGCCCGGTCTTCTGCCTCTGCCGCTGTCCGGTTCTTCTCTGGTATCTTCTGCCAGCCTCCCCCGCTATCTTCTTCCAGCTCTTTTGCTAGCGGGGGCCCAGTCTTCTGCCGCTGTCCGGATCTTCTGCCGCCGTACAGTTCTTCCCTGGTATCTTCTGTTGGCCTCCCCCACTATCTTCTTCCAGCTCTTTTTCTAGCGGGGGCCCAGTCTTCTGCCACTGTCCGGATCTTCTGCCGCTGTCCGGTTCTTCCCCAGTATCTTCTGCTGGCCTCCCCCGCTATCTTCTTCCAGCTCTTTTGCTAGCGGGGGCCCGGTCTTCTGCCTCTGCCGCTGTCTGGTTCTTCTCTGGTATCATCTGCCAGCCTCCCCCGCTATCTTCTTCCAGCTCTTTTGCTAGCGGGGGCCCGGTCTTCTGCCGCTGTCCGGATCTTCTGCCGCTGTCCAGTTCTTCCCTGGTATCTTCTGTCGGCCTCCCCCGCTATCTTCTTCCAGCTCTTTTTCTAGCGGGGGCCCGGTCTTCTGCCGATGTCTGGATCTTCTGCCGCTGTCCGGTTCTTCCCCGGTATCTTCTGCTGGCCTCCCCCGCTATCTTCTTCCAGCTCTTTTGCTAGCGGGGGCCCGGTCTTCTGCCTCTGTCCGGTTCTTCTCCGGTGTCTTCTGCCGGCCTCCCCCACTATCTTCTTCAAGCTCTTTTGCTAGCGGAGCCCGGTCTTCTGCCGCTGTCCGGTTCTTCTCCGGTATCTTCTGCCGGCTTCCCCCCGCTATCTTCTTCCAGCTCTTTTGCTAGTGGAGTCCCGGTCTTCTGCCGGTGTCCGGATCTTCTGCTGCTGTCCGGTTCTTCTCCAGTATCTTCTGCTGGCCTCCCCCGCTATCTTCTTCCAGATCTTTTGCTAGCAGGGGCCCGATCTTCTTCTTTTCCCCTCTTCTCTTCTTCTGATGTTGACATGACGCTCTCTCCCAATGTAATGCCGTCTGCGAGGTGTGCGGTGACTTATATAGGCATGGGGCATGGTCACTGTGTGATGTCACCGGGTGACCCCGCCTCTTATGACGGCATAGTCCCGGGGCATGATGCAATGATATGCTCTTGGAGGGGAACCTATGCCGTTTTTTATTTAAAATTTGGCGTGGAGTTCTCCCTCAAGATTCATATCACAGGGCCTGGTATTGGCGGGGATCCAAGTCGGATCCTCGTGCTTGTCGCTCATTGGGAAAGGAAAAAACATTTTTTCCTTTCCCGATGAGCGAGCCAGCTCGGCGCTGCTATCTGCAGCTGACACAGTGCAGTGGGATTACCTGCGGTTATGTGCGAATAGCTGTGCTAAATCGCTCCTGGACGCAGTCAATTCTATTTTTTCTATCCGCACCAAACCGCATGTAATCAAAACGCAGTGAGTGAATGAGGCCATAGGAAAGCATTGTGTGCATTTAGCTGTGGTAGAAAATGCAGCTAAAAAGCACAATTCTATCCGTTCGTGTGAAAGCATAAGGCCCCTTTCACACGGACGGACCTTTCAGGTCTGCCTCGGACCTGCGGACCTGAACGGACACTCCATAGACCTCTATGGAGGGTCGGATGTCAGTGGTGACATGTCCGCTGGCATCCGACCCACTCCAATCCGAAAAAGTGTAACGGAGGAAACACCTATTTTTCCATCCATTTGCGGATCGGATCGGGTGACGACGGACTCTACAGTCCGTCCTCATCCGATCCCCCATAGAGGTGAGCAGCACTCTGACAGGTCCGTCCCTGCACAGTGTGCAGAGACAGACCTGTCATCTGCCTGCTTAGTGGGAATCCCCAGAGCGATCCCCCGCTGAGCAGAGCAGGCTCCATACACGGACACGTCCGTGTGAAAGAACCCTAAGGCCAAAGCCCTTTGTACAAATATCCACCGGAAAGTTTGTACAAAGTCCCATTGTGTGTATGAGGCTTAAACACCAGAAATTCAACTTTTCATAACTTTAGAGGTCACCATACACTGGCCAATCAGTTAGATCTTCCATAAATTAGATCCAGTGCAAGAGCCTGTTTGGTTTTCTACAATTAGAAGTAATTCTTACAGTGCATCTTCCTATTACCGCTTTAGCCTAATGCTCTCTTTCCATTATTTCAACCCTAAAGTTGCGTGATTTACAATGTGCTTTTTCGGCTTGTTTTCCACTATTGCAACTTGTCATGCCACTAGGGACTGAAAAGTTGCATCACAAGTTCTACCCCATGATTTACAATGAACACCGTTCATATGTCTGCAACTTCAAGTCGCAGCAACTTCAAAGTAGTCCCTGCACTACTTTGGTCCCACTTTGATGCGACCTGAGGTCCATAGACCTCAAAAATACACAGGCATTGCTTCAAGTTTCGGCAAAAAGTTGCAGGAAACTCGTGGCGAAAAACACGCAACTTTGGGCTTGCAATAGTGAAACCGAGCTTAATGCCATGTCATGCGACTAGTTCAAAACATCGGAGAAAAAGTCGCACTGAAGTTGGAACAAAGTAGTGCAAGAACTTTTTTTGGAGTTGCACCAATTAGAACGGGGGAACATTGAAATACATGTGTTTTGACTTGTCCTGCAACTTCACATGTGTCAAGTCGCACAACAACTCGCAGTAGTGGAAAGAGAGCCTAAGGCCACTTGGGACTGAAAAGTTGCATCACAAGTTCTACCCCATGATTTACAATGGGTACCGTTCATATGTGTGCGACTTGCTTACGCCCATGCCGTATACACAGCGGGCACACATCTTTATTACAGAAATCCATGTTTGGCATGGAAATTAACCACTTGCTTACTGGGCACTTAAACCCCCCTGCTGTGCAGACCAATTTTCAGCGCTAACGCACTTTGAATGACAATTGCACGGTCATACTTAGCCAAATGTTTTTTTTTTTAAGTTCCCACAAATAGAGTATTCTTTTGGTGATATTTGATCATCTCTGTGTTTTTTTTCTTTTGTTCAAAAAAAAAAAAGAAAAGACAGATTTTGAAAAATAATTTTGTTATTTTTGGATATTTTGATATTAAATTTTGCAAACAGGTAATTTGTCTCTTTTATTATAGTACGCTGATGAGGCGGCACTGATTGGTTACACTGATAGGTATTGATAGGTGGCACTGGCAGGTGGTACTGGTGGGCACAGATGAGGCAGAATTGCCTCTTCGGGACCAATGTCTCTTGCACCTAAGCCAGTGATTAGCTTTTATCTTTATCCTCATGCTGTCAGCATGAGGAGAAAAAATAAACAATTACCGAGCTTTAGTTTACATCATGTGATCAGACGTCATTGGCTTACAGCTAATCGCGTGGTAAAGGGCTGAGTTCGGCCCCTAACTCGGATCTGTGAGTCTCAGTGACTCAGTGAACACTCTGCAGGGAGCACACGGGGAGCCCGTCCTATGACAGCCTCCCAGAAATTCAGGTCCACGCGGTGGCCATCGTTTGGCTATAGCACAGACACCAAGTGGTTAATAGAAAAACAGATGTAGATTTCTAGGACTGGCCAAAAATAATGTTTAGAGTCAAAGGCAACTGATGACTTTCTATTAAAGGTCTAAATGGGCCATTAACATGCATCACAATTGAACTTAGGAATGTGTCTTTGCAAAGTTAAACTAATTAAAATCCTTTCTTATTTTTGCTTGGGGATAGACTGCAGAGGGATTAGAAGATTTGTCAGATGTCTACACCCCTGATAGGGTGAAGACACCTCCCAAATTTTGCCAATTTCTCATTCAAAATTATTCACTTCCTGTCACATAGCCAAACAGGAAGTGAGGGTAAAACCCTACCAATGTATGTCCTTGGGGACACACAGGTCAATATAAATAGTTTCCCCATTCAGGAAATTGCACTCTAGTATTTTGCCATGTACATCCCAAATTATTATGTATCTTGGGGTTTATTTACTTAAAGGTAAATCCACTTTGCACTACAAGTGCAGTTGCTGGAAATCTGAGGGGGACAAGCAAGGAAAAGAAAAAAAAAACAGCATCTTTTCCTCTACATGATTGGATGATAAAATCACCAGTACTACCCCTCAGATTTTCATCAACTACACTTGTATTGCAGAAAGGATTTGCCTTTACTAAACCCCAAAATACCTAATAATTTGGGGTGTACCCAACAAAGTGCTAGAGTGCAATTTGCATAGCGGGGGCACTAGTTAGGTTGACCTGTGTGTCCCCAAGGAAAAATATTGTTAGGGTTTTACTCTCACTTCCTGTTTGGCTATGTGACAGGAAGCGAAGCCAATTTTAAGAAAAGGGACACAAAGCCCAAGCCCAACCCAACCAATAGGATTGACTAAATCAGTGCTTCTCAACCCTGTCCTCAAGTACCCCCCAACAGGCCATGTTTGCAGGTTTTCCTTCATCTTGCACAGGTGCTTAAAATCAAAGTTAATGGTATTGTATTTTGGACAGCTATTTTAGATAAAATAAAATTTCCTAAACATGTCCTGTCGGGGGGTACTTGAGGACTGAGGCTGAAAACCACTGCTCAAAAAGAAAATTGAATACTTACCACTCTGAAATGTTACTTTCCTGGGCACTATCCATGGCAGCATACGCACAATCCATGCATGTGCTACCATGAAAGCACCAGGAAAGTAACTTAAAACTAAAAAAAAAAAAATATATAAAAGGGATTTGTCTAAGACATGCCAATCAGCCTAGTTAAGCTGCAGCTGGGAAATCTGTTGCATGAAAAGAACACACATAAAACATAAAAAATTTGAAACAATTTTATTGGTCCAAAAAAACAGGACTTGAAAAAGAAGCAAGGAAAACGGAAAATTTATATCAAATACTTACCGTAATTTTCCTTTCTTGATAGGCTCAATTGCAGCATAAGTGTGGGTAGGCCCCACCTCCATAACTACCCAATAGGACCCCTCTCCCATAAATCTTTGCTCTAGGCTGCTATCCATGTTCCGTAACTAGCCTACTCCAGACATTTAAGAAGGGACTCCTGCTGCCATAGAGCCTATCAGGAAAAGAAAATTACGGTAAATTTTGATATAAATTTTCCGTTTTCAGGAGAGGCTCCATGGCAGCATACATGTGGGAAATAACTCGCCAAACACACCCGGGTGGGCAAAAATGTTTGAGCAAAGAAACCAAATTTTATTTAACATTTTCAACCGACAATAATTGTAAACCAAAATTAATGGATGACAGAGCAGCAGGCTCAACACAGTAGTGAGAGACAAATGTGTAATAGAAGACAAAGAAGCCGCTCTACAAATGATTTCAGGCGTGACATTCCGAGAAGCTGCCCACGAGGTCGAGATACTCCGGGTCGAATGAGCCGTCACTGCCTCTGGAGGAGCCAAGCCCTTTGCGTTGTATGCCCTCTGAATGGTCTGCACAATCCAAGAAGAAATTGATCTGACCGAAGCTCGCATTCCCTTGTTTTTACCATGGAGAAGAACGAAAAGAAATTCTGTTTGTCTGAACAGAGCCATGACCTCCAGGTATTGTTTTAGAGTGTGGCCTACTTCAAGTGGATGAACATCCTGATTATCCGTTGTTCTGAAAGTAGGAAGCACAATCTCTTGGTTTTCATGAAAGACTGAGGTCACTTTAGGGTTTGACCCTAGCATGGGAATCAACACTACCCTATCTGGAAAGAAGGTCAGAAAAGGCTCTTCTGAACTTATAGATTTCTAATTTCCGACACTCTTTTAGCCAAAGTCACAGCTACTAAGAAGGTGGTCTTGAGCGTGAGGTCTCTCATGGAAAGAGGTTTGTCAGGATCTGAACCGAGATTGGAGATAAAATCCAAGACAATAGGGAGGTCCCATTTGGGAAACTTAGGTCTTCTTTGAGGTTTAAGCTTGATAGCTCCTTTAAAGAATTGACAAACTAATGCATGATTTGCCCAAGATACTCCTGTGAAGGCCGAGATGGCTGAAACTTGAACTCTAATGCCGCGTACACACGGTCGTACTTTTCGTCTACAAAAGTCGGACAGCCTGTCCGACAGACTTCCGGCAGACTTTCGGTGGACTTGCGGCGGACTTGCGGCCTACTTTCTAACGAACGGACTTGCCTACACACGACCACACAAAAGTCTAACGGATTCGTACGTGATGACGTACACCGGACTAAAATAAGGAAGTTCATAGCCAGTAGCCAATAGGTGCCCTAGCGTGGCTTTTTGTCCGTCGGACTAGCACACAGACGAGCGGATTTCGGGGTCCGTCGTAGTTACGAAGTAAAGTTTTAAAACATGTTTCAAATCTAAAGTACGTCGGATTTGAGGCTAAAAAAGTCAGTTGAAAGTCCGGAGAAGCCCACACACGATCGGATTACCAGCCAGCTTTAGTCCATCAGCGTCCGTTGGACTTTTGTAGACGAAAAGTAGGACCGTGTGTACGCGGCATAATGCCGCGTACACACGGTCCTACTTTTCGTCTACAAAAGTCCAACGGACGCTGATGGACTAAAGCTGGCTGGTAATCCGATCGTGTGTGGGCTTCTCCGGACTTTCAACTGACTTTTTTAGCCTCAAATCCGACGTACTTTAGATTTGAAACATGTTTTAAAACTTTACTTCGTAACTACGACGGACCCCGAAATCCGCTCGTCTGTGTGCTAGTCCGACGGACAAAAAGCCACGCTAGGGCACCTATTGGCTACTGGCTATGAACTTCCTTATTTTAGTCCGGTGTACGTCATCACGTACGAATCCGTTAGACTTTTGTGTGGTCGTGTGTAGGCAAGTCCGTTCGTTAGAAAGTAGGCCGCAAGTCCGCCGCAAGTCCACCGAAAGTCTGCCGGAAGTCTGTCGGACAGGCTGTCCGACTTTTGTAGACGAAAAGTACGACCGTGTGTACGCGGCATTAGTGAGCTGGCTGCTAAGGATAGGTCAAGTCCTGATTGGAGAAAACTCAGTATGTCCTGTACTGCTGGAGAGTTACAAGGATTCGACCTGGAAGACATATGATCAGGGAATCTAGACCATATACGCTCGTATACCCTATTAGTACTTCCCCTCCTGGCACTGAGAAGAGTTGGAATAGCTTTTTCAGGACAACCTAGAGATTCAAGCCTTCCCCTCTCAAGAACCACACCCTGAGGTGTAGGCAGGATTGGCATGGGTGTAAGGTCATGCCTTGAGACAGTAGATCTGGCCTGAGAGGTAGGGGAACTGGGTCTTGATAACTGAGGAGTGATAACAGAGGGAACCACAGCCTGTTGGGCCAGAAAGGAATTACTGAAATGATCTCTACCTTCTCTGTTCTGAGCCTCCAGAGAAATTGAAGAATTACTGGCACCGGAGGGAAGGCATAAGCCTTCTGAAACCTCCACTGGTCTGAGAGAGCATCTATTCCATATGCTTGAGGGTCTCTGAACCTCGAATAATATCTGGGCATTTTGTGATTGCATGGGGAACCAAACAGATCGACCTCTGGAAGTACTCCCAGGGTCAGAAGCCACTCGAACACCTCTCTGTGGAGAGACCACTCATTGTTGTCCATTTGAGCTTGCGAGAGGAAGTCCGCCTGTACATTCTGAATCCCTGGAATGTAAACCGCCGAGATGTTGGACAAATACTTCTGAGCCCAGCTTATTATTGGCTCCACTTCCTGTAACAGAGACCAGCTGTGAGTTCCACCTTGCTTCTTTATGTAAGCCACCTCGGTTGTATTGTCCAACCTTAGCATTACTGATGAATCCTTTATTAGATGGCGAAATGACAGGAGTGCCTGAAAGGCGGCCTTCGGCTCCAGAATGTTGGAGACAATCCCTCGAGCAGGGAAAATCCATGTGCCTTGAGCCACTTCTGAAAGGCAGTAAGCGCCCCATCCCCAATTGCTGGCATCCGATGTTATTGTGACCCATGAGATAGGAATGATTGAATTGTGATTGCGCAGATTTTTCCCTTGAAGCCACCAAAGGAGAGACGTTCTCATGGTTGGAGTAAGGTGTATGTGCTGGACTTGGCTGGAAGAATCCCATTGTTGAAGTAACCCTTTTTGGAAGGGTCGTGTATGCCATTGGGCCCACTTCACCATAGGAATGGTGGCTGTCATTGTGCCAATTACTTTCAGGCATTGGAGAGCGGAGAGGTGAGATGACGCAAGGGCTGCATGTATTCTGTCTCAAATCACTCCAAACTTCTCCTCTGTAAGGGAGATGGTGCCTTCCAATGTGTTGAAGTGAGCCCTTAGAAACACAAGGGATTGTGTTGGCTCTAGATGGCTCTTCTCGAAATTCAGAAGCCACCCGAATTCCTGCAGGGTGGAAATGGCTAAGCTCTTGTGCTCTGAAAGTTGATCTTTGTTTTGAGCTAGAAGAAGTAGGTCATCTAGATAGTGGTGAAGACGAACCCCCTTGATGCGGAGTAGAGCTACAACAGATAATATGACCTTGGAGAAGACCCGAGGTGACGTTGTTAGGCCGAAAGGTAGACATGTGAACTGCAGATGCTGATTGCCTACCGCAAAGCAGAGGAATTGTTGGAAATCCATTGCCACCGGCACATGAAAGTAAGCATCTTTTAAATCAATTGAAATCATCCAATCTCCCAGATGTACTGACTGTTGAATCGTAAGTAAAGATTCCATTTTGAACTTTTCCTTCCGAATAAAGGAATTGAGATGGGTTAAGTCTATTACTGGCCTCCATGTACCATTTCTCTTCTGTATCATGAACAGAGGTGAATACATGCCTTTGCCTCTTTCGTCTTCTGAAACAGAGATGGCTGCGCCTTGAGCCAATAAACAGTTCACGTAGGTTAACAGAACCTGCTTTTTTTCTTCTGAACCTGGAAGAGTTGTAGGGACAAATCTGAGTCTTGAGGTGTTGTTGAAGACCCACTTGTGGCCGGAGGAGACCGTTTTGATGGTCCAGTAATCCCGGATTGAGGCCGCCCAGACATGCCCGAAGTGGCGAAGACGAGCCCCCACCTGGCATTCCTGAGCGGGCCCAATCTCAAAAGGACTTATCATCTTGCTCCATTCCTCAGATATGATATCGCCCAGCTCAGAGAGAAAAGGAAAATAATGTAGCTCCTTATTGAGCTGCTTGAAAAAATTTCTCTGTTTTAGGGGGGAAGTAACCGGATCTTCCCACTTCAGGGCCTCTCTCACTGCTTTCACCAAAGAAGGGACTAAAGCATCTTCCAGATCCGATTCGCTGTCGGAAACAGGAGCAGAATGGCGACTTGGCTGGGAAGACTCCCATGTCTCATGTACTGAACCCTCTCCCACTGGAGGGCATAATGGGTCTGATGGGGATTCTTTCACAATCCATCTCACCATAGATTCTAAGCACTGGTCTGCACCATCCCTCTCATCTGCAGCTTTAGAGAAGCAGTGATCACAGAGAGATTTGTCTACTGGAACAGGAATCCTGCACCCCCAGCATGATTTTTCAGATTTCTTGCTAGAGTAAGATGAAGGGGGGTGAGAAGGATTTTTACTGCACTGTTCAGATCTGGAAGGAGATCTATGATGGCTAGACCTGGAGGAAGATTGCCGGTGGTGTGATTTTGATGATCCACTTCCTTTATGGGAACTACGGTGTGGATCAGACCTAGAAGGGCTGTAAGGAAAGAAGCACAGAAAAGATAGAGACAGGAATCAGCTATTGTCCTAAAATCCTACTCTCAATCCTTGCACAGGTAAAAAAGCATAAATAAAAACATACCTGCTACAAGCGGGCTGGCCACTAGGGGGCAGTGAGGAGTCCATAATGTCAACACAATAGGAAACTGCAGAGACAGATTCACACATCAGCTGGCTTGACAAAAGACCTCATACAATAGAGCTTGCCTTACCTTGAATCGTCAAGATAGTTGCCCCGGGAAGTCGCCTTATCCCCCACGATCATTCCCGGGGCTCTGAAAGCTTACCACAGCTTTTAAAAGCGGCGCCCGTGACGTCATCGCTGACGTCAGATGCGAGACGCTTGCGCGCATGCACGAACCAAGCCTCGACTTCGTATCGGGTCCGCGCATGCGCAGAGCGCACCTCGGTACCCGGAAACGAACGAGAGAGCGCCAGATAGAACACCAGCGATGTGGGAAAAACATACAGGAAAGGTACAAACAACACATAAACACTGCTGCCATGTGTATATAAATCTGAAAACTTACCCCTCCACCTACGATCACCTGGGCCAGGGAACCGCCATACACACACATACCGGACTTGGCAGCAGAAAATGGTCGTCTGAAACAATAGGCAAACAGACCGTGCGTATATAGATGAACTGATCCAATCTTCAGCGCTACTCTGCTATACACTCCATGCTTAACAGTCAGGGCCTATCGGAGGACTACAATTGGCACTCGGCTAATTCGATCATAGGGAGGATTATCTTCAGGTAGGAGAACCAACACCTGGTCCTACGGAGGAGGACAAAAAAGGAACATGGATAGCAGCCTAGAGCAAAGATTTATGGGAGAGGGGTCCTATTGGGAAGTTATGGAGGTGGGGCCTACCCACACGTATGCTGCCATGGAGCCTGTCAGGAAAGCAAAATACACACATGTATGTTAATTTGAGACACTAACAGAATATTTGAGGTTTGACCCTTTTGCAGTGTAAATTAACAGGAGTTAAAAGGAGTGCACCCACAAATGGACACCTATTAAGGATTAAAACATTAGGCACAACATATTGAGAAAGAATTTTAAAAAAGGGCAGCACAGACAGTTAAATCAAAGTGAACAACGTAAAAACAACAAAAATTGCCAACATAAAAAAGATTTCATGGTAAAATAACCACCACCCAAAAAAAACAAGAAACCAAAGTAACAAATAAATTGCATAAAAACGCATCTGTTTTGCAACAACATAATAAACAAAATACAAATGGAAAATACATGTGTTAGAAACTCGATAAGGACACCCAAATGTACTCTCTTGCCGACCCCACACAATCTTGGCTCTTTTCAGGGCAAAGTAAAGAATGATATCTGCAAACTTTATATAACATAGGTTTGTGTGCTAATGAGGCAATTGCAAACACATGGACAGTCCATGAAACACAAAATGCAAGTTCACCCAATGTAGAGAGAACTTAAAAGTGAGTACACCTGTTAAGGATGTCCTTAAATTACTAACCCAAAAAACACACTCTGAGCATGCCCAGAAACATCCAAGTAATGTTCACACACAAAAAGCACCAGCAAAAAAAAACAAAGTCCCTGAGCATGCCCAGAACAACCCAAATGCAGCTAGCACAAAATAAGCCACCCCCTGTCCAAAATTAGGCACATCATCCAGCATGCACCAAAATTACAGATGGGACAAAACACCCCACAGTTCAGGGGGGCAAATAAAGAGCCTAACATGTGCAATAGTTATATAACAAATACCATTGCAGTCTAAGAGAACTGACTTTGCAATTTTACTAGTCCCCACTTGGCTGACTTATCTTCTAGTTATTGGCCTTAAAATGGGTATGGGGGCCCAGGTCCCACCCTAAGGGACATGTATCAATGTCACCAATTGGACAACCCCAAAAAAACGAAACAAGGAGAAATGCCTTTAAATATGCCAAATTGCTTAAGGGCCAGTTCACACCAATGCAGTCCAGTGCATATTTTATGCATCAAAAATGCATGGAAATTTGGTTATATGGTTTTCAATGGCATAGTTCACACCAGTGCTTGCAGTTCCAGTGCGTTCCAGTTCCAGAAAAAATAGTAGAACATGCTGCATTTTTTCTGTACTGGACTGTACTGGAAATCTGTAGAACGCATCGAAAACGCACTGGAACGCACTTGTCCTTATTTAAGGTTAAGAAAAAGGAGGGGGTGAAAGCACTGGACTGCTTCAAAAATGCACCAAAAATGCACTGGAACGCATCAAAAACGTGCATGCAGAAAAGCACCTGGAACGCATCCGGACTGCGTTTCTATGGTGTGAACTAGCCCTAAGGGCCCTAAGGGCCAGATCACACTATAAAAATGCAGTCCAGATGCGTTCCAGGTGCTTTTCTGCATGCACGTTTTTGATGCGTTCCAGTGTGTTTTTGGTGCGTTTTTGATGCATTCCAGTGCTTGCCCCCCCCTTTTTCTTAAGCTTAAATAAGGACAAGTGTGTTGCAGTGCGTTTTTGGTGCATTTAGGTGCGTTCCAGTACGTTTTTGATGCATTTTACAGTGTTCCAGTACAGTCCAGTGCATAAAAAATGCAGCATGTTCTACATTTTTTTCTGGATCTGGAGACGCACTGGAACTGCAGGCACTGGTGTGAACTATGCCATTGAAAACCATATAACCTACTTTCCGTGTGTTTTTGATGCAGAAAAAAATACACTGGACTGCATGTGGTGTGAACTGGCCCTTAAGGAATAAAAGTTATTTAAAAATACTCGCAGCTATAATGAAATGTTGGTTCATTGATAAAAACAGCATTAGGAAAAAAACAAAATTAAGAACAAAAAAATGTGTGGGGTTCCTCCGAAATTCCATACCAGGCCCTTCAGGTCTGGTATGGATAATAAGGGGAAGCCTGCGCCAAAATAAAACAAAAAATGGCGTGGGGTCCCCCTAAAAATCCATACCAGACTCTTATCCGAGCACGCAACCTGGCAGGCCACAGGAAAAGAGGGGGGACAAGAGAGCGCCCCCCCTCCTGAACTGTACCAGGCCACATGCCCTCAACATTGGAAGGGTGTTTTGGGGTCCCTCCCAAAGCACCTTGTCCCCATGTTGATGAGGACAAGGGCCTCATCCCCACAACCCTTGCCCGGTGGTTGTGGGGGTCTGCAGGTGGGGGGCTTATTGGAATCTGGAAGCCCCCTTTAACAAGGGGACCCCCAGATCCCGGCCCTCCCCCGTGGGAAATGGTAAGGGGGTACAAAGGTACCCTACCATTTCACAAAAAAAGTGTCTAAAATTTTAAAAATGACAAGAGACAGTTTTTGACAACTCCTTTATTTAAATGCTTCTTCTTTCTTCTATCTTCTATCTTCTATCTTCTTTCTTCTTTCTTCTATCTTCTTTCTTCTATCTTCTATCTTCCTTCGGTTTCTTCATCCATCTTCTTCTTCCTCCGATCCTCTGCTTCTTGCTCCGGTGTTCTCGTCTGGCATCTTCCTCCGTGGCATCTTCTTCCTTTCTTCTCTTTCTTCTCCTTTCGCTTCTCGTCTTCTGATGGTTCTTATATAATGGAGGGCGGGGCCACCCGGTGACTCCGCCCCCCTCTGACGCACAGGGACTTCCCGAGGTTTTCCCCATGACATCAGAAGGGGCGGACAGGGAAGTCCCTGTGCATCAGAGGGGGCGGGGTCACCGGGTGGCCCCACCCTCCGTCATTTAAGAACCGTTAGTAGACGAGAAGCGTCACACAGCGGGAGCCTCCCATGGATGTGGAGCGGCCCGAGAAGAAGAAGGAAAGAAGACGCTGCGGAGGAAGATGCCGGACAAGAACCCCTGGAGGAAGAACCAGAAGAAGATGAAGGGAGAAACCGAAGGAAGATAGAAGATAGAAGAAAGAAGAAGCATTTAAATAAAGGAATTGTCAAAAACGGTCTCTTGTCATTTTTTAACATTTTTGACACTTTTGTTTTCAATCTTAGTTTATTTTCAAAAGTAAGAACACAAAGAATATAACAGAAAAATACCATTCTTTACAGTTTGGCAACACATATAGTATACATAGAATAGTGAGGTGTACTTTACCCATGTATAAACAGGAGTGATCATTTTAACATACAGCTTTCGGTGAACTACTGGTATATCATATTGTATATTGAAATCTTTATTCTAAGAGAGGAATAATATGCGGGTGGGGGCCAACATATAATGAACCTTGTAGTTTTGCGGGTTGGTGTTATCTGAGGGTTCCCTCTCAACGAATTAGACTGCTGTAGAAGTCTTTTATTCACCTATTATAGATAATCAAGTCATTTAGCTAGTCCAAAGATATGATCTTTAACTATATATGTGAGTGGTCGGTTCAGTACTTAACAAAGAGGAGACAGAAAAAGTCAGAAATAAGAACGTGAGTAGAAGTGTGGGATGGTACCTGAGGCACCAGGCACTCCAGCATGGCTAATCGGCGGGTAAGGGTGGGGTATCTCTGACCCAAAGGGAAAACTCATCAGAATAG
Organism: Lithobates septentrionalis; assembly: GCA_037952835.1. Classification (NCBI taxonomy): domain Eukaryota; kingdom Metazoa; phylum Chordata; class Amphibia; order Anura; family Ranidae; genus Lithobates; species Lithobates septentrionalis. The sequence goes on from JBBDGP010000707.1 coordinate 1,374,429, forward strand.
CGAAACATGGACCATGAGGTCCAGGTGGCGGTAAACTGCTCCTCCTTTCCCACTTCCTCCACCAACAGGCGCTCCAGATCTCTTATCTGGTCCACTTCAACCACCCATTCTCCCAAGGAAGGCACATCTGTCGTTTTCCAATGTCGGGGGATCACTGTCCTAACTGCTGCCAGAAAGTGGCGCAGTACATCTTTTTTAATCGACTTGAGGGGGCCTGGGAGTATAGATAATAGGGCTATCTCTGGTGTGGGTTTGATTGATGTCGCCATCAGCCTGCTGTAAAGATCAAAGACCTTTTGCCATAGTTTCAAGATTGGAGGGCAAGCCCACCAGATGTGAAGCATTGTCCCGCTAGAGGACAGGCATCTCCAACACACGTCTGTCAAAGAGGGGTTAAACTTTTTAATATCTACTGGGCATCTGTACCACCTCGTTAATAATTTAAACCCTTTTTCTTGGTTCTTGGTTGCCAGGGAAATCCTATGCGTTAGGATAAAGCTTTTTTGCCAATCAGTGGGGGAGATGGAGTGTTGCAGCTCCGCTTCCCATTTCTGTGTATATGTTGGAAGGTCAGGGGCATATTCGTTCAGTAGTAGGGAATACAACAGTGATACTACATGTATTGGTGGGTCTGGTTGTAAAAGCAGTTCGTCAAAGTCTGATGGGTCGGCCAGTATCTCTGAGATGGATGAGAAAGTGCGTATGTATGACGTTATTTGACCCCTTTGTAACCACATTGTTGAGGTCCCTAATTCCGTCCGAGAGGGTATGTCCGTTCTCAAGGATGGGTCAGCGCGTAAGACCTGTGCTAAACGTCTATGGCTATCCCTACTCCAGGGTCCAAATCTTAACTTGTTCGCTGCTGGGGGGAAAGCCGGAGTCCCGAAGAGAGGGGTCATTGGGCCCTGGATTTTAGACAATTTACTCGCTGAGATCATGCGGTCCCAAATCTGGAGAGTTTGGCGAGAGCGTAAGAGCAGTGGAGAATAAGCCGTCCCCACGCCCAGCCATAGGGGTCCACGGCAGGGCGCAAAGATCAGCCTCATTAAGATATTTCTCTAGTTGGACCCAAAGTTTGGAGGAAGAGTGGTGGAACCAATCCACTATACGCACGAGTACCGCTGCCTTATGGTATATAGAGGCATCTGGGACCCCCGCACCCCCCCTGACTTTCGGGAGAATCATTGTGTCATGTTTTATCCTGGGGCGACGTCCCTGCCATATAAATTTAGAGAAGATCTGACGGAGCCTTTTGAAGAACGAGGTGGGGATATAGATAGGAATGGTCTGGAAAAGGTATAAGAATCGAGGGAGAACATCCATCTTCAAGACATTCACCCTACCCAGCCAGGAGAGCTGTTTAGAGGCATATGTGGTCAGATCCGCTTGAGTTCTGGTAAGTAAAGGGGTGAAGTTGCTGGAGAATAGTTGGGATGAGACTGTTGGAATATGGATTTCTAGATAGCGAATAGATGTGGAGCTTGTCTTAAAAGGGAAGGAAGTCGTAAGCTGTTGTAGAGCCGCTGTTGGGAGTGAAATGTTGAGGATTTCTGACTTATTTAGATTAACTTTAAAATTACTAACCTCTCCATACCTCTGAAACTCCTGCATAATGGAGGGTAGAGAAATTTGTGGTTGGGTTACAAATATGAGTAGATCATCAGCAAATAGGGCAATTTTAGTGTGTAGTGGGCCTACTCTAACGCCATGTATGGCCGGATTGTTTCTAAGGGCAATGGCTAGGTGTTCCATGACAATTACATAAAGAATGGGGGACAAGGGGCACCCCTGCCGCGTTCCGTTGTGTATAGTAAACTTAGGGGATAGGGAGCCGTTTAGTCTAATCCTAGCGGAAGGAGATGTGTAGAGGGACATTATTCTGGAGATCATGTTTTGGCCTAGACCTAGTTGTTGTAATGATAAGCGGAGAAATTGCCAGTCGACACGGTCGAAGGCTTTTTCCGCATCGACTGTGAGAAGGCACAATGGGATATTGTGGGCCCGAGCATAATCCGCAATGAGGAGTGTTTTTAGGGTGTTGTCACGCGCCTCCCTTCCACTCACAAAGCCAACCTGATCTAGGTGTATTAAACGGGGTAACAATGGTTGCAACCTATTGGCTAAAATTTTTGCGTACACCTTTAGATCTACTCCTATTAGCGAAATAGGTCGGTAATTAGCGCAAACATTCAGGTCTTTGTCTGGTTTGGGGATGAGGGTAATATGTGCCTCTAAGGTTTGTGGTGGGAACACTGATCGTTCAGAGATGGAGTTAAATACTTTTGTCAAGAAGGGAGTAAGAAGGGTAGCAAATTGTTTATAGAATTTCGGAGTAAAGCCATCAGGACCCGGGCTTTTACCAGATGGGGTAGAAGTAATGGCGCGGGCAACCTCGTCTTCCGAAATCGGGGCCTCAAGGTCCTCTATCGTCTCGCCATCTAGAGTGGGTAATGCAGTTTGCTCGATGTATAAGGCTTGTGTTTCCGCTGTAGTGAGGGGAGGATCAGTGGAGCTCGCTGCAGGTATATTATATAGGGATTGATAAAAGTCCCGGAACACCTGTCCCATCTCGGAAGGTGATGAAACAGTTTTCCCAGAGCTGTCCCGTATATGAGGTATAAAGGAGTTAGGTTGTTTGGTGTGGAGGGTGCGAGCCAGGGATCTACCACATTTATCTCTAAATTTATATTGATGAAAAGCTAGTTTGTTCGCAAACGTGCGGGCTGATGCCTCATATAACTCTCTAAGCTGGGTGCGAGCAGAAGAAACCTCCGTAAGCAGTTCAACCGTCGGGGAGCGTTTATGAGTAGTTTCTAGTGTCCTTAGCTTATGTACTGCCGTAACTATCGCAGTTGAACGTTCTTTTTTCATGCGAGCACCCATCTGAATAAACCTACCCCGTAATACCGCCTTCAATGCTTCCCATTTCATGGGTGGTGAGGTGTCATCAGATGTGTGATCTGTGAAAAAGTTTGATATCGTCTCTGCTATCTGTGTTTCAAACCCTGGTTCAGTCAAGAGAGAGTCATTTAACCTCCATGTCCATTCTTTTATTGGAGTAGAGGGGATTGTAAGCGTCAGGAATATGGGTGAGTGGTCAGACCAAACCATAGGGTCTATTTCACAATTGGGGGACCAATCTAAGCAGCCGTGCTCGACTAAAAAATAATCTATACGACTGTATGATTGGTGGATGTTGGAGAAGTGTGTGTAGTTTCGTGAGTCCGGGTACAGTATTCGCCATACGTCTATGAGATGCATATTGTAGATGGTACGTTTTAGGGCCCGTATTTTTGGAAAGGATATAGACGAACGGGATGTCGATGAATCCAAAAGTGGATCCAGGGGAGTATTGAAGTCCCCTCCGAGTATGAGCTTGCCCTCCGTGAAACCCGCCAAAATCTTTAGGTATTGCAAGGCTGATGGGACTTGGTGTGTGTTAGGCAAGTATACGTTGGCTCTTGTAAATTTAGTCCCCCATAATAAAATTTTTACAAAGACATACCTGCCTTGGGGGTCCGTCACCTGATCAAGCAGCTCAATAGGGAGTGTTTTATGAAACGCAATAGATACTCCTTTAGATTTTTGTGTCGGGTTGGTACTGTGTATCCATCTATTGAAATATCTATTGGAGCAGGAAGGAGTGGAGTCAGAATGGAAGTGGGTCTCCTGCAGCAAGAGTATGCTGACCTGTCTTTTGTGCATCTGATATAGAATTTGCCTACGTTTCGACGCTATGTTAAGTCCGTTTACATTATACGAACAAAGTTTCAGGTGTGGGCGCAAAGTCACCGTGTGCGCCATGCTGGAGTGCCAAAAGCTGTAAAAGGGAGAAAGTATTAAGATATGGAGGAAAGGTATAGGGAGCAGGAAAGAAAAAGAAAGAAGAGATGAAGAAAAAGATAAACAGACAAAGGGGGGGAAGAGAGGGAGGGGAGGAAGAAAAATGAAAGGAGCGTGAGGATAATGGAAGAAATACGATATAAATGAAAAGACACCTAAAAAGATGTGTCTGGAAAACTAATGTGTCCGCGAACGCAGAACACTGCGTGAAAATTCACGTTTTAGGCACAAACCGTGCCTGTCCTATTGTGGGGGAAAAGTCGAGATGAATGGGTCTGAGCCGTGTTCCCGACAGCATATCAGGCATGCAAGTAGTATGTGTGGCACACTTGATATTTAAAACGAGTGTGGGGCATAAGGCAGCTTAACCACAACAAATGATAACAATCAACCAAGTGTGTGCATTGGATTTAAATAAGTAACCCTGAGGTATATATAAAACTATTGCATTGTCTCATGTATATAAAGAAAGTTATTGCGCCAAGACAATTGGGTGGGTATATGGAGGGCAGGGAGAGTGGGGGATCCCCCCATGGGGGCAATCCTCTGCTCCATGTGTAACGTCCTTTAAACCCTATATTCTCTGTAGCAGAGACCGAGTAAAACCGGGTACCAAACCCCCCTCCGAGGAAGGTATCCCCCCACTCCCGCTACACCTCCCCCACTGCATATATCATCATGGGAAGGTGAGAGGAATCAATCTGAGACAATGCAAAACATCTTTAGAAAAACGTCAGATAAAAAGGAAAAAAGAAAAACACAAAAACATAGCATTGGTAGACATTCGCATTACCTGACGCTCTTCATAATGAGAGGCATAAGATTGACTCCAATCTATGTTCTCACCCGAACCCCAGCCAAATTGTAAATTGGCAAAAAGCAGGGAAAGAACCAGTGGAGACAAAACAAGCCATCAGTCTCTAATTAACTGTTGAGTTAATCTTCTGGGGAAGTAGGTCTTCTTATCCCTGGGCCAGAGGAAACTGATCTGGACCTAGGACGTCTGCGGCGCTGTGGAAGTGGACCAAGTCCCACCTGGCCTGATCTATCCTCTGGAGGGTCTAACCAGTTCAAAACTTCCACTGGATCTTGTTCGATAAAGAGGAAAAAGTCGGGCAGTTGGTCTGGATCAGAGAGCGTAAACCTGTTGCCGCCCCGTGTCACCTTGATGCTGAAGGGGTGACCCCATGTATAGGTAGCTCCAGCTTGCCGTATAAGGTCAAGTAGAGGGCGCACCACTCTACGCATATACAGCGTATTGCGAAATAAGTCAGGGTATAGGTGAATAGGGGCACCAAAGAAGTCAACAGGACCCAAGTTCCATGCCTTTCGCATGATCTCTTCTTTTAAAGTGTAATAGTGGACCCGACATAGAACATCGCGGGGGCGACCATCTCGGGCCCCCCCTGGTCCTCCTACTCTGTGAACACGATCCAGTTCAATTGGTGATGTTGCCTCTCTTCCCAGTGCTTTATTGAGGATAGTTATGACAGTGGGTTTCAATTCTGCTCCAGATGTTGCCTCCGGTATGCCTTGCAGTCTAATGTTATTTCTGCGACTGCGATTTTCGCTGTCTTCTATGCGGAGTTGCTGGTGACGTATGCGCCTAAGATGTGTCGCGGATGAGGATTCAAGGGCTGTTATACGTGCCTCGTGGTCATCCTGAGCCGTGGTTAAGACCGATACTGCTTCCTCGTTAGCTGTGACTTGTTGCCTCAGGGCGTTCAGCTCCACGTGGAGGGAATCTTCCATTTTGCTTGCCCAGGATTCGAAATCCATTCTGAAGGCAGAGAGGAGGGCAGCAGCTTCCGTTCTAATGGGTTCTCCTGATAGGGGATGCGTAGCAGACTGGGATTCCCCGGTGCCTGTGTCGGACGATGAGACTGACCTTGTGGAGGAGGCTGAGGGCTCTCCCGTAGAATTCTGAAGTCTCTCATTATTGTCCTCTGCCGTGTGAGCTGCTGCTGAGGCGGGAGGCTTGGTCTTCCCCGGGTTGCGGCCGGGTGCCATCTTGTCTTTGGGAGTTCGGGGATCAATCGGCGTAGTTCTAAGTAGATACCTCTGTATGGTGCCTTGTTGGGGGTCGGTAAGCTCCGTGGAGTGTGAGCTAGCTGCCGCCATGTATTATGTGGGTGTGCTATGCTATGTAAATAGCCTGTAGCTGTCGGGATAGCACGGGACTCAGGGGTGCGGGTCTTCAGCCATCCATAGTTAGTCTCTCTCCATCAAAACCTATCTTCCACGGAGATGAGGGGGACTGGGGAGGGTGACCAGGCCTGCGGGAGCAGCGGTGTCACCCTATTAACATGGGCGCAAGGCTGGGACACCGTATGGGTTCAAGGGGGAGAGCACCGTCCAGCCAGGGCACAGTTTCTGATAGTGCGGGCCCGTCTTGTAAGCTAGGCCGCAAGATGGTAAGATGGCGGCCGTCACTGGAAGTCTCTAGTGTTACCGGGGTCAGCGATGGGTCTGAGCTGGCTATAAACTTGTCAGATATGCCCAGGGGGGGCCACTTTAAGTGAGGGTGAATTATATGACTCCCTTACCTCCGGTCGTGGCGCCAAGATGCGGCGATGCTGGGGGCCTCACAGGCCTCGGGCCTGCCGCAAGCATCCAGTGCCTGCTTTCTCTGCCTTGTCTGGTGTCCCCTCCGCTCCGGATACAGCCCTCCCGGCCCCAGGGCCCCCGATCGCCCTCCGCGGCACCCGAGACCGGGGATTCTGTGTGTCTCGTAGGCCGCAAGATGGCGGCCGGCGTCTGTGGAGTGAGGCCGGCCGCGGCCCGAAAACAAGCAATCCGTCAGCCAATCTACTTAAATATTCTCAGGGAAGGACTCCTCCAGTGCCCAGTGGCTACCAGGTAGGCTTTGGGGCAGCTTTTGATGTCTGTGGAGGCCGGATGGCTGTAGATTGTAGAAGGCCGGCCGCGGCCTGAAAACAAAGTAGTCCGCCGGCTAATCTGCTCCAATGTCCTCAGTAAAAGGCTCTCCTAGTGCCCAGTGGTTATTAGATAGGCTTTGGGGCAGCTTTTGATGTCTGTGGAGGCCGGATGGCTGTAGATTGTAGAAGGCCGGCCGCGGCCTGAAAACAATGTAGTCCGCCGGCTAATCTGCTCCAATGTCCTCAGTAAAAGGCTCTCCTAGTGCCCAGTGGTTATTAGATAGGCTTTGGGGCAGTTTTTGATGTTTGTGGATGCCGGATGGCTGTAGATTGTAGAAGGCCGGCCGCGGCCTGAAAACAAAGTAGTCCGCCGGCTAATCTGCTCCAATGTCCTCAGTAAAAGGCTCTCCTAGTGCCCAGTGGTTATTAGATAGGCTTTGGGGCAGTTTTTGATGTTTGTGGATGCCGGATGGCAGTGGATTGCAGAGGGCTAGACAGAGCTCCTCTGCAGTGCGTCCATTCACCTCGCCATTCGGACACGCCCCCCATTACATTTTTGACACTTTTTTTGTGAAATGGTAGGGGTACTTTTGTACCCCCTTACCATTTCACACGGGGGGCTGGGATCTGGGGGGTCCCCTTGTTAAAGGGGGATTTCAGATTCCGGTAAGCCCCCCACCCACAGACCCCCACAATCACCGGGCAAGGGTTGTGGGGATGAGGCCCTTGTCCTCATCAACATGGGGACAAGGTGCTTTGGGGTCAGACCCCAAAGCACCCTCCCAATGTTGAGGGCATATGGCCTGGTACGGTTCAGGAGGGGGGGCGCTCTCTCGTCCCCCCTCTTTTCCTGTGGCCTGCCAGGTTGCGTGCTCGGATAAGGGTCTGGTATGGATTTTTAGGGGGACCCCATGCCATTTTTTTTCAAAAAATTGGCGCGGGGTTCCCCTTAAGATCCATACCAGACCTAAAGGGCCATGTATGGATTTTGAGGGGCACCCCCACGCCATTTTTTTTTTTTGGCATTCGGTTCCCCTTAACCACTTGCCGACCGCCGCACACAGATGTACGTCGACAGGGCGGCACGGGCAGGCAAAAGGGCTTACCTGTACGTCCCTGCCTGCCCGCGGGTGGGGGGTCCGATCGGACCCCCCCCCGGTGCCTGCGACGGTCGGCAAATGTCCCCCGGCGATCGGTGGTGAGGGGGAGGCCATCCATTCGTGGCCCCCCCCTCGCGATCGCTCCCAGCCAATGGGATCATTTCCCTGCCTCTGTATTGTACACAGAGGCAGAGGAAATGATGTCATCTCTCCTCGGCTCGGTATTTTCCGTTCCGGGCCGAGGAGAGAAGACTGGAATGTGAGTGCACAACACACACACACACAGTAGAACATGCCAGGCACACAAAACACCCCGATCCCCCCCCCGATCGCCCCCCGATCCCCCCCCAATCACCCCCCCCCCTGTCACAAACTGACACAAAGCAGGTTTTTTTTTTTTTTTTTTTTTTTTTCTGATTACTGTATTGGTGTCAGTTTGTGACAGTTAGTGTGTTAGGGCAGTGAATGTTAGGCCCCCTTTAGGTCTAGGGTACCCTCCTAACCCCCCCTAATAAAGTTTTAACCCCTTGATCACCCTCCGTCACCAGTGTCACTAAGCGATCATTTTTCTGATCGCTGTATTAGTGTCGCTGGTGACGCTAGTTAGGGACATAAATATTTAGGTTCGCCGTCAGCGTTTTATAGCGACAGGGACCCCCATATACTACCTAATAAATGTTTTAACCCCTTGATTGCCCCCTAGTTAACCCTTTCACCACTGATCACCGTATAACTGTTACGGGTGACGCTGGTTATTTCTATTATTTTTTATAGTGTCAGGGCACCCGCCGTTTATTACCGAATAAAGGTTTAGCCCCCTGATCGCCCGGCGGTGATATGCGTCGCCCCAGGCAGCGTCAGATTAGCGCCAGTACCGCTAACACCCACGCACGCAGCATACACCTCCCTTAGTGGTATAGTATCTGAACGCATCAATATCTGATCCAATCAGATCTATACTAGCGTCCCCAGCAGTTTAGGGTTCCCGAAAACGCAGTGTTAGCGGGATCAGCCCAGATACCTGCTAGCACCTGCGTTTTGCCCCTCCGCCCGGCCCAGCCCAGCCCAGCCCACCCAAGTGCAGTATCGATCGATCACTGTCACTTACAAAACACTAAGCGCATAACTGCAGCGTACGCAGAGTCAGGCCTGATCCCTGCGATCGCTAACAGTTTTTTTGGTAGCGTTTTGGTGAACTGGCAAGCACCAGCCCCAGGCAGCGTCAGGTTAGCGCCAGTAGCGCTAACACCTACGCACGCACCGTACACCTCCCTTAGTGGTATAGTATCTGAACGGATCAATATCTGATCCGATCAGATCTATACTAGTGTCCCCAGCAGTTTAGGGTTCCCAAACACGCAGTGTTAGCGGGATCAGCCCAGATACCTGCTAGCACCTGCGTTTTTCCCGTCCGCCCGGCCCAGCCCACCCAAGTGCAGTATCAATCGATCACTGTCACTTACAAAACACTAAACGCATAACTGCAGCGTTCGCAGAGTCACGCCTGATCCCTGCGATCACTAACAGTTTTTTTGGTAGCGTTTTGGTGAACTGGCAAGCACCAGCCCCAGGCAGCGTCAGATTAGCGCCAGTACCGCTAACACCCACGCACGCAGCATACGCCTCCCTTAGTGGTATAGTATCTGAACGGATCAATATCTGATCCGATCAGATCTATACTAGCGTCCCCAGCAGTTTAGGGTTCCCACAAACGCAGTGTTAGCGGGATCAGCCCAGATACCTGCTAGCACCTGCGTTTTGCCCCTCCGCCCGGCCCAGCCCAGCCCAGCCCACCCAAGTGCAGTATCGATCGATCACTGTCACTTACAGAACACTAAACGCATAACTGCAGCGTTCGCAGAGTCAGGCCTGATCCCTGCGATCGCTAACAGATTTTTTGGTAGCGTTTTGGTGAACTGGCAAGCGCCAGCGGCCTAGTACACCCCGGTCGTAGTCAAACCAGCACTGCAGTAACACTTGGTGACGTGGCGAGTCCCATAAGTGCAGTTCAAGCTGGTGAGGTGGCAAGCACAAGTAGTGTCCCGCTGCCACCAAAAAGACAAACACAGGCCCGTCGTGCCCATAGTGCCCTTCCTGCTGCATTCGCCAATCCTAATTGGGAACCCACCGCTTCTGCAGCGCCCGTACTTCCCCCATTCACATCCCCAACCAAATGCAGTCGGCTGCATGAGAGGCATTTTCTTTATGTCCTCCCGAGTACCCCTACCCAACGAACCCCCCCAAAAAAGATGTTGTGTCTGCAGCAAGCGCGGATATAGGCGTGACACCCGCTATTATTGTCCCTCCTGTCCTGACAATCCTGGTCTTTGCATTGGTGAATGTTTTGAACGCTACCATTCACTAGTTGACTATTAGCGTAGGGTACAGCATTCCACAGACTAGGCACACTTTCACAGGGTCTCCCAAGATGCCATCGCATTTTGAGAGACCCGAACCTGGAACCGGGTACAGTTATAAAAGTTAGTTACAAAAAAAGAAAAAAAAAAAACACATACAAAAATATAAAATAAAAAAAAAATAGTTGTCGTTTTATTGTTCTTTCTCTCTCTATTCTCTCTCTCTATTGTTCTGCTCTTTTTTACTGTATTCTATTCTGCAATGTTTTATTGTTATTATGTTTTATCATGTTTGTTTTTCAGGTATGCAATTTTTTATACTTTACCGTTTACTGTGCTTTATTGTTAACCATTTTTTTGTCTTCAGGTACGCCATTCACGACTTTGAATGGTTATACCAGAATGATGCCTGCAGGTTTAGGTATCATCTTGGTATCATTCTTTTCAGCCAGCGGTCGGCTTTCATGTAAAAGCAATCCTAGCGGCTAATTAGCCTCTAGACTGCTTTTACAAGCAGTGGGAGGGAATGCCCCCCCCCCCACCGTCTTCTGTGTTTTTCTCTGGCTCTCCTGTCTCAACAGGGAACCTGAAAATGCAGCCGGTGATTCAGCCAGCTGACCATAGAGCTGATCAGAGACCAGAGTGGCTCCAAACATCTCTATGGCCTAAGAAACCGGAAGCTACGAGCATTTTATGACTTAGATTTCGCCGGATGTAAATAGCGCCATTGGGAAATTGGGAAAGCATTTTATCACACCGATCTTGGTGTGGTCAGATGCTTTGAGGGCAGAGGAGAAATCTAGGGTCTAATAGACCCCAATTTTTGCAAAAAAGAGTACCTGTCACTACCTATTGCTATGATAGGGGATATTTACATTCCCTGAGATAACAATAAAAATGATTTAAAAAAAAAATGAAAGGAACAGTTTAAAAATAAGATAAAAAAATAATAATAATAAAGAAAAAAAAAAAAAAAAAAAAAAAAAAAAGCACCCCTGTCCCCCCTGCTCTCGCGCTAAGGCGAACGCAAGTGTCGGTCTGGCGTCAAATGTAAACAGCAATTGCACCATGCATGTGAGGTATCGCCGCGAAGGTCAGATCGAGGGCAGTAAGTTTAGCAGTAGACCTCCTCTGTAAATCTAAAGTGGTAACCTGTAAAGGCTTTTAAAGGCTTTTAAAAATGTATTTAGTTTGTCGCCACTGCACGTTTGTGCGCAATTTTAAAGCATGTCATGTTTGGTATCCATGTACTCGGCCTAAGATCATCTTTTTTATTTCATCAAACATTTGGGCAATATAGTGTGTTTTAGTGCATTAAAATGTAAAAAAGTGTGTTTTTTCCCCAAAAAATGCGTTTGAAAAATTGCGGCGCAAATACTGTGTGAAAAAAAAAAATGAAACACCCACCATTTTAATCTGTAGGGCATTTGCTTTAAAAAAAATATATAATGTTTGGGGGTTCAAAGTAATTTTCTTGCAAAAAAAAATTATTTTTTTATGTAAACAATAAGTGTCAGAAAGGGCTTTGTCTTCAAGTGGTTAGAAGAGTGGGTGATGTGTGACATAAGCTTCTAGATGTTGTGCATAAAATGCCAGGACAGTTCAAAACCCCCCCAAATGACCCCATTTTGGAAAGTAGACACCCCAAGCTATTTGCTGAGAGTCATGTTGAGTCCATGGAATAATTTATATTGTGACACAAGTTGCGGGAAAGAGACAATTTTTTATTTTTTTTATTTTTTTTTGCGCAAAGTTGTCACTAAATGATATATTGCTCAAACATGCCATGGGAATATGTGAAATTACACCCCAAAATACATTCTGTTGCTTCTCCTGAGTACGGGGATACCACATGTGTGAGACTTTTTGGGAGCCTAGCCGCGTACGGGACCCCGAAAACCAAGCACCGCCTTCAGGCTTTCTAAGGCCGTAAATTTTTGATTTCACTCTTCACTGCCTATCACAGTTTCGGAGGCCATGGAATGCCCAGGTGGCAAAAAAAACCCCCAAATGACCCCATTTTGGAAAGTAGACACCCCAAGCTATTTGATGAGAGGTATAGTGAGTATTTTGCAGACCTCACTTTTTGTCACAAAGTTTTGAAAATTGAAAAAAGAAAAAAAAAATTTTTTTTTCTCGTCTTTCTTTATTTTCAAAAACAAATGAGAGCTGCAAAATACTCACCATGCCTCTCAGCAAATAGCTTGGGGTGTCTACTTTCCAAAATGGGGTCATTTGGGGGGGGGTTTGTGCCACCTGGGCATTCCATGGCCTCCGAAACTGTGATAGGCAGTGAGGAGTAAAATCAAAAATGTACGCCCTTAGAATTCCTGAAGGCAGTGATTGGTTTTCGGGGTCCCGTACGCGGCTAGGCTCCCAAAAAGTCCCACACATGTGGTATCCCCATACTCAGGAGAAGCAGCTAAATGTATTTTGGGGTGCAATTCCACATATGCCCATGGCCTGTGTGAGCAATATATCATTTAGTGACAACTTTGTGCAAAAAAAAAAAAAAAAAAAAAAAAATTCTCACTTTCCCGCAACTTGTGTCAAAATATAAAACATTCCATGGACTCAACATGCCTCAAAGCAAATAGCTTGGGGTGTCTACTTTCCAAAATGGGGTAATTTGGGGGGGTTTTATGTCATCTGGGCATTTTATGGCCTTCAAAACTGTGATAGGTAGTGAGGAGTAAAATCAAAAATGTACGCCCTTAGAAATCCTGAAGGCAGTGATTGGTTTTCGGGGCCCCGTACGCGGCTAGGCTCCCAAAAAGTCCCACACATGTGGTATCCCCGTACTCAGGAGAAGCAGCTAAATGTATTTTGGGGTGCAATTCCACATATGCCCATGGCCTGTGTGAGAAATATATCATTTAGTGACAACTTTTTGTAATTTTTTTTTTTTTTTTTTTTTTTTGTCATTATTCAATCACTTGGGACAAAAAAAATGAATATTCAATGGGCTCAACATGCCTCTCAGCAAATTCCTTGGGGTGTCTACTTTCCAAAATGGGGTCATTTGTGGGGGTTTTGTACTGCCCTGCCATTTTAGCACCTCAAGAAACGACATAGGCAGTCATAAATTAAAGGCTGTGTAAATTCCAGAAAATGTACCCTAGTTTGTAGACGCTATAACTTTTGCGCAAACCAATAAATATACGCTTATTGACATTTTTTTTACCAAAGACATGTGGCCGAATACATTTTGGCCTAAATGTATGACTAAAATTGAGTTTATTGGATTTTTTTTAGAACAAAAAGTAGAAAATATCATTTTTTTTCAAAATTTTCGGTCTTTTTCCGTGTATAGCGCAAAAAATAAAAACGGCAGAGGTGATCAAATACCATCAAAAGAAAGCTCTATTTGTGGGAAGAAAAGGACGCAAATTCCGTTTGGGTACACCATTGCATGACCGCGCAATTAGCAGTTAAAGCGACGCAGTGCCGAATTGTAAAAAGTGCTCTGGTCAGGAAGGGGGTAAATCCTTCCGGGGCTGAAGTGGTTAATATCCATACCAGACCTGAAGGGCCTGGTATTGAATTTCGGGGGAACCCCACACATTTTTTTTTCTGAATTTTGTTTTTTTTCTTCATGCTGTTTTTATCAATGAAGTTTTATGTGTTTTGCCGGACCGACATTTCATTATAGCCGCAAAGTGAACCAGCGGAAAAAAAAAGTCTAGAGGTGCGCCCGTTCAACCTATGCAAACGCATTTACGTTGCTTGACATTTACTAAGGTTTTGCCGGTGTACTGAACCAAAGCATTTGAACAAGCACAAATGCCGTTTGAGCATGCGCAGTGTATAAATTCACCTCCCGCAGCTCTAAATGTATTTGCCAGCGCTGCCAGCTTGTTCAGAGAAAGTCACTTTCTCATTCTATTTTGGCCATATTTGTTACTTGGACAGTTAGTACTACACTTCCCCACATCACCCCACATCACCCCCATAATATTGGCACTTCCAGCTTGTTTAAATTTTAGGTTGAAGATGCCGTGCGCCATGTCTATAGTGGCGTACCGATCACCTCTTCCAGTTGGGCCTGAGGTCGGACTTCGGGAACCAACACTGATGGTCCTGGAAGCTGTCAGTCCTGGCTTGCTCCCCCAAAGCGCCTGTGAAGTGCGTGAAAAATATGTGGAATATTTTACGGGTAGGGGGGCCATTGCTATGCCAGCTAATTTGTAAATATTTTTTAAATAAACAAAAAATTGATATGATAAAATGTTGATTTGGATTTACTGCTTGTGTTTGTTTTATCTGTCTCCTAGGTTCTCCTAGTGCCCTTGTAGTGCCAAGTGGTTTTCACATTATTTAAATAACACACATTGTCACTGTAAACACCAACTTAATACAAAAAAGTGTTATTGAGCATTGAAAGAAGAAGCCACACATTGTTGAGTAGAAAGCCTTTTACTCCGTGCACATTCACATGTGCGTTTTATAAAACATTTGGCGGTAAAAAAACACATCTTTTTTTTTCAAAGTTTTACCTTGAAATTTTTGAAAAAATACAGAAACAGGCATGTTTCCAAACATAACATACACAACTCTGGAACTTACAAAGTTCAACATTGCAAAAAAGAAGGCAATATCAGACATTTTATAGTGTGAAAGAGGTCTTGATCTTGCCTTCATCAGATGGGGTGAAGTCACCCCTGTAAAAGTCAGTTAGATTCTCCCTAGTACATCAATCATGTTCTTCAGTCTTTGTTCAATCTCCCTGGTTTTTTCCTTGATAAGGTCCAAATCACCACTACAAAACATGATTTCCTGGATAAGCCGTAGTGCAGTGTCACTGGTGAAATGACTCGATTTTGGTACCACAACCTGAACATCACCTAAAATAAAAATACACACCATGTATTAAAAATATGCAGGCATACATCTATTACCAGAATCTGTGGTGTCCGACACTGACCTGTTGTGGTGCCAAATTTGAGCACTTCTTCCACCTCTCCTTCCTCCACATCCTGAGGTACCACAATACTCTGCTCCCCTTTTGCATGTGGTGTGGTGTTGCTGGTGTCCTCCGACGGAGCAAGTCTTTTCTCCCCTATGAGAATGAAACAAAAGGTATACTTAGCACACAGATATTTGTGGACAGAAATATGAATCTGAAACATTGCTTGGCAGTGGTGTACAATTGTCTGTTTGGGCAGAGTTCCAAGTTGAAGACATGATTAATTCCCTTAACCAAGCTGAAATACTTACCTTTTTTGGACAAGTTTCACACATGGAGACACCCCAAGTATCCACTGGAGCACCTGTGTGGGTCACCCTAAAAAATGTGCTCTGGTGTCCCACACTAGTGCCCCAGAGTCCAGATGTGTAAACAGCTGCTGAGTGTCCTCTCCTTACATTCCACTGAATCAAGTTTGCAATTCGTTCTAGTTTCAAAGACATCTAGAAAAAAATGTCCTAAACTTTTTTTTAGACAAATTATCATGACCAAATGTAGTTATCCCTGTATCTGGAAAAAACATTGTATTTAGTTGGCAAACGAACAATGTTTACTACGACCGATTACTGTGCCCACGAACATGAAAGTAGCCATTTTAAACTGTACAAGAAAAGCACATGGTGCAGCAAGCAAGTAAAAATAAGAATAGGAACACACGACAACTACTTACATTTTAGAAGCACTTTCTTGATCCTTCTGTACTGATCCTGCTCCATTAATTTGAGGTCCGACCAGCATTTCCTCAATTGCTCCTTGGATCGTCGTACCCCAAAATTCCGGTGCAGACTCTTCACAACTTTAGTCATGATCTTGGCCTTTCTCACATTTGGGTTTAGGTACGGTCCATACTTCCCATCATAGTCGGCCCTCTTCAATATGTCCACCATCTCCACCATCTCTTCAAAGGACATATTTGAAGCCTTAAATCTCCTCCTCCAGGATGGGGACGTTTCTTGCTCCGAGCTTTCCTCGTGGTTACTGCTATTAAGCACCTTCTGTGTCTCCGCCATGTCCCTCTCCCACTGTGATGAAAGAGAGGGGGCAGGGAATATTCTAGAAAGAACATCAGGGGTGGGCGATGCGGGTGGAGTTTCACGCATGTGCAGTGTATATAAAGCGTAACACGTGTGCGTCGTACGTACGATCTGTGAGCGGAGGAAGGTGTAGTGGAAGTGCTGATCGTTATAACAAAGGCACAATTTTAAGTTGGTGCATCAGTGGCCTATACTGCTTATAGATTGAGGAATATATTGGGTCAAATGTAAGAGAGATAGGGGGCGCTAGATACCATAATATTCAAGTGCTCTAAATAAATATATCTCCTGCATTACCAAAAAAATGGAAATGTAAGAAAGCTAGGGGGCGCTAGATACCATACTATTCAAGTGCTCTAAATAAATATATCTCCTGCATTACCAAAAAAATGAAAATCATAATAATGACAAATCATAATTAGATTACACATTGAAGTGATTGAAGTAGTTGAAGTGATATCTTTCAATATTATCCCAATCTTGTTGCTGTAAACAAAAGGTTTTCCATCACCAAAGTAAAATAAGAAAAGGAAAACACCTCGAAGTAGTAGATATCTGCTTACCAGATACCAATGACTCCTTTAGTTAAAAAGAGAGTCACTAGCGCTTGTGCAGGGTTGTGCCTGCTCACATGGATGGCCGGACTGTGGTTGGTATTATAGGCATGGATCGTTCCCGTCAAGCTCATTCAAGATAGGATAAGGATACATAGGAAACAAAAACAGTCTCCATAGCGTAAAACCATTTATTAAAAAAGTAAACAAATTAAAAAGCCAAATGGCCGCTTACATTGGTGGGTGCCTACCCGGCACTGGGGCTGCTTGCATGTCAGGGTGACTTCGTAGTCAGAAAAAGCCTTTCATGTCTCCTCCACGCTGGCGTGCATTCCAGCTTACACAGGGGGGCAGCCAAAGGATCCGGATGTTGTTGGGTGATAGGACATGTGACCGCGTACCGCTCCGACGTACGTTTCGTAGTGAACGTCTTCACTTCCCTGGCTTTCTTACATTTCCATTTTTTTGGTAATGCAGGAGATATATTTATTTAGAGCACTTGAATATTATGGTATCTAGCGCCCCCTATCTCTCTTACATTCCTTTTTTTGATTATCTATTTTTTTGATTATTCAAAAATTGGGGAGCAGCTTACACTGATTGTTTATATATTTCCACAAATTTTCTTTATTGTTGGGAATATTTTCTTACTAGATGTATCACCAGTATATGTAATTCATATATATTATCTGCTATCGACACCACTGGCGCAAAGGTTTTTACTATTTTCTGAATTGGGTCAAGGTTAGGAGAGTTTAGCCTGACATTAGGGTTTGTCTTGTGTTGTGTCTTGCAGAGAAAATGGATCTATTCAATGACGAGGAATTAATGGCCATATTCATTGATATGTACAGGGAGCTGCCCTGTCTTTGGCAGGTAAACCACCTCTTTTACCTTTTATAACAATAAACCAAAGAGGAAGGCAGTGCTGGATCAATTGGTGGAATTTGTGAAGCCAGTGATCCCCATGGCAGACATCCCCTATTTGAAGGCCCTAATTGGTGGCATGAGGAGCACTTATAATAGGGAGCTCAGGAAGGTCCAGGATTCCCTGAGATCAGGTGCTGCAGGAGATGACATTTATGTACCCAGGCTCTGGTACTATGACAGACTGCATTTTCTGGCAGGCCAGAATGAACCCAGGCCATCACTCTCCAATCTTCCTTCCACACTTCCTTCCCCCCCAGCTGAGGCTTCTGATGTCCAACCTGGGCCTTCCAGGCAGCAACATGTGGAGGAGCCCAGCTTGAGCCAGGTATAGCATTCTTCAAAATATTTCTGGTTGTCAAATTAATGATGTTAAATATATGCTAATTTTGATCACTAATTTCTGATTTCACAAAGTGTTTTACATATCAATAGACAGTAGTGGCCACAAATGATTGGGACAAGAATGAAAAATGCTGGGGTCAGAATGATAATCTTTTCTATTTATTAACATTAAATTTGCAACAGTCATGAGATGAAAATTGTATGTGATTGATGAACCAAAAACTAAAATGATGTACCTTTTTACACAGGAAAGCCTCAGCCAGGCCGTGGAAAGTGGCAGCCAGGAGGTGGCCGGGCCCAGTAGAATGCCAGAATCACAGGTCCCTCCCCTCCGCCTTCCACCAAAAAGTGGCAGGAAGAGGAGTAACCTGAAGGAGGCAGCAATTGTCCTATTTCTGAAGGCTACTGCGGCCCTCGGAACCCCCCACAGTGTTCAAGAGGACTTTGCGTACATTACAGCCTGTAAAATGCTGGAAATGGAGGAGGGCCAATGCCTCTTATGTGAGGAAGTAATGTTACAAGCCCTAAATAAGGGGTTGAAGGGCCAACTCAAAAGTCAAAGCCACATTTGTGAGTTGAACCATGGTCCTCCTCCTCCTCCTCCTCCACCTCCTGCCACACCTTCAACACCACAGCCACAGCCTGGAAGGAAGCATCTAAGGAAGACCAGAGAGTGATGGCCTGGGTTCAGTCTGGTCTGGCAAAAGATGCAGGCTGTGGTATGACCACAGCCTGGGGACATATATGTCATCTTGTGCTGTTCCTGATCTCTTGTAGTCTTGGACCGGATTGTGCTCACTATTATAAGGACTCCTCAGGCCACCAATTTTGACTGTAAAATTATTGATGGCTACCCGGTGGTACAAAGGCTTTGCAAAGTTCACCAGTTTCTCCAGCTTTGCCTTCCTCTTTATTTTGTTATGACCCAGAATAAATAGATATTTTGTTTTCAGAAATACTTGCCTATGTGTTTTACTTCAAAAAGGACAGTTTGTTTGTGAGTAGGCAGGTACATTTAAAAAATACAATGTCAGATTAACAAGGGACACCAACCAATCTCCTTGAGATTTACAAATACAAGATAATAATGGTGTTGTGCAAACGTGACATACAAAAAAAATAAATAAATGGAGATCACTATAAAATAATTGAAAAAAAAAAACAACAGGAAATCTTGATTAAAAAAAAAATGACCATAAAAATTTATTCTAAACATTATTAGGGAGATCTGTCTTGAAAAACAAAAAAGATTATTCAGGAGGATTAATCAAGAAATCAGTTTGTGAGAATTCTGTGTGAATATGAGCAGCAAAACAACTTCATTCTTCTAGCATTATAAAGAAGAAGAGAATTGAAAGATTTAAAAATTTGCAGTGTGACGAATGTTCCATCTCCATTCCGAACGGTCGTTTTACCAGACTGAGTGGCTCCGTCTCGTACTCTGAGCATGCATGTTTTTTGCGCGTCGGAATTGCATACACACGAACGGAATTTCCTATAGAAACCGTTGGAAAATTGAGAACATGCTCTCAATCTTTTGCTGGCAGAAATTCGGCCAGCAAAAGTCTGATGGAGCATACACACGGTCGCATTTTTCGACCAAAAGCTCTTTTCAATCTTTTGCTGGCCAAATTTCCGATCATGTGTACGCGGCATTAGAGTATGATATTCCAAACATGGCAGTCCTAAATATTGTAGAGAATCCCTGCCCTTTATCCACTTGAAGACAAGACTGTTACACCCCCTTCCAGTCCAGATATTTTTTTGGAAACAGATATTAATTTATTTTGGTTGTGTTTATTCACCACTGGGTTTTTTTCTATATAAAGGTAAAAGACCAAGCATTTTGAAAAAAATAAAAAATATTTTTTTTTCCTGATCTCTGTCCTAAAATGTGGCAAATAAATAATCTTTCTTCATACATTTAGGCTAAAATGTATTTTGCTACATTGCTTTGGTGAAAAAATAAATAGGTGTATAATATATAGTCTCTAAGAAAGTTATAGAGTCTACAAAACATGGTATATATATTTGAAAATTGATTAACCTTGGTGTTCTGGCTGCCTATTTCATTTATTGATGCCCTAAAATGCCAGGACATTACAAATGACCCCTTTTTGGAAAGTAGAGAGTCCAAGGTATTTAAGAAAAAGGCATGGTCAATTTTTTGAAGTTGTATTTTTTTTACCAATTTCTTTGGAAAATGGTTAAAGCAATTTTTTTTTTTTAGCATTTGTCATAGGCATACCTAAAATTACATTCCAACACACATCCTGCTACCCATTTTGAGTATAGGGAAACCACATGTGTGGGACTTTTTCAATGTTTAAACTGATTATGTATTTGACATTGCATCTTTTGAATCACAAAAAATCAACCAACACTATAGCAAAGAATGCACTATAATGGTCCCCTATGTAGTGGTCAGGGAATATAGCTTAGTGTAGCTTCACCTACAGCAGTCCTCCAAAATGCCAAGCAGGCCTAACCTGCTGGTACATAACTGCCCTAATAGCACAATGCTATGTTCAGTGGCCAGGAAGTACAGGAGGCTGAACGAAGGGTGAACAAAAGAGCACCTGCGATTCTACTAGTGCATTTGCCTACATGGGATAGGAAGGACTGGTGTCTTGCTGGAACAAAGTCAGTGGGATGTGCAGATGTATCAGTACTGGTGACATGGAGAGATGTGATCAGAAAACAGTCAAAGCATTGGTCTAGGCAGCAGGCAAAAATGTTGCTGATAAAGAGGCCAGGGTCAGTTCAGGTGGAAGGCAGAGTTGTGGTCAGTATGCAGGCAAAATATCAGTCCAGGTGGTAAACAAAGCCATGGTTGATTAACAGGCTGGGGTTAGTTCAGTTGGCAGACATACAGTAGATGTGTTCAATGTTCAGGCAAAAGATCAGTCCAGGTGGCAGACAGAAACCTGGTCAATAAATAGGCCAGGGGTCAGTTCAGCAGGCAGAGGCATGGTCAGCATGCAAGCAAATGGTTGGTTCAGGCTTCAGGCAGAAATGTGGTTGAGAAAACAGATAAATGGTCGGCTCACAGGACATATGATACAGGCAAAATGCAGGTAGTCAGACATAAGAGAATTAGCTTCATCATACCTTCATTAATATCATAATAAGCTATGGTGGTTACAGAAGCAGTCCTTTATGCAGGGGCCTGGTTGTGAGGAACAGTTGGGACAATAGTAATGTGTGCCATGCCTTATGCCCTCTATGGAGCATGTACAGCATTTTTTATTTTTTTTGGGGTGGGATCATGTCAGGGAATGAGGCCTGCCAATTGTATCAGAACAAAGGTTGTCAGGTGCAAGACCGTGCTGGTAAGTAAGGCTTGTTATAACCTCTTCTTGGTAGTTTAGGAAGGAGCTGTGTCTTCCTGTGGCCATGTAGATGATATCAGAATGGTAATTGGCCAGTTAGATTAGGTAAATGGACACTTTTATACCAATGAATGGATCTTCTAGTTACCAGGTAGGGTTTCATCATTTTATCATTGTAATCTACACGCCACTTCACCAGGACATACTGCGCTGTCGGTGCTTATCTGCTGCTGTTTCGTATGCCTGATCCTTTTTGTAGGGGCTCTTTTATCCTCTGAAGCAGAAGAAGTTACTTAACTGCTGCTCTCAATGGGTTCATATTTTTAATCTAAATCTGACAGTGAAAGCTTCTCCTTGCTACTCTTATCTGTCATGCTCACAATCTGAGAGGCCTCCTCACTTGTGAACCTTTTTTGGACATGGCTTTCAGGTTACTGGTTTGTATAATATTGTACTGGTAACACTGTTGCTGGCTTGAAGGGTTCTGCTGACAATGGAGTGACTAGCGATAAGAGCAGTGTTGCTGGCTTCACTGACTCTTTTGAATGTGGCACTGGTGCAGACATATACTACTTTGGCACCACTGATACTGGTATGCAAACAGGGACACTGGCTGGTGGCACTGGCCTAAAGACACTGACAGTGTTGTGATAAGGTAAACTGTTGCTGGCTGCACTGGTGACACTGTGACAGATGTAGCAGATTACACTGGGACAGGTGGCTGGCTGCACTGTTTGACACCTTACACTGGTGAGCATTCAGGGATGCTGTGAGTCCTCTTTTGAAGACTGCAGATGGAAAACATGTGACAGCTATCAGTTTTTCAGCACAGTTAATAAGCCTGTTTGAACAGGCCACAATTTATGAACAATTGAAAAGGCATTTAGTATCCTCAAAAAAAATGTGTCTTTTTTTGGACACTGAGGCTATATTCACCCTAGTGTGACTTGTCATGTGACTTTGAATACATAAAGTCGAATGGCAAGTCACTGCCCATTGATTTCAAGGGCACCTGTTCCAATCTATGCAACTTTAAAAAAGTTTCTGCACTACTTTGATACAACTTTCTTGCAACTTGAGTGCCACAGAGTGTAAAGTCGCGTGAAAATTACATTAACATTGCATCAAAGTCACACTAATGTGAACTGAGCCTTACAATGGAAATAACATACAGATTTGAAGCACAGCTAAAATAATGCCTGTTTGGACAGGCCACAATTTTTGGGTGGTTGAGCAGGCATTTAGCTTCAGAAAATAAATGTGTGTGTATTTTGCACACTGAAGATAGAAAAAGCATACAGCTTAGCAACACAATTAACAAACTGATGTTGACAGCTTGCAATTTTGAAGGGGCAAAGCAGGCATTCTACACCAGGAATATCAGTGCCTTTGTTTTGGACACTGAAGATAAAAAAAGCATACATTCGTGCAATACAACTTTGAAGCCTTCATTATCAAGGTAGCAATCTATGAGGGAGAAAGTAACTCGACTGCATTTTGACCCTTTTTTTATAGAGTGAGGAAAGACATTTTTTACAGATTTGATGCACACCTTTTTAAAACTTTTCAGACCCACTAATTGTGTATGAGAGAGAGAGCAAGCAGATTGTATATTACAATTAATTCCTTTTTTTTCCACCCAGAAGATGGAAAAATTAAAGTAATCATTAGCACTGGTTTTATAAACTTTTCAGATAAGCCACTATTTCTGAGGGACACAGCGAAAAAAGATTTAACTTGAAAACATTAAATTATACTATATATTTATGGAGATATAATATAAATCTTGTACAGCTTTCAGACAGAGAATCTCATCCTTCTCAGTATTACAGCTAAGCATTCTTGTCAGCTCCCAAAATGGTAACAATACAGTGCATGCTTCCTGTAGCAGCAGCCACTGGTATGGGAAAAAGAAGCCCAGTCCCCCTGTACCTGGTCTTGTGCCATAGTTGCACAGATACATGTTGATGGTCTTCTGACTCTGCTGTGCAGCTGCTACGACATGGCAAAAGTCCAGCTCCACCTGGTGGGAGTGTCACAGATCAGGCTAAAACCAGCAATTTGGGCAAGTTGACGTTTAGGTTTTTGGCGTGGGGGTGTATTTTTTTCACTCTAGCAGCTGGGGCAGTGAAACTTGCCTACTCAATGCTACAGCTGGTGAGGTGAGGTTGGCAGAAACAGAGCAAGGTTGCAGCCTTTGCTTGACCCTACTCTCTGTGGCCTCATGCAGACCTTCTTCCCATCTGGAGGAGCCATAGGATAGATTTCTGACACCCCTTAGTATACCATCACCCTTTTTAATGGAACCTGCTGAGAGAAAATTGTGTATGGTGGGAAGGGGGGAGGGGAAATTGAGGAGATAAAAGGAGGATGGGAGCATGTGGATAAGAAGGCAAAATAATGTGCTGTGAAAGCTGTGGTGGACTGTGAGCTATTCTGCACCTGCATGACAGAGAAGGAGGCACTGGAGGACAATAAAAGCTGGTTAGACACTCCACCACCCCTCCATGTGCTCTGGCTGTATAGCATACCCAGCACCTGAACAAACTGGCACATGTACCCTGTCTGCAGTTAATGTACCATGTCCATGACAACTGCTTTTGCCTGTGGATACAGTGGCTGCTTACCCTCTCATAGCTGCATGGGAATTTCTGACTTGATGATAATAATGTGGACCCTAAGAAAATAAAAGCTCAAAAATATAAAGAATATAAACAATGAAAATGTTTGTAAACCTCAGAAAATAAATATGAACAAAGTATATCCCTCTATAGTCTGTGTACTTGTCTCATTTAGGAGCATTGAGTGTCATTTCTGTCTGCTACTTTATTTCTCTTCTATCAGCATGAATCACTTCTGACAAGGCTTTCTGACACCAAGAGAAAAAAATGTGATGGGGGGAGCTCCAGCTGATTTACAGCCTAAACTGTTCCTGTGTTTACAAGTGATATGCTTCTGCACGATCAGATGGGCTCTCCTGCTACCCTAGACCCAAAGATGTGTCTGCTCGGTATGCTACCTGACTTAAACGCTGACAAACCCCTCCGTACCTTTCTACGTGAAACGCTATTCTTGGCGAGAAAAGCGATAGCCCGTAATTGGATGCAGGCCCTACCCCCTACAATCCAGTGTTGGAAAAAAAGAAATTAATGACACTCTCCCATACATTAAGCTGATTTATGTACATAGAGGATGCCCGCTTAAATATGAGCAGGTCTGGAACAGATGGCTGGAGGATGGTGAAACATGTGCTTGAAATGTTGATATCTTCCTCTCTTTTTCTTCTCTCCTTCTCCCCCTTCTTCTCTACTGTGTACTGGCTTCGTTTCCGGTGGATATTTCACCCGATATCATGTAGATAACTTAATGTGCTCTTGTATGTATTCCTGCTATGGCCATGTTGACTTATATTATTTTTTATGTACCAAGCATATATTTTCTTAATAAAGTTGGTTTTCCAATTAAAAAAAAAAACTGTTCCTGTGTTCTGTTTGAGTGGGGTGTGTCCCTTCCCTCCAATCAACTCTCAGAGCTCTCCTCACTGAGTGTAAGTTCAGCTCCCCGTCCCCTTTTTCTGACAGCTCAGACAACCTTTTTAAATTCTGGACTTTGATTGTAAGGGTTTACAAGCACTTGCAACAAGCATTTTAAAAAAAAAACAAAAAAACTTTTTAACTTTTTTTCTGCTTAAGGAAAAAAAACGAACTTATTTTAAAGAAAAGAATCACCCCAAATACAAAAATGGGGAACAACATTAATGCCCCGTACACACGGTTGGATTTTCCGATGGAAAATGTGTGATAGGACCTTGTTGTCGGAAATTCCGACCGTGTGTAGGCTCCATCACACATTTTCCATCGGATTTTCCGACCCACAAAGTTTGAGAGCAGGATATAAAATTTTCCGACAACAAAATCCGTTGTCGGAAATTCCGATCGTGTGTACACAAATCGGACGGACAAAGTGCCACGCATGCTCAGAATAAATAAAGGGATGAAAGCTATTGGCCACTGCCCCGTTTATAGTCCTGACGTACGTGTTTTACGTCACCGCGTTAAGAACGATCGGATTTTCCGACAACTTTGTGTGACCGTGTGTATACAAGACAAGTTTGAGCCAACATCCGTCGGAAAAAATCCTAGGATTTTGTTGTCGGAATGTCCGAACAAAGTCCGACCGTGTGTACGGGGCATAACACAGCAACAAAACGTTAGAACCTGTCACTGACATACAAATAAAAAAGTATTCTTAAAATTGACTGCCTTAGGAAATGACCATGCTTTACTCTTCCAACCCTTACAAACTGCAATTCTCTGGAAAGTATCACTAGCAAATATATAGCACTGAGTACTGTATAAAGTACATATCAATAGATGCACATTATACTAAACTAAACAACATGCTCTCCCTAAGAGCAATGTCAGCTGTCCCTCACTCTCACTAAACTCCCAACACAACACTGACAACGGGCTACTGGGAAAGTATTTTTTTTATAATGTTTAGGTTGCAAACCATCTTTGGCTAAAGTCTTGCACCTTAACAGAGCTCAGGTGCACAACTTTAGCCAATGATGGCTTTGGAAATGCATGATTGGATGTTCATCAGAGCAATTCTAGCCAAACGTCATAAAAGTTTAGGACTGGGTTGGATGTCCGACCAGCAAGATGTTCAGATCGAACACTCAGTTCATCCCTATTCCAAAGTAACAGGTTATTCTAGAGATTTTACTCTGATATTACCCCAAAAACTGAATATTTTGTGCTATTTTATTTTTGTTTATATATTCTCCTTCAGGTATTTTGTGCTATTTTGCTGTTACAATCGCTTAGCTACGTGTGCTTTGAAATAGATGTACTATAAAAGTGCTAAGGCATTTGTAAAATGTTTATCTCATATTTCTTTGTTCTTGGATGTGAGCAAATGTCAGTTCTGATGATGCCACTAATCTACAGACATAAATGACAAGTCTCCTAGGAATAACCTCCAGCTCTGTATATATGAATATCAAATTTGCAAGAAATGGCTGATGTTCAGCCAATAAGTACAGTTGTCTGATATTCAAGAGCATAAATGAACAATGATTAAAAAAGTTTATGTATAGAAAATTTCTGGCACAATTATGATCAGGGCTTGAATGTAATGCATGATAGAGTAAACTAAAGGCAAGCGGTGAGGGTTTAAAACCACCGTGTCCCTGTTGGGGAGATTTACTCTCTATTTATCTTCATTAACAGTGTCATATGAATAAAAGTGAGGGTAAATTGAACATTTTGAGTTGCCACAAGAACAGGATTTAAGGTGATTTCCAAATGAACAGATAACAGTAAAATGTAAAACATACAGCGCACACTTTCCATCTGTTACCACCTGGACTGTATTATTTTGCATAAGTAAATCCTCTCTACCTAAAGAACAAAACCAAAGTCTGTTTCGATTTAGAGACACTGCGTGTGCAGATAAACGTATAGTTATACACTCCAAACTTCACCAAGAACGGGACTACTTCACAGTATGTCTATCTTTCACATGTTATTATGTCAGTTTTTTTTATTAAAATCACAGCAGAGTTTCTTCCAGGGTGAATAAAAAGTGTAATATTTATTTACAAAAACAATAAAATCTTTGTAAAACCATAAAACCATTAATGACTACTGATGCTAGAATAACCTATACATGATTTTCCAATATAACTAAGTCCCTGTGACTTATTCTGAATCTATAACACTCCTATTTTATCCTCCTGTACTTATTTAATTAGTTGTTGGGTGGGTAGCCCACTGAATGTGCTACACACACCCAAATAAACGTAATCATACTACACACAATGTTTGTAGCACAACCGCGCCCCCCCCCCCACTCTCCAGCAATTCTTAGCTCTGATTAATCAAAGTTGAGTTGCCTCTGTTTAATTTTTTAACTACCCTTATGCTGCGTACACACAAGTGGACTTTTCGACAGACTAGGTCCGACAGTCTTTCCGACACACTTTGCAGCGTAGGTCCCCCAGACTTTCAAATGAACAGACTTGGACACACACGATCACACCAAAGTCCGACGAATTTGTACGTGATGACATACGACCAGACTAAAATAAGGAAGTTGATAGCCAGTAGCCAATAGCTGCCCTAGCGTCGGTTTTAGTCCGTCGGTCTAGCATACAGACAAGCGGATTTTTCGACCGGACTCAAGTCCGTCGGAAAGATTTGAAACATGTTTTATTTCTAGGTCTGTCAGACTTTTGGGAAAAAAAGTCAGCTGGAGCCCAGACATGATCGAATTGTCCGACAGAGTCCGGCCCGCCGGACCAAGTCTGCCGGAAAGTCCGATTGTGTGTACGCGGTATTAGTTTACCCTAATCAGCCTTAATTAAAGTGATTATAAAGTCTTTTTTTTTCATTAACAATCAAACAACCCTTATCTGTGGAATTGCACAGAGGCCCCGAACCCCCTCTTCTCGGGTCCCATGCTGGCACTCCTGGCTCCGCTTCTGTTTCAAGTGCCCCCCATATTAAGCTGCTTATTATGGGGGCCTTAATGCTTGCTCCATCTGAAGCTGCTCTGCCTGAGTTCATAGACACAGACAGCACTGGATCAAGTGAGGATTCAGGTAAGTATAAGTAAGGTGGCTGATGTAGCAAATGCTTAGTGTCAGGTCACCTGAGACCAGGTGACAGATGCACTCCGTAGGAGTCAGAAGTGCACCGCTAAGATAGTGGACCCTAGGACTGACTGCTGAGGATAGTACCCAGGGAGGTTCAGGAAGAAGGTCTACTGGATCACTAACACAGATCCCAGTGGGAGCTAGAGCATAGATTCCCCAGGGCACGGAGTCTAAGAGCCAACAGGTGTTCACCAGAGCCTCTAGTGGTGAGGATGGACTGCACTGCAGTCTGGCTCCAGGTCACGGCCCCTAGGGTCTCACAGCTCATGCTCACAGTAGATTACAGGAGAAGGAAGCAGCAGGCTGGAACAACAAGGATAGTAAAGGGATAAGGCAGAGGTCAGGGCGACTAGCAGAAAGGAACAACGGAGTACACGCCAAAGGTTCAGGGGCAAAGGCAAACAGGGATAGTTGGGGACACGCTAAAAGGTCAGGGTCACGAGCAGACAGGAATAGTCGAGAACACACCAAGGTCGGTGACAGAGACAAACAAAGAGCACACGGCAAGCAGGAAACAGGAAGCCAAACACACAATGAATACAATATGGTTGATCAGCACTGCTGGCTTGCAGTGCACAGGTTAATATAGGGTTCCTTGATAGGGCCTGGAGTGGAGCCATGCTTAGAGGAGAGGTTATAAAAACAGCCAGGTGAGAGTGGCTGGCCTCTTAGTCTGAACACATCAAGAGAGGTAAGCAGACAGAGAAAGATTACTGCATAACCATGACAGTACCCCCCTCTTACGAGGCCTCCCCCTCCCTCGCCTGGGCCCAGGCTTAAAGGGAAACTTCAAATTAAACCTCCTCAACAAACAAGGTGCAAAGACCTCAGCTGCAGTGATCCAAGACCTCTCCTCAGGACCAAACTCTTTCCAATGTACGAGGTACTGAAGAATGCCTCTAAGGCGCCGGGAATCCAGAACTTTTTCTTTCAATACTGTTTATTGAATATTTTCATAGTTAAACAGAATATAAAAGGTACATTGGTATACACATCATCTGATATACATATTTATCTTATCTTATCTTATCATTGAAATAACTTATCATTTTTTATCAAAGCATTTAGGCCAAATAGACCAATAGTTATCAAACATTTTACAAGTCATAGAATTATTGGCTATAAGACGTTCAAAAGTATAGTTTCTATGAACTGCTGTGATTATATCAGACATATTTATGGCTTTGCTGGATTTCCAATTGTGCAAGATCAGTAAACGTGTTTCTAAGAGTATATGAGTTATGACTGGCCTGAAAGTCTTCTGGAATTTGTCTATGTTTAAGTGTAGAAGTGCTAGAGCTGGGTCTGGTTTTGTAATTATTCCTGTTATAGAGGAGATTAATTGGACCTGGTTCCAAAGGCTTTTTTTACTTGGGCATTGCCAGAACATATGTACCAGGTTTCCCATGTGACCACATTCCCTCCAGCATTTTGGTGACGCTCCTGGAAAGAAAGCAGCTATTCTGTATGGGGTGTAGTGCCATGTATTGGCCATTTTAATTATAAGTTCCCAGTGTTTAACACAATGAGATGCTTTATGAGTTTCTCTAAAGGAGTGTATCCATTGGTCATCTGAGAAAGTGGTACCGAGGTCTATCTCCCACTTTTTCATTGCTATGGTTTTTGTGAACCGTAATTTTTCTTGGATTAGGTTGTAAAAGAGTGATATCCCCTTTGTGTCTTGTTTGGCTGTGGAGTAGAATTGCCATACTTTGCCCAGAATGGATATATTTGGGGGAGCTTGTGTTTTAAGGAAATGGGTAATTCTCAAGCATGTGAATATTGTGCCAGTCTTGAAGTGATATTGTGTCATAATGTGGTCTGCAGATTTATGTTGTTTCCTCATATAGGTCAGATATATGTGTGATGCCCTTGTCAGTCAATTCTTTGACTCTTATCATTGGTATTTTGGATTCTAACAGGGTTAGTGGTAGTTTATAATTTGTCATTTGGTTATCCTGACGTTGTTGTTCCATAATATATCTCCATGCCTTCAGTGAGGTCTGCATTGGAGGTGATAGACTATGTGTTTCCCATTGGTCCCAACTGTCACTCATAAACATTAGTGTTAGGTGTTTTGTAGGTGATATAGTCTTTTCAATGTCTACCCATAATGGGGTGTTATTCTCTTGAAACCAATATTTGATCTGGTCTAGACGTACCGCCCAGAGGTAGTCATATATGTCCACTAGCCCAGCCCCTCCTGCTTTTCTGTGGGAAGTCAGGTTGTTTCGTGAACATCTGGCTTTCTTCCCACCCCAAATGTATCTCCAGCTGAGATTTGTTATGCTCTTGAGGTAATGGCGTGGGATGTGAACTGCCAGGGTGCGGAACATACACAGTATTTGAGGCAATATTAACATCCATATTATCCTACCTAACCATGATATTTCCTTTTTTGACATATCCTTGAACTGAGCTTCCAGTTTGGCTATTAGCAGGGGCATGTTAGCTTTAGCAAGTGCAGAAGTTTTGTCAGTAATTTTAATTCCTAAATAAGTAATACCTCCTTTACTCCATGTATAAGGTAACTTTGCCTGTAGGTTGTTTCGAGTGTGGGGAGGCACTCCCAGGTCCAGTATTACTGATTTAGTGAAGTTGACCTTGTAATAGGAGATATCCCCAAAATTGGTGAGGACAGTGTGTACCTCGGTTAGGGACGCGAGTGGATTAGTCAGGAGGAGTATTACATCATCCGCAAACAGGTTGATGGTGTGTGTGCTAGAGCCAAACTGAAAGTCCGTGATCAGCAGATGATTTCTAATGGCTTCTGCCAAAGGTTCTATCATTAGATTGAAAATGGTCGGAGACAGTGGGCAACCCTGCCTAGTCCCATTAGATATTTTGAAGGGTGTGGATAGAAAACCATTGGAGTATACCTGTGCAGAAGGGCAAGAGTATAAGGCCATAATCGCTTTCAATATGGAGCCTTTGAAACCATACTTGTGTAAGACCATTTCCATATATGTCCAATGAACTCTATCGAACGCCTTCTCCGCATCTATAGATAGCAGCAGAGAAGGCGTTCGGGTTCGCTCAGCATGATGTAACACATTAATGATTCTCCGGGTGGCATCAGAGGTCTGTCTCCCCTTCACAAAGCCCATCTGGTTACACTTGACTATTGTAGGTATGATATTGGTTAGTCTTTTGGCTAGTAACTTTGCATAAACCTTGGTATCCGAGTTGAGAAGGGATATGGGTCTAAAATTGGCTGGTGTATTAGGGTCTTTCCCTGGTTTCGGAAGTGTCACTATATGTGCTCTCAGTATCTCTTGTGGTAGGATTGCGGAAATCGTTGCTTTATTAAATACTTTTGACATGTGGGGTGAAAGTATGGATTTGAATGTTTTAAAGTATTTGTTGGAAAAGCCATCGGGACCTGGTGATTTTGCGTTTGGTAGAGAGTGTATAATTTTTTCTATTTCTTGGGCTGTGATTGGAGCATCTAGAGTATTTAGTTGAATTTCCGAGAGAGATGGGAGGTTTATCTTCCTCAGGAATGTTTGTATTTTGTCTGCTGTTGGTTGATGTGTAGAAGTGTCTGTGTGTAGGTTGTACAGTGAACTGTAGTATGTGGAAAATTGGTTTGCTATGTCTTTGGGGTTGACAACTTTGTGTTTGGCAGTGGGGTGCCTTAAGTATGCAATTCTAGTTTTAGTACGAGCCGCTTTAAGTCTGTTTGCTAGGTATTTACCTGCTTTATTGGCATTGGTATAGTAGTTTAGTTTCAAGGTCTGAGATGTTTATCATATTGTTGTGTTAGCAGTTCTCTGAAATTTTCCCTGAGGGCTAATAGTTGATTAGTCAATGGCACTGATGGTGATTTTTTGTTTTGGGCTTCTATATTATGTATGTCTGTGAGGATCTTATTAAGCTGTTGGGCCTGTCTCTTTTTTTCTCTAGCTCCTATTTGTATTAGGATGCCTCTTATGAAGGCCTTGTGTGCGTTCCACACAATATATGGGTCTGAAACTGAATCTGTGTTTTCTGAAAAATAATTATTGAGATGCTGAGATATGGATTTTTGGAAGTGTGGTTCTTGTATAAGACGTTCATTGCAGCGCCAGATGGGTGGTGACGAGAAGACTCCCCTTTCCGCAACAGACATAGATATGGCAGCATGGTCTGACCATGTGATATCGTGTATTCTTGTTGATTCAACATTTTGCAGGAGCCATTTGTCTGTTAAAAACATGTCTATTCGGGAATAGGAGCCATGTCTATTTGAGAAAAAGGTATAGTCTTTTTCTTTGGCGTGGAGGCATCTCCATGCATCAAATAATTCCTCGTTTTTAAGCAGAGTATGGAGGGACAGCTTGCTTGTACGTTTACCTGAGGAAGAGTCTAATAGAGGATCTGAAGTCACGTTAAAGTCTCCGTAGATCAGGAGATTACCATATTTCATGGCGTAGTTGATGTGAGTTTGGGGCATACAGCTTAACAATCGTGTATGGTTTGGAGTTGATGTCTCCTGTGACAATGATATAACGACCTCCCTCATCTATAGTAACATCTTTGGGTTGGAAAGAAAGAGAGTTTCTGATGGCTAATAGGATGCCTCCTTTTTTACTGTTGGGGTTACAAGCCATATAGATAGTTGGGTATGTTGTATGCAGGCATTTCGGGGCGTTGTTTAATTGGAAGTGTGTTTCCTGGATACAAAGAATGTCTGCACTCTGTTTACAGGCTTCTTTCAATAGGGAGAATCTTTGCCGGGTGGTTTAGGCCTCGGGCGTTAATTGATAGAAATTTGATCGTCATTGTGTAGGTGAGCAAGATCTTGTGGCTGTGTCGTGTAGGTACTTACAGTTCCTGTCGGGTACTGATCGGATTGCTGCTGGTACAAGTGAGAAGGGTATCTGGTGTGTATATTCTTCAACGGTGGAGAACATGGTACTGCAAAGGATGCTGCGTATATCCAAAAAACAAAAAGAATAACAAAGAAAAACAAAAAAGTCAACTGGGTTAACATAAGAAATGGATCTGAGAACTGACCCTCGTGCAGTCGTAGCTGCTACTACTGTGTAGGGGGGTGCAAATGAGAATCAAGCTAGATATCTCAATCCCGGAGATATTTGAGTATGAACGTGGGTTTGGTTTATGATTGCCCACCGGCTTTCTTCTTAGGAGAACGTTTCTTAGTTACCACCTGCCATTCGTTTTGCATGTGTTGTAGGCTTGTGGACTCTGTCGGTTGAATGGCTTGGTCAGTGAGAATGCCCCATTGACGTAAAGCTATGAGCCCTTCTTCCAACTTGGAGATGGATATTGTGTTCCCGTTGTGGGTAATAGATAGGGTTGCAGGATACTTCCATTTGTGGAGCATATTGTGGTTCCTCAGTGCTTTGGTGATCGTCAGCAGGTTGCGACGACGTTGTAGGGTGTGTCTGGATAGGTCAGGGAGCAGCCTGATGTTAGCATATTGCTGGGGGATATTTTCTTGTTTGCGTGAGAGTTGAAGGATTTGATCTTTGATGTGATAAAAGTGCACTCTGAGGAGGACATCTCTAGGAGTGTCATCAGATAGGAACAATGGTTTGGGTGCCCTGTGAATCCTGTCCACCAGGAGGTCTTGAGCTGTCGCGCCTGGCAGCAGGGTAGAAAACAGGGCCTGGGCAAACTGCAGGAGCTGGTTAGGGGGGATTGATTCAGGGACGCCCCGTAGTTTGAGGTTGTTCCTTCTGGACCTGTCTTTTAGGTCCTCCATTTTGTCCTTTAGCCATGTTATATCTTCCCCCTGTGCCGTGTGTGCTTCTACCATCTGATTGTATGAAGAGGTGTATTCTTCCATTTTGGTTTCTACATGGTGTACTCTGTGGCCTAAGGCTTGAACTTCCTTCTGACATTCATTTAGGCCTTGAAACATATCTGCCTGCAGTGAGGATCTCAGTGACAGCAACATGCCCTTTAACATCGTATCCGACACTGGTCTATCTGCCGTGGGGAAGTCTGCTATGGGGTCTCCTCCCTGTGTATACTGGCTTGTGCTGGCGTGTTGTGTCCCACTTACCTCCATAGTCAGGTCGGGTTGCGGCCTAGTTGGAGACTCCCTTCTCTGTTTGGATTTAGCTGGGCTTCTGGTAGTGGGACTGGATGCCCCAGAGGAGGATTCGCTGGGGTACTTATGTGAGTGTGTATCGCTGGATGGTGTCCCGTGGTCTCTTATGAGCGCTCCAGGCCGTCGCTGCTGCTGTGTGTCCCGAGCTCCGTCGCCACCATTTTGCTGTAGGCCGTGCAATGCTGTACCAAAGAAGGTGTCCAGCTTCCTTGGCTGTTGCGGATTTTTTCGGTTTTTAGGCATCTTTGGTGCGATGAGCGGGGACCTGCCGCCTCGATGGTGGTGTTTGGAGCTTTTGATATCGCCGATGGGCTCTGATGGATGCGGATATCTCCGGTGGATGAGCGGAGCTTCTAGATTACACGTCCATCTTGGAGTCCGGTTGCCACGCCCCCCCCCCCCCCGGGAATCCAGAACTTGACTAACCTCATACTTTAGATTATCCTCAGAGACCGAAACCGAGGTAGGGAGAGGACAAGAGGACTTATTGAGAACTAAAGGCTTTTTAAGAATGGGTAAGGGCATGAGAAGACCATCAGGAGTCTGAGCAGAGTCCCCCAGACCCTTAAAGATGAGCTGGACATCCAGCACAGGATCATCAGACTGGGCAAAGGTCGACTGAATAGTATCGCCAGGTGTAGCGACTATCTCAATCGCATCACAGGGCATAGCGACTGTGGAACTTGTGGACAAGTTAGCCTGGCTGTGCGTCAAAGGGAGTTTAGAGACAGGCAAAGGTTAATGGTTATGCAAACTGGAGTGAATGATCAGCTCAGGTTCATAGGTGGGCTCCTCATCTAGAGTGCCACATGATCTAGAGAGTGCATCAGTCCGACTATTGCAGGACACATCCCAGAAATCGCTATATACAGCGGGAAGAGCAGAAGATACTGGGATGGTGGCAACAGGAAGTTTCTCTTTTGGGGTAATCTTGAGTAGCCAGGAAGAGGAACAGGAGGAACCCCAAGCCAGGATCTGTCCAGCAGTCCAGTCAACGTGTATTAACCAAGGAAGACCTAATATGATAGGAGATGAAGACTTAGGTAAGACAAGGAAGGATATCCACTCCTGGTGGAGTGTCCCTACCGACATCTTAACAGGGAGGGTCTGGAAGCAGATGTGAGGCTGGGCATCGGGAGCTGAGTGGACAGAGAAGCCAGTCAGAGCAGTGTGGCAGAGCTGTCGATCCAGCATTTGATAGTGGTGCTTTAAATTAGGAGCAGCAGGAGTGAGAACTGAGGCTGTGCAAGAGGATTGCTGGGGACTCTTCTGACACTGTGACTGTAGCTCAGGTATCAAGAGTACAGAGGGCTGTGAGTACTGGGGACTGGGAGTAACAGGAAGTAATGTGAGGACTGAGTAACTGGAAGCATTGTGAATACTGAGGGCTGAGAGTAATTTGGAGCTTTGTTCATACCGAGGGCTGTGTAAGTGGGAGCATTGTAATTACTGTGAGTACTGAGGGGTCAGGAAGGGCATGCAGGCACACAATATGGCTCTCTTGGGCAGATTCCTGTTCACAACTCTTCACATGTAGGAGATGAGCACATGTACATATGCACATTGGTGCACATAGAGATGCATGAGCGCTCATTGGCGTGCGCACCCCATGACAGATGTTGGTGCCAAATAGACTATTTAAATTAGGCCAGTACTCAGGATCAGTGCTGTCTTGTCTACAACATTCCCATGCAAACCTGCAACCTGTTACTCTGCATCTGTCTCCAGTTATTGACCCAGCATGCATTGACTACTTCTGAACTCCACGTGCACCATGTCCCTGACCTTAGCTTCTGCCTTAGCCCATAACTGCTACTTTGCTGATTTGTTGGGACTTCACATCTGCTCCCTCATCTGTATCTGATCTCCCTGCTTGTGTATGACTTGGCTCATTTTACCCTATCTATGTTCCAGTTATTGCTGGATTTTCAAGCTAGAAAGCATCTGCCTGTTACCTACTAGTGCCTGTTCTCCATTTGCCTGCTACTCACCTGTGGTTCGCCTGTCTGCTGTCACCAGTGCCAGCCTGCTCCTGCCTACTGCTCACCGGCTGCAACCCCACATCTCTGCTTGCTATGATTCACTGATGACCAACCGCTGCCTGACCTGGAGATCCAGTCCAGCCATATGGCTAGCAAGACCATCAGGCACTTGTGGCACTCTGTACTTCTGCACTACCTGTCTGCTTTCATAGACCCCAAGCTAAAGGTGTAAGAGAGGCCTTCCTCATCGTATCAGGCTCTTCTACCAGGTTAATGACATGAGGGCTATGAGTAACTGGGAGCATTGTGAATACTGAGGGCTGTAACTGGGATAATTGTAAGTACTGAGGAATTGTAAGTAACTTTATAATGCTTTGTATCAGAATCATAATTATAGCATAATTTTAAACAGGACAAATTACAGAACAATATGTATATTTTTATCTACAGTCACACTACTTATTTTAAAACCAGCACTGGTGAAAAAAGAAAGTGTGTTTTTTTTTATTTTTGATGCTTTTTTTGTATAAGGTTTGACAGTGCGAGACCCTGTAACAAAAAGACCAGAGGGTCTAGAGAAAGGATTCTTCAGAGAGGAACACACAGGTTTTGAAAAGATACAAAATGGAATACTTTATTAATAAATAAATAATCCACCCACGATGACAATTAATCCACCCACAATGACAATTAGATTACACTAATTACCTCCACCAATAGATGTGAAACCTAAATAAATCAATAACAGACACACCACTTATTCCCTCCTCATTCACTCAACCCCCCCCCCCCCCCGAGGTAGCCGGCTACCAGTAGCGATCCCACTTGGTCTCGGGCAATGTTGAAGTGGTAATAAAAAAACAGTAATGTGCCCTAAAAAATGGGATAACTGCACAGCTTGGGCAGCAGTCTCTATTTAAACAATAGATAATAGTAGACCTGCCAGTATGTGGCGTATGGAAGTAACATACACTGAAGTGGAGGACAGTTGACAGAATATTCAGAGTGCATCCTTGAAAACTGTATTGAATGTTCTCTAAATTGCAGTACAGTAAAAGTTATAGAAAGTCTGTAAAGAGTATCAATTTGAATGGCATCAAATAGAGCAAGCTGGTTAAAATGGGCACATACCTTCACTCCGCTCCTGCAGAGGACTGTCAGTGTATATGGGGGAGTTCAGCTTGTCTCACCTATTGTCTGGAACTGCTGGTGGATTTGATAGAAGTCACCTATGGTAGGGGATCCCCAAATGATTCCGAGGTAAGAAATACCTTCCTAGTAGTTCTTAGGCAGTAGTAGATTACCAGGTCCAGGGATGACTAGCCGGAGCAGACAAAAACACTTCGCCGAGCTCTGCACACACTGCTCTGTTAACGCTTCCCACTAACACGCCAGGCACTTCAGCCATACGGCGCTGGGAGCGGAGCTCGTGTGAAGAGGCTCTAGGCGGAGGCTTGACACTCAATGGCCGTGCACAGCTTCCTGAATAAAAGGAGGGATACATCAATCAGTGCTTGTTTCCCAAAGGCAGTAAAGTGTGTTCAAAGTCCCAAAGGTCCACACTGTTCCAGTGAGATCATTCATTCGCCAAGCAAAAAGGGGGAAGAGGGGAGGGAAGCATGGGGGGTAATGGAAGTTGCTTCCAAGTGGGTGCTGTGAATGTAGGGGCGGCTAGCTGACGCGTTTCAATCGACAAGCGATTTTCTTCAGCACTCCTGGTACTGTGAAAATGTAGGAGAATATGACACAGGATTCACATTAGAGTTAATGAGAAGTTCCATAAAATCGTTTCTGAGTGGAGAAAGCTGTGTTTGTGGTTTTCTCTGCAATATGTAGTTCTGGATCAGTGTCTGAAATTTGAAGGTTCCAAAGTGAATAGGGTGGGACAGAACTTTCAATCCTGTGTCCGTATATTACAAGGTGGCTGCAGCTTGTGTGAATACACAGGTGTGCAGTGTCATTATGTACTCAAGCCTGAAAATAGCTCAGAGCTCCTAGTTTGGAGACAGCTCCTATATTGGAAACAGGAGGTCTCACCCAGGGGTAAGAGGAGCCCCAGCCAGCAGCCATGAGACAGAAGGTCTCATTCCAGGAGTCAGGTAGGCTCCTGTTAGGAAAACCCCTTTCCAGAGGCCAGGAGTAGGCCGTGCAGCAGGGTACTGCAACTAAAGGCTAAGTGAACCAGAGGAGCTGGACAACATATTCATAGGGACTGGTTAGAAAAGCAGAGGTGCTCTTATAATTATAATTATCACAATGGATTGCACAAAAAAAAGTTGCGCTTTAACTAAGGGTAGTCTCTGCATATATTTATTTTTTTTGTAGTATATTCTCAGCTTTAATTACCCAGGTTTGTGATAGTTTATTTCAATATTTTAATTGACTTCCACATTCTTGTGGAAATACTGCTTCCGAAGTTGTTAGGCTGTTGGACTTACTTCCAAAAGATTTGGTAGCACTAGGAACTCAGTGCACATAAATGAACCAAGACACCACAAAAACCTTTAAAATAAAATTATCTACATTTGTCATTATTTAGCACCTTGTACAAAAGTTTCTTCAAACTAAAAACAAACAAACTTGGCAATGTTTCTACTGGTGCAACCAGAAGGAAAAAAAATAAGTATCCTAAATACATGTCAACAGTACCTTCTCATAGAGAATAAAATGGCCAGCCTGATGCAGACCATCCTCACTTGCCTATCAATCCCCAAATTTCTATGTAGTCCCCTGCTGTCTAGTTACACAGTGCCCCAGGCTGAACAGTGCTAAGTAGCACACATAAGGTACAGTATTATGCCTAATTTTAGCTCTGCACTATATGTTAAAGGCATATTTATTCTTTCAGTGTGTTAGTAGCACATTTATTAAAAGCAACAATAATTTCTTAACCTACAAAATGTATAACCCGTAACTACAGTACTTGGATAATGCTGTTATTGTTCAGGTTTATAGATTTGTTTTTCTAATTTCTAAAACTATTGCTGCATCCTTTGTTTATTGCTGAGGAAATGCTGTTTTGCTTGTGCATCATCCTGTAAAATTTTCAGTGCAATTTGTAAATCAGTCACAATATACCTTCCATTACATTGTGTCAGGTTTACACACTGAAAATGTGATTTCTTTGTGTTTTTTACAGTCTGACTTTCAGATTAAAATTTTGCTGGGGGCAAGAATAGAATATCATATCATTAAAAATTTATAGTTATCATTTGTCATTATATCGTGTTAAATGATGAAATGATGTCACTTGCATTGGTAAACTTGAGGGGTTTCATGAAGTAATTCATATTTTCTTACTAAAACATAAAAAATAATATTTGGATATATACCCTGTTTAAAATTCAACAAACCCGAGTTTAGCAGTGAATCCCATTAAAATATATGGACTATGAATCCTGTGAGTGAATTGAGCACTGCCATGGGGTACATGTACCAAAGCCAAAAAATAAAAATATTATACAGCAAGGAGAGGGTCCTTCTAATGTGGCATTGAAGGTAATATGGAAAAATATACAAGTTATTTAAAATGCAGGTTGGGCCATGTACTGGATGTTACAGAACACTATGATTTTAATGGACAGCCTCAGCGACCTCGCATACTCTTGGAAAGGACATTTTGTCTGTGCAATTTATTTGTTTCTTTTATAAATAACTTGGCTTACATACAACATTAGTACCTCAATATGATTAATTTCAGCCCACCCAAGCGCCCCCCCCCCCAATTTTTTTTTTAAGGTAGTTTTAGCAGTGACACACGCTTCCCCTTTCTGCTCCATGACAGTCAACCTAGAGAAAGTTCCTCCCACCTGAATTGGACAGAAAACACACCAATAATATGAAGACCCCAACCACCCTTATATGAACAGTGTTTGTTTTGTCCATCTCAGCATTGGATAGGAGAAGATTTTTCATCTGTTCATATTTTTTTTATTTTTTTTTATGGGTTCTTGGTAAAGTTGCTGGGCTAATGACCTTCCACCAGAAAAACAGTTTAACCACTTCAGCGCGGAAGGTGTTACCCCCATTCTGACCAGGCCATTATTTGCGATACGTCACTGCTTTACTTTAATTGACAATTGCGCGGTCTTGTGACGCTGTACCTAAATAAAATTGATGGGCTTTTTTTACCACAAATAGAGCTTTCTTTTGGTGGTATTTTTATTTTTTGCGCTATAAACAAAGAGCGGAAATTTTGAATAAAATCAATGTTTTTTACTTTCTGTTATAAAACCTATCCAATAAAAAAACTTAAAAGATCTAATTTCTTCAGAAACTTAGGCCAATATGTATTCTGCTACATATTTTTTGTAAAAAATCCCAATAAGCGTATATTGATTGGTTTGCCCGAAAGTTACAGCGTCTACAAAATATGGGATATATTTATGAATTTTTTTTTATTACAAGTAATGGCGGTGCTCAGTGATTTTTAGCAGGACGGTTACATTGCTGCGGACAGATTGGACACCTTACTGACACATTTGACACTTTTTTGGGAACCAGGGAAATTATTACACGCAGACAAGGAAAGGTTTTTTGGGGGGATTTTTAGGGAAAATACTTTCAATACTCCAATATATAAAAGATATAACAAAGATTTTATTACATAAAAGACAAGTTTAAAAGAATTTGGCTATGCATTGGAGTGACTTATCCCGAAATGTTTCACCACTTAGGGCTTCCTCGAGGGATGTTTTTGAAAAAAATTAGATGTAGTACTGCATAAAACAAAATGCAATTAGAAACATTATAATAACTTTGGATACATCACAAAAACATTTATTTTAAAAATAGGATATGCTGTTGGCCGCCATGCCCGATACCCATCACCCACCCATATGAAGATCTTTTTACCTGCGACTTGATATTAGGCCAAGTAGATGACAGTCACTGGATGGCATACATATGGGCAAACCAGAAAAAGCCCAAAAGGGTTATGTAACTGGGATCTATCCAATAAAGTGTTAAAATGGGTTAGTGAGTATTAACCTGAACAAAAATTTAGATCACTAGCACAAGGGGAATGTGAAACTAGGGGGGGAGAAGAGGAGGAGAGAGCAGGAATGGGGAAGGGGGAAGGGGGAATGGAAGGGGAAAAAGGGGAGGAAAGGGATAAGGAATTTGATGTGGGAGGGATGGGGAGAGGGGAGGGTGAGGATAAACAGGGAAGGTAAGAGGGGGAGTGAAGGGGTGGAGTCAAGTAAGGAGGAGGGGGAAGGAAGGGAAGGGAATAAGGGAAGGGAGGGATAAGAGGGGGGTTTGGTTGGGGTGGTGGGGGTGTTGTTGGGGGAAAGGGAAGAAAGGGAGGGAGAGGGAAGGAAAATGATGTGTAGGATAGGTGTGAAAGTGGTCAATATA
The DNA here is from genome assembly GCA_037952835.1 of Lithobates septentrionalis. Lineage (NCBI taxonomy): Eukaryota > Metazoa > Chordata > Amphibia > Anura > Ranidae > Lithobates > Lithobates septentrionalis. Next base: position 1,415,828 of record JBBDGP010000707.1, read on the forward strand.
GTGAAGGGGTGTTAATATGTGAGTGACTGAGGGGGAAGTGTGGTGAGGTTCGCACTAGAAAGAATAATAGTAATAATTCCTTATCCCTTTCTTCCTCTTTTTCCCCTTCCATACCCCCCTTCCCAGAACCCCCCCATTCCTGCTTTCCCCTCCTCCTCTTTCCCCCCCTAGTTTCACATTCTCCTTGTGCTAGTGATCTAAATTTTTGTTTGGGTTAATACTCACTAACCCATTTTAACACTTTATTGGATAGATCCCGGTTGCATAACCTGGGCTTTTTCTGGTTTGCCCATATGTATGCCATCCAGTGACCATCATCTACTTGACCTAATATCAATCAAGTCGCAGGTAAAAAGATCTTCATATGGGTGGGCGATGGGTATCGGCATGGAGGCCAACAGCATATCTTATTTTTAAAATAAATGTTTTTGTGATGTATCCAAAGTTATTGTAATGTTTCTAATTGCATTTTGTTTTATGCAGTACTACATCTAATTGTTTTCAAAAACATTCCCGGAGCAAGCCCTAAGTGGCGAAACATGTCGGGATAAGTCACTCTAATGCTACTGTCGAGTGACCAATTTTTCCATCTGATTTGATCTCTAGATGTTTTCTTGTATCTGCGTACTTTATGCATAGCCAAATTCTTTTAAACGTGTCTTTTATGTAATAAAAGTATTTTCTTTGCTGGCACCCCTAAAAATCCCCCAAAAAACCTTCCTTTGTCTGCATATACCTACAGGGATGTTGGTGCCATTTTTATGACATTGTCGCCTATCCATACCACCACTTTCTACCTGACATTATTACACATTATTACATTATTTGTAAAAAAAATCCCAATAAGCGTATTTTGATTGGTTTGCGCAAAAGTTACAGCGTCTACAAGATATGGGATATATTTATGATTTTTTTTTTTTTACTAGTAATGGCGGTGATCAGCTATTTTTAGCAGGACTACGACATTGCGGCGGACAGATCGGACACCTTAATGATACTTTTGACACTTTATTGGGAACCAGTGACATTATTACAGTAATCAGTGCTAAAAATATGCACTGACACTGTATAAATGACTTTGAAATAAAAAAGGATAGGGGTGTGTGGAGCTACCTATACCGGGGTGTTCTGTAAAGTATCTGTGCTGTACCTCTGCAAATAAACCTGATAAAGCCTCTTATATATTAATCCATATAAATGTGTGAAAAACTATATAAAACACATACCACCATCATATAGAGTGATTAAACCTTCTAGTACCAGTGGGAGAGATAGTGACCCTCAGAGTCTCCCCTAATGTACCACAATATATAACATAATAGTGTATAAACACCCTGTAAGGTATCTAGTGAAGTAATAATATAATAAGTGTCCCACAGGTAAAACAAGTATACTGTCAAATTAATCTGGAATCCATTGTGACCAGCAGTCCCATAAACACAAAATATAAAAATGGATAAAAAATGAATAAAACAATGAATAAAAAATGTGTGAAGCTTCAAAGTGGCAAAGTGTTCTTATAATTAGTGACTCACGTGGTGAAAAATGATGGTATCCGGTGACTTCCGTGTTCCCCCTCAAGGATCCCCACTCACCAGCTCCTCATACCCCTGCAGGGGTAATAGGCATGTAGTAGCAGGAGATGAAGGGCTTCCCAGATCCAGTGCAGGCGTCAACACGTGTCTCCTCTGTGACCCAGCTCCAAACAGTGGATGGTGCAACAACTCCTTTCATCTCATCCTCATAGGAAAAAACAGGGCTCCCATAGTGTAGTAGTTTTATAAAAAGGATTTTATTAAAAAAACAACCAATAAAAGCAATCTAGACTCCCCATGCAAGGGCAGCCAGTAACTTACACTATGCGTGGGAGAAAACGTAGACAGAGGGAGCTATGGAAGAGGCACATCAGCTGAGCGGCATGCGCCTCAGCTGCGTTCCAAGCTCGCTCTGATTTCCGGGTATGACGTAGATGCGTAGCTCCGCCTTACGAATTTCGTCATCAACGTTGTCATACTCCACGTTGACTGTATAAATTACACTGGCAGGGAAGGGGTTAACATCAGGGGCAATCAAAGGGTTAAGTGTGTTCCCTGTTTGTGCTTTCTTACTGTGGGGGGATGAGCCCACTCCATGGACACAGTGATCCTTATTAACAGGAACACAAGATCAGTGTCCATGCTCGACAGGCCGGCGTTCTGTCTTGTTTACATCAGCAGACAGCTGTTCTATCTCTGTGGGGAGCGATCGCGGGTGGCCGGCGTACATCGTGTCTGACAGACCTGCTGATTGGCTCCACCTGTGTCCAATCCATGTGTGATCGCGCCCCCCCGGTGGCTATTGCACAAAATCACGTACAGGTACATGATTTTTCACAATAGAGCCAACCTGCCGCAGTAAATATGCAGTAGGCGGTCGGCAAGCTAGTTTAATAGTTCTACAAAATAATGATTTTTAACCTGGGCAAACCTGGCAGTCTCTTGAGCTACTGTATGCTTCACTGCAAATGTCTGTCTATAGCTATTCTCTGCAAATAGCAATTATAATTGTTTGTGACAATGAGATGAATTCTTTAGATACTCTGAATCACTTTGATCAGCTAATACTAAATTCTCTGGATTAGTGAAAAACTATTTATTCAAAGGAGTTCACTGGAATATAAAAAATCCACTGATAATAGGGCCAGGAGCCCAATTAAGAAAAAGTTTCCCTTCACTTCAATGACCGAGAACTCCTGGCTCTTCCAGAATTCAAGAACCATATTGGTGAAAGAAATGTAAAAATGTCTTGAACAATCTGACAATAGTACCTCACTTGAAAAGGCTAGGGGTGACACAGAGTCTAAGGCGCCTTGCTCTCTCACAAAAAATTTGCACTTGATCGGAATCCAGAGTTCTGACTGCAGACAACAAAGACAACCGGGTGGAAGATTCCTCAGCAATAAGTCCTGGAAGTGGGGGAGTGACCCACGAGTCTTCAGGCTTTCCTATGATCAATTAACAATTCTGTGTTCCAGAGATAGATCTGTTTTTGAATAGGGATGAGCAAAATATTCCTGAGTTCAGTCGGAGGTAGCTTTGGTGAACATTACAGAAGCTCAGGTGCTGAATCTGAACCCCATTGACGTCAATGTGAGCTGAATGTTAAAATTCTAAAATTCTGGCCATTCTCTAAACTAATAGGCAAGGGACTGTCAAATGAATGGCATGAGGGACTGGGCATGGCTTCAGGAACATGTACCAAAATTTCATTTGGTGGGGAGCAGTGATATTAATATTGCTTAAAGTGAAACATTAAACATGCTAAATTCCTTCAAATAACATACCTGGGGGATGCCTTAACCCCCCCCCCCCACACACACACACACCATAATACATCTGTATGATGTATATAACCTATTACCGTATTTATCGGCGTATAACACGTGCCGGCGTATAACACGCACCCCAAGTTTAGGAGAGAATTTTAAGGAAAAAAAACTTTTAGGAGGGAAGTTTAAGGAAAAAAAACTTACATTAAAATGCCCATCAATGCAGCCTTATCTCTCCATCTGCAGCTTTTTCAGTGTCAGTGCAGCCTTGCCCCAGTGCAGTCTTGTCAGTGCAGCCTTGTCAGTGCAGCCTTGTCAGTGCAGCTTTGTCAGTGCAGCCTTGTCAGTGCAGCTTTGCCCCAGTGCAGCTTTGCCCCAGTGCAGCCTTGCCCCAGTGCAGCCTTGCCCCAGTGCAGTTTTGGCAGTGCAGGTTTGCCCGTGCAGCTTTGCCCCAGTCCAGCCATGTCAGTGCAGCTTTGTGATAGATTTAAATATGGTGCAGAGACTGCAGGGATACTTCGGAGCCGAGATACACATACCCGAGTGTTCTCGGCTTTTTTCGGCACCGCCGTCACGCCCAGTCCTGCCCCTGGACCTGTGTCATGTCCATCATAGGGCGGGACTGGGCGTGACTGTGAGCGGCGCCGAAAAAAGCCGAGAGCACTTGGGTGTGTGTATCTCGGCTCCGACGAGAGCCGAGATACACATACCCGAGTGTTCTCTGCTTTTTTCGGCGCCGCTCACAGTCACGCCCAGTCCCGCCCTATGATGGAAATAACACAGGTCCAGGGGCGGGACTGGGCGTGACGGCGGCGCCGAAAAAAGCCGAGAACACTCGGGTATGTGTATCTCGGCTCCGAAGTATCCCTGCAGTCTCGGCGCCATATTTAAATCTACCCACGGCTGTGTATGTCGGCGGCGACCGCGGCAATTGCCGCGATCGCTCCGATAATACACAAAATCGGCGGGGATCGGCCTATAACATGCACCCACGATTTTCCCCTGATTTTCAGGGGAAAAAAGTGCATGTTATATGCAGATAAATACGGTATATTAAAACTGACATTTACAAAGAAAAAAAAATGTCTTTACTATTATCAGCAATTTACAGCTTCAGCTCCTTTTCCTTTGTATGTAAGCGAAAGGTCAGAGATTCTCTTCATCTATACCAGACTGTCATCCTAGAAAAGTGTCTAGTATACAGTATATGTTAATGAAGAACCCAAAGCAAAAATAAACAAATAAATGGTATGGGGTTCCCCCTAGCATTACTTGATGAGGGCCTGGTATAGATTTTACGCATGTAACAATAAAACAAAAATAATGTGTAGCGCTAAAAGTTCAACTTAATGTCCAACAAATGACAAAGATGTCAAGGAAATGTCCTCCGTATATATAAGACTCAAAAATTAGTTATATAATTTCAGTGACTTCGTGTGAAGAACATAGCAAATGTGTGACATCTGAGGTGAACACAGAAGAGACGCACCACCACCAACTGTAAGGGGGCTTACCAGATGACGTGGACCCAAGGGGGCATACGCCCGACTGGGTCAAGTCAGGCTTGGGTGGTGGGTAATGGTGGATGTTCCAGGATAATGATGAAAGTGGAAGTCCGAGAGCCGACCGGACGCTGGTGGGTCCCTCAGGATAATGTTGGAAAACAGATGGCCGTATGATATGATAAGAAGGAAAAAAGCCACATAGTGTGATTCTGTAAAACAAATTCCAAATTTATTAAAAAGAGATACACTCACATGAAGCTCTTAAAATCAGCGCTGTAGAAAGTATGGCGGCAGTGGGGTCCTATCCGACGCGTTTTGTCCTCTTAGACATCATCTGGGGGGTCCCCCCACTGCAGCCAGCAAGATATATATAGGTAATGTGATTCTGAAGAGAGGAGGCCACTCCAAACTGTACTTAATTGCCACTTCCGGTTTTGCGGCAAAATGGGCGCTCGGCATGCGTTCCACGCCTCTCTGTGAGGCTAGGTGCCGGTCCCGGAAGTTAAACCAATGGGTTTAATGGGACCTCAATGAAACTATCAAAAAATGTCAAAAGGAATATTTTTTTATAAACCAATGAAAACAGTGACTAGTGGGCAACATATATAGGTGCTAGATGTATGGCTACACAAGTATGCTAGCCCTGGAAAGAAGTGAATTGTGAGTCAGCCGTCCGAGGTGCACGCGCGCACCATGAAACATCCTGGCCCATGTGAAGCATAAAGAAAACACCGATGTGCGCGCGCACCATGCGCGTGTGCACCAGTTAAAGGACGTGACTAGAATGACATGCCCTGCAGACAGCGGTCCGCCCTCCGCTCAGGGGAGACTCCGCCATTGGAGAGCGCACAAACAGGGAACGACCTATCGCCGTACAAGGCATGATCACATTTGTTAGTGCGGTAGCCCCAAACAAGCAAGGATTATGGGGTCAGCGTGGACACTTTGTGTTAAATGCAAAAGAAAACGGGGAGTATATATATATGAACCTACATTAAAAGAGTATATATGTGTTACATGGGGAGATATCTCAACCAGTGGGGGAACAACAAAAATAATGATAAATATGTGTGAATATAATCGCTATATGCAAATATCCAATGAATGTGCAAACAAATGCCAATGGGGGAAAGACCGCGAATTAGAGCAATAATGCCGCGTACACACGGTCGTACTTTTCGTCTACAAAAGTCCAACAGACGCTGATGGACTAAAGCTGGCTGGTAATCCGATCGTGTGTGGGCTTCTCCGGACTTTCAACCGACTTTTTTAGCCTCAAATACGACGTACTTTAGATTTGAAACATGCTTCAAAACTTTTACTTCGTACCTACGACGGACCCCGAAATCCGCTCGTCTGTGTGCTAGTCCGACGGACAAAAAGCCACGCTAGGGCACCTATTGGCTACTGGCTATGAACTTCCTTATTTTAGTCCGGTGTACGTCATCACGTACGAATCCGACCGACTTTTGTGTGGTCGTGTGTAGGCAAGTCCGGTCGTTAGAAAGTAGGCCGCAAGTCCGCGGCAAGTCCACCGAAAGTCTGCCGGAAGTCTGTCCGACAGGCTGTCCGACTTTTGTAGACGAAAAGTACGACCGTGTGTACGCGGCATAAGTGTACAAATGTGCAGTGAACTCCCCTCACAATGTGAAGATGCATGTTTATACACACAAACATGAAAATAAATTAAAAGCATATAAAAAACATTTCATACAAATAAACATAAATTAAAAGCCTATAGGTATGTATATACCAAAAATGGTGGAAATACAAAATAAAGGGTTATGGCTAAAATCCCATGAAATTGCTAAATGATGAAAAGTGAGAGCATATAAATAATGTTGGAAAGAGGAAAGATAATGGTGGAGCTGGGCATCAAGCCATATTGATAAAGGCATTGACGTCAAGCTCAACGTTGATACCAAGGGGGGAAAACGTACGTGACAATTACTACAAATTGCGTTCCATCTATTACCCGATTGTGATTGAGTTTATAATGTCTGGGGACGGTATGTTTGGTGTCACCATTCTTGATGAGGGCAATGTGCTCTGCCACTCTGACTGCAAAAGAGCGAACGGTGCGTCCAACATACTGTTTACCACAATAGCATGTGATTAAATATACAATGTAGCTGGTAGTACAGGTACAAAACTGCTTGATGGAATAACGTTTGTGGGTGACAGAGGATGTAAAAGACACAGTCTTACGTCCTATCCCAGAATTGTGCTGACACACCACGCACCTTCTACACGAGTAGAAACCTTCCATCTTGTGAAAGAAAGGCTGGCGTATGGGGGAATTAATGACATTTGGGGCAATTTTGCACTGTAGGGTAGGGGCACCTCTTAAAATTACCTTAGCTCGATCTGGCAAGACTGAATTTAGAACTCTATCATTTTTCAGAATACCCCAATGTTTAGAGATGATGGCTCTAATCTGTTTGTGTTGAACAGAAAAAGAAGTGAGCATAGACCACTTGAAACCATCATCTTGTTGTTTCCTGGGTTTTTCCCTTAATAGTGACTCTCTGTCGATCGCAAGGGCATACTGGAACTCACGTTCAACAAGACCAGGATCGTAGTCCTTATCTAAAAACTTAGTTCTTAAAAGTTCAGATTGTACTTTAAAGGTGTCAATATCCGAGCAATTTCTACGTAGCCTAAGGAATTGGCTGCGTGGCACGGAATCAAGCCAGGATCGATGGTGACAGCTGTCGGGTGGTATGAAGCTGTTACGGTCCATGGCTTTGAAGTGCGTCTGAAATTGGAAATGGCCATTGCGTATTCCTATTTCTAGATCCAGGAAGTTGATCTTGTCTCTACTAGTGGTATAAGATAGAGAGATACCTCTGTCGTTATCATTCAAATGTTTGAAAAATGAATCGAGGGATTCAGCACTACCCCTCCATAGGAAGAGGATGTCATCTATATAACGTGCCCACATGGTTAGGGGCAGATCCCTATTGGTATAGACGACATCCTCCTCCCACTTTGCCATAAATAGATTGGCGAGGCTAGGGGCGTATTTAGCGCCCATAGCCACGCCACGTAACTGTAAATAATATTGCTGGTTGAACCAAAAATAGCTTCTTTTGGTGGCAAATTCCAATAACTCCATAATAAAGGAGCGTTGAAAAGAAGCAATGCTTGGCTCTTTTTCCAAAAAATATTGGACTGCATCCAGACCTTTGTCTTGGGGGATGCACATGTAGAGAGATGCAACGTCTGCAGTCGCAATAATGTGGTCATCATGAAGCTCCAAACTCTCTAATAGACGGATGGTGGCGCCTGTATCCTTTAAATAGGATGGCATCCTTCTTACCAGAGGTTGGAGGTAAAAATCAATGTAACGGCCTATACGTGAGGTGACACAATCGATCCCACTCACGATAGGCCGACCGGGAGGTTGTACTGGGTTCTTATGGACCTTGGGTAAATAATATATAATTTTTTAAAAGAAAAACTGCGCTTAGAAAAATATATATATAAAGCTGCGGTTATAAGTGAGGCTCACCAAAACAAAAACAACATACAAAAAACCGCGCTAAATAGGTAAAGGAAGAATTGTTGATAAAATCTTTTGGTCCTAAAAATATAAGTGTTGCCTAGTATTGATAAAGTCTTTATGATTCTAACACACTGTCCATATCATAATAAAGATGGTAAACTGTTGTGTATGTTTCTTTAAAGTTCGTCCAATAGGAAATGGCAGTGGAACCGAAGAGAAAACACCAAATTATTGCGCTTACCAGATGTAAGCCTAATATAGGCAGATGGCTTAAACCCAGCCTGGGCCTTTAAACAGATGCTTCTGGACAGATCGAAATATTCGTACTCGTCACGTGTGCCGGTTCATGGGAATATTTATCCGAAAATAAATAATACACACATAGCGTAATACTGCTAATTATTGCCACACAAAACACCCAATTAGTGAAAAAAGGTGAAAAGAAAGTGTAACACTCAATATATTGTAATCAGAAAATCATAAATCATCCAAAAGTGATATTGCAGCCAAGGATGATGAGTGAGTGTCATGAAATCATGCAAATCAATAGAGCAGGGTGAGTGAGAGAAAGTGACACTTGATAACACCCCTTTAATTGGGCAAGTTTAGGTGAAAGATAAAACTTTGCCCAATCTTCAAAAATAATAGAAAAAAATTGTGATCCAAACACACTATATAGAAAAAGGGAAGAGCCAGAAAAAACCCTTATAAGCAGCACACCACATGCACAGGCTGCTTACCAAATAGCAATTCATATAGACAAGGTAATACACCCAGCGTGTAAATATATTGAAATCACACCAACGGATTTAGGGGATGTTCTGCTTACCAGACATCCTCATATACAGGCAGATCGGTTAGAGCACCGATGGGCTCCAATCTGGAACGATGTAGATACGTCCTGGCCGATCTTGCCCAAGCTCATACCCCGCTCCACAAGCGTCCCAGACCCTCTTCTATCCTCTGTTCTGCCAGATACAAGACTACTTCCGCTTCCGGGGCGGTACGCTGCGTCCCATTGGTTGGCAGGGAAGGCTATGCCAGCTTACATCTGGTAAGCGCAATAATTTGGTGTTTTCTCTTCGGTTCCACTGCCATTTCCTATTGGACGAACTTTAAAGAAACATACACAACAGTTTACCATCTTTATTATGATATGGACAGTGTGTTAGAATCATAAAGACTTTATCAATACTAGGCAACACTTATATTTTTAGGACCAAAAGATTTTATCAACAATTCTTCCTTTACCTATTTAGCGCGGTTTTTTGTATGTTGTTAAATAATATATAGTTGGAACCCTGGGTGCCAAGGGAACCAAAAAGTCTCTCTCCTTTCTATTCAAAATACCCTGATCATAACCTCTTTCCACAATTTTGGACAGCTCTCTCTTATAAACAGAAGTGGGATTATTAGATATGATTTTATAGGTGTCAGGTTCATTAAGGATTCTATACATCTCCAATTCATAATCCTTCTTGTCTAGAATAACAATCCCACCACCTTTGTCAGCCTGGCGAATAACCAGATCTTTTTGAGAACATAAGGACTTGAGACCTATGTTGGACAAAGGGTGGTGGTGTATATGTTTGTCTGGGAGCTCTGCTAGGTCCTTGAGGACAAGGTCCTTAAAAATACTTATAGCAGGTGCTACCGGACCAGGAGGGTTAAATAATGAAGGATTTCTTAGACCTGAATAAACAGTGCCTCACGAGGCAGCGCTTCCCTCCCCTCTGCAGGGGTTGGAAATGAGGTAGCACTGGACATTTATTTTCTGTATGTATTTGTGAATGTCTATAAAAGTGCCAAATCTGTCTAATTTTTTTGGGGGGGCGAACCTAAGGCCCTTATTAAGAATAGAGAGTTCCTCTTTGGTCAAAGACTTGGCACTTAAATTAAAAACTCCCTGGCCTCTCAAGTTCTCCTTCTTTTTCTTCCATTGTGTTCTCCTACCTCCCCTTGTACCTCTCTCGGATCTGGGCCCCTTTTTTGTGGTCTTTGGTCCTCGTAAAAAACCTGGCCACTATATTGGTTAACTGGCATAGATTTTACAATGGGTACCCCATGCAAAAATAAAGCAAAAAAAAGGTGTGTGGTCCCCCCAAAATACACACATTAGCCATATCTGATTATGCAACCTGACAGGCTAGGAAGGGGGGAGTGGTGAGCATCCCCCTGCCCTGAACAATACTAGGCCACATGGCCTGAACATGCCTGGGAACCTTGTTGATGAGGACAAGTTCCTTTTCTTCACAACCCTAGCACAGTGGAATCCCTGTGATGTCATTGACCATTAGGGATGGGCCGAACACCCCCCCCATTCGGTTTGCACCAGAACATCCCGAAAAGGCAAAAAGTTCTAGCGAACATGCAAACTCATGTGAACATGTTGAGGGCTTTCCAGTCTGATGCGCTCGCTTTCCAGTCTGATGTGCCCGCTTTCCAGTCTGATGTGCCCGCTTTCCAGTCTGATGTGCTCACTTTCCAGTCTGATGTCCTGATGCCTGCCTTCCAGCCCGAAGTCTTGGTGCATGCCTTCCAGCCTGATGTGCCCGCTTTCCAGCCTGATGTGCCTGCTTTCAAGTCTGATGTCCCCACTTTCCAGTCTGATGCTTGCCTTCCAGCCTGATGTCTCGATGCTTGCCTTCCAGCCTGATGTCTCGGTGCCTGCCTTCCAGCCAGATGTCTTGGTGCCTGCCTTCCAGCTTGATGTCTCCACTTTCCAGTCTGATGTGCCCGCTTTCCAGTCTGATGTGCCTGCTTTCCAGTCTGATGTGCTCGCTTTCCAGTCTGATGTGCCCGCTTTCCAGTCTGATGTGCTCGCTTTCCAGTCTGATGTCCTGATGCCTGCCTTCCAACCTAAAGTCTTGGTGCATGCCTTCCAGCCTGATGTGCCCGCTTTCCAGCCTGATGTGCCCACTTTCCAGCCTGATGTGCCTGCTTTCAAGCCTGATGTCCCCGCTTTCCAGTCTGATGCTTGCCTTCCATCCTGATGTCTCGATGCTTGCCTTCCAGCCTGATGTCTCGGTGCCTGCCTTCCAGCCAGATGTCTCGATGCCTGCCTTCCAGCTTGATGTCTCTACTTTCCAGTCTGATGTGGCCGCTTTCCAGTCTGATGTGCCTGCTTTCCAGTCTGATGTGCTCGCTTTCCAATCTGATTTGCCCACTTTCCAGTCTGATGTCCTGATGCCTGCCTTCCAGCCCAAAGTCTTGGTGCATGCCTTCCAGCCTGATGTGCCCGCTTTCCAGCCTGATGTGCCCACTTTCCAGCCTGATGTCTCAATGCTTGCCTTCCAGCCTGATGTCTCGGTGCCTGCCTTCCAGCTGGATGTCTCGGTGCCTGCCTTCCAGCTTCATGTCTCCACTTTCCAGTCTGATGTGCCAGCTTTACAGTCTGATGTGCTCGCTTTCCAGTCTGATGTGCCCGCTTTCCAGTCTGATGTCCTGATACCTGCCTTCCAGCCCGAAGTCTTGGTGCATGCCTTCCAGTCTGATGTGCCCGCTTTCCCATCTGATGTGCCCGCTTTCCTGTCTGATGTGCCCGCTTTCCAGTCTGATGTGCCCACCTTCCAACCTGATGTCTCGTGCCTGCCTGTCAGCTTGATGTCTCCACTTCCCCGTCTGATGTGCCTGCTTCTCAGTCTGATGTCTTGGTACCTGCCTTCCAGCCTGGTGTCTCGTTGCCTGCCTTCCAGCCGGATGTCTTGATATTGGTGTCTCAGCCTGAAGTTTCGGTGCCCGTGTGCCAGCTTGAAGTTTTGTGCCCGTGTGTCAGACTGAAGTTTTGGTGTCCATGTGTCAGCCTGAAGTTTTGGTGCCCGTGTGTCAGCCTGGAGTTTCAGTGCCCGTGTGTCAGCCTGAAGTTTCGGTGCCGTTACCCAGTCTACTGAACCAGTGTCCGTTACCCAGTCTGCTGTACCGGTGCCCATTACCCAGTCTGCTGTACCGGTGCCCATTACCCAGTCTGCTGAACCGGTGCCCTTTACCCAGTCTGCTAAACCAGAGTCCGTTAAGCCAGTGCCCGTTATTCGGCTTGCCAGACCAGTGCCTGGTGTCCAGCTCGCTGAACCGGGGCCCGTTACCCAGCCCACTGGGCCGATGCCCGTTACCCAGTTTGTTGAGCCGGTGCCTGTGATCCAGCCTGCCCTTACGGTGCTCACTGTTTGGCCTGATGACCCGGAGCTTGCTGCCCAGCTGGACGACCCGGAGCTTGCTGCCCAGCTGGACGACCCGGAGCTTGCTGCCCAGCTCGACGACCCAGAGCTTGCTGCCCAGCTTGACGACCCGGAGCCCGCTGTCTGCTCAGATGTGCCCACTGTCTGCTCGGATGTGCCTGCTGTCTGCTCTGATGTGCCTGCTGTCCGGGTTGATGCATCTGCTGCCCAGTCTAAGGTGCCTGATGCACAGCCTGAAGTACCCGATGCCCATCCTGACGTGCCCTCATCTGTTGTTCGGTTTGAGGCCATAAACTTTGGACAATTTCATCTAGTTGGAGCGTCCGGAGGCCGCTCCTTTGAGGGGGGTACTGTCATGAAAAGGTTCACCCGTTGGTGGCACTATCGGTCTCTTGGATCGCAGTACCAGTGTCCACCAGCGGGTGTCTTCCAACACCTAGGACCTGTAATAAGAGGACTCACCTGCTGGTGGCACTGTTGCATCCTTGGGCCGTAGTACTGGTGTCCACCAGCGGGTGTATTCCAGCAGTGTGGAGCACGCAGCACCCCCTGCACTCAGGTGTAATGTGAGGTCAAATCACTGCAGTCTGATAAATACCCGGCATGCCCTCACATCCTTGCCTTGGTGTCTCTCTCCCTGTGCCCTGATCTTGCTGCCTGTTATCTTGACCTTGAGCCTGCATCTGTCCTGACCTGATCCGATCCCTATCCTGAGCCCATCCTGGACCTGTCCCTCCTGTTTCCTGATTTCCCTGGATCCCTGCCCTGCAGCCAATCCATCCATCCTCTCCCTGTCCTGTTGGTTCCCCGTCCTTTCCCATCTGACTGACCTCATTGTGTATGACCTCGGCCTGGCTTTTGTTACGATTACGGTATTTCCCATCCATTTGTATATACCATTTGTTTGTGGGTCTGTGGTTGGTTTGCACCGTTTATATTTCATTTATTTGACACCCATTTAATAAACACCATTATTTTTCACTTACCTGTGTTTCTGGTTTCTTCTGTGCAGTCCACACAGTCTGGTCTACTAAATTCCCTGATAGTACCCCTTGTAGTTGTAATAGTATGACCCCGAGTTGGGTGGTGGGATGATGTGGACGTGTTTCCCATTAATTGCCCCTCCGCAGTTAGGAAAGTCCCACCGCTGGGCAAAGTGGGAGGCCACAGTCTGCCATTCCTGTGTACTTGGAGGGAAACTGTGGAGTCAAACAAGAAAAATAAATTAATCATGTTGCACATAAACATGGAAAGCAGATTAGACATAAACATTCTTGACCAACATCAGTATAACATTTATTTTAGGGAGTATTTAAAGACAAAGGTATAAGGTCCACCTACCAGATCCCCCCCCTCATGGGCCATTTAAAAAAATGTATGGGGTGAGATGTTTTGGACAGGTAACCCTCTCCACTTCATTGAGAGATGAATGCCTAAATAATGTGTATTACTTTGTCCAGCCCCTCCTTACTTTACACTATTGGCAGCCCACTGGACAGGCAAGAAGTGTCATAATAAAAAGATATAAATACACACTGTACACATTTTTACATTCTGCTATTACCTATCAAGATAATAATAGGATACAAAAACTTTAAACAGTACCATTTGAAAGTATTCAGGCAGGCCCTTGCACTACATGCTTCGGGGAATTCATCCATAAATCTGACCACAAAAGAGGTGGGTATAGTGTGTATGGGTTTGACAAAGTCAGCAGATAGAGGATTGGTATCAGCTGAGTTAGCAGTTGGGGGGAGGGAGGGTTCCAAATGATTTTGGGACCCAAAAAAAAAAAAGCCTCTGGCACTCTGCCTGAATTTAAAGCACACATCTCAATTTTCAACATTTTAGGGGGTATTTAGGGTAAAGCACTACTATGGAGCTGACAAAATACTTTGTTAAGTGACTACACGAGGTGAATATAGGGTCAGGAGAGCATGCTGGGGAGGTAAGTGAAGGCAAATATGTATGAAGGAGCAAAAAAATAATTACAAAAATATCAAGCATGCATGAGGACAAAGGGGACATTCGCAGCATATTACAATCATGGTAATTAGGGAATGAGGAAAGAAATACAATATATTATCAAACATTAAATACAATTAAATGTGATATTAAAGGATAAAAATCTTACCTTAATATACTCCTTCTGCAGGACCTGGATGATGGCAGAACAGGTCTCCGGGATAATGATCCCCAGAGCCTGGGGGGAGATGCCTGCAGGCTTCTCCCCATCGCCAAGTACTGCAGGGTGGCGACTAGCCCCTGCTCCCTAGTGATGGCTTGCCTCATGCGGGTATCCTGCCTGCTGATATAGGGGGTTAGCAAAGCCAACAAACGGTGAAATACGGGGTCCGTCATCCAGAGAAGGTTCCTGAAATCGTCACGATTATTCTCACGGATCTCACGGAGCAAAGGCATGTGACAGAACTGACAGAAACAAATTTGTGAAATACACACAGCAATTCTTCAAAGAGAACAGACCGGTTGTAAAGCTATTAACCATTTATTGATTATCCTGGTAACAAATTTAACCAGCCAAATTGATTGGTTCACAAAATACATCAATACAGTGATGCAAAAGTACAAAAAAGTATACCTCTAATTCCAATACATATTAAAAAGACCTAATGTCTAAAGGGGACAGCGGTGGCCACCATTAGCAATTATGTGACAGAACTGGTCACGCTGGAGTAACCAATTCTTCATCCATGAACTCCTCCCCACCCTGTTCATGGACTGGGCTTGTGTCAAAGTAAGAACCCCAACACCAAGCCCCCGCACAGCACAAACTCTACGATGAGTACGTACATGCAACATGGCTAGAAAACGGTTGGCTGCTCAGAACGAAGTAACAGAACGCACTGAAGAACAGCAAGGCCTGTGAAGAGCGACCTGAAAATCAGTAATGAATGAACAAGAACACAATGAAAAGTCAATGGTAACTCGCTGCACGTACTGAAGAACAGACACAAACCCACAAGCACAAACTGAACAGCAGAAATACGATCTGAAAACCACAAGTCTGAAAAAGCGCAAATCGTCTCTCACCAAACTTTTACTAACACAAGATTAGCAAAAGGAGCCCAAAGGGTGCCGCGCTTGATACTGAACTGCCCTTTTATAGTCTCGTAGTACGTGGTGGACGTCACCGCGTTCTTGGTGGTCGGAAATTCCGACAACTTTGTGCGACCGTGTGTATGCAAAACAAGTTTGAGCCAACATCCGTCGGAAAAAATCCATGAATTTTGTTGTCGGAATGTCCGATCAATGTCCGACCGTGTACGGGGCATAAGTGTGTTTATGTTTTATTTTTTGTGAATAAGTAGGGGGTGGTATTCACATGGGGGGTGGTATCTGGGTGCCCCTCCTATTGCTTCCAAGTTCCTATGAGCACCCTGCCTGCAGACCCCCACAACCACTGGGCCAGGGTTGTGGGGAAGAGGTCCTTGTCAGCATCAACATGGGGACAAGGTGCTTTGCTAAGGAGGTCCTCCCTGACTTGGGAGGGCATGTAGCCTGGCATAGTTCAGAATTGTTGTATTCAGTCCTTATGAGTGAACCAGGAGCTCATCCCTAATTGAGAACAAGTTAAATACACAGCTTGCTTGCTTCTTTTTTGAAGGGAGTATCCAGAAGCAGCAGATGCTCTGAATCAAGACTGGACACTATTTAGATTGATATTTCCCAGTCTAGGTTTGATCCTGATGGTTCTTAAATAGATAGCTATGGAGAGTATCATTCTGATAGCTCAAGATTGGTCCAAAAAGGAATGGCATTTAATGATCCAAGACATGTTCATAGATCTCCCCTGGACACTGCCTTGGTGTAGAGACTAGGGTTTCATTCTCAAATACAGGACTTTCAGATCAAAGAATTTTAGAGAGAGTTACTGAATGATTACTGGTTGAATTTTTTTCTTATAAAGTTATTGCTGCTCTTTTGCATAGTAGAGGAGCTTCACATAATGTGTCTACACTGGCTCCCACCTCTCTCTCTTAGGTGAAGCCCTACTGACTCCCATGCCCAGACCTCCTGTCTGCAGGATGGAGTCGTCTCTAACTGGGAGCCTAGAGCCTTGGTCTGGTGATTACTTAAAGCCCAGAACACAGCTGACTCATTAGTGTGAACTGGCTGTTAATTAGCCCTGGATCCTGGCAAGGTACTGCCCTGCTACAATATTAATATATATATATATATGTGTGTGTATGAGCATATATATATGCTCAAATAGGTTCTCAAATAGGCAGGTTGAGGGGCTCCAGGGGTATTTAATGTGGAGGAATCTGCTTTATCAGTTTCCTCCAAAGTTTGTAAAATCCATTTGGGGACCTGGAGCCTGGAGATTCCATAGCGTTATTGGTGGGACGGAATCTCCAATCCTGGGACCGGGTTTTAGGAACAGCCAGGAGTCTGGCTGGTTGATTAAGCAAGTGGGTCCTGGGCTTATAGCAGAGTCAGGACTAGGGTTCTGGGCTCCACCCAGAGAGACAGAAGGTGTCCAGGAGTCCAGAGAGTGCAGGTGTGCACTAGTGAAAGCCAGAGACCCAAGTCTGAGGATCAGAGCAGTGAGGGGCTGCTTTCTAGATAGATGCTGTGTGCGTTAAAGCTGTGTGCATCTAAGGAGACATATGAGAGCCTGAAGTGGAAGGCCTGAGCAGCAAGGAAGCTGAAAAGAGGTACAGTAGTTGTACGGGAACCCTGTTATATGGCCAAGAGGGCTGAAGCGTACAGCCTAAGTGGCAGTGCTATTGAAGAGAGCCAGGTGGCTTGGCATTTTTCATTTGTTATTGTTTTTGGGAGAAGAACCCTGTGTGGGCATCCAAGTGCATGTATGAACTTTCCTTTATTTTGTTCCTTTTAATAAAAGTGGGCTACCATGCCCTTAAACTAAAGTTCCTGTCCACTGTGAACTTACTGAATAGGCATCTACCACTGAGCTAGACATCCCCCAATGTCACAATATATATATATATATATATATATATATATATATATATATATATATATATATATATATATATATATATATATATATATATATATATATATATATATATATATATATATATATATATATATATATATATATATATATATATATATGTATATATATATATATATATATATATATATATATATATATATTAGAGCAGATGATAGGGTGGTGTTATCCCAAAGAATTCCCTTTCCATCTTAGAACCTAATATAGTAGTAGAATACTCAAAAAAAAGCTCCATTTGAACTTTTGCCAACATCTCTACTGAAAATGTCTCATGTTTATTTCTGAAGACAGGGTGGTATTCCATTTTTAGTTTTTTTTTTCCGGAAGCAGTAATAAAATAGCATAGGCTTTTCTTCTACATTTGGGAATCCTGTTACCCTTTTTTTTAATAAAATGTTTTGTCTATTTGTCAAAATAACCCGGTTCATAGCCAGATTAATCAGAGTGTAATATGTTACAGAGACTTGCATAACATCTGGATATAAATATTTTCCTGCCAACTGGGAAAGTGTGCATTTTCTAAAAAAAAAAGTCAGTCAATTCCTAAAAGTTGGTGGTAAAGTTAGGTAATGCTTGATTTGCACGTATCTACAATCATATACAGTACATTAAGTGTATTCTAAGGATTGTGATTCTATATTCTCTAGCATTCCAAGACCTTACTCTACAGTGTATAATAATTAGATTGGTATGATTGGTATAATTAGATTCCAGAGCCCCTGGAAGACGTAATTTGCTTATGAAACGCCACGTAGGGCTGTGCGACGTGATCGCGTCACCTCCCACCGATGTTGTGATACCAGCAGGACGGGCTGTCTGTGAGCATCCGGCCGGTGCTCCAGACTGTTTTTCCAAAGAACGCATATTCTACTTTACATGTGAGTGTATACTTTATTTGTTTTAATAAAACCTTGAGATTTAACACTATTGGAGCCCCCCCTTCTTTTCCATACATGGTTACATCACTTTGCTGAGAGCCGGTTTTTCGTGGATTCATCCCTCCTTATCAAGGTCCCTGAGCTCCATCCCAGCTATGCATCTTGGCCTTGTGGTGGTCCAGAATATTAAGATTCAGCTTACTCAGACCCTCTGTAATGGGGGGTCATGGGTTTCTGGTAAGCGGCCAGTCACTCTCTATATGGTGGTGGACCCAGGCACTTGTGTTGTCAAGACCCTCACTTTTAATCTTGGACTTGGGTGTTCACATATGGACTACTTAGTTTTTTCTCCCCTTTTTTTGCACATTCATTGCAGCTTTTTTGTCATTTTTATTGTATATTGCACATATTCTTTTACAGGATATATGTTTAATATTTCTTTATTGGGTTTTCAGAAAAAGGTACATACATGTCATGACCAAACCAATAGTATTAGCAGGAACAGATGTTCCATCTAGAAACAAGCTATTTTTACAGATAACACTGTGTAAAATAAAAGTAAACAGCAACATTTCAAATGGGTTGGCTGAAGCAGGTAGTCGAGTAAGGAGAGAATCTAGATGGAGAAGGGGTGGGATGTGGAGGGGGAGAAAGAAATTGGGGTATAGGGAGGAGGGGGGGGGGGGAACAGGGCACCAGCGGACCAGAGATAAAGACATAAATGTTCATATCAATTCAGTTACACTTGAACAGTACATTTTGGGTGTTGTAACCAGAGTGACCACAAAGCCATATGTTTTCGGACAGTTAAATTTTTCCTAGCCACTATCCTTTCCATTTCGCACTGGAAGTTGAAATCAGCGACAGTACTAGAAATGGAGGGGACTGTGGTGGTTTTCCATAGTCTGGTGATGTTTAATTTGGCGGCATATAGTAGGTGGAGAATTACACATCTAGATTGAGGTGGAAATTTTTCTATGCCAGTGTGTAAGAGAGCCAGTGCAGGAGTCGGGGAACATGAAATCCCAGTGATGGAGGAGATCAGAGCAAATACTTGGTTCCAAAAAGAGCTCAAGGATTTGCAAAACCACAGCGTATGTGCAATGGAGCCTATACTGCCGCAATTTCTCCAGCAGGATGGTGATTGGCCTGGATACATTTTAGACAGTCTGTAGGGGGTGAGATACTATCTGTGGATGGTCTTTTGGTAGGATTCCCAGTGGTTTGAGCAGTGAGACGCTTTATGAGTTTCTGTGAATGCTCGTTGCCACTGGGTTTGGGTGAGGGGGACTTTCAACTCCTCTGCCCATTTGTTTAAGGAGTGCACTTGGGAGCACGGTTGAGTGTCGCTGAGACACGAGTACATCAGGGAGATACCTCTACTGGGGCATGGAGTAGTGGAGTAGTAGTGGTATATTGGTACAGGGATATTCACTGTGGAGGGTAGTTTAACAAGGTTTAGGAAGTGTGAGATTCGCATGTATGTGAAAGCTTCTGAGCTTGGGAGTTTGAATTCAACTTGGAGAGATTCAAATGTAAGCAGCGAACCATGATCTCTCAAGTCGCCAATGGTCAGGATACCAGCGGATTGCCACCTGGAAAGGTTCAGATCAGGGATGCAGAGAGATATGGCTTTTAATGGTATCGGTAGAGTTCTACTAGGTGAGTTTTGCGGGTATATATTTAAAAGTTTTCTCCAAGCCAACATGGAGGCAGATATCATTGGGTTAATTTTCCGAGGGGCCGGAGAGTATCCAGCTGTCACTAGTAGGAGGTAGTCTGTCAAGGTAGCGGGTTGTGCATAAGAAGCTTCTATGTTGGACCATATTTTTTCGGGTATAGGATGCCACCAATAGTAAATTTGGTCTAAGATTGAGGCATAGTAGTAGTTGTCGATATTGGGTAAGCCCATTCCACCTTGGTCCTGGCGTCTAGTGAGTATGTAGCCAGCACATCTAGGTGGTTTAGAATTCCAAATATATTTAGTCAGTTGACTTTGGATTGAGGACAGGAGAGAGCGGGGAAGAGGCAGAATGAGTGTTCGGAATAAGTAAAGAAGCTTGGGCAGTATGATCATTTTAAAGGAAGCTATACAACCTAAAGTAGAGAGGCCTGTGCTGCGCAGAGATTTTAGTAGGGCAGGTAAGTTTCGAGAGAAGGTAAGGTAGTTTAAGTCAATCAGTCGTTTTGGGTTAGGGGAAATCTGAATTCCCAAATATGAGATAGATGTGCTCTCCCACATGTAGGGCAAGGTAGATTTCAACCGGGCAGTCATTTGTGGTGGCAGGAGTATGGGGAGGAGTAGGGATTTTGTGATATTTAGTTTATAGTAGGATACGGAGCTAAATTGGTGGAGGGTGTCTTGAATTTTTTGTATGGACTGGATGGGATTAGTGATCATCAGGATCACGTCGTCAGCAAATAAGCTAATTTTGTGATCTGTGCCATCATAGGGAAAACCTGTTATTAGTGGATCGGATCTAATTTTGGATGCCAAGGGTTCCAGCAGCAGGGTAAAGATAAGTGGGGAGAGGGGGCACCCCTGTCGTGTGCCGTTGGTAATCTCGAAAGGGGTGGATAGAGTCCCTCCCGTGAGTACTTTAGTTGATGGGTTGGAGTATAGGGACAAAATTACAGCTTGAAACCACCCTGTAATACCAAATTTAGTCAACACTGCTTGAAGAAAAGACCAGTGGACTCTATCAAACGCCTTCTCTGCATCAAGGGATAATAGCAGAGAAGGCGTTTGAGTGTGTGCGGCATGTTGAATGAGGTTGAGGACTCTTCTGGTTGCGTCAGGGGCTTGTCTACCCGGGACGAACCCGACCTGGTCCGGGTGTATTAGCTCAGGAAGGAACACCATCAGTCTGTTGGCAATAACTTTAGCAAGTAGCTTGATATCGGTGTTCAAGAGCAATATTGGTCTATAGTTAGAGGCAACAGAGGTATTCTTCGCAGGCTTTGGGATGGTGGATATGATTGACCTTAACATGTCAGTAGGTAGGGAGCCCGAGGAGCCAGCAGCATTAAAGAGGTCTGTCAGTCTAGGGACTAAGGTGTCGGCAAATTTTTTGTAAAAGGCATTGGTGAAGCCATCCTCTCCTGGAGCTTTGTGCAGAGGGAGAGCCTTGATTGCTCTAAGGACTTCCTCTGGAGTGAATGGTTTGGAGATATAGTCGAATTGGGACTTTGAGATTTTGGGGAGATTTATCGGGGTGAGAAAGTTTTGTATTTGTTCTGCAGTTGGTTGTGGGGTGAGAGGGTCATGTTTTAGATTATATAGGGATGCATAATATTCACTGAATGCGTTAGCAATTTCCTGAGGGTTGGTTAAGAGTCGTTTTGAAGTAGGGTGATGGAGAGAGAGAATTTTGGCTTTCGTACGTTGGGCCTTAACTTGTTTTGCTAGGAGTGACCCAGCTCTGTTGCCTAGGGCATAGTAATTGGCCTTCGAAAATTTAAAGTTGTGCTCAAATTTGTGGAGTAGGAGAGTGCGTAATTTCTGTCGGAGCTCCAGGAGCTGGATGGCTTGTGTGTGAGAGGGAGAGGATTTGTTTTTTCTATGTTAGATATTTGGGACATGACCTCGTCAATCTGCTGGGTCCTCAGGCGTCTCGCTCTTTTACTCATTTTTATAAAAATTCCTCGAAGGTACGCTTTGTATGTTGACCAGAGTACAAATTTGTCAATGTCAGGCAGTTCATTATGTTCGAAGAAGGAGTGGTGCTCGGCTTCAATTTCCTGTCGGACTTTAGGGTCTTATAACAAGGAGGGGTCTAGTCTCCAAAGTCTCGGAGGCCCAGGTCGTTGATCGTCCAGGGATATGGAAATAGGGGCATGGTCTGACCATGATATTAGGCCAATGTCAGATTGCGTGACGTTTTGTAGGGTCCATTTATCTACTATGAAGGCGTCAAGTCTTGAGTAAGATAGCTGTGAGTGAGAAAAGTACATGTAGTCGCGTTCTGAGCCATGTTGTGCTCTCCACACATCAAAGAGATCTAGGTCGTGGAGTAAGGGGATCAAAGCCAGCCGGCTTTGGCCTTTGGTAGTAGAGGCATCTATGGAGGGATCGCCAACTATATTGAGGTCGCCTCCCATTATTATGATTCCTTTGCGCAGGCTGTTGACCTTCTTGTAGAGGCGTCAGAAGAAGCGGAGTTGTCTGGAATTAGGTCCATATATATTGACCAAGGTGTAGGTGGTTTGAGCAACGGTACAGATAAGTATCAGGTATCAGCCCTGCGGATCAGCATAGGTGTGATGGTGCTGGAACTGAAGGGTGTCTCGGACAACTGTCATCACTCCATTTTTCATCTTTGGGCCCGAGGCGAAGTAGACAGTGTCATATCCCTTGAGTCTAAACTTAGGGGTTTTGGATTCCGCAAAGTGCATCTCCTGTAGGAATGCAATGTCTGCATGTTGTTTTGTCAATTCCTTTTGTAGATTGGCTCGTTTGTGCGGGCTGTTCAGGCCCTTGACATTCAGGGATGTCAGTTTTATCGCCATTTTAAGGCAGTCAGCGGTAATTCTTTATGGCAGGACTACAATAGTAGGTATGGGGTTTCTCTGACAGGATCAGGTAATGGCTGAGGGGTGTGGTCCAGGGGGAACAGGATATTTCGGTTCGCCTATATGCGGGCTTTGGTAGTAAAGCAAAAATCAGCAGGATGCTGGTGTGGAACAGGGCAGGGAATAAAAAAGAAGAGCCTGTTAGGAATACGGGGCTCCCCCCGTATTCCCCCGCCCCCCCCGGGCTAACGATCTCGGCCCGCACCCTTCCTTATCCTACGGGCTTCCATGGTGACCGCAAGGTAGCGCTCGAGTGGATGCAGAGACAGCCCCCGGGAGTACAGCTAATCACAACCCAGTGAAGTGAGTGCTGATGTGCACGCCAGCACGACGCTCTCCCTGTAGCATAGAGCCGACAGAACAGACGGAGGAGGCGGTAATGGCCGGCCCAGGACGAGGACACAGAGATCGTGGTTCGGTCGTCTAAGTAATAGCCATAGAAGGGACAGACACACCCGGAAGGGAGCAAGCCACCAACTCCACAGATAAGTGTAAAACCCGTAAAACGAACGCGGCGGCAGGGGTAAGTGTTACATGTTCCATATTGAATGCATGTATGAAGATACCTCCTTTGCTGCACAGGTAACCTCTGTTTAATACCTGATAAGGGTGGTCTCGTTATATATTAAAACCTAGCCTAAAATAGACTTAGTTCTCTGTTATCAACTAGAACTGCATTACAAAGTATTGTGTTAAGAACTGTGATAACTGTGGCTAGAGTGTGGACTGGCGTTGAACCTGATCTCCATATGGTGGGAATTATGGACTATGGGGCATGAATTTCACAGGCAAACATAGGTTTAAAAGTGCTCCCAGCCCTCCCCTGTTCTGTATAAAGAGTGATTAGGAGATTATCCTCCTGCTGGATACACAAAACTACACCCACTGGGCTAAAGGTATCAAAAACTCACTGATAGGATACTTTTAAATCCTACGGGTATACACACAAAGCGTCAGAACTGACTACCAGTAGCCCGTTTAGGGTGAATAAGTGCTCTTTTCTTCTTCTCAAGGTGGATGCTCTCACTCGAATACATCATGGTTAAAAGGGCCATTGGGCATGTAAATCTGCTGGATATGTGGTGGGAGCATTGGACAATGAGAGACGAATGAATGTAATTTCATAAGTCAATATTGGCATAAAATTATCTTCTGCTCACTCCTGCTGTATATAAAAAGTGTCGATAGGGTCTCCTCCATTACGGGATACCCTCCACCACACTGGCGTGACTAAGAGATCAAAGTACCATCGATATTATGTCTCTAAAGTGGATGTTCATGTTATACACGCCCACTGGAACAGACTGATAGTAGTTCTTTTTTTTTCCTTTTTTTTTTCTTTTTTTTCCCCCTCTTCTTTGATATTTTATGTGAATACTTTCAAGGCTAAAGGGGCCAAAAGGTACGTGAACTAGATGCTTAGCCAGTCTATGCTGTATATAGGCTGTATATAAGTCCAGGAAGAGACTTGAGAGGCTCAGCAGTAAACCATAGACAACCAGGAGAGGTGTATTGAGGTGGTGGCAAAACTGCAAAAAATCAGGACTATAACGCATACAGCAAGAGGAACGGAAGCGTTAATCTCAGAAGTAATGGGAAGGATGAACTGAGCAGTATCAGGGGACACTACCTAGAGCCTGGATTAGGGACCAATGGTATTTATAGTACGGGGGGGGATACTAAACTAAGGCCTTGTAGAGATACTTTACACAGCTCACTAAAAAAAACCTCAAATATAAAACAACCAGCGGAGTCAAGATCATTGGGTTAGCCCGGAATTAGCTCAACAACCCTGTTTTTTTTTTTTTTTTCTCCCCTCCACTCAGGGGATCCTTTGGGTGTTAGGAGAGAATGAGGGGAAAGACAGGGAAGGGGGATACAGCGAACACGACTAGAATTAGTGCCAGTCCAGGTACCATCAAGAAATATTTAGTCCAAGATAATACTAACGAAAGTCCAGGAAAAAATACTGGGCCTAAAGGTAAAACCACGGATTGCCCACCTAAAGTCAGCACAAGAAGACAGCTGGCAGAAATGGAAACACACAATACAAACCCTGGAATAACAGAAACAACTTCAATAGAATACCAGCAGGATAGACAACTACCAACAAAGAACGAGATAGCAGAAATGTTTGCTCGATTGAAAACATTGATTGAAATTGAAATAGTACGGGATGAAATGAGCCATATTGTAAGAAGAGTAGAAGAGACTGAAACAACGATAGAAAGACAAGGACTAGAGATAAAAAATCTCAAAAGTCAGATGGAAGAAATTCAGCGAGAACAGAGAAACCTGCGCTATAGGTTGGAAGACCAAGAGAACCGAAGCAGGAGAAAAAATCTACGGATCAGAGGGCTTCCAGAGGTTCAGGGGGAAAAGGAGAACTTGCAGGAGAAAATTGACCAGATCTTTGGAAGCCTGCTAGATCCATTTGAGAATAGGCATAAAATCAAACTAGATAGAGCTCACAGGATAAGAAAACCACCCGAAATAAGTGAAGAAGCCCCACGGGATGTAATTGTGAGATTCCACAACTACCAAGATAAGGAGACGATCAAGTCAAGTGTGAAAAAGAATCAGTCAGTGAAATATGGAGAGACATGTTTGCAGATCTACTCAGACCTAGCCGCTGAGACCTTGGCCAGGAGAAGAGTACTTAAACCATTACTGGCACAACTGAAAGCCCATGACGTCCAATATTCGTGGAGTTTCCCAGCCTGCCTAATTGGGCGCAAGGATGGTCGCTCAGCAACATTGAGATTCCCAGAGGAGACCCAGAAATTCTGTCAGCGCTTAGATGTGCCACTACTTGAAATTCCAGGATGGTGGGAAAAAATAGTAAACCAAGATGTCAGAAGAAGCACAAACCTGGAAACCAGTGTTTAAAAAGAGGGGCATGTAAACCAAAGTCAAAATTATGTAGATTAGTACTTATAGTAATCATTGGCTCCAGGTTTTGAATCACCATGGGAGGGGGGAGGAGGTGGTAGGGGGGGGGCTCGGGGTGGGTGGGGGTCTTTGGGGGGTGGGCAGCGGGTAGTGGGGGGGGCGGCCGGGGCCCGGGGGTGGCGGCTGGATACAAGGATTGCCCCACTGAGCTCAACCTCTAGGGGGTTAACCGTAGGGCCAAGTGGAGTTGGTGGGGCCGTGGTCAAAAGGGCCTAGGAGTGGTCAGATAACACCAATGGGGGCTGGGGAGGGTAGAGGGGTGGGGGGGGAGTTGGGGGAGGAGGGGAGGGGGGGTGGGGGGGTTAAGGGTAGGACGAGACCGGTCCATTCCTCGGTGGATCCGACCATTTAGTCCTGAGGGGCTACGTAAAGGTGTAAATGTGGTAAAAACAACAAGATGGCCAGGATAAATATAGTTACATACAATGTGAGGGGCCTCAATTCTCCCATAAAATGTGCGAACATAATGGGAGAATTGAGATCCCTGAAAGCAGAGGTGGTCTTCTTGCAGGAGACCCACCTATACCTTGGTAAAAGCAAGAGAATAGCTACAGGGGATTTCCCGTATTGGATCTATGGAGACTCCCCGATAAGAGGAGCAAAAGGAGTTGCGATTGGTTTTGCAAAGGGAGTTAGGTTCATGATAGAGGAGAGAGTAACTGACCCGGAGGGTTGCTTCCTGTTCATAAGAGGTAATCTTAATGGGACGGAATGCTCATTGGCGAATATTTACTGCCCAAACACCAATCAAGGAAGGTTCCTATTGGGAATCCTGGCAAAGTTCGAAGTTTTTAAGAAAGGGAGGGCCATTATCGCAGGAGATTTCAATATCTGTTTAGAGCCAGGTAAAGATAGTACGTCGTGTGTTCGGGGGTCTGAAGGTATATGGATGAATAAACTCAAGAAAAAGCTGCGTCATCAGCAGCTGGTAGATATATGGAGGATGCAACACCAGAATGTAAGAGATTATACCTTCTACTCCCCTGTACATGCGACGTACTCTAGGCTCGATCTCTTTTTTGTGGAGCATCGGTATGTGGAAGAGGTAGAGGGTACAAACATAGGACCAATGACATTTTCAGACCATGCCCCGGTGAGCCTACAAATAAAATTAAGTAAGCATAAAACGCGGAGTAACAACTGGATACTAAATGAGAATCTCCTACATGATGAAAAAATAGATAAACTTATTAAAGAAGAATTCGAATTTTACTTTAAAATCAATACCGCTGAGGAAACATCAGAAACAATAGTTTGGGAGGCTCATAAAGCCTACATCAGAGGGATCATAATAAAGGCGGGAGTAGAAAAAAAGAGAAGACAGGGAGAGACCTTTCGCGTGTTACAGGAGGAAATCATTAAATTAGAGCAACATCATAAGATATCGAGGGATGGAGAAACATTGGTAAAACTATATAGGAGTAGAGAGGCTATACGGCAGTTAATCGAACAAGAAAATCGGAAGAAGTATAATCTCGTAAAAAAAGAAAGATATTTAGGCAGTAATAGACCTGGTAGATTCCTGGCGAAGATATTAAGTAAAAAGAAAAATAACAAATATATCGACAAGATAAGGTCCAGAGCAAATGAGATCAGCTACAAGGATTCAGATATTGCAAGGACGTTCCAAGAATTTTACAGGGAGTTATACTCCATAAATAGAAATGTAACAGCTAAGGAGAGGGAACAAAAACAAGTGAAAATTAAAAATTATCTAAGAGAGGTGGGAATGGCCAAAATAACGGAAAATAAGCGAACCACACTGGAGACCCCTATTACGGAGACTGAAGTGAGAAAGGCAATTAGGGAGACACAAGTAGGTAAGCGCCCAGGCCCGGATGGGCTGACAGTGCTCTATTATAAAAAATATCAAGACTACCTAATCCCTAAATTGTGTTCTTATATGAACGACATAGGAGATAAGGGGGAAATGAGCAGAGAAGCACTGGCAGCTAATATAACGATTATTCATAAGGAAGACAAGGATGCTACAGTATGCTCAAGCTACAGGCCTATTTCCCTTTTAAATGTGGATACTAAACTATTCGCAAAAGTGATTGCGGATAGAATGAAGCAGGCAATAAAGAGGATCATCCACCCGGACCAGGTTGGGTTTATTTCAGGTAGGCAGGGACGAGACAACAGCATTAAAACCCTCTTATTAGCCCAGGAAATCAAAAAGAGTGGAGTCCCAGGCCTACTACTATCTATAGACGCAGAAAAAGCGTTTGATAGAGTAGACTTGGACTTCATGATGAGCACGCTTGAGGAAGTAGGCTGTGGGAAGAGGATGAGTAAATGGATTAGGGCCTTGTATTCAAGGCCGTCGGCGAGAGTGAAAATAAATGGGACCCTCTCTGAGCCAATCGATATGTACAATGGTACAAGACAGGGGTGCCCAATTTCCCCTATGCTTTTTCTGCTGACATTAGAACCCTTCCTTTCGAAGATAAGACAGAATAGGGATATCAGTGGGGTAGTAATAGGTAACACAGAATATAAACTTGCCGCCTTTGCAGACGACATCTTGTTGTACATAACCCATCCAAGGGTTTCCCTCCCCAATGTTATGGCCACCCTAGTAGAATATGGAAAGTTATCGAATTTCAAAGTAAACCCAACTAAATCTGAAGCATTAGAAATAAACCACAGTAAGGAAAGCGACCACTCTTATCAAAAATATTTCCCCTTTGTGTGGGGAAAAAAAGAACTGAACTACCTGGGTGTAAAAATCACTACATCAATGGAAACGCTATACCAAGCGAACTTTATCGCGCTGTTAAATGAGGTATAAGCCGAATTGAATAGAATACATCTGGGTCAATTATCCTGGGCGGGAAGAATTACCGTAATGTATATAAAATGGTTCTACTAACAAAAATAACCTATAAAATGCAATTGCTACCAATAACATTGCCACACACATATCTTAGAAGACTACATTCAATGTTAATAAAATGTATTTGGAGGGGAAAGACACCAAGATTAAAATTTACACAATTGATTAACATTAAAGGTAAAGGGGGGTGGGGAGCACCAGACATAAGGAAATACTATGAAGCTATCGCTCTAGCCAGAATTATCGATTGGGTTAAAAATAAAGAAAAACACTGGGTAGTAATAGAAAATAAAATTAGTGACACTAAATTGGATAAGATCATATGGATCTCACCCCAACAGAGAAAATACAGCACTGAAACACATGAAATCACTAAGCATGCACTCAAGATATGGGACACCCTACACAGAAAGGAACACTGGGAATACAACTCACCCTTAATGCCACTCAAAGACTTAGAGCAGTTTGCACCAGGGAAAGAGGAATGGTTTGGCAAATGGTTACTAGAAGAAAACATACAATTAAAAGACGTAATGTGCAGGGGTAGAATATGCTCATTCCAAGAGCTGCAGGATAAAAGAAATATGATAGTTATAAACCCCTGGCGCTATAATCAATTAAAACATTATATAGATTCCCTGCCACGACCAATCAGATCGGTGGATAATTTACTACCACTTGAGAAAATTTGCGCAGATAAAGAGGAGAGGGGGGGGGTTTCTCCCAGATATATAAAGTCCTAGTCGAACTAGGAAGGATAGATACCCCGGACTGTATAGGAAAATGGGAGAAGGAGTTAGAGAGAACTCTCACGGATACAGAAGTCTCACTGATTTTAAAAAGAGTTTCAGCTACATCGGTCAATAGCAAATTGCTAGAACTAAACTTTAAGTGCCTGACTAGAATGTACCTGACCCCTGATCGGGTCCATAAAATACGAAGGGATAAGTCGCAACTCTGCTGGAGGGGCTGTTCAGAACTAGGGACAATGGCCCACATTTGGTGGCTATGTCCGGAAATGAGAATGCTCTGGGTCGAAGTAAGAAAATATATTAAAGAGATCACTAATTTAGATGTCCCTAACGACCCTTGGATATTCTTATTTCACATGAGTGATATGCCCACTAAAACATATCTTAGAACACTCTTGCCACATCTTATTGACGCAGCCAATAGCCTAATCCCTAAGTTTTGGCAGAAGAAAGAGAGACCAAAGATGAGGGAATGGTTTAATAAAATTAATGAGATACAGTGCCTGGAGTATTTAAGGTTTAGTGAAGGGATAAAAATGGGGGCCTATGAAACAAAATGGAAAGAGTGGGAAAAATTTAAAGAATCCCCAAAAGCGGTTGAGATGTGGTCCACTTAACCCAGAAATAGGGATCATCGCCCTAGGGTAGGATATAGAGGTACACCCAAAGCAGGAGAAGACAGGAAGAGAAAACGGGAGGCTAGAGGAGAGGAACGCAGAGGGATGGATGGGGTACGGTCTCGGAGGATGGGGAGGGGGGAGGGGGTGAGGGGGGGGGGTATTGGTAGGAGGGAAATATTAGTAAACTCTAGAATGAATACTTATTTGTCTTGTTTTGTAATAGATTGATTTGGATCATTAAGCAAACTTAAAGCCACGATGATGTGATGATAAGATGGGAAAGAAATTAGAATTTTAAATAATTGAAAAATCATTTCCCGGGAGAAACTTTCTAACTGAAGTGGCAAAAAAAAAAAAAAAAAAAAGGAATACGGGTTCAATGTGCATATTAACTGCTAACAACTTGAAACGGGGGGGATTTCCTCCAGTGGCGTCTCGGAACACAGAGCCAGTGGAGTGAAAGAGAGGCTTGGGAGAGGCAGTAATCTGCTGCAACCCGGCTATGTATAAAGTAGGGTCAAATGTGCGGACGGGATAATTCAGGCATCTTGAAGTGACCAGTCAGCTCCATTTGCAAAGGAGGTAAAGGAGGCGGATGTGGAGTTTCCTCAGGGATTATGCGCCAGAGCCGTAGAAGTTGTAGGCCAGCTTGCAGCGTGCGCACAGCATGGGTTTTGCTCTGGTATGTGATCAGCAATTTAGTGGGAAACCCCCATTTGTACTGTATATGGTGATTTTGGAGTGCTTTAGTGATCGTGACGAGTTGTCGACGATTCTCCATAGTTGCCTTAGAGAGATCTGTGTACAGCGCAATTGCAGTGAACGGATCAGGAAGGTTTGGGGACCTCTTGGCGGCAAACATCACTTTTTCCTTAGTACTGTAAAAATGTATGCACGCTAATACATCTCAAGACTTCTCTGGTGGGAGGTGAGATGGCTTTGGGAGCCTATGGGCTCTATCAATTTCCAGATCTCTATCGGATAACTCAGGTACTAGCGCTCACATTAGAGATTGCAGGAATCGCACCAGATCAGGTTGCGGTACTGATTCGGGTATGTTGCGGAACTTAATATTGTTCCTGCGAGAACAATCTTCGAGATCCGCCAATTTAAGGTTGATCGCCTGCAAGTCTGCCTCATTTTCTGTGCATACTTCCACGGTATCATTATGGGCAGTGAGGAGATCAGACATTTTGTTTTCTATGTAATGCAGACGCTGGTCCTGTTGCTGTACTACAGTAGCCAGCGAGGACACTGCAGCCGAAAGATCAGTGTACAGGGTCTGTTTAAGAGAGATGAGCATGTTCTTCATTGTTTGCTCAGAGATGGGCTGGTCTGAGGCAGGGAAGTTATCAATGGCTGCAGGATGCTGTATATTAGGAGGAGGCAGGATGAAAGGTATGCTGGGGTTCTGACCTGGGGCATCCTCCTCTCTCCTGGGCTTAGATTTGACTGGAGAGGCAGAGGCAGGAGAGCGGGGGGAAGAGTACTCACAGTTTGTGATCGTGGGATAGCCTGGGCGTTGTGATCCGCCGCCACCAGCGTGAGGTGAGAGCTGAGCTGGAAATCTGTGTGAGGTCCCGGCGCCATCTTGTCCCCCTCCCGCTCTGGCCAGACAGAAGAAGTCCGTCAGCTTCTGAGGCATGGGGATCTGTTTCCTTCGTTTCAGCATGATGCCTGGCTGATGTGGAAGTGGTTGTGGGTTCGGTCGGGTGATTTTCATCCCGTTTTTAGCGCTGTGGAGCCGCTGATAGCCGGGTGCTGTGCGGAGCAGAGATTCTAAGCAGCCATTCACGGTGCTGGCAAGCCACGCCTTTTACAGGATATATGATCATTTGCATTTATTTCCAAAACTATGCTTTATCACTCTATACGCATTTGTGTATCACTAGCGCGAGTTCAAAATTTTATAAATATTCATGTTGTGTGTTTGTGTCACATTTAGGAAATCACAGCTTTTGTTTTCTTATTTATATTCATTTGTCACTTTTATTTGGAATTTTGATTTCACTGATGCTCAGTTTACCCCTTTTTTATTTCAGAAGAATAAATGGGCATGTGGTGAATGGGGTGGGTGGACCAATAGGCATGTCCTTCATTTTTTTTGTAAGCCCCATGTTTATGGTGAGGCCCATAAACATTTTGAACTCCTCCAGAGTCAAATCCTTCCACTCAAATGGACGGGCGTATGAAGATTGGGGGTTGTTGGCAATATGCTGCTGGGCAAATAAATTGGTTTGGTCTACGATGAGTTGCAGCAAAGTGTTGGGCAAAAATAAATTAAAACAATTAATTTCAGAAAAATTTTGGGTATTGGCTTGCACACCTGGCTGTGCGGTGAAAGGGGTAATTCTTGCTGATCCTGAGTCGGAAGGCAGCCATGTTGGATTGGCAAGACCATCTAGGAGATATGTAGCGGCCCTGGCTCTTGGGGGACGTGGCACTCCAGTGCTGGTAGTTGGAGTTCCTGTGCTGGCATTTGGGTGTGATGCTGCGGAAGTGCTGGTACTGGGCATTTCTTGTGGCCTTTCGCTGGCGGCAGCTCTGGTACTGGGCCTTTGGTTTTGGGGTCTATCGCTGGCAGCGGCGCTGGTACTGGGCCTGGGAATTTGATCCTGGGGTATATTGCTGGTGGCTGCCTGGTTTCCAGAGCGCCGTGCTCTTTTTAGGAGGGATCCATTCTTCCTCTGATTCATTTGCTGAACCACTACTATCGATCGGTTCAAATGCTGAATTTGATTCACAATCGGAATTGGCATTTGAATCTGATGAGAACTCCCTGCTGCTCTCATCAGTCATGGAGAGGATCTGAAAGGCCTCCTCACTTGTATAGAATCTTTTGGACACTTTTTCTGATGGGCTGTGCGACAGGTGACAAATTACGGTTACTGATGGGTGACAGGTGATGGGTGACAGGTGGCGGTCACTGATGGGTGACAGGTGATGTGTGACTGTCACTAGTGGATAGCAGGTGACGTGCGACGGTCACTGGTGGGTGACAGGTGACAGGTAACGGGTGACAGTCACTGATGGCAGTCTCTGATGGTGACTGGTGCACTTTATGGGACTGATAGGTGACAGATGAAGGTCACAGATGGATCACTGATGGCGGTCACTGATGGGCGACAGGTGCACTGCTGATGGCAGTCTCTGACGGTGACAGGTGCACTGATGGGTGACAGGTGCACTTTGTGGGCACTGATGGGTGACAGGTGCACTTTGTGTGCACTGATGTGGTGACTGTTGGGTGACAGCTGTAATTTTGGGGGGGGGGCGATGTGACAGGTTCTCTTTTATTTGTGGTGTTGGTGCAGTACACTACAAACATAGATTGGTCACTTACTGCTCCTGGCTCTTCTCTCCTCACACTGGTAAGGGTGTGTGAGGAGAGAAGAGCCGGTAACAGCTAGTAACCGGTCTTTGTTTACATTTAGTGATCGGCTGTGAATGGATCCCAGCCGAACACGTGGTAAACAGCCGCCAGCCATTGGCTGTTTACCCTTGTCAGTGACGAGCAGTGTTCCTGGGAACACGCCGCCACCGACGTGACCACGCTCCCGATTGCGCGCATGCACGGTCTAAAGCGGTGAATACCCCTTGGTGATCGGCCGTGACGTAATCGCGGCCAATCACATGGTAAACAGCCATGCCCAATGGCTGTTCACCCCTGTCGGTGACGCGCTGTGTCCCGGGGACACGGCGACACCGACAGAGCAGGGCTGCGCGCTCGCAATCGCGCGCATGCCCTGTGTGAATGGGCCACCGTCATATGACAGCGGCCCAGAACAAGAGCCGCACCGCTCCGCCGTCACATGACGGTGGGCGGGCGGCAAGAGGTTAATATCCATACAAGACCCAAAGGGCCTGGTAATGGACTGGGTGGTACCCATGCCATTTGTCTCACTGATTTTCATCCATATTGCCGGGACCCGACATTACATTAAAGCCGCAAGCAGTTTTAAATGACTTTTATTCCTTTAAAATTTTAATTTTGTGCAGGGACTGTTCTAAGCACGGGAAACACGCGCCACTTTACAGGCATATTATAGACACCCCCCAGGTACAATATTTAAAGGAGTATTTCACTTTTTTTCACTTTAAGCATCATTAAAATCACTGCTCCCGAAAAAACATCCATTTTTAAAACTTTTTTTTGCATTTATATATATCCCCTGGGGCAGGACCCGGGTCCCCAAACCCTTTTTAGGACAATAACTTGCATATTAGCCTTTAAAACTAGCACTTTTGATTTCAAACATTCGAGTCCCACAGACTTTAATGGGGTTCTAAAGTCTGTGCGAACTTTCGGTCCCTTCGCAGGTTCTGGTGCGAACCGAACCGGGGGGTGTTCGGCTCACCCCTAGTGTTAACCCTCAAGTCTCTGCTCATGTTTTGTAAGAACTGCATGGGCAGTGAATTTATTCTCTCTTGAGAAGAGGAGATTAAAAGGGGATATGATCAAAATGTCTAAATACATATGTGGTCCATATAGTGAACTTGGTGTAAATTTATTTACTTTAAGGTCATCACAGAGGACAGGGGGTGCTCTTTACATCTGAAGGAAAAGAAATTTGTTTTCAAAATATGGAAAGGCTTCTTCACCGTAAGAGCTGTGAAGATGTGGAATAGACTCCCTCAAGAGCTGCTTGTGGCCAGCTCAGTAGATTGTTTTAAAAAGGACTGTATTCTTTCCTAAATGTACATTATAACTGGATACTAATATTTATAGGTAAAGTTGAACCAGGGAATATCCGATTGCCTCTTGAGGAATCAGGAAGGAATGTTTTCCCACCGCTGAAGAAAATTGGATCATGCTTTATTGGCATTTTTTGCCTTCCTCTGGATCAACTGTAGGTAAATTATAATGTATATGGAGGTTTTTAATTTGTGTGTATGTTTTTTTTCTGTTGGTTGAACTGGATCAACTTGTGTCTTTTTTCAACCAGATTTATTATGTAACTATGTATATTTAACCTCTGTATTTTTTATTTTAGGGGAACAAGATCCCAGCCCTCGTTATTACCCCTCTAATAGACCTGTGGGGCACCATTCTACATTCTGGGGACTTTGTTGAACTATCTGATTTGGCCTCTCACAGGCATCCTATACAGGGGGGCAGGACTCCCCCAGAAATAAGACATAATGAGTAAGCGAGTAGACTCGATCCTGTCCTTGAATGTGAGAGGCCTGCATGATCCTAAAAACAGGACTGCCATTTTCACCTCTATCTCACACCTGGCTCCCACTGTCATATGTCTGCAGGAGAGACATCTCACTAAGGACACCACCAACTTGTTATACCTCTCGAAATACCCTACCCAATACCATTCCACACATACCCGGTATTCCAGGGGTGTAAGTGTACTGTTTTCCAGGACTACCTCATTTACAAAAATTGATGCACAAATTGATACAGAGGGCAGATTCATCTTTCTGATGGGTACTTTGGAGTCTCATGCCTGTGTTATCATAAATGTTTATATACCTCCACCATTTAATTTAATGGTGTTACAATGTCTTTCCAGATTTTTAGCCAGATATCCACAAGTTCCGGTGTATGTAATAGGGGATTTTAACAGTACCCTGGACACATCCCTAGATGTGCACAGGGAGTAATGCCCACAGGGCCCCGGGTCATATACAGCTCTTGCCAAATATATAACAGAACTTGGGCTTTTTGATCTATGGCAGTGTAAGTTTCCTCTTAAAGCACAGTTTCCATGTCATTCATTGACGCATTCTACTTTGTCACGCATTGACTTAGCATTGGGCAACACACTAACACACTGCTATGACCCTAAGGTCACCTATCTTACCAGAGGTCTTTCTGACCACTCCCCGGTACAGCTCAGTTTAACCTTCCCTACTGTTAAACTCCCTATACATTGGAAGATAAATCCCTTTTGAATTCCTCTGTTTAGAGACACTAAACATATGCAAGTACAAATTCAGCACATTTTACTGGATAATAGGCACTCTGCCCCACCTGGCGTGGTATAGGATACTCTAAAAGCCTTCATCGGAGGATGTGTATCAAGGAGATATCCACAATTTAAAACAAACAGCAAACAATAGGAGAAAGACGCCAGCGTAGTGGTAGACAAAGCTGAGGAGGAATTTTTACAAGCTCCCACATCCCATAGTGAAAGGAAATGGAAGGATGCACAAAAAATATACATAATCAACAAGCAGAAAACAGATGATTCTTTACCTTGATACATCGATTAGTGGTGTCACCGATGCAGGTAGCTATGGATACCCCCTCAATTATGGGATTCTGTGCCTTTTTTCAAGGTAAACCCAGCAGCCACCTTAACTCAATTCTTAGATGAAATCCCACTCCTGAAAATACAGGGGGAAGACAAAAAACTGTTAAATGCACCTCTATCTCTAGAGGAGTTGCATCTTGCCTTAGCAACATTCCCTGATTCTAAGGCCCCGGGAAATGATGGCCTCCCCATTGAAATGTACAAGAAATTTGGAGGTATACTCCTACTGGAGTTGCTTCATACAATTATGGACGCGCATGCTCAGGACTCCTTATCAGATTCCATGTACGAGGTAGTGGGGGTCCTGTTAAAGCCTGGGAAGGATCCAGACTAACTTGAGTCATACAGGCCCATATCCCTTCTAAATAACGATTTAAAATTGATTACTAAAGTCCTCGCTACGCGATTATCCAAGGTGGTGACAAAAATAGATTTATACCCAACAGGTCAACTTGCTTTGGCTTGATATATTTGTATACATGCAAGATTAAGTGGCTGAGACTTGCTATTTTCTCCAGAAAGGAGAAAAGGGGATTCAGAAGCGCTGTCTTTCCTGTGTCTATTAATACTCAGGTAAGGCTGTATCAGGCAGGGCGAGCAGACAACAACTTGTTTGCCTTTATTACTTGATCACTGGCACAGAGTTACTGTATGTGTCTATGATCAAGTAATCCTACTGAGGCAGTGGCTTCAGTGCTGGCAGTAGCTTTCCTATTGGAATACACAGTAAAATTACACTCCTTTATTGCACAACCACAACATAGATAATATTGTGACTAAAGCCTCGTACACACGTTCGGATTTTCCGCCGAGAAATGTGTGATGACAGGCTGTTGGCGGAAAATCCGAACGTGTGTATGCTCAATCATACAATTGTTGTCGGATTTTCCGCAGAAAATGTTGGATAGCAGGTTTTAAAATTTTCCGTGGACAAATGTCTATTGTCGGATTTTCCGAGCATGTGTACACAAGTCCATATGACAAAAGTCCACACGGTACAAACATGCATGCTCAGAAGCAAGGATGAGCCAGAAGAGTTTGGTCTTGTAATGGAGAATTGTATTTTCACAATAATAGAACATTTGTGGTATTTCTAGACATACTAGTATTTTGGGCAGCTTTGTATGACTTAAACTCAAAATTAAAGTAAATGGGTACCAGGTGTGTGCCTTTTTTGAACTGTCTGCCCTATGTGAACATATCTAGCAATTACTCCTCATGCCTGTTAACATGTGTAATTTGTACAGGTGATTTTCCTTTATAGCCTTGACTGCTAAGATTAGCCAAAGGCATAACAGTAGTTTACTCATCTTTTGAAATTAGCTGTACTTTCTTGCAATGGCTGGCATGTATCCACGTGACTTTACAGCTGTAGCAGTTGTCAGGAACACTTGGTAGGGTCCTTCAAACTTTGGTCCCAAAGATACTTTCACATGTTCTTTTACTAGGACCCAATCACATGGCTGTAAATCATGTGTTCCAGTTACTTGATCTGGAATTGAATCAAAAACAAACTTGTGCATAGCAGTTAGTTGCTTGTATTAGACAATTACATAACAAAACATAATCATTATACATTACAGCAGTCTGATGTGGAAAATACAACCCTGTCTTAGGTGGGCCCCCAAACAAAATCTCATAAGGGCTCAAGTTCTCTGACCTATAAGTAGGGGTAATCCTGATGTTGTAAAGAACCAGAGGCAACAGCCCTGGCCACTGTTTCTTTACTGACCCTTCCTCCATTCCTGCATTATTTTAGCTAGCCTTTCTTTAATGGTTCCACTATATTTTTCTACCTTCCCTGAACTCTGAGGATGATAGGGGCATGGAAGGCCTGCTCAATTGTCAAATCCTTGCATACAATTTGCATGATCTGTCCAGTGAAATGTATTCCTCTGTCACTCTATGGTTTCAGGGACTCCAAAGCAGTATATTACTTCTGAAAGGACCTTCTTTGCTGTTGTCTTGGCATTTGCTTTAGCCACCGGCCAGGCTTCTATTCAGCTTGAAAACATGTCTACACACAACAAAACATATTGATATTGGCCTGATATGGGCAATTGGATATAATCAAGCTGAAGTCTTTGGAAAAGGAAAAGTGGCTTGGCCAAATGTCTCTGTGTTACTCTGGTCTGTTTTCCTGGGTTATTGTTAGCACAGATTATGCATCCCTAAACAAAGTCTTAACATGAATTTCCGGAGTATCGAATAAACGATTTAGTCTTGCTTATGTTTATCTCCATTTCCTTAGGGCCTACATGACTCGAGCCATGGGCTAGTTGCATGATCATCTTCTCCGTTTGAGGTGGCACACATATTCAATTTTCCTTGCACAAAAGTCCTTCTTGGTTCTTCTTTGCTCTGTCCCTTTCCATGATTTTATTCCAATCATCAGGTACAGATTCTTGCAATTTCTTAATCAGTTCTTTTACTTTGAGTATTTGTTCTCTTCTTTTTTTTCTTCAATCTGTTATGGGCTTCTTCTTATTCCTTTGCAAAATCAGTGATTAGGGTCATGATTGCTTCCACTGGTGTTTCAGCAGTCTGCCTTGAGGATGGCTACTTCAGGATGGCTACTTCCTTTGGGAGGATGATTGCTTCAAAAAGTTCTTGAACATATTTTTTTTTTTTTTTTTAAATTGGTTCTCTTGCAGCAGTTGTAAATCTTCTGTTCTTCCTTATGGGTCCATAATCATGGACTACTTCAAGAGCATACTTGCTATCAGTGTAGATGTTGGCTGTTTGATCCTTTGCAGTCTCACAGGCTCTTGTGAGTGCTACCACTTTGGCAACCTGCGCTGAAAGTGATGAAGGGAGTAGTTGGGTCTCAATCACTTCCTACAATGTTATCACCGCATATATCATTCTTGGGCACTCCATCTTTGTACACGTGTGAACCCTCTGCAAACAGGATCAGATCAGAATTTTTAAGAGGAGTGTCCTTTACTGGGGTGATTTGCTGCATTTCTTCTTCCATAAGTTTTAAGCAGATGTGGTCATCCTCCTCTTCGGGGTCTTCTTCTCTCTCTCTAGGAAAAAGCTGGCAGGATTGATTGTAATACATCTTTTCAGTTCTATTTCTCTTAATTCAAGTAGGATTGCTTCATACTCGCTCAGCCTTGCTGATGACAAATGTTTTGTCCTTGCTCTTTTCAAGATTTCATTTGCATATTTCTTCATAACATCCGTTCTAAAACATATCTTCCCTTTTGTACAGCACCACTGGCACAGGTTGCAGCTGCAGTTTTCTTTTTGTGTTCTTGCCACAACATGGATCTTGGTGCATCCACCAACCACATCTATTTCATACACGGTTTGAAAGGGTTTGTGGTCAACATGGCAGGATGAGGTGGTTTCACACCATTAAAAAATGCAAGATATACAGAAAACGTGACAACATACTTCTGGAAAGCCAGCCTCCAGGGAAAGACTGTTCAGACAAATTTGACACCACTCAGTTGAACTTAAAGCTAAAGTACTGGCAGCAGTCACATCTTTGCCTTCATCACAATCTTTTTCTTCATGTTGCTGGTCTCTAGCATCAGATGAGCATAAACATTTGCTCCTTCAAACCGGAAAGTAAAGAGTTCTTGGCTCTCTTCATCCAAGGCGACACTAAAGAAAACATTTGCCAGTTCTATTACGGTGTACACCCGTGTTCCTGTAGGTATGTCATTGAGCAAAGTACTGGGATTTGGGGCAGCAGGAGTGCCCTCCTCGATGATTTGATTGATGGCCCTTAAATCATGTACCATTCGATATACTGGCTTTTCTCCCTTTTTGACCTTTTTCTTTACAGGAAACAATGGCATCTGTGCTCTACTTTCTGTTTTCTTTATGACACCTGCTCCAAGTAATTGTTTTTTTTGTACTCATACACCAGCGAGTTGATCTGGTGACAGTGGATACTGTGGTATGCATGGGATTTGAGTTCCTGCTTTTATTTTGACTTTAACTGAAGGGACTTTTAGAAGCTCTACATCATATTTTCCCTTGGCCCAGAGAATATCAGGTATTTGAGTAACAATTTCAGGTGAAATATTACCTTCAATCTCTTGCTCTAATTCAATTGCTGTCAATCCACATATAATTTCTTCATCTAATTCTCCAACATGTACTTCTACTCCATTGGGTGTATACTGTACACAGGCTTGTAAGTAACTCAGTAGGTCCCTTCCCAATAGGTTGCATGGTATAGTGTCAGAGCTTATGAAACATATTGTGGCTTCCAATTCCAATTTGTATGGGGGGAGTAGATTTCCCTCTCACTCCAACTGCTAGTGGCCCAGATGTAAGGGGGATGTCTTTTGGTAGGTGGACTTTTGAATTATAGTCCGGGCAGAGCCAGAATCAACTAAGCATGAAATTTCCTGATCACCTAGTTGTGGAAAGCATAATGTTACAAAAGTGTGTACCATCCATCTCTGAGATCCACAAATTAACTTCTGTGTGCTCAAAAAGTTCATGCTACTTTACTAGTCATTTATCACCATCTCCCTCTTTCTTCTGCTACATCTGTCAGGCAATCTGCATTTTCTGGATTATGAGAAACAGCTCCTTGACC
The DNA here is from genome assembly GCA_037952835.1 of Lithobates septentrionalis. Taxonomy (NCBI): domain Eukaryota; kingdom Metazoa; phylum Chordata; class Amphibia; order Anura; family Ranidae; genus Lithobates; species Lithobates septentrionalis. Next base: position 1,456,774 of record JBBDGP010000707.1, read on the forward strand.
ATCATTTTGGGCTGCAAAAGCATTCAGCCTTTTCTATTATCTTTCTTCTTCCTGAACCTCAATGCTACTGCACACTTGTCTCAGCAAAGACCACTCAAATCCATTCCATTCTGGTTTTGCTGCCATCAACCATTTTCTTATTGCTTCTCTGAGTCCCATCACAACAGCATTCTTACAAGCTATGGCAGTAACGTTAGTGCGCTCAGCCAGATCCACTCCTACTACCTCTGTCATGGTCTGAACATGTTTAAAGTAATCAAAACATCCTCAGCCTTTTCTTGTCTCACATCCATCAAGCCACTTGATAATAATTCTACAACATTCTGTTCGCTTTTTTTATAGTACATGTCATGGAACGTCCCACACTCTGCTTGAGTGTTTCCATCAGTATACCACTTCCTCCCAGTCTGAATACAGATATCAGATATTCCAACCACTCATAAGCACAAAACAAGGCGACACTTGCTTCACTGCTAACATGGACTATATCTTTTTTAGAATCAAAATTACAAGACTTTATATGCCGTTGGAACCTCCTCTAACAATACAACTGTAACCTAATTAACATGAGCTAGTTTACTAAATCATTTACCCAGACCAGATGACTCAGAGACATGACCTGCAGGACACAGACTTGTGGGCACCGAGCTTCACACAGTAGTATAAACACAATAGCAGGAGCTAATTACAATTAACAATACAGAAAACTGTTCGTCTCCTAGCCAGTCCTAGAGGCTAATGTGATCAGCTCACTCAATTAACAGGTTGAGTTCAGAATCAAACAAACCAATAATAGTCTCTACATACATCCAAGGAGATATTGTGGACAAATATTACTGTCCCATTTTAGGTAGTCCAAGATATATTTTCTCACTCACCCTGTGCCAGGATAGCACAGGGTGACTTAGACATGAGAGGTGTATGGGGAGCTAAAACAAGGGCATCCCCTACTTTCCATGGGATTCTGAGTTCCACGGGCCCTCCCGTCACATCTCTCCCCTTTTGGCAGGAGACTAACACAGGAGGAGACCCCAGACGGGTTGACTCCGAAGTTAGTCAGTAGTTCCAGTCCTCTAATGCCTGTACCCACACAGTACCCGAAACAAATTGTTCCAAACAAAGCATTACTCACCCAGCCAACCTCTGCCTCTCTCAGAGAACATATCTGCTGCTGGGGAGAGGCCTGAACTGGCCCTTCTCCCTGGAGTCCTTTCTGCCGCTGGAGAGAAGACAGGGTGACTGGGCTCACTCCGTCATGCTGTTGGGGATCTGGGCCGACTGTCCAGCATCCCTGGGGTATACAGGTGGAGACTGAAGTCCCATCCACCTTCACAGGAAATCCATCCTCTGTTAGTTGAGGGCAGAGTCCAGCAGTACTCGGCCCTGTTGCCAGACCTTCTGCTGGAAACCCCACACCATCTGCTCCGGCTAACTGTTGGGGAGGGAGGCCAACTGCCCTGCCTCCCTGGAACTCTGTAGTTGTTGCCTGTGCTGGGCAGAGGTTGGTAGCACTCTGCCCGGATGCCAGTGCTTCAACTGGGTAAGTTCCTTGTAACTCCACAGATACTGCTGTTGGTGCTAGGCAGAGCACAGTGAAGTTTGGCCCCAATACCAGCTCTTCTGCTGGAGGCTCATCGGGTTGTTCTTCCTCAGCAGAAAAGTCTATTAAATCCCCTACCTCTATAACTGGTGTCTGGGGATAGAGATTCACCATCTCCTGTCCATGGAGCTCAGAAGATGCTATCAGTGCTGGGCAGAGGTTAGCAGAGCTCTGCCCTGTTGTCAGCACTTCAGGTTTGGGGACAGCAATCTCCAGATTTTCCACTGCCGATTCTCTGGCATGCTGCTGGACAGGCACATTCCTCCATCCAAGATCATCTCATGCAGAAAAAGGATCATCAAGGTCAGTCAGCACTTGCTGCATCCGCCATAAGACCTCTGCCTCCATAGCTGCTGGGGCAGGTTGGCAAAGCACACTATTACTCTGCCACAATGCTGACTCTTCAGCCAGGATTTCAGAGTTGTCAACTGGTAATTCCTGATAGTCCCAGGCAAAGGGAGCCCAGCCCTGGCACTGAGCAACGTCTAGCAGCCGTTTGTAGGCGATCTCCAGCTCCCATTCCTGAACGGCCAGAAACTCCAAATCTTCCTGTGCCCAGTGCACTTCCGAAATGTTCAGTAGCCCTTCCCTGAAATCCATGATTTCGTCCACCGCCACTCCAAATCACTCCCAAAGTTAGGGTCCCCTGTCAGCTTCACATACAACAGTCCCAAGCTGCCAATGCTTAAGCCTTCTGTTGGGCTGTCATCCGCTATCCAGGGACATGCTTGGGATACATGCCACCGGAGGACTCTGTAGCTCTCATCCAGCTTCATCTCTGCCAAGACCAGCCTGCTTAATTCAGCTGTCTGCTCCTTGTGCGGTTTTTCTCCCAAAAACCGCACCCGCAATCCATACTGCGACCAGTACCTTTCCTGGATGGAGGGGAGAACTTTTTCCTGGTGTTGCTGCTCACGAGCTAGTGCTTCTTTCCAGGGTTTGCAGCGAATAGAATCACACCATCCCAGCAGGACCTGCTCTGATACTGGTCCTCTGTGCTGTATCTGCATCTCTCACAACCTCCTTCTGAATTCCTCCTCCATGGTGGCTGGTATCTGTACCTCTCCTCTCCTCTCCTGCTATCCGGACCTTGGATCCAGGTGGAAGTTTGGATGTCCCAGACTGCAGGAAGCACCCCGCTGCTTGCCACCAATGTCACGAGACGTCCCACACTCCGCTTGAGTGTTTCCATCAGTATACCACTTCCTCCCAGTCTGAATACAGATATCAGATATTCCAACCACTCATAAGCACAAAACAAGGCGACACTTGCTTCACTGCTAACATGGACTATATCTTTTTTAGAATCAAAATTACAAGACTTTATATGCCGTTGGAACCTCCTCTAACAATACAACTGTAACCTAATTAACATGAGCTAGTTTACTAAATTATTTACCCAGACCAGATGACTCAGAGACATGACCTGTAGGACACAGACTTGTGGGCACCGAGCTTCACACAGTAGTATAAACACAATAGCAGCTAATTACAATTAACAATACAGGAAACTGTTCGTCTCCTAGCCAGTCCTGAAGGCTAATGTGATCAGCTCACTCAATTAACAGGTTGAGTTTAGAATCAAACAAACCAATAATAGTCTCTACATACATCCTGGGAGATATTGTGGACAAATATTACTGTCCCATTTTAAGTAGTCCAAGATATATTTTCTCACTCACCCTGTGCCAGGATAGCACAGGGTGACTTAGACATAAGAGGTGTATGGGGAGCTAAAACAAGGGCATCCCCTACTTTCCAAGGGATTCTGAGTTCCACGGGCCCTCCCGTCACAGTACAATTCATGTTTTCTATCTACTTCTTTAAACCATCAATAACCTTCTGGCATGTGCTTCCTTTAATATTCTGCCATGCTAAAATACTAAATCTACCCAGTCTTATCAGCGTGTGGAACCTTTTCCCTTTTCACGCTCAGTAGGCTAGAATGCAGAACTAAACATTTAAATAATTTTAATAATCATGGCTACCTTTTAGGAATGTGAAGGGGAGGGGGGGCACCTCAATCCTTTCTTACACAGAAATACAAAAGGTGGGAGGTGAGGAATCTGCAAGCAGGCTTCTCTCATCAAAATCTTACAATCATACATACGTAGCATTATTTTTCTGCTTCTCAAACATTTAGATAACACTAGCATTGCCTGGTCTAATTCTATTTTACTAGACCCATCAGTGATATGGATTAAAAAACTTTGACAGGCTCATAACTAGTTAAAGTTTCATCACATTTAATACTTTAAAAAATCCAATATTGTACACATTTAATCACCTTGTCCAACTCTGTCAATCTGCCATAAAATGTAACATATACAGAAACCCAAATTGATCATAACTCCTTCTGGTATTAGATCAGCTCTGTTTTGTCTTGGTGTCATTTTTTAACCACTGTCCATATCTTTCTGTCTGTCATGTCAGTCATAGGACTTACTTGTGCCACATCTACCTTTCCCGGCTTGAAAGGTCAATGGGAGTGCTATACTCCCAATCTAGAGTCCTCACTCTCGAGTCTCTAACAATTTGTGGGTCGTCACCCAAAAATTGTATTTATATATTTCTCCAGGCTACACACAGTAGCCGTCAAATGGCACTTATTACACTTGGCCACACAGGCCTGTACACTTGCCACATAGGCATTACTCGCCACACAGGCTCAATACTACAGTCCTCTGGCCAGACCTTCTCACAAGTCTCATAAATCTATTGACACCCCAAGCATAGAAACAAAACATCAACATTGATAATTATTATCGGCTCTATTATTTCTGCAACAGGTAAAGTAAAGGAGTTATTTGGGTCAAACTGGGTAACGTCAACATCACTCTAGTTTACACTTAATTTTACCTTATTCTCATCGACAGCATAAGACTCCTTCAGCCAATGGACCCCAGACAGCAACTAATTACTCGCCACATAGAGCAGAATAAGTAAGAATAACAGTTTCTTGTCTCTCTGGCCGGGAGCCCACTGGACTGTATCCGAGTCGCAGCACAATTCTGTTTAATCAGGTTAGGGAGTCTCTAAACAAGACATTTAGATGATGAGATAGTGAGTCCAGATCTTAAGATAAGTAGGTGATTTTTATTGTATACACTGCAGTGGAGAGACACAACACACAAAGATATTCAGCACTACCAGGCTGAACGAAGAAGGAAGTGTCTCTGACTTAAAAACATCAAGTTTAACAATATATACTTTATGAATTTGCATAAGCTCTAGGCATGTTATAGGTGTGATCGTATAGTTTAGTCCAATCAGCATTCATTTATTCTGAATCCAAAACAGTTACATCACGTGACTGGCAAAAAAATAGAATTCAGCAATATATGGTCAGTTCAGACTGGTTTCTGGTACGAAGGCCTATTTTAAGCAGCTTTCTGGGTTCTTATCAGTCGTTTTGTCATCACATATCCAACAGTTTTGAATTCCCAGGAATTGAAACAAGCCATCTAAGAAGGAAAGAAACAAATCAAGCATAATATAAATTCTTAATTCTTAATATTCTTGTAATGGATGTGAATAATAATGATATCAGGTGTTACTAGGTGAGGTATATTAAAATGTCTATTCCAAAAGTTTTATATCTGTATCAGAACTTCTTTGAATGTTAAGAGACTTAATACTTTCCAGATATTTTGCTACTTACTCTTTTTCTGTCTGGAGCAAGACCACATTGAGTTATCAATAGACTGTAGCTTCCTGCAGCTTCCTGTTGCTTCTTCATTCATCTCCCAGAAGTTGCATCAAGACCAGACATGACGTCAACATATAATAATAGCTTTGATTAATTGTTAAGTTTGTTGAAATTATTGCTAAATTTGCTAAAACTGCTGACATTGTTAGAATCTTATGAATTGTCATAACAACATGTTTTGCATATACTGTACTCTTTCGCGAGGGTATAAAAACCAACTAAAAAAGTGGAAATAAACTAGAAGTTTATTAAGTTAAGTTTATTAAGTGTTGGAGCGTGATTACTTCTTAATGGCATGCATGCTTTAATTTGATAAAGGGGTAGATATAATAATTTCAGAACTTTTATTCTGAATCCAAAACATTTTAGCGCCCAACGTGGGGCTCGAGGCTAGGATCCCAGGTAGCCTATCTCGAGAAGGGACCAGGAGAAGCCATCGTGGAAATACAGCAGGAGACTGATCAACTCTAGAAACGGTAAGACACTTTTGATATCTTGTATATCTAGTCTACTGTTTATCCTATATCCATGGCTGGTCAATCTCTGTGCCCATATTGGCTTCCTGCGACCCTCAAAGACAGGTATTAATCTTACCTCGAGTGTGTTGATAAGTTAAAGAACCTGCAAATTATATCTACCGCCTGTTTTGTTCTGTTCTGTTTTGTTGATCGATCATTGTGTTTCTGATGGCTGTTGGGAGTTGGGGATTGCTTATATAGTCATGGATGACGGATGAAATTAGTCGACGTGGTTAAACTTCTCCTGGGACTAGGAGAAGGCGTCAGGATGTGGTTAAACTCCTCCTGAGGGAATAAAAATAAATAATTGTGCAGGCAAAGCATGGGTACAATAAGTACGGAAGTACGGGCAACCGGGAAACCTCAGGGGGGGCGTCAGGAACATAGGGGGGATCCCGTGACAGTTTGAGAGATCCTGTACTCCATTGCAGCCGTCACATATCTTGTTGTTGGTTGTTGGTCACATTTTGTTGTTGGTTGATTATGTCCTAAATGTGTTTGTGGTCTGTTATTTGGGATACATGAAGAGGGCTGGGGGTTGATTGAAGTGGTAGAGCCAGGATATAGAGTTGAGTCTCTTGGTTACAAACCTCTACTGCCACATACCCCGCATTTATTGGTGTTCAGATTGAATGTGCATTATCCAGTAAAAATTGTCGTTGGCAAATCACTGGAAGTAAAAGAGGCTCAAACTAGAATAACAGGACGTGCAGCCAAAAGGTGCCCCTTACAACCTGAACAAACGGAAGGCTTAGAAGAAGGGGAAAGAGACAGAGTGAGAAGTTTGGGTATTGAGTTGGCACATGTAAATGAGATTTAAAGTGGTGCATTGATTATTAATTACTGTACTCCTTATTGGTTTGTTAATTGTCTTGTTGAGGGTAATAAGTAGTCACGTATTACCCGACCGCTCCCTTACCTGTGGCCACCTGAAGTGGACAGGGCTGTGACTGGTCTATGTTTTGGGAAGATGCGTGTAAGGAGACTTGCATGGCAGTCGAACACTGTAGACATTCTTTTCTCTCTCTCTCTCTCTATCCATTTTGTCTTTTGTCCTCGTTAACTTGAGACTGTGATATGGTCTGAACCGGTACCAGGTGACGGATAGAGGATTGTCAGACCCTTGAGTCAGGACAGCCTCATGACCCGTTGAAAAAATCCTGAGCAGACACACATAAATATCACAGTCATCAAGACAGAACGTAGTAAGATAGTGTTATATATTGGAAAGTGGTCCGAAAGAGGACAGGTGGTGGTCAGAGGATTGTCGGACCCTCGAGTCCAGGACAGCTTCATAAAACCGCCATACAAATCCTGAGCCTGGACACATAAACTTCCCAATAGCTAACGATGGGGCAGAAGTTAGAGAGACCTAAAGAGGGTAGTTTGGCTTGTGATCTGGTTTTAGAGCGAGAAGGAGAGGATGCTATCAAGGAAGGGAAGAGATTGGCAAAAGTGTGTGGAGTCACTAGGCATTTGGGTGGTCGGCTAGAGCCGAATCAATGGTGTACTCTTTTAAGTAGGGAAAGGGGTTTGTTATGGGGCCATGGGCTGCTGCAAACAGCAGACGCTTGGTTTAAAGTTGCCAAAGCCATTCATGAAGAAGGATGGATAGAACATAAATTATGTCAGAATGGTTGTATTATGTATGTGTACAAGAAGCCAGAAAAGGGGTCAAAAGCTAAGACAGACAGCCAGCCACCGCCCTATAATGGTGTCTGGACCCCAGGAAGTACACACTCCCAAAACGTTACTGCCCCCCTGCTACAAGTGACAGAGGAGCCTGTGACACCTCCACCACCGTGCTTAATAATAGACAATGTGCACTTGTCTTTATACAGCTCAGGTGGTTGTTGTCACACACGCCCAACCCAAACTGTACCACTGCCCCCACCGGAACCTACCCACATACATCCGGTGATAGACCAGTCCTTGGTATCGTATTACAGAGCCCAACCTACCCCAGTAATGACAAGTGTACATTCTGGGAAAAACTCGGACAGCTCCCAAGGGGGGAAATACAGATGCTCAAGCCTCAGGAGGTCACCCCCTTGGCCCTCCTGCTCTAATAGACCTAGGACTAAGGACTCAGACTCTGCCCGATCTAACGCTAATAGACTAGGGGACCCGACCTTAGCCCCAACCCGGTCCCTCCTCTTAAAGTCCCGACCAGGGTCACGCCGGCCCTGCCAGGATGCACCAAGCTGACAGGCATGCTGGAACAGGTACAACCCCAAAACGACATACTGTTACATTGTAAGGCACACCCTGCATTGGATCCATCCCCATGAATGACTCATAAGCTGGGGGAATGGGTTCCTTTGTGCCATTGTCCAACGTCCCATTTGACCGCCTATACGGTGAAATACATTTACAGCCCCTCTTACACCCCTTGTAATCCAGCAACCATTACCCACTACTCTCCCTGAATACCCTTTGAATGGGTTCCTGGACCCTCACACCACCAAAGACAACAACCCCAATACGGTCTTTTCCCTTCATCACCGAGAGTTTGAGAGTCTGACTTTAAGGAGTTTCTCTAAAAACAGTGAATGTAGCAAATGTGCTATATTTATGCAAATTGTAGTTATGCAATTGTATTAGCAATAACTGGTTTTAAAATGAAGTTTAAAATGTTCAGATTCAATTGAGAATATATTTAACAGTATTATAAGAGGAAGTTTATGTTTTGGGCGTTATGCCAAGAGAAGGACGAAAGAGGAAGTGTTTTCCTCACTCAAATCTGTATCTAGATTCGAGGCTCATTCACATCTGAGTATTTTAATAAAAGAAAAAGAGAAAAGAAAACATTTATTCTGTATGTACTCTGAAATGTCTGGCGCCTATATGTGTATAGGAGATCACACGAGGAAAGGCAAATCTGTTGAGAAATAGCACAAGAAGTTTACTGATTTGGGTTTTAGTGTGCTGAATAGGGATGAGCCGAACACCCCCCCCGGTTCGGTTTGCACCAGAACCTGCGAACGGACCGAAAATTCGCACGAACGTTAGAACCCCATTGATGTCTATGGGACTCGAACGTTCAAAATCAAAAGCGCTAATTTTAAAGGCTAATTTGCATGGTATTGTCCTAAAAAGGGTTTGGGGACCCGGGTCCTACCCCAGGGGACATGTATCAATGCAAAAAAAACTTTTAAAAACGGCCGTTTTTTCAGGAGCAGTGATTTTAATGATGCTTAAAGTAAAAAAAAAAAAAGTGAAATATTCCTTTAAATATCGTACCTGGGGGGTGTCTATAGTATGCCTGTAAAGTGGCGCGTGTTTCCCGTGTTTAGAACAGTCCCTGCACCAAATGTCATTTTTAAAGGAAAAAATCTCATTTAAAACTGCTTGCGGGTTTAATGTAATGTTGGGTCCTGGCAATATGGATGAAAATCAGTGAGACAAACGGCATGGATACCCCCCAGTCCATTCCCAGGCCCTTTGGGTCTTGTATGGATATTAAAATAAGGAAAGGTGTGGGGCCACCAGGCCCTATATACTCTGAACAGCAGTATACAGGCGGTGCAAACAAGACAGGGACTGTAGGTTTGTTGTTAAGTAGAATCTGTTTGTCATTTTGAACGGGTACATTTTTAACGTGTTTAGCTCCAGGAAAAAATCTTTTTTAAGCTTTTTGGAAAACATAGGGAAGGGTTATCACCCCTGTGACATTTGTTTTTCTGTCTTTCCTCCTCTTCAGAAGATTTCACCTCACTTTTTGTCCCACTGACAAATGTTTTTTGAAAATTTGGGGTTTTTTGTGGAACAAGGATTGGAAAGCATCAGTGGAAAGGAGAAATGTTTTTCCCATATTAACTCTTACAGGAGAGAATTTCCCTTCCTAGGGGTAGATTTCATCTCACTTCCTGTTGTCTCCTTCCGTTTGCAAGTAGGAGTCGTTTGTAAGTTCGATTTTTGAAAGTAGGGGCTTGCCCTATATACTCAGCAGAAATTTGGGCCTTAGGTGTTGTTGTGGCCACAACACTGTAAGCTCTCACAGGGCCCTGCTGTGAAATATTAGATCAAGAATTGTAATTACATGCCCCTGTTGAACAGGGGCAGAAAAACTGGGCCTTTGGTGGTGGTGGTGGTGGTGCCACAACACTGTAAGTCCTCACTCACTCTTGGTGGGTGCAGAAATGGGCCCTGCTGTGAAATATTAGATCAAGAATTGTAATTACATGCCCCTGTTGAACAGGGGCAGAAAATTCGGGCCTTTGGTGGTGGTGGTGGTGGTGGTTCTGGTGCCACAACACTGCAACCCCTCACAGACACTCTAGTTGGAACGCAGGAACGAGCCCTGCTGCAAAGTATTGCATCAAAAATTGTAATTAAACGCCCCTGTTAAACAGGGGCAGAAAAATTGGGCCTTAGGCACTGGTGCTGGTGCCACAACACTGCAACCCCTCACAGACACTCTAGTTTGAACGCAGGAACGAGCCCTGCTGCAAAGTATTGCATCAAAAATTGTAATTACACGCCCCTGTTAATCAGGGGCAGAAAAATTGGGCCTTAGGCACTGGTGCTGGTGCCACAACACTGCAAGCCCTCACAGACACTCTAGTTGGAATGCAGGAACGAGCCCTGCTGCAAAGAATTGCATCAAAAATTGTAATTACACGCCCCTGTTAAACAGGGGCTGAAAAATTGTGCCTTAGGCACTGGTGGTGGCGCCCAGAACCAAAAATGTTCTTACAAGCTATCAGCGTGATGATTGAGGAGGAAGAGGATAATTATTCAGGGATAGTCACTCAGCATCAGCATAGGCAGTCTTTGAAGGGATCTGAGATTTCAAAAAAAATTATTCGGTTACATCAGCATCAGGTGCTTGGTAGCTGGTGGTGATCCAAGACTGATTCATTTTTATAAAGGTCAGTCGATCGACCGAGTCGGTGGACAGACGCACCCTGTGATCGGTTACCACGCCTCCAGCAGAACCGAATGTGCGTTTCGAAAGAATGCTGGATGCAGGACAGGCCAGTAGCTCAATTGCATACTGTGCAAGCTCTGGCCAGTGATCCATCCTCAAGACCCAGTAACCCAGAGGATTTTCGGTGGGAAAGGTGTCTAAGTCTGATATTGCCCCTAGGTATTCCTGCACCATGTAAAACAGACGCTGGCGATGGTTGCTGGAACCGATCATACCTTGGGGCTGCGGACCAAAAAATTGTCTGAACGCATCGGTCAGACGGCCACCTTCTCCACCGCTCCTTCTTTGACTGACCGAAGCCTCAGCAACACGTTGTCCAGAAACAGGAGTTTGTAACCTCCCAGTCTCTGGGAACACGTTGCACAGACCTTTCTGCAAGGCCTCCCGAAGATGTTTCATCCTCTGCTCCCTCTGCGATGGCAAGATAAGGTCCACAACCTTACCCTTGTAATGTGGATCAAGGAGGGTTGCCAGCCAGTATTGGTCCTTCTCCTTGATACCACGAATACGAGGATCCTTACGCAGGCTTTGCAGGATCAGGAAGGCCATGCAGCGTAGGTTTGCTGAGGCATTTGGTCCGGAGTCCTCTGGGTCACTAAGGACGACATGGTCCGCAGCCACCTCCTCCCAGCCACGTACAAGTCCATGTGTTTCTTGGGACTGATCCCTTAAAGACTGCTGCTGATGCTGAGTGCCAGGCTTCACCTCCATACTGACACAATCTTCCTCATTCCTCCTCCTCCTCCTCTTCCTGTGTGATCGGCGGGCACGCAGGAACACTGTCTGGATAAAGGGGGCCTTGAGAGCTAAGGAAGTCCTCCTCTTCCTGCCTCTGTTCTGCCTCAAGTGCCCTGTCCATTATTCCACGCAGCGTGTGCTCCAACAGGTGGACAAGGGGGACAGTGTCACTGATACATGCACTGTCACTGCTCACCATCCTCGTGGCCTCCTCAAATGGTGACAGGACAGTGCATGCATCCCTGATCATGGCCCACTGGCGTGGGGAAAAAATCCAAGCTCCCCTGACCCTGTCCTGGTGCCATAGTCGCACAGGTGCTCATTGATGGCCCTCTGCTGGGTGTGCAGCCGCTGCAGCATGGCCAACGTTGAGTTCCACCTGGTGGGCATGTCACAGATTAGGCAGTTCTTGGGCAGGTTAAACTCCTTTTGGAGGTCCGTCAGCTGAGCACTGGCATTATATGACTGGCGGAAATGCACACAGACTTTCCTGGCCTGCCTCAGGACATCCTGTAAGCCCGGGTACCTGCCCAAGAACCGCTGCACCACCAAGTTAAGGACATGAGCCAAACAGGGCACATGGGTCATTTGTCCCTGTCAGAGGGCAGAGAGGAGGTTGGTGCCATTGTCGCAAACCACCATTCCTGCCTTAAGTTGGCCTGGCGTCAACCACCTCTGAACCTTCCCCTGTAGAGCTGACAGAACCTCTGCCCCAGTGTGGCTCCTGTCCCCCAAGCACACCAGCTCAAGCACCGCATGGCATCTTTTGGCCTGCGTACTTGCGTAGCCCCTTGAACGGCTACGGAGCACCGCTGGTTCCGAGGACAAAGCACAGGAAGAGGCCATGGAGGAAGAAGAAGAGGAGGGGGTGGAGGAGAGAGGTGTTTCACAATCATTAGCATTTTGGAGGCGTGGTGGCGGAACAACCTCCAACACTACTGCACCTTGTCCTGCATCCTTCCCAGCTGCCAGCAGAGTCACCCAATGCGCCGTGAAACTTAGGTAATGTCCCTGTCCATGCCTGCTGGACCATGAGTCAGCGGTAATATGCACCTTACCGCTGACCACCCTGTCCAGCGAGGCATGGACATTGCCTTCCACATGCCGGTAAAGAGCCGGAATCACCTTCCGTGAAAAAAAGTGGCGTTTGGGTACCTGCCACTGAGGAACCGCACATTCCACAAACTCACGGAAGGGGGCAGAGTCTACCAACTGAAAAGGCAGCAGTTGAAGTGCTAGCAATTTTGCCAAGCTAGAATTCAACCGCTGGGCATGTGGATGGCTGGGAGCAAACTTCATTCGGTGGTGCAGGAGCTGGGGCAGGGAAATTTGCCTGGTACAATCTGACGTCGGTGTACTAAAAGCAGATTGCCCACAAGTACTTGGCTGTGACACACCTAATTCTACACCTTCATTCCTCTCAGTGCAGGTCTCAGAGAGGACTGAAGGTCTAGTGGGGTTGGAAATCTCAGCTGATGAGGAGCAAGGAGAGGCCCTCTTTGTTCTTTGGTGTGGGTCTTTTAGATACGCTTGCCAACGAACTGCATGGCAGGTCAACATATGTCTGGTCAAGCATGTGGTACCCAAGCGGGAGATGTTTTGGCCACGCGAGATACGCTTGAGACATATGTTGCAAATAGCAGCAGTGCGATCTGATGCACTCATCTCAAAAAAGGCCCACACCAAAGAACCTTTTAAATAACGCGCAGAGACTGCAGCGCCCTGCACATGTGGAGCTTTGGGGTGTGATGCAGTCAATGTGCTGCCCTTAGGCTGGCCCCTGGAGGGCATCCTGCCTCATTGGTGATGTGCCGCCTCCTCCTCCTCTCTCCTATCAGGCACCCACGTTGAGTCAGTGACCTCATCATCCCCTCCCTCCTCATCACTGGAGCAAACCTGGCAGTATGCTGCAGCAGGGGGAGCATGACTGCCAGATTGCTGTCCTTCTTGGGCACCCCCTCTGTCCATGCTTATTTTACTGCCTTCATCGAGCTCAGTATCATCATCAGAGCCTTCCAAACACTGGGCATCCTCCTGGAGCATGTACCCAACACTGTGGTCAAACAGTTCGAGGGACTCCTCAGGAGGACATGGTGGGGCTAGGGAAGGAGTCACTGATGACATTGAGCCGAGGGAAGAGGCCGCTGCTTTGCCAGACAAAGTAAGCTGGGCATGGGTGAGAGAGGATGAGGAGGATGAGGACGGCTTGGTCATCCACTCGACCAAGTCTTCCGCATGTTGCGGCTCAACACGGCCAGCTGCCGAAAAAAAGGCCAAGCGTGTCCCACGGCCACGTGCTGATGAGGATGCACCGTCTCCACGACCAGCACTAGACACAGAGCCTGCTTGCCCTCTCTTATTGGCTTGTGACTGTCTGCCTCTCCTTCTTGGCCTTCCAGACATACTAATGGCCTGTAGATGCACTAAGCTGGGATATATATATATATATATATATATATATATATATATATATATATATATATATATAGATATATATATATATATATATATAGATAGATAGATATATATATCTATATATCTATATATATCTATCTATATATATATATATATATATATATATATATAGATATATATATCTATATATATCTATATATATATATCTATATATATCTATCTATATATATATATATATATATATATATATATATATATATCTATCTATCTATCTATCTATCTATATATATATATATATATATCTATCTATCTATCTATCTATCTATCTATCTATCTATCTATCTATCTATCTATCTATCTATCTATCTATCTATATATATATATATATATATATAGATAGATATATATCTAGATATATATCTATATAGATATATATATATATAGATATATATATATATAGATATATATATATATAGATATATATATAGATATATATATATAGATATATATATAGATATATATAGATATATATCTATACATATAGATAGATAGATAGATAGATATATCTATATATCTATATATATATATATATATATATATATATATATATATGTACTGATATTGCAGCTAGCAAAATCAACTGCCTGCCTGTAGTATGAGAACACCACCAACCTTCTACAGGTAGCTTTAGCTGAACACTGTGAGGTGGACGCACCCCACTAACTTGAAGGTTTAGCTGGACACTGTGAGCAGGACGCACCCCACTAACTTGTAGGTTTAGCTGAACACTGTGAGCAGGACGCACTGCACTAACTGTAAATAGTCTAGCTGCCTGACTGTGGTACTAATAAGATGAAAAGAACACCAGCAATTTTCTTCAGGTAGCTGTATATACTGTGACAAGACAAGCCTGCCTGTCAGTAAGAAGATAACAGGAACGGATCTAGCTGAAAACTGTGAGCAGGACGCACCTCACTAACTTGTAGGTTTAGCTGAACACAGTGAGGTGGACGCACCCCACTAACTTGTAGGTTTAGCTGAACACTGTGAGCAGGACGCACTGCACTAACTGTAAATAGTCTAGCTGCCTGACTGTGGTACTAATAGGATCAAAAGAACACCAGCAATTTTCTTCAGGTAACTGTATATACTGTAACAAGACAAGCCTGCCTGTCAGTAAGAAGATAACAGGAACAGATCTAGCTGAACACTGTGAGCAGGACGCACCCCACTAACTTGTAGGTTTAGCTGAACACTGTGAGCAGGACGCACCACACTAACTTGTAGGTTTAGCTGAACACTGTGAGCAGGACATACCCCACTAACTTGTAGGTTTAGCTGAACACTGTAAGCAGGACGCACCCCACTAACTTGTAGTTTTAGCTGAACACTGTGAGCAGGACGCACTGCACTAACTGTAAATAGTCTAGCTGCCTGACCGTGGTACTAATAGGATCAAAAGAACACCAGCAATTTTCTTCAGGTAGCTGTATATACTGTAACAAGACAAGCCTGCCTGTCAGTAAGAAGATAACAGGAACGGATCTAGCTGAACACTGTGAGCAGGATGCACTGCACTAACTGTAAATAGTCTAGCTGCCTGACTGTGGTACTAATAGGATCAAAAGCACACCAGCAATTTTCTTCAGGTAGCTGTATATACTGTAACAAGACAAGCCTGCCTGTCAGTAAGAAGATAACAGGAACAGATCTAGCTGAACACTGTGAGCAGGACGCACTGCACTAACTTGTAGGTTTAGCTGAACACTGTGAGGTGTACGCACCACACTAACTTGCAGGTTTAGCTGAACACTGTGAGCAGGATGCACCCCACTAACTTGTAGGTTTAGCTGAACACTGTGAGCAGGACGCACCCCACTAACTTGTAGGTTTAGCTGAACACTGTGAGCAGGACGCACTGCACTAACTGTAAATAGTCTAGCTGCCTGACTGTGGTACTAATAGGATCAAAAGAACACCAGTAATTTTCTTCAGGTAGCTGTATATACTGTAACAAGACAAGCCTGCCTGTCAGTAAGAAGATAACAGGAACGGATCTAGCTGAACACTGTGAGCAGGACGCACCCCACTAACTTGTAGGATTAGCTGAACACTGTGAGCAGGACGCACCCCACTAACTTGTAGGTTTTGCTGAACACTGTGAGCAGGACGCACCCCACTAACTTGTAGTTTTAGCTGAACACTGTGAGCAGGACGCACTGCACTAACTGTAAATAGTCTAGCTGCCTGACGGTGGTACTAATAGGATCAAAAGAACACCAGCAATTTTCTTCAGGTAGCTGTATATACTGTAACAAGACAAGCCTGCCTGTCAGTAAGAAGATAACAGGAACGGATCTAGATGAACACTGTGAGCAGGACGCACTGCACTAACTGTAAATAGTCTAGCTGCCTGACTGTGGTACTAATAGGATCAAAAGAACACCAGTAATTTTCTTCAGGTAGCTATATATACTGTAACAAGACAAGCCTGCCTGTCAGTAGGAAGATAACAAGAACGGATCTAGCTAAACTGAATACAGTATATATATATATATATATATATATATATATATATATATATATGCAACACCTGGGATGCATATATATACACAATACACTGTAAGTGCAGCTAACTGACTGAATGTTCTGCCTAATCTATCTAACTCAAATCAAATGTCACTGTCTGTCTCTCTCTCTCTCTCAATGAACACCGGAACACACACTACACAGGGCCGCCGTGCAGGCAGCCTTATATAGTGTGGGGTGTGTACTAAATCCCCTGAGCCATAATTGGCCAAAGTCTCCTTGGCTTTGGCCAATTACGGCTCTCTGTTCAGGCGGCGCTGTGATTGGCCAAGCATGCGGGTCATAGTGCATGCTTGGCCAATCATCAGCCAGCAATGCACTGCGATGCCGCAGTGAATTATGGGCCGTGACGCGCCACATGAATTTGGCGCGAACGGCCCATATTGTTCGCAATTCGGCGAACGACCGAACAGCCGATGTTCGAGTCGAACATGGGTTCGACTCGAACACAAAGCTCATCCCTAGTGCTGAACAAAGACGCATATTAATTTATTTCAGATCTTAAAGAGTTAATCCGAAAGGGTCTGAGTATAGAGTATAAAGTATAGAGTATAGAGCTAATGGAGCTTGAGACGCTAGTAGCTAGTGGAGCTAATGGAGATTAGTAGTTGTTAGGTCTAGACTCCTCACAGAGCAGTAGAGAGTAGCTCCTCTCATGATGGCCTCTGACACACCCTATCTGCGCCCATCAGTACCAACTCCACATGTCTGCTACAACTGCAGAAGACCCCTGCCCATTCCAGAAGAGAATACCGAAGACAGCAGAAGCTTGCCCACAGGCCCCAACTGTGACCCACGTGAAGACATCCAATAGGAGACATGACACATTCCTTCCCCACCCCCTCCAGACCATGTAGACTTTCTCCACTAGGATTCCGGCAAACCTGTGCCACTTACCCCTACAATGGTATCCTCTGGAGACTCAGGAGGTCCTCTCACAAAAATAACTACCAGAAGTGTAATTAGGACAGAAGAACTATCCGATACCTTGTTTTTATCAGACATTGACATAACATGCGTAGGGGTGGATGGAACACCCAGGAAAAACCCCCTTACACGTCCTTTACAGGTGGGCAACTTTCCTGATCTACTAGCAAGATTTGTGGTCTCTTCCACATGCCCCTTAAATCTTTTAGGGGCTGATGTCTTATCCTGACTCCAGGCTTCCATTTCCTTCCAACTTGATGGTGGTGTTCTGGTCTCCTCACCGCTAACCATCGATGACGCCTCAGCACTGTGCTCCGTTCCCCTTTTTGTTATCATTGGATGCATAATGTGAGGTTGGAATCCCGAATCCCAAAAGAGGTTTTGGATCAAGTCCCTACATGCCTGTGTGCTGCTAAAGCCTGGGGCGCCCTTTGCCCAGAAGACCACAGTACCCCTTGAAGCCAGCTCAAGCTGCATCTATTTTGAAGCAAATCGAAACCCTTCTGTCAAATGGAGTTCTGATACCCTGCACATCTCCGTGCTACACACCACTGTCCCCAGTGAAGAAACAAACTGCAAAAGGAGAGCCAGAAAAACACAGAATGGTACAAGACCTTAAGGCTGTGAATGAAGTTACTGTATTGGAGACACTTATGGCGTCCCTGGGTGGGAAACCCACACACTTTGCTGGCAGGAATACCGCCCACAGCAAAATACTTTACAGTGGAAGACTTAGCTGGACTGTTAAGCCACAAGGTGCCCAAAACTCCCCTTCCCAATCCGCCAAGATAATGGCCCTCATTCTGGACTACTGGATGAAGCTACACCCAGACGTTATACTCCTTCAGTATGTAGATGACTTCCTGCTCTGTGCAGATACCCTTGAGGACACCCTTAATCTTTTCTGAAAGTCTCCTCCAACACTTGGCCGAGCAAGGATGCAAGGCCTTAAAGAAGTGAATTTCCTAGGCCTCTGCATCTCCCAAGGTACCCGACATCTCACTGAAGAAGGAACTGCTGCAATCGAAGCCACCCCTTTGCCTCAAGAATGAATCCCAGAAGCCTCCCTCTTGCTGCAACCCCTCTATGATGCCCTTTCTTGCTTTTTCCAGAAGTTGTGGACTATTTTGAAACTCTGAAGGAGATCCTTTCAACAGCCCCCGCTTTGGGACTAAAAGACTTTCAAACTGTTTGTCTCAGAGAGACAAGAACATGCCACAGGAGTTTTGGTTCAGACCCATGGCAACAGACTCAGACCCACTGGGTATTACTCCTGTCAACTGGACTGAGTGGCTTCAGAGCCATCTTTGAAGTACAATGCCCCTCATGACGTAGCTGCCATACTAAACCGAGTACAGCCCAAGCACCTGTCTTCAGCAAGACATCTCAAACTCCAATGTGCCTTGCTCATCCCTGACCACATCACTCTCCTCCAATGTGATACTCTCAACCCTTCCACTCTACTGCCACTTCTCGAGGGGGGGGATCCTTTTTAGAGAAAGATATTCGTCTCACCGCTCATGACTTTTTTGAGGTGATGAAAATGGAGACTTCACATTTACCGACAGTCAGTGAAACAGCCCTTGAGAATCCTGACTTGACAATCTTTGTGGATGGGTCTAGGTATGCTAACAGCATTGGACGGTGCCACACAGGACCACGCAGTCACCACCGAAGATACAGTTCTTCTGGTTGGATTCCCAAGAAGCACAAGGCAATCACCTGGCTGATACTGCTGCAGAACAAGCTGCAAACAGAATACAAGAAGTTGTCAGTGGAGTGGATGCACCCATCCTGGATGGTACAAGACCTTCCTGTGAGCAGGACCCATCTCAAGGAGCAGCAAGAAGCAGCTTATAAAGAAGAAGTGTGAATCAAGAAAGGAGCCACAGAAACTCATGGAATTAGACAAGAGGCCGTGTCTGCCACAATCAATGTTTCCTGCAGTGATACAGTGGGCCCACGGTGCCTCTCATCTGTCAAAAACTTTGATGAATGCCCTGATCAATAAATACTACTTAGCCCCGGGGATTACACCACTCACCAACAACTTTTGCAAGTCATGCGCTATCTGTGCTAAATGTAACCCAGGAAGAATGGAAAAGGTACCTTTGAAGCATCTAGCAAAGGCTCAGTACCCCTTTCAAAGGATTCAGATCGACCACGTCCAGATGCCAAAGAGTGGCCGATATGAGTATGCATTGACTGACAGAAAAAAACACAGGGAAAAGACTTTTAACGGAAATAGTGTGCAGGTATGGTGTCCTAGAGGTTATAGAGAGTGACCAGGGGCCGGCTTTTGCGGCCTCAGTAACCAAGGAAATATAGGCAGCTCTAGGAGTCACATTATCTTTCCACACCCCATACCACCCTTAGAGCATTGGGAAGGTGGAAAGATTGAAGGCACAATAAAATTTAGAATGCTAAAGATGCTAAAATGTCTCAGGAAACAGGGATGAGTTGGCCAGATAGCCTGCCCACAGCCTTATTCAGTGTTAGGTACACTCCAAGGGGAAACCATGGTCTGTCACCCTATGGGATAATATTTGGTTTAGCCCCCAGACTAGGTTGTTATTTCCTACAATAGTTGTAACTCCAATCTGATGTATTAACTGATTATGTGACTGCTTTATCTCGAGAATTAATCTATGTCCATTTGGAAGTATTCTCCTCCATTCCAGATCCTGAGCGAGATACAGGATCACACAAGTTGGTTCCCAGAGACTGGGTCCTGGTAAAGAAGTTTGTGAGAAAACATACCCTTGAACCCAGATATGATGGTCCTCTCCAGGTTCTCCTAACAACCACCAAATCAGTCAAGGTGGCTGGGAAAAACTCATGGATAAATGCTTCCCACTGCAAGAAAGTTCCTGTACCTGAGGAAGAGGCCGAGGGAACCAAATGATTCTGTATATCCTTTTCATTGTGACTACTGTTCAGGCACAGGAGGTAGCCATCAGGCAAAAAGATGGTGTAACACAAATCTGGTATAACTCATCCAATACACATGTTGCTACTTTTATATCCTCTTATGAACAAATAATTCCAGGTACTATGTACAAAAATCCGGCCCTGGGATGAAGCAGTGAGACCCATGACTGTGTATGTATGTGTCATTGACACCTATTGGGGTGACAACTGTGATCCTTGGGGAGCAGTGGGTTGGAACACTGGGGGTACAGACTGGGGGTACAAACCTGAAAACGCCCAAAATAGGAAAAACAAAAATGGGAAGTCACTCTTAGAATGACAATCAACAAACACACAGATCAGCCTTATACCAAAGAGTTCAGGCTGACCATTGAGAATCCCAGCCCAGAAGACAGTGGGACCTATGTTCTGAGCCTATGGTGGGGAGGTGGGCATCCTGGTTTTAGAAAGCCTTTCCAACTGAAAGATATGTTCGATAATCCTGAGTGGGGAGTTCCCCAATCCACATCTAGCTCAAACCCCCTGAGGCCCCATATACAGAAGTTAGGGGACATGATGGCCATAGCAGACCCTACCTTTAAGGAAACGATGGCTGCAGGAACTGGGTTCTCAGACGTCAACTTGTGGCTATAATGTATGAGGTACAATGTAGAGAAACATAACAAGACCAATTGTTATGTATGTGGAGGGGCTAGGCCTCATCTGGGAACAGTACTGCTAAACATACCCCCCGAACACGAGACATGTTTCCTTAGCCTGTTTCCCAAACACAACCATTAACCACACCACTCCCTGTGTGAACATTGGAAGGAGGAATATCCCATAGTCACCAAAACTCCCAAGCCAGTAGAAGGTATCACTACATACCCTGGCAATTACACATGCCATGGACGGTATCAGGGAATGGGGAAACCCTTTGGGAATTCCACAAGGGGTTACTGTGGATCTTATAGTGAGGCCTCTGTAGATCTAGTACAAAATCAAGTCCAGCCCTTGGGAGACATATACTGGATTTGCGGGGACATGAAAATCAGAAGCAGATTAACAGAGCAGTGGACAGGAGAATGCACATTGGCCAGGCGTAGGAGTGCCCCGGCAGGAAGTTTTGACCCTCATGTATACATAGACAACATAGGGGTCCCTAGAGGGGTCCCAGATGAGTTCAAAGCAAGAGACCAAATAGCAGCAGGATTTGAATCTTTGATCCCCATCATCACTGTAAATAAAAATGTATAAAATGTAGACTGGATAAATTACATCTACTATAACCAACAAAGGTTTGTCAATTACACCAGAGATGCACTCCAAGGTTTAGCCGAACAACTAGAAGCCGCGTCACACATGACTTTCCAAAACAGCATGGCCTTAGATATGGTCCTAGCTAACAAGGGGGTGTGTGTAAAATGGTGCCTAAAACAGGTACATGTTGTACCTACATCCCAGACAACACTGGCCCAAATGGTAAGGTGACTTTGGCCATCAGGAAACTTGAGGATTTGTCCGAAGAATTAAAAAGAATTCAGGGCTCACCAACCCTTGGGATCAATACTTCACATGGGTTAGGGGAGGGTGGCAGGGATTACTAACACAGATAGGAATAACCACTCTGATAATTTTGGTGACCTTGGCTGTCATAGTTTGCTGTATTCTCCCGTCTTAAAAAGTGTGTAGGGAAAGTTATTAACCAATGTTCTTTCGCTTTTGTGAATCAGGAAATACCAGATGAAAAATTATGAAATGCACTCCATTACAGTCACCTCCCCTCAAGGTGCAACACCATAAGGACACAGGGACAGACAGCACCTGACTGCCCTTCCCAGCTGTATTGAGTAGGGTAATGAATTAGTCATTGCTCTCCTCTATATACAGTTGAAAAAAGTTGGGGATGGGCCAGGGGGAGTGGTAGGTTTTTCTAGTGTAAGGGACAGATTCTTAAATAGACATTTTCAAGGGGGGAACTGTAATGGATTTGAATAATAATGATATCAGGTTTTACTAGGTGAAGTATATTAAAATGTCTATTCCAAAAGTTTTATATCTGTATCAGAACTTCTTTGAATGTTAAGAGACTTAATACTTTCCAGATATTTTGCTACTTCCTCTTTTTCTGTCTGGAGCCAGACCACATTGAGTTATCAATAGACTGTAGCTTCCTGCAGCTTCCTGTTGCTTCTTCATTCATCTCCCAGAAGTTGCATCAAGACCAGATATGATGTCAACTTATAATAATAGCTTTTATTAATTGCTAAGTTTGCTGAAATTATTGCTAAATTTGCTAAAACTGCTGACATTGTTAGAATCTTATGAATTGTCATAACAACATGTTTTGCATATACTGTACTCTTTCGCGAGGGTATAAAAACCAACTAAAAAAGCAGAAATAAACTAGAAGTTTTTTATTCTGAACTAAGTGTCAGAACATGATTACTTCTTAATGGCATGCATGCTTTAATTTAATAAAGGGGTAGATATAATAATTTCAGAACTTTTATTCTGAATCCAAAACAGTTACATCATGTGACTGGCAAAAAAATAGAATTCAGCAGTATCTGGTCAGTTCAGTCTGGTTTCTGGTACAAAGGCCTATTTTAAGCAGCTTTCTGGGTTCTTATCAGTAGTTTTGTTGTCACATATCCAACAGTTTTGAATTCCCAGGACTTGAAACAAGCCATCTAAGAAGGAAAGAAACAAATCAAGCATAATATAAATTCTTAAAGTCTATCTATCAAAACCTCAACATTATCAGACCCCTTTTAATTCTACTCATAACAAATCAAATCATTATTCAACCAAAAAAAAAATGTCAAAAGCAATAACTCCAAGGCCAATAATAAATAACATGTTATCTCCTCTGATTCCGCAATATGTCTGGTTGACGAATGGCCGTTCAGAAACGAACTGAAGAGCACAAAATGAAAAGCGTGAGATGAAAAGCGCGAATCAACTCTCACCAAACTTCTACTAACACGAAATTAGCAGAAGGAGCTAAAGGTGGTGCTAAAGAGCTGAAAAACCATGTAGTATGTCACTACGTTTGTGATTGTTGGCCAACAATTATGTGCCGTGTGTATGCAAGACAAGTTTGGGCCAACGCCCTTCGAACAAAATTCCACGGTTTTCTTGGCCAACAATCTGATCATGTGTACGAGGCTTAAAGCCTTGTACACACGATCAGACTTTCCAAACACTTCCAAAACTTGGTATGGTATGCCATCTGCAGGATGGAGAAGAGAGGGCAATGAAACAATCAGATAAAAAAAGTAAGCATTGGGGTTTATTTACTAAAAACCAGAGAGTGCAAAATCTGGTGCAGCTGTGCATGTTAGCCAAACAGCTTCTAACTTCAGCTTGTTTAACCTCCCTGGCGGTATGATTATTTCAGATTTTAGGTGCTGAAAGTGGTACCATTAGTTTGCACAGAAATTTGGCGTTTTATATTGTAGGCCTGTAATTCTTAGGAATAGTTCACTTAAATCTGTCCAAACAAGAGTCTAGTAGACATCCCGGGTATGATATATAGTTTGAAAAACAAAATAAAAAATTATAATATAATAAATAACTATAAATAATTATAACAAATAATAATATAATAATAATAAAAATTATATAATAATGTAATCAAATCAAAAACACTGAAATTTGCTCAGTTGCAGAATTGTTGCTTTCGTTACTTTTAGTGTTTGATGATGGATCTCCTCACAAATCACTATCGCTCAATTCTGCAAGTGATTATAATTTATTATCGCTTTTTTCTAGCTGGTCTAAAACCACTTTTGATGTAAAGAGACAGTTTTGGTTGCTATGGACAATCTCCAGTTTCCTGGCAGAAAGAACAGTTTTATATATATAAAACTGCATGCAGGACACTGGGCAGACCACTAGGGACAAAGGGGATGTGTAGTTATTTGATACAGTACTGTAATCTGTAAGATACATCTGTACTGTGTTTCACTTTTGAATTTACCGCCGAACTCCTTCCCCGTGCGTTGCAACGCTCGCAGGGAACGGAGCTCGGCACTGTGAATCGAGCGAGACACAGCGGCTCGCCAATCACAGCGAGGAGACATCGCAGGATCCAGGGGACAAGGTAAGTAAGCTCTTCCTGGATCCTGCGATGCGATTCCGAGTCTGGCTCGGGGTTACTGCTTTTGGTATGAAAAATCCACCCCGAGCCAGACTCGGGAATACCGCCAGGGGGGTTAATTAAGCTTTGACAATAAAACCTGCAAGCTTCTATGCAGGGCTGCACCAGATTTTGCACTCTCCAGTTTTAGTAAATCAACCCCATTGTTTTACAAAATGGGACACTGCATGTTAGTGTACTGAGGAAAATGTAACCCTTTAATAAAATAATTTTTTTGTCCTTTTACAGACTTTCATTCCATCTCTATTTTGCATTATTTATATTTAGCATCTAATTGGAGGATTTCCATTATGTTAGTATTTATGAATTAGCAGTTAACACTGAGAGGAGTGTATATAAGAAAACAGAAACTTTGGAAAAGTCCAGGAAGCTGTACATGTTTTACAATTTATAAATATATTAATATATGTATGTGTGTGTGTATTGTAAGATTAGGGTGATCAGACTCAAGTGGTAGGTGCGTTGTCAATAAGTGGGACAGACCAAAACTGTATTTTTAAGGGCATGGTAGCTCACTTTTATTTAAAAGCATGGAAAAGCTCACAAAGACATCAGTAGCCCCCGCAGGGGGTTCCACCATTACTGTATCTTGCACACTCAAAATACTTCAGCCTCCTGGCTTACGTTCTTGCCACAAGGCTGCTTCAGGCCTTTAGCCTAGGCCTTAGGTCTGCTCCTCAGATCAAATCAGTGTCTTATGGGGCGTACACACGGTCGGACTTTTCAGCTACAAAAGTCAGACGGACGCCGACGGACTAAAGCTGGCTGACAATCCGATCGTGTGTGGGCTTCCCCGGACTTTCAGCAGACTTTTTCAGCCTCAAATCCGACGGACTTTAGATTTGAAACATGCTTCAAATCTTTACGTCGTAACTACGACGGACCCCGAAATCTGCTCGTCTGTATGCTAGTCCGACAGACAAAAACCAACGCTAGGGCAGCTATTGGCTACTGGCTATCAACTTCCTTATTTTAGTCCGGTGTACGTCAACACGTACGAATCCGTCGGACTTTTGTGTGGTCGTGTGTAGGCAAGTCCGTTCGTTAGAAAGTCTGCCGCAAGTCCGCCACAAGTCCGCCGCAAGTCCGCCGAAAGTCCGCCGGAAGTCTGACGGACAGGCTGTCGGACTTTTGGAGACGAAAAGTCCAACCGTGTGTACGCCCCATTAGAGTCAAGCTCTCTCCTAGCTTACTCCCAATCAGCTCCTTGCTGCTTTATCACAAACTATATCTGCCTCCTGCAGACATGCATGCTTTTGCTGCACCCATGCAGCCTCTGACTCCTGCAGAGGAATGGAAGACCACCTGACTCCCATGCACAGACTTTCTGTCTGTTAGACCACTTTCACACTGCCAGCATTTTTCAAGTGCTATAGTGCTAAAAATAGCACCTGTATAGCGCCTGAAAAAAGCGGCTCCATTCACTCCAGTGTGAAAGCCCAAGGGCTTTCACACTGGAGCGGTGCGCTGGCAGGGCGTCACAAAAAGTCCTGCCAGCAGCTTCTTTGGAGTGGTGAAAGAACGGTGAATTCACTGCTCCTCCACTGCTGCTCCCCATTGAAATCAATGGGGCAGCGCTGTGATACCCTTGGCAAAACGCCGCTCCGGCGGTGTTTTGCGGGCAGATTTAACCCCTTTTCAGCTGCCAGTGGGGGGGTTAAAACTGGCCCTACTAGCGGCCTAATGGCGCCGCTAAAATGACGGTAAAGTGGCGCTAAAAATAGCGCCGCTTTACTGCTGATGCCCCCGTGGCTCGGTGTGAAAGCCCTCTTAGGTGGAGCCCTGAGCCATAGTCAGGTCACAACTAAATAGCCCAGCACACAGCTGTGCAATCAGCGTACCTGTCTCTCCAAAATCTGGCGTAAACCAGCAATATTCCAGGTAGCACAGGGTCCCACTGCCACAGTATGTACAGTATATGTGTATGTATGTATGTATGCATGTGTGTGTGTATATATGTGTGTGTATATATATATATATATATATATATATATATATATATATATATATATAAAATATATAAACACTTGTAGTTTTGTCTCAAATATATAACAAGTATGTTGTCTTCTAAAGTCTATTTGTTTTAAAATGCAATAACAAGGTTTTAATTTTTTTGTGGAAATGTAATGAAGCTGCCCTGGCATTACTGGAAGGGAAAAGCAAGATTTGATGCAGTATCATTATACATTCAGAACATCTCCACGACAGAGCTATTTAAAATACAACACAGACCCAAACTGTCATGCTTAGATGGGTTCTGTCATCTGACAGAACTAAATCTGCTGTGTACGAAAATGAATGCTGTAAAATGGGAACATAAAATACAATAATGAAGAGGAGGAGATAGAGCGATTCTAAAAAGATGATGACTGCATTTGATTAGGTTGCACTGTTACTTTGTCACATTTCCTGGATGCGATTATGTTTCCTGTTTTTTTCTCCCAAGGGTCAAGGAATCTCTTTAATTCAGTTATGCTAATTTAAGAATACTCTTAAAAGATATTGCTTGTATTCTGATATTTGTAAAAGTTGAGTTTGGTGTCAGATCGCTTACTAATAGTAGTGACCTGACTGTGGTTTCTCATCCAATGGTAATTTACCTGAATTAAACCATAAACATAGCAGCTATAAAATATATTAAAAAGTTATAGAAGATTCATTCTTAAAGCGGAGTTCCACCCAAAAGTGGAACTTCCGCTTCAAGTACTCCTAGCCCCCTGACATGCCACAATTGGCATGTCATTTTTTTTGGGGGGGGGGCTGGGTACCTGGTTTGGAGTGGGACTTCCTATCCCACTTCCTCCTTCTGACTCCTCCCTGCCCTCCCGGCAATGTTCTGGGACAAGTGACAGGTCCCAGAACATTGAACATTGCCTGGCCGTTGACGGAGCACAGCGCGTCTCGCGCCCGGCTGTGAAGCCGTAAACTGTCACAGCCGGGCACCCACACTCACAATGTCAGCGCCGCGAAGAGGAGGGGGAGAGAACGGAGGCTTCAGGAGGTTGCATCGCTGGACTGTGGGACAGGTGAGTGGCTGTTTATTAAAAGTCAGCAGCTATGCTTTTTGTAGCTGCTGACTTTTAATAAACTCAAAAACCAGTGGAACTTCGCTTTAAAGAAAATAATGCTGAATAATTCCAGAGCTTTGTACAGATTGACCAGTGTTATAGTTTGTTAACTTATTTTTGCATACTACAACACTGCATTGTCTTACAAGTTTAATAAAATGTCAAAACAGAGTGCACAAAAGCATTTCAGTACCTCAACACCACATAGCCTGAAACCCTGTCTCATCCATGCATTCTCAATTATTCTCAAAATATGTACAGTAACCTGTCATTATGTAAGCAGCTTGGCTAGGCCTCAATATAAAAGGAAATGACTAAACAGGTTTTATCTTAAAGTGGTTGTAAACCCTTACATACTGTATATCCACTGAAGTGATTGGCCTCAGGTGATATACAGAGATGAAACAAATCCTCCTTCATAAGTTGTACATGTCTATCTGCAGTCTTCCATTTTCTACATCTGTTCAAAGTGTTGAATTTATAGGCCTGTCAGAAAAAAAAACAGGGTTGGAGAGTTGAAGTTACATCCTGCAGAACTCAGTGAGAGCTGATTGGAGGGATGGGATACACCCCAATCACACAGCTCACAGGAACAGAGGCTATCAATCTGCTGGAGTTCCTTACCCTGTCACAATTTATCTCTTGGTGTCAGGAAAAATTGTCAGAAGTGAATCCTGCTGATAGTAGAGTAACAAAATAGCAGACAGAAATTACACTTAGTGCATTTAATTGAGACAAGTACACACTATAGAAGGATATGCTTTGTTAATATTTTATGTCTGAGGTTTACAACCACTTTAAAATAGAAATTAAAGTGTACTATAACCACCCCAAATCTGACAATCTGAGCCTGATGGGCTACTCAATGCAACTAGCAGCTCCCAGCCCCATTACTGAATGTAAACAAAGGAGCCTGGGGATGGCTGACATCATTTACTAAATATTTGATTAATAACCTCACCCAGTATGCCTTCCAGCTTATTTACAAGCTGATAGTGGTTGCCAAGAAACCAACGACCACCTACATCTTAGCAGCAAATGACTGTGTGGCCGCTAGCATCTTAGCAACCAATTATATTAGTGGTCTGCAGAGTAGGAAGTTGTCATTAATTGGAAGTAAATTTTTTTTAGTGCAAAACCTGTGCTGCCATAAACAAAAGCCCCTTACCTAATAACCACAGACAATATGATGTTAACCTTGAATGTGACCTGAAGGCACTGGGCTCTGCTTGTGGTGCTTTTCGGACCCTTGTGTTATTTAGCTGCAGGGCAGTCCAAGAACTCAAATTTTATGTGTCTGAGGACTGGGAGCTACAACATGATTGGTACAGCACTGCTCCTGTTCTCAGCAGCTGGTTTGTGAATACAAAAGGTTTTTTCCTTGTTGCCTTAAATTACGTAGCACTAACTCTCGTGGAGCTGCTGGTTTAAAGCGGGCTGTTACCTTCACTCTCGATACCTCTGTTACACCGGCACTGGGTCTAGGGTTCCGTTGAGTTTACCTCTGGACTAGGGATGAGCTTCGTGTTCGAGTCGAACCCATGTTTGACTCGAACATTGGCTGTTCGGTCGTTTGTCGAATTCCGAACGTTATGGGCCGTTCGCGCCAAATTCGTGTGGCGCGTCACGGCCCATAATTCACTGCGGCATCGCAGTGCATTGCTGGCTGATGATTGGCCAAGCATGCACTATGACCCGCATGCTTGGCCAATCACAGCGCCGTCGGTAGAGAGAGCTGTAATTGGCCAAACCAGGGTGGCTTTGGCCAATTATGGCTCAGGGGGTTTAGAACACGCCCCACACTATATAAGGCCGCCTGCACGGCAACCCTGTGTAGTGTGTGTTCCGGCATAGAAAGAGAGATAGATAGACAGAGAGACAGTGTCATTTCATTTGAGTTAGATAGATTAGGCAGGACAATCAGTGAGTTAGCTGCACTTACAGTGTGTTGTGTATATATATGCATCCCAGGTGTTGCCTATATATATATACACTGTATTCAGTTTAGCTAGATCCGTTCCTGTTATCTTCTTACTGACAGGCAGGCTTGTCTTGTTACAGTATTTAAAGCTACCTGAAGAAAATTGCTGATGTTCTTTTGATCCTTTTAGTACCACAGTCAGGCAGCTAGACTATTTACAGTTAGTGCGGTACGTCCTGCTCACAGTGTTCAGCTAAAACTACAAGTTAGTGTGGTGCGTCCTGCTCACAGTGTTCAGCTAAACCTACAAGTTATTTTTTTGCGAGCTCTGCACAGTGTTCATCTAAAGCTACAAGTTAGTGTAGTGCGTCCTGCTCACAGTGTTCAGCTAAAACTACAAGTTAGTGTAGTGAGACCTCTGCACAGTGTTCATCTAAAGCTACAAGTTAGTGCAGTGTGTCCTGCTCACAGTGTTCAGCTAAAACTACAAGTTAGTGTAGTGAGACCTCTGCACAGTGTTCATCTAAAGCTACAAGTTAGTACAGTGCGTCCTGCTCACAGTGTTAAGCTAAAACTACAAGTTAGTGTGGTGCGTCCTCCTCACAGTGTTCAGCTAAACCTACAAGTTAGTGTAGTGAGACCTCTGCACAGTGTTCATCTAAAGCTAAAAGTTAGTGCAGTGCGTCCTGCTCACAGTATTCAGCTAAAACTACAAGTTAGTGTAGTGAGACCTCTGCACAGTGTTCATCTAAAGCTACAAGTTAGTGCAGTGCGTCCTGCTCACAGTGTTCAGCTAAAACTACAAGTTAGGTGGTGCGTCCTGCTCACAGTGTTCAGCTAAACCTACAAGTTAGTGTAGTGAGACCTCTGCACAGTGTTCATCTAAAGCTACAAGTTAGTGCAGTGTGTCCTGCTCACAGTGTTCAGCTAAAACTACAAGTTAGTGTAGTGAGACCTCTGCACAGTGTTCATCTAAAGCTACAAGTTAGTGTAGTGAGACCTCTGCACAGTGTTCATCTAAAGCTACAAGTTAGTGCAGTGCGTCCTGCTCACAGTGTTCAGCTAAAACTACAAGTTAGTGTGGTGTGTCCTCCTCACAGTGTTCAGCTAAAACTACAAGTTAGTGTAGTGAGACCTCTGCACAGTGTTCATCTAAAGCTAAAAGTTAGTGCAGTGTGTCCTGCTCACAGTGTTCAGCTAAACCTACATGTTAGTGTAGTGAGACCTCTGCATAGTGTTCATCTAAAGCTACAAGTTAGTGCAGTGCGTCCTGCTCACAGTGTTCAGCTAAAACTACAAGTTAGTGTAGTGAGACCTCTGCACAGTGTTCATCTAAAGCTACAAGTTAGTGCAGTGCGTCCTGCTCACAGTGTTCAGCTAAAACTACAAGTTAGTGTAGTGAGACCTCTGCACAGTGTTCATCTAAAGCTACAAGTTAGTGCAGTGCGTCCTGCCCACAGTGTTCAGCTAAAACTACAAGTTAGGGTGGTGCATCCTTCTCACAGTGTTCAGCTAAACCTACAAGTTAGTGTAGTGAGACCTCTGCACAGTGTTCATCTAAAGCGACAAGTTAGTGCAGTGCATCCTGCTCACTAGGGATGAGCCGAACACCCCCCGGTTCGGTTCGCACCAGAACCCGCGAACGGACCGCAAGTTCGCACGAACGTTAGAACCCCATTGACGTCTATGGGACTCGAACGTTCGAAATCAAAAGTGCTCATTTTAAAGGCTAATTTGCATGGTATTGTCCTAAAAAGGGTTTGGGGACCCGGGTCCTACCCCAGGGGACATGTATCAATGCAAAAAAAACTTTTAAAAACGGCCGTTTTTTCGGGAGCAGTGATTTTAATGATGCTTAAAGTAAAAAAAAAAAAGTGAAATATTCCTTTAAATATCGTACCTGGGGGGTGTCTATAGTATGCCTGTAAAGTGACGCGTGTTTCCCATGTTTAGAACAGTCCCTGCACCAAATGTCATTTTTAAAGGAAAAAATCTCATTTAAAACTGCTTGCGGGTTTAATGTCATGTCGGGTCCTGGCAATATGGATGAAAATCAGTGAGACAAACGGCATGGGTACCCCCCAGTCCATTACCAGGCCCTTTGGGTCTTGTATGGATATTAAGGGGAACCCCGCACCCAAATTAAAATAAGGAAAGGTCCCTATATACTCTGAACAGCAGTATACAGGCGGTGCAAACAAGACAGGGACTGTAGGTTTGTTGTTAAGTAGAATCTGTTTGTAATTTTGAACATTTTTAATGTGTTTAGCTCCAGCCAAAAAATCTTTTCTAAGCTTTTTGGAAAACATAGGGAAGGGTTATCACCCCTGTGACATTTGTTTTGCGTCTTTCCTCCTCTTCAGAAGATTTCACCTCACTTTTTTGTCCCAATGAAAAATGTTTTTTGAAAATTTGGGTTTTTTTGTGGAACAAGGATTGGAAAGCATCAGTGGAAAGGAGAAATTGTTTTCCCATATTAACTCTTACATGAGAGAATTTCCCTTCCTATGGGTAGATTTCATCTCACTTCCTGTTGTCTCCTTCCGTTTGCAAGTAGGAGTCGTTTGTAAGTTAGATGTTTGAAAGTAGGGTCCTGCCCTATATACTCAGCAGAAATTTGGGCCTTAGGTGTTGCTGTGGCCAAAACACTGTAAGCCCTCACAGGGCCCTGCTGTGAAATATTAGATCAAGAATTGTAATTACATGCCCCTGTTGAACAGGAGCTGAAAAATTAGGCCTTAGGCACTGGTGCTGGTACCACAACACTGCAACCCCTCACAGACACTCTAGTTGGAACGCAGGAACGAGCCCTGCTGCAAAGTATTGCATCAAAAATTGTAATTACACGCCCCTGTTAGACAGGGGCAGAAAAATTGGGCCTTAGGCACTGGTGCTGGTGCCACAACACTGCAACCCCTCACAGACACTCTAGTTGGAACGCAGGAACGAGCACTGCTGCAAAGTATTGCATCAAAAATTGTAATTACACGCCCCTGTTAGACAGGGGCAGAAAAATTGGGCCTTAGGCACTGGTGCTGGTGCCACAACACTGCAACCCCTCACAGACACTCTAGTTGGAATGCAGGAACGAGCCCTGCTGCAAAGTATTGCATCAAAAATTGTAATTTCACGCCCCTGTTAGACAGGGGCAGAAAAATTGGGCCTTAGGCACTGGTGCTGGTGCCACAACACTGCAACCCCTCACAGACACTCTAGTTGGAATGCAGGAACGAGCCGTGCTGCAAAGTATTACATCAAAAAT
This sequence comes from Lithobates septentrionalis, assembly GCA_037952835.1. NCBI lineage: Eukaryota > Metazoa > Chordata > Amphibia > Anura > Ranidae > Lithobates > Lithobates septentrionalis. Next base: position 1,489,529 of record JBBDGP010000707.1, read on the forward strand.
TGTAATAAAAAGGCCCCTGTTATACAGGGGCTGAAAAATTGTGCCTTAGGCACTGGTGGTGGCGCCCAGAACCAAAAATGTTCTTACAAGCTATCAGCGTGATGATTGAGGAGGAAGAGGATAATTACTCAGGAATAATCACTCAGCATCAGCATAGGCAGTCTTTGAAGGGATCTGAAAAAAATTATTCAGTTACATCAGCATCAGGTGCTTGGTAGCTGGTGGTGATCCAAGACTGATTCATTTTTATGAAGGTCAGCCGATCGACCGAGTCAGTGGACAGACGCACCCTGTGATCGGTTACCACGCCTCCAGCAGCACTGAATGTACGTTCCGAAAGAACGCTGGATGCAGGACAGGCCAGTAGCTCAATTGCATACTGTGCAAGCTCTGGCCAGTGATCCATCCTCAAGACCCAGTAACCCAGAGGATTTTCGGTGGGAAAGGTATCCAAGTCTGATCTTGCCCCTAGGTATTCCTGCACCATGTAAAACAGACGCTGGCGATGGTTGCTGGAACCGATCATACCTTGGGGCTGCGGACCAAAAAATTGTCTGAACGCATCGGTCAGACGGCCACCTTCTCCACCGCTCCTTCTTTGACTGACCGAAGCCTCAGCAACACGTTGTCCAGAAACAGGAGTTTGTAACCTCCCAGTCTCTGGGAACGCGTTGCACAGACCTTTCTGCAAGGCCTCCCGAAGATGTTTCATCCTCTGCTCCCTCTGCGATGGCAAGATAAGGTCCGCAACCTTACCCTTGTAACGTGGATCAAGGAGGGTTGCCAGCCAGTATTGGTCCTTCTCCTTGATACCACGAATACGAGGATCCTTACGCAGGCTTTGCAGGATCAGGGAGGCCATGCAGCGTAGGTTTGCTGAGGCATTCGGTCCGGAGTCCTCTGGGTCACTAAGGACAACAACGTCCGCAGCCACCTCCTCCCAGCCACGTACAAGTCCATGTGTTCCTTGGGACTGATCCCTTAAAGACTGCTGATGCTGAGTGCCAGGCTCCACCTCCATACTGACACAATCTTCCTCCTCCTCCTCCTCCTCCTCCTCTTCCTGTGTGATCGGCGGGCACGCAGGAACACTGTCTGGATAAAGGGGGCCTTGAGAGCTAAGGAAGTCCTCCTCTTCCTGCCTCTGTTCTGCCTCAAGTGCCCTGTCCATTATTCCACGCAGCGTGTGCTCCAACAGGTGGACAAGGGGGACAGTGTCACTGATGCATGCACTGTCAGTGCTCACCATCCTCGTGGCCTCCTCGAATGGTGACAGGACAGTGCATGCATCCCTGATCATGGCCCACTGGCGTGGGGAAAAAAAACCAAGCTCCCCTGACCCTGTCCTGGTGCCATAGTCGCACAGGTACTCATTGATGGCCCTCTGCTGCGTGTGCAGCCGCTGCAGCATGGCCAACGTCGAGTTCCACCTGGTGGGCATGTCACAGATTAGGCGGTTCTTGGGCAGGTTAAACTCCTTTTGGAGGTCCGTCAGCCGAGCACTGGCATTATATGACCGGCGGAAATGCACAGAGACTTTCCTGGCCTGCCTCAGGACATCCTGTAAGCCCGGGTACCTGCCCAAGAACCGCTGCACCACCAAGTTAAGGACGTGAGCCAAACAGGGCACATGGGTCAGTTGTCCCTGTCGGAGGGCAGAGAGGAGGTTGGTGCCATTGTCGCAAACCACCATTCCTGCCTTAAGTTGGCGTGGCGTCAACCACCTCTGAACCTGCCCCTGCAGAGCTGACAAAACCTCTGCCCCAGTGTGGCTCCTGTCCCCCAAGCACACCAGCTCAAGCACCGCATGGCATCTTTTGGCCTGCGTACTTGCGTAGCCCCTTGAACGCCTACGGAGCACCGCTGGTTCCGAGGAAGAGGCCATGGAGGAAGAAGAAGAGGAGGGGGTGGAGGAGAGAGGTGTGTCACAATCAGCATTTTGGAGGCGTGGTGGCGGAACAACCTCCAACACTACTGCACCTTGTCCTGCATCCTTCCCAGCTGCCAGCAGAGTCACCCAATGCGCCGTGAAACTTAAGTAACGTCCCTGTCCATGCCTGCTGGACCATGAGTCAGCGGTAATATGCACCTTACCGCTGACCGCCCTGTCCAGCGAGGCATGGACATTGCCTTCCACATGCCGGTAGAGAGCCGGAATCGCCTTCCGTGAGAAAAAGTGGCGTTTGGGTACCTGCCACTGAGGAACCGCACATTCCACAAACTCACGGAAGGGGGCAGAGTCTACCAACTGAAAAGGCAGCAGTTGAAGTGCTAGCAATTTTGCCAAGCTAGCATTCAACCGCTGGGCATGTGGATGGCTGGGAGCAAACTTCTTTCGGCGGTGCAGCAGCTGGGGCAGGGAAATTTGCCTGGTACAATCTGACGTCGGTGTACCCAAAGCAGATTGCCCACAAGTACTTGGCTGTGACACACCTAATTCTACACCTTCATTCCTCTCACTGCAGGTCTCAGAGAGGACTGAAGGTCTAGTGGGGTTGGAAATCTCAGCTGATGAGGAGCAAGGAGAGATCCTCTTTGTTCTTTGGTGTGGGTCTTTCAGATACGCTTGCCAACGAACTGCATGGCAGGTCAACATATGTCTGGTCAAGCATGTGGTACCCAAGCGGGAGATGTTTTGGCCACGCGAGATACGCTTGAGACATATGTTGCAAATAGCAGCGGTGCGATCTGATGCACTCGTCTCAAAAAAGGCCCACACCAAAGAACTTTTTGAATAACGCGCAGAGACTGCAGCGCCCTGCACATGTGGAGCTTTGGGGTGTGATGCAGTCAATGTGCTGCCCTTAGGCTGGCCCCTGGAGGGCATCCTGCCTAGTTGGTGATGTGCCACCTCCTCCTCCTCCTCCTCCTCCTCCTCTCTCCTATCAGGCACCCACGTTGAGTCAGTGACCTCATCATCCCCTCCCTCCTCATCACTGGAGCAAACCTGGCAGTATGCTGCAGCAGGGGGAGCATGACTGCCAGATTGCTGTCCTTCTTGGGCACCCCCTCTGTCCGTGCTCATGTTACTGCCTTCATTGAGCTCAGTATCATCATCAGAGCCTTCCAAACGCTGGGCATCCTCCTGGAGCATGTACCCAACACTGTGGTCAAACAGTTCGAGGGAATCCTCATGAGGACATGGTGGAGCTAGGGAAGGAGTCACTGATGACATTGAGCTGAGGGAAGAGGCCGCTGCTTTGCCAGACAAAGCACCCTGGGCATGGGTGAGAGAGGATGAGGAGGATGAGGACAGCTTGGTCATCCACTCGACCAAGTCTTCCGCATGTTGCGGCTCAACACGGCCAGCTGCCGAAAAAAAGGCCAAGCGTGTCCCATGGCCACGTGCTGATGAGGATGCACCGTCTCCACGACCAGCACTAGACACAGAGCCTGCTTGCCCTCTCTTATTGGCTTGTGACTGTCTGCCTCTCCTTCTTGGCCTTCCAGACATACTAATGGCCAGTAGCTGCACTAAGCTGGGATAGAACACCTGTAATTTTCTTCAGGTAGCTTTATATACTGTAACCAGACAAGCCTGCCTGTCAGTAGGAAGATAACAGGAACGGATCTAGCTGAACACTGTGAGCAGGACGCACTGCACTGAATGTAAATAGCAGGAACGGATCTAGCTGAACACTGTGAGCAGGACGCACTGCACTGAATGTAAATAGCAGGAACGGATCTAGCTGAACACTGTGAGCAGGACGCACTGCACTGAATGTAAATAGCAGGAACGGATCTAGCTGAACACTGTGAGCAGGACGCACTGCACTGAATGTAAATAGCAGGAACGGATCTAGCTGAACACTGTGAGCAGGACGTACTGCACTGAATGTATATAGCAGGAACGGATCTAGCTGAACACTGTGAGCAGGACGCACTGCACTGAATGTAAATAGCAGGAACGGATCTAGCTGAACACTGTGAGCAGGACGCACTGCACTGAATGTAAATACCAGGAACGGATCTAGCTGAACACTGTGAGCAGGACGCACTGCACTGAATGTAAATAGCAGGAACGGATCTAGCTGAACACTGTGAGCAGGACGCACTGCACTGAATGTAGATAGCAGGAACGGATCTAGCTGAACACTGTGAGCAGGACGCACTGCACTGAATGTAAATAGCAGGAACGGATCTAGCTGAACACTGTGAGCAGGACGTACTGCACTAAATGTATATAGCAGGAACGGATCTAGCTGAACACTGTGAGCAGGACGCACTGCACTGAATGTAAATAGCAGGAACGGATCTAGCTGAACACTGTGAGCAGGACGCACTGCACTAAATGTAAATACCAGGAACGGATCTAGCTGAACACTGTGAGCAGGACGCACTGCACTGAATGTAAATAGCAGGAACGGATCTAGCTGAACACTGTGAGCAGGACGCACTGCACTGAATGTAAATAGCAGGAACGGATCTAGCTGAACACTGTGAGCAGGACGCACTGCACTGAATGTAAATAGCAGGAACGGATCTAGCTGAACACTGTGAGCAGGACGCACTGCACTGAATGTAAATAGCAGGAACGGATCTAGCTGAACACTGTGAGCAGGACGCACTGCACTAAATGTAAATACCAGGAACGGATCTAGCTGAACACTGTGAGCAGGACGCACTGCACTGAATGTAAATAGCAGGAACGGATCTAGCTGAACACTGTGAGCAGGACGCACTGCACTGAATGTAAATAGCAGGAACGGATCTAGCTGAACACTGTGAGCAGGACGCACTGCACTGAATGTAAATAGCAGGAACGGATCTAGCTGAACACTGTGAGCAGGACGCACTGCACTAAATGTAAATACAAGGAACGGATCTAGCTGAACACTGTGAGCAGGACGCACTGCACTGAATGTAAATAGCAGGAACGGATCTAGCTGAACACTGTGAGCAGGACGCACTGCACTGAATGTAAATAGCAGGAACGGATCTAGCTGAACACTGTGAGCAGGACGCACTGCACTGAATGTAAATAGCAGGAACGGATCTAGCTGAACACTGTGAGCAGGACACACTGCACTAAATAGTCTAGATAGAAGATAACAGGAACGGATCTAGCTAAACTGAATACAGTGTATATATATATATGCAACACCTGGGATGCATATATATACACAATACACTGTAAGTGCAGCTAACTGACTGACTGTTCTGCCTAATCTATCTAACTCAAATCAAATGACACTGTCTCTCTCTCTCTCTATCTCTCAGCACACCGGAACACACACTACACAGGGCCGCCGTGCAGGCGGCCTTATATAGTGTGGGGTGTGTACTAAATCCCCTGAGCCATAATTGGCCAAAGCCACCCTGGCTTTGGCCAATTACAGCTCTCTCTACTGACGGCGCTGTGATTGGCCAAGCATGCGGGTCATAGTGCATGCTTGGCCAATCATCAGCCAGCAATGCACTGCGATGCCGCAGTGAATTATGGGCCGTGACGCGCCACACGAATTTGGCGCGAACGGCCCATATCGTTCGCAATTCGACGGACGGTCGAACAGCCGATGTTCGAGTCGAACATGGGTTCGACTCGAACACGAAGCTCATCCCTACTGCTCACAGTGTTCATCTAAAACTACATGTTAGTGTGGTGCGTCCTCCTCACAGTGTTCAGCTAAAGCTACTGTACAAGTTATTTTTGCGAGCTCTGCACAGTGTTCATCTAAAGCTACAAGTTAGTGTAGTGCGTCCTGCTCACAGTGTTCAGCTAAAACTACAAGTTAGTGTGGTGCGTCCTCCTCACAGTGTTCAGCTAAAACTACAAGTTAGTGTAGTGCGTTCTGCTCACAGTGTTCAGCTAAAACTACAAGTTAGTGTAGTGAGACCTCTGCACAGTGTTCATCTAAAGCTACAAGTTAGTGCAGTGCGTCCTCCTCACAGTGTTCAGCTAAACCTACAAGTTATTTTTTTGCGAGCTCTGCACAGTGTTCAGCTAAAGCTAACTGTAGAAGGTTGGTGGTGTTTTCCTGATCCTATCACTACCGCAGGCAGCTAAAAAAGCTACAAGTTAGTTTTTTGCGAGCTCTGCACAGTGTTCAGCTAAAGCTACCTGTAGAAGGTTGGTGGTGTTCTCATAGTACAGGCAGGCAGTTGATTTTGCTAGCTGCAGTATCAGTACATATATATAGCTAGACTATTTACAGAAAATTACTGGTGTTCTTTTGATCCTATTAGTACCACAGTCAGGCAGCTAGACTATTTACAGTTAGTGCAGTGCGTCCTGCTCACAGTGTTCAGCTAGATCCGTTCCTGTTAACTTCTATATATATATATATCCCAGCTTAGTGCAGCTACAGGCTATTAGTATGTCTGGAAGGCCAAGAAGGAGAGGCAGACAGTCACAAGCCAATAAGAGAGGGCAAGCAGGCTCTGTGTCTAGTGCTGGTCGTGGAGATGGTGCATCCTCATCAGCACGTGGCCGTGGGACACGCTTGGCCTTTTTTTCGGCAGCTGGCCGTGTTGAGCCGCAACATGCGGAAGACTTGGTCGAGTGGATGACCAAGCCGTCCTCATCCTCCTCATCCTCTCTCACCCATGCTCAGGGTACTTTGTCTGGCAAAGCAGTGGCCTCTTCCCTCGGCTCAATGTCATCAGTGACTCCTTCCCTAGCCCCACCATGTCGTCCTGAGGAGTCCCTCGAACTGTTTGACCACAGTGTTGGGTACATGCTCCAGGAGGATACCCAGGGTTTGGAAGGCTCTGATGATGATACTGAGCTCGATGAAGGCAGTAACATGAGCACAGACAGAGGGGGTGCCCAAGAAAGACAGCAATCTGGAAGTCATGCTCCCCCTGCTGCAGCATACTGCCAGGTTTGCTCCAGTGATGAGGAGGGAGGGGATGATGAGGTCACTGACTCAACTTGGGTGCCTGATAGGAGAGAGGAGGAGGAGGAGGAGGAGGCGGCACATCACCAACGAGGCAGGATGCCCTCCAGGGGCCAGCCTAAGGGCAGCACACTGACTGCATCACACCCCAAAGCTCCACATGTGCAGGGCGCTGCAGTCTCTGCGCGTTATTCAAAAAGTTCTTTGTTGTGGGCCTTTTTTGAGACGAGTGCATCAGATCGCGCCGCTGCTATTTGCAACATATGTCTCAAGCGTATCTCTCGTGGCCAAAACATCTCCCGCTTGGGTACCACATGCTTGACCAGACATATGTTGACCTGTTATGCAGTTCATTGGCAAGCGTATCTAAAAGACCCACACCAAAGAACAAAGAGGACCTCTCCTTGCTCCTCATCAGCTGAGATCTCCAACCCCACTATACCTTCAGTCCTCTCTGAGACCTGCACTGAGAGGAATGAAGGTGTAGAATTAGGTGTGTCACAGCCAAGTACTTGTGGGCAATCTGCTTTTGGTACACCCACGTCAGATTGTACCAGGCAAATTTCCCTGCCCCAGCTGCTGCACCGCCGAAAGAATTTGCTCCCAGCCATCCACATGCCCAGCGGTTGAATGCTAGCTTGGCAAAATTGCTAGCACTTCAACTGCTGCCTTTTCAGTTGGTAGACTCTGCTCCCTTCCGTGAGTTTGTGGAATGTGCGGTTCCTCAGTGGCAGGTACCCAAACGCCACTTTTTTTCACGGAAGGCGATTCCGGCTCTCTACCGGCATGTGGAAGGCAATGTCCATGCCTTGCTGGACAGGGCGATCAGCGGTAAGGTGCATATTACCGCTGACTCATGGTCCAGCAGGCATGGACAGGAACGTTGCCTAAGTTTCACGGCGCATTGGGTGACTCTGCTGGCAGCTGGGAAGGATTCAGGACAAGGTGCAGTAGTGTTGGAGGTTGTTCCACCACCACGCCTCCAAAATGCCACTACTAATGATTGTGACACACCTCTCTCCTCCACCCCCTCCTCTTCTTCTTCCTCCATGGCCTCTTCCTGTGCTTTTTCCTCTGAACCAGCGGTGCTCCGTAGTCGTTCAAGGGGCTACGCAAGTACACAGGCCAAAAGATGCCATGCGGTGCTTGAGCTGGTGTGCTTGGGGGACAGGAGCCACACTGGGGCAGAGGTTCTGTCAGCTCTGCAGGGGCAGGTTCAGAGGTGGTTGACGCCACGCCAACTTAAGGCAGGAATGGTGGTTTGCGACAATGGCACCAACCTCCTCTCTGCCCTCCAACAGGGACAAATGACCCATGTGCCCTGTTTGGCTCACGTCCTTAACTTGGTGGTGCAGCGGTTCTTGGGCAGGTACCCGGGCTTACAGGATGTTACATAGTTACATAGTTACATAGTAGGTGAGGTTGAAAAAAGACACAAGTCCATCAAGTCCAACCTATGTGTGTGATTATGTGTCAGTATTACATTACATATCCCTGTATATTGCGATCATTCAGGTGATTATCTAATAGTTTCTTGAAGCTATCAATGCTCCCCGCTGAGACCACCGCCTGTGGAAGGGAATTCCACATCCTTGCCGCTCTTACAGTAAAGAACCCTCTACGTAGTTTAAGGTTAAACCTCTTTTCTTCTAATTGTAATGAGTGGCCACGAGTCTTATTAAACTCTCTTCTGCGAAAAAGTTTTATCCCTATTGTGGGGTCACCAGTACAGTATTTGTAAATTGAAATCATATCCCCTCTCAAGCGTCTCTTCTCCAGAGAGAATAAGTTCAGTGCTCGCAACCTTTTCTCATAACTAAGATCCTCCAGACCCTTTATTAGTTTTGTTGCCCTTCTTTGTACTCGCTCCATTTCCAGTACGTCCCTCCTGAGGACTGGTGCCCAGAACTGGACAGCATACTCCAGGTGCGGCCGGACCAGAGTCTTGTAGAGCGGGAGAATTATCGTTTTATCTCTGCATTTGATCCCCTTTTAATGCATGCCAATATTCTGTTTGCTTTATTAGCAGCAGCTTGGCATTGCATGCCATTGCTGAGCCTATCATCTACTCGGACCCCCAGGTCCTTTTCCATCCTAGATTCCCCCAGAGGTTCTCCCCCCAGTGTATAGATTGCATTCATATTTTTGCCACCCAAATGCATTATTTTACATTTTTCTACATTGAACCTCATTTGCCATGTAGTTGCCCACCCCATTAATTTGTTCAGGTCTTTTTGCAAGATTTCCACATCCTGCGGAGAAGTTATTGCCCTGCTTAGCTTAGTATCGTCTGCAAATACAGAGATTGTACCACCCCTGACCATTCTGAGTACTCCCCATTTATCACCACCCTCTGAACACGCCCTTGTAGCCAGTTTTCAATCCATGTACTCACCCTATGGTCCATGCCAACGCACCTTATTTTGTACAGTAAACGTTTATGGGGAACTGTGTCAAATGCTTTTGCAAAATCCAGATACACCACGTCTACGGGCCTTCCTTTATCTAGATGGCAACTCACCTCCTCATAGAAGATTAATAGATTGGTTTGGCAAGAACGATTCTTCATGAATCCATGCTGATTACTGCTAATGATATCATTCTTATTACTAAAATCTTGTATATAGTCCCTTATCATCCCCTCCAAGAGTTTACATACTATTGATGTTAGGCTAACTGGTCTGTAATTCCCAGGGATGTTTTTTGGGCCCTTTTTAAATATTGGTGCTACATTGGCTTTTCTCCAATCAGCTGGTACCATTCCAGTCAATAGACTGTCTGTAAAAATTAGGAACAACGGTCTGGGAATCACCTGACAGATTTCCTTAAGTACCCTCGGATGCAAGCCATCTGGTCCCGGTGATTTGTTAATGTTAAGTTTCTCAAGTCTAATTTTAATTCCATCCTCTGTTAACCATGTAGGTGCTTGCCGTGTCATGAGGATAAACACTGCAGTTTTGGTTACTGAAGCCCCCCGATTCACTCGTGAAGACTGAGGAGAAGAATAAATTCAATACCTTTGCCATCTCCCCATCCTTTGTAACCAGATGTCCTTCCTCATTCTTTATGGGGCCAATATGGTCTGTCCTCCCTTTTTTACTGTTTACATACTTAAAGAATTTCTTGGGATTTTTTTTGCTCTCCTCCGCTATGTGTCTTTCATGTTCTATCTTAGCCATCCTAATTGCACCCTTACGTTTCTTATTGCATTCTTTATAAATTCTGAATGCTGAGGATGATCCCTCAACCTTGTATTTTTTGAAGGCCTTCTCCTTTGCTTTTTTATGCATTTTTACATTGGAGTTAAGCCATCCAGGATGTTTGTTCGCAGGCCAGGAAAGTCTGTGTGAATTTCCGCCGGCCATATAATGCCAGTGCTCAGCTGGCGGACCTCCAAAAGGAGTTTAACCTGCCCAAGAACCGCCTACTCTCTGACATGCCCACCAGCTGGAACTCAACGTTGGCCATGCTGCAGCGGCTGCACATGCAGCAGAGGGCCATCAATGAGTACCTGTGCGACTATGGCACCAGGACAGGGTCAGGGGAGCTTGGTTTTTTCCCCACGCCAGTGGGCCATGATCAGGGATGCATGAACTGTCCTGTCACCATTTGAGGAGGCCACGAGGATGGTGAGCAGTGACAGTGCATGCATCAATGACACTGTCCCCCTTGTCCACCTGTTGGAGCACACGCTGCGTGGAATAATGGACAGGGTACTTGAGGCAGAATAGTGGCAGGAAGAGGAGGACTTCCTTATCTCTCAAGGCCCCCTTTATCCAGACAGTGTTCCTGCATGCCCGCCGATCACACAGGAAGAGGAGGAGGAGGAGGAAGATTGTGTCAGTATGGAGGTGGAGCCTGGCACTCAGCATCAGCAGCAGTCTTTAAGGGATCAGTCCCAAGAAACACATGGACTTGTACGTGGCTGGGAGGCTGTGGCTGCGGACCATGTCGTCCTTAGTGACCCAGAGGACTCCGGACCGAATGCCTCAGCAAACCTACGCTGCATGACCTCCCTGATCCTGCAAAGCCTGCGTAAGGATCCTCGTATTCGTGGCATCAAGGATAAGGACCAATATTGGCTGGCAACCCTCCTTGATCTACGTTACAAGGGTAAGGTTGCGGACCTTATCTTGCCATCGCAGAGGGAGCAGAGGATGAAACATCTTCGGGAAGCCTTGCAGAAAGGTCTGTGCAACGCGTTCCCAGAGACTGGGAGGTTACAAACTCCTGTTTCTGGACAACGTGTTGCTGAGGCTTCGGTCAGTCAAAGAAGGAGCGGTGGAGAAGGTGGCCGTCTGACCGATGCGTTCAGACAATTTTTTGGTCCGCAGCCCCAAGGTATGATCGGTTCCAGCAGCCATCGCCAGCGTCTGTTTTACATGGTGCAGGAATACCTAGGGGCAAGATCTGACTTGGACACCTTTCCCACCGAAAATCCTCTGGGTTACTGGGTCTTGAGGATGGATCACTGGCCAGAGCTTGCACAGTATGCAATTGAGCTACTGGCCTGTCCTGCATCCAGCGTTCTTTCGGAACGCACATTCAGTGCTGCTGGAGGCTTTGTAACTGATCACAGGGTGCGTCTGTCCACCGACTCGGTCGATCGACTGACCTTCATAAAAATGAATCAGTCTTGGATCACCACCAGCTACCAAGCACCTGATGCTGATGTAACCTGAATATTTTTTTTTTAAATCTCAGATCCCTTCAAAGACTGCCTATGCTGATGCTGAGTGACTATCCCTGAGTAATTATCCTTTTTTTCCTCAATGATCACGCTGATAGCTTGTAAGAACATTTTTGGTTCTGGGCGCCACCACCAGTGCCTAAGGCCGAATTTTTCAGCCCCTGTTTAACAGGGGCGTGTAATTACAATTTTTGATGCAATACTTTGCAGCAGGGCTCGTTTCTGCGTTCCAACTAGAGTATCTGTGAGGGGTTGCAGTGTTGTGGCACCAGCACCAGTGCCTAAGGCCCAATTTTTCAGCCCCTGTTTAACGGGGCGTGTAATTACAATTTTTGATGCAATACTTTTCAGCAGGGCTCATTTCTGCGTTACAACTAGAGTATCTGTGAGGGGTTGCAGTGTTGTGGCACCAGCACCAGTGCCTAAGGCCAAATTTTTCAGCCCCTGTTTAACAGGGGCGTGTAATTACAATTTTTGATACAATACTTTGCAGCAGGGCCCGTTCCTGCGTTCCAACTAGAGTGTCTGTGAGGACTTACAGTGTTGTGGCACCAGCACCACCACCACCACCACCAAAGGCCCAATTTTTCTGCCCTTGTTCAACAGGGGCATGTAATTACAATTCTTGATCTAATATTTCACAGCAGGGCCCATTTCTGCGCCCACCAAAAGCGAGTGAGGACTTACAGTGTTGTGGCACCAGCACCACCACCAGCACCAAAGGCCCAATTTTTCTGCCCCTGTTCAACAGGGGCATGTAATTACAATTCTTGATCTAATATTTCACAGCAGGGCCCTGTGAGGGCTTACAGTGTTGTGGCAACAACAACACCTAAGGCCCAAATTTCTGCTGAGTATATAGGGCAGGCCCATACTTTCAAACATCTAACTTACAAACGACTCCTACTTGCAAACAGAAGGAGAGAACAGGAAGTGAGATGATATCTACCCCTAGGAAGGGAAATTTTCTCCTGTAAGAGTTAATATGGGAAAAACATTTCTGCTTTCCACTGATGCTTTCCAATCCTTGTTCCACAAAAAAACCCAAATTTTCAAAAAACATTTGTCATTGGGACAAAAAGTGAGGTGAAATCTTCTGAAGAGGAGGACAGACAGCAAAACAAATGTCACAGGGGTGATCACCCTTCCCTATGTTTTCCAAAAAGCTTAAAAAAGATTTTTTGGCTGGAGCTAAACACGTTAAAAATGTACCCGTTCAATATGACAAACAGATTCTACTTAACAACAAACCTACAGTCCCTGTCTTGTTTGCACCGCCTGTATACTGCTGTTCAGAGTATATAGGGCCTGGTGGCCCCACACCTTTCCTTTTTTTAATTTGGGAGCGGAGTTCCCCTAATATCCATACAAGACCCAAAGGGCCTGGTAATGGACTAGGGGGTACCCATGCAGTTTGTCTCACTGATTTTCATCCATATTGCCAGGACCCGACATTACATTAAACCCGCAAGCAGTTTTAAATTCGATTTTTTCCTTTAAAAATGACATTTTGTGCAGGGACTGTTCTAAACATGGGAAAACACGCGCCACTTTACAGGCATACTATAGACACCCCCCAGGTACGATATTTAAAGGAATATTTCACTTTTTTTTTTACTTTAAGCATTATTAAAATCACTGCTCCCGAAAAAACGGCAGTTTTTAAAAGTTTTTTTTGCATTGATACATGTCCCCTGGGACAGGACCCGGGTCCCCAAACCCTTTTTAGGACAATACCATGCAAATTAGCCTTTAAAATTAGCACTTTTGATTTCGAACGTTCGAGTCCCATAGACATCAATGGGGTTCTAACGTTCGTGCAAATTTTCGGTCCGTTCGCAGGTTCTGATGCGAACCGATCCGGGGGGTGTTCGGCTCATCCCTACTCTGGACGATATAAGCACCAACATTTGAGTACGTTTTCAATGCTTTATTGAACCAAGTAACGGAGGAAGTAGCAAGAAAGAGGCAGGAGGAAAACTGCAGGGAAGCTCAAATACCTTTCTTTAGGTTTCTTTAGAACATCCTTTAAAGTTGAATACTGTAATTGATTGTAATTCCCTTTTTGTGGGACACGATCTTGGCTCACCTGGATAGGCCTCTCTCACTTGCCTAGCAGCCAGTACGTAGCATGAACAAAAGTCTCTGCCACAGACTTGCTTGAAATAAACCCGTACGATCCTCTGCCACAGGATGTATTGGTTCACGATGAATGTCAGACACATTACTTGGACCTCTAAGCCAACCCGGCAGTACTATGCTGTAGGATCACTTTAGGATACGTCCTCCAACCGAGTCACCAGGCCCCTCTCCAGACCAGGACTCTGCATGATCCTTCCATGATGGGTCCTCCCCTGGGATCTCTTGGTTGTCCAGCTTCTTCACTCTGGAAAGACAGCCCAGGACCATTCCTCGGCCGCTGTGGTAGGCCCCAGACAGGCCTCTGGGCCCACCCATGCGCCGCAGTGATGCAGGCCTCCGGAACGGAGGACCATGAGGCGGTACATTAACACATACCTGTCGGCCAGGAGGGCCAGCAGGTGGTTGAAGACAAACCCCAGAACATGGCGTCTGTCCCATAAATACCCTCTCCCAGAATGCAACTCGGAGGGCCACATCCACCGAGTTGTCTCCTGGACAGAGGAGCACTCATCCGCTTCAACACGTTGCTTTTCCAACACCCGCTGATGGTGACAACGACACCCACTGGCACAATGTGGAATCACACGCAACGTCAGCCAAGCTGGAAAAGAGGCAAGTCTAACTTCCTATAACGAGCAATTCACTAAATTTACCTATCAAATGGTAGATCACAAATCTACCAGCGCTACATTAGGTTGCCTCAGTCTAATGCCCTGTACACAAGATCGGACATTCTGACAACAAAATCCATGGATTTTTTCCGATGGATGTTGGCTCAAACTTGTCTTGCATACGCACGGTCACACAAATTTTGTTGGAAATTCCGAACATCGGGAACGCGGTGACATACAACACGTATGGCGAGCTGAGAAAAAGGAAGCTCATTAGCCAGTGCGGCTCTTCTGCTTGATTCCGAGCATGCATGGAACTTTGTGCGTCGGAATTGTGTACACACGATCGGAATTTACGACAACGGATTTTGTTGTTGGAAAATTTGAGATCCAGATCTCAAATTTTGTGTGACGGAAATTCCTATGGAAGATGTCCAATGGAGTCTACACACGGGCGGAATTTCCAACAGCAAGCTCCCATCTAACTTTTTCCGTCGGAAAATCCGACCGTGTTTTCGGGGCATAACAGTGCAATATGGTGGATCCCAAGTACAAGGGGAGTAGTCCCACTGCATAGAGTCAGTTTTAAATTGACCTGCAGTGTCCCTCCTCAGGGAGCTGACTGACGGCCTGGATCATTATACCCTACTTGAATCCACACATGTTTTGGAATCTCCCTAAGCTCCATCAAGAGTAGGCCCCTCCTTTACCCTATCCAGGAAGGAGGTCTCTAGAGTTATGTTTCATTTTATGGACAAAATTGCAACTGTAACTGTTGACTCAGAATGCAGTGGCCATACTTTTATGTCTTCTTCTGAATCTTTAACCCTGCAGCTCTAGTGGCCTCTGAATCGTCTGCTGCAAATGTAATATTGGGTTAAGGGTCAATTAGCTGATATACGGTAGCTCACAAGCTTAACTATAAATGATTGATTCTTATTAGTGTGGCATAAGCCAGCAAAAATATGGAACAACCTGAGGCTCATACTAGCCTTGTTACTAGTCTGGGATCCCTGAGAGGTCCCAAGATTATCAAATCTTTTCCTGTACACTCGTTACTTGAACCTGTTTTGTGCAGAGACTAGACTAATCCTCATACTTTATTCATGTCACCAATATTTGTTTAAGAAGGCTTTTACTAAAAATTGGACCATGAACTGTGAATCCAACTATTTTCCACCTTAATAAAAAACTGAACACTTCTATCTTTTAAACATGTCACTTTTGCATTAGTACATTGCCACTTCATGTGCATTTTTAAGACATCCACAAAGCATGCTTGTAATGAGCCCCTGCTCGCTCGGTTCCACTCTCCCGACACTCCTCTGCTGCTATAGAAGCAGATTGCAGATTGCAACAT
Source organism: Lithobates septentrionalis (assembly GCA_037952835.1). NCBI lineage: Eukaryota > Metazoa > Chordata > Amphibia > Anura > Ranidae > Lithobates > Lithobates septentrionalis. Next base: position 1,505,171 of record JBBDGP010000707.1, read on the forward strand.
CTGATTGTTCAGTCATCCGATGCTCCGGGACTAGAACTACAGCTATGTGCTGTTCTAATCCAGTTGTGTAGCTCAGAACAAACACCAGGCAGGCTGTATGTAAGTTCAACCAGGAATCTCTTTTATTGAAAAATACAGGCCCTTTTATACAATAAAAGAGGAGGTGCGTACCTAATATTACTCTGAACATACACCTGTGACCAGAAACCTAATTAACATGGGCTAATTAACTAATCCCTTTAGACAGCCTAGATGACTCAGACATGACCTTTAGGCCAGACTGGCCGTCTTGTAGTTCAGAAAATCCAATCAACATATGACAATAGCAGAGTTAATTAACACAAACAACAATGGGGATCTAATGACTCTTAGATCCCATACTAGAGACTTATTTACAATACACATTCTAGCAGGCAACAGACAGACAGGTGCTGGAATTGACATCAGCATCTCCTAACAGTATTTGTCCCAGCAGTATGAATCAGCCACTATTTCTAATATGGCAAATCCAGGGTCCCCAGAGTCTGTGTGTCCTGGGGGACCAGAACCCGAATCCACAGTAATACCACCTCAAGGGTCCCCAGGCATACAGCTCACAAAGAGCACCCAAATGCCAGGGCCCACGATCGATCGCAAGAGGCTAGCATTCAGTCCCCTCCAAAAGTCTCTCTCCCGGCTAGGTCTGTCACAATGCTATTTAAAGGAATTGTGTATTTAAACATTTCCCTTAAAGCCTTTTTTAAAAAATGTTATTTAAAAAAAATGACATTGGTACATATCCTCCATGGCAGTGCCCAGCTTTTATTTTTAACAAAAGCTTGCAAATAGGCCCTGCTCTGTAGCCAATTTCCCACCCCCTCCATTCCTATTGGTCTGCAGCTGCACTCCCTTCAAACTGAATCCACATTTCTAGGCATTGGTTAGCTCTGTCTTCCTAGTCTCCTCCACACTGATTGACCTGGCATCCACCCCCCCCCCCCCGGCTCTGTCTGTTTCTCCCATATGATTTGCTGCAGCACTGTGATACTCTATTTGATCATCACAAGCCCAGGGCTCTGGGCTTGTGATAGCATTTTCTACCTGACTCCTATAACCTCACCTTGATGTATTGTTCCTGTCAGCCTTGCCTTGTTGTCTCTTGATTCTCCTGTTACTAAACCTAGACTGTGGATCAGTGTTGAACAAATCACAGTGTTGACCAAATTTGTAGATCACTCAGAAGTGTTCTCTGATTCTGGCGGCAAAAATCAATATAGTATTAAGCATTTTATTAACTGCGCTACTACCCAGGTAATATATATCCTGGAGTGCACCTGTAAGAAAATATATGTGGGCAAGACTAAACACCAGTTGCACGTTAGGATTGGAGAACACATCAAAAGTATTAATTTGAAAGAAGAAAATCCCACTGGACAATATTTCACTGAATTGCATAATGGCAAAATGAGGGGGCTGAAGGTTAAGGGCTTTTTTTGCCCTTAAACTTTCAGAATGAAGAGAGGATTTTGACACAGTCCTCTTACAGATTTTCTGATTAGGTTCTATGATGTTGCCTGGCCAGAACAGAGAAATGAGCCTAAACGTGTTTCTGGAAGCATGGGATTGACCTAACTTAAATTGTGCAATGGGGGTCTTGATTAAATTTGAAACCCCAGGGTGTACTGTTGCCCAGCCATTAGCACAAATGCCACACTGGAAACTATGCATTGTGAAAATGCTATGATTTTAAGCTATTTCTTAAATGTGAATTAAGATCCATGAATGGCTTTACAAAATGCTTTGCGATGTTTAAACAGTGTTTTTAGGTTTTCATAAATGGCCACTAGATGGCCTCAGAAGGACGCATATGGGTGATGTAATTAAAAGTGGACTTTTCTCTGCTTTAAATAGCACGTCCAAACAGTGTCATTACATCCTGAGGAAGCATACGGTCAGTATGCGAAATGCATAGACATAACACGGCACAGCGGGACTTCTAATCACACCCTGCAAACCATCAACCCAGCCTTTCTTAGACATGTGGCTCTGGAGGGCCTTGGTGGACTGCCACAGCTTCAGCAGGATTGGCACTCCCATTTCACAGTGGATGTGTGTCATTGTGAGGCATTTGGAGTGCTCTACTGGAAACCGCATTTGAAACCAGTGTTTTGGAGCCACGTCATACAGGGGTGGATCCAGAGTCTTGTCTCGAGAGGGCACTGACAGAAAATACTATTTTTCCGGGCAATTTATCGGGGAAATGGCTGGTGTTGGTGCTTCAATCATCATTGCACCATGGTTGATATGATGTCAGGATGATTGAAGTGCATTATTTCTATTTATTACACTGTTATATAAAACAAAATAGTTCAACTCACCATAATGCAGAATCAGTGGGAGCCCTGAGTGTGTCACTTGCCACGTCACCTGCCACCAGATGCGGATTGTCACTTGCCACGTCTCTGCCACAAGTTGCGGATTGTCACTTGCCACATTACCTGCCACCAGATGCAGACTGTCACTTGCCACATGTTGCAGATTGTCACTTACCATGTCACCTACCACATGTTGTGGATTATCACTTGCCATGTCACCTGCCACAAGTTGTGGATTGTCACTTGCCTGCCACAAGGTGCAGATTGTCACTTGCTGTGTCACTTGCCTGCTAAGGTGCAGATTCTCACTTGCTGTGTCCCAGTGTGATGGCAGGCAGCAGAGAGATCATGTAATCTCTCTGCTGCCAGCCGTGGCTGCACAGTGAGGGCAGAACTGCAGTTATGCAGGGCGGGTGTTGAGAGAGGATGTCATCTCTCTGCTCCTCCACCTGCCGGCTAGCTGACTGGCCAGCCCATCCACTCACTTGCCAACTATCCTGTTCGCCAGCTCACCCGCTGACTGGCCCCCCGCTTACTCACCCACTGACTGGCCTGCCCGCTCACTCACCTTCTGGCCCGCTGACTGGCCTGCTCGCTCACCCCCTGGCCCATCACTAATTTCTCTAAGGAGGGGGTCAATTGCTTCATTGCCCCCCCTGGATCCACCCCTGACATCATAGGCATCTGCCTTGAATGGAGGAGGGATCCATTGCCTAAATCTCTATCAGAGAAGGGTGAGAGCCTGAAGGCCAGGGTATTCACCTTTTCCTTGTACTCTCCTTTGGAGTGGATACTGTTACCCACGCTAGCCCGCTACACTTGACCACATATATGACAACATTGTCAGTTTCTGCTATGCAAGTGATCTGCAGAAACCAAACAGGTGTGTTTGATATTTATCAGCTATTGTTTGTATGAATAATGACAGTGATGTTAGCAACAGAGTTTATACTCCATAATCAATCTGTCTATCCTGCACACATGTTCAATGATCTTCTATGCAAGTTGTGAAACAGAACTCACCATGATGTTTGCTCCAATCCTATTAGGATCTTTGGATGCATTTTGTATTAAGCATTAAAAATCACCCTGCCTGCTGGAAATTTATCATCACCCCCCACCTGATTTATTAACCTTATGTATCAGACTGCAGCTGACGGTGTGAGTTATTTTCACTTCCAATTCATGTGTTATTAGCCAGGAGCTGTGAAACACTTTTTTTTTGGAAGATTAGGAGGTATCAGTGTTGCAATTAGCCTACCATAAGCCCTATTCTGGACAAGTAGTGCTTTAGCAACCCAGTACTCCTACTTTAACCTCCTGGGTAGGGATGAGCTGAACACCCCCCTGTTCGGTTCCTACCAGAACTTGCGAACAGGCAAAAAATGTGTTCAAACACACGAACACCGTTAAAGTCTATGGGACACGAACATGAATAATCAAAAGTGCTAATTTTAAAGGCTTATATGCAAGTTATTGTCATAAAAAGTGTTTGGGGACCTGGGTCCTGCCTCAGGGGACATGGATCAATGCAAAAAAAGTTTTAAAAACTGACATTTTTTCGGGAGCAGTGATTTTAATAATGCTTAAAGCGAAACAATAAAAGTGTAATAACCCTTTACATTTCGTACCTGGGGGGTGTCTATAGTATGCCTGTAAAGGGGCACATGTTTCCCGTTTTTAGAACAGTCTGACAGCAAAATGACTTTTCAAAGGAAAAAAAGTCATTTAAAACTACTCGCGGCTATTAATGAATTGCCGGTCCGACAATACACATAAAAGTTCATTGATAAAAACGGCATGGGAATTCCCCACAGGGGAACCCCGAACCAAAATTTAAAAAAAAAATGACGTGGGGGTCCCCCTAAATTCCATACCAGGCCCTTCAGGTCTGGTATGTTTATTAAGGGGAACCCCGGCCAAAATTTAAAAAAAATGGCATGGGGTCCCCCTCAAAATCTATACCAGACACTTCAGGTCTGGTATGGATTTTAAGGGGAACCCCGCACCAAAATTTAAAAAAAAATGGCGTTGTCCCCCCTAAAAATTCATACCAGACCCTTATCCAAGCACGCAACCTGGCAGGCCGCAGGAACAGAGGGGGGACGAGAGAGCACCCCCCCTCCTGAACTGTACCAGGCCACATGCCCTCAACATTGGGAGGGTGCTTTGGGGTAGCCCCCCAAAACACTTTGTCCCCATGTTGATGAGGAAAAGGGCCTCATCCCCACAACCCCCACAACCCTTGGTCTGCGGGCGGGGGGCTTATCGGAATCTGGAAGCCCACTTTAACAAGGGGACCCCCAGATCCTGGCCCTCCCCCTTGTGTGAAATGGTAAGGGGGTACAAAAGTACCCCTACCATTTCACAAAAAAATGTCAAAAATGTTAAAAATGACAAGAGACAGTTTTTGACAATTCCTTTATTTAAATGCTTCTTCTTTCTTCTATCTTCTTTCTTCTTTCTTCTATCTTCCTTCGGTTTCTTCCTCCATCTTCTTCTTCTGGTTCTTCTGGTTCTTCCTCCGGTGTTCTAATCCGGCATTTTCCTCCGCGGCGTCGGCATCTTTTTCCTTTCTTCTCCTCGGGCTGCGCCGCAACCACTATGGCATGGAGGGAGGCTCCCGCTGTGTGACACTTCTCTCTTCATCTTTTTCTCTTCATCTTCTTCTCTTCATCTTCTTGTCTTCATCTTCTTTTCGGGCCGCTCCGCATCCATGATGGCATGGAGGGAGGCTCCCGCTTCTCCTCTTCTGATAGTTCTTAAATAACAGGGGAGCGGAGCCACCCGGTGACCCCGCCCCCCCCTGATGCACGGGGACTTGACGGGGACTTCCCTGTGGCATTCCCCGTAATGTCAGAAGGGGGCTGGGTTACGTAACAGTCGACCCCGCCCCCTCTGATAATCTGATAAGATTTCTTCCTCCATCTTCTTCTTCTGGTTCTTATGGTGCTTCCTCCGCGGCGTCTTCTTATCTTCTTCTCCTCGGGCCGCTCCGCATCCATGATGGCATGGAGGGAGGCTCCCGCTGTGTGACGCTTCTCCTCTTCTGACGGTTCTTAAATAACGAGGGGCGAGGCCATCTGGTGACCCCGCCCCCTCTGATGCACGGGGACATGACGGAACTTCTCTGTGGCATTCCCTGTGATGTCAGAGGGGGGCGGGGTCACCCATTACGTAACCCAGCCCCCTTCTGATGTCACGGGGAATGCCACAAGGAAGTACCCGTCAAGTCCCCGTGGCTCCGCCCCCCCATTATTTAAGAACCGTCAGAAGAGGAGAAGCATCACACAGCGGGAGCCTCCCTCCATGCCATCATGGATGCGGAGCGGGCCGAAAAGAAGATGAAGAAAAGAAGATGAAGAGAAGAAGATGAAGAGAAAAAGATGAAGAGAGAAGTGTCACACAGCGGGAGCCTCCCTCCATGGATGCAGAGCAGCCCGAGGAGAAGAAGTGAATAAGACGCCGATGCCACGGAGAAAGATGCCGGACGATAACACTGGAGGAAGAACCAGAAGAACCAGAAGAAGAAGATGGAGGAAGAAACTAAAGGAAGATAGAAGAAAGAAGATAGAAGAAAGAAGAAGCATTTAAATAAAGGAATTGTCAAAAACTGTCTCTTGTCATTTTTAAAATTTTTGACAGTTTTTTTGTGAAATGGTAGGGGTACTTTTGTACCCCCTTACCATTTCACACAGGGGGAGGGCTGGGATCTGGGGGTCCCCTTGTTAAAGGGGGCTTCCAGATTCCGATAAGCCCCCCGCCCCTCAGACCCCCACAACCACCAGCCAAGGGTTGTGGGGATGAGGCCCTTGTCCTCATCAACATGGGGACAAGGTGTTTTGGGCGGCTACCCCAAAGCACCCTCCCAATGTTGAGGGCATGTGGCCTGGTACGGTTCAGGAGGGGGGGCGCTCTCTTGTCCCCCCTCTTTTCCTGTGGCCTGCCAGGTTGCGTGCTCGGATAAGGGTCTGGTATGGATTTTTGGGGGGACCCCACACCTTTTTTTAAAAAATGTTGGCGTGGTGTAGTATGGGTCTATATTTACGGGCCTATATTCATAATTGATTTACAAAGAACTCTGTATTATGAGTTATTAACTATGATAGTTTTAAGGTGATTATTTCTATATATGTAAAAATGTATGTTTCTGAGCTAACAGATGGTCATTCACAGAGGGTCATTGTATCTGGGCCATTCTCTGTGAAGCCTGTTGTTAGTACCAGATTAAACCAGCTTTTCGTGCCTAATATCTAGCCTTTATAAGGTAAGACAATAGAGCAGGGCAGCTGAACTTTGCTGAGGACGTAAGAGGTCCCAGATCTTGAACAGACTGTCGGCTTCCAGAACTATCTGAAAACTCAGAAGTTGAGAGGTTCCCTGGATTGAATGCTGAATTTATCCTGAATTGTATCATCTGTAATACATCTTTAATCAAAGCTAAGTAAATCTCTTTTATTACATTCTTTGTTTTGTGTGTTTTAATCCTTGCATTTACTGACCACATATCTGAAAGGGTAAATATATAAATGAATCTATGAATAAATGTAACACAGAATTTAACCCCTTGTTACACGTGGGGATCCCCTTAAAATCCATACCAGACCTGAAAGGTCTGGTATAGATTTTGAGGGGGACCCCACGCCATTTTTTTTCAAATTTTGGCTGGGGTTCCCCTTAATATCCATACCAGACCTGAAGGGCCTGGTATGGAATTTAGGGGGACCCCCTTGTCATTTTTTTTTTTTTAATATTGGTTCAGGGTTCCCCTGTGGGGAATTCCCATGCCGTTTTTATCAATGAACTTTTATGTGTATTGTCGGACCAGCAATTCATTAATAGCCGCGAGTAGTTTTAAATGACTTTTTTTCCTTTGAAATGTCATTTTGCTGTCAGACTGTTCTAAACACGGGAAACATGCACCCCTTTACAGGCATACTATAGACACCCCCCAGGTACGAAATTTAAAGGGATATTACACTTTTATTGTTTCACTTTAAGCATTATTAAAATCACTGCTCCTGAAAAACGTCAGTTTTTAAAACTTTTTTTGCATTGATCCATGTCCCCTGGGGCAGGACCCAGGTCCCCAAACACTTTTTATGACAATACCATGAATATAAGCCTTTAAAATTAGCACTTTTGATTTCTCCCATAAAGGGTGTTCTGCGGCATTTGAATTTGCCTTCTAAGCACAGTCTGTGTTCGGTTTCATTAGACGGGAAGCTACTCTTCGGGAAGACTTAGAATCAGCAATTCAGCGGGTTTCCGGCGGCAGATCTTGCCTAATCCCACAGAAAAGAAAGACAACAGCAGCCCTTTTGGTTTAACAAGAGATCCAAAGAAGGATTCAGAGAGACCAGTGCTTACAGACAGTTTTTCAGACAGTGGAAGGAAGCCGGTTCAACCTTCCAGAAACCTTCCAAGCCCAGGGCCAACAAAGCTCCTAATGCTTCAAATAAATCCTTCTGAAGGTGTCTCCTCTTAACACTCTCAAGTAGGAGCAAGACTAGCCAAAATCGGAGGGGTTTGGGCGGACAAATTACAGGATGCCTGGATTGTAGCCACCATTCGATCACGTTATCATCTCAAGTTCAGAACAAGGCCCCCTCAGACCTTGCTCGTAGAAACTGGACTTCCTACAGATTTGGAAAGGAGTCAATGTTTGCAAGGATATATAGGGGAGCTGTTGGCAGTAAGGGCCATCCTTCCGGTTCCAAGGCACGAATTGGGTCAAAGAGTATGTTCCCCTCTGTTTTTGGTCCCAGAGGCTTCAGGGGGTTTCGGACCAGTTTTTGAGTCCTGAATTCTTACATGAAGGTTCCATCATTCAAAATGGAGTAATTGGAAATGATCATTTCGGTTGTGCAGTCAGGAGACTGGATGGTGTCCATCGACCTGGCAGATGCGTATCTTCATGTTTCCATAGACACATCTCACCATCGCTTTCTCAGGTTTTCCGTAGAAGGCTCTCATTTTCAATTTTAATGTCTCCCATTCAGTCTCTGCACGACCCCGAGAACGTTTTCAACGCTACTGTCTGCAGTCGTCGCAACTCTCAGGGTCAAGGGAGTGCAAATATTCCATTATCTAGATTACACGCCACTTCTGGGTCCGTCAAATGAGCTCCTTCTAGTTCATGTGAATTTCACCTGCAAAACACTAGCTCGTTGCGGTTGGTTAATCAACTTTTGGAAGAGCCAGATGCATCCAATCCAAATGTTGGAGTATTTAGGAGTACAATTTGGCACGGATCGGGATTGTGTTTCTCTTCCTCAGAGGAAGGTCTAGGAGATCCAGTCTCAGACAAAAGCAGTGATGGCCAGATCTTCTATGGTGGTGAAGGAATGCATACAGTATCTGGGGGTTCTATCAGCCACAATTCCAGTAGTCCCATGGGTCAAGTGGTGCAGAAGGAGGTTTCAATGCAACTTTCTTCTTCAGTGGGATCGTCACTCCTTGTTCCAGATGATCTATCAGCCATTTCCGATAATCTGGTCCCTGGTTTGGTGGTCAGTAGCTCGCAATCTTTCCTGCAGAGTTCAGTTGAAGGCCTCAGAACCAATAGTGGTGACGACCAATGCCAGTCTGGCAGGCTGCGGGTCACACTGCCTGGGACAGCAGGTTCAAGGTCAATGGAACCTTTGTGGGGCGAAGAGTTCAAATTTCCTGGGATTGGATGCTGTCAGACGCGTTACAACCAATGTTGCGAGGTCGAGCTGTCAACATCCTTTTGGACAACAAAACTACGGTGGCTTATGTGTCTCATCGAGGGAGCACAAGAAGTCACCCTCTCCTTCAGGTGGCATGTCAATCTTCCTATGGGCAGAGAAGAATCTTGGCTCTCTTACAGCATCTGATCTCCCAGGGCCTGGGAATGTTTTAGCAGATCGCTTGAGTCGAGGCTTTGGGGATCACAACGAATGGGGCCCTCGACCCTAAGTACCTACGCAAGATCTTCAGGGTCTCAGGGACGCCTTTGATAGATTTTATGCCATTGGAGGAGAATTGTCAACTGCCTTGCTTCTTCTCCCGGACCTGGCATCCACAGGTGTTGGGTCAGGGTGCTCTGTCCAGGTCTTGGAACTTCCCCTTGGTGTATGTTTTCCAGCCGCTTCCATTGGCTCTCAAAATCCTGCTGAAGATTAATTAAGAAAGGGTCACAGCAATAGTAGTCCTACGTTACTGGCTCAGGGAGCCATGATTCCCTCTGGCTTAGAGGATAAAGTTGGGCTCACCAGTCCCACTGCCTCCTTGTCAAAATCTCCTTCTGCATAGTGGGGCCTGACATCTGAACCGCAGGGGGATGAAGTTAATGACTTGGAAATGAGAGGGGGCCTTAACTGGCATGGGTCTCTCGGGCAGTGTAGTGGAGACATTATTACAGGCTCATAAGAGGTCCACGAATGTAACCTATCACCGGATCTTGAATACTACACAAAGAGGTGGGGACCTTGAATCTCCTTCAGTATCTAACATTTTGGAGTTTCTACAGAGTGGTCTCTAAGGGTTGTCTATAATTCCCTGAAGGGTCAAATCCCCGCCTTGTTGGCTATGTTGTGTACAAGATGATAGGACGGGGGTAACGATCTTCTTCTAGGAGCAAGTGAACCTCTTCTTGAAATATCTGCCTAGAGTGTTCTTTCAAACCCAATCAGGCCCGGAGATCATTCCAGTAAGAAAATAATGACACAATAGTCAATGCCTGGAATTTTCTGCTTTTACTTCCGTAGATGGTCACTTATATTAGCAAAATGACATCACGAAAAAAGTTCAACCCTTTCATTAATATATGCTAAAATGGCTACAGTACTTTAGTGTGAGGGAGGGATGACGTGAGGCGTCAGACTGGAGGGGAGGAGCTGGCGGCGTGTCAGTGAATCGGCGTCTCGGCGGCTCTGCTCCAACAGCAGGGCAAGCAGTGTGAGGAAGCCACGAGGAAGGGGGAAACGGAGAGCGTGGTGCCCAGCACTTGAACCATGCGCTTGGAGCCCTGATCCCGGTGAGAATCGGGTCACAGCGGCACGATCCTGGAAGACGGGGAGACGGCCGTGCTCTCCCCGGGTGACTCCTGTGAGCTCCTTTCTCCCCCCCGTTTTTTCTCTGAACCCGATGGGGAGATGGCAGCGAGAAGGAGAGGCTCCAACTAAACTCACATCACTCACCTCACCTCTCAGATCGAGAACCCCCTAAGCCTGCAGAGCTCCAAAGGCGGACCCCACAATGGAAAGCACAAGCAGCCGACAGCAGGAACGCCTCTCTCAAAGCAAGGTTACACAGATGGACGTGAATTGGTAAGAGATACGCCTTCCCCTCGGGCTCCAGAGGTAAGAAAATACTAGAAATTGGTGCCTGGAAAGGAAGAAATATTACCAGAGTGGAACGCCAAGGTATGACAGTTGCTGAACTGTATAGAAGGTGATACTGCATATAACTAGAAATAGAGGTGTTGAACACTGTATGTATAGCGATCGCGGTCCAATCTTTATACCTATTGTATTTACTGCTCTGGCCGTTATGCACCACAGGAGTTAAATTACATGACGCTTTATAAAACACTATAAACCCTGCTGACCCCGCTGGAGCTAAAACTTACCGTAAATTGGAGGCATAACAGCACCTGTGGAAACTGTATACTGTATACATATAATAGGGAAGAGTAATAGGTCACCACCTTGACTAATATACTTATATACTATACTATACTATACTATACTATACTAGTACACCTGTGCCATATGGTTACATCTGCCCTATAATAACCGTAAAGTAATAATTCAAGAAAATCTCGAAGTGGTAATTGCTGGGCCATACAGAAGGGATAATATATATTGGAGTAAAGAACTTATGGATGCTTGGCTAGCTCCCAGGTATACTGGACACTTATTGGGGAAGTTATAAGTGGCACTAAGGTGGCACCTGGACACAAGGATAAACATTCTAAATATATATTATCAGTGCCTTAATTTTTTTTTAATAAACACTAGCTCCAAATACAGTAGGCCTGTTTAAAGGGGATTCTGCCATATTGACGCTATGGTGGGATAGAATAAGAGGGCCCAAAATACCGACCACAAATACCAACACGGGGGGCTGGCTGATATTTTTGTTATCCTTAGTACTGTCGCAGTACTTTTGCCACAACCCCGGACACTCAATTTCTTTAAGGGCATAACACTCAAATACATCAGGAATATAGGACACCTGCATCTGAAATATTGGATTTAAATGTATCAAAAATATTTGGATAAATACCGACCGCACTATATTACCTGAAACTTTTTATCATTACTATTCTTCCGTCCTTTTGTGGATAGGTGGAACAGTAAATACAGCCTATGAGCACAGGGTTAAACTCGTTAGTATAACCCCTCAATAAACTTGTGCAACGCCACGAAATATCCGCACAAGAGAGGCCGCACATGCTACATCAGGCATTAGGTACCTGGCTGTTCTGCTTATCAATAGCATACTATATCTTTATAATCACATACTGGACCTTTTTTTTTTTTCTCTCTCATTATTATAAGCACACCTTAGTTTTGCACATCGAAAAGGGGAAATAAAGCTTCTAAAACAGTTAACCCCTAAAAGAGAGTGAAATAAAACCAGATGGAAGGGGTGATCACCAGTCCCCTTACAGTAGCTCTGATATAGAGAATGGACTATTTAGCCTGTCTCTATCCAAATAAAGTTTGGTGGCTAAAGTGGTTTGGGGCCTGGAGGGGAAAACACAAACTCTGAAAAGACAATTACAAGCACATAAAAATTGTCCTAGCATAGGATCATCGTAGATTATTTGCATTAATAGAGCAAGTGTTCAAAACCCCACCTACAGAGCTCTCTGAGATAAATAATGAGCAGAAATACAACTAAAGCAGGGAAAGGGGGTCCACCGAAGACACCAAAGGACAACCTCTCCGGCAGTATAAGTGGGAGCTCAATTAAGCAATACTTAGCCACGGGGGGGAGCCCGGGGAGTGAGCACCAAGAAGCTCAAAAGTCAACTGCTCTCAACAAGAGGAAAAAAGGTCAGAACGAAAAGAGAGATCAGACTCCCAATCAATCAAGAGAGTTTTCATTAATCGAAAACACACACGAGACATCCAGAATGACGGAACCCAGGCAGGACCTAGAACTCCCCTCAAAAAATGAAATCGCGGAGATGTTTAAAGCACTCGAAACATCGATTAAAACAGAAATAAGCTTGTTGAGGACAAACCTAGGAAACCTTCTGGCCAGAGTTGAAAGGGCAGAGGATATAATGGAGCAACAGGAGCGAGACATTTCTGATTTAAAAGAACAAATTAAAACAACACAACAAAACCAGATAAAAATATGCTATAGAATAGAGGACCAGGAGAATAGAAGTCGCTGACAGAACCTGAGAATCCGAGGTGTCCCGGAAAAAAGGGGGGAAGATCTAAGGAAAACGGTAGCAGACATCTTCTCCCCCCTTCTGGAGTTGAGAGGAGATGACTTTCCAAAAATTGAATGGGTGCACCGGATAGGTAGGCTAGATATTAGCCGAACAGAAAGAAGTTGCGATATAATTGTGAGGTTTAGATTCTACACAGACAAAGAGAAAATATGGATAAAATTGAGGGGGCAAACCCCACTCCAATACGAGGAGACTAGGATTCAAGTATTTCCAGACTTAGCCAAAGACACATTATTGAGAAGACGTCTGCTGAAACCCCTCCTAGAACAAATGATAAACCAAAATATAAAGTATTCATGGGGATTTCCGGCCTGCCTAATCGGCAGTAAAGATGGCAGAACAGCCAGGTCAAGATTCCCAGATGAGCTGGAAGAATTCTGCAGGAAACTAGGCCTACAGGTGCCCACCATGTTGGATTGGTCCAACGAAAGATGGATAGATTTGGGAACAGGAGTGGTGTGAATGGAGGAGGGGGGGTGGAGGAGGGCAGGAGGGATGGAGAAAAATGTATACAAAGTAAAGACTAAAGTCAGATTGCAGTGAGGAGCTGACTAGAATATCTGGCCACCGGGGCAGTGATGACCGAATAGCTGGCACGTCAACAGCTTCACCTTCAGAGGTGGAGACCAATGATGGGTTACGATATACGGAATCCACATTGGTTTAAGGATCTAGGGATGAACAGAAGGGGGTTTGGGCGGATATGGGTGAGAGGGAGGGAGGTAAGGGAAGGGGGGAGAAATAAGGGGAGGGGTTGTAGTATAACCTCAATAATTAAAGTATGGGGTATCTCTCCAAGGTCTAGGTTTGTGCTGGAAGAGAGACTAGTAGACACAGAAGGTAGATAAATATTTCTAAGAGGTAGATTATATGAAAAAGAATATACATTGGCTAATATATATGCGCCAAACAAGAACCCTATAGAATATGTTGCAAAAACTTTGGAGAAATTAACGAAGTTTAGACAAGGGCATTTGATATTAATGGGGGATCTCAACTTTTGTATGGATCCGGGTTTAGATAGTACGACTCGGGCACAGGTGAAGAACAGTGTTCAATTAGGCAAGATTAAGCAAAAGCTCGCCAGCCTACAGCTGGTAGACATATGGAGAGTGCAACATCCAAGGGGAAGGGATTACACGTTCTATTCACCTGTGCACGAGTCGTACTCCCGGATTGATTATGGATTGATAGACCATAGAGAAATCGAGAAGGTGGTAGACTCTTGGATAGGAAATATAACTTATTCAGACCACGCACCATTGACCATAGAAATAAAAATAGGTGAAAAGAGTAGAACTCCAGGGCAGTGGCGCTTAAATGAAGAGCTGATAAGCGTGGACGAAGGGTTCAATAGAATTAGTAAAGAACTGAAGGATTACTTTGCGAGCAATGATACGGGAGAAGTATCTGGGTCTACCTTGTGGCAGGCCCATAAAGCTTACATCAGAGGGGTATTAATTGAGATAGGGACAAGGAAGAAGAAAGAGAGAAGTGAGAAAATTCAAAGATTAACAGAGGAACTGGCCAGCTTAGAACAGAAACACAAGTTACAAATAGGACAACTCCCCCAAGTGCTATACAAACACATAGTCATTAAAAGGGCAGAGCTGAAAACTTTATTGGAACAAGAAGTAAGAGCAATACATAGTAAGATTATAGGGGACAGGCATCGTTGGGCCAATAAACCAGGTAAACTCCTAGCGAATATAGTGCAAAAACGGAAAGCGAGGAATTTTATAGAAAAAATCCAGACCAAAGAGGGCCATATAAAGTATTCTTCTAAAGAAGTAGCGGAGGATTTCAAAAACTATTATCAGGAGCCATACTCAGTTCTCAAACAGGATTCCTTGCTCAATAATATGAGAGAGAGAAATAATAAATATTTAGAGAAGGCAAAACTGCCCAAGATCTCAGAAGCTGAAAGAGATTGTATGGAAGCCCCAATTTCCGAAGAAGAAATAAGAAAAGCAAAAGCAGGTATGGCACCCGGGAAATGTCCAGGCCCGGACGGATTTACATGAATCTACTATAGGAAATTTAAAGAAATATTGATTCCTAGGTTGTGCCAGTATTTTAATGGGTTGGGAGAGGATTATGATATGAGCAAGGAGGCCTTAAAGGCTTCTATCACGGTTATACTGAAGGAGGGAAAAGAAAAAACACTTTGCTCAAGTTATCGTCCCATCTCCCTCCTCAATACTGACACAAAACTCTACGCAAAAATACTGGCTGAGAGGTTAAAGGGATCAATGAACGCCCTGGTCAGTCCAGACCAGGTGGGTTTTGTTACTAAAAGGGAAGTAAAGGACAATGGGGTCAGGACATTACTCTTGCAAAAAATGAAGGAGAGTGGACCCCCAGGGCTACTACTGTCGATTGATGCCGAAAAGGCCTTTGACGGGGTAGACTGGGGTTCATGCTCCAGACCTTGGAGATCCATGGGTCTTGGTCCTAAAATGTATCAGAGGATTAAAACTTTGTACCACCACCCGACGGCAACAGTGGGAGTGAATGGAGTGATGTCTCAGCCATTTGAGATGGGGAATGGTACGAGGCAGGGGTGTCCTCTGTCCCCGTTGCTCTTTGTCCTTACTATGGAGCCTCTCTTGGCAACAATACGCGCTGACCTGGATATAAGAGGCATTAAGATCGGAGAAGACAAACATAAAGTCGCAGCTTATGCCGACGATGTAATATTTTATATCTCAGACCCTGAAATCACCATGCCCAAGTTAGTCAAGGCCCTAAGGGATTACGGGGAGCTGTCTAACTTTCAAATAAATTTGGCAAAATCGGAAATATTAAATATAAATTTGAAGAAAACAGAAATGGATATACTGAAAAAAAATATAGTTTCAGATGGACTAAAGAACTAACATACCTAGGAATTAAGTTAGCCAACTCAACTAAAAAAAATTTACAATAAATTACTTACCCCTGCTAGATAGAATCAGAGCTGGCTGTAAAAACTATGCAAGGAAAGCTATCTCATGGATCGGTCGTATTAATGTCATTAAAATGGTACTACTCCCTAAGATCACATACATGTTCCAGATGATACCCCTACCACTACCTCTATACTATCTGAGAAAGTTAAAAAAATATAATAATGAGCTTCATATGGAAAAATAAAAAAACCGAGAGTCTCCTTCCAGATTCTAAAACAAAAGAAAACACACGGCGGCCTGGCTATACCAGATATTCAGAATTATTACAAGGCGGCAGTAATGGCTAGATTAGTAGAATGGGCAAAGAGAGTAAATGAAAAACGCTGGGTAAGAATAGAAGAATATCTTAGTAAAGCACCACTGGGAAGTTTGATATGGAATCCTCCTCACGCTAGAATTTTAGGAGAAAACACACACACAATAACACGTAATGCATTTAAAATATGGGACGGGGTGTATAAGAAATTAAATGGGAACTATAATTCACCATTATTGGCACTTATAGATAACAATTTTTTTCCACCAGGATTAGAAACTATGGGAAGAAAAGAAGCACTTTGGGGAAAGACACAATTAAGACATATTATAAAGGAGGGTAAAATTATGACACTACAAGAAATTAGGAATGGGGGGGAGGCACGTGGGTTAGACGAATGGCGGTACCTCCAGCTGTGCCACTTTGTGAGTAAGCTTCCAGTACCGATCAGGGAAGGGGATAAACTGACGGACTTTGAGAGGCTATGTGACACAGAAGACCCGAGAAATATAGTCTCAAAAATTTACAAAGCTCTGATGAAGATTGATCAGCTGGAGATACCCCCATTTATAAGTAAATGGGAGAGGGAATTAGGCACAAAGAAAGAGGAAAACACAATTAAAAGAATTCTTAAAATGATTTGTAACTCAGCAGTTGATGTACTGACAGCAGAAATGAACTACTAATGTATAAGTAGAAGTTACTTTACTCCAGAGATAACAAGCAAATATCAAAATAGGTCGGCTCTTTGCTGGCGGGGCTGCAATGAAATCGGAACAATGGCACACCTTTGGTGGACATGCCCTAAAATAAAAAACTTTTGGAGTAAGATACTTGACCTAGTAAAGAAAATAACAGGAATAGAAGTGCCAGGAGACCCATGGGAGGTCCTGTTTCATGGGGGAGTCGGAGACATTAAAAAATATAAGCAATCATTGGTTCCCCACATCCTGAACGCCGCAAAATGAATAATCCCGAAGAATTGGCAGAGGAAGGAGAGTCCTGAGATATGGGAATGGATAGATGTAGTAGAAGAAACTTATCACTTGGAGACTAGGACAAGCTTGGAAGAGGAAACTAGAAATGCGAGCTCAGTGGAGTGGGAACGCTGGCTGAAATTTAAAAAAATGTGGTGTAGCATTTAAGAATTAAAGCCTGGATCAGAGGGAAAATTAGACCTTGGAGAAATGGGGGGAGGGAGAGAGGGGGGAAGGGGGGGAGAGGTCATTTCACATAATCCTGTAAGGGCTGAACTCATGCTTTCAATGGCTAAGTCATGCAATTCTAGTTGTTTTCTAATAGCCCTAATTTCAACATTAAGTTTAGAAATGTCATCAAAATTCTTTTCCATCATCTCATCAATAATTCCTGAATAATTATTAACCTTTTCATCAAATCTATTCCCCATCCTGTCCAGGAAGGGAACCATGCCCAGGCCATATCCTTCTCAAGGAATAACTCTCTCTTGTTACAATGTTTTAATGGATACCTTGGGTGTATACTAGCTTCAAGTAAATGACTCCCATCACTATCACCTATCACCCCCATTATGGGCACCAGTGAGGCCAGGTAACACCAGCCCTGGACCTCTTGTGGAATCCAGGGATAACAAGTCTTTCCACAACAAACATAAGTGTAGTTACCAAACGAGATGGGCATATTCACAGCAGTCTCTTGATCTACTGCTGTAACTGTTGCTAAAACCTGAAACAAATGCTGTACAGGTTTACTACTATCATCTCCAGAGGCAAGAATCTTTTTAAAATAAGCCCGTACTCTGACCTCATCGTGGTGTGTTTGATATAAAGAACAAGACTTCCCACTAGGGGAATAGCAATTAGAAATGTTCAAAACCGACTGACTACAGGTATGAGCATTTCTAGTAGAATTCCCTAAATTGAAACACCAGGTAGGATTATGACTTTTATTGATGATGTGAAAGGAAATGGTGTCATTAGTTCTTCTGCTGACATTCAAAAGGTCAAGGAGAATCTCTTCTCTCAACAGGGGAGTAATATTTAAAGGTATAGCCATTAAGGGTATCCTAACAGTGCTAGGGTGCAGTTTCTTACAGATACAACATTTTTGAAATCCTGATTTCCGAGCATAAGCATATTTAAATTTCAACAAAAGCATTTTATCAGCAAAATTATCTTCAATGTCTCTCTTATTTCTAACTTGTATCACTGTAATGTTCTTCTGTGTGTGTGAGTTCCCACAAATACTTTTAATGGCACCCAAATCTTCAGGGTGGTAGATACAGTTAGTGATGATCCAAATGGGCAGGAACACCATCAGGGTGATCAGGAACAGGAGGCAGAATGCCTTGCCAGAAGTCTGTGGTGGAATAAGCGAGGTCATCTTCTCTGGCCAGACCTGCTTTTCCAGGAACTTCTCCTTCATCTGCTTGGACTTCTGCTTGAGGGCCTCCTGTGTTTAAGATCTCCTTCCTGCTCTTGGGGCTTTGGGCAACCTTTTTCACTCGGCTGGCATGGATCCAGGATTGGCAATTCTCCACCAGGATAGCCGTTCTGGTCACTGCAATCACCGTAGTAGGAGGTCCAAAAGGATATTCCCGTTTCTTGCTTCTGTTCAACTCCTGGACCACCACCGTGTCTCCTACTTTAAAAGGGTGGGTAGGTCCCTGTGAAGAAAAAGGAGAGGTGCGAGCAACATTTCTCTCAACTGTATCCAAAGTTTTAATTAGTTTCCTCACATACTCTGACTGTACTAGATCCAAATCTCCCTGCTCTATCATAAGAGGTGCTCTGGCCCAGGGAGTGGGAAAGGGACGACCCATCAACACTTCAAAAGGAGAGTAGCCTGTAGTTTTGGATGGAGTACTTCTTATCTCAGCCAAAACCGCTGGGAGAACCCTCTTTCAATGGACAAAAGTTCCTCCTGTAGCTTTCCTTATTTTATCTTTCACGGTCCTATTTACCCTTTCCACTATCCCTGGACTTTGGGGATAATATGGAATGTGAAACTTCCATTCTATTTGGAGTGAATGTACCAAGTCCTGACATACTTTTGAGGTGAATGCAGGACCTCTGTCTGAGTTCATATGAAGTGGGCATCCCCATCGAGGAATAATTTCCTGTGTGAGAATTTTCACTACTGTTTGTGCGTCTTCCTTTGTAGTTACAAAAATTTCGACCCATCTCGAAAACATGTCCACGACTACCAAAAGATATTCCTGTCTTTTCCCTAACTTGGGCATGTGTGTGAAATCAACTTGTAAGTGGGTGAAAGGTGTACTGGGATATATCAAATGTTCGTGTTTCGCTTTGTTTGGGATATTTGGGTTGTTCCTAATGCAAGTAATGCACCTGGACACATAATCCCTTGTCAACCAGGGGAGATCTGAAATGTAAAAATCCTTGCCTAGTAACTCACAAGTTGCCTTCCAGCCTCTGTGACCTATTCCATGATACTGGGCGATAAAAAGTGATGCACTTGCCATTGGAATACATACCTTTCCCTCTTTGCACAAAAGTCCTGTTTTTGGATCTATTTGTGCACCTACTTTTTCCCAATCTCTCATGTCGGCCTCTGAGGCATAATCTTGTAGGTCAGACAGTACATGGTCAAAACAAGATAGTTCAGGCTGTAACATTGGCATTTGGATTTGAGCTGGTTGAGAGATAGCTGCTTGTCTGGCTGCTGAATCAGCTAGGGCATTTCCTCTAGCTACTTCTGTTTGTTGGCCTGTATGTGCTCTGCAATGTATTATGGCAAGAATTCTAGGCAACTGAATAGCTTTTAACAATGACACTACCAGAGAGGAATGAGAGATGCTTTTTCCATCAGCTGCAATAAAGCCACACCTACTCCATATGATGCCAAAATCATACACCACGCCATACCCATATTTGGAGTCAGTGTAAATGTTTACATCTTGACCCTCAAACATTTGGCATGCCCTGGTGAGAGCAATACATTCTGCAGCTTGTGCTGACTGATATGGGATAGGTTTGGCCTCAAGTATAACATCTGGAAGTTGCACAACCGCATATCCTGCATGATATGTGTGATCATTTGGTCTAGAACAAGATCCATCCACATACACATTTTGCACATTTGGCAAAGCAGTAGGGGACAAGTCAGGTCTGGGAGATGTGTCTTGGTGGATGAGGTTGGTGCAGTCATGTTGTGGCACCACTTCATCCTGCTCTCATTTTAATCCTAGCAGGGCATTTAAAATTGGAGCTGGGCCTCCATTAGGGGAAGCATATTTAATATGCAGTTTTGGATTTGACAACAGTATCACCTCATAGCCGCTCAACCTTTGGGCGGACATATGTTGCGTATGTATATTTCTCAGTAATGTGGACACATTATGAGTAGTATACAAAATAGTATCATGGCCCAAAGTGAAAGCTGCAGCCATTTCAACCAACATAGCACAAGATGCTAAAGCTCTGAAACATGCGGGCATGCCCTGAACTGGTACTGGTACCACCTTTGAAAAAAAAGCAACAGGGCGAAGCTTGCCTCCATGCTCCTGAGCGAGGACACCTGCCATCGTTGTACAATTTTCCCTGGCGTACAAATAAAACATCACATTATATTTAGGAAGGCCGAGTCCTGGAGCTGTTACCATAGCATTTTTCAAATACACAAAAGCATTACACATTTCATCTGTCCATTTAACACAGTCTGGCATATCTGAACCTGTGGCCTGTCTGAGGAGATTGTCATAGTAAGAGCAGTCAGGTATCCATTGGCGGCAGTAACCAACCATACCTAGGAAGGTGAGCATGTCCTTCCTGTTGAGTGGGCGGGGCAGACCCATCAGAGCCGTAACTCTTTTATGACTGACTCTTCTTTCTCCTTTTGGGAGAACAAACCCTAGATATTCAACTGTTTTCTGACACCATTGCAACTTTTTCTTTGACACTTTATGACCACTTTCAAAAAGACATTTCATTAGATTTCTCCCATCCTCCAGGGCGGCCTCCCTTGTCAAGCTGCAGAGTAGCAGATCATCCGCATACTGCAGCAAGACTGAACCATGTTCAGGTGTCCAAGCACTAAGAGTGGTTTGGAGGACAATAGAATAGACAATAGGTGAGTCTATATAACCCTGGGGCAATTTACACCAGGTCAGTGTGTTTCCTCGTCCACAGGAATTGAAAAAAATGCATTTGAGAGGTCAATTACAGAAAAATACTCAGCATCGGATGGTATGGAGGTGAGCAATGATGGCACATCAGGCACTATTGGGGCAATTGGTACCACTAAGTTGTTTATGGCCCTAAGGTCCTGTACAAACCTGTAACTGCCATCCGGCTTTTTAACAGGATTGATAGGAGTGTTGTAAGGAGAAATGATTTCTCTTAAAATACCTTTCTTCAAGAAATCCTCCACAATGGGCTCTATACCCTCTTCTTTTTCTCTGGATATGGGGTACTGCTTATGATACACAGGTAAAGCTCCTGGTTTCAAAGTGGCTTTATAGGGCGTACAGGAAATAAACCCTACATCAAGAGGATTCACTGCCCATACTCTCTCCTCACTCAATTTAACATCTTCCTCTTCTGGGTGTGAGAGCGATGTAAAAAGGTGAACCCTGTCAGATTTTACATATAATCCTCCTTTTGCAGTAATTTTCTTTGTAATGCCCAATTTTCTCAGCAAGTCCCTTCCCAAGAGACTCATGGGACAATTAGGAATAGGGATGAGCCGAACACCCCCCGGTTCGGTTCGCACCAGAACCTGCGAACGGACCAAAAATTTGCACGAACGTTAGAACCCCATTGACGTCTATGGGGCTCGAACGTTCGAAATCAAAAGTGCTCATTTTAAAGGCTAATTTGCATGGTATTGTCCTAAAAAGGGTTTGGGGACCCGGGTCCTGCCCCAGGGGACATGTATCAATGCAAAAAAAACTTTTAAAAACGGCTGTTTTTTCAGGGGCAGTGATTTTAATGATGCTTAAAATAAAAAAAAGTGAAATATTCCTTTAAATATCGTACCTGGGGGGTGTCTATAGTATGCCTGTAAAGTGGGGCGTGTTTCCCGTGTTTAGAACAGTCCCTGCACAAAATGTCATTTTTAAAGGAAAAAAACTCATTTAAAACTGCTTGCGGGTTTAATGTAATGTCGGGTCCTGGCAATATGGATGAAAATCAGTGAGACAAACTGCATGGGTACCCCCCAGTCCATTACCAGGCCCTTTGGGTCTTGTATGGATATTAAGGGGAACCCCGCACCCAAATTAAAATAAGGAAAGGTGTGGGGCCACCAGGCCCTATATACTCTGAACAGCAGTATACAGGCGGTGCAAACAAGACAGGGACTGTAGGTTTGTTGTTAAGTAGTAGGGATGAGCCGAACACCCCCCCCGGTTCGGTTCGCACCAGAACCTGCGAACGGACCGAAAATTCGCACGAACGTTAGAACCCTATTGACGTCTATGGGACTCGAACGTTCAAAATCAAAAGTGCTCATTTTAAAGGCTAATTTGCATAGTATTGTCCTAAAAAGGGTTTGGGGACCCGGGTCCTACCCCAGGGGACATGTATCAATGCAAAAAAAACTTTTAAAAACGGCCGTTTTTTCGGGAGCAGTGATTTTAATGATGCTTAAAGTAAAAAAAAAAAGTGAAATATTCCTTTAAATATCGTACCTGGGGGGTGTCTATAGTATGCCTGTAAAGTGGCGCATGTTTCCCGTGTTTAGAACAGTCCCTGCACCAAATGTCATTTTTAAAGGAAAAAATCTCATTTAAAACTGCTTGCGGGTTTAATGTCATGTCGGGTCCTGGCAATATGGATGAAAATCAGTGAGACAAACAGCATGGGTACCCCCCAGTCCATTACCAGGCCCTTTGGGTCTTGTATGGATATTAAGGGGAACCCCGCACCCAAATTAAAATAAGGAAAGGTGTGGGGCCACCAGGCCCTATATACTCGGAACAGCAGTATACAGGCGGTGCAAACAAGACAGGGACTGTAGGTCTGTTGTTAAGTAGAATCTGTTTGTAATTTTGAACATTTTTAACGTGTTTAGCTCCAGCCAAAAAATATTTTTTAAGCTTTTTGGAAAACATAGGGAAGGGTTATCACCCCTGTGACATTTGTTTTGCTGTCTTTCCTCATCTTCAGAAGATTTCACCTCACTTTTTGTCCCAATGACAAATGTTTTTTGAAAATTTGGGGTTTTTTGTGGAACAAGGATTGGAAAGCATCAGTGGAAAGGAGAAAGTTTTTCCCATATTAACTCTTACAGGAGAGAATTTCCCTTCCTAGGGGTAGATTTCATCTCACTTCCTGTTGTCTTCTTCCGTTTGCAAGTAGGAGTCGTTTGTAAGTTAGATGTTTGAAAGTAGGGGCCTGCCCTATATACTCAGCAGAAATTTGGGCCTTAGGTGTTGTTGTGGCCACAACACTGTAAGCCCTCACAGGGCCCTGCTGTGAAATATTAGATAAAGAATTGTAATTACATGCCCCTGTTGAACAGGAGCTGAAAAATTAGGCCTTAGGCACTGGTGCTGGTGCCACAACACTGCAACCCCTCACAGACACTCTAGTTGGAACGCAGGAACGAGCCCTGCTGCAAAGTATTGCATCAAAAATTGTAATTACACGCCCCTGTTAAACAAGGGCTGAAAAATTGGGCCTTAGGCACTGGTGCTGGTGCCACAACACTGCAACCCCTCACAGACACTCTAGTTGGAACGCAGGAACGAGCCCTGCTGCAAAGTATTACATCAAAAATTGTAATTACACGCCCCTGTTAAACAGGGGCAGAAAAATTGGGCCTTAGGCACTGGTGCTGGTGCCACAACACTGCAACCCCTCACAGACACTCTAGTTGGAACGCAGGAACGAGCCCTGCTGCAAAGTATTGCATCAAAAATTGTAATTACACGCCCCTGTTAAACAGGGGCTGAAAAATTGTTCCTTAGGCACTGGTGGTGGCGCCCAGAACCAAAAATGTTCTTACAAGCTATCAGCGTGATCATTGAGGAGGAAGAGGATAATTACTCAGGGATAGTCACTCAGCATCAGCATAGGCAGTCTTTGAAGGGATCTGAGATTTCAAAAAAAAATATTCGGTTACATCAGCATCAGATGCTTGGTAGCTGGTGGTGATCCAAGACTGATTCATTTTTATGAAGGTCAGTCGATCGACCGAGTCGGTGGACAGATGCACCCTGTGATCGGTTACAAAGCCTTCAGCAGCACTGAATGTGCGTTCCGAAAGAACGCTGGATGAAGGACAGGCCAGTAGCTCAATTGCATACTGTGCAAGCTGTGGCCAGTGATCCATCCTCAAGATCCAGTACATAGTTACATATAGTTACATAGTAGGTGAGATTGAAAAAAGACACAAGTCCATCAAGTCCAACCTATGTGTGTGATTATGTGTCAGTATTACATTACATATCACTGTATGTTGCGGTCATTCAGGTGATTATCTAATAGTTTCTTGAAGCTATCAATGCTCCCTGCTGAGACCATCGCCTGTGGAAGGGAATTCCACATCCTTGCCGCTCTTACAGTAAAGAACCCTCTACGTAGTTTAAGGTTAAACCTCTTTTCTTCTAATTGTAATGAGTGGCCACGAGTCTTATTAAACTCTCTTCTGCGAAAAAATTTTATCCCTATTGTGGGGTCACCAGTACAGTATTTGCAAATTGAAATCATATCCCCTCTCAAGCGTCTCTTCTCCAGAGAGAATAAGTTCAGCGCTCGCAACCTTTCCTCATAACTAAGATCCTCCAGACCCTTTATTAGCTTTGTTGCCCTTCTTTGTACTCGCTTCATTTCCAGTACATCCTTCCTGAGGACTGGTGCCCAGAACTGGACAGCATACTCCAGGTGCGGCCGGACCAGAGTCTTGTAGAGCGGGAGAATTATCGTTTTATCTCTGGAGTTGATCCCCCTTTTAATGCATGCCAATATTCTGTTTGCTTTATTAGCAGCAGCTTGGCATTGCATGCCATTGCTGAGCCTATCATCTACTAGGACCCCCAGGTCCTTTTCCACCCTAGATTCCCCCAGAAGGAATCTAGGATGGGAATGCATTCATATTTTTGCCACCCAAATGCATTATTTTACATTTTTCTACATTGAACCTCATTTGCCATGTAGTCGCCCACCCCATTTATTTGTTCAGGTCTTTTTGCAAGGTTTCCACATCCTGCGGAGAAGTTATTGCCCTGCTTAGCTTAGTATCGTCTGCAAATACAGAGATTGAACTGTTTATCCCATCCTCCAGGTCGTTTATAAACAAATTAAATAGGATTGGTCCCAGCACAGAACCCTGGGGAACCCCACTACCCACCCCTGACCATTCTGAGTACTCCCCATTTATCACCACCCTCTGAACTCGCCCTTGTAGCCAGTTTTCAATCCATGTACTCACCCTATGGTCCATGCCAACGGACCTTATTTTGTACAGTAAACGTTTATGGGGAACTGTGTCAGATGCTTTTGTAAAATCCAGATACACCACGTCTACGGGCCTTCCTTTATCTAGATGGCAACTCACCTCCTCATAGAAGGTTAATAGATTGGTTTGGCAAGAACGATTCTTCATGAATCCATGCTGATTACTGCTAATGATATCATTCTTATTACTAAAATCTTGTATATAGTCCCTTATCATCCCCTCCAAGAGTTTACATACTATTGATGTTAGGCTAACTGGTCTGTAATTCCCAGGGATGTATTTTGGGCCCTTTTTAAATATTGGTGCTACAATGGCTTTTCTGCAATCAGCTGGTACCATTCCAGTCAATAGACTGTCTGTAAAAATTAGGAACAACGGTCTGGCAATCACTTGACTGAGTTCCCTAAGTACCCTCGGATGCAAGCCACCTGGTCCCGGTGATTTATTAATGTTAAGTTTCTCAAGTCTAATTTTAATTCCGTCCTCTGTTACCCATGGAGGTGCTTCCTGTGTTGTGTCATGAGGATAAACACTGCAGTTTTGGTTACTGAAGCCCCCCGATTCACTTGTGAAGACTGAGGAGAAGAATAAATTCAATACCTTTGCCATCTCCCCATCCTTTGTAACCAGATGTCCTTCCTCATTCTTTATGGGGCCAATATGGTCTGTCCTCCCTTTTTTACTGTTTACATACTTAAAGAATTTCTTGGGATTTTTTTTGCTCTCCTCCGCTATGTGTCTTTCATGTTCTATCTTAGCCGTCCTAAATGTACCCTTACATTTCTTATTGCATTCTTTATAAAGTCTGAATGCTGAGGATGATCCCTCAACCCTGTATTTTTTTAAGGCCTTCTCCTTTGCTTTTATATGCATTTTTACATTGGAGTTAAGCCATCCAGGATTTTTGTTCGCTCTTTTAAATTTATTACCCAATGGGATACATTGGCTAATGCCCTTATTTAATATGCTCTTAAAGCAAACCCATCTCTCCTCTGTATTCTTTGTTCCTAATATTTTATCCCAATTTATGCCTTTTAGCAAGGTTTGTAGTTTAGGGAAGTTGGCTCTTTTGAAATTCAGTGTCTTTGTGTCCCCTTTATGTTTCCTATTTGTGTGATTTATACTGAAACTAATTGACCTGTGATCGCTGTTACCTAAATTGCCCCGTATTTCCACATCTGTGATCAGGTCTGTATTGTTGGTAATCAGTAGATCCAGTAATGTTTTATTTCTAGTTGGTGCGTCTACCATCTGACCCATAAAATTGTCCTGCAAGACACTAAGGAACTGGCGAGCTTTAAATGAATGCGCGGTTCCCTCCGCCCAGTCTATGTCTGGATAATTAAAATCCCCCATTATGATAACACTTCCCATCTTTGCTGCTAATCCAATTTGTGATAGGAGATCCGTCTCCACTTCCTCCCTCAGGTTAGGGGGCCTATAGCATACTCCCAGTATTATTTTCCCCTTAGCTTCATCCCTTTGGAGCTCTACCCATAAGGATTCCACCTCCTCTCTAGCTCCCTCAGTGATATCATCTCTCACATTCGCTTGTACATTATTCTTGATATATAGGCATACCCCTCCCCCTTTTTTACCCTCTCTATCCTTGCGGTATAGGGTATACCCTTGAATGTTTGCCAGCCAATCATGAGAGCTGTTGAACCAGGTCTCTGAAATTCCCATAAAATCCAAATCCTCCTTGTACAACAGTATCTCTAGTTCACCTATCTTGTCCGCCATGCTCCTGGCATTGGTGAACATACATAGTTTAGACCGGTCGCATATTGTCCTCGTATTGGGTGTTTCAAGATTGCAACTAGGACTTGAACTGTCCTTCCTTTCCCTTTGCTGCCCCCCCACTCTCACTGGAGGAGTTCTTCCCCTGGCAGCTAGGAGAGTCCCTCATCTCCAGCAGTGCTGGTCCCTGACTGGTTTCACAAATGTCACTCAATGGAGCGTACTTTTTGGGATGCTCCAGTCCTGGATCAGCCTCTCTGGCACTTCCCCCTCTACCCCTCCTGACTGTCACCCATCTACTCTTTTGCTAGTGCCTGCACCTCTTTGTCTCCACCCGCTTCTGTGCTGGCCCCTGCCGGCACCTGCTGTGTACGTTCCTGGCTCACCTTTAGTATGGAGGGACTTCTCAGAGCTGACAGTTGCTTCCCCAGATTCAGAACCTGGGCTTCCAGGGAAACAATGTGCTTACATTTTGCACAGCAGTATTCGCCCTCGATCGTATGATCAAGGAACGCATACATGCCGCAAGATGTACAAAGAGTCGCCTCTCCACACCCGCTGGGCATCGTACCTATTAAATTTAGTGAGGATATGGGGATTTTACCCTGTCCAAATTACCTAACAGCTAGATTCCTGGCACTAATACTCAAGACAATACACAGGTACACAACAAGACAATACACAGGTACTCACAGACCTACGTGCAATCGCAGAACAGTCGCAGACCTACGTGCACTCGCAATACTCAAGTATACAGTACACAATACACAAGTACTAACGATCCACACACACTACTCAGACAACACTCAGATACTCACACTACACAGGTACTATGACCCCTGTTATAACCTCCTGTTCTAAACTCTGGTTTTAACTCACCACTTAGACCAGTACCACTTACACCGAGTTCCTCAGACTGAGCACGCTCAGACCGAGTCCTACACCCAGTTAAATAGGCACCTGTGAGCAATTAACCACCCCCCTTAATTTATAGACTGAAGGAACCAGAGAAAAAAAAAACTATTTAAAAAGTGACAGAAAAAGGCAAATGAAAAACTAAAAGGAAAAGCCCCAAAAATGCAACCCAGCAAACCCAGCAAACAAAAAGCAAGACTTGTTCACTCTAATGCCCCGTACACACGGTCGGATTTTCCGATGGAAAATGTCCGATCAGAGCGTGTTGTCGGAAATTCCGACCGTGTGTGGGCTCCATCGGACATTTTCCATCGGATTTTCCGACACACAAAGTTGAAGAGCAGGAGATAAAATTTTCCGACAACAAAATCCGTTGTCGGAAATTCCGATCGTGTGTACACAAATCCGACGGACAAAGTGCCACGCATGGTCAGAATAAATAAAGAGATGAAAGCTATTGGCCACTGCCCGGTTTATAGTCCCGACGTACGTGTTTTACGTCACCGCGTTTAGAACGATCGGATTTTCCGACAACTTTGTGCGACCGTGTGTAGACAAAACAAGTTTGAGCCAACATCCGTCGGAAAAAATCCTAGGATTTTGTTGTCGGAATGTCCGAACAAAGTCCGACCGTGTGTACGCCCTATAACTCTGGTTTTAACTCACCACTTAGACCAGTACCACTTACACCGAGTTCCTCAGACTGAGCACGCTCAGACTGAGTCCTACACCCAGTTAAATAGGCACCTGTGAGCAATTAACCACCCCCCTTAATTGATAGACTGAAGGAACCAGAGAAAAAAAAAGAAAAGAAAAAAAAAAGCTATTTAAAAAGTGACAGAAAAAGGCAAATGAAAAACTAAAAGGAAAAGCCCCAAAAATGCAAACCAGCAAAGCCAGCAAACAAAAAGCAAGACTTGTTCACTCTAACTCTGGTTTTAACTCACCACTTAGACCAGTACCACTTACACCGAGTTCCTCAGACTGAGCAGTAACCCAGAGGATTTTCGGTGGGAAAGGTGTCCAAGTCAGATCTTGCCCCTAGGTATTCCTGCACCATGTAAAACAGACGCTGGCGATGGTTGCTGGAACCGATCATACCTTGGGGCTGCGGACCAAAAAATTGTCTGAACGCATCGGTCAGACAGCCACCTTCTCGACCGCTCCTTCTTTGACTGACCGAAGCCTCAGCAACACGTTGTCCAGAAACAGGAGTTTGTAACCTCCCAGTCTCTGGGAACGCGTTGCACAGACCTTTCTGCAAGACCTCCTGAAGATGTTTCATCCTCTGCTCCCTCTGCAATGGCAAGATAAGGTCCGCAACCTTGTAACGTGGATCAAGGAGGGTTGTCAGCCAGTATTGGTCCTTCTCCTTGATACCACGAATACGAGGATCCTTACGCAGGCTTTGCAGGATCAGGGAGGCCATGCAGCATAGGTTTGCTGAGGCATTTGGTCCGGAGTCCTCTGGGTCACTAAGGACGACATGGTCCGCAGTCACCTCCTCCCAGCCATGTACAAGTCCATGTGTTTCTTGGGACTGATCCTTTAAAGACTGCTGCTGATGCAGAGTGCCAGGCTCCACCTCCATACTGACACAATCTTCCTCCTCCTTCTCCTCCTCCTCCTCCTCGTCCTCTTCCTGTGTGATCGGCGGGCATGCAGGAACACTGTCTGGATAAAGGGGGCCTTGAGAGCTAAGGAAGTCCTCCTCTTCCTGTCTCTGTTCTGCCTCAAGTGCCCTGTCCATTATTCCACGCAGCGTGTGCTCCAACAGGTGGACAAGGGGGACAGTGTCATTGATGCATGCACTGTCACTGCTCACCATCCTCGTGGCCTCCTCAAATGGTGACAGGACAGTGCATGCATCCCTGATCATGGCCCACTGGCGTGGGGAAAAAAAAACAAGCTCCCCTGACCCTGTCCTGGTGCCATAGTCACACAGGTACTCATTGATGGCCCTCTGCTGCGTGTGCAGCCGCTGCAGCATGGCCAACGTTGAGTTCCACCTGGTGGGCATGTCACAGATTAGGCGGTTCTTGGGCAGGTTAAACTCCTTTTGGAGGTCCGCCAGCCGAGCACTAGCATTATATGACCGGCGGAAATGCACACAGACTTTCCTGGCCTGCCTCAGGACATCCTGTAAGCCCGGGTACCTGCCCAAGAACTGCTGCACCACCAAGTTAAGGACGTGAGCCAAACAGGGCACATGGGTCATTTGTCCCTGTCGGAGGGCAGAGAGGAGGTTGGTGCCATTGTCCCAAACCACCATTCCTGCCTTAAGTTGGCGTGGCATCAACCACCTCTGAACCTGCCCCTGCAGAGCTGACAAAACCTCTGCCCCAGTGTGGCTCCTGTCCCCCAAGCACACCAGCTCAAGCACTGCATGGCATCTTTTGGCCTGCGTACTTGCGTAGCCCCTTGAACGGCTACGTAGCACCGCTGGTTCCGAGGAAAAAGCACAGGAAGAGGCCATGGAGGAAGAAGAAGAGGAGGGGGTGGAGGAGAGAGGTGTGTCACAATCATTAGTAGTAGCATTTTGGAGGCGTGGTGGCGGAACAACCTCCAACACTACTGCACCTTGTCCTGCATCCTTCCCAGCTGCCAGCAGAGTCACCCAATGTGCCGTGAAACGTAGGTAACGTCCCTGTCCATGCCTGCTGGACCATGAGTCAGCGGTAATATGCACCTTACCGCTGACCGCCCTGTCCAGCGAGGCATGGACATTGCCTTCCACATGCCGGTAGAGAGCCGGTAGAGAGCCGGAATCGACTTCCGTGAGAAAAAGTGGCGTTTGGGTACCTGCCACTGAGGAACCGCACATTCCACAAACTCACGGAAGGGGGCAGAGTCTACCAACTGAAAAGGCAGCAGTTGAAGTGCTAGCAATTTTGCCAAGCTAGCATTCAACCGCTGGGCATGTGGATGGCTGGGAGCAAACTTCTTTCGGCGGTGCAGCAGCTGGGGCAGGGAAATTTGCCTGGTACAATCTGACGTCAGTGTACCAAAAGCAGATTGCCCACAAGTACTTGGCTGTGACACACTTAATTCTACACCTTCATTCCTCTCAGTGCAGGTCTCAGAGAGGACTGAAGGTATAGTGGGGTTGGTGATCTCAGCTGATGAGGAGCAAGGAGAGGTCCTCTTTGTTCTTTGGTGTGGGTCTTTTAGATACGCTTGCCAACGAACTGCAAGGCAGGTCAACATATGTCTGGTCGAGCATGTGGTACCCAAGCGGGAGATGTTTTGGCCACGCGAGATACGCTTGAGACATATGTTGCAAATAGCAGCGGTGCGATCTGATGCACTCGTCTCAAAAAAGGCCCACACCAAAGAACTTTTTGAATAACGCCCAGAGACTGCAGCACCCTGCACATGTGGAGCTTTGGCTTGTGATGCAGTCAATGTGCTGCCCTTAGGCTGGACCCTGGAGGGCATCCTGCCTCATTGGTGATGTGCCGCCTCCTCCTCCTCCTCCTCTCTCCTATCAGGCACCCACGTTGAGTCAGTGACCTCATCATCCCCTCCCTCCTCATCACTGGAGCAAAGCTGGCAGTATGCTGCAGCAGGGGGAGCATGACTGCCAGATTGCTGTCCTTCTTGGGCACCCCCTCTGTCCGTGCTCATGTTACTGCCTTCATCAAGCTCAGTATCATCATCAGAGCCTTCCAAACGCTGGGCATCCTCCTGGAGCATGTACCCAACACTGTGGTCAAACAGTTTGAGGGACTCCTCAGGAGGACATGGTGGGGCTAGGGAAGGAGTCACTGATGACATTGAGCCGAGGGAAGAGGCCGCTGCTTTGCCAGACAAAGTACCCTGAGCATGGGTGAGAGAGGATGAGGAGGATGAGGACGGCTTGGTCATCCACTCGACCAAGTCTTCTGCATGTTGCGGCTCAACACGGCCAGCTGCTGAAAAAAAGGCCAAGCGTGTCCCACGGCCACGTGCTGATGAGGATGCACCATCTCCACGACCAGCACTAGACACAGAGCCTGCTTGCCCTCTCTTATTGGCTTGTGACTGTCTGCCTCTTCTTCTTGGCCTTCCAGACATACTAATGGCCTGTAGCTGCACTAAGCTGGGATATATATATATATATATATATATATATATATATATATATATATACTGATACTGCAGCTAGCAAAATCAACTGCCTGCCTGTAGTATGAGAACACCACCAACCTTCTACAGGTAGCTTTAGCTGAACACTGTGCAGAGCTCGCAAAAAACTAACTTGTAGCTTTTTTTAGCTGCCTGCGGTAGTGATAGGATCAGGAAAACACCACCAACCTTCTACAGGTAGCTATAGCTGAACACTGTGCAGAGCTCGCAAAAAAATAACTTGTAGGTTTAGCTGAACACTCTGAGGAGGACGCACCACACTAACTTGTAGTTTTAGCTGAACACTGTGAGCAGGACGCACTGCACTAACTTGTAGCTTTGGATGAACACTGTGCAGAGGTCTCACTACACTAACTTGTAGTTTTAGCTCAACACTGTGAGCAGGACACACTGCACTAACTTGTAGGTTTAGCTGAACACTGTGAGGAGGATGCACCACACTAACTTGTAGTTTTAGCTGAACACTGTGAGCAGGATGCACTGCACTAACTTGGAGCTTTAGATGAACACTGTGCAGAGGTCTCACTACACTAACTTGTAGTTTTAGCTGAACACTGTGAGCAGGAGGCACTGCACTAACTTGTAGCTTTAGATGAACACTGTGCAGAGGTCTCATTACACTAACTTGTAGGTTTAGCTGAACACTGTGAGGAGGACGCACCACACTAACTTGTAGTTTTAGCTGAACACTGTGAGCAGGACGCACTGCACTAACTTGTAGCTTTAGATGCACACTGTGCAGAGTTCTCACTACACTAACTTGTAGTTTTAGCTGAACACTGTGAGCAGGACGCACTGCACTAACTTGTAGCTTTAGATGAACACTGTGCAGAGGTCTCACTACACTAACTTGTAGGTTTAGCTGAACACTGAGAGCAGGACGCACTGCACTAACTTGAAGTTTTAGCTGAACACTGTGAGCAGGACGCACTGCACTAACTTGTAGATTTAGATGAACACTGTGCAGAGGTCTCACTACACTAACTTGTAGTTTTAGCTGAACACTGTGAGCAGGACGCACTGCACTAACTTGTAGCTTTAGATGAACACTGTGCAGAGGTCTCTCTACACTAACTTGTAGTTTTAGCTGAACACTGTGAGCAGGACGCACTGCACTAACTTGTAGCTTTAGATGAACACTGTGCAGAGCTCGCAAAAAACTAACTTGTAGCTTTTTTAGCTGCCTGCGGTAGTGATAGGATCAGGAAAACACCACCGACCTTCTACAGGTAGCTTTAGCTGAACACTGTGCAGAGCTCGCAAAAAAATAACTTGTACGTTTAGCTGAACACTGTGAGCAGGACGCACCACACTAACTTGTAGTTTTAGCTGAACACTGTGAGCAGGATGCACTGCACTAACTGTAAATAGTCTAGCTGCCTGACTGTGGTACTAATAGGATCAAAAGAATACCAGCAATTTTCTTCAGGTAGCTGTAAATACTGTAACAAGACAAGCCTGCCTGTCAGTAAGAAGATAACAGGAACGGATCTAGCTAAACTGAATACAGTGAATATATATATGCAACACCTGGGATGCATATGTATACACAATACACTGTAAGTGCAGCTAACTCACTGATTGTCCTGCCTAATCTATCTAACTCAAATGAAATGACACTGTCTCTCTGTCTATCTATCTCTCTTTCAACGCCGGAACACACACTACACAGGGCCGCCGTGCATGGGTTTGACTCGAACACGAAGCTCATCCCTAATCAGGAATAATTCTGAAACAACGTTGCAGATTACAATCAGCACCAGTACGGGTGCTTAGTGAAAGCGGGGGTGTTTTAAAAGTTTTGGTGAGTATCCCATTTATTCCCATTGAAGGCTCAGCATCCACAACCTCTCCCCTATAAAAATCCTTGCTAATGGTACTGCATGTCGCTCCTGAATCAGGCACAAATGGTACCTCATGCCCGTCTACAAGCAATGAAATTATAGGCCGTTCATGATAAGAATGAGAGACAAGTGGAAATGCCGGGATACTACCTTCCGGGCAGATTCATTGTGACTGCTGTTGTTTCCAAGAAATGGGGTACTTAGCACCATGCTACTGCTGTACTGGGGGTGGTGCCTGAGGGGGAGTAGGTGCAGCCGGTGGCCCTGAATTTGTACACTCTCGGTCATACCAGGGGCATTGAGCTTTCCAATGTCCGGGGTCCCCACAATTAAAACACCCTGTCTTAGGTTGCCTCTACTGGAAGCCCCCTCTTTGTGGCTGTCCTTTTCGCCTATATCCACCTCTATAACCCCTCTATCCGGTCCCCTTTTCTTATAAAAGTTTCCCCTTTGATTTCCTGGGAAATTATCCTGGTAATGTATCGGTGCTGGTGTTTGCTTGGGGATGTTAAAACACCCCGCGGCCTCTTTTTTAGTCAATTTTTTTTTAAAGTCAGTCATACTCCTTGTAGCCCAATCTGAAATCTGCTGTCTCACAACGAGTGCATATTTAGGGGCCAGGTTGCTAAGATAAGTCCGTATTAAAAGACTGTGCATTCCATCCTGAGTATTAAGTCCGGCATCTTGTGTCCAGACCTCCTGAAATCTTTTCCAAAATTCCAACACTGACTCTGATGATTTCTGTTTGCAAGCTACTGCAGTAGGGAGTGACGACTTGTTAATGAAAACTCTTTTCATTTCCTTCTCTAACTCTTCCCACATAAGGTTCCTTCCTTCAACAGTGTTTAGTAAATAAGCCTCTGCCTTGGTAGTGGGTGCCTCTAGGACATCTATGGTGGGCACTTTAGTTCAATCCCAAGGAGAGGTCATTCCCACCAAACTATCTATAATAATCCTTATATCTTCCTGTGTATAATTTCTACCCTTACAAGCTTTCTTTAAATAAGCTATTGCCCCCAAAGCTGATGTGGAAGGTTTGGGGCAATGTTTGATAATACGATTGATATCTTCAGTATTGATACATTTTATCACCAGAACATCACCGACAGTCAGAAAAGGAAAACTTTTCATTGCTAGCTGCTTAGCTACTTCCTCTTTTTCTTCCGTTTTTTTCTTGTCAGCTGTTTGTTTTAAAATTGCGTGTTGTGTGATCTCACCCTCTGCAGCTTGTTTTAACCTCTGCGTTGCACTCCTGGTCTGAGCAAGGTCCTCTCTATGGGGTCCATGGGGCATCTTTTTTTTATGTTCCCCCGCAGGTGTCTTTTCAGGTAACTCCTCATCCATTGTGGAGGAGGCAGCACCAATCGGCTGTTGCATTTGTGAAACTATAGGCAGTGGCTGATCTGATAGGACAGCAACCTGTGACTCTGGTAAGACCACAGGCAGTGCCTGACCCACCACTGCACCCTGCTGTGGAACGGATACAGAGGAAACAGGTGCCTCTGCAGGTGACACTCTATTCTCAAATGGACGAACTGCTGCAACTGCAGCCAAAAACTCAATGTCCTCTTTTGAGAACGAGGGGTATATTTGTTTTGGTGCTCCCCTATTTGGCTGCAGTATATAAGGTGGAGGTGACGGAGCAACTGGGGGAGCAACTGAAGGAGCTTGTGCACATGGAACTAAGGATGGGGAACCTGATTTAAGTTTCTTCTCACAAGCATGTAACCCCGGAGCTTCCTTGTCCCTTGGATTTGGACTTTTCTTTCTTATTTTCTTATCCGCTCTCTCATACCAGTAGGGGGCATACAATAACCAATTTTCCCCACCTTTCCTCATATATTCCTTATCCCATTGGGGGTCTCCCGTATAATATGGGAAAGCTTCCCTATCTCCTAAGCAAAGTCCCTTGACCATGTCCATATGAAAAATGTCATTCTGACCCTGTCGGGGAAACGGGTCACTACTCCTCATGTTATCAGTCCATCCCGCCAGATTATCTACCCAAGGGTTAATACATAATCAGTTCCACATATTCTGGCTACATAACATTTACATAAATGTTTTTAACACTACACCTTCTGTTAACCCCATATATGGAAATGGCCTTTTAAACTAATAGTCACGGCAAGAGAAATACAATTAATTAGATCAACTTACCGGATTTAGAAACTTGGATGATGTGCATGATGATCATCCCATGAATAATGACCGCCGCACTGCTGCCACCAAAAACTGATAGGGGGGGCTAAGAATCTTCTTCTAGGAGCAAGTGAGCCTCTTCTTGAAATATCTGCCTAGAGTGTTCTTTCAAACCCAATCAGGCCCAGAGATCATTCCAGTAAGAAAATAATGACACAATAGTCAATGCCTGGAATGTTCTGCTTTTACTTCAGTAGACGATCACTTATATAACCAAAATGACATCACAAAAAAAGTTCAACCTTTTCATTAATATATGCTAAAATTACAGACATTAGGTATATAGCAGATGTTTAAAAACCACCGAAAAATAGGACATGATTTCTTCATACAGAAACTGTCAACAAGGAAAAAACTTCATACGTCATTTCGGGGAAATCATATAATTTACAAGAATTTGAAACTAACTTTTGATAGACGTCACATATACATATTATTCTAAAATGGATACACATTTTTATAGATTTTTATAGCTAAAATAAAGGACAGCAAGGTAAAATATCCCTACACAAGATATGCTCTACATCCGTTGGTGATCTGATTTTTAGGGGCAGCCATAGAAATCAGACCTCCATTGAAATAGTTTTTTCCAAAAGAGGACTTAACACTAGTCTTGGGAACATTGCTGGTTCCTCCATTTTGATCAAGCTTTCTCTTGTTCATTATTTCTTTTAACAGTTTTTTGTTTTTGTCTTTTACTAGCCGTTGCCTCGGCCAGAAGAGTCTCCGAGTTGTGCGCCTTCTCATCTAAAGAACCATATTGTTTGGTGCTCCCAGACAAGATAGTCCTTAGGCCGATACCGAGCTTTCTACCTAAGGTGGCCACATAATTTCATATGAACTGGGAGGTCATTATCCCAGCCTTTCTGGCGCATACAGCTGATGAATAGTGGAGTAGGTTAGACCTGGTCTCTGTGGTTTCAACCTACCTGAAATGGACTAAAAGCTTTTGAAAACAAGATCAGCTGTAGGTTTTCCCAATGGGGCCTAAAAAGGGTATGCCAGCAACATCCAGAGTTGTGTCTTCCTGGTTTGTCAAGACCATACATATTGCATACAAAACGCTGGGCCTTCCTCCTCCTTCAGAGATCAAAGCACATTCGATGAGGGGTATGACAGCATCCTGGGCAGCATACGCGAAGGTCACCCCTGAGGTAGTTTGCAGAGCAGCAAGCTGGAGCACGCCCAACACCTTTTATTAGACATTACAGGCTTGATATGGCTTGTCCGCCTGAGGAAACATTTGAGTAGCATTGCATTGAGGGTTTGGCTTATTTTTTATTTTTTGTTATCTCTCCCTTCTTAATATTGCTTGGTACATCCCATAGTAGGCTGACATGGGGAGGTCCAGGAATAAGGAAAATTTTTATCCATACTTAGTGTAATATTCCTTTCCTGGATCCTCCCCATGTCAGCCGGAGGATTCCCACCTAGTTTATCCATCGCAAGGCGGGTATTTTTTGAACACTGGTGTTAGCAGACAGCCGCCCTTTATGGGCTAAGAAAGAGGTGGTCCTGGAGAGGTCAGAAGGGGGCGGAGCTGACCCATAGTAGGCTGACATGGGGAGGATCCAGGAAAGGAAAATTATGGTAAGTATGGATAACAATTTTCCTTAATATGAAATGTAATATAATAGTGTATACTAGTTACCTTACTATTCAATTTGAATTTAAAGACAGTGGTATTTAATGTGCAGGCCACCACAGACCGCTCAGTAGATGAGGCGCTCTTACACTGCATCAATATGTATTTTAATGCATAGTGAAAACTTGAGTTCTGTTTATTTTGTGAAATGTACGCTAATCCCTTTCTGTGGGAAAACAGTCAAATCCTATTTACCTTGTTACTGAGCCACTTACTTTTTTATTTTGAGTTTGTTTAATTAAGGCCTTTCAATTGAACTTTTCAGAAAACTTCTGAAGTCAAAATCCAGTTTAGTTACACTTTCTGTTTCATAATATGTTTGTGAATAAATGCCTCTGAGGTAATTTGCTTTGATTTTTGGAGGATATTTTATCTTTATCAAAAGTTCATCTGTGGAGGGATGACTGAGATCAATATTTCTGTACTAAAACATTTTGGTATTGAAGCCTCTTTAGATTTTGTGTGAAAATCTTTGCATGCCAAAGGGAACTGAAGTTTATAGGTTTCATTGAATAAATACAGGGAAATAGAAAAACATTTACAAACAAGCAACTGTTCATTTTTTTTTTAAATGCATTCTTTCGGACACATTATTTTAAATACTATTTTTTTTGGAAATCATGTTTACAATCTACATGAATTTGGAAACTTCTTTTTTTATAGTATTTAAGAATCACCTGTTATTTTTAGAGAAATTACCATTATATTTTCATTGTTACCGAGGTTAATATTTTGCTGTTTTTGCAGACGAAAAGTTGACCATGTGCTACATGGTTGTAAATCTTGCCAATAGATAAGTTTATTTCCTTCTACTCCTCCCTGCTCTTCTATATACTGTTCATGCTTTTTTAAAAAAAAGTCTTAAAAAAATCTTCATGTCTAGTTGTAAAAAGTGGCAACATTTTATAAGCTCCCTCGGTAAGTTGTAGATGTAAGCTTTTAACCACCTTACGCAGATATACTGTGGCAGAATGGCACGGGCAGGCAGAGTAATGTATGGTACCCCCTTAACCCCCCTAATATAGGTTTAACCCCTTGATCACCCCCCAATTAATCCCTGTCGCCAGTGTCACTAAGCAATCTTTTTTCTGATCACCATATGAGTGTCACAGGTGACGCTAGTTAGCCAGGTAAGTATTTAGGGTTACTGTCAGCTTTTTACGAGTGACACTGGTTAGTTAGTTTGTTTTTTATACCTGCCTTTTATTACCCAATAAAGTTTTAAACCCCTGATCGCCCGGCGGGTGATATCAGTTGGGTTTTAGAGTCAGTTAGGGTCTACATTGCCCCATGCAGAATCAGATTAGTGCCAGTACCGCTAACACCCTTGCACACAGCATACATCTCCCTTAGTGGTATAGTATCTGAATGGATCGATATCTGATCTGATCAGATCTATCCTAGCGTCCCCAGCAGTTTAGGGTTCCCAAAAACGCAGTGTTAGCGGGATCAGCCCAGATTCCTGCTAGCACCTGC
Organism: Lithobates septentrionalis; assembly: GCA_037952835.1. Classification (NCBI taxonomy): domain Eukaryota; kingdom Metazoa; phylum Chordata; class Amphibia; order Anura; family Ranidae; genus Lithobates; species Lithobates septentrionalis. The sequence goes on from JBBDGP010000707.1 coordinate 1,544,525, forward strand.
GTTTTGCCCCTCTGCCCAGCCCACCCAAGTGCAGTATCGATCGATCACTGTCACTTACAAAACACAACACACATAACTGCAGCGTTCGCAGAGTTAGGCCTGATCCATGCGATCGCTAATAGTTTTTTCGGTAGAGTTTGAATCAGTAGCTAACAGTCAGGAGCTTTTTTACCTGTGAGTCTCACTAGTGTACCAGAAAATTTATAGCCCAAAATGGCAAATCGAAGGTACACTAGTGATGAGGCCTAAACGTTTCTGAGCATGACAGATAGTGAAGAGGAAGTCACTCATCTGTCAGATTCCGGCTCAAAATACGATCCTGTAGACGACAGTGGCTCCATGACAGATAGCTCTGACGATGGAGTTGTGGTCCCTGCCAAGGTCAGGCGTACCAGACCCCGATCTTCTGCTGTTGAGGTGCAAGAACCGCAGGGCTCTTGTATGGAGCAGAGAAGTACTAGTGCTGCTCATCCTTCTGGTGAACTGGCAAGCACCAACGGCCTAGTACACCCTGGTCGTAGTCAAACCAGCACTGCAGTAACACGTGGTGACGTGGCAAGTCCCAAAAGTGCAGTTCAAGCTGGTGAGGTGGCAAGCACAAGTAGTGTCCCTCTGCCACCAAGAAGACAAAGACAGGCCCCTCGAGCCCACAGTGCCCTTCCTGCTGCATTCGCCAATCCTAATTGGGAACCCACCACTTCTGCAGCACCCGTACTTCCCCCATTCACTGGCCAACCTGGCATTCAGGTGGAAACAGTTGATTTCACATTACTTGATTTTTATTTGCTGTTTTTCACTGAAGATTTCTATAGATCTATTGTGAAGCAAAGTAATTTATATGCTGGTCAATACATCACCACTAATCCCCAGTCCTCCCTTGCCAGAGATTTGAAACCAATTATGGTTTGTGAATTTAGGGGCCTATCCCTCGACATGGGCATAGTTAAAATAAGTATGTTGTGGTCATATTGGTCCACTGACCCAATTTATCATATGCCTGTGTTCTCTGTCTCCATGACCAGGGAACGGTATGAGCAGATCTTGCGGTTCATGCATTTTAACAACAATGAACTCTGTTGTACTCATGGAGACCCTGGATACAATCAGCTCTACAAAATTCGGCCCCTCATAAACCACTCCCCATCAATTTGTCTGTGTTGATGAGTACCTGATTAAGTTTTCTGGCCACTTGGCTTTCAAACAGTATCTTCCCAACAAGCGTGCCAGATACGGGGTCAAGATGTATAAGCTCTGTGACAGGGCCACAGGCTATACATGTAGTTTTATGGTTTACAAGGGAAAAGATAGCCACATAGAGCCAGAGAACTGCCCAGATTACGTAGGGAGCGCTGGCAAAATTGTGTGGGAATTGGTGTCACCCTTATTCGGAAAGGGGTACCATTTGTATGTGGACAATTATTACACGAGCGTGCCACTTTTTAGTCACTTGTTTGATCATCAGAGTGGAGCATGTGGCACCGTGCGACCTAATCACCAGGGCTTTCCCCAGAGGCTTGTAGATTCCCATCTTAGGCTGGGGGACAGAGCCTGCTTCAAGTGTAATAATTTGCTCGCTGTGAATTGGAGGGATAATAAGAATGGTTTATTTCTTACCTCCCTTCATGTAGACACAACGGTACAAATTCCTACGGCAACTGGTGTTGTGGAGAAACCCCTCTGTGTCCAAGAATATAACCAAGATGCCAAGATGATATTGCATTTTGAGAGACCTGAACCTGTTACAGTTACAACAGTTACAGTTACAAAAAAGTAAAAAAAAAACACTAAAACAATATAAAATAAAAAACCAAAAATAGTTGTCGTTTTATTGTTCTCTCTCTTTCTATTCTCTCTCTATTGTTCTGCTCTTTTTAACTGTATTTTATTCTGAAATGTCTTATTGTTATTATGTTTTATCATTTGCTTTTCAGGTATGTAATTTTTTTTATACTTTACTGTTTACTGTGTTTTATTGTTAACCATTTTTTTGTTTTCAGGTACACCATTCAGCTGCAGTGCGGATTTATAAATCTTGACAGCAACAGCGTTTGCTCCCACGATACATAAAGCCGTGACTCCAGCACTGTCAGAGGTGATTTTACTACCACAGTTAAAAAAAGAGCATATATGCCGAAGCATGGGGGCAGCAGGGGTGGAGGAGCGATTTGCTCCTAATTTTTGGGGCGGATGCCCCCATGCTTCGGCCTATATTTTTTAGGACATTCAGCTGCAGCACTGATTTATTTATCTTGACAGCAACAGCATTTGCTCCCACGATATATAAAGCCGTGACTCCAGCTCTGTAGAAGGTGATTTCACCACCACAGTTAAAAACAAAATGGTGCATGTATGCCCATCATTAGAAGTGGGTGGATGACAGGAGGTATTCTAATGGTGGGGATACCCACTGATCAATCTCTTTTTGTCGTTCAGCCCACAGGCTGCATGAAAAAAAAAGATAACAATATATGCCCAACAAGGACCAGCAACGTACTGGTATTGCCTCATAGGGGATATTTACAATCCCTGAGTTAACAATAAAAATGATAAAAAAAATGAAAAGAACAGTTTAAAAATATGATAAAAAAAGCAAAAAAAAAAAAAGAGTCCCCCCTACTCTTGTGCAAAGGCAAATGCAAGCATCGGTCTGGTGTCAAATGTAAACAGCAATTGCACCATGCATGTGAGGTATCACCGTAAAGGTCAGATCAAGGGCAGTACGTTTAGCAGTAGACCACCTCTGTGACTCTAAAGTGGTAACCTGTAAAGGCTTTTAAAGGCTTTTAAAAATGTATGTAGTTTGTCGCCACTGCATGTTTGTGCGCAATTTTAAAGCATGTCGTGTTTGGTATCCATGTACTCGGCCTAAGATCATCTTTTTTATTTCATCAAACATTTGGGCAATATAGTGTGTTTTAGTGCATTAAAAATTAAAAAAAGTGTGTTTTTTCCAAAAAAATGCATTTGAAAAATCGCTGCGCAAATACTGTGTGAAAAAAAAAAATGAAACATCCACCATTTTAATCTGTAGGGCCGGGGGGCATGACAGGATGTTGGTAATGGCAGTGAGGGAATGCAGAGAGTGAGTGGGGAGATGTGAGCTCCTCTCCCTACCTTTAGCTGACTGCAGTATCCTGTACCCAGTGTCCGAGAGGATAGGAGCGACGGCGGTTGTGTCAGCCTGCGAGTCGTTGCTCGGACCTCTTCACTCCGCCTCTCCGTTCCTTAGCTGGAGCTGCAGCCGAAACTGCGGTTATGCAATAGGGGCCCGAGATAGGCGGCTGCCAAGCTCTGCTGGAAACAGCCAGCCTGTGTGAAGGCAAAGCCCGCGATTTTCGATCCAGAGAGAGCTCGGACGGACGCCGCTGGGGGACAGTGGCGGAGCTCCTTTGGTGGACTGGAGAGCAATCAAGAATGGTGGGGCTGGTTGTGGTAGCAGGAGGAGTGGAGATATCCCGCTTGGAGTGTGGCGGTGGGGGAGCCCAGATGAGCGATCCTGAAGCAGCAGTCTGGAAATATCAGGAATAGCAGGTGAGCTGCAACACGCTGTGGGAGATACTGTGGAATCATTGCGGGACATTGGGAGAGTGCATTGCCCTCAAGATTATACTGCTTATTGTTTATATTGCTAGGAAAAGCTAAGCGAGTAACCCTGCATTCCAGTACAAGGGAGCTAAGAATATTCTGGACTCTCAAAGAATAGCACAGTATAGCGCAATATAGCGTTACCCCCACTATTAACTCCAGTGTTTCTTTCTCCTTGCTCTTTATCCCTCCTCCTGGTCTTAACTTAACCCCACTAAAACACAGTCATGTCAAGTAAAAGGGGGGATGAATCGATCAACAAGGAGAATGTGGGGTCGCAAATATTGCGGTCCACTAAGGATAAGGGAATCCAGTTGGCAGCTGTAGTGGCAAAACTTGAGAAATATGCACACACCCCTGACTCCTATAAAAAATGGAAAACAAGTACAAGTAAAAGCACCAGCGGACAGGAAGAGCCATGGGCAGGTAACAACAGCCGCAGTGGTATCAGGGCCTAAGACCGCGAATAACAATAAGAGCGCAGGGTCGGCCGAAAAAGAACATATATTAACATCAGTTAATGCTCCCCTATGGACATAGAACCCACCTTGAGGGACGTACTGCAAGCAGTTAATTCATGTAAGTCATCGCTTGGGGGCCTATGTAACCAAGTTAAAGAGGTCAAAGAAGAGCTGTCTCTGATGAGGCAAGAATTGCAAAAATCAGTGGAAAGGATAACAGCCTTGGAGGGGAGGGTAAGCCAAGTGGAAGATGACATATATCCGCTACAGCAAGAAGTCAAAACCGTAAAAGATCCACTGGGTAGAGTCATTGAAAAAATGGATGAAATGGAAAATCGACTCAGAAGGGACAACGTGAGGGTAGTGGGGCTTCCACAGAGGAGTGAGGGGCTTAATCCTATTGCTTTTTTGAAAAGTGGCTTATAGAATTATTTGGAAGAGAGACTTTCTCCCCACAGTTCTCAATTGAAAGGGCACACAGAGTCCCTTTTAAGGCCCCTCCCCCAGGAGGACACCCTAGATCACTATTACTGTAGTTTTTGAACTACAATGATAAAATAATCTTACTGCGTAAAGCTAGAGAGATGAGATCTACCCTCTATAAGGGAACCAAAATTTCATTCTACCCGGACTTCTCACCAGAGCTGCAGAGGCGCAGGGGGGGGGGGGTTCTGGAGATCAAACGTAGCCTACAAAAATTTGATGTTAAGCACTAAGTATGCCCTACTCTATCCAGCGCGGCTGCGGATAGAGGCGATGGGGGAAACTCAATTTTTTGACTCACCAGTAGGAGTAACACGGTGGCTAGAAGAAAATAAACAGAGGTTGAGACCCAAAGAGAGGAACAGTGCATATTGAGGACACTTGGACTGAATACAAGGAGCACTGGGAAGAGCTATGGACTTGGTAAAGAATAGAGTAGGGAAGTAGGGATTCACATATAAGAGTAGAAATGAATGTAGAGGAAATTATCACATTTAAATTTTCGTATACCTGCATATTTTCAGTATGGGTGTGGTACAATATGGTAGGAGTTGGTATGATATATGATATGAAATGCATACAAGGAAACGCTCCACTATATCTCCAGGAGAAAATAAAACACTACACACCGAATCGCAATCTTCGATCAGCTAACCAAAACCTCCTTATCATTCCCAAATACCGCTACAAAGCTAAGGGAGAACGACGATTCGCAGTCCAAGGACCTCGACTATGGAATGCTCTCCCAACCAACATCCGCATGGAAGAAAACCACCAGGCCTTCAGGAAAAAACTAAAGACCTTCCTTTTCTAGTAGCTGGCTACAGAGAATGCATCTAGCGTCTTGAGGCGATTCAGTTCGCATTTGCAGCGCTTTACAAATCATTCATTCATTCATTCATTCATTCATTCATTCATGTATGAGGCGGTCACAAATAAAGCCCCTTGGGCGAACAAGGTAAGGTGGAGGGTGGGAGAAGGGGGGAGGGTACCAGGGAGGAAGGGATGGGGAGGTTGGGGAGGTATAGTAGATGGGGGGAGGGGGGTAAGGGGTTTAATGGGTTTAGGGCAGAGCAATATTATGCCCCGTACACACGGTCGGATTTTCTGATGGAAAATGTCCGATCGGAGAGTGCTGTCGGAAATTCCGACCGTGTGTGGGCTCCATCGGACATTTTCCATCGGATTTTCCGACACACAAAGTTGGAGAGCAGGAGATAAAATTTTCCGACAACAAAATCCGATCACGTCAATTCCGACCGTGTGTGGCCTGTTCCGACGCACAAAGTGCCACGCATGCTCAGAAGAAATTCCGAGACGGGACAGCTCGTTCTGGTAAACTTAGCATTCGCAATGGATACAGCACTTTCGTCACGCTGCAATGTTCAAAATGGTTTAATACAGCGCACTCTCTTCTTCTTTATAATGTGTGAAGAATGAAGTAGTTTTGCTGCTCATATTCACACACACTTCTCACAAACGTTTATTTGTGGGGTTTTTTAGGGATTCCCTCAATATATTGTTATTAGTTGTCACATCTGACAGTTTTATATTATTATTTTTTTTTTTTTGATTTTAAGCCTTTTTTTCTGTAATGTTTGGATTTTTTCAAAGGCTGATCTTTGTTCAATGTTATTTTTATTTTTACTCCAGAATATTTTTGTGTGTGTTTTGTGTGTCAAGTTACCCCAACACCATTGATATCTTTTATTATTTAATCTCAAGGAGATTGTTTGGTGTTGGTGTCCCTTGTTCATTTCACATTGTATATTTGAAATGTACCTGAATCCTCACAAACTGTCCTTTTTGAAGTAAAACACATAGGAGAGTATAATTCCAAACAAAATTCCTTTATTAAGGGCTCAGAACCAAACAAAGAGGAAGGCAACACTGGAGAAACAGGAGAAATTAGCGAAGCCTGGGACCCTCACGGCAGACATCAATTCTTCAACATCAGAATTGGTGGCCTGAGGAGTCCATATGTAAGGGAGAGCAGTCTGGTCCGGGATTTGCAGAGATCCGGATAGCAGCAGATGACATCTGTGTCCCCAGGCTGTGGTACCACAAGAGGCTGCATTTTTTGGCCGACCAGACTGGATCCAGGGTCCTCACTTTCTGGTCTTCCTTACACGCTTCCTTCCGGGCTGTGGCTGTGCAGTTGGAGATGTGGCAGAAGGAGGAGTAGGACCTGGAGGAGGACTGGGAGGACCTGGAGGAGAGGGAGGACAAGGAGGGGGACCTGCAGGAGGAGGAGGAGGACCATCGCAAAGGTGTGTCTGAGGTGTAATTTAGCCCCTCATACCTTTCTCCAGAGCCTCCGATATGAGGGACTCACACATTACCTGTTGGCCCTCCTCCATCCTCTGCATTTTATATGCAATGACGGCAGCAATGTCCTCCTCCACGGTCTGTCGTGCTCCCAGGACTTCTGTAGCCCTCCAAAAGACTCCTCCGGTAGCCTCCTCTAGGGCACTCCTCCTCATGCCACTTTCTCTTTCCAGGGGGGGTGGAAGGACCTGCAGATCAGCCAGCCGGCTCGGCCCGGCCACCTCCTGGCTGAGACTTCCCTGTGTATGAAAAAGGGACATGGTTGTAATGTATTGCATCATCAATCACAATCATAAACATCTAGTTAACATCATTGATTGGACAAAATATTGGACAGAAATATTTAGAGGAATGCTATACCTGGCTCAATCTGGGCTCCTCCACATGTGGCCTGGAAGGCCCAGGTTGGGCGTCAGAAGCCTCAGCCGGGGGGAAGGAAGCGTGGAAGGAAGACTGGAGAGGGATGGCCTGGGCTCAGTCTGGCCTGCCAGAAAATGCAGCCTGTCGTAGTACCACATCCTGGGGACATAGATGTCATCTGCTGCTCCGGATCTCTGTGATTCCAGGACTTTCTTGCGCTCCCTTAGATATGTACTCCTCAGGCCACCAATTAATTTCTTTAAATAGGTGATGTCTGCCGTGGGGATCACCTGCTTCACAATTTCACACAATTGCTCCAGTGCTGCCTTCCTCTTTGCTTGGTTCTTGAAATGCGGGTGGTTAATCTCCCACAGACAGGGAAGCTCCCTTAACCACTTGAGCCCCGGACCATTATGCTGCCTAAGGACCAGAGGTCTTTTTCCAATTTGGCACTGCGTCGCTTTAACTGCTAATTGCACGGTCATGCAATGCTGTACTCAAATGAAATTTGCGTCCTTTTCTTCCCACAAATAGAGCTTTCTTTTGATGGTATTTGATCACCTCTGCGGTTTTTATTTTTTGCGCTATAAACGGAAAAAGACCGAAAATTTTGAAAAAAAATGATATTTTCTACTTTTTGTTATAAAAAAAATCCAATAAACTAAATTTTAGTCATACATTTAGGCCAAAATGTATTCGGCCACATGTCTTTGGTAAAAAAAATGTCAATAAGCGTATATTTATTGGTTTGCGCAAAAGTTATAGCGTCTACAAACTAGGGTACATTTTCTGTAATTTACACAGCTTTTAGTTTATGACTGCCTATGTCATTTCTTGAGGTGCTAAAATGGCAGGGCAGTACAAAACCCCCCCAAATGACCCCATTTTGGAAAGTAGACACCCCAAGGAAATTGCTGAGAGGCATGTTGAACCCATTGAATATTTTTTTTTTTTGTCCCAAGTGATTGAAAAATGACAAAAAAAAAAATATTTACAAAAAGTTGTCACTAAATGATATATTGCTCACACAGGCCATGGGCCTATGTGGAATTGCACCCCAAAATACATTCAGCTGCTTCTCCTGAGTATGGGGATACCACATGTGTGGGACTTTTTGGGAGCCTAGCCGCGTACGGGGCCCCGAAAACCAATCACTGCCTTCAGGATTTCTAAGAGTGTAAATTTATGATTTCACTCTTCTCTGCCTATCACAGTTTCGGAGGCCATGGAATGCCCAGGTGGCACAAAACCCCCCAAAATGACCCCATTTTGGAAAGTAGACACCCCAAGCTATTTGCTGAGAGGCATATTGAGTCCATGGAATATTTTATATTTTGACACAAGTTGCGGGAAAGTGACACTTTTTTTTTTTTTTTTTTCATAAAGTTGTCACTAAATGATATATTGCTCACACAGGCCATGGGCATATGTGGAATTGCACCCCAAAATACATTTAGCTGCTTCTCCTGAGTATGGGGATACCACATGTGTGGGACTTTTTGGGAGCCTAGCCGCGTACGGGACCCCGAAAACCAATCACTGCCTTCAGGATTTCTAAGGGTGAAAATTTTTGATTTCACTCTTTACTGCCTATCACAGGTTCGGAGGCCATGGAATGCCCAGGTGGCACAAACGCCCCCCAAATGACCCCATTTTGGAAAGTAGACACCCCAAGCTATTTGCTGAGAGGCATGGTGAGTATTTTGCAGCTCTCATTTGTTTTTGAAAATGAAGAAAGACAAGAAAAAACATTTTTTTTTTTCTTTTTTCAATTTTCAAAACTTTGTGACAAAAAGTGAGGTCTGCAAAATACTCACTATACCTCTCAGCAAATAGCTTGGGGTGTCTACTTTCCAAAATGGGGTCATTTGGGGGGGTTTTGTGCCACCTGGGCATTCCATGGCCTCCGAAACTGTGATAGGCAGTGAAGAGTGAAATCAAAAATTCACGCCCTTAGAAAGCCTGAAGGCGGTGCTTGGTTTTCGGGATCCCGTACGCGGCTAGGCTCCCAAAAAGTCTCACACATGTGGTATCCCCGTACTCAGGAGAAGCAGCAGAATGTATTTTGGGGTGTAATTTCACATATTTCCATGGCATGTTTGAGCATTATATCATTTAGTGACAATTTTGTGCAAAAAAAAAAAAAAAAAAAAAAATTTGTCTCTTTCCCGCAACTTGTGTCGCAATATAAAATATTCCATGGACTCGACATGACTCTCAGCAAATAGCTTGGGGTGTCTACTTTCCAAAATGGGGTCATTTAGGGGGGTTTTGAACTCTCCTGGCATTTTATGCACAACATTTAGAAGCTTATGTCACACATCACCCACTCTTCTAACCACTTGAAGACAAAGCCCTTTCTGACACTTATTGTTTACATGAAAAAGTTATTTTTTTTTGCAAAAAAATTACTTTGAACCCCCAAACATTATATATTTTTTTAAAGCAAATGCCCTACAGATTAAAATGGTGGGTGTTTCATTTTTTTTTTTCACACAGTAATTGCGCAGCGATTTTTCAAACGCATTTTTTGGGGAAAAAACACACTTTTTTAAATTTTAATGCACTAAAACACACTATATTGCCCAAATGTTTGATGAAATAAAAAAGATGATCTTAGGCGGAGTACATGGATACCAAACATGACATGCTTTAAAATTGCGCACAAACGTGCAGTGGCAACAAAATAAATACATGTTTAAAAGCCTTTAAAAGCCTTTACAGGTTACCACTTTAGATTTACAGAGGAGGTCTACTGGAAAAATTACTGCACTCGATCTGGCCTTCGTGGTGATACCTCACATGCATGGTGCAATTGCTGTTTACGTTTGACGACAGACCGCCGCTTGCGTTCGCCTTAGCGCGAGAGCAGGGGGCGACAGGGGTGCTTTTTTTTTTTTTTTTTTTTTTTTCTTAATTATTTTTTTGCTTTTTTAATCTTACTTTTAAACTGTTCCTTTCATATTTATTTTTTTTAATCATTTTTATTGTTATCTCGGGGAATGTAAATATCCCCTATGATAGCAATAGGTAGTGACAGGTACTCTTTTTTGAAAAAATTGGGGTCTATTAGACCCTAGATCTCTCCTCTGCCCTCAAAGCATCTGACCACACCAAGATCGGTGTGATAAAATGCTTCCCCAATTTCCCAATGGCGCTATTTACATCCAGCGAAATCTAAGCCATGAAATGCTCATAGCTTCCGGTTTCTTAGGCCATAGAGATGTTTGGAGCCACTCTGGTCTCTGATCAGCTCTATGGTCAGCAGGCTGAATCACCGGCTGCATTCTCAGGTTCCCTGTTGAGACAGGAGAGCCAGAGAAAAACACGGAAGACGGTGGGGGGGGGCATTCCCTCCCACGGCTTGTAAAAGCAGTCTAGAGGCTAATTATCCGCTAGGATTGCTTTTACATGAAAGCCGACCGCTGGCTGAAAAGAATGATACCAAGATGATACCTAAACCTGCAGGCATCATTCTGGTATAACCACTCAAAGTCGTGCATGGCGTACCTGAAGACAAAAAAAATGGTTAACAATGGTTAACAATAAAGCACAGTAAACAGTAAAGTATAAATAATTACATACCTGAAAAACAAACATGATAAAACATAATAACAATAACAATAACAATAAAACATTGCAGAATAGAATACAGTAAAAAAAAGAGCAGAACAATAGAGAGAGAATAGAGAGAGAGAGAACAATAAAACGACAACTATTTTTTTTTATTTTATATATTTATTTTTTTTTACACTTTTTTTGTAACTAACTTTTATAACTGTAACCGGTTCCAGGTTCGGGTCTCTCAAAATGCGATGGCATCTTGGGAGACCCTGTGAAAGTGTGCCTAGTCTGTGGAATGCTGTACCCTACGCTAATACTCAACTAGTGCATGGTAGCGTTCAAAACATTCACCAATGCAAAGACCAGGATTGTCAGGACAGGAGGGACAATAATAGCGGGTGTCACGCCTATATCCGCGCTTGCTGCAGACACAACATCTTTTTTGGGGGGTTCGCTGGGTAGGGGTACTCGGGAGGACATAAAAATGCCTCTCATGCAGCCGACTGCATTTGGTTGGGGATGTGAATGGGGGAAGTACGGGCGCTGCAGAAGCGGTGGGTTCCCAATTAGGATTGGCGAATGCAGCAGGAAGGGCATTATGGGCACGACGGGCCTGTGTTTGTCTTTTTGGTGTCAGCGGGACACTACTTGTGCTTGCCACCTCACCAGCTTGAACTGCACTTATGGGACTCGCCACGTCACCAAGTGTTACTGCAGTGCTGGTTTGGCTACGACCGGGGTGTACTACGCCGCTGGCGCTTGCCAGTTCCCCAAAACGCTACCAAAAAAACTGTTAGCGATCGCAGGGATCAGGCCTGACTCTGCAAACGCTGCAGTTATGCGTTTAGAGTTTTGTAAGTGACAGTGATCGATCGATACTGCACTTGGGTGGGCTGGGCTGGGCCGGGCGGAGGGGCAAAACGCAGGTGCTAGCAGGTATCTGGGCTGATCCCGCTAACACTGCGTTTTTGGGAACCCTAAACTGCTGGGGACGCTAGTATAGATCTGATCGGATCAGATATTGATCCGTTCAGATACTATACCACTAAGGGAGGTGTACGCTGCGTGCGTGGGTGTTAGCGGTACTGGCGCTAACCTGACGCTTTCTGGGGCTGGTGCTTGCCAGTTCACCAAAACGCTACCAAAAAAACTGTTAGCGATCGCAGGGATCAGGCCTGACTCTGTGAACGCTGCAGTTATGCGTTTAGTGTTCTGTAAGTGACAGTGATCGATCGATACTGCACTTGGGTGGGCTGGGCTGGGCCGGGCGGAGGGGCAAAACGCAGGTGCTAGCAGGTATCTGGGCTGATCCCGCTAACACTGCGCTTTTGGGAACCCTAAACTGCTGGGGACGCTAGTATAGATCTGATCGGATCAGATATTGATCCGATCAGATACTATACCACTAAGGGAGGTGTACGGTGCGTGCGTGGGTGTTAGCGGTACTGGCGCTAACCTGACGCTGCCTGGGGCTGGTGCTTGCCAGTTCACCAAAATGCTACCAAAAAAACTGTTAGCGATCGCAGGGATCAGGCCTGACTCTGCGAACGCTGCAGTTATGAGTTTAGTGTTTTGTAAGTGTCAGTGATCGATCGATACTGCACTTGGGTGGGCTGGGCCGGGCGGAGGCGCAAAACGCAGGTGCTAGCAGGTATCTGGGCTGATCCCGCTAACACTGCGTTTTTGGGAACCCTAAACTGCTGGGGACGCTAGTATAGATCTGATCGGATCAGATATTGATGCGTTCAGATACTATACCACTAAGGGAGGCGTATGCTGCGTGCGTGGGTGTTAGCGGTACTGGCGCTAATCTGACGCTGCCTGGGGCGACGCATATCACCGCCGGGCGATTAGGGGGCTAAACCTTTATTCGGTAATAAACGGCGGGTGCCCTGACACTATAAAAAATAAACAAACTAACCAGCGTCAACCGTAACAGTTATACGGTGATCAGTGGTGAAAGGGTTAACTAGGGGGCAATCAAGGGGTTAAAACATTTATTAGATAGTATATGGGGGTCCCTGACGCTATAAAACGCTGACGGCGAACCCAAATATTTACCTCACTAACTAGCGTCACCAGCGACACTAATACAGCGATCACAAAAATGATCGCTTAGTGACACTGGTGACGGGGGGTGATCAAGGGGTTAAAACTTTATTAGGGGGGGTTAGGGGGGTACCCTAGACCTACAGGGGGGTAACAGTACCTGTGCTAACACAGTAACTGTCACAAACTGACACCTAGCAGTAATCAGAAAAAAAAAAAAAAAAATAAACTGCTGGTGTCAGTTTGTGACAGGGGGGGGTGATTGGGGGGGGGATCGGGGGGGCGATCGGGGGGGGGATCGGGGTGTAATGTGTGCCTGGCATGTTCTACTGTGTGTGTGTGTGTTGGTGCACTCACTCACTTGTCGTCTCTCCTCGGGCCGGAACGGAAACTACCGACCCGAGGGGAGATGACATCATTTCCTTTGCTGCTGTTTAGCATACAGCAGCAAAGGAGTGTTCCCATTGGCCGGCGGCGATTGCGAGGGGGGGGCACGAATGGATGGCCTCCCCCTCGTCTCCGATCGCCGGGGGACAAAACGGGACCGCCTCGGGCGGCGGGGGGGGTCCGATCGGACCCCCCACCCGCGGAAGGCAAATCACGTACCATGTACGTGATTTTGCCTGTCCGTGCCGCCTTGCCGACGTACATCGGCGTGAGGCGGTCGTCAAGTGGTTAACATATCTATGAATACTGACATGAAGTCATTATCTTTGAGTACCATATCCATGTTCACTGCAAGACACAACACAAGACAAAGCCTAATGTCAGACAAAACTCTCCTAATCTTGTTACAATATAGGCCTCAATCTAGAAGCAGTATAGGCACAAGTTTGTCTCTTACCTTCGTTCTTACGATCGGCGCGTCCAATGCTCCTTCCTCCGCTCACAGATCGTACGTAATACGCACGCGTGTTACGCTTTATACACACTGCGCATGCGTGTAACTCCGCCCGCCCCTGACGTTCTTTCTAGTCTATTCCCGCCCCTTTTCGTTCGGCGCAGTGGGGGAAGAGCACATGGCGGAGTCACAGCAGGTACGTGCTAATTGCAGGAACGAGGAGGAGGAAAGCCCGGATCCGGACACGTACCGATCCAGAAGGAGACGTTTTAAGGCCACAAATATGTCCTTTGGGGAGATGTTGGAGGTGGTAGACATCATGAAGAAGTCCGACTATGACGGAAAGTATGGGCCTTACCCCAACCCGAACATCCGAAAGGCCAAGATCATGGCGAAAATGGTCAGGAGTCTTGAGAGGAATTTCGGGGTCCGAAGATCAAAAGATCAGCTCCGGAAGCGGTGGTCAGACCTGAAATTAAGAGAGCCAGAGCAGTACCGAAAGATCCGGAGAGTGCTGCAAAAAAGTAAGTAGTTGTGCTGTGTTCCTATTCTTTCTGTCTTTATTCCGTTCGTTCTGCTCCATATGCTTTTAGTAATTGTAACGTTTAAAAGGGCAACTTTAATGTTCATGGGCCCATTATTCGTTCGTATCAAACATTTTTCTTTGGGCCTCTAAAACACCATTGTTTAGGCCATATGCATTTTCCCACATTTTTTTTAGGCCTACTTGGATGCCAAATAGTTGTTTGTGTAGATGGGTTTGTTACTAGAATGAAATGCCAACTAGATTGTGTGTAAGGAGAAGACACTGAGCAGCTGTTTTCACATCTGGACACTGGAGCACTAGTGTGGGACCCCAGAACATTTTTATTAGGGGGGGCACACAGGTGCTCCAGTGTATACTATAGGGGGGTCTCCATCTGTGAAGTTTGTACTAAACCGGTAAAGTATTGCAGCTTGACAAAGGGCAATAAAAAAAATACATCTTGGCTAAAATAGACAATTGTACCCCACTTCCAAGCAATGTTTGCTATTTCTAGTTCTGCCATCAAATATCTGTGTGCTAATTATACCATTTTTGTTTAACATAGGGGAGAAAAGACTCGGAGGACACCCCTCATCCGAGGAGACCACAGACCCCCCACCTATGGAAGAAGGTGAAATACCCCCAAACAAAGAAGAGCAGGAGGAAGAAGAAGATGTGGTGGAGATTGGCACCACAACAGGTGAGTGTCTGCGACCACAGGCTCAGGTTACCGATATGGATGGTGGCAGATTTTTGATACCTGTTTTTGTTTTGTTTCTCTCTTTTTAGGTGATCGTGAGGTTGTGGATCCAGAACGCTTTACTTCAGAAAGTGCCCAGATCCTGATCGGGGAGATCATGGGGTGTAATCTCGAATTGCATAACATACAGAAAAAAATAAATGATGTTATTAAAAAAAATAATAACATCATTGATGTTTTGGGGCGAATTTAAAACCCCACAAAATATATTTTTGGGATTGTGTTCCAATTTTTAAAATCTTTTTGCAATGTTTTGAAAAGCCAAATTTGGAGGATGCACACAGTGTGTCAACATGTGCTATCTGCCATCACGGGAGATCAATGGACGCATTTTGGGGGTGCAACCCCTTCCTCATTTATAAAGTAGCGTTGGGGAAGGGCTTGCTCCCCCAAAACACGTCCCTTGATCCCTCCTGATGGCAGGTCGCACATGTTGACATTCGGAACTTGGTGTGCATCTTCCAAATTTGGCTTTTCCAGGGGTGATTTCCCCCCATCTGAACGCTATATCAAACACAGTTCCTAAATACTGATGTCTGATATAGCCTTCAGGTTTTTCTAAATGTGAACTTTGTAAGTTCAAGTTTTTTGGCTTTCTTTTGGGTTTTACACATGCCTGTTTTATCTTAAATGGACATTTTGATTTTTGATAATGCTACTGCAAAAATTGTTATACAACAAACATGTTGGTTTGTTTTAAAAACCTTTGGTAAATGCACATGTGATTGTGCAGGTATAAAAAAGTTGGTTACTCAAGAATGTGTGGATTATTGTCTCAACACTACAACACGTTTGGGGTGATGTAATAGCTGTTTTATGCAAAAATGGGGGTTATTTCCTAAGGGCAAATCCACTTTGCACTACAAGTGCAGTTTCAGTGCAGTTGCAAGTGCACTTGTAGTGAAATGTGTTTTTGCATTTAGGAAATACCAGCCAACAGTGTTTTTTATAAGGTTACCCAATCACGACATTTTCTGCACTCAACACATTTCTGTCAGGGTCAGCTAAAACAAACACAAGCAGTAAATGTCCACAAAGAATTTCTTTTGTTTTTTTTTTTTATTAGAAAAAGGCTTCACATATTGTCTGGCATATTGATAGCCCCCCTACCCGCAAAGAACTCCAGGTATCGTAACCGGACATCACGGGCACTCAGGGAGGGCAAGCCAGGACGGCCACTTTCAAGCACCGTCAGTGTTGTTGGATGTAGGATTCCGGCCTCAGGCCCAACTGAGCCAGCATAGTTGGCCGAATGTTTTCTTAAAAAATTATGGAGAACACAGCACGCAAGTATTATATGGTTCAGTTTATACTCCGCCATATGGATGGGTGTCATAAATAGTCGGAACCGGCTGGCCAGGATTCCAAATGTGTTCTCCACTACTCTTCGGGCTCTGGCCAGCCGGTAATTAAAAACCCTCTGTTCCGGGGTGAGGGTCCTCATCGGGAATGGCCGCATCAGGTGGTCCCCCAGTACAAACGCTTCATCAGCAACGAACACAAATGGGAGACCTTCAACATTGTCCTCTGGACCTGGCAAGTCCAAGCTGCCATTGTGGAGACGCCTGTAGAACTCCGTCTGGGCGAGGACTCCACCATCGGACATCCGGCCATTCTTCCCCACGTCCACATACAAGAAGTCGTAATTAGCCGACACCACCGCCAACATCACTATACTATTAAACCCCTTGTAATTATAATAGTACGACCCCGAGTTGGGTGGTGGGACGATGTGGACGTGTTTCCCATCAATTGCCCCTCCGCAGTTAGGAAAGTACCACCGCTGGGCAAAGTGGGAGGCCACAGTCTGCCATTCCTGTGGCGTGGAAGGAAACTGTTGAGGAAAAAACAATAAACATTACTATTTTTTCACAGAAACATGGCAAGCAGATTAGACACAAACATTATGGGGCAACTTCCAGATAGCATTTATTAAGGGGAATTTAACAACGCCAAAGTATAAGGTACACCTATCATATCCCCTCTCCCCCCCCTCTCATGGGCCATTTCTAACATTATAGGGGGGGGGGGAATCTTAAACAGGCAACCCTCTTCACTTCATTGAGAGATGAATGCCTAAATACAGGGTATTACTTGGAACAGCCCCTCCTTAGTTACACTATTGGCAGCCCACTGGACAGGTAAGAAGTGTCATAATACAAAGATATAAATACACACTGTACACATTTGAGGACATTTGGACATTCTGCTATTACCTATCAAGATAATAATAGGATACAAAAACTTTAAACAGTACCATTGGAAAGTATACAGGCAGGCCCTTGCACTACATGCTTTGGGGAATTCATCCATAAATCTGACCAGTAAAGAGATGGGTATAGTGTGTATGGGTTTGGCAAAGTCAGCAGATAGATGATTGAGGATAGAGAATTGGGATCAGCTGACTTAGCAGTTGGGGGGAGGGAGGGTTACTAAAAATTATTTGGGGACACCACAAAAAAAAGCCTCTGGCACTCTGCATGAATTTAAATCAAAAATAACATTTACAAACATTTTAGGGGGTGTTTGGGGTAAAGCACTACTATGGAGCTGATAAAATACATTGTTAAGTGACTACATGAGGTGAATATAGGCCAGGAGACACCATGCTGGGGAGGTTATTGAAGGGCAAATATGTATGAAGGACCTAAAATAATAATTACATAAAAATCCAGCATGCATGAGAACAAAGGGGACATTCACGGCATATTACAATCATGGTAATTAGGGAATGAGGAAAGAAATACAATATATTAGCAAACATTCAATACAATAAAATGTGATATTAAAGGATAAAAATCTTACCTTCATATACTCCTTCTGCAGGACCTGGATGATGGCAGAACAGGTCTCTGGGATAATGATCCCCAGAGCCTGGGGGGAGATGCCTGTCGAGAACTTCAAGTCCTGCAGACTTCTCCCTGTGGCCAAATACCGCAAGGTAGCGACCAACCTCTGCTCCGAAGTGATGGCTTGCCTCATGCAGGTATCCTGCCTGCTGATATAGGGGGTCAGCGAAGCCAACAAACGGTGAAACACGGGGTCCGTCATCCTGAGAAAGTTCCTGAAATCATCAGGATTATTCTCACGGATCTCACGGAGCAAAGGCATTTGACAGAACTGGTCACGCTGAAGCAACCAATTCTTGGTCCATGAACTCCTCCCCACCCTGTTCATGGACTGGACTTGTGTCAAGGTCAGGACCCCAACACCAAGCCCCCGCACAGCACGAACTCTACGAGGAGTACGCATACGAAACATGGCTAGAAAACGGTCGGCTGCTCAGAACGAAGTAACAGAACGCACTGAAGAACAGCAAGGCCTGTGAAGAGCGACCTGAAAAACAGCAACGAGCAGGCAAGATCACACAGAAAACTCTGATACGAACTGACTGTATGCACTGAAGAGCAGATACAAACCCACAAGCACAAACTGAATGTCAGAAAACGATCTAAAAGCCACGAGTCTGAAAAAGGGTGAATCGTCTCTCACCAAACTTTTACTAACACGAGATTAGCAAAAGGAGCCCAAAGGGTGCCGCGCTTGGTTCTGAACCAGCCTTTTCTAGTCTCGTCGTACGTGGTGTATGTGACCGCGTGGTTGGTGATCGGAAATTCCGACAACTTTGTGCGACCGTGTGTAGGCAAAACAAGTTTGAGCCAACATCCGTCGGAAAAAATCCTAGTATTTTGTTGTCAGAATGTCCGAACAAAGTCCGACCGTGTGTACGCCCTATTACAGTTTACACATTAGATGAGGTGAGACATGGAGAAGAAGAAAAAAGAAAAGCAGGTTTGAGAACGAGGGTAAAAAAAGTGTTTGGAACTGTCACAAGTAAGGATAGAAGAAAAAGCCTCGGGGGTACTAAAGCACAGAGGGTAATTAAGGTTCACAATATATTGCACTTTAATCGATTTTGAGGTTATGTTTTTTGTTATTTTGTTCTTTTTATTTTTTTCCTTACTTTTCTCCTCATGCAGCCTAAGGTACTTAATATAGGCTCCTGGAATGTGTGGGGGTTGGGGAATCCAGCTAAGAAGACTGCAGTTCTCTCGATGCTGGAAATGAGGGGGGTGGGTCTGATCTGTCTGCAGGAGACCCACTTGACAAAGGACACCACGATATGTCTTCAAAATAGGAGGTTTCAATGCCAATATCATTCGTGTACTCTTCATATTCCAGAGGGGTGAGCGTAATGGTGAAAAAAGGAGTGGCTTTCTCCTGCCGGCAGATCAGTATAGATGGAATGGGTCGATATATCTTTTTGTATTGTTCAATAGAGAATAGAATGTATGTTTTCCCAAACGTTTATATATCCCCGACATTTAAACTTGAAGTCATATACAATTTAATGGAATTTATGTTGGATAAAGTAGATACTCCGGTTATAGTAATGGGAGATTTTAATGAGGCCCTTAATAAAAGCTTGGACAGGTTCCCACCTGGAGCTCAATCACATAACATAGCGGAAGGTCGGTTAGGTCAATTCCTGGTAGAGGCAGGGTTGTTTGATGCATGGAGGGTACGGAATCCTGATAAACGGCAATATTCTTCTTTTTCAGCCTCCTATTCTACACTCTCCAGGATCGATATGATCCTGGGGAATGCAGAACTATTATCACTGGTAAAGGATGTGGTCTACCTACCAAGAGGGGTCTCGGACCACACATTGGTGGTGGTATCAGTGAATAAAGGGGGGAAGGAGCCTCAAAGATCTTGGAAGCTGAGCCCATTTTGGCTTGAGCTAATGGGAGAGCCGGAGGAGGTAATAAAAAAGCTAGAAGAATTTGTGGTATTTAATGAAGGTACAGCAGCAGTGGGAGTACAGTGGGATACCTTGAAGGCATTTCTTAGGGGTATACTGATTCAGGGGGTGGCAGAGATTAAGAAGAGATCTAGGGAATGGGAGGAAAGTATTAGGAAAGAACTGGAGAGGGCAGAGAAACAATACATAGAAGACCCAACACCAGAGAAACAAAATGTATGGTTAAATAAACAAAGAGAATTATAGAATAGCAGTATTAAGGAAAGTGGAAAATAAGCAACTTTTTCAGAAACAATTGGCTTTTGGAGAAGGAGAAAGCGTGGGGCGAATGCTGGCCTACCTGGTGAGAACCAACTCCTCCTCCTCGACAATACCTGTGATTAGGACTATAAAAGATGAGATCTCTTCTCACACATCAGAGATTACAGATACATATAGAAATTATTATGAAACACTGTACAAATCGCAGGTGAGAGCTGGGGAAAAGGATATGGATATGTTTTTTAGGAATATAGTAATACCAACCTTTACAGAAGAGGATAGAGAGGGGTTGGAGGCCCCAATAACCCTAGCGGAATTACAACAAGCCACAATTGGGATGGCAAACCAAAAGTCCCCGGGGCCAGATGGACTCCTGATCGAGATCTATAAGCACTATGGAAAAATACTGCTACCAGAGGTACTTAAGTTGTTGAGCTGGGCAATGGAAGAGGGGAGACTGCCTAATTCAATGGCTGAAGCCACCATAGTCATGCTACACAAAGAAGGGAAGGACCCGTTAAAAACCTCAGCATATAGACCAATATCCTTGCTATGCGCTGATGCTAAAATATTAGCAAAGGTGCTGGCAGCTAGGCTGAATAAAATCATTCATAAACCCATACACCCAGATCAAACAGGGTTTATTCCCAATAGGTCTACCAGCATGAATATAAGAAGGGTATATCTGAACTTGCAAACCCCGACATAGAATATGGGGTCAAGAGCTGTTATGACCCTGGATATAATTAAGGCTTTTGATAGTCTGGAGTGGGGTTATCTCTGGCGGGTTTTGGAAGAATTCGGATTAGGACCCGTCTTCATAAGATGGATAAAAATACTGTATAATGGCCCAAGCGCAAAAATCAGGGTTGATAATGAATATTCAGAAAAGATCCACCTAGAAAGGGGGACAAGACAGGGTGACCATTGTCTCCCCTGCTCTTCGCCCTTGCGATGGAACCGTTGGCAATTAGTATTAGGTCCTGTGTAAATATGAAGGGTTTCTCAAGAAAATCAGGAGAAGAGAGGTTTGCTCTATATGCCGATGATGTCCTTCTTTTCTTGGGGGAGCATTCTCTTAAGCAGGCAATAAATATGGTAGAGAGGTTTGGTAACCTTACGGGATTAGCGGTAAATTGGAGTAAGTCAGCACTTCTACCAGTGGACACTCTTAGAAATCCCATGACGTCTGAAATACCCCAATTGGAAGTTGTAACAACAATGAAGTATCTAGGTATAAATCTGACAAAAGATCCAAATCAGTATATAGAAGACAATATAGTCCCGCTGTTAACTAAATTTAAACATTAAATGGATATATGGAACCGGCTACCCTTGAAAGTAGCTGGGAGATGCAATCTAATTAAGATGGTATGGATGCCCCAATTATTGTATCTGTTACACAACTCCCCGGTGTGGTTAAATAAAAGGTGGTTTAGGAAAATTGATACGCTATTTAGAGAACTGGTATGGAAAAAGGGCAAGGCCAGGATTAGCCTCCAGACCCTGCTGTTGCCAACTAAGGAGGGGGGAATGGCAGTTCCCCACCCCAGGAGTTACTTCCTGGCGGCGCAACTGCAGCATTTAAGAGGTGGGAATGCTAGCAGGGGTTTACTGATATTGGAAGCACCACATAAAACAGTGGTAGAGGTGTTAGAGGCAGACTCTTTCTTCTTTAGGAATCCCACAATTAGGATGACAACAAAAGTATGGAAGGCAATAAAAATACTAATGGGATATGACGGGTTCACAGAGTATGCCCCTCTTTGGCACAACAGAAATCTACAGGAAGTTGCTGTTATGGGGGAGTTTAAAGAATGGGAAATGCGGGGCATAAATAGATTATCGCAATTATATAAGGTGTATACATTGAAAACTTTTGGAGATCTCCAAAAGGAAAATGGGATACCAAAACAAACATTTTATAGATATTTGCAAATGAGACATGCACTGAGTGCCCAATTTAAGACACACCCTTTAGTATGGAACAACGTACCATTGCTCCAAAATGTGATTAAGTCAGATAATGCGAAGGGACTTATTTCAGAAATATATACACAGATGAGCAGTAAAAGCATTGCAAGGTCTGAACATCTTAAGTGTAGGGAAAAGTGGGAGGAGGATATAGGAGAAATAACGGGTGAGCAGTGGAAAAAAATACTGGAGCTGGGCCATGTGGTGTCAGTCTCCCCCTCACAGAAAATTTCACACCTAATGCTGATTCATAGAGCATACTATACTCCCAAGAAGCTGTATAGGTTTGGATTAAGATCAGATGCCAAATGCCCCAGATTTCATGAAGTAGGAGACCTGATTCACATGGTATGGAGATTTTCCAAGCTGTTCCGGTATTGGACAGTGGTAGTAGAGGTTATAAATAGAACGTTTGGGACTACTTTAGAGACAGATGCCAGACTATGTGTCTTGGGATATGGAGAATGGAAAGGAGAAGGGACAAGTTTAATAACAGCGGTTATAAGGTGTTTGTTCCAAGCCCGGAAACTGATCGTGCAGAGATGGCAATAAGCTAAGCCCCCTATAGTAGAGGAGTGGTTAAAAATTATAAATGAGATAATCTGGAGAGAAAGAGTTCTGTACATTAAGAGAGGGAACCTCAAGGAATTCGAAAAATGTGGAACCCCTGGTTGGCAAAATTAGGATATAATGGCTAGCAGCGGAAGTGAGAAAACCTGTCCAGATGGGGAGGGAGGGGTAGGGAGGGTAGGCGGGGTGTGGTAAGGGTATATTTTAATTAATATGTATTGCAATGCCAGTTTGTTGTAAAAACAAAGAGGTTAATAGCAATTTTATAACGCTGTTATTCCTTTTTATATGTGATGTAAAGTTAAGAAACTTTAATAAAGATTATAAAAGAAAAAAAAATCTTTAGGGCCTTTGCTTTAAAAAAATATATAATGTTTGAGGGTTAAAAGTAATTTTCTTGCAAAAAAAATATTTTTTAATGTAAACAAAAAGTGTCAGAAAGGGCTTTGTCTTCAAGTGGTTAGAAGAGTGGGTGATGTGTGACAAAAGCTTCTAAATGTTGTGCATAAAATGCCAGGACAGTTGAACCCCCGCCCCCAAATGACCCCATTTTGGAAAGTAGACACCCCAAGCTATTTACTGAGAGGCATGTCGAGTCCATGGAATATTTTATATTTTGACACAAGTTGCGGGAAAAATACTTTTTTCTTTTTTGCACAAAGTTGTCACTAAATAATATATTGCTCATACATGCCATGGATATATGTGAAATTAAACCCCAAAATACATTCTGTTGCTTTTCCTGAGTACGGGGATACCACATGTGTAAGACTTTTTGGGATCCTAGCCGCGTACGGGACCCCGAAAACCAAGCACCGCCTTCAGGCTTTCTAAGGGTGTACATTTTTGATTTCACTCCTGACTGCCTATCACAGTTTCGGAGGCCATGGAATGCCCATATGGTACAAAACCCCCCCAAATGATCCCATTTTGCAAAGTAGACACCCAAGCTATTTGCTGAGAGGTATGGTGAGTTTTTTGCAGACCTCGCTTTTTGTCACAAAGTTTTGAAAATTGGAAAAAAGAAAAAAAAAATTTTTTTTCTTCATTTTCAAAAACAAATGAGAGCTTCAAAATACTCACCATGCCTCTCAGCAAATAGCTTGGGGTGTCTACTTTCCATTTGGGTCATTTGAGGGGGTTTTGTGCTATCTTGGCATTTTATGGCCTTCGAAACTGTGAAATCAAAAATGTATGCCCTTAGAAATCCTGAAGGCGGTGTTTCCTTTTCGGGGCCCCATACGCAGCTAGGCTCCCAAAAAGTCCCACACATGTGGTATCCCCATACTCAGGAGAAGCAGCAGAATGTATTTGAGGTGTAATTCCACATATGCCCATGGCATGTTTAAGCAATATATCATTTAGTGACACGTTTGTGCTAAAAAAAAAAAAGTTTGTCATTTTCCCGCAACTTGTGGCAAAATATAAAATATTCCATGGACTCAACATGCCTCTCAGCAAATAGCTTGGGGTGTCTACTTTCCTAAATGGGTCATTTGGGGGGGGTTGCCATCTTGGCATTTTATGGCCTTAAAAACTGTGATAGGTAGTGAGGAGTGAAATAAAAAATTTACGCCCTTAGAAATCCTGAAGGCGGTGCTTGGTTTTCGAGGCCCTGTATGCGGCTAGGCTCCCAAAAAGTCTTTATCATAGAGTGACACATATGTGAGAGTCTGAGAGGGCTGCACACCCCAATTACAGTCTTTGAAAAGAAAAAAGTGGAAAGTTCCCCACGGGGCTTTTTAGCAGCAAATAGGAGTCAAATATTTTGTAAAAAATCACAGATTTTTTATTATTGTTTCAAAGGATGGTTAGACACAAAACATATATAAAAATATAATTAAAATATGAGCTCTGGTATATACAAGGTGAGACAAAATAGGCTAGGAAAGGTTATACATCAAGGGTGATATATTGTTACACTTGAAATTGCACTATCCGATGTATGGAAATGCCCCAATGCATTTCGACCTCAAAGGTTATGGTCTTCTTCAGGGTGTCCTTACATTTCTATATATACATCAAGAGGACAGATTTCAATATTCTAATTGTCGTGTAATTTAATATCCAATACAGTCTCATTTATTAGGTATACATTGTCTCGTGTTTGATTTATGTAATCACTGTGTATTTACCCTTTCCGCCAGGAAGGCTCGCTTAACCAGAGACTTCTTTAAAAACCAGATAATCCTCTCAAGTGCCATCCCGGACCCACTGAGAGCCTGTCCATGCCCTCAACCCAAGGGGACCACCCCGATCTGTGAGGCTTACAAGTGGTCACATGTTTAACGGCCTCCCAACGGGGAATCAAATGGGCAGGAGCACCTGAAAATTGTAATTATACATAATTAGCATACCAAAGAGGTAAGGGTAGTTTTTTAGGACATTGTGAGAGGGGGAGAATCTTAATGAAAGGAGTCCCCCTCCGTGTGCTGTGGGTTGTTTCAATGTTAACTCAGTATATAATCTAGGTTTTTTCTCCATAGAGGAGCTGGGAAGTTTATATCCAATCCCTATATAAGAGAAACCATGTCACGCTGTACATGGTATATCATTTTTTATTTGGTTGCGATGGTAAATTGTGTGGTGTTCCCACAATCATCTTAGCCTGAAGGCGGTGCTTGGTTTTCGGGGCCCCGTACGCGGCTAGGCTCCCAAAAAGTCCCACCATGTGGTATCCCCATACTCAGGAGAAGCAGCAGAATGTATTTTGGGGTGTAATTTCACATATGCCCATTCAATATATCATTTAGTGACAACTTTGTGCAAAAAAAAAAAGTTTGTCATTTTCCCTTAACTTGTGGCAAAATATAAAATATTCCATGTGAAAGTAAAGAGATAACTCCTGTGCTGTCAGAAAAAACTATACTAAAGGACACTGCTGCAACACCAGTGTGACTGATCCAGAACAGACAAAAATAGCATAAATAAAAATAGGTGGTGGTTGCGCTGTGACAAAGGGATAAAGAAGGGGGTGGGGGTGGAAGGGACTAAATAAGGTGCATAGAGAGGTGAAACAAATGGCCGAAGTAAATAGGCCAAACAAGCATAAAACACATAAATACTAGACAAGTGAAAGTGCTAGCATAAGTGAAAATAGCTGCAAAAATGTAACAAAGTAAATATATATAACAATAATAAATCAATCAAAAAGCCCAAGTGAATATGGGCTAGTATCAAACTAGCACATGAGTGACAACTCGAACGAGCTTTAAGTGACAAATTCACAAGGGTAAGTGGATATCAGTCCCACCACCAAATAATAAAAGACTCCCAGATAGTAAACAGTTCAAACAATAGGGGGGAGATCTTTAGTGGGGACACCTCCGTGTTCGCAAGCCGCTTACCTTACTGCTGTAAGGTATACAGCTTGTGTTGCAAGCAGCTAGGAGGCATGGAAATCCCATCCAATTATACAGATAATGACGGTAGTAGATATGCAGGGCGGTATATAAAAAGGACAAAAATAGACAATATATAGTGTGACTCCGTGACGGCCAGAGTGGAAGGGAAGCAAGACACAGAAGGGGGGTGCACTAACTTTTTTAAAAATGAGTGTGGGCATCAATCCACAAGCGCCAAGCTCGTATGCAGGCAGGAAGAGGGAGAGGATCACACATAAAAATAATTAATTTAATGAGATAAAAATATGAAAAAATATGATAAAAAAGTTATTTAAAAGTATACAAGGGGAAGCTGGAGCTCGGGGAGTGTCACAGACTCACTAGAGGAGAATACAAACAATCCGATAATTCCAATCCAGTAGACAAAAAAATATATATAGCTAACCTGAATAACTAAAGGTAGGTGGACTAGAAAGAGGGAAGAACAGAGCTGACTATGGGGATCGCAAAAAATGTGAGGGTGATGATGGTAAACTAAAAATCGCTGAGAAAGCAATTAAAGTCAAACTCGATGTTAAGCCCCTTAGGAGCAAGAGTGTCCATAGAGAATATCCATTTGGACTCGAGTTAACTTCAAATCCTCACTTTATGTCCCCCACGCCATGGTCTGGCGTAGGGTGCAATACCCCAAAATTTCAGATGACTAGGGTCTCTGTTATGGTATTTATCAAAATGCCTAGAGACATTGTGTTTGACGAAACCCTTTTGGATGTTTTGAACATGCTCCTTAATACGGATTCTTAATAATCTTTTGGTGCGGCCAACATATTGGAGGCCGCAACTGCACTCCAATACATAGACCGCTCCCTCCGTGTTACACCCAATAAACTTGTTGACATCATATTTGGTACCGTTGCTGTTTGATTGAAAAGAGAACACTTTTTGATTCGGACGTTTAGTGCAGGTGCAGGCATAGTATCGTTTACAAGGGTAAAATCCCTTGCCGGTAAAGAAAGAAAATTACTTTTTTGGGGGGTCAATCATGCTTCTAACTAACCGATCCCTAAGAGTAGGTGCCCTTTTATAGATAAATTTGGGTTTTTCTGGTAGTATCTCTCTAAGGCCTCTATCGGATTTCAGAATATGCCAATGGCGAGATATAATGCTTTCGATCTTTCTATGTTGAAGGTTAAAATCAAGGACCAGAGGCACCTGATCCTGCTGGCATATTGTTTTTTTGTCCTCAAGCAGTACTTGTCTTTGCATCTGTCCTACTTCTACTATTTTTTCACTTATGAACTCTTGATTATAGCCTTTATGCATAAATCTTTTTCCAATCAGACTGGCCTGCATATAAAAATCTTCTTCAAGAGTGCAGTTGCGTCTTAGTCGCATTATCTGGCCTTTGGGGATGTTAAATAGCCAGTTTCTATGGTGTCAACTACTCAAATGAAGGTAACTGTTACGATCGACATTTTTGAAGAAGGTCTTAGTAATAAATTGATTGTTAATGCCTGAAATCTCTAGATCAAAAAACGGAATAGAATGTTCCTCAATCTGCCAAGTTAGTACAATATTTTTGGCATTATTATTTAATTTGAGAAAGAATGCAGTTAAAAGATTACGATCGCCTTCCTATATAATAAAAATATTGTCGATATACCTTTTAAACAAACGTAATTCTTTGGGGGATCCAGAAAAACCACTTCCTCTTCCCATTGGGACATAAAGAGTCCTGTGACACTGGGGGCAAATTTAGCCACCATAGCTACTCCTGTCTTCTGATGGTAAAATTGTTTGCAGTACCAGAAGTGGCTGTGTTTCAGGCAGAAGTCCAGGCATTTGACAAGGAAAATTCCTCTGAAAACGGAGGAGTTTGGTGTATTTTCTAAGCCCCCACTTCATGGCCTCACAGGCCGCAAAATGGGGTATAATCGTATAAAGTGATTACACGTCAGCTGTTGCTATCCATACAGCACCGGTGTCTACTCTGTTTTCAAGTATCTGAAGCATTTGTTTCGTGTCTCGCAGATAGGCCTTAGTACTTTGTACTGCAGGTTGAAGATACTTATCGATATATTTGCCCAATCTTGCTGTGATTGATTCTATGCCATTAACAATCGGTCTTAAAGGGGGGTCGGTTTTATCCTTATGGATTTTAGGTAATGCGTAGATAATCGGGGTTCTACAGGCCTCTGGAACCAGATATTTGGCTTCTTTTTTGTTAAGTATACCTTTTTTGAGACCCAATTAGACTACTTGTTCCAGTTCTTTTTTCCCTTTAAATATAGGGTTATTAGAGAGTATACAGTATGTGTTCTGATCTTCCAGTAACTTCATCATGCCTTTATGATATTGTTCGGTGGTTTGGATCACAATTCCACCTTCTTTATCTGAAGGCCTAATGACAAGATTCTTTTTGGATGCCAGTCCTAATAATCCTCGGTTCTTCTCTTTTTTTGAAAGTTAAATTCTTATTCCATGGACTCAACATGCCTCTAAATAAATAGCTTGGCGTGTCTACTTTCCAAAATGGGGTAATTTTTTCTAGGTTTTGTGCCATCTTGGCATTTTATGGCCTTCAAAACTGTGTGTAGGTAGTGAGGAGTGAAATCAAAAATTTTACGTTCTTAGAAATCCTGAAGGCGGTGCTTGGTTTTTGGGACCCCGTACGTGGTTAGGCTCCCAAACAGTCCCCCACATGTGGTATCCCCGTACTCAGGAGAAGCAGCAAAATGTATTTTGGGGTGCAATTCCACATATACCCATGGCATGTGTGAGCAATATATCATTTAGTGACAACTTTTTGTAAAAAAAAATTTTTGTCATTATTCAATCACTTGGGACAACAAATAAATATTCAATGGGCTCAACATGCCTCTCAGCATTTTCCTTGGGGTGTCTACTTTCCAAAATGGGGTCATTTGGGGAGTTTTGTACTGCCCTGCCATTTTAGCACCTCAAGAAATGAGATAGGCAGTCATAACCTTAAAGCTGTGTAAATTCCAGAAAATGTACCCTAGTTTGTAGACGCTATAACTTTTGCACAAACCAATAAATATACGCTTATTGACATTTTTTTTACCAAAGACATGTGGCTGAATACATTTTGGCCTAAATGTATGACTAAAATTGAGTTTATTGGATTTTTCTTATAACAAAAAGTAGAAAATATAATTTTTCTAAATTTTCGGTCTTTTTCCATTAATATCGCAAAAAATAAATATTGCAGAGGCAATCAAATACCATCAAAAAGAAAGCTCTATTTGTGGGAAAAAAAGGACGCAAATTTCGTTTGGGTACAACATTGCATGACAACGCAATTACCAGTTAAACAGCACAGTGCCAAATTGTAAAAAGTCCTCTGGTCTTTAGGTTGCCAAAAGGTCCAGGGCTTAAGTGGTTAAAATACATCTAAGTGTGTTTAGAAAGCTTGGGTTTTTAGTTATTTTCTTAGCCAATAAAATATACAACTTTAACACCAAAGATTATTCATCAATTAAAACTGAGATTTGATCATTTATGTATATCAGTCTATTCATTCAAGGTTTTTTTCCTTATGCCGCGTAGACATGAGTGGACTGTCTGGCAGAAAAGGTTCCATCGGACATTCCGTTCATGTGTGGGCTTCATCGGACCTTCATCGGACCTTTTCTGTCAAAAATTCTGACGGATCTAGAAATAGAACATGTTTCAAATCTTTCCGACGGACTTGAGTCCGATTGAAAAATCAGTTCGTCTGTATGCTAGTCCGACGTGCAAAAAAGGACGCAAGGGCAGCTATTGGCTACTGGCTATGAACTTCCTTATTCTAGTCCGGTCGTATGTCATCACGTTCAAAACGATCGGACTTTGGTGCGATCATTTGTAGGCAAGTCCGTTTCGTTGGAACTCCGTCGCAGATCCGTCGGAGCTCCGTCGGAACTCCGTCGAAAAATTCTTTGGAGTTCAGGCGGACGAGAAGTCTGCTCGTGTGTATGCGGCATAAGATGCAGTACATAGTAAATTGAAATAAGCTGAAGGAGGGAGTGTCCAGAAGCCAAGGAAGACCTGCAGTTTTTATGGCTTTTGGGGGACCCTTGCCAAAATTAATGGGTAAACCATGCACCACCCATTCTCAGAAGCTGGGGGGACCCGCTCAACAATCTCCTCCACCAACACAGCTGAACTGGACTTTCTTTGAGACTGTGTTGGGTCCACTGATCTAGGAGGAACCTTTTTGGGGGACCCTGGCTGAAATTAATGGACAAACCACACACCACCCATTCTCAGAAGATGGGGGGACCCGCTCAACAATCTCCTCTGCCAACACAGCTGAACTGTACTTTCTTTGAGACTGTGTCAGGTCCACTGATCCAGGAGGAAGCCAAGATGGTGCCAGTGCATTCTCCACAGCCTGCGCCTCTGCCTGCAAGACCACCGGAGCTAATGCCCAATTTGGAGCTGCTGCAGCTGAAGTCACAAGTGCTCAAGCTGCTCCTAGACCTACCCCACACTCTTCAGGGGGGTAAATAAGTGCCTGGCCCGCTGCCACCGCAGGTCATCTCTGGGACCCAGCCAACATCAGCCTGCCACTCTGGAGCCTCACAGCAATCTAGCAGTGCCCTGCTCCTGGAGGTGACTGAGTGTCAGGGTTCTTACCTTGGCAGGCGGGGCGCCCGCGGTGGTGTGCGTCAGGGTGCGTCGGCGCGCGTTGGCGCGCGCGTTTCTGCGGACCTCGCTGTGCGGGCTCCTCGCGGCGCCGGTGTGTGTGTCCGGGATCGTTCCACTGTGCATGCCGGTGTGCGGGGGCGCGCGCGCGGGCGTTGGCGGGCACGCGTGCCTGGGTGTGCCGAGGCACGTGCGTGCACGTCGTTTGGCGCCAAAAGCCCTATTTAAGCCAGTAAGTTCTGGTGACCAGTACTACCTAATCAACAGCTAGTAGTTCCAGAGCCTGTCCGTGTACCTTGTTGTTCCTGTTGTTCCTATTGATCCGGCCTTGTCCCCTGACCACTCTCTGAACTCTGCCTGCACCGACCTTTGCTTGTTTGACCATCCGCTTGCCTGTTCCACTGTACCTCTGCCGTCTGCCTGTTGCCAAACCCGGCCTGTCTCCTGACCATCCATCTGCCTGCTCCCTGGGATCCTGTCAGCCGGTCTGCAGTCTTCCTGCCTGTTGTCCACACCAGCCTGCTCTGCTCAGTGAAGGTGCTCCAGTCTACTCAGCCTTTGCTACAGTTAACCCTGTGACACCCAGACAGCAATACCTGAACAGCCATACAGGCCTTCATACCACTCCGCACTGTTGTACCCCCTGTTTACTCTATCAGGGGGCCAATAGTCGGAGGGTAAGGGAGCCTACCCTCTGCCCGACAGGACTCGCCGGTCTGGTAAGTAGGAGCCTGATAGTATTAGGCAGCCATGACCGAGTCCGGGCAGGGGGCCTCCCCCATGGATGAACTTTGCCGACATTTGGCGGGTCTAACCCAGGCAGTGAAAAGCCTACAAGAGGGATATTAAAGCTTGGAAGAATGGGTGCAGGCTCTGTCCGCACCTACCAGTCCACCAGGGTCCGCTGCAGCCACCTCAACACCTTCTGTGGTCATGTTACCTCCTGAGCCCAAAGTACCAGTACCCGAAAGATTTCTCGGAGATCGGAGTAAGTATCGTGCCTTCCGGAATGCTTGCAACCTGTACTTCGCTCTTCAGCCACGCACGTTCTCCCTGGAAGCCACTAAGGTGGGCTTTGTTATCTCCTTGCTGTCTGGTGAACCACAAACATGGGCCCACCGGCTCCTGGAGCAAAAATCTGTCGTATTGGATAGTCTGGAGGCCTTCTTTGGAGCCATGTCCCAACTATACGAAGACCCCCAGCTCACGGCCACCGCAGAAGCTTCCTTACAGGCCCTTCGTCAAGGCCGCCGAGCAGCTGAAGATTATGCCGTCGAGTTCAGACGCTGGAGTTCTGACATGGCTTGGAATGACGCTGCATTGCGCCATCAGTTCAGGATGGGGTTGTCAGAACCTCTCAAAGATGAGTTGGCACGAGTAGGGGTACCACAGACCCTGGAAGACCTTATCAATCTGTCTATCCAAATAGACCGTAGACTGCGAGAACGACGTACCGAAAGAACCACCAGTACCTTTCGTCCCACCTGGATGATTCCACAAGTACCCTGTCCTCCCAGTAGATCTCCTGCTCCACCACCTGCCTCAACCTATGATGCACCTGAACCAATGCAGCTTGGTCTGTTCCGTCCTTCTTTGACCCCAGAGGAGAAGACACGTAGGCGGGCACACAACCTCTGCCTCTACTGTGGGGAGTCAGGGCACTACGCCAGCGGTTGCCCCAACAAGATGCGTAAGTGTCGTTCTGATGTTCGTACCTGTGCTACTTTTGTACCCTCCTTGGGCACGCACTTAACCATTTCTGTCACTTTACAGCTTCCCGGAAAGGCCATCCAAGTCCCAGCTATCATTGATTCTGGAGCCTGCAGCTGTTTTATTGACCGGACCTTTGCCTTTCAACATGCCATTCCTCTCCAAACCAAGACTCAAAGCCTTGCGGTTCATCTCGCTGACGGCTCTGCTCTCCGCTCCGGCCCAGTCACTCAGGAGACTGTCCCTTTAGAAGCCATCATGGGCCAGCAACACCATGAATATCTCTGTCTGGACGCCATCTCGTCCCCCCTCTTTCCAGTTATTCTTGGAATACCCTGGCTTCAAACGCACAACCCCCAAATCAACTGGGCTTCAGGAAATGTCGAGTTCCTCTCTGGATACTGTCTTCAACACTGCTTGCAAGGGACAGGCCGTGAGGTTGCCCAACTCCTCTGTCTACATCCAGATGTTGATCCGCTTCAAGCTATCCCTGAGCCATACCAAGACTTTGCGGATGTATTTAGCAAGAAGGGGGCAGAATTACTACCACCACACAGGCCCTACGACTGCCCAATTGAATTGCTTCCTGGAACCGAGGTACCTTTTGGCCGGATCTTCCCCTTGACTGAGCAGGAACTGGGCACCCTGAAGCAGTACTTGGATGAAAATCTGAAAAAGAAATTTATCCGCCCGTCCACCTCTCCGGCCGGTGCGGGTTTATTTTTTGTGGAAAAGAAGGATCATTCCCTGCGGCCATGTATTGATTACCGCAAACTGAACAAGATCACGATTAAGAATCGCTACCCGCTCCCTCTGGTACCTGAGTTATTCCAAAGGCTGGGCACCGCCAGACTCTTTACTAAACTGGATCTCCGGGGTGCTTATAACTTAATCCGCATCCGAGAGGGTGACGAGTGGAAGACTGCGTTTCGCACTCGTTTCGGGCATTTTGAGTACCTGGTCATGCCCTTTGGTCTTTGTAATGCCCCGGCTACGTTCCAGCACTTTGTGAACGACATCTTTAGAGATATCCTGGACCTTTATGTCATCGTTTATCTGGACGATACACTCATCTTCTCCTCTTCTTTAGCGGATCATCGCAGGCACGTCAGGAATGTTCTCGTCCGGCTCAGGCAACATGGCTTATACGCTAAACTAGATAAATGTGAGTTTGAACGCCAGAGTATTCAGTTCTTGGGACTCATTATTTCTGTTGAAGGAATCAAGATGGACCCACAAAAAGTATCGGCCATCCTGGACTGGCCGGCTCCTACAGACAAAAAAGGAGTCCAACGTTTCGTAGGATTTTCCAACTTTTACAGGAAATTCATTAAAGACTTTTCTAAAATCATTGCACCAATAACGGAACTTACTAAACAGGGGGCACGATTCTGTTGGTCATCCCAAGCACAGGCAGCATTCGAGAAGTTAAAGGGACTGTTTACTTCTGCCTCTATTCTCAAGCACCCGGATCCTGCGTTACCGTTTGTACTGGAAGTGGATGCTTCGGAGATCGCAGTGGGGGCAGTACTTTCCCAACGTCAGGGCCCCAAGGCCCTCTTGTTTCCCGTAGCATTCTTTTCCCGTAAACTCTCATCATCTGAGAGAAATTATGATGTCGGAGACCGGGAACTGTTGGCCATCAAAGCGGCTTTGGAAGAATGGCGCTATCTACTAGAGGGTGCGGTACATCCGGTTCTCATCTTTACCGACCACAAGAACTTGGAATATTTAAGAGCAGCCAAGCGACTTAGACCACGACAGGCTAGATGGGCACTTTTTTTTTTCCCGCTTCTCCTTTCATATAACGTACAGGCCCGGATCCAAGAATGGAAAACCTGATGCTCTATCACGGATGTTCCACGACTCCAAGGAAAGTACTCCTCCTGATACTATTCTGCCTGCAGGTAGTTTCTTACTTCTCCAGGAAGATTTAATTTCCAGGATTAAACAGGCCTCCTCTGAAATTCCTCTACCTACGGGAACCAGTTTAAATGATGGGTTGCTCTGGCATGAAGGCAAGATTTTCGTACCTGAAAGATGTAGGGTACTGGTACTGGAACTATGTCATGACCACAAGCTGGCGGGTCACTTCGGAGCCCGGAAAACCTCAGAATTGGTGCTACGCACCTTTTGGTGGCCACGTCTTCTGGAGGACTGTAAGAGGTATGTGGGTTCTTGCCGCACTTGTGCCCGGAATAAATGTAACCGCTCAAAGGCCTGGGGTTTATTGAGACCCTTACCGATTCCTGACAGGCCTTGGAGAATGCTATCAATGGATTTCATTGTGGAGTTGCCCCCCTCTGAAGGTTTCTCAACCATCTTTGTGGTGATTGATAGGCTATCCAAGATGGCACACTTCATCCCTATGAAGGGTACTCCCACAGCCGTAGAAACGGCGAAGATATTCATCAAAGAAGTAGTAAGGTTACATGGGGTGCCCGCGAATATCGTATCCGACCGAGGTGTTCAATTTACCTCCCGGTTTTGGAGAGCACTGTGTGCCGCTTTGGAAATTGAATTGGCGTTCTCCTCGGCCTACCACCCTCAGACGAATGGCCAGACAGAAAGAACTAACCAGACGCTGGAGCAATACCTCCGTTGTTTTTCTGTATTTACTCAAGACGACTGGGTGTCCTTGTTACCAGTCGCCGAATTCTCATATAACAACTCCCTACACTCTGCTATCAACCAGACTCCTTTCTTTGCGAATTATGGATTCAATCCTTCTTTCCTTCCCAGTTCTATCCCGGAATGCACTCTACCCGCAGTAACGGAAACAATGGAGTTTTTTTCTAGTAACTGCAAGATCTTGCAGGAAACCATGGCCCAATCTCAGGCTTCTTTCAAGAGGATGTTCGATAAGAAAAGGCGAGGAGAACTCGTCCTTGAACCTGGCAACCAAGTATGGCTCTCTACAACTAATCTAAAGTTGGCTTGTCCCTCCAAAAAGTTGGGACCTAAGTTTCTGGGCCCATTTCGGGTGAAGAGAAAGGTGAATGATGTTGCTTTTGAACTTAGTCTGCCAGAGTCCCTTAGAATCCACCCGGTCTTCCACGTTTCATTACTGAAACCAGTTATCCACGATCCTTTTCCTGACCGTAAGGCCAAGCCACCGGAGGCTGTTTTGGTCAACAATGAGGAGGAGTTCGAAGTCGAGGCAATCTTGGACTGTAGGAAAAGGCAGAACCAGCTTCAGTACCTCATCAAATGGAAGGGGTATGGACCCGAGGATAATTCCTGGGAACCCGAAGATAACCTGCATGCCAACAAATTGCTACAAACCTTCAAGAACTCCCATGCTCCCAGGTTGGCCCAGCTGGGCATCCGGAGGCTGCCCTTGAGGAGGGGGCACTGTCAGGGTTCTTACCTTGGCAGGCGGGGCGCCCGCGGTGGTGTGCGTCAGGGTGCGTCGGCGCGCGTTGGCGCACGCGTTTCTGCGGACCTCGCTGTGCGGGCTCCTCGCGGCGCCGGTGTGTGTGTCCGGGATCATTCCACTGTGCACGCCGGTGTGCGGGGCACGCGCGCGGGCGTTAGCGGGCGCGCGTGCTTGGGTGTGTCGAGGCGCGCACGTGCACGTCGTTTGGCGCCAAAAGCCCTATTTAAGCCAGTAAGTTCTGGTGACCAGTGCTGCCTAATCAACAGCTAGTAGTTCCAGAGCCTGTCCGTGTACCTTGTTGTTCCTGTTGTTCCTATTGATCCGGCCTTGTCCCCTGACCACTCTCTGAACTCTGCCTGCACCGACCTTTGCTTGCTTGACCATCCGCTTGCCTGTTCCACTGTACCTCTGCCGTCTGCCTGTTGCCAAACCCGGCCTGTCTCCTGACCATCCATCTGCCTGCTCCCTGGGATCCTGTCAGCCGGTCTGCAGTCTTCCTGCCTGTTGTCCACACCAGCCTGCTCTGCTCAGTGAAGGTGCTCCAGTCTACTCAGCCTTTACTACAGTTAACCCTGTGACACCCAGACAGCAATACCTGAACAGCCATACAGGCCTTCATACCACTCCGCACTGTTGTACCCCCTGTTTACTCTATCAGGGGCCAATAGTCGGAGGGTAAGGGAGCCTACCCTCTGCCCGACAGGACTCGCCGGTCTGGTAAGTAGGAGCCTGATACTGAGCAGCTACAGGTGAGCAAATCTTTGTCAGTCCCCGCACCCTGGGAGGCAGTGTCTGATCCAGTCCGGTTGCCCTGCTATTTCTCAGCACGTCTAAACACTGGGGAACTGGTTATGGAGCCCTCCCCTCACCATCTATTTTCTTGCTCCTAGTCTAAAAACGGGTTGCCCACACCACTGGCCACCCGTGCAGCCCTGTCCTCAGCTCCTCTCTCTCCTAAGCCGCAACAGGCACCACAATCTTGGAATGCTAAGGGGATAATGCTGGCCAATTTAGAGTCAGTAAACAGCATGAGTTCATTAAAGGTTCATTGAAATAATATTATAAGGCACACGCGCGAAGCCACCCAAGCTGGACATGCTTGAGTAAGGCTCCTCATCTCTCTAGACAAATCAGCCTCACAGCGCAGTACTGCTGAGCCACTCACCTACAACGGTCGACTCAGCACATAGCCAGAACCTGCAGCATCGACCCGCGATGGCTTACAATGGAGTAAAGCCAAATAAAGAAAAAAATACCGCTCTATGAGCACAAAACAATAAGTGAAAAATGCAGCTGCAACAAAAACCACAAATATCGGTGTAGTAAACATGAAAAAGAAAAATAAGTGCGCTTGCAATATAATATTTAACCTATATTATTGAATCATAAGTGAAGAAGTATATTTAAATCAAAAGGTGGTGGTGAAAGTTCATAAAATGCTTGAAATATAAGTAAAAGTCCATTCATAAATAAAAGTTCAGTGAAAGAGTTTCCTCTGTACTCACGGCCCTTTTTCAGAGTGACCTGCCTGCCCTAGGAACACTACAGACATCCTAGGATCCTGACGTGGGAGTTTGTGTGTCCCCGCAGAGAGATGTATCTGCTTGTGTGTCTGATCTTGCCACAGAGGAGGTCCAACGGCTCTGGTAAGCGCATAATCCTATTGTTTCCTGGATGCACCTGGAGTCGGGATGCTGCCTTTACATCTTGCTCTTTCCCATCCCTCTCATGTGGGCTGAGGTGGTTGAATTTTGGATGTGGGATTCCCGTCTATTGGACTCACCTGTTTTTCTTTCACTGAACTTTTATTTATGAATGGGCTTTTACTTATATTTCAAGCATTTTATGAACTTTCACCACCACCTTTTGATTTAAATATACTTCTTCACTTATTATTCATTAATATAGGTTAACTATTATATTGCAAGCGCACTTATTTTTCTTTTTAATGGAGTGAAGCCGAATCTTGGCCAAGACATTTACCAAGGTGGCTGTGCCTCCATCTACTCGGCCCTCAACCCCACACATTCCACACACTTCACAGCACACCATGCTCCCTGTTGCAGCCACTGAGGGGGAATGGTGAGTCAGCCAGACTTCCCCATCACTCCCCTAACTCTCCACTCAGATACCCCACAACCAGACCTGCTATATCAATTTGAGAAAATGCTCATGAGGGCCCTCATGAGAAAATATCAGACACCATTATAGAAAAAATAACACGTAAGATACGTGTTATCACGTGTTATCACAAATCAACACAGAACTCTTCTTCACACAATAGCAGAGTTAATTAACACAAACAACAATGGGGATCTAATGACTCTTAGATCCCATACTAGACTTATTTACAATAAACACATTCTAGTAGGCAACAGACAGACAGGTGGCTGGATTTGACATCAGCATCTCCTAACAGTATTTGTCCCAGCATTATGAATCAGCCACTATTGCTAATATGGCAAATCCAGGGTCCCCAGAGTCTGTGTCTCTTGGGGGGATATGGACCTGAATCCAAAGTAACACCACCTCAAGGGTCTTCAGGCATACAGCTCACAAAGAACACCATTCCCCCAACTGCCAGGGCCCGCGATCGATCGGTAAGAGGCTAGTATTCAGTCCCCTCCAAAAGTCTCTCTCCCGGCTAGGTCTGTCACAGCTCCTATTAAAAATCTGGTCACCTTTCTCTCCCATTTGCTATCTGCAATGGCCTCACACAAAAGAGGAATGCTCTTGATTTGTGGTGACTCAAATCAGACAATCTACACTTTTTTGTATAAGTCCCCTACCCTGCTTAATGCCTCTCCTTTCAACAATTCTTGAATCAATACTTCCTACTAGACTCCTGGGGGAGCAGAACCCAGCCAGTTGCCAATACACTCACTACTCCCACCCCCATAAACAGTTCTCTTGGATAGACCACATCCTCAATGTCAGCACCTCCCTGCTCTCCCCTCCAATTCTATGGGAGGACCATAAACCTGTCATTAGGGAGATATGCATCAGCCGAGCATCACATATTCACAAAGAGAAGTGTCTAGACTTTAACATAAACGTCTGGAAGAAGCCTTCTACAAGGCCTCCAAAGCATTCTAAATCATGCCTACCCCGTCAAATAAATGCTCTTACGAAAACTCTCCCTGAGAACTAGATCTCTTTCTGACTGAGTTGGCGGAAAAGCATCTCCGTAGATCGCAACATACTCTTTACATTAAAACAAACCAGCACGTTTTTAGCCCTGGCGCTACGCAAGGCTGACTATAACCGTAAACGTATTCACTTGAAACTAACTAAAGACTCCTATTCCAGTAGGAGTCAATTCCAGTAGGCCCAATAAGATTCTACATAAATTCCGTAGACATCTTTCCACTACAAAGAATCCAACACACTCGACTAGCTCTTCTATCTGTCTTCCATCACTCTCCTCTACTTATCGCAAAGCGCTAGAATGTCCCATCACAGCTGATCAAATACTATTAGCCATAAAGACCAGACCCAGATGGATTCTCGGCCACTTACTTGCTGCCCTCCTTACTCCTCTTCTTCAAGAGTCTTACAGCTCTCTACTTTCAGGTCACTCCTTCCACGTTGAATCTCTCACAGCAGCAATCTCAATGATCACTGAACACAAAACTGATGATACCACTTGGTCTAATTATACATAGTTACATAGTAGGAGAGTTTAAAAAAAGACACAAGTCCATCAAGTACAACCTATGTGTGTGATTATATGTCAGTATTACATTGTATATCCCTGTATGTTGCGGTCGTTCTGGTACATTTCTGGTACATATCTAAGTTTTTTGAAACTATCGAGACTCGCCGCTGAGACCACTACCCGTGGAAGGGAATTCCACATCTTTGCCGCTCTTACAGTAAAGAACCCTCTATGTAATTTAAGGTTAAACCTCGTTTCTTCTAATTTTAATGAGTGGCCACGTGTCTTGTTAAACTCCCTTCTGCGAAAAAGTTTTATCCCTATTGTGGGGTTACCAGTACGGTATTTATAAATTGAAATCATATCCCCTCTCAAGCGTCTCTTCTCCAGAGAAAATAAGTTCAGTGCTCGCAACCTTTCCTCATAACTAATATCTTCCAGACCCTTTATTAGCATAGTTGCCCTTCTTTTTACTCGCTCCATTTCCAGTACATCCTTCCTGAGGACTGGTGCCCAGAACTGGACAGCATACTCCAGGTGCGGCCGGATCAGAGTCTTGTAGAGCGGGAGAATTATCGTTTTATCTCTGGAGTTGATTCCCTTTTTAATGCATGCCAATAGTCTGTTTGAAATGTTAGCAGCAGCTTTGCATAGCATGCCATTGCTGAGGTTATCATCTACTAGGACCCCCAGGTCCTTTTCCGTCCTAGATTCCCCCAGAGGTTCTGCCCTGCTTAGCTTAGTATCATCCGCAAATACAGAGATTGAACTGTTTACCCCATCCTCCAGGTCGATTATGAATAAATTAAATAGGATCGGTCCCAGCACAGAACCCTAGGGGACCCCACTACCCACCTCTGACTATTCCAAGTACTCCCCATTTATCACCACCCTCTGAACTCGCCCTTGTAACCAGTTTTCAATCCATGTACTCACCCTATGTTCCATGCCAACGGACCTTGTTTTGTACAGCAAACTTTATAGGGAACTGTGTCAAATGCTTTAGCAAGATCCAGATGCACCACGTCTACGGGCCTTCCTTTATCTAGATGGCAACTCACCTCCACATAGAAGGTTAGTAGATTGGTTTGGCAAGAATGATTCTTCATGAATCCATGCTGATTACTGCTAATGATACCATTCTCGTTACTAAAATCTTATATATAGTCCCTTATCATCCCTTCAAAGAGCTTGCATGCTATTGGTGTTAGGCTAACTGGTCTGTAATTCCCAGGGATGTATTTTGGGCCCTTTCTAAGTATTGGTGCTACATTGGCTTTTCTTCAATCACCTGGTACCATTCCAGTCAGTAGACTGTCAGTTAAAATTAGGGACAATGGTCTGGCAATTACTTGACTGAGTTCCCTAAGTACACTCGGATGCAAGCCATCTGGTCCGGTGATTTATTAATGTTAAGTTTCCCAAGTCTAATTTTAATTCTGTCCTCTGTTAACCATGGAGGTGCTTCCTGTGATGTGTCATAAGGATAAACACTGCAGTTTTGGTTACGGAAGCCCCCCGATTCCCTCGTAAAGACTGAGGAGAAGAATAAATTCAATACCTCGCCATCTCCCCATCCTTTGTAACCAGATGTCCTTCCTTATTCTTTATGGGGTCAATATGGTCTGTCCTCCTCTTTTTACTGTTTACTAGGGATGAGCCGAACACCCCCCTGTTCGGTTCGCACCAGAACATGCGAACAGGAAAAAAGTTCGCTCGAACACGCGAACACCGTTAAAGTCTATGGGACACGAACATGAATAATCAAAAGTGCTAATTTTAAAGGCTTATATGCAAGTTATTGTCATAAAAAGTGTTTGGGGACCCGGGTCCTGCCCCAGGGGACATGGATCAATGCAAAAAAAAGTTTTAAAAACGGCCATTTTTTCAGGAGCAGTGATTTTAATAATGCTTACAGTCAAACAATAAAAGTGTAATATCCCTTTAAATTTCGTACCTGGGGGGTGTCTATAGTATGCCTGTAAAGGGGCGCATGTTTCCCGTGTTTAGAACAGCCTCACAGCAAAATGACATTTGGAAGGAAAAAACTAATTTAAAACTACCCGCGGCTATTGCATTGCCGTCAATACACATAGAAGTTCATTGATAAAAACGGCATGGGAATTCCCCACAGGGAAACCCCGAACCAAAATAAAAAAAAAAAAAAATGAAGTGGGAGTCCCCCTAAATTCCATACCAGGCCCTTCAGGTCTGGTATGGATATTAAGGGGAACCCCGGCCAAAATTAAAAAAAAAAAAATGACGTGGGGTTCCCCCTAAATTCCATACCAGACCCTTCAGGTCTGGTATGGATTTTAAGGGGAACCCCGCGCCAAAAAAAAAAAAAAAAACGGCGTGGGGTTCCCCCAAAAATCCATACCAGACCCTTATCCGAGCACGCAACCTGGCAGGCCGCAGGAAAAGAGGGGGGACGAGAGTGCTGCCCCCCCCCTCCTGAACCGTACCAGGCCACATGCCCTCAACATTGGGAGGGTGCTTTGGGGTAGCCCCCCAAAACACCTTGTCCCCATGTTGATGAGGACAAGGGCCTCATCCCCACAACCGTGGCCGGTGGTTGTGGGGGTCTGCGGGCGGGGGGCTTATCGGAATCTGGAAGCCCCCTTTAACAAGGGGACCCCCAGATCCCGCCCCCCCCTGTGTGAAATGGTAAGGGGGTACTTACCCCTACCATTTCACTAAAAAAGTGTCAAAATAGTTAAAAATGACAAGAGACAGTTTTTGACAATTCCTTTATTTAAATGCTTCTTCTTTCTTCTATCTTCCTTCATCTTCTTCTTCTTCTTCTGGTTCTTCTGGTTCTTCCTCCGGTGTTCTCGTCCAGCATCTCCTCCGCGGCGTCTTCTATCTTCTTCTCCTCGGGCTGCTCCGCACCCATGGCATGGGGGGAGGCTCCCGCTCTTCTCTTCATCTTCTTCATCTTCTTCTTCATCTTCTTCTTTTCTTCTCTTCTTCATTTTCTTCACCGGGCCGCTCCGCATCCATGCTGGCATGGAGGGAGGCTCCCGCTGTGTGACGGCGTCTCCTCATCTGACGGTTCTTAAATAACGGGGGGGCGGGGGCCCTCTGATGCACAGGACATTACGGGACTTCCCTGTGGCATTCCCTGTGACGTCACAGGGAAGTCCCATCAAGTCACCGTGCGTCAGAGGGGGGGCGGGGTCACCGGGTGGCCCCGCCCCCTGTTATTTAGGAAACGTCAGACGAGGAGACGCCGTCACACAGCGGGAGCCTCCCTCCATGCCAGCATGGATGCGGAGCGGCCCGGAGAAGAAAATGAAGAAGAGAAGAAGAGAAGAAAAGAAGAAGATGAAGAAGAAGATGAAGAGAAGAGCGGGAGCCTCCCCCCATGCCATGCCGAGGAGAAGAAAATAGAAGATGCCTCGGAGGAGATGCTGGACGAGAACGCTGGAGGAAGAACCAGAAGAGCCAGAAGAACCAGAAGAAGAAGAAGAAGATGAAGGAAGATAGAAGAAAGAAGAAGCATTTAAATAAAGGAATTGTCAAAAACTGTCTTTTGTCATTTTTAACATTTTTGACAGTTTTTTAGTGAAATGGTAGGGGTACTTTTGTACCTCCTTACCATTTCACACAGGGGAGTGCCGGGATCTGGGGGTCCCCTTGTTAAAGGGGGCTTCCAGATTCCGATAAGCCCCCCGCCCGCAGACCCCCACAACCACTGGTCAGGGTTGTGTCGATGAGGCCCTTGTCCTCATCAACATGGGGACAAGGTGTTTTGGGGGGCTACCCCAAAGCACCCTCCCAATGTTGAGAGCATGTGACCTGGTACGGTTAAGGAGGGGGGCGCTCTCCCCCCCCTCTTTTCCTGTGGTCTCCCAGGTTGCATGCTTGGATAAGGGTCTGGTATGAATTTTGAGGGGGACCCCACGCCATTTTTTTTTTTACATTTTTGCACGGGGTTCCCCTTAAAATCCATACCAGACCTGAGGGGCCTGGTATGGAATTTAAGGGGATCCCCACGCCATTTTTTTTTAAATTTTGGTTCGGGGTTCCCCTGTGGGGAAATCCCATACTGTTTTTATCAATGAACTTTTATGTGTATTGTCGGACCAACAATTCATTAATAGCCGCGAGTAGACCCCCACAACCACCGGCCAGGGTTGTGGGGATGAGGCCCTTGTCCTCATCAACATGGGGACAGGGTGTTTTGGGGGGCTACCCCAAAGCACTCTCCCAATGTTGAGGGCATGTGGCCTGGTACGGTTCAGGTGGGGAGGGCGCTCTCTCATACCCCCCTCTTTTCCTGCGGCCTGCCAGGTTGCGTGCTCGGATAAGGGTCTGATATGGATTTTTGGGGGGACCCAACGCCGTTTTTTTTTTTTTTTGGTGTGGGATTCCCCTTAAAATCCATACCAGACCTGAAGGGTCTGGTATGGATTTAGGGGGACCCCCACGTCATTTTTTTAAAAAAATTTGGCCAGAGTTCCCCTTAATATCCAGACCTGAAGGGTCTGGTATGGAATTTAGGGGGACTCCCACGTCATTTTTTTAAAAAAATTTGGTTCGGGGTTCCCCTGTGGGGAATTCCCATGCCATTTTTATCAATGAACTTCTATGTGTATTGTCGGACCGGCAATGCAATAGCTGCGAGTAGTTTTAAATGGCTTTTTTCCTTCGAAATGTCATTTTGCTGTCAGATTGTTCTAAACACAGGAAACATGCGCCCCTTTACAGGCATACTATAGACACCCCCCAGGTATGAAATTTAAAGGGATATTACACTTTTATTGTTTCACTTTAAGCATTATTAAAATCACTGCTCCCGAAAAAACGGCTGTTTTTAAAACTTTTTTTTGCATTGATCCATGTCCCCTGGGGCAGGACCCAGGTCCCCAGACACTTTTTATGACAATAACTTGCATATAAGCCTTTAAAATTAGCACTTTTGATTATTCATGTTCATGTCCCATAGACTTTAATGGCGTTCACGTGTTCGAACAAACTTTTTTCCTGTTCGCATGTTCTGGTGCGAACCGAACAGGGGGGTGTTCGGCTCATCCCTACTCCCTACAAGTTGGGCCTCTCTATGTGGCCAGGCTGTGTAAAAGTCTCCCACATGTGGTATTGCTGTACTCAGGAGGAGTAGGAGAATCTATTTTGGGGTGTAATTTTTGGTATGTACATGCTTTGTGTTAGAAATATTGTATAAATGGACATCTTTGTGTAAAAAAAATGCATTTTCATTTCTTTACACATTTTCCAATATGGATTATATGTTGGATTGTTTCCTTTCCAAAATGGGGTCATTTTTTGGGGCGTTTCCATTGTCCTGGTGCTCCAGGGCCTTCAAAAGTGTAAGAGGTAGTCAAGAAATGATATGTGTAATTTATGCTCCAAGAACTCCTTTTTTATTTTAAGAATAGTTTTTATTAATATTTAACATGT
This sequence comes from Lithobates septentrionalis, assembly GCA_037952835.1. Classification (NCBI taxonomy): domain Eukaryota; kingdom Metazoa; phylum Chordata; class Amphibia; order Anura; family Ranidae; genus Lithobates; species Lithobates septentrionalis. The sequence continues at coordinate 1,589,217 of JBBDGP010000707.1, forward strand.
GTACAGATTAAGAAGATACATCAAGTTTCCTCAACCGGTAATGAGTAGTGATACAAAAAAGTAAAACATATAGAGTGAATATGAGTCCACGTATATTACCACTTGTAATTTCCAGTAAATGCATTGTTGTCAATGAGTTTCACAATAATGTAAGTATAATATGTTGTCATTATAAATCATGGGTTAGTACCTTATCTTTAATGAATATGTGAGACTTAATTGAACTTGTTCCTTGTTTTATATTTAACCCGTTGTGGTAAAGACTATGGTGTTAAAACAGAACACCATTAATACAAAAACGGTAGGGTAATAAAGGATTAAGAAAAAACAAAACAAAACAAAAAGAGAAAAAGGATATCTTGAGTGGATATCCCACTACAGGTAACAGATTATACATAGCTTTGGTACAGTGTGTTCCATAGATTCCAATTGGACGTGTACTTTGCTCGAGTGCCATCTTTGATTGCCATTATTTTTTCATACTCAGAAATTATATTGATTTTTGTTTTCAATTCTCTTACGCTTGGAATTTCATTGGACTTTCATCTGCTCACTAATAAGGACCTGGCAGCAAATAGAATATGCATCGCTATTGATCTGACTAGTATTGGGTAGTCTACCATGTTTATACTTAAAATTGCTTTCTCAACCGAGGGTGTGGTAAAAACACCCGTGGTTTTCGCTATTAATACGAATGCTTCTGACCAAAAGCTTCTAATATGCTGGCATGACCAGAGCATGTGGACCAATGTTCCCACCTGTTCGCATCCTCTCCAGCACAGGTTAGAATTTTCACTAGAGAATTTTGCCATCATGTATGGTGTGTAATGCCATCTTGCTAATAGTTTTGCCGCCAGTTCCTCATAGTTAGAGCACCTCGAGAATCTGCGATTACATTGGAATGCTAGTGACCATTGTTTATCAGTGAATTTTTGGCCCAATTCTGACTCCCATCTGTTTAATGTGTTGAATTTCGTGAATGTTCTTTTATCATTGATTAGGGCATACATCTGGGATATGCCTTTTGCTTTAAGGTTGGAGGATTGAAGATATTTCCATGCTTGTGTTGGGATTTGAGAGTCAGATACTTTCCATGTCTTAAACCATGAAACTATCTGTAGGTGTGTCAAGAATTCTGAAGGGTGTAGATTGAATCTTTCCTGCAGTACACTAAAAGGTACTACACTGCCTGTACATGTTATGTCTTTCACTAATAGAATGTTTGCTTTGTGCCATTGTGTCAAAGAGATATTCGATATCAGCCAGTAAAGTGCTTCTAGTGGGATGGGAATTTCCGTGTGGTTTACTTTGGGATTGGTGAACTTTTTTAGATGAGACCATGCCTGTAAAGTAGCCTGTATAGTGGGATGGTTGATTTGAGCTACGATTGGATGTATGTTGTGTGCTAGTATGAGTGATTGAAGGGATCTAGGGTGAATCCAATTTTGTTCTAGTTGGCACCAGTGTTTTATTTCTTTTTGGCTAAACCAGTTTCTCAGTTGATCTACAATTGCTGCAGCGTAATAGTCTTTTAAATTGGGAATTCCAAGTCCTCCCACCTCTTTGTGTTTCCCTTGCATTTGAGCTGGAAATCTTGCTCTTTTGCCTTCCCAGATAAAGTTTGTCATTTGTGTTTGCATAGCCTTGAAGAAGGGGGTTGGGATAGGTATTGGGAGGGCCCTGAAAAGGTACATTAGTTTTGGTAAAAGTAGCATTTTATATGCTGCTAGATGGCCGTGCCATGAGAGGTGATGTTTCTGATATTTAAGGATATCTTTCTTGAAGTCATTCAATAAAGGTTGGTAGTTGAGTTGGAATAGTTTGGCTACAGGTGTTGTTAGTTGTAATCCTAGGTAGGAAATAGAATCTGTGGACCATGGGTATGGAAAGTCTTTTTGCATGGTTGATTTAGTGGTTTTGTCAATTACAATTCCTAAAATACTGGATTTGGAGGCATTAACTTTATAATATGCTACTTTGCTGAATTGTGTTAGTGTCGCGTGTGCTGCTTTTAATGATTTGTACGGGTCAGATAGTGTTAAGATAACATCATCCGCGAATAATGATATTTTGTGTTCTTTATCTTGGGATGGGATGCCTCTGATTATTGTGTTATTTCTAATTGTTTCTGCCAGTGGTTCCATAATCAATGCAAAGATTAAGGGTGACAGCGGACACCCCTGCCTTGTCCCATTTGTTATTTGAAAATTTCTGGAGAACATACCTTCAGTGAAAACATATGCAGATGGGGATGAGTATAGAGCCAAAATTGCCTGTTGGATTGGGCCTATCAAACCAAATTTCTCTAGTACCTTGGTCAGATATCTCCAGTGAACTCTATCAAAGGCCTTCTCCGCGTCCAAATTAAGGAGCAGAGAAGGCCTTTGAGATTCCTCCGCAAGATGGATTATGTTTACCATTCTTCTAGTAGCATCATTTGTTTGCCTGCCTGATACAAAACCTACTTGATCTTGGTTGATGAGAACTGGTAATAATGATGACAATCTATTGGCTATAATCTTAGCGTACAATTTCACATCCACATTCAACAAAGAGATGGGTCTAAAATTTTGTGGAGCAGAGGAGTCTTTACCGGGTTTTGGCAGCGTTATAATAGTAGCAGTTAGCATATCTTTTGGGAACGAGGCATTGGACATTGCGGCATCAAAGACCTGCTTTAAGTAAGGGGACAATTCCGTTTTAAACAGTTGATAATATTCAGATGAGTAACCATCTGGTCCTGGTGACTTACCATGAGGCATGTTGTTAATTGTTTTCTCAATTTCATGGGTAGTAAAGGGTAAGTTTAGTTTAATAAGTGCTGGTTGTGGGACTTTTGGAAGGTTTATAGCTTCCAGGAATTCTGAGATCAGATTGTCTGAAGGTTGGGGTGTATTAGGGTCATCCTTGAGGTTGTATAATGCCTCATAATAATCACAGAAGGCGTCTGCTATTTCTTTGGGGTTAAAGACTTTTTTTTTAGATTTAGGGTTCTCTATGTGCGGAATTCTTTGTTTTGCCATTTTTTCTTTTAATTGGTTTGCCAGCAGTTTCCCCGCCTTGTTGTTGCAGCGGTAGTTTTGTGCTTTTAAGGTGCGAAGGCGGTTCTCCTGCTGAGAAACCAGGGTAGTTCTTAGTTCTTGTCTGGCATAGAATAGTAAGTCTCTTGTCTTTTGGGTAGAATTTTGTTTGTTGGATGATTCTAGGGACTTTATTTTATTTAGCAGGTCGTTGATCCTCGCCGCCTTTTGCCTCTTGGCCCTAGCACTTAGTTGTATTAATAGTCCTCTTATGACCACCTTATGAGTGTTCCACAGCGTGAAAGGGTCAGACACCGAAGGAGCATTAATTTCAAAAAATTATTTTAGTGAACTTCTAAGTAATTTAAGATTTTCTGGTTTGGACATAGTGAAAATGTCGTTCCGCCATCTATTCGCTCCTGTCTCGGTATTCCTCCCTCCCACGCTAATGGAAACTGGAGCATGATCAGACCAGGATATAATATCAATGTCTGATTTTACAATTTTCTGCAATAAAAATTTGTCTACCAAAAATAGATCTATGCGCGAGTAGGTGTTATGCACATTAGAAAAAAAAAGTAAAATCTTTCTCTGAGGAATGTTGGCACCTCCATACGTCGAATAGTTCCGATGTGTTGATAAATTTTTCCAGTGTTGTTCTTCGGTAAGTCACTTGTTTAGGGTTTGTACAGTCAATGGTTTTGTCAGGTACTGCATTGAAATCTCCGCACAAGATTATATGACCCTGTTTCAGGGATTCAACTTTTTTCCATATTTTTTTAAGGAATCGCAATTGGTTGTTGTTTGGCAGGTATATGTTAACCAGAGTGTACTTCACTGCAAAGATCTCGCATACTAGTATGATATACCTGCCTGAAGTGTCCAGATGAGTTGTGATTTCTGAAAATGAGATATTGTCTCCTATAGCAATTGCTACTCCCCCTTTTTTCTTTGGGCCGTTTGCTGTAAAAACTTGGGGGAATCTGCGATTACTGAATGCTGGTTGTTTGTCTGCTATAAAGTGTGTCTCTTGAAAACATATGATGTCACTTTTTAACCTTGACGCTTCCTTCCAGGCCATTTGTCATTTATGAGGGCTATTCAGACCTTTAACGTTTAACGATGTGATAGTAAAAGACATTCTGATGTTTTTTTGTGCTTCGTACCTTTTAGTGGAGTGAGTGATGTAGGAAGACGCTGGGTTGATTTGATGATATTGATTATCCTCGTGGTGGAAATGGTGCGGCAAAGGGCTCTGGTGTCCGGGTGTATTTGTTCTATGTGTCCGTACTTCTGCTCCTGTAGATAAGATAAAAAAAAAAAGAGAGAGAGAAAAAAAAAGAAAAAAGTGCAAGAAGGATAGAGTAACCAAACCAAGCAATAAAAAAGAGCGATCCCGTAAGGAATCTGTACGGATATTATTCCGTTTTTAATTCGGGGGGTAAAGCAACAATGGCTAAGTGGCTGTTCCTGGGCCAATTGGGGTTCCTTGTTGTTGATTTTGTTGGATTTCAGCCCGTTTCTGTGTCAGAACTGGCTCGGGTGGAGGAGGGTGAATGTGGCTTGTCGTACCCGTTGTTGCTTGGATCAATGAGTTGCCAATCTCTCAGGAGACGGATTCCCTCTTTAATATTTGTAATCACTTGGGATTTGCCTTCTTTTGTGATTAGTAGCTTAGCTGGGTACAGCCATCTGTACTGGATGTGATGGTTGTTTAGTGGTTTGGTTATTGTTGCAAGCTGTCTTCGCTGTTGCATGGTGAATGCAGACAAGTCAGCATAGAAGGAAAGATCCTGTAGCTCTTGTCGAAGGTTTTCTCTTCTTCTGACTATCATCATAAATTGGTCTTTTATATGATAAAAGTGGATTCTCACTATTGTGTCTCTGGGGAGATGGTCCGGGATATTTCTGGGTCTTGGAAGGCGGTGAATCCGATCGATGATCAGTTCCTCCAGGGGCGTTTCTGGAAGTGCAGTTTTCATTATGTTTGTGAAGTATTCTTTTAGGTCTGGGGGCTTGATCAATTCGGGTATCCCCCAAATTTTGACATTATTACATCTTGATCTGTCTTCCAAATCTGCTAATTTTGTTTTAATGGCGTGGATTTCATCATCCCTGTCGTTATGTGCATCTACTAGGTCATTGAAGGTAGATGTAAACTCGCCCATCTTTGACTCTATGTGAGTTACTCTGGAATCCACTGCTGCCACTTCTGTTTTGAATTGCTGTGTGAATGCTAGCATGTCAGCATGTAGTGTAGAACGCAGGGACACCAGCATGTCTTTGAGCGTTGTGTCCATAACTGGCTGGTTTTGTGTAGGAAAGTCAATAATGGAGTCCTGTAGTTCTCTAGTGTCATCAAGGGAGGACTCAAAGCCACTGATGTCTGCTGTCTCTGCAGAGACTGAGGACATTTTCAACTTGCTTTTTGCAGGGCTAGATGATGCAGATGGGGGTGGTGGGTACTGACCTTGTCCCTTAGGAGGGTTGGTGGATGTGTGGCTGGATCCCTGTTTCCCATGCTGGCTTCTCTGTGTGCCGGAGGCCGCGCGTATCGTCTGCATGTCTGCCGGCGCCATCTTGGACAGGGAGACGGCGCGGCTGTATGAGAAAATCAGTCATCTTCCCTGGTCTTGTCGTGCCTTTTCTTTTGCGGGAAGGCATCCGGGAATGTTGCCGGTTTGCACCCGGTATCTTGTGAAGTTAGATGGGGCTTTTAGTCGCTGTATTCCCCCGTTATAGCCCAGGATAGTGCGGAGCTAGTCTACCATGCGTCCATTGTCTCCGCCGGCTAGCCACGCCCCCCCTGCTCCAAGAACTCCTGATGGCGCTCCCTGCATGTTGGGCCTCTGTATGTGGCCACGCTGTGTAAAAGTCTCACACATATGGTCTCGCCATACTCAGGAGGAGTAGTAGAATGTGTTTTGGGGTGTAATTTGTGCTATGCATATGCTGTCTGTGATGAAAAAAAGAAAAAAAATCTTGATTTTGCAAAGAATTGTGGGAAAAAATTACAACTTTAAAAAAATCACTATGCCTCTTACTAAATGCCTTGGAATGTCCACTTTCCAAAAAGGGGTCATTTGGGGGGTATTTGTACATTCTTGGCTTGTTAGCATCTCAAGAAAAGAGATAGGCCGTCAGTGCATCAGGTGTGATTAATTTTCAGATTGGCACCATAGCTTGCGAACTCTATAACTTTCACAAAGACCAAATAATATATACCGATTTGGGTTATTTTTACTAAAGATATGTAGCAGTATAAATTTTGGCTAAAATTTATAAAGAAAAATTACTAATTTGCAAAATTGTATAACAGAAACAAAGAAAAATTCTTTTTTTACAGAATTTTCTGTCTTTTTTCTTTTATAGCGCAAAAAATAAAAAACCCAGCAGTGATTAAATACCACAAAAAGAAAGCTCTATTTGTGTGAAAAAAAGGACAAAAATTTCATATAGGTACAGTGTTGCATGACTGAGTAATTGTCATTCAAAATGTGAGAGCACAGAAAGCTGAAAATTGGTCTGGTTAGGAAGGGGGTTTAAGTGACCAGTGGTCAAGTGGTTAATATGATCTTAAAGAAAACCCATCTCTCCTCTGTGTTCTTTGTTCCTAAGATTTTATCCCAATTCATGCCTTCTAACAAGGTTCGTAGTTTAGGGAAGTTGGCTCGTTTGAAATTCAGTGTCTTTGTATTCCCCTTATGTTTCCTATTTGTGTGATTTATACTGAAGCCAATTGACCTGTGATCTCTGTTTCCTAAATTGCCCCGTATTTCTACATCCATGATAAGGTCTGTGTTGTTGGTAATCAGTAGATCCAACTGACAAACAAATGAGAAATTATCAAACAATGGTAGATATCTCTCCCTCAGTGCTCACGGTAAACATACAATATCTATAAATCTGGATAAAGTGATCTTGCGTAAAAGATAAATATCACTAAAAAAACACTGTGATAAAATACCTACCAAATATATCACTGAAAAAGAAAAAAATGTCTCCATGTGGAGTGAAAAAAGTAAATATAGGGGGCGTGGCCTGCTGCGGACCAGGCTGGCTGCCTGAGTTCCGAGCTCCGCTCCACGGCCTGGAAAACGGCAACCCGCAGCTACTTTCCTCTTCACAGCTCACTCCATCGGAGCGTGAGAGGACCGGAGATACTTCAGGGCATGTCGCTGCAGCGTTACAAGCCGCCGAATCCCCGCCGCCTGACTGATTACTATCCGGCGGCCGCCGCCATGCACGGAATCCAAGATGGCGCCGATGCCAGCACTAACAACAGCTCCCATAACGGCCCTGCTCGCCTGTCTGCTACATCTACAGCGCTGCCTCGCCAGGGAGACCCAGCCACAGCATCCACAAAAGAGTGTATGGACACCCACCCTCCTCCAGAGGAGCCCCTGGGAGGACTGCACCAGGATAGAGGTAAGAGGCTGGCTACCTCCCCTGCACACTCCCCAAACAAGGAGCCACATGCTAAAAAGCAACTATAGTCCCAGATTGTTGCAGGGCCACAGGGATCACACAATGCTCCCTCCCTGGCTGCTATCCCTGCCACAGATAGCACAGTTTCTGAAGCAACATTGAAATCTATGCTTCTTACACTGCAGCAAGATTTGCACAGGGAGCTCCAATTATCAATGTCCCAAATGCATGACAGGATAGACTGCATAGAAGAGCGTACAGATGCTCTGTAAGAAAATTAGCAGGATTACTCTAAAGCTCACAACGAATTACTAGATGTACATGAGCACCACACGGAAGAAATCCACCACATTAAATTGAAATTAGCGGATTTAGAGGACCGCTCTAGATGAAATAATATCAAATTCAGAGGCATCCCAGAGTCGGTCAAACCAAACAAAATAACACCTTACTTGCAGCAACTCATCTCCGCCTTACTCCCAAATCTCAACGCCCACGACACTTTAATTGACCGGGCCCACAGAATAGCTAAGCCGCCACACCTCTCAGACGACATCCCTAGGGATGTCTTGGCGCGCATACATTTCTTCCATGTTAAGGAACAAATCCTCTCCGCTGCCAGATCCTCGAAACCCCTACCGACCCCTTACACTAACGTCAAGCTATTCACGGATCTGTCTCCTGCCACTATGGAAATGCGCAGAGCTTTTGCCCCTGTTACATCTATTCTTGAGCAAAAAAAAATTGTGTATAGATGGGGCTTTCCAAAGAAACTCCTGGTTACTCACCAACAAAAGACCATCCCTATTCTCACTCCGAAAGATGGCTACAAGAAACTTACCAACTTTCCTCCCCATTGCTCCTAGAGACAGGGAACAAGCTACCTCTACTAACAAGCCACCGGATTCTAAGAGCGCCGCAGCCAAAGCGCCCAACAAAATATGACCTAAGGTTATGCCCTGGTCCCCAGCCTTTCTTTATCTTCAGCCTGGGCGAAACACCCTGTTTTATTTCCCACCACCCCTTAGGTTTAAAGTTGTGCTAAGCACGCGATTATTTGAAGTTTGATCACATTACAGATTATTCAACAACTGTTTATTTCTTTTTCAGGATTATAAACTGCTTATATTTGTATTTTAGTAGCTGATTAATCCTTTGTTCATTTGCCTATAACACATACAGCATTGATTCGTTTCTCTGTGTAATTCACAACTATCAGCGGTAGGTGAAGTCTCTCTCCCTCTGCCCAGGCCCTCATAACTGCTCTGCAACCATGTCACTCTCAATCACCTCCCTTAACGTGAAAGGTCTAAATTCGCCATTTAAACGCAACCTTCTATGGAAAGAAGAATTACAACAGCATGCAGATGTAATCTGTGTTCAAGAAACACATTTTTCCAAACTTAAACAACCCCAATGCAGTCACAAAAAATATCAACATTGCTTCTTTGCGAACGCTTCAAAAAAAAAAGAGAGGAGTGATGATTGCCATCAACGCAGCAATAGATTTCAAATTACACCATTGTGAAAGTGATGATGACGGCAGATTTTTAATCCTATCAGCCTCGTTTGACAATCGCCCTCTCACTTTAGTCAACATTTATGCCCCCAGCACAGGCCAAAAATTTTTTTATGCCAACCTCTTTGCCAAACTGACTCCGTTTAGATCTTCACCCTTAATTATTTGTGGAGATTTTAATGAAGTACTTGACCCTTCACTGGACACTTCCAATCCATCACGTTCTAGGCCCTCAGCAATATCTAATATTCTTAAACAAGAGGACTTATACGACTCCTGGAGGTGCATGCACGATATGGAGAGAGACTACACCTACTTCTCCCCACCACATCAATCTTATTCTCAAATTGACATGTTTATAACGGATAAGCATCTACTACAGTCTATCACCGCTTCCCACATAGGAACCATATTGTGGTCTGACCACGCGCCAATCACAATAAAGCTAGCATCCCCTTCACAAATCACCAGACATACGGTTTGGAGACTAAATACCACCCTCCTTAACAACCCCACTTTTGAGTCTCAGGTGCAGTCAGAGATTGACAATTACTTTCAGCAAAATGTAAACTCGGTAACAGATCACGCTATTCTTTGGAATGCTCACAAGGCTTGCCTAAGAGGTCTTTTCATAAAACTCGGGGCCCAAGCGAAAAAGCAACATTCCCATACTACTGAGTCCCTCCTAAAACATATGCGATCCCTTGAACTTACGAACAAGAGATCCCCCTCTAGTAATATCTCCATAGAACTTAAAAATCTCAGATTACAGCTCAGCGATCACCTTCGCAAAAATTTTGACTATTACATAAAACGACTACGATTATATACGTACTCATCAGCCAATAAACCGGGGAAATATATGGCCAAGCAATTTAAAAAACAAATCTCTAGGAAGAGAATAGCCTTTCTTACTGGCTCTCAAGGACAGCGTCTGAATAACCCGCTAGATATTGCCAATGAATTTGCCAATTTCTACACAAAACTATACAATCTCACGGAAGCAGACCCCCAATCTGCTCCCTCCTAAAATGACATAACAAAATTTCTATCCTCCATTTCCCTCCCCTCTATTTCTTCAGAACAACTTGACCTTTTAGCAGCTCCCTTTTCACAGAACGAATTACAAAAATTAATAAAAAACTTACCACTACATAAAGCCCCAGGACCTGATGGACTACCCAATGAGTACTATAAACGCTTTACCCAACTCTTAGTCCCCCATTTATGTAACATGTACAACCAATTTGCTACCACAGGCTCAATCCCTAGGGAATCCCTTGATGCCCTAGTAGTTACCATTCCCAAACCAGGAGAGACTCCAGACAATCCCGCCAACTACCGCCCGATATCACTCCTCAACACAGATACTAAGTTCTATGCCAAACTCCTTGCACAATGCCTCTCCACCATCATCCCCCAGATTATTCACCCTGACCAAGTGGGATTTGTGCCCGGCAGACAGGCCTCAGATGGAACCAGACGTTTTATTGACCTTATCCAATGGACGGAGCATACCAGAACGCCTTCTCTCTTCCTATCTTTGGATGCAGAGAATGCGTTCGATAGGGTTTATTGGCCATTCATGGAGGCAGTACTCCGTAAGTTTGGACTGTCGGGCACCTTTCTTACTGCCATATTAGGTTTATACACCCATCCATCTGCATGTATGTGGACTTCGGGTGTCGTTTCCAACCCCTTCCACATCACAAATGGCACTAGACAGGGGTGCCCGTTGTTCCCTCTAATATTTGCCATGATAATGGAACCCCTAGCACAACTCATTAGAGCTGAACCATCGATCTCAGGGATAAAAATTGGAGAAGTTGACCACAAAATTGGCCTATATGCAGATGACGTGATTATAGCCCTAACCAATCCCCTGGTGTCCCTCCCTGCAGTCCAAAGAGCCCTTGAACTTTTCAGTGCCGTATCTATGTATAAGCTGAATCACAGTAAATCCCTAATGCTTAACCTTGGCCTGGATCCTCAGACTGTAAAATCCATTAACTTTACCTCACCATTTGCTTGGGCCCCCAACTCCTTTCTCCCATATTTGGGAATCCATCTAACATTCCCCAGCCGATTAATATTGAGAACCAACCTAGAAGACCTCGTAGGCAAGCTTACACGGCTGGTAAATGAACTGAGTAAGGTTCCAGCCTCCTGGGCTGGTAGGGTAGCTCAGACAAAAATGTATTTACTTCCCCATGTTTTATATTTTTTTCGTACAATACCCCTACCTATAGCACAAAACCAGATTAAGAAACTCCAAGGGATTATTAATAGCTTCATTTGGCAACGAAAGCGCCCCAGAGTGAAAAAAGCTATATTTGTAACCCCAGTTCAACAAGGAGGATTGGGCGCACCAGACATTCAAGCATACCCCTGAGCAACTATTTTAGAACAACTAAAATCTTGGTGGTCAGATAACCACCACACAAACTGGAAACAAATTGAAGCCACCATACTGCTTATGGACACTAAAATCTTCCTTGCTGCATTATGGCTTAACTTTCATCCCAAGCGAGAGTCTGGTCCGCACTATTACAACTCAACAGAGGGATCTCAATAGCCACCTTATCAACACTACCCATTGAGGCACTACACCTTATCTCCCCAGACTTACCCCTCTCGGAGTGGACAAAAACCGGAATCACCAGCTTTGATATGCTTTTCTCGCCTTCAGGTTTACATACCTTTGAACATCTATCACAGCAGTTTGGATTATCCAAACACACATTCTTTCTATACTTGAGGATCAGATCCAGCCTGTCAAGGCTGTGCTGGTCACCCTCGGACTGTGCCTTGCTCCCCCTGGTCAAGTTCTACAATCTGGGACATCCAAAACCAATGGAATCTCTCTAATATATAAACTTCTCACCAAGCCAGCTTCCGACCTGCTATCTTCCTCCATACAGTATTGGTCATCTTTGTCGGATCACCCACCTCCAGCTCTACAATGGCAAAAAGCCCTCACACTGCCTCTACGCCTATCTCACTGTATTACTCAATGGGAATCATTACAGAAGCTTTTTCATAAATGGTACTTTACCCCAGAAAGGCTAGCGAGGATATATCCGAATACCTCGCCCAAATGCTGGAGAGGCTGTGATAGAACCGGATCTCTTACACACATATGGTGGGAGTGTCACCTCATCAAAAATTTCTGGGGGAAATTACAGAAACTGATTGGATCTCTGTGTGGCTCATCCCCATCTATGTCTCCACTGGACCTGCTCCTGGGACTTTCAATCCCCAAATGGCCGAAACATATGCAAACGCTGGTCACACACATCCTAATAGCAGCAAGACTAACGATTGCGAAAAAATGGAAAGCAACAGATCCTCCCTTACTAAAGGATACCATTTGATTACTCAACCTGCATTTTCAGATGGAGTTTTCCTTTGCCAAGGCTAACTTGTGCGTTAATAGATTTACTAATACCTGGAAACCCTGGATCTCTGACCCAAGAAGTTCACCATTGTCCTAGCAATTATTAACTTTTCCTCAAGTGGTTCCAGCATCTGACACCTTTCCCATCACACAACCCCACAAAACCTTGTTACGATAATCAATGCAGTTCCCTTGTGTTTATCCCAATACCATTATTGCCCTTAGGAGTTCTCCTCCCTACTAGGTTAACAGACTGATATAATGTTAAGATAAACTTGTCTCTGTTCTTGTTGTATACATGCTTATCTAAAGCTAAATCTAAGGCTAAACTTTCAATCTTGATCTACCTTGATAGCAGCTACACATAAGTAATCTCTTATCAGTTTTTTGCTGTTTGTTTATATCTGCATAATAGCGCCAGGGTATGCCTAATTGGCGATGTTCTGTACCCTTTTTCTCTCTTGAAATAAAATAAAAACCTTAAATCAAAAAAAAAAAAAAAAGTAAATATAAAAATGTAAAAACAGTAGGGGTGCAACGGGTCAAAAAACTCACGGTTTGGATCGTTCCTCGGATCAGGAGTCACGGTTCGGATCATTTTCGGATCAACAAAAAAAAATCTCCCCCACTGTAAAATCTGCAATCTCCCCCACTGTAATAATATATTAGCAGGGTATTGGCAGAGTATTGGCAGAGTATTGGCAGGGTATTGCAGAGTATTGGCAGGGTATTGCAGAGTATTAGCAGGGTATTGCAGAGTATTAGCAGGGTATTGCAGAGTATTAGCAGGGTATTGTCAGGGTATTGCAGAGTATTGGCAGGGCATTGCAGAGTATTGGCAGGGCATTGCAGAGTATTGGCAGGGTTTTGTAGAGTATTGGCAGGGTTTTGCAGAGTATTGGCAGGGTATGGCAGAGTATTGGCACTGCTGCCATCTGATCTCTCCCCTCCACTGTACAGATCAGTACACAGAGGGGAGAGAGGAACCGGCGTCATGACGGTTTGTTTACAAGTGATCGCTCCGTTATTTGATGGAGCGATCACGTGGTAAACGGCTGCCGGGTGTACCAAGATGGCCACCGCTCCGGAGCTAGGCTGAAGCCTCGGCCTTTCCTAAGGCCGAGGCGGCAGTGCGCTCTGTGGAGCGCATGTGTGCCGATCCGAACCGGCTGAACCGTTCAGATCATGGATCGGTGACGATCCGTTACACCCCTAAAAAACAGTGTGCAAAATTGCAATACAGGTACCCAAAATGTGTGAATATAAAAATATAAATGTGCAAAGTAGCAATAAAGTGTCCAAAATGTTCCTAAAATTAACGTGAAGTGATAATACATCACAAACCCAGAGATAACCTAAATATGAATGGATCCTCAAAAAATATATATTGAGGCTAAATAGTCCTCTAAATAGGTAAATAAAGAATTTAAACTTCTGCCGTCTTCACAGCCTGATGGATCCAATACAAGTGATGTTGGATGAATTCTTTAAAAATCACCATGTATGTTCCTAGATGTTTTGTGAATAGCCTCCTGTGCTAAAGTCTCCCAGAAATCTCACCTTAATAATAGAAGAAAATAGCATCCATAAATGATCAAAAATCTCCACTATCTTCTATGGGCACTTCTTTAGGGTGTATACACTGCAGGTGGGCTCTCATTATCTGAGAGTGTTATTAGTGTTTTAAATATTTATATTTGGACACATTTTTTGATATAATCAGTAGATCCAGTAACGCTTTATTTCTAGTTGGTGCGTCTACCATCTGAACCATGAAATTGTCCTGCAAGACATTTAGGAACTGGCGAGCCTTATGCCCCGTACACACGGTCAGATTTTCCGATGGAAAATGTCCGATCGGAGCGTGTTGTCGGAAATTCCGACCGTGTGTGGGCTCCATCGGACATTTTCCATCGGATTTTCCGACACACAGATTTTGAGCGCAGGATATAAAATTTTCCGACAACAAAATCCGTTGTCGGAAATTCCGATCGTGTGTACACAAATCCGACGGACAAAGTGCCAAGCATGCTCAGAATAAATAAAGAGATGAAAGCTATTGGCCACTACCCCGTTTATAGTCCCGACGTACGTGTTTTACGTCACCAGAATGATTGGATTTTCCGACAACTTTGTGTGACCGTGTGTATGCAAAACAAGTTTGAGCCAACATCCGTCAGAAAAAATCCTAGCATTTTGTTGTCGGAATGTCCGAACAAAGTCCGACCGTGTGTACGGGGCATTAGACGAATGTGTGGTTCCCTCCACCCAGTCTATGTCTGGATAATTAAAATCCCCCATTATGATAACACTTCCCATCCTTGCTGCTAATCCAAATTGTGATAGGAGATCCATCTCCCCCTCCTTCCTCAGGTTAGGGGGGCTATAGCATACTCCCAGTAATATTTTCCCTTTAGCTTCATCCCTTTGGAGCTCTACCCATAAGGATTCCACCCCCTCCCTAGCCCCCTTAGTGATGTAATCTCTCACATTCACTTGTACATTATTCTTGATATATAGGCATACCACTCCCCCTTTTTTACCCTCTCTATCCCTGCGATAAAGGGTATACCCTTGAATGGTTGCCAGCCAATCATGAGAGCTGTTGAACCAGGTCTCTGAAATTCCTACAAAATCCAAATCCTCCTTGTACAACAGTATCTCTAGTTCACCCATCTTGTCCGCCAGGCTCCTGGCATTGGTGAACATGCCACATAGTTTAGACCAGTCGCATACTATCCTCTTATTGGGTGTTCAGAGATTGCCACTAGGACTTGTTACTATACTTACCTTGGGTTTATGTGCTTTAGTCAACATACCACTAATGCCCCCAATACTCCCCTCTGGAATATGTTCCGTGCTGACTATCTCTACCTTATAGACGGATATTTATTCTTAATCTAGAAATAAAACTGGCCAAAATACTTTCATCTCGCCTAAACCCTTTCATTGGCACTCTTATTCACAAAGACCAAACAGGGTTCATCCCCTCCCACCAAGCAGGCGACAATATTAGACGAACCACACTCCTAGCCCACACTGCCCATACCCGCCGCATCTCAACCTGCTTCATTCCTCTAGACATACGCAAGGCATTTGACACGCTGTCCTGGTCATACCCCCACACCATCCTATGCCGCTGGGGGTTCGACTACCACTTTTTGCAATGGGTCTCAGCCCTATACCAAAACCCCAAAGCTTATGTATCCTACTCCGGCTTCTGCTCTGACCCTTTCCCCATCAAGGGAAGCACCCACCAAGGTTTCCCTCTTTCCCCACTCCTCTTTGCCCTGGCAATTGAGCCCCTTGCACTCTTAATCCGCCCCAGCCTGAATATTCAAGGCTTAGAATTAGGAGGACATCAGCATAAACTATGCTTATTTGCTGACAACGTTCTTATCTTCCTTACCTCCCAAACCTACTGGCCATACTCTCTCACTTTGGACAACTATTCAGCCTCCATGTAAACCCACAAAAGTCAACAGGCCTAAACAGCTCACTTCCTCCAACCCTACAATCCCACCTCAGCAAAATTATTCCATTTCCCTGGGTCACCTCGCATATTACTGTACATACCTCGACATTAAATTCACAGCTAACCCCTCAGATCTCTTCTCAGCCAATTACCCACCTATGCTGACACACCTCTCCTTCCTTATGTCTAAATGGTCATCCTTGCCCTTGGCCTGGATGGGTAGAATAACCGTAGTAAAGATGTAAATTCTTCCTAAAATCCTCTACCTCTTCTGAGTACTGCCAATACAGGTCCCATCCTACTATCTGTGTATCCTACAGCGAAAACCCTTGCACTTCATTAGGGTAAAGTCAAAGCTTGCCTACCCAAACTAACTCTCTACACTCCCCGAATAAGAGGAGGCCTCAGTGTGCCTAACTTTACAAAATAGTACAATGCGGCGTAGCTTGCACAGTTTCCTATATACCATGCCACTAAAGAAACACCCTTATGGGTAGTTCTCGAGTCAGTAAGACTGCGACCCCCTCTCTACAGCTAACCTCCTTTGGCTAGCACCCCACAATGACGTAACATCGCCCAAACACCACCCGATCCCTCAACCCCCCACTTCTCCACTTTTGAACAGGCCTGCAAAAAGGACCCACATAGACAGGGTTTAATCTTGGACCTCTACACCCTTCTCCTATCACATTCAACATCCTCTCCACCAGCATACACCAGCAAATGGGAGAATGACCTTAAATGAACCCTAGACCCAGCCCATTGGTCTCATATATGACAAGGGACTAAATCAGCCTCACCCAACATTGTAGCCCTGGAAACCAATTATAAATACTCACCAGATGGTATCTGGTCCCTGCCAGGATCTCAAAATTCCTCCCCAAGTACTCCCCATTTTGTTTCCGGGGCTACACCACACTAGGTACTCATGTGCACATTTGGTGGGAATGCCTTATGGTACAAACATTTTGGATGGAAGTGTTCAAGATCCCTTCTCCCCTTTTTGAGACACCATTACTACTCGACTCTGCAATAGCTCTCCTGAACAACAAACCCTTAGCTGTGACTCACCGTCAATTCAAACTCCTTCTCTTCATCACCACTGCGGTCAAGCAGACTATTGCAAAAGCCTGGAAATCCTCTACCTTATGTATCCTAGCGATGAAACACAAAATTACTCAGGCAATGGTTCATGCCAAAAACGAGACTATCTTCATAGACAAAGTTCCCCCCTACGAAAAACTATGGAGACCCTGGATCGCCCGCTTCCTACCCCCTAATTTTGATGACTCACTCCTACTACCATAAGCCTTCAGTAATATAGGCTTCTTCAGGCCCGGTACTCCTCCGTGGACCGTTACCCCCTTCTCCTTCCCTCCCCCCGCAATGATCAAACAACTTACCGGCCTCTCGGCTGAGACACCCAACAGCTTTAATTCCCCTAAACCTCTTTCACCCCTTTAGGTTTACCCTCATTACCAGAGAAACTACACAACACTACTTAATTGTAGGGATGAGCCAAACACCCCCCGGTTCGGTTCGCAGCAGAACATGCTAATAGGCAAAAAATTTGTTCGAACACCGTTAAAGTCGATTGCCGCGTACACACGAGCGGACTTTACGGCAGACTTTGCCCGGCGGACTTTTCGCCGGACTTTGTTTGGCTCCTTGCGCCGGACTTAAAAACGGACGGACTTGGCCACACACGCTCACTGCAAAAGTACGCTGGTTTGGAACGCGGTGACGTATAGCACGTACGACGGGACTATAAAAAGGAAGTTCAAGCCCCACTACGGCACCCTTTGGGCTCCTTCTGCTAATCTCGTGTTTATCTCGTGTTAGTAGAAGTTTGGTTAGAGACGATTCGTGCTTTTCACACTTCAGCTTATTTTGATCATTTTCTGCGGTTCAGTTTGTGCTTGTGAGGTTTGTATCTGCTTTTCAGTGCGTGTTGGTCAGTTCGTACCCTGCCTTGCAGGCCGTTCTGGTCCGCTCGTTCCTGATTTTCAGGTCGTTCTTCATAGGCCTTGCTGTTCTTCAGTGCGTTTGTTATAAGTTTGTTTGTTTGATCAGCCGACCGTTTTGAAGCCATGTCGCGTGGACGTTCTTGTTCTCGAGTTCGTGCTGCGAACCAGTCCATGAACAGGGCGAGGAGGAGTTCATAGATGAAGAATTGGTTGCGCCAGCGTGACCAATTCTCGCATATGCCTTTGCTCCGTGAGCTCCGTGAGAATAATCCTGAGGATTTCAGGAATTTTCTCAGGATGACGGACCCCGTCTTTGAGCGTCTGCTGGCTATGCTGACCCCCTATATCAGCAGGCAGGATACCTGCATGAGGCAAGCCATCAGTGCGGAGCAGAGGCTAGTTGCCACGTTACGTTACTTGGCGACAGGGAGAAGTCTTCAGGACTTGAAGTTCTCGACAGGCATCTCCCCCCATGCTCTGGGGATCATAATCCCAGAGACCTGTTCTGCTATTATTCAGGTCCTGCAGAAGGACTATATGAAGGTAAGTTTTATCCTTTAACATTACATGATATGTATTAAATGTTTTTTGATGTATTGTATAACTGTCCTCCTTACCTAATTGCCATGCTTTCAATATGCTGTGAATGTCCCCTTTATCTTCATGCATGACTGTTTTTGGACATTAATCATTTATTGACCTACATGCATATTTTCACCATGCAATCCTGGGTCCTTTTATATCTCTAGCCTATAGTTCCTTGAACAATGTATATTGTCTGCTCCATTGTCTTGTTTGACCCTCCCCCACCCCACAAATGTTTAAACCAGTCAGGTGTGTTTGTTAACCTAATTAGAACCCCTCCCCCACCCCACAAATGTTTCAACCAGTCAGGTGTGTTTGTTAACCTAATTAGAACCCCTCCCCCACCCCACAAATGTTTCAACCAGTCAGGTGTGTTTGTTAACCTAATTAGAACCCCTCCCCCACCCCACAAATGTTTCAACCAGTCAGGTGTGTTTGTTAACCTAATTAGAACCCCTCCCCCACCCCACAAATGTTTCAACCAGTCAGGTGTGTTTGTTAACCTAATTAGAACCCCTCCCCCACCCCACAAATGTTTGAACCAGTCAGGTGTGTTTGTTAACCTAATTAGAACCCTTCCCCCACCCCACAAATGTTTCAACCAGTCAGGTGTGTTTCGGGCCCTAATTATAACCCCTCCCCCCACATTCAAATGTATCAATGGGCCATCAGAGGGGGTGATTAATCTTATAAGTGTGCCTTATGTTTTTGAACATTTCAATTACAAACACACATATTAATAATGTTTGACTGCTGTTGTTCACTAATGTTTTGTTGTAATCTGATATACAATTTAGGTTTTAAAGTCCTTATCTTATTTTTTTTTCTTTTTTGCACTCCACAGTTTCCTTCAAGTACACAGGAATGGCAGACTGTGGCCTCCCAGTTCGCTGACCGTTGGGACTTTCCCAACTGTGTCGGGGCGATTGATGGGAAGCATGTCCAGATTGTGCCACCACCGCATTCGGGGTCTTATTTCTATAACTACAAGGGGTTCCATAGTGTAGTTTTGATGGCGGTGGTCTCGGCACATTTGGACTTTCTGTTTGTGGATGTGGGGAAGAATGGCCGGATGTCTGATGGAGGAGTCTTTGCACAGACCGAGCTGTGCCATCGTCTCCAGACCGGTGGCCTGGAATTGCCACCTGATGATGAGAATGTGGATGGACTCCCCTCAGTTTTTATTGCTGATGAAGCGTTTGCTCTCGGTGAGCACTTGATGAGGCCATTCCCCCAAAGGACACTCACCCCTGAGAGGAGGGTATTTAATTACCGGCTGGCCAGAGCAAGAATAGTTGTGGAGAATGCCTTTGGGATTCTGGCCAGCCGGTTCCATTTATTCCTTTCTTCAATTCATTTGGCGGACTATAAACTAAACTACGTCATCCTTGCTTGCTGCATCTTGCATAACTTTTTAAGGAGACATTCAGCAACATATATATCCTCTGTTGGGCCTGAGGCCGGACTGGAACAGGATACCACTTTGACAGGCCTAGAAATTGGCCGTATTGGCTTGGCCCCCCGAACCGCACGTCAAGTGCGTGACCGTTATGTCAATTATTAAAATGGTCGGGGGGCCATTGCTATTCAGCAACAGCTGTAATTTTCCGAAAAAAAATAAAATAAAATTATTTTTCTAAAATATCTTGTTTTTATACTTGTTTGCATTTATTTATGTCTGTCTCCTAGGGCACTTGTAGTAGTGGCAAGTGCATTTAGCTTTATTTAATCAGGCCCCCAAAAAATAAAAATAAAATTTGTCTTCAATAATCAGCCACACACATTGTATTATGAACAAAATTTTACTTTGTGCACATTGAAAGGTGCATTTTTTTTTATTTATTTAAAATATTTTACGTTGTGTAAAAAATTGTTTGTTTATAAAATTATTAAAGGCATATTTTAGCAAAAATAGACCTTTCTAAAAAGATTTACATACACAACAGTGTTTTTAGAAACAGAACAAAACATTAAAGAACTTACAAAGTTCAACATTTATAGAATGGTGCATGTGATGTCACCCTTGGAAATCGTTCATTTAGAATATGCTCAAAATTGAGCTTTACAAAAGGGTCAAGTCAACATGTGCTATCTCCCATCATGGGTGAGCAATGTACGTGTTTTGTGTGTGCAATCCCTTTTTTGGTTCCTATCACCACCAAAGAATTTTCAGGATGAAGGGGTTGCAAACACAAAACAAGTACATTGATAACCCATGATGGAAGATAGCACATTATGACACACCGTGTGCATCAGAATGTAAATTTTGGGATCCCCAAAAAATTCTAAAAACATTTTTGAAAAAAAACAAACTTCACAAGGAAATGAAGAACATGATTGATGTTTTTAGGCCAAACGTTATTATATTCTGCCCAAAACATCAATCATGTTCTTCATTTCCTGTTGCATGGAGTCCAGGCGAAGTTGCATGCTGTGAATTTGGTCACGCATTTTATCGATTTGACCATTCCACAGCATTATCTGGCCAATCAGTCTTTGCGCACTGTCTGTGGTGAAGGGCTCTGCCGCTTGGCCTTCCACAACCAGAAACTCACCTAAAATGAGTGAATAAAAACAAGGTTTACAATATGCATGCCAAAATACATTAACTCAAGCTGGGGTGTCAGTCACTCACTTGGTGGGCTTGAAACCTCGCACACTTCCTCCACCTCTCCTTCCTCCAGGTTGTCGGGTGGGCGTGGTCTTGGGCTGGGGCTTGGGGTATCTTCTGCCTCAGGCTGGTGACTTGGGGGGGTCCTGGGATACTTGGACTGTTGTCTGAGTCTTTTCTCCCCTATGAGAATTGAACAAAAGGTATAGTTTAAACACAGTGATATTTTAGATTTTAATAAATAAACTTAAACGTTGGTTATGAGTTGTGGCCAATTGCCTTTTTTCATCATAAAAAATTTTGAAGACAGGATGAACATTCCCTCTGAACAACAATTATAAACAATGCACATTTTCTGGCAAGTTTCACAGATGCAGACACCTCAATGCTCTCCTATGTGTATTACCCCTCTAAAATGTATTTATGGTCACATAGTACACTATAGTGCTCGTGAGTCCAGATGTGGAAACAGCTGCTGTGTCCTGTCCCTACATTACACTGAATCATTTTTGAAGGAGCATTATATTTTCCAACACATCTACACCACATCAACAAATTGTGGGAATTTGATAAATTATCAAGACATAAATGTATGTCCAACCCTGTCCCATTGTATTTGGCGAAAAAATAACGTCATTTTCTAAAGTATCATATGTATTTTACAAAGAACGGTCTTTACGAACAATGCTGTATAAAGTCCAAAAATAAGGATCAGCATGCAAGTTAAGTATCTCAATAGTAAAACACAAGTACTTACTTTTTTTAAGCAGCTTCTTTATTCGCCAATATTGTTCTGGCTTCCGACTTTTGATGTCAGACCACCGCTTCCTCAATTGTTCTTTCGACCGTTTTGTGCCAAATTTTGCTTTTAGAGCGGTGACAACTGAGGACATTATTTTGTCCTTCCGCATTTTCGGTCGTGTGTACGGTCCTTTTTTCCCATCGTAGTCCTCCCTTCTCAATATGGACACCATCTCCACCATCTCTTCAAAAGCCATGTTGGTGGCCTTATATCTCCTCCGGGATGTGGATGTTTGGAGCTCCGGGCTTTCCTCCGCGCTACTACCACTGATTCTCTCCGCCATATTTTGCTATCTACTCCCACTGCGCAACGAAGAGTGAAGGGGCGGGGCCAAATCGTACTAAAGAACGTCAGGGGTGGGCGAAGCAGGCTGAGCATGACACATGCGCAGTGTATATAAAGCTATTACGATGGCCTATGTATGTCCGTGCGGAAGTAGCGAGCGTCAGAAACGAAGGTAAGATTAAAGTGGGGGTGTGTGTGTATGTGTGTATGCATGTATGTGTCCCCTAGATTACAACTAGGGATGAGCTTCGTGTTCGAGTCGAACCCATGTTCGACTCGAACATCGGCTGTTCGGTCGTTCGCCGAATTGCGAACGATATGGGCCGTTCGCGCCAAATTCGTGTGGTGCATCACGGCCCATAGTTGACTGCGGCATCGCAGTGCATTGCTGGCTAATGATTGGCCAAGCATGCACTATGACCCGCATGCTTGGCCAATCACAGCGCTGCCTGAACAGAGAGCCGTAATTGGCCAAAGCCAAGGTGGCTTTGGCCAATTATGGCTCAGGGGATTTAGTACACGCCCCACACTATATAAGGCCGCCTGCACGGCGGCCCTGTGTAGTGTGTGTTCCGGCGTTCATTGAGAGAGAGAGAAAGACAGACAGTGACATTTGATTTGAGTTAGATAGATTAGGCAGAACAGTCAGTCAGTTAGCTGCACTTACAGTGTATTGTGTATATATATGCATCCCAGGTGTTGCATATATATATATATACACACTGTATTCAGTTTATCTAGATCCATTCCTGTTATCTTCCTACTGACAGGCAGGCTTGTCTTGTTACAGTATATACAGCTACCTGAAGAAAATTATTGGTGTTCTTTTGATCCTATTAGTACCACAGTCAGGCAGCTAGACTATTTACAGTTAGTGCAGTGCATCCTGCTCACAGTGTTCAGCTAGATCCGTTCCTGTTAACTTCTTACTGACAGGCAGGCTTGTCTTGTTACAGTATATACAGCTACCTGAAGAAAATTACTGGTGTTCTTTTGATCCTATTAGTACCACAGTCAGGCAGCTAGACTATTTACAGTTAGTGTAGTGCGTCCCGCTCACAGTGTTCAGCTAGATCCGTTACTGTTAACTTCTTACTGACAGGCAGGCTTGTCTTGTTACAGTATATACAGCTACCTGAAGAAAATTACTGGTGTTCTTTTGATCCTATTAGTACCACAGTCAGGCAGCTAGACTATTTACAGTTAGTGCAGTGCGTCCTGCTCACAGTGTTCAGCTAGATCCGTTCCTGTTAACTTCTTACTGACAGGCAGGCTTGTCTTGTTACAGTATATACAGCTACCTGAAGAAAATTACTGGTGTTCTTTTGATCCTATTAGTACCACAGTCAGGCAGCTACACTATTTACAGTCAGTGCAGTGCGTCCTGCTCACAGTGTTCAGCTAAACCTACAAGTTAGTGGGGTGCGTCCACCTCACAGTGTTCAGCTAAAGCTACCTGTGGAAGGTTGGTGGTGTTCTCATACTACAGGCAGGCAGTTGATTTTGCTAGCTGCAGTATCCAGCTTAGTGCAGCTACAGGACATTAGTATGTATGGAAGGCCAAGAAGGAGAAGCAGACAGTCACAAGCCAATAAGAGAGGGCAAGCAGGCTCTGTGTCTAGTGCTGGTCGTGGAGACGGTGCATCCTCATCAGCACATGGCCGTGGGACACGCTTGGCCTTTTTTTCGGCAGCTGGCCGTGTTGAGCCGCAACATGCGGAAGACTTGGTCGAGTGGATGACCAAGCCGTCCTCATCCTCCTCATCCTCTCTCACCCATGCCCAGGGTACTTTGTCTGGCAAAGCAGCGGCCTCTTCCCTCGGCTCAATGTCATCAGTGACTCCTTCCCTAGCTCCACCATGTCCTCCTGAGGAGTCCCTCGAACTGTTTGACCACAGTGTTGGGTACATGCTCCAGGAGGATGCCCAGCGTTTGGAAGGCTCTGATGATGAGACTGAGCTCGATGAAGGCAGTAACATGAGCACGGACAGAGGGGGTGCCCAAGAAGGACAGCAATCTGGCAGTCATGCTCCCCCTGCTGCAGCATACTGCCAGGTTTGCTCCAGTGATGAGGAGGGAGGGGATGATGAGGTCACTGACTCAACGTGGGTGCCTGATAGGAGAGAGGAGGAGGAGGAGGCGGAACATCACCAACGAGGCAGGATGCCCTCCAGGGGCCAGCCTAAGGGCAGCACATTGACTGCATCACACCCCAAAGCTCCACATGTGCAGGGCGCTGCAGTCTCTGTGCGTTATTCAAAAAGTTCTTTGGTGTGGGCCTTTTTTGAGACGAGTGCATCAGATCGGTCCGCTGCTATTTGCAACATATGTCTCAAGCGTATCTCGCGTGGCCAAAACATCTCCCGCTTGGGTACCACATGCTTGACCAGACATATGTTGACCTGCCATGCAGTTCGTTGGCAAGCGTATCTAAAAGACCCACACCAAAGAACAAAGAGGACCTCTCCTTGCTCCTCATCAGCTTAGATTTCCAACCCCACTAGACCTTCAGTCCTCTCTGAGACCTGCAGTGAGAGGAATGAAGGTGTAGAATTAGGTGTGTCACAGCCAAGTACTTGTGGGCAATCTGCTTTTGGTACACCGACATCAGATTGTACCAGGCAAATTTCCCTGCCCCAGCTGCTGCACCGCCGAAAGAAGTTTGCTCCCAGCCATCCACATGCCCAGTGGTTGAATGCTAGCTTGGCAAAATTGCTAGCACTTCAACTGCTGCCTTTTCAGTTGGTAGACTCTGCCCCCTTCCGTGAGTTTGTGGAATGTGCGGTTCCTCAGTGGCAGGTACCCAAACGCCACTTTTTTTCACGGAAGGCGATTCCGGCTCTCTACCGGCATGTGGAAGGCAATGTCCATGCCTCGCTGGACAGGGCAGTCAGCGGTAAGGTTCATATTACCGCTGACTCATGGTCCAGCAGGCATGGACAGGGACGTTACCTAAGTTTCACGGCGCATTGGGTGAATCTGCTGGCAGCTGGGAAGGATGCAGGACAAGGTGCAGTAGTGTTGGGGGTTGTTCCGCCACCACGCCTCCAAAATGCTAATGATTGTGACACACCTCTCTCCTCCACCCCCTCCTCTTCTTCTTCCTCCATGGCCTCTTCCTGTGCTTTGTCCTCGGAACCAGCGGTGCTCCGTAGTCGTTCAAGGGGCTACGCAAGTACGCAGGCCAAAAGATGCCATGCGGTGCTTGAGCTGGTGTGCTTGGGGGACAGGAGCCACACTGGGGCAGAGGTTCTGTCAGCTCTGCAGGGGCAGGTTCAGAGGTGGTTGACGCCACGCCAACTTAAGGCAGGAATGGTGGTTTGCGACAATGGCACCAACCTCCTCTCTGCCCTCCGACAGGGACAAATGATACATGTGCCCTGTTTGGCTCACGTCCTTAACTTGGTTGTGCAGCGGTTCTTGGGCAGGTACCCGGGCTTACAGGATGTCCTCAGGCAGGCCAGGAAAGTCTGTGTGCATTTCCGCCGGTCATATAATGCCAGTGCTCGGCTGACGGACCTCCAAAAGGAGTTTAACCTGCCCAAGAACCGCCTAATCTGTGACATGCCCACCAGGTGGAACTCAACGTTGGCCATGCTGCAGCGGCTGCACACGCAGCAGAGGGCCATCAATGAGTACCTGTGCGACTATGGCACCAGGACAGGGTCAGGGGAGCTTGATTTTTTTCCCCACGCCAGTGGGCCATGATCAGGGATGCATGCACTGTCCTGTCACCATTTGAGGAGGCCACGAGGATGGTGAGCAGTGACAGTGCATGCATCAGTGACACTGTCCCCCTTGTCCACCTGTTGGAGCACACGCTGCATGGAATAATGGACAGGGCACTTGAGTCAGAACAGAGGCAGGAGGAGGAGGACTTCCTTAGCTCTCAAGGCCCCCTTTATCCAGACAGTGTTCCTGCGTGCCCGCCGATCACACAGGAAGAGGACGAGGAGGAGGAGGAGGAGGAGGAAGATTGTGTCAGTATGGAGGTGGAGCCTGGCACTTAGCATCAGCAGCAGTCTTTAAGGGATCAGTCCCAAGAAACACATGGACTTGTACGTGGCTGGGAGGAGGTGGCTGCGGACCATGTCGTCCTTAGTGACCCAGAGGACTCCGGACCGAATGCCTCAGCAAACCTACGCTGCATGGCCTCCCTGATCATGCAAAGCCTGCGGAGGGATCCTCGTATTCGTGGTATCAAGGAGAAGGACCAATCCTGGCTGGCAACCCTCCTTGATCCACGTTACAAGGGTAAGGTTGCAGACCTTATCTTGCCATTGCAGAGGGAGCAGAGGATGAAACATCTTCGGGAGGCCTTGCAGAAAGGTCTGTGCAACGTGTTCCCAGAGACTGGGAGGTTACAAACTCCTGTTTCTGGACAACGTGTTCCTGAGGCTTCGGTCAGTCAAAGAAGGAGCGGTGGAGAAGGTGGCCGTCTGACCGATGCGTTCAGACAATTTTTTGGTCCGCAGCCCCAAGGTATGATCGGTTCCAGCAACCATCGCCAGCGTCTGTTTTACATGGTGCAGGAATACCTAGGGGCAAGATCAGATTTGGACACCTTTCCCACCGAAAATCCACTGGGTTACTGGGTTTTGAGGATGGATCACTGGCCAGAGCTTGCACAGTATGCAATTGAGCTACTGGCCTGTCCTGCATCCAGCGTTCTTTCGGAATGCACATTCAGTGCTGCTGGAGGCGTGGTAACCGATCACAGGGTGCGCCTGTCCACCAACTCGGTCGATCGACTGACCTTCATAAAAATGAATCAGTCTTGGATCACCACCAGCTACCAAGCACCTGATGCTGATGTAACTGAATAATTTTTTTTGAAATCTCAGATCCCTTCAAAGACTGCCTATGCTGATGCTGAGTGACTATCCCTGAGTAATTATCCTCTTCCTCCTCAATGATCACGCTGATAGCTTGTAAGAACATTTTTGGTTCTGGGCGCCACCACCAGTGCCTAAGGCCCAATTTTTCAGCCCTTGTTTAACAGGGGCGTGTAATTACAATTTTTGATGCAATACTTTGCAGCAGGGCTCGTTCCTGCGTTCCAACTAGAGTGTCTGTGAGGGGTTGCAGTGTTGTGGCACCAGCACCAGTGCCTAAGGCCTAATTTTTCAGCTCCTGTTCAACAGGGGCATGTAATTACAATTCTTTATCTAATATTTCACAGCAGGGCCAATTTCTGCACCCACCAAGAGCGAGTGAGGACTTACAGTGTTGTGGCACCAGCACCACCACCACCAAAGGCCCAATTTTTCTGCCCATGTTCAACAGGGGCATGTAATTACAATTCTTGATCTAATATTTCACAGCAGGGCCCATTTCTGCACCCACCAAGAGCAAGTGAGGACTTACAGTGTTGTGGCACCAGCACCACAACCACCAAAGACCCGGTTTTTCTGCCCCTGTTCAACAGGGGCATGTAATTACAATTCTTGATCTAATATTTCACAGCAGGGCCCTGTGAGGGCTTACAGTGTTGTGGCCACAACAACACCTAAGGCCCAAATTTCTGCTGAGTATATAGGGCAGGCCCCTACTTTCAAAAATCTAACTTACAAACGACTCCTACTTGCAAGCGGAAGGAGACAACAGGAAGTGAGATGAAATCTACCCCTAGGAAGGGAAATTCTCTCCTGTAAGAGTTAATATGGGAAAAACATTTCTCCTTTCCACTGATGCTTTCCAATCCTTGTTCCACAAAAAAACCCCAAATTTTCAAAAAACATTTGTCATTGGGACAAAAAGTGAGGTGAAATCTTCTGAAGAGGAGGAAAGACAGCAAAACAAATGTCACAGGGGTGATAACCCTTCCCTATGTTTTCCAAAAAGCTTAAAAAAGATTTTTTGGCTGGAGCTAAACACGTTAAAAATGTTCAAAATTACAAACAGATTCTACTTAAGAAACCTACAGTCCCTGTCTTGTTTGCACCGCCTGTATACTGCTGTTCAGAGTATATAGGGCCTGGTGGCCCCACACCTTTCCTTATTTTAATTTGGGTGCCGGGTTCCCCTTAATATCCATACAAGACCCAAAAGGCCTGGTAATGGACTGGGGGGTACCCATGCCGTTTGTCTCACTGATTTTCATCCATATTGCCAGGACCCGACATGACATTAAACCCGCAAGCAGTTTTAAATGAGATTTTTTCCTTTAAAAATGACATTTGGTGCAGGGACTGTTCTAAACACGGGAAACACGCGCCACTTTACAGGCATACTATAGACACCCCCCAGGTACGATATTTAAAGGAATATTTCACTTTTTTTTTTTTTACTTTAAGCATCATTAAAATCACTGCTCCCGAAAAAACGGCCCGTTTTTAAAAGTTTTTTTTGCATTGATACATGTCCCCTGGGGTAGGACCCAGGTCCCCAAACCCTTTTTAGGACAATACCATGCAAATTAGCCTTTAAAATGAGCACTTTTGATTTCGAACGTTCGAGTCCCATAGACGTCAATGGGGTTCTAACGCTCATGCGAATTTTCGGTCCGTTCGCAGGTTCTGGTGCGAACCGAACCGGGGGGTGTTCGGCTCATCCCTAATTACAACAAAAAA
Organism: Lithobates septentrionalis; assembly: GCA_037952835.1. Taxonomy (NCBI): domain Eukaryota; kingdom Metazoa; phylum Chordata; class Amphibia; order Anura; family Ranidae; genus Lithobates; species Lithobates septentrionalis. The sequence continues at coordinate 1,617,878 of JBBDGP010000707.1, forward strand.
TAATCCTGTGATTTGTGACTGACATTAGTTTGGATCTTGTGTCTTGTCTTGCAGAAAAAATGAATCTCTTTAAAGAGGAAGAATTTTTGTGCCAATTTATTATCAGGACAAGAAAAACCTGTGGGAGGTCAAACACCCCCTATATTATAATAGGGATGTTAGGAAGGCAACACTGGGCACACTTTTAGAGTTTGTGAAGACTTGAGTCCCCCAGGCAGACCTCAAGTTTGTGGACAGGAAAATTGGTATTTTGCGAGACATGTACAAGTGGGAACACAATAAAATCCAGGAGTCGCTCAGATCCGGTGCAGCAGCTGACCAAGTATATGTACCCAAGTTGTGGTACTACAACAAAATGCGATTCCTGGATGACCAGACCAAAGCCAGGCAATCACTTTCCACCCTTCCTCCCACCCTTCCCTTCAGACTTCCCTCCACTCTTCCCTCCAGCCTTCCATCCACCTCCACCCCAGCTGAGGAGTCCCAGGATGAACTGGGCCTTTTCAGCATTGATGAAGTTGATGCGCCCAGCTTCAGCCAGGTATCCTTTTTTTGTAATTTGTGATTGTGTAAATGTTATTAATGATGTTAACGTGTTAATTTTTAAAGTGCTTACAAAAAATGACTTCTGCACAAAGATTAATATGTAGACATATCACTAGACAGTAGTGGCCAAAAATATACTTTTAACTTCAGATATTGTTGATCAGCTGAAATAATGGTGGTGTCAAATAGATAGCCTTTACTATTTTGTGTAATTATATTTGAAAGTCATGAGCTGAAAATTGTGTGTGATTGCATAACACAAAATTACAACTATGTCCCTTTTTTTGACACAGGATGACCTCAGCCAGGAGGAGGCCTTGCCCAGTGGGAGAGAGGAGGAGGCCTTGCCCAGTGGGAGAGAGGAGGAGGCTGTGGCTGGGCCAAGTCGAAGCTGCACAGAGTGTCAGGTGCCTCCCCTCCGCATTCTCCACAAAAGGACTAGGAGAATGACACCAACTGAGCAGGAATCCCTAGCCCTCATACGGGAAGCAAGCCTCATCCTCAGCAAACCACCCAATGCAGAGGAGGCGTATGGCACCTATATAGCCAGCAGATTGCTGGAGTTGGAAAAGGGCCAACGCCTCCCCTGTGAGGGTCTGATTTTTTAGGCTTACCAGAAGGGCTTGAGAGGGGAGCTTACTGCTACCACATATCTGGCAGATGAAGCCACTCCTCCTCCTCCTCCTCCTCCTCCTGCTGCCCCAAGTGCACCACCAGAGGCACAACCTCCAAGGAAGGCTGCAGAGAAGCGTGGAAGGGAAGGCTGCAGAGAAGCGTGGAGGGAAGGCTGCAGAGAAGCGTGGAGGGAAGGCTCCACGGCAGAGTCTAAAGTGATTGCCTGGCTTCTGTCTGGTCTGACTGTGCTCCCTGTGCTCCCTATAGTCACAAGATACCAATTTTCTTGTCCTCAAACTTGATGTGTGTCCTGGGGGACGAAAGGCTTCCCAGATTCTAAAAGTGTCCCCAGTGTTGCCTTCCTAATTTTTTTAATCAAAAAAATAAATTTATTTTTTGGTTACCTTACATTATTGCCTATGTGTTTTGATTAAAAAAACGCCATTTTGTTTGGGAGTAGGCAGGTACAGGTCAAAAAGACTATGGGGTTGATTTGAGAAAAGCAAATAGACTGTGCACTTTGCAGAGGGCAATTGCCCTCTGCAAGTGCAATTGCTCCAGAGCATCAGAAATTAGTTAAAAGCTTGACTTTGCAAAGAGTACCCAATCCTGTGCGAGGAAAATTCTAAAAACAGCATTTTTGCTTGCACATGATTGTATGATGGAAGTCAGCAGAGCTTCTGCTCATTTACTAAGCTTTGGAGCAACTGCTCTTGTAGAGGGCAACTGCACTTTACAAAGTGCACAGTCTTTTTCCCTTTAGTAAATCAACCCCTATGTGTGTTTTTGACAAAAGGCTAAATCATTTCGAATATCAAGTGAAAAGTACTAGTGAAAAGTTCACTTGAGAAATTGCACAGCAAGTGCACTTGTTGGAAGTGCAGTCGCTGTAAATCTGAGGGGAAGAGCTGAAATTTGGGGAAGCTCTGCTGATTTATTCATAAAATCATGTGAAATAAAAATGAATTACATTTTTTGGGCTTCCTTGCATGTGCCCCTCGGATCCACAGCGAAGGCACTTCAAAATGCTCTTTCTGTGGAATTCAAAGTAGAATTAGCACTTGTAGTGAAAAATGATTTTGCCTTTGTTAAATACACCCCCCTATGTCTAATGAACAAGGGACTCCAACCTCATTAAGGTTCATTAAAACAACACAAAATATGAAGGTTATTGTGGTAACTTGAAAATACACACAAAAAACACCAAAAAAATGTCGTTATCATTTAACACACATTGTAAAATAGATAAGTGTTGAAATAAAAAAAAAAAAAAAGAGGACAAAATCGAATTTAATTTTTAGAATTTATGGAGATCTGGCTTTTTCAAAATATTATATTAGTCATGGCAGGAGGATAAATCATGAAGAAAGTAGTTTGTGAGAACTCTGTGTGAATATAAAGCAGAAAAACAACTTCATTCCTCTCGCATTATCAATCCTAAAAAAAGCGCTGTATTAAAAGACCACAGAAGAGGAATGTGCTAGCTTCAAGACGAAGGCTAGTTTTACCAGACCGAGCGCTTCCGTCTTGTAATTGCTTCAGAGCATGCGTCAGTTTGAGTTCGTCGGACTAGCACACAGACGACCGGTTTGTCCGCTAGAAAGAAGAGTCCGTCGGATAAATTTAAAACATGTTTCAAATCTAAGTCCGTCCAACTTTTGAGCAAACAAAGTCCGCTGGAGCCCACACACGATCGAATTGTCCGACGAAATCCAGTACGCCGAACTTTTTTCCCTAGGTGAACGGGTAGGGGTACCATGTACCCCATACTCATTCACATAGGGTGGGGGGCTGGGATCTGGGGATTCTGATAAGCCCCCCCGGAATCTCCCGGATTCCGATAAGCCCACCGCCCGCAGACCCCGACAACCAATGGCCAGGGTTGTCGGGAAGAGGCCCTTGTCCTCATCAACATGGGGACAAGGTGCTTTGGGGTGGGGGCCCGCAGGGGGGGGCAATGTTTGTGTTGGTAATGTTCACAGGTTGAAGTGTTGATGAAGTGCATAATAGATCACACATATGATTTTTTAATGATTTTTTTTAAATAGATTTCACAATATGGGGTGTTTTTTTTTGTTTTGGACAGTAAATATCTTTTTTTTGGGGGGGGTGGACCAAGAACTATGGTCCTTTTCATTACGGAGGTGGGTATATTGTAGGCATAACATAGAGATGCTGTGACAGTTAAGAAATTATTATAGTATATACCCCTCTTGGTAAATAAAGGGTGTTATAGACATAATATTAGGGATGCACTGGTGTTAGTATTACATCTCAAATCTCTATCTTGCTTGATTACTCTCCCCATTATAAACACCTCTCCACCAGTGGGTGAGGAATTAGAGGTGTTTCTTTTCTTTTTTTTTCTCGGGCGGTAAATATTTGTTTTGTTTTTTCCTCTCTCCTTCTCTCTCCCACCCCCTCTCCCTCTATTTTGCTCTCCCCCATCGCTGGTTGTTTGCTTACTTTCCCCCTCCTGATTTATCTCTTCTTTGAGGGGATAAGATGACTAGGGTAACCTTGACATCATATAATATAAAGGGTTTAAATAGCCCAGAGAAACAAACTAGGTTACTAGATTAATTATGGAGACTTAAATCTCATATCATTTCAGAAAAAGATAAAATTCCTAGATTAAGAAATCATAGATTCCCGGGGGGGGGGAGATGGGCGGAGCCTAGCAGAGCAGACATGCATTGTTAGAGCTCCACACCGCTGAGGAGAGAAGAGAAGGACAAAGCGGAGCCTGCAGGCTCAAAAGGTATCCATTTGAACCTTTTTGCCCCAGGGAACAAACTGTGAAAGTTTGGGCAGGAAATATGGTACTGGGAGGAAACCGTGGCAGAAATAAAAATCACCTCACAAAGAGCTCACAGGCACTCACTGCAACTAAAGCAGCTCCAGTCACCTCACAATATACAGCATCAGGGAGCTCTCACAGACAGAAAATGTCACAGCAAGACTCTCCATTTGAGTCAGGTACAGAACAAATCCTCTCACAAACTTCTCCACAAGACTCCTCAGCATCCCCAGTAATATTATTACAATTTGAAAAGATGCTTCATAAGGCTTTAAAAAAAACCTCAGACAAAATAACAAAAAGCCTAACCAAAGAAATAAGACAGCTGGGAAACCGCACCACAGCCTTAGAAATAAAAATAGATGAAATTGAAATTACAACCCAAGAAAATATAACAGAATTGGAACAATTAAAAGAAGAGAATTTAATACTTCAAACTAAGCTTGAAGATTACGAAAATAGAGCCAGACGTTCAAACTTGCGCATAAGGGGAATACCTGAAACTGTGACAGACCTGCAATCTACTATTACTGCTCTATTACAAGAACTAAAGCCAGAAATCCCTATTGAACGTTTAGAACTGGACAGAGTACACAGAGCCCTCACAGCCAAAAAGAAAGATGGACCCCCACGTGATATAAGCACAAAATTTCATTATTACAGAACGAAAGAACAAATACTAATTGCTGCAAGAGAAAAAAAGGAACTTAATTTTCAAGGACACAATTATCAAATTTTTGCTGACCTATCCCAACTTACTATTACTAAAAGACGATCCATGAAACCCCAACTAATGGAACTGCAACGCCACAACATTATGTATCAATGGGGCTTCCCCTTTTCAGTCAGATTTAACTACCAAGGTACAATTTATAGAAGCAGATCAGCAGATGAACTACAACAGACCCTTTTAAAATTAAATCTGACAGAACCCACAAGCAGCAACTCTCCCACACGCAGAAGAATGGCATCATCTTCACCTTCAGGCAGCACCCAGAAAATTTCAGAACAAAATGGGAATCATCATTCTCACAAAAGAGGCCGTTATGCCACATCATCCATGGACCAAGAAGATTCAATGGACTGACATCCTATTTCCTGATATCTCTTCATTTATTATACTAAGAGATGGTTCTCTATAAAAAAAAACCTGTATTTATAACTGAATGTAACTGCATTCTGATAGTCACACACTGTGTGGGATCATGTTACATTCCAGTTATATTTCTTATTACTTCTGATTCATATAGCCTTAGAATATATAAGTGAAATAAGGAAATTCTTGTTCAGTTACATATTATCAGGTAATAACAATAGATTTATTACTTTTTAGGACAAATATGTTCAATAATCCAGAAGTAATGGAAGCTTTTTCTTTCTTTTCTTAAAACAAATATATTATTACCTAACTAGTTCCTAGAATTATGTTTTTGTTTATTCTAATCTGAAGCAATACAACCTCAATTTTATGAGTTAACATATCTAAACAGTTACATATGAATAAAATATGTAATTGTTTACTCTAAAAGGGTTAAAATCCCAAAATAATTCAAACTATCTTCATCAATACCAAAGTTATTAACAGTACCTTTCTAACTGAATTATTTAGCCTAGGGCAAGACTAACCATATACAACCACCCTGGAATAAATAATTTCAACAAAAACTATATTCTGCACTCCAATTAATGAATCATCATTTTGATGTCTTTTGACATAGCACTTCTCTCCTGTAAGCGGAAGATCCGTGTACCCCCATTAGCCCTCCTCATTCTCCCAACCATATTATGTGGGAGTGTGACGAAGGCACTTATTCCCCTGAGAGAGATATTTATTCTCTTTCACGGGTAAATTGTGATTACTTCCAAAAAATAATTTATACAATGTATCATCTAATCTCATATGTTTTTTGTTTACTCTCTACTCCAGAATTCACTGGTTTCTTTTCTATCTTTTCATCTCTTCAGTCCACACAGGTTGATCTGCGCAGTCAGCTCTGCATAACAAAAAGTAAGTCAAAACTATTTGATCTGTTGCCATGGCACCACTGAATATACTTTCCCTGAATGTTCAGGGAATAAATGTCCCTCAAAAAAGGACCAAAGCCTTCCGTACTTTCCATAACAAGAAGGCTCACATAGTATGCCTCCAAGAAACACACTTCACCAAAGATTCTACTCCAAAATATATTTCTCCTTTTTATCAACAAATTTACACGGCTTCTGCCTGTACCAAGCATAGGGGAACTCTAATTGCATTTCACCGATCCACGCCATTCACCTTATCATCAGAAATTAAAGACCCAGAAGGTAGATACCTGATACTCATGGGTTATATAATGGATACAGCAATCACGGTGATTTCCTACTATGCTCCTAACAAACAACCTACACCATTCCTCTCACATATATTACAAGTGATTAATATACACAAAATAGGAACAGTGATAATGTGCGGGGATTCGAACCAGGTCCTCCTCCCATTTCTAGATAAATCACCTTTTACACCATCCAAAATAACCTCTAGATTACCTTTTTTTCAACTTCTTTCCAAATACAATCTGGTAGATTCGTGGAGAGAAAGTAACCCAATGAAAAAGAAATTCACTTATTTCTCGCACCCTCATCAAACCTTCACCAGAATAGATCATATTTTTCTAACAATAGGAATGATACCAGAAATTATTGCATCAGATATAATTCCGATTCCGTGGTCTGACCATAATGCAGTATACACTACTATAGCCTCAGCCATACCAAAAGCGCATGACCCAACGTAGTACTTACCGGACATAATGCTCAAACACCCACTACATCAGAAGGCCATTGAACAAGCTTTAAAGGAATACATATCAATTAATAATACAACAGACATCTCCCCAATAACACTGTGGGAAGCTCATAAGCCTGTCTTGCGTGGTACAATACAAAGACAAATGGCACTATTTAAACGGGAACGCAAAAATCTAGCAAAAAAACTAGAACTCAATTTTAATGCAGCCTACATATCATTCCAAGATAATCCATCTCAGAGTACAAAATCTCATCTGGAAAAATCTAGATTGGAATACGATCTATTTCTCACTGAGTCAGTTGATAAATCCCTCAAACGCTCCAAACACAATTTCTACATGAATACAAACAAACCAGGTACATATTTGGCTCGGGCAATTTCAACTAACAAATCTTTCAAACCAATACGTTTGAAATTATCAAAAAATGTTTATACTTGTAATCCAGTTAAAATAGTCCATAAATTTCACTCACATCTCGCAACTTTATACAAGACAAACAATGAATTTAATCCTACAGAGGCTGAATCCTTCTTCTCAAAAATAACCTTACCTGAGTTATCTCAGAATCAAAAAAGCAGTTTGGATGAGCCTATAACTATAGATGAAGTTGCTAACGCCATAAAAGACCTAAAACTTAACAAAAGACCAGGCCCAGATGGCTACTCGGCTTTATACTATAAAACATTCTCAGAAATACTCTCTCCCATTCTCACTGAAACTTTTAACAAACTTCTAGATGGACATTCTTTTCGGCAGGAAACACTAATGGCAATTGTTTGTATGATCCCAAAACCCCTTTCTGATGATACTTCCTGTGTGAATTATCGGCCTATCTCTCTGTTAAACCTTGATATTAAATTATTAGCAAAAATAATAGCAAAACGCCTCAATAGCATTATAGGAAAATTAATACATAGAGATCAAGTAGGCTTCATGCCAAATAGACAGGCAGGCTATAATATACGCAGGGCAGTGTTATTGGCACATATTGCTAAAAAACGGAAAATCCCTTTATGTTTTCTATCTCTCGATATTAAGAGGGCATTTGACACAGTATCCTGGCAATATATGCAATATTCATTACAAAAATGGGGTTTTGGACCCCACTTTTTAACATGGATCAAAGCATTATATAATAAACCCAAAGCCTATATAAAATATGCTGGATACAAATCTGATGCCTTTAATATCGAAAGAGGTACCCGAGAGGGTTGCCCATTATTTCCCTTATTATTTGCCCTTATACTCGAACCCATGGCCCAATACATCAGAACAAACCAAACTATAACTGACATTGAAGTAGGAGGTATTACACACAAATTTTGTATATTTGCAGACGATATATTACTTTTTCTATCATCACCACAGGTCTCTGGTCCTAACTTAATACCAGCTCTTGATGGATTTGCAGCCCTATCCGGCCTTATGATTAATCCTAAGAAATGCTTAGTGCTTAATATTTCACTCACAAACATGGAATTGATCCCGGCTAGGGCTGCACTCCCATTCACATGGGCAGAAAAATCAATCCCATATCTTGGAATTCATTTAACAGCATCTCATTCTGACTTATTCTCAACCAATTATCCTCTTGTATTAAGACAGATCACAAATCTAATAAAACAATGGTCGCAACTTCCTTTATCCTGGATAGGGAAGATTAATGCAATCAAAATGACTATTCTACCCAAATTGCTTTATCTATTCAGAGTCCTCCCTATTCCAATTCCTTCCTATTTTTTGAGAATAGTACAAAAAAGAGCAACTTCGTTTATATGGGGCTCTTCTAAACCACGTATACCTACACACACACTACATCTTCCCAAAAATAAAGGAGGCCTGGGATACCCTAATTTTACTAACTACTGTCCAAATACCATGCAAAACAGGAAATCCCATTATGGGTATTTATAGAGGCTTCAGAAAATGACCCTCTATTAATATCAAACTTATTATGGCTTGACCCTAAAGACCGCTTTAAAATTCATAATCCCATAACTAAACACTTCTTATCTCTCTGGGATAAACTAAAAACCAAATATCAGTTACAATCTCCACACAATCCTCTCCTTTCTTTTATCAGAAATCCGGCCTTTTATCCGGCATGGATCTACCCAAATTCTTTTAAAGCTTGGACAACATCAGGCATTCAGACACTAAATGACTTCATAGCATCTAAATCATTCCTTTCATTCCCATCGCTTAGAGAAAAATATGATCTACCAAACTCTGAGATATTTAGATATCTCCAAATCAAAAATTTCTATACACCATTCCTAAAGGGGGATACACCATTATCCCAATTATCCATTTTTGAATCAATCTGTACAAAAGATCCATTTGCTAAAGGTACAATTTCATCACTTTATAATCAATTATATGGAGTAGCAAATCTTAATAGACCCTCTTACGTTCAGAGGTGGGAGGAGGACCTGGGACGAACTTTAGAAGACACGGACTGGTCTAACATATGGCTCACATCTAAGTCATCTTCACCCAACATCTTAGCACTGGAGACAAATTATAAAGTCCTAACTCGCTGGTACCTTGTACCCGCTAGAGTGGCAAAATATTCACCTAACACCTCAGCTCTTTGTTTTCGAGGATGCCCAGAAATAGGCACACATTTACACATATGGTGGACGTGCCCAGTAATCCAAACCTTCTGGAAGGAAGTCTTCGTGATTGCATCTAAAATATTTAAAAAAATAATACAACCAGATACATATATAACTTTACTTAATCTAAAACCGGAATGGTTAACACTCTCTCAATTCAAACTTATGATCCAACTAACAACGGCTGCAAAACAAACAGTGGCCAAGGCATGGAAATCTCCTACATTGGTACTAGCAGAAACAATTCACAGAATGAATAATACAATGTCCCATGCTAAGATGGTAGCCATCGATCAAAATCAAATTCCAAAATTTGAAAAACTTTGGCATCCTTGGATAAAACAACAGTTCCTGTCAAACTTCAATGACTCTGTCCTGTTGCCATGGTAACAGATTAAATGACTTACAGAGACACCCATTCTAAGGCTTCAAAGAGAACTAAAAAGAATAATAAACTGACGAGCGGGACAACCTTGTGGACCATACCTCTACCTTTCTACCCTTTTTCTTCTTTCTCTTTCCTTTTCTCCACCTTACGATTAAAGCTCATTATCAGAATTTATTTGACCTATATACACTCTACCTGTAAACAATATGTATAGTAGGTATAAATCATTTAAATACCTACAAAAGTAACTAAGGAAATGATATATATCTTTAATTTAGGTTTACGTGAACCCAATGTTTAATATTTGAAATTTCATGATATTTACCTATATAAACCCTACTGTAAAACAATGAGCTTACTTTATAGATCCTTGTAAACTTACTTTATGTATCTTTATAATATTGTATACTCAATAAACTTCTTTTGACAAGGAAAAAAAAAAAAAAAAGAAATCATAGATTCCCGACGTTGTATCATGGTGCCTCTCAGTCATCTAAATCAAAGTGGGGTTTCAATTTCTATTCAATTTCTATTCAATTTCTATTATTTCTAAACAGATCCCATGGAAGGAATTAAAAGTAACAGATCACAGATAAGAAGGGACATCTCCTCATCGTCAGAGGGCTTCTTTGTGAGCAAAAAGTTACTCTTGTTAACTTATATCTGCCAAACGAGGATCAGGTCTCCACATTGGAGACATATCTTTTTTTTTTTTTTTTGGCATAAACATTTTATTGAGATTTCCATGGGGTTACAGAAAGAAAAAAGGAATGAAGGGATAGGGCATAAAAGTTATACATTGGTTACAGCATTCTTAGCACATGAACTTCTGCAAATTTTCCAGTTGAGCTATCCCAGGGAACTCGTAAATCCTGTGTAAAAGACCAAAAAGAAAGAACCAAGAGATTACAATAACAACAAACATTTACAAGTAAAGTAACATCTATTTTGTGTACAAGAGTGCATCACTTCTATGTCCTGACTTATCTTCTCCGTATGATGTGGCCCTTTATATACAGCCCACTTGTGTCTTGAGAGCTATTCTGGACGAGCAAAAGGGGACAAAGCAATAAAAAAGAAAAAGAAAAAAATAAAAAAAAGGGGGGGAGGGGACAAAGAAGAAAGAAAAATTGAGTAGGCGGGGGGTAGATTAGGTCTAGAGTAGGTGGGGAGAGGGGGTGAGGATATCACCAACTGCCCTCTCCATTATCCGGGAGTCAAATAAGAAGTATAGCATTCTTCCTGTAACACAGGGGTAGCTACGTGGAAAGGAAGTTAAATGGTTAATTGGTAAGTGATGCTGCCTCACTCAAGAGATCCTTGAATGATTGAGAGCTTTTAAATGATATCCAAGGATCCCAGGTGGCAGTGAATTTCTCAGCCTTATCTAAGGTAATGTAGATCAGTTCCTCCATCTCCGCTATGCGATTGATTCGCTGGATCCATTCCATAACAGAAGGTGGGGATGTCGATCGCCAATGCACTAGAATACACATCCTGGCAGCATTAACCATATGCATTGCGATCGATTTGTAATAGCGTTTTTGGATAGTTTGGATAGGTGTAGAAGATATTGTGCAGGCGAAAAATCGAACTGAAGAGATGATACTGTCACTATAACGTCATGTACTTTAAGCCAGAATGGCTGAAGTACCGAGCAGTTCCACCAAACATGAAGGAGCGTGCCCCTTTCCTTTCCGCAGCGCCAGCACTGATCAGAGACTGAGGGGTAGTATTTGTGCAGCAAATCTGGGGTTCTGTACCAGCGTGAGCATATTTTGTACCTATTCTCTTATATAGAGACATTTAAAGATCCCTTATGAATATAGAGATTTATACGGTCCCAATCATCCTCATCTATCTCCGTTCCCAAGGCAGAATCCCAAAAGGTGTGATCCGTGTGTAAAAGTGTTGAGGGGTTCCCGAACAGAGTGGCATAGATACACGAGATGACGTGACATTGGGGCTCCGTGCGGGAGCAGAGTGATTCTAGGATTGTAGTGGGTTTGATGAACTTCTCTCTACTAGCTGGGGCATCGAGGAAATGCTTAAGTTGCATATAGGAACAAAATGAAAATGCTCCAGTTTTGGAAATCTCTGCGAGTTCCGAATGTCGCATAAAGCGACCTCTGCGGAAAAAGTGTTTGGCCAACATCTTCTCATACGGCCACTCCGCTCGCACAAAAGCTCCAGATAAACCCGGGGGAAAGTCAGGGTTGCCTCTAATTGGAGTGATGGAGCACAGCTTGTCAGATACTGAGTGGATAGCACAAGCTCTATCAAATGCTAGAAGAGTGGCACTAACGAGGAAATGGGCCAAGGCCTGAGCAGGTATATTATTTCTGGATATCCAGAGGGCATGACTCAGATTAGAGTTTTAGATCAGGTTCTCAAGGACCACCCACCCTTTGTGTTGGCTGTACACATTCCAATCCATGATCCGAGCGAGGTGGGTTGCCCAATAATAGCGATATGTCAGGCAAGCCAATACCGCTGCTCGCTTTCGGCAGGACTAGCTTTGCCCACCGTATCCGAGCTGGTTTGCTGCCCCAAAGAAATGTTCGGCAAACAGATTTGTACAGTGTAAAGAATGCAGGTGGTAGATGGATCGGGAGTGTTTGGATTTTGTACAGTAGGCGCGGGAGAATTGTCATTTTAATGATGGATGCGCGTCCGAACCAAGAGATGGTAGGTTTATCCCATCTCTGGAGATCCTGGCATATGTTTTGTATTTCAACCAAGAAGTTTCTACTGTAAAGTTCTGAGAGTTTGACGGGGAGTTGGATACCCAGGTATGTAATAGCATCTGTTTTCCACTTAAAAGGAAAGTGCTGTTGGCATTGTTGTACCAGTTCTGCGGATAGGGAAATATTCATAGCAAAAGACTTAGAGTAGTTCATTTGTAAGTTGGATAAGATTTTGAATTGTTCGAGGACTTGTAGGAGACTGGGCTCTCGTTCCCACACCTGAATACCTCTAATATCAGGATGTGTTCGAATGCACCGTAGAAGCGGTTCAAGTGTGAGAATATACAATAAGGGGGATAGGGGGCAGCCCTGTCTTGTCCCATTGTGGATGGAGAAGGCATCCGACAGGTAACCGTTTACTCTAACTCTGGCCTTAGGGCTAGCATAAAGGGACATGATGGAGGTTCGCTTACGAGGCCCGAGCCCTAAGGAGCCCAGGACTGCCTCCATATAATCCTATGCTACCCTGTCGAACGCCTTCTCTGCAACAATTGTCAGGAAGAAGCCTTCCCGCCGGGTAGACGTAAGCCAGTGATGCAGGTTCAATGCTTTAATTGTATTGTCCCTGGCCTTACGACCAGGCACAAACCCCACTTGATCCAGACCAACCCAGGAGGGTAGATGTAAAGATAGGCATGTGGCTAGAATTTTAGCAAAAAGCTTAACATCCACATTGAGGAGCGAGATCGAGCGATAACTGGCAAAATTCAAGGGATCCTTCCCTTCTTTAGGGATCACTGAATTGTAAGCTTCCAGCAATCGCTCCGATCTGCAGGGAGTAGTAGTGAGCGAGTTAAATGCCTTAAGGAATCTTGGTGCTAGAAGGTCCGAGAAGCTTTTGTAGTACTGGGCTGTGAAGCCATCAGGGCCCGGGCTCTTACCTGGTTTTGTGGCCTTCAAAGCTGCCAGGAATTCCTCTAATGACAGTGGGGTCTCTAAGGCTTGGGCATCATCATCTGATAATGCTGAGGGGCTATATGAGCTCAGAAACTCCCGTATCAGGGCAATTCGCGTGTTAGGCCTAGTTGGGTTCGAGTTCCGGGCTTAAGATTATATAGTTGGTCATAGAAAGCCTGAAATTGTTTGGCAATTTCTTCATTCTTAGAGCAAATTTGGCCCGTAGGACCTGTAATGTGGTGAATTGTGGAGTTCAAGGTGCGCTGCTGAGTAGCTCTGGTGAGTAGTCTACCCGGCTTGTTCCCTTGTTCATAGAATAATCTTTGGGACAAGATTTTACGACGGCACGCTTTTTTAAATAACTCATCTGTCAACTGTGTTCGCAGCTCCTGCAAGTCCTGTGAAATCTTAATTGCTAGCGATCTTTTATGTTGCGCTTCCAGAGCACAAATCTTAGAAGAGAGATAAAGGATCAACTCCTGTTGTTCTCTTTTCCTCCTAGAGGAGATAGCCAATAGCTGTCCCCTAATGAAGCACTTGTGGGCTTCCCATTGCATCATGGGGGAAACCTCTGGGGTATCGTTGCGATGGAAGTAATCTCTGAGCTCTTGACTCAGGCTTATAGAATTCTCAGGATCCATAAGAAGGGACGCGTCCAACCTCCAGATCTTGGTGGAGGAGATCTGAGTTGGAAACAATAAAGTGATTGTTATGGGGTGGTGATCCGAGAGAACCATGCCCTCGATGGAGGCATTATGGAGATAGGACAAATCTGCTTGTGAGATAAAGAGGTAATCTATCCTCGCATAACGCTTATGTGGGGGAGAATAGAACGTATAATCCCTACCTTGGGGGTAAAGGGTTCTCCATGTATCATGCAAGGTCAAGGAGGCTAGCTGGAGTTTAATTTGGCGTAATGCTGAGAAGGGGAGAGAGGAAGTTTTTGTAGAGGTGTCCAGGAGCTGGTCCAGAGGGAGATTGAAGTCCCCTCCTAGAATTAAAAGTCCTGACTTAAACAGAGTGAGTTTGGTTGGAGACATATCTTCACCTTGTACAACAACACAAGGAGGGCCTCTTGCTGATTGGAGGAGATCTTAATATAGCTATTGATCCTTTGATGGATGTGTCGAAAGGAGTTTCTCATCTCTCAAATGCCAAATTGCGTAAAGTTAAAAAAAATCCTTCATGATTCTCAGTTGGTGGATACGTGGAAAACTTTACATGTACATGATAGCGATTATACATTTTTTTCAGCCAAACATAAGACATACACTAGAATTGATCATATCTTTCTTTCACAGAATGTTTTGATAGACACATTGGAGGCCTAAATAGGCTCATTTACCCTATCAGACCATGCACCGATGACCTGTATTATAGAAGTAGGAAAATCAATGCCTCATGGATGGCATTGGAAAATTAATTAGACACTGATGAAAGACTTGGAATATGAGAGACAGATATCACAAGAGTTGGAATCCTTTTTTGAAACTAAGGACACAGGGGAAGTAACACCTCTGTGCCTATGGGAAACACATAAATGTGTTATAACAGGGATATTGATATCTCTGGGGGTGAATAGGAAACGTCTTCTGACAGCACAGATAGATTCACTACTTAGAGATATCCAGACATGGGAAACTACTCACAAGAGATTACAAACCCTTCAGATAGAGGAAAAGCTCTACATGAAGAGTTAAACTCACTACTTATAGATAAGGCAAAGGCTAAATTAACCTGATGTAGATGAACATTTTATGAATTTGGAAACAAAACAAGTAGGATTCTGGCTAATGCCCTGAGAGAGATGAGGGCATGGAATTACATATCCCATATTAAAACACAAGGTGATGTGTTAGTTGACTCTTCACAAAAAAAAGCATGAGCTTTTAGGGACTACTATCCAAATCTTTATCAGCTGGAGGGGCAGTACTCCCCTGCATTGACAGACAGTAGACTGGATGATGCAGGGATATACTTTTAAGCCTCAGGAATGATATAGGGATAGATATAGGGAAAGACCTGGAGGCCTCAATAATGAATGAGGAGTTTCAGGCGGCTCTCAAGTTTCTGAAATCAGGTAAGACCCCTGCCCGGATGGCTACACCCTATCTTATTATAAGTTATTTTCAGAGAAACTGGCATGGAGATTTGTGACCGCCTTTAACTCATTATGAGGAGGGCAGATTATACCAGCAGAGACACTACTAGCCCACATAGCAGTCATACCTAAAGATGGGGAAAGGCCCTTCTATCTGCTCTAGCTACCGCCCAATATCCTTGCTCAATGTTGATCTAAAAATCTTTACGAAGATCATAGCAATGATATTATTGCCCCACATCCCTATGCTGATAGATCCTGTTCAAGTGGGCTTTACTCCAGATAGAGAGGGTAGAGAGAATACTCAGCGGGTACTGAGTGCTATACATCTCTCCCAAACTCATCACATCCCCCTAGTGCTGTTATCCACAGATGCGGAGAAGGCATTTGATAGGGTTGACTGGAGATTTTTAAAAACTATGATACAACATATTGGACTGGGGACGGGGATGCAGAGCTGGTTCTCAAATCTATATTCAACACCGATGGCACAAGTTAGGATCAATGATATATTGTCAGATCCCTTCACAATAGGAAACGGGACTCACCAGGGTTGCCCATTGTCT
This sequence comes from Lithobates septentrionalis, assembly GCA_037952835.1. Taxonomy (NCBI): domain Eukaryota; kingdom Metazoa; phylum Chordata; class Amphibia; order Anura; family Ranidae; genus Lithobates; species Lithobates septentrionalis. The sequence goes on from JBBDGP010000707.1 coordinate 1,633,948, forward strand.
CCTATCATTTTTGTTCTTACCTTAGAACCACTTTTGAGAATGATACGAGCCAACGGGGATATTAGAGGTATTTTAACAAAAGGCGGAGAACATACAATTGCCGCTTATGCCGATGATTTGATGTTCTTTGTTTCTTGGCCACTAAAATCCCTTCCATCCCTACTACAGGAACTGCACACATATGGGGCACTGTATAATTTCAAAGTGAATTATGAAAAGTCAGAAGTGATGGGGGTGGAGCTGGATACTGTTCTTCAACACCAGATCGCTTCCCAATTTGCGTTTAAATGGACAAATTCTCATGTTTGTTATCTAGGAACAAAGATACAGAAGAAACTGTCGAGGGCCTTTAAACTTAACTTTGCCCCTATGATGCGTCAGTTTAAATCAGATTTTCAGCGATGGAATAGGGATGTTTTTACATGGCTTGGAAGGATCAATATTATCAAAATGAATGTTATGCCAAGGCTATTATACCGATTCCAGACACTACCCATAAAAATCCCCATGGGCTTTCTGAAAGATATTAGATCAGAGTTTATGAAGTTCATTTGGGCCAGAAAAACAGCGAGCTTGAGTAGAAATATTCTATCAATTCCAAAGGAGAAAGGGGGTGTGGGAGTCCCAGACCCAGTTAAATAATATGAGGCCTCGCATCTAGCATGCGTAGTGGATTGGTGTGTGCATCTAAAGAAACCATGGATCCATATGGAACAGGCAACTATTGAATTAGCTTTGGAGGGGCTTGTCTGGCTTCTAGACAGAGACATTCCACAATCTGCGAAGAGACACCCAATGGTGGGTGTGACCCTACGAACAGTTAAGAAGATCTTTAAAACCACCGCTATCTCGCCAGATACGACTCCCATGGTTCCAGTTCTGGGTACATCGACCTTTCAGCCAGGAATGACAGATCCCCGTTTTAAGGCCCTGTTATGACAGGGCATTAGTAGACTTTTTCATTTTTCAACAGAAGGGCGAATGATGACAAATAGAGAGATTGAAGGCAATTTCTCAGCATACCTAGATTTCCTTTGCCGGTTACAGTTGAGTATGTACAGTATATTCAATTTCAGTTAAGAATCGCTACTTTAATACGTGACCCCCTCGACTTTTGAACAGATATGTTTAAAGGGGGAATCATTGAAACACTCACTGTCATATCTATATGCCCTGCTAATTGAAATAGAGGCCCCACATGAATTGCCTTTTCTGCAATATTGGGAAAGAGATCTGGGGGTATCTTTCTCACAGGCACAAAAGGATAGGATTTTATTTTTCACTCACAAAGCCTCACTGGCGAGTAGATACACCAGCAGCATTGCATCGGATATTTCCTCAAGTATCGGATGTATGCTGGAGATGTCAGGAATCAGAAGGCACCATGATACATATTTTTTGGGAATGTCCAATGTTGAGGGATTCTGGAAGATGGTTGAGGAAACCGTTGAAACGATTACGGGTGTGTCTCTTGAACAGAATCCGACAGCCTTTCTCTTGCATGACACCCCATTGTCAAATGAAAAAAATATAAAAACTTACTGTTAAAACATTTGCTCACTGCAGAAAAGGCTTATATTCCAGTATTGTTGAAAAGTAATGTATCCCCAACGAGATTACAGTGGATGGCAAGGCTTTCAGAAATTCAACAAATGGAAGATCTGACTATGACACTGAAAGAACAGGAGGAAAAATATTGGAGGAACTGGAATCCCTACTTTCAATATAGGGAACAAACTCTCCTAGTTGAGTAATGTTGGTCAATCCTGAGATAGTTTTTTGTAAATTAATAGTTAGAGACTGGGCAGTGAATATGGCTGAGAGGGCCCTTATTGGGGGTGGGGGTGGGGGGGTGGGAGGGGGTGAGAGGTGAGGGGGCGGAGGATTCAATGTTTTTTTTTTTTTTGTCCTTTTTTTTTCTCTCTCCTTGTTTATCTCTCTGCCTATAGAGGAAAATCCAGGACTTATTCTTGGAAAGGAAAAAGAAATGGTGCTTATTTTGTTAAGAGATTGAGTATGATAATTAATGTCGATTAGGATTAAGATAAGAAGAAAAAAACAAAAGAAAAACATTTATATAACTGTGGTGTTGTGCACTATGAATCCTTATTTGATATGATTGTATAATGTTTTGATATATGAAAAAATAAAAATAAAGAATTTATTTAAAAAAAAATCAAAAGTGCAAATTTTAAGGGTTAATATCCAAGTTATTATCATAAAAAGTGTTTGGGGACCTGGGTCCTGCCCCAGGAGACATGTATCAACGCAAAAAAAAGTTTTAAAAACAGCCGTTTTTTCAGGAGCAGTGATTTTTATAATGCTTAAAGTGAAACAATAAAAGTGAAATATTCCTTTATATTTCGTACCTGGGGGGTGTCTATAGTATGCCTATAAAGTGGCGCATTTTTCCCGTGTTTAGAACAGTCCCTGCACAAAATGACATTTCTAAATGAAAAAAAAGTCTTTAAAACTACTCGCGGTTGTAATGAATTGTCGGGTCCCGGCAATACAGATAAAAGCCATTGAAAAAAACGGCATGGAATCCCCCAGTCCATTACCAGGCCCTTTGGGTCTGGTTTGAATAAAAAGGGGAACCCCGAACAAACATTTTAAAAAAAATTGCGTGGGGGTCCTCCCAAATTCCATGCCAGGTCCTTCAGGTCTGGTATGGATATTAAGGGGAACCCTGCACCAAATTTACTTTTAAAAATGGCGTAGGGGTCCCCCTCAAAATCCTTACCAGACCTTTCAGGTCTGGTGTGGTTTTTAAGGGGAACCCCTCACCAATTTTTTTTTTTTAATGGCGTGGGGGTCCCCCCAAAAATCCATACCAGACCCTTATCCAAGCATGCAACCTGGCAGGCCACAGGAAAAGAAGGGGGATGAGAGAGTGCCCCCCCTCCTGAACTGTACCAGGCCACATGCCCTTAACATGGGGAGGGTGTTTTGGGGTCCCCTGAAAGCATTGTGTCCCCATGTTGATGGGGACAAGGGCCTCATCCCCACAACCCTTGCCTAGTGGTTGTGGGGGTCTGCGTGCGGGGGGCTTATCAGAATCTGGAAGCCCTCTTTAACAAAGGCCCTTTGGGTCTGGTATGAAAATTAAGGGGAACTCAGAAACAAAATTTTAAAAAAATTGCGTGGGGGTCCCCCCAAATTCCATATCAGGTCCTTTAGGTCTGGTATGGATTTTAAGGAGAACCCCACACCAAAATAAAAAAAAATGGCCTGGGGGTCCCCCCAAAAATCCATACCAGACCCTTATCCGAGCATGCAACCTGGCAGGCCACAGGAAATGAGGGGGGAAGAGAGAGCGGCCCCCCTCCTGAACCGCACCAGGCTACATGCCCTCAACATGGGGAGGGTGCTTTGGGGTAGCCCCCCAAAGCACCTTGTCCCCCATGTTGATGGGGACAAGGGCCTCATCCCCACAACCCTTGCCTAGTGGTTGTGGGGGTCTGTGGGCGGGAGGTTTATCAGAATCTGGAAGCCCCCTTTAACAAGGGGACATCCAGATCCCGCCCCCCCTGTTTGAAATGGTAATGGGTACATTGTACCCCTACCATTTCACAAAAAAGTGTCAAAATGTTAAAAAACCACAAGACACGGCTTGGGGACAAGTCCTTTATTAAAAAATAAAAAAAATAAAAATGTCCCACAAAGTCCATTCATCTTCTTCAATGGCTCCGCCGACGGACCGAAAAATAAAATAAAAAAGATCCGCCTCCATGGGAGGCACCCTCCTTATGACGCTTTAGTGCAATGACAGTTTTTTTATAACTGAGGGCGGGGCCACACAGTGACATACCTGGGTAAACCCACCCACCTCAGACGCACGGGGACTTCCCAATTGCTTCCCCGTGGATTTCCCCGTGGAGGTGGATTTTTTTTTCCGGTCCATCGGCGGAGCGAGAGAAGAAGATGAATGGACTTCGTGGGACATTTTTATTTTTTAATAAAGGACTTGTCCCAATATGTGTCTTGTACAAAAAAAACAAGAAAAATAGCCCTGGGACTTTAGATGAGGTGAGAGAGGTTTAGCCAATGTCCACAGCGAACACTGAGACAAAATCAATTTATTTGTTTCAAAATGTTATGTAACGGAGCAGTAACAACAATGATTGTGAGTTTCCAGGCATAATAGCCAATGTACACAACACAGATGAAAGTAAATATACAAAGATTTATTACAAATGTTATACATCAATGAGCAACAATAAAATTTGAAAGTTGCTGGGTCAGTAAATACACATACAGAATAAGAAAATAAAACGTACATACATGTGGACAGGGAAGTATGTAAACATAATGCAGACATCAATAATACCCAGCATGTACCGGCATAAAACAAGCATCAATAAAGCCCTATGCGTTTTGCGAAACCCTGCTCGCTTCTTCAGGGGCGGATGCATGAATGTTGTATCTGCAATGTAAGTAATAAGATCAATAAATGTATGTTGTTGATAAATTGGGGCAGGCGGAATGATAGGCAAGAGAGGTCTGAGACAGAGACCTCATACTTACCGAAGGTCTGAGATAAATCGCCAAACGCTGGATATCAAGATGGCAGCAGTGTAGTGCATCCAGCTCGGAAGCTGAGGGGGCGGAACAAACTAAGGCCACAGCAGGGGAACCTCCGGAGGATCAGCACGGTCTGGATAAGGGTATTTCTCACAGCGGTCTCCACTTAGCCCCTTAAAATCGTGTCTGTAACAAACCCAATAGGTGTCAGGAAAGTAAAAAAGTTGTACCTCAATGTAGTGAAAAATAGCCAATGGTTGTCAGTTTGTTCTTAGAGATGTGACCGCTCTATCCAATTGTCAAGTTGTGAATCAGAATCCCAGCCGTGCTGAACGTCCAGATATACCCACAAGGGCCATGTACGGGCGATGACACATGGGCGTCCAAGAGACATCCACCATCAAAGGGGGTGCACAGATGCAACTAACACCCAACCATCCAGGATGACCCACACAGCCCACACCTCAGTTACGTAAGGGAGACGTCAGTGTATGGGTGTGGAAAACATGGCGCCGATGTGCAGGTGGGCACCCCCATCAACAGACAGGGGAGGACAGCAAGATATCAGGAACAGAGCTCCCCTATGCACATTGCAGCCCCCCGAGCTGGACGGAAACCACTGCCATAAAAGACAAACAGCGAAAGGGAAACAGCTCAGCCCAGCAAGGCCCCCTGGGAGCAGTATGCGTCTTGTGTTTTTTTTAACATTTTGACACTTTTTTTGTGAAATGGTAGGGGTACAATGTACCCATTACCATTTCAAACAGGGGGGCGGGATCTGGGGTCCCCTTGTTAAAGGGGGCTTCCAGATTCTGATAAGCCCCCACCAGCAGACCCCCACAACCACCGGGCAAGGGTTGTGGGGATGAGGCCCTTGCCCCCATCAACATGGGGACAAGGTGCTTTGGGGGTTACCCCAAAGCACCCTCCACATGTTGAGGGCATGTGGCCTGGTGCGGTTCAGGAGGGGGGCTGCTCTCTCATCCCCCCTCTTTTCCTGTGGCCTGCCAGGTTGCATGCTCGGATAAGGGTCTGGTGTGGATTTTTGGGGGGGACCTCCAGGCCATTTTTTTTTTAATTTTGGTGTGGGGTTCTCCTTAAAATCCATACCAGACCTGAAGGGCCTGATATGGAATTTGGGGGGACCCCCACGCAATTTTTTTTAAAATTTTGTTTCTGGGTTCCCCTTAATATTCATACCAGACCCAAAGGGCCTGGTATAGATATTTGGGGGGCCCCTATGCCGTTTTTTTCAATGACTTTTATCTGTATTGCCAAGACCCGACAATTCATTATAGCTGCGAGTAGTTTTAAATTACTTTTTTTCCTTTTAGAAATGTCATTTTGTGCAGGGACTGTTCTAAACACAGGAAAAATGTGCCACTTTACAGGCATACTATAGACACCCCCCATGTACAAAATTTAAAGGAATATTTCACTCTTATTGTTTCACTTTAAGCATTATTAAAATCACTGCTCCCAAAAAAATGTCTGTTTTTGAAACTTTTTTTGCATTGATACATGTCCCCTGGGGCAGGACCCAGATCCCCAACACATCCCCAACTCTTATTGTTTCACTTTAAGCATTATTAAAATCATGCTCCCGAAAAAACGGCTGTTTTTAAAACTTTTTTTGCATTGATACATGTCCCCTGGGGCAGGACCCAGATCCCCAACACTTTTTATGACAATACCATGCATATAAGCCTTTAAAATTAGCACTTTTGATTTCTCCCATAGACTTTTAACCAGTTAAGGACCGCCTCACGCCGATGTACGTCGGCAAGGCGGCACGGGCAGGCAAAATCACGTACATGCACGTGATTTGCCTCCCGCGGGTGGGGTCCGGTGCCCGAGGCGGTCCTGTTTTGTCCCCCAGCGATCGGAGGTGAAGGGGAGGCCATCCATTCATGGATCCCCCCTCGCGATCGCCGCCGGCCAATGGGAACATTCCTTTGCTGCTGTATGCTAAACAGCAGCAAAGGAAATTATGTCATCTCTCCTCGGCTCGGTATTTTCCGTTCCGGCGCCGAGGAGAGAAGACTGAAATGTGAGTGCACAAACACTACACACACAGTAGAACATGCCAGGCACACAAAACACCCCGATCCCCCCCGATCGCCCCCGATCACCCCCCAATCACCCCCCGTCACAAACTGACACCAAGCAGGTTTTTATTTTTTTTCTGATTACTGCATTGGTGTCAGTTTGTGACAGTTACAGTGTTAAGACAGTTAGGGTTAGCCCCCTGTAGGTCTAGGGTACCCCCCTAACCCCCCTAATAAAGTTTTAACCCCTTGATCACCCCCCCTCACCAGTGTCGCTAAGCGATCATTTTTCTGATCGCTGTATTAGTGTCGCTGGTGACGCTAGTTAGGGAGGTAAATATTGAGGTTCGCCGTCAGCGTTTTATAGCGACAGGGACCCCCATATACTACCTAATAAATGTTTTAACCCCTTGATTGCCCCCTAGTTAACCCTTTCACCACTGATCACCGTATAACTGTTACGGGTGACGCTGGTTAGTTTGTTTATTTTTTAGGGCACCCGCCGTTTATTACCGAATAAAGGTTTAGCCCCCTGATCGCCCGGCGGTGATATGCGTCGCCCCAGGCAGCGTCAGATTAGCGCCAGTACCGCTAACACCCACGCACGCAGCATACGCCTCCCTTAGTGGTATAGTATCTGAACGGATCAATATCTGATCCGATCAGATCTATACTAGCATCCCCAGCAGTTTAGGGTTCCCAAAAACACAGTGTTAGCAGGATCAGCCCAGATACCTGCTAGCACCTGCGTTTTGCCCCTCCGCCCAGCCCACCCAAGTGCAGTATCGATCGATCACTGTCACTTACAAAACACTAAATGCATAACTGCAGCGTTCGCAGAGTCAGGCCTGATCCCTGCGATTGCTAACAGTTTTTTTGGTAGCATTTTGGTGAACTGGCAAGCAAGCACCAGCCCCAGGCAGCGTCAGGTTAGCGCCAGTAGCGCTAACACCCACGCACGCACCGTACACCGCCCTTAGTGGTATAGTATTTGATCGGATCAATATCTGATCCGATCAGATCTATACTAGCGTCCCCAGCAGTTTAGGGTTCCCAAAAACGCAGTGTTAGCGGGATCAGCCCAGATACCTGCTAGCACCTGCGTTTTGCCCCTCCGCCCGGCCCGGCCCAGCCCACCCAAGTGCAGTATCGATCGATCACTGACACTTACAAAACACTAAATGCATAACTGCAGCGTTCGCAGAGTCAGGCCTGATCCCTGCGATCGCTAACAGTTTTTTTGGTTGTATTTTGGTGAACTGGCAAGCACCAGCCCCAAGCAGCGTCAGGTTAGCGCCAGTAGCACTAACACCCACGCACACAGCATACACCTCCCTTAGTGGTATAGTATCTGAACGGATCAATATCTGATCCGATCAGATCTATACTAGCGTGCCCAGCAGTTTAGTGTTCCCAAAAACGCAGTATTAGTGGGATCAGCCCAGATACCTGCTAGCACCTGCGTTTTGCCCCTCCGCCCAGCCCAGCCCACCCAAGTGCAGTATCGATCGATCACTGTCACTTACAAACACTTAACGCATAACTGCAGCGTTTGCAGAGTCAGGCCTGATCCCTGCGATCGCTAACAGTTTTTTTGGTAGCTTTTTATTGAACTGCCAAGCACAAGCGGCCTAGTACACCCCGGTCGTAATCAAACCAGCACTGCAGTAACACTTGGTGACGTGGCGAGTCCCATAAGTGCAGTTCAAGCTGGTGAGGTGGCAAGCACAAGTAGTGTCCCGCTGCCACTAAAAAGACAAACACAGGCCCGTCGTGCCCATAGTGCCCTTCCTGCTGCATTCGCAAATCCTAATTGGGAACCCACCACTTCTGCAGCGCCCGTACTTCCCCCATTCACATCCCCAACCAAATGCAGTCGGCTGCATGAGAGGCATTTTCTTTATGTCCTCCCGAGTTCCCCTACCCAACGAACCCCCCCAAAAAAGATGTTGTGTCTGCAGCAAGCGCGGATATAGGCGTGACACCCGCTATTATTGTCCCTCCTGTCCTGACAATCCTGGTCTTTGCATTGGTGAATGTTTTGAACGCTACCATGCACTAGTTCAGTATTAGCGTAGGGTACGGCATTGCACACACTAGGCGCACTTTCACAGGGTCTCCCAAGATGCCATCGCATTTTGAGAGACCCGAACCTGGAACCGGTTACAGTTATAAAAGTTAGTTACAAAAAAAGTGTAAAAAAAAAAAATATATATATATATAAAATAAAAAAAAATAGTGGTTTTATTGTTCTCTCTCTCTCTATTCTTTCTATTGTTCTGCTCTTTTTTACTGTATTCTATTCTGCAATGTTTTATTGTTATTATGTTTTATCATGTTTGCTTTTCAGGTATGCAATTTTTTATACTTTACCGTTTACTGTGCTTTATTGTTAACCATTTTTTTGTCTTCAGGTATGCCATTCACGACTTTGAGTGGTTATACCAGAATGATGCCTGCAGGTTTAGGTATCATCTTGGCATCATTCTTTTCAGCCAGCGGTCGGCTTTCATGTAAAAGCAATCCTAGCGGCTAATTAGCCTATAGACTGCTTTTACAAGCCGTGGGAGGGAATGCCCCCCACCGTCTTCCGTGTTTTTCTCTGGCTCTCCTGTCTCAACAGGGAACCTGAGAATGCAGCCGGTGATTCAGCCAGCTGACCATAGAGCTGATCAGAGACCAGAGTGGCTCCAAACATCTCTATGGCCTAAGAAACCGGAAGCTACGAGCATTTTATGACTTAGATTTCGCCGGATGTAAATAGCGCCATTGGGAAATTGGGGAAGCATTTTATCACACCGATCTTGGTGTGGTCAGATGCTTTGAGGGCAGAGGAGAGATCTAGGGTCTAATAGACCCCAATTTTTTCAAAAAAGAGTACCTGTCACTACCTATTGCTATCATAGGGGATATTTACATTCCCCGAGATAGCAATAAAAATGATTAAAAAAAAAAAAATCAAAGGAACAGTTTAAAAATAAGATAAAAAAGCAAAAAAATAATAAAGAAAAAAAAAAAGCACCCCTGTCGCCCCCTGCTCTCGCGCTAAGGCGAACGCAAGCGGCGGTCTGTCGTCAAACGTAAACAGCAATTGCACCATGCATGTGAGGTATCACCGCGAAGGTCAGATCGAGGGCAGTAATTTTTGCAGTAGACCTCCTCTGTAAATCTAAAGTGGTAACCTGTAAAGGCTTTTAAAGACTTTTAAAAATGTATTTATTTTGTTGCCACTGCACGTTTGTGCGCAATTGTAAAGCATGTCATGTTTGGTATCCATATACTCGGCCTAAGATCATCTTTTTTATTTCATCAAACATATGGGGAATATAGTGTGTTTTAGTGCATTAAAATTTAAAAAAGTGTGTTTTTTCCCCAAAAAATGCGTTTGAAAAATCGCTGCGCAAATACTGTGTGAAAAAAAAAATGAAACACCCACCATTTTAATCTGTAGGGCATTTGCTTTAAAAAAATGTATAATGTTTGGGGGTTCAAAGTAATTTTCTTGCAAAAAAAAATAACTTTTTCATGTAAACAATAAGTGTCAGAAAGGGCTTTGTCTTCAAGTGGTTAGAAGAGTGGGTGATGTGTGACATAAGCTTCTAAATGTTGTGCAATAAAATGCTAGGACAGTTCAAAACCCCCCCAAATGACCCCATTTTGGAAAGTAGACGCCCCAAGCTATTTGCTGAGAGTCATGTCGAGTCCATGGAATATTTTATATTGCGACACAAGTTGCGGGAAAGAGACAAATTTTTTTTTTTTTTTTTTGCACAAAGTTGTCACTAAATGATATATTGCTCAAACATGCCATGGGAATATGTGAAATTACACCCCAAAATACATTCTGCTGCTTCTCCTGAGTACGGGGATACCACATGTGTGAGACTTTTTGGGAGCCTAGTCGCGTACGGGACCCCGAAAACCAAGCACCGCCTTCAGGCTTTCTAAGGGCGTGAATTTTTGATTTCACTCTTCACTGCCTATCACAGTTTCGGAGGCCATGGAATGCCTAGGTGGCACAACCCCCCCCCCAAATGACCCCATTTTGGAAAGTAGACACCCAAAGCTATTTGCTGAGAGGTATAGTGAGTATTTTGCAGACCTCACTTTTTGTCACAAAGTTTTGAAAATTGAAAAAGAAAAAAAAAATGTTTTTTCTTGTCTTTCTTCATTTTCAAAAACAAATGAGAGCTGTAAAATACTGGGGTCATTTGGGGGGGTTTTGTGCCACCTGGGCATTCCATGGCCTCCGAAACTGTGATAGGCAGTGAAGAGTGAAATCAAAAATTTTCCCCCTTAGAAATCCTGAAGGCGGTGATTGGATTTCGGGGCCCCGTACGCGGCTAGGCTCCCAAAAAGTCCCACACATGTGGTATCCCCATACTCAGGAGAAGCAGCTAAATGTATTTTGGGGTGCAATTCCACATATGCCCATGGCCTGTGTGAGCAATATATCATTTAGTGACAACTTTGTGCAAAAAAAAAAAAAAAAAAGTGTCACTTTCCCGCAACTTGTGTCAAAATATAAAATATTCCATGGACTCAATATGCCTCTCAGCAAATAGCTTGAGGTGTCTACTTTCCAAAATGGGGTCATTTGGGGGGGGTTTGTGCCACCTGGGCATTCCATGGCCTCCGAAACTGTGATAGGCAGTAATCACAGCAATATTCAATGGGTTTAGGGGGCGTGGTCGACCACGCCCCCTAAAACGTCACAGTCCCAGCATGCCCAGGGACTGTGACATCATATGGGGGCGGGGTCTCCGCCTATATAAGTCACAACGCAGCCCTCAGAGACCAGTCCAGCCGGAGAGAGCGTCGTGTCAACATCTGGGGGAAGAGAAGAGAAGACAAGAAGCCAAGAAGACCGGACCTCCGCTGGCAATAGAGCTACATGAAGACAGCGGAGGGGCCGGCCGAAGACCTGGGACACCGGGAGAAGAGGCCGGAGAGCGGAGAAGAACCAACCGGACGCCGGGAGAAGATGAACCGGAGGGACCCCCGAAGACGGAAGAAGACCCCCCCGGAGCTGTTTAATAAATTATTTTAAAAACCTGTGTTGTGTTTTATTATTGACACTTTTTACCTAGGTGAATGGGTAGGGGTACCATGTACCCCATACTCATTCACATAGGGTGGGGGGGCCGGGATCTGGGGGCCCTCCTATTATAGGGGGCTCCCGGATTCCGATAAGCCCCCCGCCCGCAGACCCCGACAACCAACGGCCAGGGTTGTCGGGAAGAGGCCCTTGTCCTCATCAACATGGGGACAAGGTGCTTTGTGGTGGGGGGGGCACCGCAAGGCGCCCCCTCCCCCAAAGCACCCCCCCATGTTAAGGGCATGTGGCCTGGTACGGTTCAGGAGGGGGGGGAGCGCTCGCTCGTCCCCACCCCCTTTCCTGACCGGCTGGGCTGCGTGCTCGGATCGGGGTCTGGTATGGATTTTGGGGGGACCCCCACGCCGGTTTTTCGGCGCAGGGGGTTCCCCTTAAAGTTCCATACCAGACCTAAGGGCCTGCGACGGGGCTCGCAAGGTTTCAATCTCGCCAAAAAAAGCAGTGAGATTGAATTCCTTTTCTAGTCCCGTCGTACCCGAGTCACGTTCAAAATGAACGGACTTGTCCGTGTGTGGGAAAGTCCGTTCATTCTGAAAGTCCGGCGGAAGTCTGTCGGGAAGACCGGATTCCGGAAAGTCCGGCCGTGTGTAGGCAAGTCCGGCCGTTCAGAAAGTCCGGCGGTAGTCCGCCGGAAGTCTGGCGGCAAGTACGTCGGACCTAGCTTTCTAGAAAGTCCGACCGTGTGTACGCGGCATTAGACTCAATGAGGTCCTCCCTTCACTGATCCATAAGGATCAATCTGGTTTTGTTCCATTTTTCCAAGGTGGAGATTGCACCAGGAGGGTGATCAGCTTCATAGACGTGGTAAATAGAGAAAAAGAGGCAGCTCTTCTTTTAATTCCAATAGTTTTTTATTGGGTTTTGTAAATAAATGACATAGAATAAAGTATAGTACATTCACTGAAAGTCGTCACATTTTTGTAACTTCCAAAGTACAACTTTGAAGCAAGTACAGTTATAAGTATACATCATATTACAGCTTAAGGAATTAGATATACCCGTGATGCTACTCATACCCCTAGACACCCCTTTGGGAGCTAGCTGTGTCCAGTAGGGGGTAGGTTTCACATCCCAACCATATCCTGTTAGTTCTAGTTTTCATTTAACACATATGAAAATTTCATACTTGCATGTTGTATCTCTAGCTTGACAACCATAAGTGGAATCACTAAAGAACTAGTAACAGAACTTTTTAACTTGTATCCGCAGTTAGAGAAATTATGTCTATTGACCAACCGTAATGTATTGGCTATTGGTATATATATCAGTGTACCGTAGATTATTGAGGTTGTTAAATAACAGAATAAATGGATATTTAAATTATTTAATTATTTATCATTCCCATAGAGGTTCAGACCTGAGTTGTGAGGATACCATGTGATCCAGGAGTTCCATACATTAGAAGCCTGGTTAAAATTCCCCCTACTACGTGCGAATTGTATTTCATATGTGCTGTGTGTGTTCATAATTCTTAGGGTTTCCGCTAATAAGGGTGGGCTAGTCTCCCTCCAGTGTCTTACTATGGTGAGTCTTGCTGCTAAAAGTAAGTGAGATACTACTGTTCTCATTGGTGCAGGTATTAGATCTATCCCTAAAGATAGAAGTGCCATACCCGGGGTATATGCGGCTTTTGTGCCTGAGATTTGTTCTATTGTATTGAACACAAGGGTCCAATACCTTTTAAGGCGTGGGCAAGACCACAGTATGTGAATCAATGTACCTCTATGCCCGCAGCTTCTCCAACAATCAGGAGAAGCTTCATTTGCAAATTTAGCAATTCTATGTGGAGTGAGATACCATCTCAATAGTATTTTAAAGTACAATTCCCATAGGTTGGCACTTCTTGTGGAATTATATGTAGCCCTGAATGCTTTTGTCCATTGTTCTTCCGTGTAGGTCCTCTCCAGATCCCTTTCCCACGCTATAATATTGGTAGTTTTGCAGAAGGAATGTTTATCTTGTAGATACTTATAGAGTAATGAAGTTCCTTTTTGGGTATGTGTGGTGCTTGTGTAGAAGAGAGCTAATTTCCAAGGTAGTTGGTTGGTTATCTTGCAACTCTTTTTATTTAATAGGTGGGATATCTGGATGTATTTGTAAAACTCGGATGTTGGTATAGAATATTCGATCTGTAATGATCTAAATGATTTCAGTGTTGGCCCTATAAAGAGGTCCTCCAAAAGGAGTGTTTTACTTGTACACCAATTAGATAGTGATAAATCAGGTATAACATGTTCTAATGCCGTGATCGGGAATTTTAAGGGAATTTGTGGGTCTCCTTGATTTGTATTTGTAAGTAAATATTTCCAGGAATCCACAGATGCCTGTACGGTAGGTGCATCCATGGAATTCTTTTTATAGTGATGTGGGCAGGAAATCAGGTAGTTATAAAGGTTCCCCCCTTTGATTTGCGCACTTTCTAGATCTGACCATAATGTGGTGGTGTTTTGCTGGAACCAGACCTTTACTTGTGTAAGTATGGTAGCTACATAATAATCTTTTATAGATACGTGTCCTATCCCTCCCATTTGTTTAATTTTAATAAGTTTGTTGAAAGCACAACGTGCTTTTTTACCTGCCCACAGATACCTGTCGACTATGAGTTGGGCTTGTTGGAAGAAAGAATGTGGAACTGGTATTGGTAGGGTCCTAAATAGGTATAAAAATTGTGGTAGAATTTGCATTTTGAATGCTGCTAGTCTGCCTGACCATGATAGTTCAAATTTTTGCAATTTATCAAGTTTATGTTTCAGGGAATCTAAGAATGGGGTGTAGTTTTCTTTGATTAATTCTGAAGTGTTAGGTGTGAGAGTAATCCCTAGGTATGCAATGCCTTTTTCCTTCCATCTATATGGAAACTTAGTGGTAATGCTTTGTTTCACTTTTTCTGTAAGCCCCAGGCCTAGAAGGTAGGATTTGGTATCATTTACTTTATAGTAAGATATAGCATTGAATAAGTGTAGAGCATCGTGAACCGAAGCCAGGGAGGACAGCACATCTGTGAGAATCAAAATAATGTCGTCGGCAAATAGACTTATGGTGTGCATTTTGTTCCCGCTTGTCAGTCCTTTTATTTGGGGGTGTTGACGGATGTATGCTGCCAAGGGTTCCATTAAGAGATTGAAAATTTGTGGGGATAGTGGGCATCCTTGGCGTGTCCCGTTTGTGATTTTAAAAGGGGTTGAGAGCATACCAGATATATAAACCTGTGCTGACGGTGTTGTGTAAAGTGCCATAATAGCTTGAAATATTTGACCCTTGAAACCAAACTTAGTCAAAGCGTGTTCTAGGTATGTCCAGTGGATCCTATCGAACGCCTTCTCTGCGTCCAAAGCCAGGAGCAGAGAAGGCGTTCCAGATTTATTGGCAGAATATATAAGATTGATCAAGCGTCTGGTTGCATCCGCCGTTTGGCGCCCTTTGGTGAAACCAGATTGGTCAGGGTGAATTAATAATGGTAGAAGATCCACTATTCTATTGGCTATCAGTTTGGCATATAATTTTAAATCATTGTTAAGCAACGATATTGGACGGAAATTTTGAGGGGTGTCTGGGTCCTTCCCCGGCTTCGGCAACGCCACTATCATCGCTTTTAACATCTCAGAGGGGAATGAGGAGGTGGAGGCAGCTTGGTTAAATATTTCAGTGAGTCTGGGTGACAGTATTTCTTTAAACGTTTGGAAATATTCTCCTGTAAATCCGTCAGGTCCAGGGGATTTATTTTTTGGTAATGAATCTATCCCTTGAGACACTTCTTGTGTCGTGAAAGGGGAATTCAATGTTTCAATTTGGGTTTCTGTAAGGTGAGGTAAATTTATTTTGCTGAGAAATTTGGAAATGGAATCGGATGATGGTTGAGTTATTTGAGGGTCTTTACTCAGGTTATACAAAGACCCGTAGTAAGTGCTAAAGGCGTCTGCAATTGCTTGGGGGTGATATAATTTTTCCTGAGTTTCTGGGTGAATAATGCAGGGAATTTTAGTTTTATGTCTAATGCCTCGTAACCGGGTTGCTAATAATTTCCCTGCCTTATTTCCAGTGGCATAGTATGTCATTTTTAATCTCCTGGAAGATTTTTCAAAATTATCCAGCATTATAAGCCGTAAGTCATGTCTCAGCTTTGTTATTTTTTCAGTTAACCTATTATTGAGATTGGCTTTGTTTTGTTCTTCTAAAATTTGGATTTGTTTGGTAATATCCATTATGCGCTGCCCCCTTCTCCTCTTAGCCCTAGCTCCAATTTTTATTAAAAGACCCCTCATAAACGCCTTATGCGTGTTCCAGATAACAAAAGGGTCAGTAACTGAGCCTACATTGTGATCAAAAAATTCCTCGAGATCCCTTTGTAAGGCAGACCTGGAAGGATCATCCTGAAATAGGAGTGGATTAGTTCTCCATATAAAGGTGGCACTATTAGCGGAGTTGTCATCCACCAACAGTGAGACCGACGCATGATCCGACCAGGTAATGCTATTGATTTGTGATGCTTTGATTTTAGTTAACAACCACCTATCTGTCAGGAAAAGATCTAGTCTAGAATACATTTTGTGGCTGGCAGAATAGAAGGAGTAGTCCCGTTCTGAGGCGTGAAGACATCTCCATGCGTCATATACATCATGTGATTTCAATAGTGGTTGAAGTGATTGGGATTTTCTCTTAGTGATTGAACTAGAGTCCATGTTGGAATCCGGTGGTAGGTTAAAGTCCCCGCAGAGAATTAGGTGACCCTTCTGTATTCGAAGCGCTTTTTTCAGTAATTTATGAAGAAACTGGGTCTGGTGAGTATTAGGGGCGTATCCGTTTACAACTGTGTAAGTGGTATTATTGATATCACATATTAAAATGAGGTATCTGCCTTGTACATCTTGTATTTCTTCATGAAGGCGAAAAGCTACCGTGTCTTTTATTGCTGTAAGGACTCCTCTTCTTTTGGTATTAGGAATTTGGTATTAGGAATTTGGAATTTGCAAAAAATATATGTGGGAATTTAGGATGAGAGCATGTAGGTTGAGCCTGCTTTTTGAAATGTGTCTCCTGTACACAAAATATGTCCCCGTTATGCTGAATTGCTTCAGCCCACATGGATCTGCGTTTGGCTGGATGGTTAAGGCCTCTGGCATTGACAGTGAGAAAAGTTATAGGCATCTATGTAGAGTAGGATTGGTTGCGTAGTGAGGTATGTGTATGTAACACTTACATTTGGTGGTTTGCTTGTCAGGGTATGTCTTGATGCGACTGAAGAATGGAGGGATGAGGGTGTGGTAGTTCTGTTGAACGGCTTGGTCAATCTGGAGGAATGAATCCATATTCTGCGGCTGCGGATATAACTGATAAGAAATTGAAATGAAAAAAAAAGGTAAAACAGAACAAAGAACAATGAATAGGTCTTTACGACCTGGGTGTGACAATAAGTCACTCATATTGTAATCTGGGGTTATCAGTTCAGCTTAGCAGATAGTACTTCTGTTTCAGGGAACAGTTATATGTAACCTGTCTTGATTTCTGTCGATTATGAGTGTTTGCGGGCATTCTTGGTTGTGACTAGGTTCCAATCCTCAGCTACGTGATCAGGGCTTTTGGCGTGGCGGTCGCTTTGCATATCTTCTGGGATGATATGCCATTTTTGGAGTAAGATCAATCCTTTGGCGAGGTTGTCCACTACATGTTCTCTGCCTTCCCTTGTTATGATCAATTTTGTAGGGAACCCCCATTTATATGCAATTTTATGGTTCCTCAAAGATTTTGATATTGTATTTAGGTTCCTCCTTTTCTGTAAAGTGAATTGGGATAAGTCTGCAAAAAATTGTAGGTCTTTGTACTGTGGTGGAAAGAGGTCTTTGCTGCGTGCAGCCGTCATCAGGCGTTCTTTCGTTTGGAAGAAATGTAACCTGAGTATAACATCTCTGGGTATGTTGTCTGGTAGGTGGGATGGTTTAGGTAAGCGGTGGATCCTGTCCACTGTTATGTCCAGGTCTGATAACTCCGGGATTATGGCTTGAAATAACTGCGCTGTATAGGTGCGGAGATCAGATTGTTGAATTGATTCAGGGACCCCCCTTATTTTCATATTATTCCTCCTGGAGCGGTCTTCAATGTCAGCCATTTTAGCTTTCATTGCGTCTAGCTCATCAGTGTTGCTGTCATGGGCATCCACAAGATCATTAATGGTGGTCGCAAACTCCCCCATTTTATGTTCTATGTGATCTACTCTGGCTGTAGTATCTCTCAATTCCACTCCAAATTTGTGGACACATGATAGCATGTCAGCATGCAATGAGCTTCTAAGAGACACTAACATGTCCTTAAGGGTGGTATCCAGGACAGGTTGATTGCTTGTGGGAAAGAGATCAATTGAGTCAGGGAGGTCTCTGGTGTCCTCCCCTGAGTCTAGGCCTTGTGTTATGTCCTGGCTTGCATCAGATGCATCCAGCCTAACTCTTGCTTTTTCTGGGCTCCCCGAGGTAGGAGTATGAATCGGAGACTGTGTGCTCCTTTGTGGGGCATTTCTTTTGTGTGGATTACTTTTCTCTTGGCTGTATTGTGGGGTACTAGACATACCTCGTTCTTTCTGACCGCCGCCATCTTGCTTAGGCCCGAGCGGGTAGTATTCGGTAAGTTTTTGCGGCTTACGTGTTTCTTTATTCCTCCGCGGCATGTTCATTCGTTTCACCGGAACGAGCTGCGGGTCCGCTGGTATATTTAGTGCCTTTCTGCCTTGTATAACAGGTGCTGTGTGCCGTTTATGTCCCTGAATGCAGAGGAGCTCAGCTAGTAAGCGTCCATCTCCTTCCGCTGCAAGCTCCGCCCCCGGCAGCTCTTCTTTTAAGTCTAAATGCTAAAAAAGTATTTGATAGGCTGAGCTGGATCTTTATTTTTGCAGCCCTTGAATATATGTGTTTTAGGGGACCTTTCCTGAAGGCTATCAAACATTTCTATGAATCTCCCTTGGAGCAGGTTAAGTGACCTCACGCTACTTCCTCCCTTTTCTCTAGATCGAAAAGGACGATGTAAGGCTGCCTGTTATCTCCATTATTCTTTGTCCTCTGCATAGAACCCCTAGCAGCCTATATTCAACAGGATCTGAATATCCATGGGGTGTTGGTTAGGAGTAGAGAATTTTCAATTTCCTTGTTTGCCGATGATGTTAACTCAGGGTAACTATCCCTAATCTTCATAAGCAACTCCACCTTTATGGCTCCTTGTCAGGATATGAAATTAATTCTACCAATTCTGAAGCCCTACCATTAATCAGCTCTCATCAGGAGATTCTACTTCTTTCTAGTTGTTTCCCATATGCATGGAAGACCACCTTACTCAAATATTTGGGTGTCAATATTACCCCCACTTATGAGACTCTGTACAGAGCAAATTTTCTATCCTTGTTTAAGTCCATTTGTGTGCTTTTAGCCCAATAGAAACACTACCACATTTCCTTTTTTGTGTGTATTTCTTCTATAAAATGACTACTTTCCCAAGCTTCTTTATCTCTTTTCGTTGCTACCAGTACTAGTGGCCCTCGTCGCATTTCAAACAACTCCAAGAGTCCTTTTGGATTTTACGTAATAACTATAACACCGGATTGCAAATATAGTTTTTTATGTCTCTCAAAGTAATGGTGGCCTAGCCTTTCCAAATCTATTAAGACACTATTATGCGACTCAATTACGACATGTCGCTTCTTAAATAAAACCGCTGGACCGAGGTCGAAAAGCTTTGGTTGGCTCCTGTTTGTGCTAACAACTTATTATGGAATGCCGAAGCAAATGTGGTTGCCCTCTTTTCTCTCCTGCACTCTTTCATTACTACAGGGACTGTGGAGACAGTTGAAACATTTACACTCTCTTTATTCATAAGCCTCTTTGGTAACTTCTTTTTTGTTAAACCCTAAAATGCCAGATAGCCTTACCTCTCTGTGAATGTCGGAGACATTTTTTAATTTTGGCCACCTGATAGACCCTAGAACGTGCAAACTACTTTTGTGTGACACGTTAATGGAGAGACACAGTTTACCACTATGTGTGCTATATTGATACCATTATGCATCCTCTATAACTCACACTCTGCAATTTTCCAAACTGACACTTTTTGAGAAATTGGTCTTGGCTGGTCCCTTTTACACAGGTTTAATATCTGCTATCTACAGTATAAAATCTTTTATGCTTTCCCGATGCAAGCACAGGACAAACATACACACAGGAAAAACATACTTACATGGCATAAATGAGAAGGAGCAATTGGTGAGGAATTGCCCTTGGAGGCCTGGCAGTTGATTTGGTCTCAGGTAGCTAAAAGTTCCTCTACTTTTGGTACCTGACACCTTCACGCCTGCATTCTATCTATCCAACAGCAAGTGACTGATGTTGGAGATGACTCAGGAATCAAGGCTCCCTATTACATGTGTACCGCCAATGCTGGTCCCTTCAGCCATTATGGCAAGCAGTTTACCATGTACTTCAACGTCTATTTGACTTGAGCTTCCCTTTTCTGCCTAAAGTATTTTTGCTAGGCCTACTTCCACCTACTCTTTCTAAAACTGCCACATCCTCACCGCTGCCAGTGCCTGGTGGCTCTCCACTGGAAAAAAAGGTAATCCCCTATCTCTATTGAGCTGTATGCCACAATCAAACATGTAGAACATCCCTTATGGCACGCCTGACCAACAACCTTGAAAACCACAATAAAGTTTGGGAACGTTGGCATTCCATTGAGGTAGGTTACTCTGGATGGTTCCAAGTTTCTTACAGCTGGAGGGAGCTTGCAGTTTCTGGAGGGTGGAGAGCCTTATATTTCCTTATTTTTCTACTACCTCTTCCCTTTTTTTTTACCCCTGTTCTCTTTCAGTGATGAGATATTGAACTTTGTACTATGCTTCTAGTTCAGATGGACATATTGTCTGCATAATTGACTGCCTGTAAGGCAGAGTTTTTGGTTATCTATACCATTTTTGGTCCAGGGTTGTATTCTCTATGTTGAACTTTCTTTATAAATATTGTTGACAAGACTACTTACCATTGGACATTGTTATGCACTTTGCCAGCCTGCATGCAGTGTTTATCTACTGAGATTTTGCAGATTGCTGTACAAGGTGCTTCCTTTTAAAACTTAATAAAAATTGGTAATTATAAAAAAAGAAATGAGCTGAAATCAACCTCTGATTGCTGTAAAACATTTTTTTTTCAAAAAGGCTTCATTGTTAAGGGAATTAGAAGCATTATCTAAAGCATCATCTTTTAAAGAAGCTAGAAATAAAGGATATAGGCACACAGAAGTATGCCTGTATATTATACAGCAAATGTAATATTATCATATTCACTAACAAAAATGTTATGCTCTTGGAGGACCTTTGTGTAAAAACACCCATTTACACCCCCATAACACTTGCATTTAGTTATACTGTATCTTCATGGAGTACAGGAGAAAAGAGCATTCTAGAATAAAATAAGCAAAAAAGACCATAGACTGTACATGAGATTTTGTTAGAAAACCTATATTGAGGAAAATCTACACAACTGACACCAGTGTAAAATAGACTACACAGGTTTGTATGTGCAGGAAATCCCATCAAAGAATATATTGTTTTAGGATAGCATCTGTAAAATATGTTGTTTTTTATCAAGGAAGCATAATCACGGATACAGAGAAGAAAGGGCAGCATGCTAGAGGCAAGTTATAATGATGCAAAATCCCTCTAAACGGTTGACATGGAAACGACTATATATAGTTTCTGTATATTCACACTTTATCACACACCAAATTACAAACAACCAGTTTACATATTGCTTTGAGTATGTGATCAATCGTTAACAGTTT
Organism: Lithobates septentrionalis; assembly: GCA_037952835.1. Lineage (NCBI taxonomy): Eukaryota > Metazoa > Chordata > Amphibia > Anura > Ranidae > Lithobates > Lithobates septentrionalis. Next base: position 1,655,446 of record JBBDGP010000707.1, read on the forward strand.
TCATTGCTTATATATTGATGCAAATATAAACTTGTTCAAACATTTGATAGTTTTACCATACATTTGAATTTGTTTTGCATATCTATCAGTAGAGTACTGCATATTCCATTAATTCTTCTGTGCTATTTTTGCTAGAAGCCAAAAAGAACATAAGGAATGGGCACTCTCCCCACATAAAAACCCAGGATGTCACTGTATGTGTTGTTTGAGGAGGGAAAGGGTGGGAGTGGAAAATATGTTTTGGGTACAGTAGGTAGACAAGCATTTAGCAGAATATAATACTATACAGTCCATCAGTACTTTATGTAAAAAAATATATACCGTATATATCTTGCTGATTAAGTTCCAGAACCTGACAATCCATTCACAAATGTTGCTCTCTAAATGCAACAATGCTTTTAAAGACCTAGGAAGCAATAATATATTCCTAGACTTCGTGTATCAAAAAAAAATCACAAAATTAGAGACTTGCTTTTAACAAAACACTTTGCACTTTTAGCTCCAGGAACTGAATATCTATAATCAGAATCAGTGCGATTAAAGCCTTGCCCATTTCTCCAGCTAGTAAAATGTTCCTAGTACATAAAAACACTGGTCAGCGACCGAAAAAAATAAAGGTATCCAAATTGGTGGGAACAGCAGAAAGAACAAAAGATAAGTTGAAAATGCTCCAAGGATGAAGGAAATAAAAATCAGTCAGGGGACAAATGTCCCAGCACTTTTAATGTTTAGGAGAAACAGCAGAGAGTTCTATAAACCACTTACCACCACAAATAAATCCACAGTGCATGTCCTGAAATGGGGGTCTATATGACACTGAGCTAAGGGGAGGCTGCTGTGGTTAATACAGAAGTCTGGAAGTCTGGTAATACACACCAAGTGCAGAGAAGCCATACAGTGCATAACTGAGTCTGGGGGTATAATTTTTACACTAAGTCTAGGGATTGCTGTGAAAATTGACAATCAGAATCTGAGGGACCAAGAATGTCAGCTGCTAGGTTAAATCTTTAGGATTTAGGGGGTATAGTAGGACACTGACAGTATCTGTTCACAGACAAATCTTCAGATTCAAAGTCTCAGTCCAGCAGATCTGGAGAGAGATCTCTTACCTCCTCAGAACACCAAGCTTAAGTAAGCCTATACAGTAGGTTTGGCCCAAGCATAAGTTTGGGCTGAACTTTGGTTGTTTGAATGTTCTGCGAACACCGATCAATATGCGGTGTTCGGGGCGAATTCGAAAGCCGCCAGGACACCATTAAAGTCTATGGAACACTAACATGAAAAATCAAAAGTGCTCATTTTAAAGGCTTATATGCAAGTTATTGTCATAAAAAGTGTTTGGGGACCTGGGTCCTGCCCCAGGGGACATGTATCAATGCAAATTTTTTTTTTTTTAAATGGTCATTTTTTCAGGAGCAGTGATTTTTTTAATGCTTAAAGTGAAACAATAAAAATTAAATATTCCTTTAAATATCGTGCCTGGGGGTATCTATAGTATGCCTGTAAAGTGGCGCATTTTTCCCATGTTTAGAACAGTACCACAGCAAAAGGACATTTCTAAAGTAAAAATTGTCATTTAAAACTGATCGTGGCTGTAATGAATTGTCGGGTTTCGGCAATATAGATAAAACTCATTGAAAAAAAGAGCATGGGATCCCCCCCTCCCAGTCCATTACCAGACCCTTTAGGGCTGGTATGAATATTAAGGAGAACCCCGAGCCAAAATTTAAAAAAAAATTGCATGGGGTCCCCCTAAAATCCATACCAGACCCTTCAGGTCCCCAAAGCACCTTGTCCCCATGTTGATGGGGACAAGAGCCTTATCCCCACAACCATTGCCCGCTGGTTGTGGGGGTCTGCAGGCAGAGGGCTTATCGGAATCTGGAAGCCCCCTTTAACAAGGGGACCCCCAGATCCTGGCCTCCCCCCTATGTGAAATGGTAATGGGGTACAAATGTACCCCTACCATTTCACAAAAAAAGTGTTAAAAACAACAAAACACAGCTTGGGAAAAGTCCTTTATTAAAATAAAAAAGTCCCACAATGTCCATTTATCTTCTTCTATCATGCTGCCCGGACCGAAAAAGAAAAGAAAAATCTAGGACTGACCTGCCTCCATGGGAGGCTCCCACCGTCTGACTCATCTTGGTTTCTGACAGCTCTTATATAACTGAGGGTGGGGCCACCCAGTGACCTAACCGGGTGACCCCGCCCCCCCTGAAGCACGATGACTTCCCCATGGCTTCCCCGTGGCATCAGAGGAGGGCGGAGCAACCCGGTTACGTAAACGGGTGACCCTGCCCTCCTGTGATGCCATGGGGAAGCCATGGGGAAGTCCCTGTGGCATCAGAGGGGTGGGGTCACCCGGCTACATCACTGGGTGGCCCCACCCTCAGTTATATAAAAGCCGTCACAAGCCAAGATGGAAGCGGGTCAGTCCCAGATTTTTTTTTCTTTTTTGGTCCGGGCGGCATGATAGAAGAAGATGAATGGACATCGTGGGACATTTCTTAAATATTTTTTTTAATAAAGGACTTGTCCCAAGCTGAGTTTTGTCATTTTTAACATTTTGACACTTTTTTGTGAAATGGTAGGGGTACACTTGTACCCCATTACCATTTCACACAGGGGGGGAGGCTGGGATCTGCGGGTCCCCTTGTTAAAGGGGGTTTCCAGATTCCGATAAGCCCCCACCCACAGACCCTCACAACCACCGGACAAGGGTTGTGGGGATGAGGCCCTTGTCCCCATCAAAATGGGGACATGGTGCTTTGGGGGCTACCCCAAAGCACCCTCCCCATGTTGAGGGCATGTGGCCTGGTATGGTTCAGGAGGGGGGTCTCTCTGGTCCCCCCTTTCTTCCTGTGGCCTGCCAGGTTGCGTGCTTGGATAAGGGTCTGGTAAGGATTTTGGGGGGGGGCCCCTACACCATTTTTTTTAAATTTTGGCTCAGGGTTCCCTTTAAAATCCATACCAGGCCCAAAGGGCCTGGTATGGATTTTAGAGGGACCCCAACGCAATTTATTTTTAAAATTTTGGTTCGGGCTTCCCCTTAATATTCATACCAAACACAAAAGGCCTGGTAATGAATGGGTGGGATCCCATGCTCTTTTTTTCAATGAGTTTTTTATCTATATTGCTGAGACCCGACAATTCATTACAGCCGCGATCAGTTTTGAATGACAATTTTTTCTTTAGAAATGTCATATTGCTGTGGTACTGTTCTAAACATGGGAAAAATGCGCCACTTTACAGGCATACTATAGACACCCCCCAGGCACGATATTTAAAGGAATATTTCATTTTTATTGTTTCACTTAAAGCATTAAAAAATTCACTGCTCCCAAAAAAACAGCCGTTTAAAAAAAAAATATTTTGCATTGATCCATGTCCCCTGGGGCAGGACCCAGGTCCCCAAACACTTTTTATGACAATAACTTGCATATAAGCCTTTAAAATGAGCACTTTTGATTATTCATGTTCGTGTCCCATAGACTTTAATGGTGTTCCTGTGTTCTGCCAAATTTTTTGCCTGTTCGCATGTTCTGCTGCAAACCGAACAGTAGGGTGTTCGGCTCATCCCTAATTACAAGTAAGAAATTTCAATGCCATACTAACCTGAGTTGTTGGGTAAGCACATGAAAGACTATGTAATAGACATCAAGTGGAAAATTCCATGGTGTGTATGACATAGAAAAAATATGAAGTATCATAGTGAGTCTGTAAAGATCGGCAGCATTGTAACAGGAATATGTTATACCAATGGAATGTAGCAACCACAGGTCAAAAAAAAGACCTGAGAAAAACATAGTAAAGAAAAAAACAAAAATAATAAATAATAATAAAAAAAAAACACTGAAAAATTATCAGTGTATCCAAAATGGACCTGGAAGGCAAAGTGTCTACAGGAAGCCCAGGCCACAGCCATGGGTAAGGGAGAGGCACATAAAGGTCTCAAAAAATGGGTGAGGGAGGGTCCTCCATCCTCCTCCAGAGTAGAAAGCCTGGAACATAGAAAAACTGTGAACAGTTAGTAATCAAAAACTTCGAACCAGGATATGGTAAACGCAACAGTCAATGCACCCCATGGGCAGGGGTGAATGGGCCCCCTAAGGAGGGACACTGGCCATTCATGAACGTCAGGGGCCAGGTAACAATAGGGCTCTCAGCTGGAGTATGAACCAGTGGTCCTCAGGTTGAGAAACTGGAGAGAGGACGTCTTTGAGGCGTGAAGGTGGCCTTGTGTAGTTTCTGTCTCACTGGGGTCCAGATGTGACTTGGGGGTGTCAGCGGCCTGGGAGTGATAGGTAGAAGTATAGGGTCTTCATCAGGGAGGGGTGGTAGGCCCAGATTGCGTAGGAAGGAGTCACTTTCCTGAGGGTCACGTAGGGAGTATTATATGCCATTTCGGGAGGCAGAGAGGTGAAAGGGGAACCCCCAGCGATATATTACTTTGTGAGTCTGGAGGTGCAATGTCACCGGGCTAAGGTTTCTTTGTTTAGCCAGTGTTATGGGAGAGAGGTCACTAAAGATCTAAATTCTGGATCCTTTGAAGTCAAGCCTGGATTTGTTGTGGGTGGCTATGGTTAAGGCTTCTTTACCGTCATAGTAATGGAACCGGACTATCACGTCCCTTGAGTTGGCTCCTGCTGGTGGTTTAGGAGCAAGTGAACTGTGGGCTTTGTCCAGATGCCAATCAATGTCAGGAATATTGGGAGCTAAAATGTTAAACAGGCTTAGTAGGTAGGGGCATAAATATTGATCTTCCACTGTCTCTGGGATACCCCTGATCAGCAGGTTTTGTCTGCGTTCCCTATTCTTCAAGTCCTCCTGCTGAGCTTGGAGCTGGGTGACCGAATGTTTAATGGCAGCATTGTCCTCCTCCAAAATATGCACATATTGTATAAGTTCATCGAACTTGGTTTCTAGGGCGTCAGTATGTTCCCCCAATTGTACTATTTCCTCTCTCAGCTCCTTGGCTAGTTTCCCCACCTCTTGTGCGATGTTATGGGTGAGAGCCTGTAGCAGAGATTGCAATTTGGCGTCCAGGATGTTTGCTGTCAGTAGGGGAAGGCCCCTATGCTGAGGTGTGGGGGATATCAAAGAGAGTACCTGTCTCCAGCTCCTGGAGGGTCCGGCGCTGTCTCCTGTGTACTCGAGGCCATGGATGCAGGTCTATGGAGGTAGCGGTCCATGCTGGAGCAGGCCAGAGGCTGGAAAACTGCAGCATAGTTACGTCTCTGGTCTCCAATTCTGCCCATAGGGTGCACAGCTGCTTCGTGATTGTGGGGATGTGACTCCTGTGGCTATCGGTGCTACAGATTGGGTGCAGAGAGTCCCAGGGTGGCGATGGAGGACGGAGCACTCGTCTCACATGTCCACCATGTTTAGAAGCTGGCCCTCCAGCTGTTTTAAAACTACAAGTCCCATGAGACATTGTAAGACCCTGACAATCAAAGGCATGACTGCTAGAGGCAGAGGCATGATGGAATTTGTAGTTTCACCACAGCTGGAGTGCCGAGGTTGCCTACCCCTGGGATAACTATACATTTTCTGAATGTACAGTTTTCCCTTAACAGAAAAAAAGGAGGGAAGGACCTGGGGCTCATCCAATTTAGAACGGATCCGATGGGGTAAAAAAATTGACCAAAAAAGTTAGCCTCACCCGATACAAGGATCCGCTTGCACCGTCAGCCTGAGGTGTATAATATATAAGTGAAAAAACCTCTAGGGGTGGTTGTCCTCTGAATTTAATAGTCAGCATACAAAAAATTGGGAAAACCCGAAGAAATTCTTTAAAAAGGACAGGCCGGTGAAGTACTAAATATAATTTATTGATTATCCAAAAAGACTATTATCAAACACATAAATAGTGAAAAAATGAACACCGATCTCCAACACATAATTTAAAATGAGACTAAACATCTAGATGAGAGACAGGTGGAAACCATAACCGGATCACACACTCCATGTCAATCTCACACACATGCAGACACACACCGATCCTAGAATCCGATCTAGGAATGGGATCCTGAGAACATTTGATTTAAATGGGTAAAGAATAGAAAGATAACATTCCTTATGAAAATGGTATATATATTGATTAATTTTCCCAGAGAGTTCAGCAGAATGCTGCTTTCATAAAATGTTCAGTGGGGTAGTCCCATAAAGATGTGAAAAAACTGTTAATCATGTGGAAAGATCTCCTCGAGTTTTGCAGATTATGGATGCTGTGTATTAGGGTCCGTTAAATGGCAGTCATAAGTGCACTGTGATTGGAGGTTGGAGACAAAGAACAAGTATAGTGAGAGGTGACTAAGCACAAGCAAAATACGGGATATATTAATAATAGTTCCTTGTGAATGGTAGGAGTAAGATACAGCTCACCGTTTAGCTTTTTGTGTGCGGGTAGTCATAACCTCGGAAGTCTTGTCTCAGTTTCAATAGCCTCTCGTCCTGCCGATTGCATTAGGAGCCAGGTATAGGATATCCAGTGGGAATAGTTCCACCCTTAGGTGGTTGGAGAAGTTAATAGTCCCAAGTCCTGAGGCTTCAAAGATTGCAAGGATATATCCAGAGTCACGGACCGAAGCAGCACCATAGATGTTAGTGACGCCAGTAATTGATAAGATGTAGCAGCTCGGGATGTGCTAGAGGGGGATCACATTAGATGGTGGGGATCACCATGTCTTCACCACGGACACCGTGATAGCATAATGCTTAGCAATCTTAGCAATCTATAGCAATCCTATACCTGGCTCCTAATGCAGTCGGCAGGACGAGAGGCTATTGAAACCGAGACAAGACTTCCGAGGTTATGACTACCCGCACACAAAAAGCTAAACGGTGAGCTGTATCTTACTCCTACCATTCACAAGGAACTATTATTAATATATCCCGTATTTTGCTTGTGCTTAGTCACCTCTCACTATACTTGTTCTTTGTCTCCAACCTCCAATCACAGTGCACTTATGACTGCCATTTAACGGACCCTAATACACAGCATCCATAATCTGCAAAACTCGAGGAGATCTTTCCACATGATTAACAGTTTTTTCACATCTTTATGGGACTACCCCACTGAACATTTTATGAAAGCAGCATTCTGCTGAACTCTCTGGGAAAATTAATCAATATATATACCATTTTCATAAGGAATGTTATCTTTCTATTCTTTACCCATTTAAATCAAATGTTCTCAGGATCCCATTCCTAGATCGGATTCTAGGATCGGTGTGTGTCTGCATGTGTGTGAGATTGACATGGAGTGTGTGATCCGGTTATGGTTTCCACCTGTCTCTCATCTAGATGTTTAGTCTCATTTTAAATTATGTGTTGGAGATCGGTGTTCATTTTTTCACTATTTATGTGTTTGATAATAGTCTTTTTGGATAATCAATAAATGATATTTAGTACTTCACTGGCCTGTCCTTTTTGAAGAATTTCTTCGGGTTTTCCCAATTTTTTGTACAGTTTTCCCTTAAGCCTTACCTTACCAGCATTACATAAAGCCACTGTAACACTAATCTATGTCCCTTCAGATATGCAACACAGTACCTTTTACCACTTCAACCCCTTAGGAAATACCCATACATCCTCAGGTTGAAGTGGTTATACCAGGATGGTGCCTGTACCAGTATCAAAATTTTCATCGGGCTATAGGCTTTCTTGTAGAAGTGATCTGAGTGGCTATACAGTTGCACAATCACGTCTACAGGAGGGGCACCCCCCTTGTCACCACCCACTGCCTTTCCCGGGCTCTCCCGAGTGGTTGGGGAGCCTGGGATTTTCACCACTCAGTGTGTTGAGGGGAGGATAGGGGCGAAAGGTATATCCATATCTGCCTCCTCTCTGTGATGTAAAAAACTGGAAGCAACATAGATTTTGTAACTTCCGGTTTTGGTTTGATGTTTACAAGCCAGGCTTTTATAGACCCCAGATCTTCCTATTAGGAGGACCTGCCATGATTATTGATATCCCAAAGGATGTTGTTCATTACTTGTGATAGAAATAAAGGTGATTAAAAAAAAAATAAGTGACAGTGTAAAAAAAATAAATAAATAATTAAATTGCCCCCATCCCCCTGTGCCCACAAGCAACAAATTCATAAGTCCTGCACCCAATGGCGATTGCACCATACATGTGAGGGATCGCTACAAACATCAGAGTGTGATCAATAATTTTAGTGTCAGACTTCCTGTGTAACTTTAAATACCTTTGTTTGACCTAATTCCATGGATATATGCAATTTTAAAGCGTGACATGTTAGGTATCTTTTTACTCGGCATAACATCATCTTTTATATTTTACCAAAAAAGTGGGTATTCAATTGAGTTTGTATACCCTATAGGGATGAGCTTTGTGTTCGAGTCGAACCCATGTTCGACTCGAACATCGTCTGTTCGCCCGTTCGCCGAATTGCGAACGATATGGGCCATTCGCGCAAAATTTGTGTGGTGCGTCACGGCCCATAATTCACTGCGGCATCGCAGTGCATTGCTGGCTGATGATTGGCCAAGCATGCACTATGACCCGCATGCTTGGCCAATCACAGCACCGTCTGAACTGAGAGCCGTAATTGGCCAAAGCCAAGGAGGCTTTGGCCAATTATGGCTCTGGGGATTTAGTACACGCCCCACACTATACAAGGCCACCTGCACGGCGGCCCTGTGTAGTGTGTGTTCCGGCGTTCATAGATAGAGAGAGAGAGAGACAGACAGTGTCATTTGATTTGAGTTAGATAGATTAGGCAGAACAGTCAGTCAGTTAGCTGCACTTACAGTGTATTGTGTATATATATGCATCCCAGGTGTTGCATATATATATACACTGTATTCAGTTTAGCTAGATCCGTTCCTGTTATCTTCTTACTGACAGGCAGGCTTGTCTTGTTACAGTATTTACAGCTACCTGAAGAAAATTGCTGGTGTTCTTTTGATCCTATTAGTACCACAGTCAGGCAGCTAAACTATATACAGTTAGTGCAGTGCGTCCTGCTCACAGTGTTCAACTAAAACTACAAGTTAGTGGGGTGCGTCCTGCTCAGAGTGTTCAGCTAAACCTACAGGTTAGTGGGGTGCGTCCTGCTCACAGTGTTCAGCTAAAACTACAAGTTAGTGTGGTGCGTCCACCTCACAGTGTTCAGCTAAACCTACAAGTTAGTGTAGTGAGACCTCTGCACAGTGTTCATCTAAAGCTACAAGTTAGTGCGGTGCGTCCTGCTCACAGTGTTCAGCTAAAACTACAAGTTAGTGCTGTGCATCCTGTTCACAGTGTTCAGCTAAACCTACAAGTTAGTGCGGTGCGTCCACCTCACAGTGTTCAGCTAAACCTACAAGTTAGTGCGGTGCGTCCTGCTCACAATGTTCAGCTAAAACTACAAGTTAGTGCTGTGCGTCCTGTTCACAGTGTTCAGCTAAAACTACAAGTTAGTGCGGTGCGTCCACCTCACAGTGTTCAGCTAAACCTACAAGTTAGTGCGGTGCGTCCTGCTCACAGTGTTCAGCTAAAACTACAAGTTAGTGCGGTGCGTCCACCTCACAGTGTTCAGCTAAACCTACAAGTTAGTGTGGTGCGTCCTGCTCAGTGTTCAGCTAAACCTACAAGTTAGTGTAGTGAGACCTCTGCACAGTGTTCATCTAAAGCTACAAGTTAGTGCAGTGTGTCCTGCTCACAGTGTTCAGCTAAAACTACAAGTTAGTGGGGTGCGTCCTGCTCACAGTGTTCAGCTAAACCTACAAGTTAGTGTGGTGCGTCCTGCTCACAGTGTTCAGCTAAAACTACAAGTTAGTTCTGTGCGTCCTGCTCACAGTGTTCAGCTAAAACTACAAGTTAGTGCGGTGCGTCCACCTCACAGTGTTCAGCTAAACCTACAAGTTAGTGCGGTGCGTCCTGCTCACAGTGTTCAGCTAAACCTACAAGTTAGTGTAGTGAGACCTCTGCACAGTGTTCATCTAAAGCTACAAGTTAGTGCAGTGCGTCCTGCTCACAGTGTTCAGCTAAAACTACAAGTTAGTGGGGTGCGTCATGCTCACAGTGTTCAGCTAAACCTACAAGTTAGTGCGGTGCGTCCTGCTCACAGTGTTCAGCTAAAACTACAAGTTAGTGTGGTGCGCCCTGCTCACAGTGTTCAGCTAAACCTACAAGTTATTTTTTTGCGAGCTCTGCACAGTGTTCATCTAAAGCTACAAGTTAGTGCAGTGCGTCCTGCTCACAGTGTTCAGCTAAAACTACAAGTTAGTGTAGTGAGACCTCTGCACAGTGTTCATCTAAAGCTACAAGTTAGTGCAGTGCGTCCTGCTCACAGTGTTCAGCTAAAACTACAAGTTAGTGCGGTGCGTCCACCTCACAGTGTTCAGCTAAACCTACAAGTTAGTGGGGTGCCTCCTGCTCACAGTGTTCAGCTAAAACTACAAGTTAGTGTGGTGTGTCCTCCTCACAGTGTCCAGCTAAAGCTACAAGTTATTTTTTTGCGAGCTCTGCACAGTGTTCAGCTAAAGCTACCTGTAGAAGGTTGGTGGTGTTTTCCTGATCCTATCACTACCGCAGGCAGCTAAAAAAGCTACAAGTTAGTTTTTTGCGAGCTCTGCACAGTGTTCAGCTAAAGCTACCTGTAGAAGGTTGGTGGTGTTCTCATACTACAGGCAGGCAGTTGATTTTGCTAGCTGCATTATCAGTATATATATATATATATATATATATATATATATATATATATATACAGTGCCTTGCAAAAGTATTCGGCCCCCTTGAACTTTTCAACCTTTTGCCACATTTCAGGCTTCAAACATAAAGATATAAAATTTTAATTTTTTGTGAAGAATCACCAACAAGTGGGACACAATTGTGAAGTGGAACGAAATCTATTGGATATTTTAAACTTTTTTAGCAAATAAAAAACTGAAAAGTGGTGCGTGCAAAATTATTCGGCCCCTTTACTTTCAGTGCAGAAAACTCACTCCAGAAGTTCAGCGAGGATCTTTGAATGATCCAATGTTGTCCTAAATGACTGATGGTGATAAATAGAATCCATCTGTGTGTAATCAAGTCTCTGTATAAATGCACCTGCTCTGTGATAGTCTCAGGGTTCTGTTGAAAGCGCAGAGAGCATCATGAAGACCAAGGAACACACCAGGCAGGTCCGTAATACTGTTGTGGAGAAGTTTAAAGCCGGATTTGGATACAAAAAGATTTCCCAAGCTTTAAACATCCCAAGGAGCACTGTGCAAGCGATCATATTGAAATGGAAGGAGTATCAGACCACTGCAAATCTACCAAGACCTGGCTGTCCCTCTAAACTTTCAGCTCAGACAAGGAGAAGACTGATCAGAGATGCAGCCAAGAGGCCCATGATCACTCTGGATGAACTGCAGAGAACTACAGCTGAGGTGGGAGAGTCTGTCCATAGGACAACAATCAGTCGTACACTGCACAAATCTGGCCTTTATGGAAGAGTGGCAAGAACAAAGCCATTTCTCAAAGATATCCATAAAAAGTCTCGTCTAAAGTTTGCCACAAGCCACCTGGGAGACACACCAAACATGTGGAAGAAGGTGCTCCGGTCCGATGAAACCAAAATCGAACTTTTTGGCCACAATGCAAAACGATATGTTTGGCGTAAAAGCAACACAGCTCATCACCCTCAACACACCATCTCCACTGTCAAACATGGTGGTGGCAGCATCATGGTTTGGGCCTGCTTTTCTTCAGCAGGGACAGGGAAGATGGGTAAAATTGAGGGGAAGATGGATGCAGCCAAATACAGGACCATTCTGGATGAAAACCTGTTGGAGTCTGCAAAAGACCTGAAACTGGGACGGAGATTTATCTTTCAACAAGACAATGATCCCAAACATACAGCAAAATCTACAAAGGAATGGTTCACAAATAAACGTATCCAGGTGTTGGAATGGCCAAGACAAAGTCCAGACCTGGATCCAATCGAGAATCTGTGGAAAGAGCTGAAAACTGCTGTTCACAAACGCTCTCCATCCAACCTCACTGAACTCGAACTGTTTTGCAAGGAAGAATGGGCAAGAATTTCAGTCTCTCGATGTGCAAAACTGATAGAGACATACCCCAAGCGACTTGCAGCTGTAATCGCAGCAAAATGTGGCTCTACAAAGTATTAACGCAAGGGGGCCGAATAATTTTGCACGCCTCACTTTTCATTTTTTTATTAGTTAAAAAAGTTTCAACAATCCAATAGATTTCGTTCCACTTCACAATTATGTCCCACTTGTTGGTGATTCTTCACAAAAAATAAAAATTTTATATCTTTATGTTTGAAGCCTGAAATGTGGCAAAAGGTTGAAAAGTTCAAGGGGGCCGAATACTTTCGCAAGGCACTGTATATATATATATATATATATATATATATATATATATATATATATATATATATATATATATATATATATATATATATATATATATATATATATATATATATATATATATATATATATATATATATATATATATACATACAGTGGCTTGCGAAAGTATTCGGCCCCCTTGAACTTTTCAACCTTTTGCCACTTTTCAGGCTTCAAACATAAATATATAAAATTTTTATTTTTTATGAAGAATCACCAACAAGTGGGACACAATTGTGAAGTGGAACGAAATCTTTTGGATTTTTGAAACTTTTTTAACTAATAAAAAAATGAAAAGTGGGGCGTGCAAAATTATTCGGCCCCCTTGTGTTAATACTTTGTAGAGCCACCTTTTGCTGCGATTACAGCTGCAAGTCGCTTGGGGTATGTCTCTATCAGTTTTGCACATCGAGAGACTGAAATTCTTGCCCATTCTTCCTTGCAAAACAGCTCGAGCTCAGTGAGGTTGGATGAAGAGCGTTTGTGAACAGCAGTTTTCAGCTTTTTCCACAGATTCTTGATTGGATTCAGGTCTGGACTTTGACTTGGCCATTCTAACACCTGGATACGTTTATTTGTGAACCATTCCTTTGTAGATTTTGCTGTATGTTTGGGATCATTGTCTTGCTGGAAGATAAATCTCCGTCCCAGTTTCAGGTCTTTTGCAGACTCCAACAGGTTTTCATCCAGAATGGTCCTGTATTTGGCTGCATCCATCTTCCCCTTAATTTTAACCATCTTCCCTGTCCCTGCTGAAGAAAAGCAGGTCCAAACCATGATGCTGCCACCACCATGTTTCACAGTGGGGATGGTGTGTTGAGTGTGATGAGCTGTGTTGCTTTTACGCCAAACATATCGTTTTGCATTGTGGCCAAAAAGTTTGATTTTGGTTTCATCGGACCAGAGCACCTTCTTCCACATGTTTGGTGTGTCTCCCAGGTGGCTTGTGGCAAACTTTAGACAAGACTTTTTATGGATATCTTTGAGAAATGGCTTTCTTCTTGCCACTCTTCCATAAAGGCCAGATTTGTGCAGTGTACGACTGATTGTTGTCCAATGGACAGACTCTCCCACCTCAGCTGTAGTTCTCTGCAGTTCATCCAGAGTGATCATGGGCCTCTTGGCTGCATCTCTGATCAGTCTTCTCCTTGCCTGAGCTGAAAGTTTAGAGGGACAGCCAGGTCTTGGTAGATTTGCAGTGGTCTGATACTCCTTCCATTTCAAAATGATCACTTGCACAGTGCTCCTTGGGATGTTTAAAGCTTGGGAAATCTTTTTGTATCCAAATCCGGCTTTAAACTTCTCCACAACAGTATTACGGACCTGCCTGGTGTGTTCCTTGGTCTTCATGATGCTCTCTGCGCTTTCAACAGAACCCTGAGACTATCACAGAGCAGGTGCATTTATACAGAGACTTGATTACACACAGGTGGATTCTATTTATCACCATCAGTCATTTAGGACAACATTGGATCATTCAGAGATCCTCGCTGAACTTCTGGAGTGAGTTTTCTGCACTGAAAGTAAAGGGGCCGAATAATTTTGCACACACCACTTTTCAGTTTTTTAATTGCTAAAAAAGTTTAAAATATCCAATAGATTTCGTTCCACTTCACAATTGTGTCCCACTTGTTGGTGATTCTTCACAAAAAATTAAAATTTTATATCTTTATGTTTGAAGCCTGAAATGTGACAAAAGGTTGAAAAGTTAAAGGGGGCCGAATACTTTCGCAAGCCACTGTATATATATATATATATATATATATATATATATATATATATATATATATATATATATATATATATATATATATATATATATATCCCAGCTTAGTGCAGCTACAGGCCATTAGTATGGCTGGAAGGCCAAGAAGGAGAGGCAGACAGTCACAAGCCAATAAGAGAGGGCAAGCAGGCTCTGTGTCTAGTGCTGGTCATGGAGACGGTGCATCCTCATCAGCACGTGGCCGTGGGACACGCTTGGCCTTTTTTTCGGCAGCTGGCCGTGTTGAGCCGCAACATGCGGAAGACTTGGTCAAGTGGATGACCAAGCCGTCCTCATCCTCCTCATCCTCTCTCACCCATGCCCAGGGTACTTTGTCTGGCAAAGCAGCGGCCTCTTCCCTTGGCTCAATGTCATCAGTGACTCCTTCCCTAGCCCCACCATGTCCTCCTGAGGAGTCCCTCGAACTGTTTGACCACAGTGTTGGGTACATGCTCCAGGAGGATGCCCAGCGTTTGGAAGGCTCTGATGATGATACTGAGCTCGATGAAGGCAGTAACGTGAGCACGGACAGAGGGGGTGCCCAAGCAGGACAGCAATCTGGCAGTCATGCTCCCCCTGCTGCAGCATACTGCCAGGTTTGCTCCAGTGGTGAGGAGGGAGGGGATGATGAAGTCACTGACTCAACGTGGGTGCCTGATAGGAGAGAGGAGGAGGAGGCGGCACATCACCAACGAGGCAGGATGCCCTCCAGGGGCCAGCCTAATGGCAGCACATTGACTGCATCACACCCCAAAGCTCCACATGTGCAGGGCACTGCAGTCTCTGTGCGTTATTCAAAAAGTTCTTTGGTGTGGGCCTTTTTTGAGACGAGTGCATCAGATTGCACCACTGCTATTTGCAACATATGTCTCAAGCGTATCTAGCGTGGCCAAAACATTTCCCGCTTGGGTACCACATGCTTGACCAGACATATGTTGACCTGCCATGCAGTTCATTGGCAAGCGTATCTAAAAGACCCACACCAAAGAACAAAGAGGACCTCTCCTTGCTCCTCATCAGCTGAGATCTCCAACCCCACTATACCTTCAGTCCTCTCTGAGACCTGCACTGAGAGGAATGAAGGTGTAGAATTAGGTGTGTCACAGCCAAGTACTTGTGGGCAATCTGGTTTTGGTACACCGACGTCAGATTGTACCAGGCAAATTTCCCTGCCCCAGCTGCTGCACCGCTGAAAGAAGTTCCCAGCCATCCACATGCCCAGCGGTTGAATGCTAGCTTGGCAAAATGGCTAGCACTTCAACTGCTGCCTTTTCAGTTGGTAGACTCTGCCCCCTTCCGTGAGTTTGCGGAATGTGCGGTTCCTCAGTGGCAGGTACCCAAACGCCACTTTTTCTCACGGAAGGCGATTCCGGCTCTCTACCGGCATGTGGAAGGCAATGTCCATGCCTCGCTGGACAGGGCGGTCAGCGGTAAGGTGCATATTACCGCTGACTCATGGTCCAGCAGGCATGGACAGGGACGTTACCTAAGTTTCACGGCGCATTGGGTGACTCTGCTGGCAGCTGGGAAGGATGCAGGACAAGGTGCAGTAGTGTTGGAGGTTGTTCCGCCACCACGCCTCCAAAATGCTAATGATTGTGACACACCTCTCTCCTCCACCCCCTCCTCTTCTTCTTCCTCCATGCCCTCTTCCTGTGCTTTGTCCTCGGAACCAGCGGTGCTCCGTAGCCGTTCAAGGGGCTACGCAAGTACGCAGGCCAAAAGATGCCATGCGGTGCTTGAGCTGGTGTGCTTAGGGGACAGGAGCTACACTGGGGCAGAGGTTCTGTCAGCTCTGCAGGGGCAGGTTCAGAGGTGGTTGACGCCACGCCAACTTAAGGCAGGAATGGTGGTTTGCGACAATGGCACCAACCTCCTCTCTGCCCTCCGACAGGGACAAATGACCCATGTGCCCTGTTTGACTCATATCCTTAACTTGGTGGTGCAGCGGTTCTTGGCAGGTACCCGGGCTTACAGGATGTCCTGAGGCAGGCCAGGAAAGTCTGTGTGCATTTCCGCCGGTCATATAATGCCAGTGCTCGGCTGGCGGACCTCCAAAAGGAGTTTAACCTGCCCAAGAACCGCCTAATCTGTGACATGCCCACCAGGTGGAACTCAACGTTGGCCATGCTGCAGCGGCTGCACAGGCAGCAGAGGGCCATCAATGAGTACCTGTGCGACTATGGCACCAGGACAGGGTCAGGAGAGCTTGGTTTTTTTTCCCCACGCCAGTGGGCCATGATCAGGGATACATGCACTGTCCTGTCACCATTTGAGGAGGCCACGAGGATGGTGAGCAGTGACAGTGCATGCATCAGTGACACTGTCCCCCTTGTCCACCTGTTGGAGCACACGCTGCGTGGAATAATGGACAGGGCACTTGAGGCAGAACAGAGGCAGGAAGAGGAGGACTTCCTTAGCTCTCATGGCCCCCTTTATCCAGACAGTATCCTGCGTACCCACCGATCACACAGGAAGAGGATGAGGAGGAGGAAGATTGTGTCAGTATGGAGGTGGAGCCTGGCACTCAGCATCAGCAGCAGTCTTTAAGGGATCAGTCCCAAGAAACACATGGACTTGTACGTGGCTGGGAGGAGGTGGCTGCGGACCATGTCGTCCTTAGTGACCCAGAGGACTCCAGACCGAATGCCTCAGCAAACCTACGCTGCATGGCCTCCCTGATCCTGCAAAGCCTGCGGAAAGATCCTCGTATTCGTGGTATCAAGGAGAAGGACCAATACTGGCTGGCAACCCTCCTTGATCCACGTTACAAGGGTAAGGTTGCGGACCTAATCTTGCCATCGCAGAGGGAGCAGAGGATGAAACATCTTCCGGAGGCCTTGCAGAAAGGTCTGTGCAACGCGTTCCCAGAGACTGGGAGGTTACAAACTCCTGTTTCTGGACAACGTGTTGCTGAGGCTTCGGTCAGTCAAAGAAGGAGCGGTGGAGAAGGTGGCCGTCTGACCGATGCGTTCAGACAATTTTTTGGTCCGCAGCCCCAAGGTGTGATTGGTTCCAGCAACCATCGCCAGCGTCTGTTTTACATGGTGCAGGAATACCTAGGGGCAAGATCTGACTTGGACACCTTTCCCACCGAAAATCCTCTGGGTTACTGGGTCTTGAGGATGGATCACTGGCCAGAGCTTGCACAGTATGCAATTGAGCTACTGGCCTGTCCTGCATCCAGCGTTCTTTCGGAACGCACATTCAGTGCTGCTGGAGGCTTTGTAACCGATCACAGGGTGCGTCTGTCCACCGACTCGGTCGATCGACTGACCTTCATAAAAATGAATCAGTCTTGGATCACCACCAGCTACCAAGCACCTGATGCTGATGTAACCGAATAATTTTTTTTGAAATCTCAGATCCCTTCAAAGACTGCCTGTGCTGATGCTGAGTGACTATCCCTGAGTAATTATCCTCTTCCTCCTCAATCATCACGCTGATAGCTTGTAAGAACATTTTTGGTTCTGGGCGCCACCACCAGTGCCTAAGGCCCAATTTTTCAGCTCTTGTTTAACAGGGGCGTGTAATTACAATTTTTGATGCAATACTTTGCAGCAGGGCTCATTTCTGCGTTCCAACTAGAGTATCTGTGAGGGGTTGCAGTGTTGTGGCACCAGCACCAGTGCCTAAGGCCCAATTTTTCAGCCCCTGTTCAACAGGGGCATGTAATTACAATTCTTGATCTAATATTTCACAACAGGGCCCATTTTTGCACCCACCAAGAGCGAGTGAGGACTTACAGTGTTGTGGCACCAGCACCACCACCACCACCACCAAAGGCCCAATTTTTCTGCCCTTGTTCAACAGAGGCATGTAATTACAATTCTTGATCTAATAGTTCACAGCAGGGCCCATTTCTGCACCCACCAAGAGCGAGTGAGGACTTACAGTGTTGTGGCACCAGCACCACCACCACCACCACCAAAGGCCCAATTTTTCTGCCCTTGTTCAAAAGGTGCATGTAATTACAATTCTTGATCTAATATTTTACAGCAGGGCCCATTTCTGCGCCCACCAAGAGCGAGTGAGGACTTACAGTGTTGTGGCACCAGCACCACCACGACCACCAAAGGCCCAATTTTTCTGCCCCTGTTCAACAGGGGCATGTAATTACAATTCTTGATCTAATATTTCACAGCAGGTCCCTGTGAGGGCTTACAGTGTTGTGGCCACAACAACACCTAAGGCCCAAATTTCTGCTAAGTATATAGGGCAGGCCCCTACTTTCAAACATCTAACTTACAAACGACTCCTACTTGCAAATGGAAGGAGACAACAGGAAGTGAGATGAAATCTACCCCTAGGAAGGGAAATTCTCCCCTGTAAGAGTTAATATGGGAAAAACATTTCTCCTTTCCACTGATGCTTTCCAATCCTTGTTCCACAAAAAAAACCAAATTTTCTAAAAACATTTGTCATTGGGACAAAAAGTGAGGTGAAATCTTCTGAAGAGGAGGACAGACAGCAAAACAAATGTCACAGGGGTGATAACCCTTCCCTATGTTTTCCAAAAAGCTTAAAAAAGATTTTTTGGCTGGAGCTAAACACGTTAAAAATGTACCCGTTCAAAATTACAAACAGATTCTACTTAACAACAAACCTACAGTCCCTGTCTTGTTTGCACCGCCTGTATACTGCTGTTCAGAGTATATAGGGCCTGGTTGCCCCACACCTTTCCTTATTTTAATTTGGGTGCGGGGTTCCCCTTAATATCCATACAAGACCCAAAGGGCCTGGTAATGGACTGGGGGGTACCCATGCTGCTTGTCTCACTGATTTTCATCCATATTGCCAGAACCCGACATTACATTAAACCTGCAAGCAGTTTTAAATGAGATTTTTTCCTTTAAAAATGACATTTTGTGCAGGGACTGTTCTAAACACGGGAAACACGCGCCACTTTACAGGCATACTATAGACACACCCCAGGTACGATATTTAAAGGAATATTTCACTTTTTTTTTTACTTTAAGCATCATTAAAGCGGGGGTCCACCTATCTATCGGTTTTTTTTTGGAGTTCATTCACAAACTTTTTTTCTCATGATTATCTACTCACATGTTCTGTGTAATAAGCCCGCCTGTGTCCGATTTCGTTGTAAAGAATAACTTATAAAGTTCACTGAAGGTGGTTTCCATCTTCATTGTGGGCATTTGAAGCCCACAAGCATGTATTTCCTGGATGCGGTGAATGCTGTGCTCCCAGCATTCACCGAGATGTTGTGATGACGCTGTTGCACAATGCATGCTGGGAAGCCTGAGACTAGCTCCCAGGGGACTGTGGGAGGTCTGGGAGAGGCTAGAAACACGCCTACTCCCATGGGAGGAAAACCAGGAAGTGCTAAGAAGATTAGAAAAAAAAAAGGTAATTACGGCGATTTAAATTTTTTTACACAGCATGTCAGCATCTAGGCAAGGAAGAGAATGCATAGAGATAATGTTCAAAATTTGGGTGGAACCCCGCATTAAAATCACTGTTCCCGAAAAAACGGCCATTTTTAAAAGTTTTTTTTGCATTGATACATGTCCCCTGGGGCAGGACGCGGGTCCCCAAACCCTTTTTAGGACAATACCATGCAAATTAGCCTTTAAAATGAGCACTTTTGATTTCGAACGTTCGAGTCCCATAGACGTCAATAGGGTTCTAACGTTCGTGCGAATTTTCGGTCCGTTCGCAGGTTCTGGTGCGAACCGAACCGGGGGGTGTTCGGCTCATCCCTAATACCCTAATATTCATTAAAGTGTATTTTTTCCTAAAAAATTGTGTTTTAAAAATGGCTGTACAAATATCATGCAACATAAATAATTGCAACAAAGACCACTTTATTCTCAATGGTCTCTGCTTTCAAAAAGATATACTGTTCAGGGGTTGTAAGTAATTTTCTAGCAAAAAAAATGCTGATTTTTACATGTAAGATGGAAATGTCGGAATTGGCCTGGGGGTAAGGTGGTCAAAAAGGGTTTGGTTTCACACTGATGACCTGAAAAAATAAAGGCCAGAGAAAACAAGCTCTAGAGAAAATTTTGGAGGAATAAACTGTGTAATGTCCACAACATTTACTTTTGTATTTCAAAGTATTATATTGACTGTTCACTGATTCTTTATTATTATTACAAAAAAGTAGAATTGGTTTAAAATGAATGGCATGCATCACCCAAAATTGACATGTCGGTTCGTGTATCTTCCCTCAAGTGAGATTATATCTCACCTTCTTGAAGGCTTGAAGGGATTGTAAACCCTTGTGCTTTTTCACCTTAATGCATCCTATGCATTAGGGTGAAAAAACACCTGGCAGTCACCGGCCCCCCAGCCTCCCTTGTTTTACTTACCTGGGACCCCTTCATCTCTTCGGCGGGGACGCGCTGTCCTTCTCTACATGGGGTCCCAGGTCTTGATTGGATAGATTGATAGCAGCTCAGCCATTGGCTCCCGCTGCTGTCAATCAAAACCAATGATGCAGGCTCCGGGGGGCGGGGCCGAGTTAGGCATTCGTGTCTGTGGACACAAATTCTGGACTCAGGAGCGCGCCCACAAGGTAACCCCTTCAGGAGAGCGCTTCTCCTAGGGAGTTATCTGATGCGGGGAGGAGCCGCTAGAGCCGCCGGGGGACCCCCAAGAGGGAGTACAGGGCCACTCTGTGCAAAACAAGCTGCACAGTGGAGGTAAGTATGACGTTTGTTATTTAAAAATAAAAAAAATTATCCTTTACAATCACTTTAAGATATCCTCAATAAAGTTCATATTTAAATCCAACCACCATGGCTGTTCCAAAACAGATAATGGTTCCACACTTTGTTACAGCATTCTACTAGCAATTAGACACACAATCTACTCTTACCCCTAGTCATCTTATTAGAGTCTTCTAAACATAGAAGAGCAGTAGGAGATCCATCCTTTTAGTGCTACTGACCCAATACTGGAATAGTACTATGGCTTTAGGTGATTTTATTTCATTCATGAAATGCATTATTCCTCTCTAGCTTGGATGTTATTAAATTTCATGTAGATAACTGTTCTTGGTTCCAATAAACTCTTCATTTGCTAATAATAAATTGTGTTTCAAAATCTATTTTGATCTAGTAAATGACTTATTAACCAAACATGTGTGTTCATAAAAATCCTTCTCTTCTTTCTTATATGCATAAAAGTATGCATTTTTTTCACTCATTAAGGCTGAACACTTATACATGTTAATGTAAAAAAATTGCTGAAAAGGACAAGCTCTAATTTCTCAAATGGAAGAAGTAATTATAGGGTATTGCTAATGTAAAACAATGCCCTTAATACTTCTATTTTTTATTTGTCTAGTCAGAGGTTAAAATGATTTAATCCAATTGGGGAAAATAGCTAAAAGCCTAGCTCTTTAATAAATGCACCATATGCTTAACCTAATCTGATAAAAAAAGTCTGATGTGGAGATGGGTTCATAATTATAATGCAAACTATTTCATATAGCCAAGAGTTTAATTTGCTGGCTTCATTAAAATTCACACACTCAAATTATCTTTACTGTTTCCATTAACCTGTTGGGTACTATCCCCTCTTACCAGCATAGAATAATGGAAGTAATTCTTTCCAAATGCCCATAAGTGAATTAATATTATTAAGGAAACATTGCAGCTAAATAGTCTAATTAATTTAGTTTTAATCTGAATGTTACGCCATCACTTGCATTCAGATACAGAAGACTTTTCACAGAGTTCCAGTTTATGTATTTAAAGCCAGGAAGATTATGGGGGATTTACTAAAACTGGTGCACACAGAATCTGGTGCAGCTGTACACAGAAACCAATTAGCTTCTAGGTTTAATTGTTAAAACATAATTGAACAAGCTGAAGATAGAAGCTGATTGGTTACTATGCACAGTTGTGCCAAATTCTGTGTGCACATATTTTAGTAAATCTCCTCCCGTGGCAATTGAATCATTGAGTGCAGGCCATTCAGAAGATGAAGATAATGACAACTATATACAGTGGTTTGCAAAAGTATTCGGCCCCCTTGAACTTTTCAACCTTTTGCCACATTTCAGGCTTCAAACATAAAGATATAAAATTTTAATTTTTTGTGAAGAATCACCAACAAGTGGGACACAATTGTGAAGTGGAACGAAATCTATTGGATATTTTAAACTTTTTTAGCAATTAAAAAACTGAAAAGTGGTGTGTGCAAAATTATTCGGCCCCTTTACTTTCAGTGCAGAAAACTCACTCCAGAAGTTCAACGAAGATCTCTGAATGATCCAATGTTGTCCTAAATGACTGATGATGATAAATAGAATCCACCTGTGTGTAATCAAGTCTCTGTATAAATGCACCTGCTCTGTGATAGTCTCAGGGTTCTGTTGAAAGCGCAGAGAGCATCATGAAGACCAAGGAACACACCAGGCAGGTCCGTAATACTGTTGTGGAGAAGTTTAAAGCCAGATTTGGATACAAAAAGATTTCCCAAGCTTTAAACATCCCAAGGAGCACTGTGCAAGCGATCATTTTGAAATGGAAGGAGTATCAGACCACTGCAAATCTACCAAGACCTGGCTGTCCCTCTAAACTTTCAGCTCAGACAAGGAGAAGACTGATCAGAGATGCAGCCAAGAGGCCCATGATCACTCTGGATGAACTGCAGAGAACTACAGCTGAGGTGGGAGAGTCTGTCCATAGGACAACAATCAGTCGTACACTGCACAAATCTGGCCTTTATGGAAGAGTGGCAAGAACAAAGCCATTTCTCAAAGATATCCATAAAAAGTCTCGTCTAAAGTTTGCCACAAGCCACCTGGGAGACACACCAAACATGTGGAAGAAGGTGCTCTGGTCCGATGAAACCAAAATCGAACTTTTTGGCCACAATGCAAAACGATATGTTTGGCGTAAAAGCAACACAGCTCATCACACTCAACACACCATCCCCACTGTCAAACATGGTGGTGGCAGCATCATGGTTTGGGCCTGCTTTTCTTCAGCAGGGACAGAGAAGATGGTTAAAATTGAGGGGAAGATGGATGCAGCCAAATACAGGACCATTCTGGATGAAAACCTGTTGGAGTCTGCAAAAGACCTGAAACTGGGACGGAGATTTATCTTCAACAAGACAATGATCCCAAACATACAGCAAAATCTACAAAGGAATGGTTCACAAATAAACGTATCCAGGTGTTAGAATGGCCAAGTCAAAGTCCAGACCTGAATCCAATCGAGAATCTGTGGAAAGAGCTGAAAACTGCTGTTCACAAACGCTCTCCATCCAACCTCACTGAGCTCGAGCTGTTTTGCAAGGAAGAATGGGCAAGAATTTCAGTCTCTCGATGTGCAAAACTGATAGAGACATACCCCAAGCGACTTGCAGCTGTAATCGCAGCAAAAGGTGGCTCTACAAAGTATTAACGCAAGGGGGCCGAATAATTTTGCACGCCCCACTTTTCATTTTTTTATTAGTTAAAAAAGTTTCAAAAATCCAAAAGATTTCGTTCCACTTCACAATTGTGTCCCACTTGTTGGTGATTCTTCACAAAAAATAAAAATTTTATATCTTTATGTTTGAAGCCTGAAATGTGGCAAAAGGTTGAAAAGTTCAAGGGGGCCGAATACTTTCGCAAGCCACTGTACCAAATAGGCTATCAGTGCAGAAATTGTATATATGTTGTATTACAAAAAATAGGAAGAAACCCCCTAGAATGGACCTTTTAGGCACACTTAGTTAATTAGCAGTAAAAAGTATTCTTGAGTAGTAACATTGTAGAAAATGTTTTTTTTTAATTGTTAGACATATTCGATCAAATACATAGAGAATAGAATGTTTAAAAAATTGATAACATTGTCACAATATCTAAAATATGACAAAGAATTATCCTCTTGCACCCTACGCACTTCGGAGTACAGATATCTCCTTCTTAAGGGGTGTATATTGAAGAGGAAAATGTATCTATAACATAATTGGAGGAAACAGTATGTACCTAGCAATGAAAGTACATTATAAATTATATTTACAAATTTTGTAGGTAAACTTACATTTACTTTTAGATGACGTGGTGAGTTAACATTCCATCATATTAAATTTAAAAACAGAAAAAAAGAATAAAAGCATCAAAAAGGGAGACTGTGCTTGCTGAGTTCCTGCTTGGGTATCACACCAATCACAAGGAAAATTAGAACCGCATGGTATGCCTATTCCAGAGAGTGGATTCTCAGCCCCTTCTAAACCCCACAGAGGGGGGATGGACAAAGAAACTCACTGGAGTCAAAAATAGGCAGCCAGGGCAGAGGAAGGGTTTTATTGTGAAGGAACTGATTTCAACTACAAAGGTATAATAGATTGAAAATGAATAAGTTATTTATAGGACTAATCGTCCATTGTTAAAAAAGGGGAAATAATTAAAGGAAATAGTTTGAAAGATATTAAAAGAAATGAAATTAAAATGAGGCAAAGTATGGTGTTTTCATATGGTGACCACAATGAGCCCCATGTTAGTTATCGGTTGTATATAGTCTATATTGTTCCAATTTTAAGGCAGTAGCTAGTTGAAAAAGTCCTATCCTCTAATGGCCAATAATTGGATATCACAGCAAAGATCAAGAGCCAAAAGTTTAGTATAGTTATAAAAAAGTTTATCAGGTATAAATAAGTGTTTCTACCTTTTAGGAGATCTCCAAATGAACAGCAGCACGTCCTGACATCCAGCAGCCAAATGTGGTGGATGCCGGACGTGCTGCAGATTGTGTATTATATACCCCTCCCTCTCCAATCAGCTGGGGAAAATATTTGCAGCAGCTGACATGCCTGGAGAGAGAGAGGGAGAGGAAGCAGGTCTCCTCATACTGGCCCCCAGGGCAGTGTGAGCGCCGCACTACCCCCAACGCACATGCGCAAAGTGCTGGCACGACGGGATGATGCCACGCTCAGGTCGCCCACTGACACAGAAAGCTTCACCGGTTGACTGCGCATGTCCACCGGAGGAGCAAAATGGAGGTCAGACGGATATTGTAAAAGAAAAATCTACAAGCAGCAGCAGCTCGGGCGGCTTTGTGTGCCGAGTGGTCTTAAAGGCTCCTCCATGGAAAGAGGGGCGGGAGAATGGACTACATGGGAAACAATACACACCAAAGCAATGATTATAATTATGGAGTGTAGATATTAAAAAAAGTACAACTACATCTGTGTTTTAATTCATATTTGAGTATCGCACATGTCGTATTACGTTCAAATTACCATACATTTCCATTTCACTTAAATAACTCTTTTAACTTCCACAACAAAAAACAGTCTATATTCACAAATATGTCAATGTGTCCAAGAAAGTGTCCCGCTTTCATTCCACCACTGACCTGAGAAACATACAGATGATATCTATTGATCTATCAGAAGCAAAGTGTTACAACATACAGTGACATAGTACCAAACATTCATGCTGCATATACCAGTGCAGGTTGTTGCACCTAAATACGTGAGTACATTTGATAGTGGCTTGTCTTTGGTTTTAATGAAAAGGTTTTTAAAGATAAACATCTAGATGAGGTATTAAACATTTTTTTTTTTTTATTGCCTGAGAAAGCATGAAATGTGCAATATGGTTTGGAGGCAATGTTGAAGATTAAGGGAAAAGTGTTTCCACAAAGCACATTTGACTTTAAAGTGTTACTTATCCAAGTAACATGAAAATAGTTCACCCCCCCCCCCCACAGTGCCCACAGCTTATAAATCTTCTTTTTACATTAAAATACTGCCACTATATAACTTTTTGGAGTTTGGAGTTTGTCCAGTGCAGAGATTTCAGGTAGGAGGAGATTTCCACTACAGCCTGTATACATGCCCACATGTGTGATGTCAATATTATGTGACCTGGCTAGCTCTGAGAACAAGTAAATGTTCTCTCCAGTATAAAAAACACAACTGAGCATGCGCAGGTCGGCTACCCTTCCTGTGTTAGCTTGCCTTCCCCAGATAGATAGTGCAGGCAGGGAAGGATCTATGCATAAAACAGCCTTTTTACACAATGCAGAGGATTAACTCCTTAAGTTCCACAATGAGTATAACAGGCATGCTATGCTGCATATTCAGACTGATTTTACTGTTGTGGGTTTAGTAACACTTTAAAGCGGGGGTTCACCCACACCGCCAAAAAAAAAAAATATTAAAAGCCAGCAGCTACAAATACTGCAGCTGCTGACTTTTAATACATTGCCACTTACCTGTCCCAGGGTCCAGCGATGTCGGCAGGGGACGCCGAGAACCCGCTCGGTTCTCGGCAGCTGCCGCCGCCATCCTAGGTGAGGGAATCAGGAAGTGAAGCGTTGCGGCTTCACTTCCCGGTTCCCTACTGCGCATGCGCGAGTCACGCTGCGCGTCCCTAGTGGTCCCCGCTCTCTGCTGGGAGCTGTGTGTTCCCAGCAGACAGCGCGGTTGGGACGGGAAGAGGCATAGACTCCCATGGGAGTCTATGCCGGAAGTGGGTGCAAATACCTGTCTTTGACAGGTATCTGCACCCCCCTCCCCCCTGAAAGGTGCCAAATGTGACACCGGAGGGGGGGAGGGTTCCGAAAAGTGGAAGTTCCATTTTTGTGTGGAACTCCGCTTTAAGTCATACAACTTAGGTGAGCTTGGAATTAACACAGGCAATGGACACGTTTTGGTGTTTAAAGATTATACATATAAGTAGTGGAAGGAAAGAAGAACACTTTCATGGACACATTGATATATTTGTTAATAGAGACATTTTTTGATACAATGTACATGCTTAAAAATAGTAATAAGTATGCTTCTTCTGGAAGTTAAGAGTTATTTATGTGAAATGTATGGTAATTTGAATTTAACACATACAGTTGCTGCATTTATTACCTATACACATATATATTAAATTATAGGTGCTATTCAGCACTCACAGGTGAGATGCAGTAATTGGACACTTTGCACTGCTTTATTATAGATAGCGCAGAGCTGTTTGATTATACAGTTGTTTATATACCAAATAGCTAGTGAGGTAAACATGAGCAGAGGGTAAAGGCATGGTTTTGTCTGTAGACCTTTTCTGGTAATTCTGAGACTTATTCATCAATTTCCCAATGGGAACAAGGATGTTGAGTTGCAAATTTAAACTAGTGAGGTACTATTCTAATTAATAAATAAATACCGATTGGAAATATATAAAGTGCACTGTGCCTTACCAACTTAAATATTCAAATTAATAAATAAATATGTGTAAATACCCATGAAAGATCTATAAAATGGGCCTTGAGCCCAGGTTCACACCTGAGGTTCCGATCACTTGCGATGTCTGTGAGATGTGAGTTCAGCTATACAGTTGTATGGCTGAACTCGCATTATATTCAAACAGAAAAAAGTGCACAGACTTGTTTTTCCCCGCGCTAGAATCGGATGGGTGTTCTCACCTATGCGATCTGATTCCTGTGCAAATTCACAGTTTCCACTGCGATCTATAAAGCAATCTGGGGGTGTCATTAACAATTTAATGATGCCCCCAGTGGTTCACAGAAGACTGTACACACGATCGGACATTCCAACAACAAAATCCATCTGATTTTTTCCAACGGATGTTGGCTCAAACTTGTCTTGCATACACACGGTTACACAAAGTTGGTTGGAAATTCTGAATGTCAAGAACACGGTGACGTACAACATGTACGACGAGCCGAGAAAAATTAAGCTCAATAGCCAGTATGGCTCTTCTGCTTGATTCTGAGCATGCGATGCACTTTGTGCGTTGGAATTGTCTACACATGATCGGAATTAATGCGAACGGATTTTGTTGCCGGAAAATTTTAGATCCAGCTTTCAAACTTTGTGTGTCGGAAATTCCGATAGAAAAGCCTGATGGAGCCTACACACGGAATTTCCGTCAACAAGCTCCGATTGCTTATTTTTCATTGGAAATTCTGATTATGTGTACAGGGCATAATTGTGCTGGTTCCCGCATCACATCAGTGTGAACCGGGGCTAAATCTCATTAATAAATATACTCAAATACTGTACATATGAATCAATCTAAATAATACCACTAGTGCTTGCTATTATGATGCACGATAATATTGTAATAAGTGTAAAAGTCTATATTAATAAATACATAAAAATGGAAAAAGTCCATAAGCATGAAAAGTCCACTGTGTCCAATTTAAAATCAAACTTCATAGTTTTCAATGTTCATTGGTGAAAACACTCTATGCTCCCCTCCTTTTTCACCACACTCACCAGAATACGATGACACTTTAGAAAATGAGTAACAAATGCTTTTTTTGAAACAGCCTCCTGTAGCTTTTCTGCTGTTCCCGTTCTGTGTAGAAGGATATTCCACCATTGCTCTCTGTTGTGCGTACATGTATGGGGAGATAAGAACCAATAGTGTAATTCAGTTTTATTTTTGAATCATAAAAACACTAAAAACCACTTACACAATACAAATGTGTTTTATCACACTGATGTCATCAGGATCAGTGCCATGATGGTGCACCCCACCTCATATACTGTACCTTCAGCCATTTTAAACCCATTAATTGGGAACCAATGAAATGTCACTTTTTATTTTATTTTTAGATGCCTAAATATCAGAGGTGAGGTGCACCATCATGACACTGATCTTGATGACATCAGTGTGATGAAACGGATTGGGTGGGTCTTGTTGGTGTCACTTACGCTTTCATATTGCAAGTCAATGGAACACAAGTGGATGTAGAAAGTAATACGGAGTGTTCTTGGCTCGTGTAATGCAAGCATTCGTATTGTGTAAGTAGTTTTAAGTGTTTTTATGATTTAAAAACAAAACTGAATTACACTATTGGAGGCTGCCTTGGTTCTTATTTCCCCA
The DNA here is from genome assembly GCA_037952835.1 of Lithobates septentrionalis. Classification (NCBI taxonomy): domain Eukaryota; kingdom Metazoa; phylum Chordata; class Amphibia; order Anura; family Ranidae; genus Lithobates; species Lithobates septentrionalis. Next base: position 1,684,403 of record JBBDGP010000707.1, read on the forward strand.
TACTTGCACACACGCACGATGAAGAGCAACAGTGGAGTATCCTTTTACACAGAACGGTAACAGCAGGAGAGGAACAGGAGGCTGTTTCAAAAAAGCATTTGTGACCCATTTTCTAAAGGGTCATCATATTCTGGTGAGAGTGGTGAAAAAGGAGGGGAAGCACCGATTACTTTCACCAATGAACACTGAATATTATGCAATTTGAACTTTTTAGTATGAACTTTTTATGCTTGTAGGCTTTTTCCTTTTTTATTTAACAGAGACTTTTATGCTTATTACAATATTATTGTGCATCATAATAGCAAGCACTATTGGTATTATTTGGATTGATTCATGCATTTGAGTATGATATGCATTTGTTTATAAGATTTAAGGCACAATGCACTTTATATATTTTCCATGGGTATTTACACATATTTATTTATTCATTTGAATATTTGAGTAGGTTTTTTTAAGACACAGTGCACTCTATATATTTCCAATGGGTATTTGCACATATTTATTTATTAATTAGAATAGTGCTGCACTAGTTTAAATTTCCATTTAGGTTATCTCTTTACTTAGGGGTAATCAGTGTGCAGGCAGCTACACATTTGGGTTATAGTAACCACACCATAGCACAGAAATGTTTAACCACTTCCATACGGGGCCTATTTTGGCACTCCTCTCCTACGTGTAAAACTCATATTTTTTTTGCTGGAAAATCCCCAAACCCCAAAAATGTAATGATTTTTTTTTTAGCAGAGACCCTAGGGAAAAAATGGCGGCCATTGCAGCTTTTTATATCACACGGTATTTGTCTCATGAATCAAAAAAAAAGCAAAACAGTAAAGTTAGTCCAATTTTGTTGTTCAATGTGAAAGACAATGTTACACCGAGTAAATAGATACCAAACATGTCACGCTTTAAAACTGCACACACTCGTGGAATGGCGCCAAACTTTGGTACTTACAACTCTCCATAGGCGACACATTCAATTTTTTTTGCAGGTTACCAGTTTAAAGAAACAGAGGAGATCTTGGGCTAGAATTGTTGCTCTCACTTTAATGCCGCGTACACACGATCAGAATTTCCGACAACCAAACCGAGGATTTATTTCCGACTGATGTTGGCTCAAACTTGACTTGCATACACATGGATACACAAATGTTGTCAGAAATTCCGAACGTCAAGAACGCGGTGACATACGAAGAGCCGAGGAAATTTACGTTCAATAGCCAGTGAGGCTCTTCTGCTTGATTCCAAGCATGCGTGGAATTTTGTGCATCTGAATTGTGTACCCACGCTCGGAATTTACGACAACAGATTTTGTTGTTGGAAAATTTGAGATCCAGCTCTAAAATTTTTGTTGTCAGAAATTCCGACAGAAAATGTTTGATGGAGCCTACACACGATCAGAATTTCTGACAACGAGCTAACATCGAAAATTTGTTGTCGGAAATTCCGACCGTGTGTATGCGGCATAACAGTCGTGGAGATACCTGACATGTGTGATTTGAATGCCATTTACATATGTGGTTGCAATATCCATATGCATTTGCATTTTTTTTTTATTGTTTATTTTATTTTTTTATTTTTACTCTTTCCTTTTAATTTTTTTCTTATAACATTACAAGGAATGTAAACATGGAATCGTGCATGGCAGGTCTTCTTTATCTCTCTTCTAGGCTGGAAAGACCAAGATAAAAAAAAAATTAAATAAATAAAAAAGAATTTCTGCCATTCCAGCCGAGTACATGGCAGTGTTTACTTCCACCTCTGAAAGTCATAGAGGCTGCCGGGGACCATCTGGTTACCAGAAATCTCTATGATAAAGTTCCAACACTGGTGGATACCTTCTACGGCTCGCTGATTGCACAGGTGAGCTGGTAGAAGCACCAGAGGGTATCAGGAGGGGGGAGAAGTCCCCTCCTTCCATCTGTAGAATCTATCAAACATCTGAAAAGCTGCTATGATTGTTCTTACGGTGCAGGGAATCGCCGGCTGAAAGGAACGATATCTGGATGATGCACATACATGTATATATATATATACATACATACACATATACATATATATATATATATATATATATATATATATATGCTGCAGCAAAAGGGTGAGCATTAACTCCCACATGTCACACATATGCATCACAGGGTGACCAATGCTTCTGCACTGAGAGCAAGCTCACTGAATTGCATGTTCCCAGCACTGAGACCAAGCTGTCAAAGACAGCTCTTGGTCCCTGTGACGGATCCTATCCCACACTCCGCTGAGTGCTTCCGTTAGTAATACTGCTTCCTCCAGTCTGACCATCAGAGAGATATATTATTATAGCTGCATTGAATACAAGTCTAGCCGAAAATAGCTTGTAGAATCTTGAATGCTTTATTGGACAGAACAGAGCCTTTTTATACACATTTAACACAAGGGGTTAGATAACGAGGTAGGGCTGACTCATGGATACTCCCCCCCTCCCCTCTAGCAAAAACTTAAAAGACAATTATATAATTAACACTTAAGGCAGCCCTGGTGACCTGACAGTTCGTCTCCGCATGTCAATGTGATCAGCTCTTTCAAGAATCATGTATTGTTCAGAATTAACAACCAAGAATAGTCTTTGGGCAAGTCCCAGAAAATAGTCTCTCAAAAATGTAACAAAAAAAAAAGATTAATATAGCAATACCAAATAACAGGGTGATTGTGGACAGAAAAAGGTCCTTGCAGCCAGTGTCCGTGACAGTGCCCCCCCTGTCCCACAGTCCGGCAGACCCAACTACAGTAGGTGACCGTGATATTGTGTCAATCTCGCTGCATTTCTTGGCGAGATTTGACACCTGCGAGCCCCGTCGCAGGAGCCAGCGCCGAGATGGCTCACTCATCGCGAAAGGAAAACTTTGTTTTCCTTTCGCGATGAATGACAGGCAGTGCTGACAGCTGCCTGGTATGAATCCTGTGGGGGAAAGCAGCGCCAAATTTTAAATGAAAAAAACGGTGTGGGTTCCCCCCAGGGGCATACCAGGCCCTTAGGTCTGGTATGGATTGTAAGGGGAACCCCCTACGCCGGAAAATCGGCGTGGGGGTCCCCCCAAAATCCATACCAGCCCCTTATCCGAGCACGCAGCCCGGCCGGTCAGGAAAGGGGGTGGGGACGAGCGAGCGCCCCCCCCCTCCTGAGCCGTACCAGGCCGCATGCCCTCAACATGGGGGGTGGGTGCCTTGGGGGAGGGGGGCGCCCTGCGTTGATGAGGACAAGGGCCTCTTCCTGACAACCCTGGCTGTTGGTTGTCGGGGTCTGCGGGCGGGGGGCTTATCGGAATCCGGGAGCCCCCTTTAATAAGGGGGCCCCCAGATCCCGGCCCCCCACCCTGTGTGAATGAGTATGGGGTACATGGTACCCCTACCCATTCATATAGGGAAAAGTGTCAATAAAAAAAAACATAGTACACAGGTTTTAAGAGTAATTTATTAGGCAGCTCCGAGTCTTCTTCCGACTTTGGGGGGTCTCCTTCCGACTTCTCCCGGTGTTCGGCCTCTTCTCCCGGTGTTCGGCCTCTTCTCCTGGTGTTCCGCCTCTTCTCCCAGGCCTCGCCGCTATTTTCTGCCAGCTCTTTTGCCAGCGAGGGGCCCGGTCTGCTGCCGCTGTCTTGTCGCCGCTGTCTTGTTGCCGCTGTCTTGTCGCCGCTGTCTTGCCCTGTCTCGTCGCTTCTTCTCTTCTTCCAATGTTGACACGACGCTCTCTCCGGCTGGAATGCTTTGTGCGAGCTGCGGAGCCATTTATATAGGCAGTGACCCCGCCCCTTTGTGATATCATGGTCCCAGCATGTGCAGGCTTCATAAGGGGGCATGACCTCAGAGTCCCTGCGCATGCTGGGACCATGACGTCACAAGGGGGCGGGGTCACCGCCTATACAAATGGCTCCGCAGCTCGCACAAAGCATTCCAGCCGGAGAGAGCGTCGTGTCAACATCGGAAGAAGAGAAGAAGCGACAAGACAGCGGCGGCAAGACAGCAGCGACAATACAGCGGCGAAAAGACAGTGGCAGCAGACCGGGCCCCTCGCTGGCAAAAGAGCTGGATGAAGATAGCAGCGGGGCCCGGGAGAAGAGGCGGAACACCGGGAGAAGAGGCAGAACACCGGGAGAAGAGGCAGAACACCGGGAGAAGAGGCTGAACACCGGGAGAAGTCGGAAGGAGACCCCCCGAAGTCGGAAGAAGACCCCGGAGCTGCCTAATAAATTACTCTTAAAACCTGTGTACTGTGTTTTTTTTTATTGACACTTTTCCCTAGGTGAATGGGTAGGGGTACCATGTACCCCATACTCATTCACACAGGGTGGGGGGCCGAGATCTGGGGACCCCCTTATTAAAGGGGTCTCCCGGATTCTGATAAGCCCCCCACCCGCAGACCCCGACAACCAACAGCCAGGGTTGTCGGGAAGAGGCCCTTGTCCTCATCAACATGGGGACAAGGTGCTTTGGGGTGGGGGGGCCCGCAGGGCGCCCTCCTCCCCCAAGGCACCCACCCCCCCATGTTGAGGGCATGCGGCCTGTTACGGCTCAGGAGGGGGGCGCTCGCTCGTCTCCACCCCCTTTTTCTGACCGGCTGGGCTGCGTGCTCGGATAAGGGTCTGGTATGGATTTTGGGGGGACCCCCACACAGATTTTCCGGTGTAGGGGGTTCCCCTTACAATCCATACCAGACCTAAGGGCCTGGTATGCCCCTGGGGGGAACCCACACCTTTTTTTTCATTTAAAATTTGGCGCGGCGTTCCCCCACAGGATTTATACCAGACAGCTGTCAGCACTGCCTGTCATTCATCGTGAAAGGAAAACAAAGTTTTCCTTTCCCGATGAGTGAGCCAGCGCGACATGCACAGTACCCTGTCGCCGAGAACCAGCGTGATGGTATCGCGCTGGAAACACAATCTCGCGGTCAGGTACTGTAGATCCACCACGGGTCAGCTTGGGGCTGTCCAGGAGAGTTTTATAGTTCAGTTTGTCGGGAAAGTCCATCAGCGTTCCCATTCTGCTTTCCTGGCCGATACTGTATGGTAAAATTGTAAGGCTGCAGTGCCAAGCTCCATCGTAACAAACATCCATTATCCCCGGAGACTCGATTAAGCCAGATTAATGGATTGGGGTCGGTGAGCACCATAAAAGATCGTCCGTAGAGATAAGGTTGGAATTTCTTGAGAGCCCACACCAGCGCCAAACACTCCTTCTCCACGGCTGCATAACCGACTTCCCTGGGTAGCAGCTTACGACTGATGTAGGCCACTGGGTGCTCACCGCCATCAGGTCCTACTTGGCTCAGTACTGCCCCCAGCCCAAATGTAGAGGCATCTGTGTGGACACAAAAAACGTTTGGTTGGGTCAGGGGCAGCTAGAACAGGAGCTGAAGTTAGTGCATTCTTTAATCGTTGGAAGGCAGCTTCACACTCGGGGGACCACAGTACCTGTCGGGGAAGGTGCTTCTTAGTCAGGTCTGTCAGGGGCTTAGCGATGGAACTATATTGCGGGACAAATTTCCTATAGTATCCAGCTGTGCCGAGGAATGCCAGGACCTGGGTTTTAGTATGGGGGGTCGGCCACTTGGCAACTGCCTCAATCTTAGCGGGCTCGGGTCGTTGTTGTCCACTGCCTACTCATGCCTATGCTGCATTTCTCTGGCTTAAGGGTTAGTCCTGCATCTTTGATGCGGTCTAACACGACACCCAGGTGAACCAGATGGTCCTCCCAGGGATCACTGTAGATCGCAATGTTGTCCAGATATGCACAAGCATAGTCCTGGAGGCCATCAAGGAGTTGGTCTATCATCCTCTGGAAAGTTGCCAGTGCATTCTTCATCCCAAATGGCATTACTTTAGACTGGTATAAGCCAAATGGGGTAATGAACGCCGATTTCGGAATAGATTCCGAATCCAGAGGAATTTGCCAGTACCTTTTGCATAGGTCAAGGGTTGTCAGGAATTTTCCCCGAGCAATGCGATCTAAAAGATCATCGACCCGGGGCATAGGGTAAGCATCAGTGGTGGTGCACTCATTTAATCTGCGGTAGTCTACACAGAAGAGAGTTGTGCCATCCCGCTTCAGTACAAGGACCACCGGGGAAGCCCAGGGGCTGCTGGATGGCTTAATGACTCCCAGCTCAAGCATCTCCTTAATCTCATGATGCATCCCTTCTCTCACTGCGTCAGGTATCCGGTAAGCCGCCTGTCTTAGTGGCTGTTGTCCCGGGGTCTCCACACGGTGCACTGCCATAGTAGTGTACCCAGGGACTGTGGAGAACATTTCCCTTCTCTGACTAAGGACCTGTCTAGCTTGTTCTCTCTGCGTCGGCCCTAGCTGGTCGTCAAGCTTTATCATCTCTATCCCTGCAGTAATTCTATTTAGCTCCGGGAGCACCAGCAGGGGAAGATTCTCAGAATCTTCCACAGCTGGAGCACATATAGTGGCTACCTCTCCTGATCTTTCCCAGTATGCTTTCAACATGTTCACATGAAAGGTCCGTCGGACTCTTTCATCCGAACATTTAGCCACTATGTAGGTTGTGTCACAGAGCTTTGCCACAACCAGGTAAGGTCCCTGCCAAGTGGCCTGTAACTTGTCCTGCTTGGTTGGCCTGAGGGCAAGAACCTTCTGTCCAACCTCCAGAGTGCGGTTCTGAGCAGTACAATCGTACCATCGTTTCTGCCGCCTTTGGGCAACCCAAAGGTTCTCCTGGACGGTGTCCGTGAGCTCCTTCAGTCTGTCCCTAAACTCAAGAACGTATGCTACGATAGAGGACCCTTGGGGATCAATTCCCCCTTCCCAGTGGGCTCTGACTAGATCTAGGGGCCCCCTCACCCGCCTCCCATACGGGGAGAACTCAGTAGATTCCTGCGGCACCTCCCGATAAGCAAAGAGAAGGTGTGGCAAATATCTCTCCCAATCCCTGTGAGAGGTTGCAAATGTCCTAAGCAGCTGTTTCAGTGTTCCATTGAACCTCTCACACAGTCCGTTGGTCTGGGGTGATAGGGAGAGCTCTGTAGGGGCTTTATCCCACAGAGCCTCCATAACTGCTGAGTGAGCTCAGCAGTGAACTGGGTTCCCTGGTCAGAGATGATTTGACGAGGGAAACCCACCCTGGCAAAGATCAGGAGCAAATCATCAGCCACAGTTTCTGCATGGATATTTGCCAGGGGAATGGCCTCCGGGTACCGGGTGGCATAATCCACCACAGTAAGGATATATCTCTTCCCAGAAGGACTAGGTCGGGGCAAAGGTCCAACCAGGTCTACGGCAATGCGGCTAAAGGGTTCATCAATGATTGGTAAAGGGTGTAGGGGAGCTTTCAGCAGGCCCCCATGCTTACCCACCCACTGGCATGTGTCACAGGTCCGGCAATACTGTTGGACATCCCCTGTAATCCCTGGCCAAAAAAACGAGTCAGACGGTGGAGGGTCCGGGATATCCCCAGGTGTCCAGCTAAGGGTATGTCGTGCCCAATGCGCAGCATGTCATGCTGATATTTCTGCGGCACAACCAGCTGCCGCTTGGGTGGATGGGACGCTGTCTTTCCCTCAGTAACCCAAAAGAGTAATCCCTGAACCCACTCTATCTGCTCCCTCTCCAACCCCCCAGGGTCCAATTCTGCTCTTTCCTATAGCTAGCTAGGGAAGGGTCGCTAAGAGTTGCCTGAGCAAAGTCTTGGGGAGAAGCCCAAATCGGGGTAGGAATTGCTGGGGTAGTACAGTCTAGGTCAGGGGTGACAGGTCTTACCTGGGTCCCATCATCGAGGGAGCGCACCTCCAACCGGGCTTGCTGGCGGGTGGTAACAGGGTAGGCTTCCGGGGATACATCCAGGGAGAAGGCTGAATTTAAACGTCCCAAATCGTTGCCCAACAAAACCTCTGCAGGTAAGTTCTGCATTATTCCCACTTCCACTTCTTTGGCCCCCGAACCCCAATCAAGGTGAACCCTGGCAGTGGGGACCCGCATAACATTTCCCCCGGCCACCCGCACAGCCACAGACCGTCCCGTCTGCTTTGCCGGGTTTATCATTCGGGATTGTATCAGGGTAATAGTAGCTCCTGTGTCCCGCAGTCCCTGGGCAGCCCGACCATTAATCCACACGGCTTGTCGATGGTGCAAACGATTATCTGTAGTGGCAGCTTGCACAGGGTCTGCCTCATGTAGAATTCCAATATTCTCCTCACTTGGGTAAGTCACATCATCTCTCTCCAGACAGTGTGCATCAGCCCGGGCAGCTCCAAGGGGCCTGTTGTTCCGTGCGTCCTGGGAAACATTATGTGGACAATACCTCCTACCATGCCCTGCTTGGTTGCATCTGTAGCACAGGTCTCCTTTCCTCGTGAAGATGGTAGATGAGTGGGGCCAGGGATCGACGGCTGGTGTGGAGGGGCAACGCTCCGTGGAATGTTGGGGACAGGCCAAGCTGGGGTCTTAGGCTCTGGTTGTACAGTCCGCCTTGAATCCACATATTGGTCAGCTAGGGTGGCAGCATCATCTACTGTGACTGGCCGCCGATCCTTTACCCAGTCTCTAACTTCATGTGGGGTATGATTGTAGAATTGTTCCAGGAGGAGCAATCTTACCATCTGCCATGGTAACAGCTTGGCATCCGGTCATCCAACTCTCTGCTGCTCGGGTCATTTGATGAGCCCATTCTGTGTAAGGCTCTCTCTCCTTTCGGCAGAGGTTGCGAAACCTCAAACGGTGTGCTTCTGGAGTAATGCCAAAGCAAGCCAATAGTCTTTCTTTTACCCGGTCATAGTCCTGGCTGATCTCATCAGGGACATTATTGTACGCCTCTGCAGCCCTTCCTGTGAGCCGGCTGACCAGGAGCGTGACCCAATCTGCTTTATTGACACCTTGGAGACCGCATTGCGGCTCAAAAATTTGCAGGTAAACATCCATCTCATCTTCACCATCTTGAAACATGCGGAAGGCGGCATAGGGTAGCTTTTTGCGGGCTGCTGGAGCTTCCCGGTTCAGCATAACTGACGCTCCTTGGTCCCGCTGGAGTTCAGCCATTCGCAGCTGGGACACCTCTTGTAACACTTGACTGATAACCTCCTGCGGGGGGTGAGTACCATACAAGGCCAGTCGCCACTGGATGTCACGCTGGAACTCTGTCGCCTCTGAGGTATCTGCTGGTGGGTTGCTGGCCTGGTCAATCTCCATTAGTTCGGTGATGAGTGTTGCTTTGGAATTGTTGCTGGAGACTTTTCCATGGGCTTCCAAGAGATCCTTCAAGGTGCTGCGCTTGAGTCTGGCGTAGTGATGTTGCATCTGCTGTTAGGAGCAGGGGGTCCCGGTGGTGATTTGGGTGTGCCTAGGCAAGAGGAAGCATCCCACAGCTTGCCACCAATTGTGACGGATCCTATCCCACACTCCGCTGAGTGCTTCTGTCAGTAATACTGCTTCCTCCAGTCTGACCATCAGAGAGATATATTATTATAGCTGCATTGAATACAAGTCTAGCCGAAAATAGCTTGTAGAATCTTGAATGCTTTATTGGACAGAACACAGCCTTTTTATACACATTTAACACAAGGGGTTAGATAACGAGGTAGGGCTGAATCATGGTTACTCCGCCCTTCCCCTCTAGCAAAAACTTAAAACACAATTATATAATTAACATGTTAATTAACACAAAACTTAAGGCAGCCCTGGTGACCAGGCAGTTCGTCTCCGCATGTCAATGTGATCAGCTCTTTCAAGAATCATGTATTGTTCAGAATTAACAACCAAGAATAGTCTTTGGGCAAGTCCCAGAAAATAGTCTCTCAAAAATGTAACAAAAAAAAAAGATTAATATAGCAATACCAAATAACAGGGTGAATGTGGACAGAAAAAGGTCCTTGTAGCCAGTGTCCGTGACAGTCCCCACAAATGAACAGTAGGGATGAGCTTCGTGTTCGAGTCGAACGTATGTTCGACTTGAACATTGTGTGTTCACCGAATTACGAACGTTATGGGCCGCTCGCACCAAATTCGAGCCGCGCGCCACGGCCCATAATTCACTGCGGCATCGCAGTGCATTGCTGGCTGATGATTGGCCAAGCATGCACTATGACCCGCATGCTTGCCAAATCACAGCGCCGTGTGTACAGAGAGCCGTAATTGGCCAAAGCCAGGGAGGCTTTGGCCAATTATGGCTCAGGGGGTTTAGTACACGCCCCACACTATATAAGGCCACCTGCACGTCGGCCCTGTGTAGTGTGTTGCGGTGGAGAGAGATAGATAGACAGAGAGACAGTGTCATTTGATTTAAGTTAGATAGAGTAGGCAGGTCGAGTCAGTTAGCTGCACTTGCAGTGTATAGTGTATATATATAAATGCATATATATATATATACACTGTATTCAGTTTAGCTAGATCCTGTTCTTCTCTTCCTAATATACTGACAGGCAGGTAGGTATTTTTACAGTATTTTCAGTTACTGTACTGTGTACCCTGCACAGTTGCACCTACAGTATAGCTACCTGAAGCCAGGTGCTTGTGTAGGCTCTTGAAGTATTTCCAGTTACTGTACTATGTACCCTGCACAGTTGCACCTACAGTATAGCTACCTTAAGCCATGTGCTAGTGTAGGCTCTTGACGTATTTCCAGTTACTGTACTGTGTACCCTGCACAGTTGCACCTACAGTATAACTAACTGAAGCCAGGTGCTTGTGTAGGCTCTTGACGTATTTCCAGTTACTGTACTGTGTACCCTGCACAGTTATACCTACAGTATAACTACCTGAAGCCAGGTGCTTGTGTAGGCTCTTGACGTATTTCCAGTTACTGTACTGTGTACCCTGCACAGTTACACATACAGTATAACTACCTGAAGCCAGGTGCTTGTGTAGGCTCTTGATGTATTTCCAGTTACTGTACTGTGTACCCTGCACAGTTGCACCTACAGTATAACTGCCTGAAGCCAGGTGCTTGTGTAGGCTCTTGACGTATTTCCAGTTACTGTACTGTGTACCCTGCACAGTTGCACCTACAGTATAACTACCTGAAGCCAGGTGCTTGTGTAGGCTCTTGACGTATTTAAAGTTACTGTACTGTGTATCCTGCACAGTTGCACCTACAGTATAACTACCTGAAGCCAGGTGTTTGTGTAGGCTCTTGACGTATTTCCAGTTACTGTACTGTGTACCCTGCAGAGTTGCACCTACAGTATAGCTACCTGAAGCCAGGTGCTTGTGTGGGCTCTTGACGTATTTCCAGTTAGTGTACTGTGTACCCTGCACAGTTGCACCTACAGTATAACTACCTGAAGCCAGGTGCTTGTGTAGGCTCTTGACGTATTTACAGTTACTGTACTGTGTACCCTGCACAGTTGCACCTACAGTATAACTACCTGAAGCCAGGTGCTTGTGTAGGCTCTTGACGTATTTCCAGTTACTGTACTGTGTACCCTACACAGTTGCACCTACAGTATGACTGCCTGAAGCCAGGTGCTTATGTAGGCTCTTGATGTATTTCCAGTTACTGTACTGTGTACCCTGCACAGTTGCACCTACAGTATAGCTACCTGAAGCCAGGTGCTTGTGTAGGCTCTTGACATATTTCCAGTTACTGTACTGTGTACCCTGCACAGTTGCACCTACAGTATAGCTATCTGAAGCCAGGTGCTTGTGTAGGCTCTTGACGTATTTCCAGTTACTGTACTGTGTACCCTGCACAGTTACACCTACAGCATAGCTATCTGAAGCCAGGTGCTTGTGTAGACTCTTGACATATTTCCAGTTACTGTACTGTGTACCCTGCACAGTTGTACCTACAGTATAGCTACCTGAAGCCAGGTGCTTGTGTAGGCTCTTGACGTATTTCCAGTTACTGTACTGTGTACCCTGCACAGTTGCACCTACAGTATAGCTACCTGAAGCCAGGTGCTTGTGTAGGCTCTTGGTGTATTTCCAGTTACTGTACAGTGTACCCTGCACAGTTGCACCTACAGTATAGCTACCTGAAGCCAGATGCTTCTATAGGCTCTTCACGTATTTCCAGTTTCTGTACTGTGTACCCTGCACAGTTGCTCCTACAGTATAGCTACCTGAAGCCAGGTGCTGAAGCCAGGTGCTTGTGTAGGCTCATGATGTATTTCCAGTTACTGTACTGTGTATCCTGCACAGTTGCACCTACAGTATAACTACCTGAAGCCAGGTGCTTGTGTAGGCTCTTGACATATTTCCAGTTACTGTACTGTGTACCCTGCACAGTTGCACCTACAGTATAGCTACCTGAAGCCAGGTGCTTGTGTAGGCTCTTGACATATTTCCAGTTACTGTACTGTGTACCCTGCACAGTTGCACCTACAGTATAGCTACCTGAAGCCAGGTGCTTGTGTAGGCTCTTGACGTATTTCCAGTTACTGTACTGTGTACCCTGCACAGTTGCACCTACAGTATAACTACCTGAAGCCAGGTGCTTGTGTAGGCTCTTTACATATTTCCAGTTACTGTACTGTGTACCCTGCACAGTTGCACCTACAGTATAACTACCTGAAGCCAGGTACTTGTGTGGGCTCTTGACATTTTTCCAGTTACTGTACTCTGCACAATTGCACCTACAGTATAACTACCTGAAGCCAGGTGCTTGTGTGGGCTCTTGACCTATTTCGAGTTACTGTACTGTGTACCCTGCACAGTTGCACCTATAGTATAGCTACCTGAAGACAAGTGCAGGTGTTCTCATACTAATAATACCACAGGCAGGCAGTTGATTCTGCTAGTTGCAGTATAATCGGTATATATATATATATATATATATATATATATATATATATATATATATACACCCCAGTTTTGTGCAGCTACATCTCACTGCAGGCCAATAGTATGTCTGGAAAGCCAACAAGGAGAGGCAGACAGTCACAAGCCAATAAAAGAGGGGAAGCAGGCTCTGCGTCTAGAGGCAACAGTGCTGGTCGTGGACACGGTGCATCCTCATCTGCACGTGGCCGCGGGACACGCTTGGCCTTTTTTTCAGCAGCTGGCCATGTTGAGCCACAATATGCGGAAGACTTGGTCGAGTGGATGACCAAGCTGTCCTCATCCTCCTCATCCTCTCTCACCCAGGCTCAGGGTACTTTGTCTGGCAAAGCAGCTGCCAACGTGGCCTCTTCCCTCATGTCAATGGCATCAGTCACTCAATCCCTAGCCCCACCATGTCCTCCTGAGGAGTCCCCCGAACTGTTTGACCACAGTGTTGGGTACATGCTCCAGGACGATGCCCAGCATTTTGAAGGCTTTGATGATGGTACTCAGCTAGAGGAAGGCAGTGACGTGAGCCCAGACAGAGGGGGTGCCCAAGAAGGACAGCAATCTGGCAGTCATGTTCCCCCTGCTGCAGCATACTGCCAGGTTTGCTCCAGTGATGAGGAGGGAGGGGATGATGAGGTCACTGACTTTACATGGGTGCCTGATAGGAGAGAGGAGGAGGAGGAGGCACATCACCAATGAGGCAGGATGCCCTCCAGGGGCCAGCCTAAGGGCAGCACACTGATTGTATCACACCGCAGAGCTCCGCATGTGCAGGGCGCTGCAGTCTCTGCGTGTTATTCCAAAAGTTCTTTGGTGTGGGCCTTTTTTGAGACGAGTGCATCAGATCCCACCACTGCTATTTACAACATATGTCTCAAGCGTATTTCGCGTGACCAAAACATCTCCCGCTTGGGCACCACATGCTTGACCAGAGATATGTTGACCTGCCATGCAGTTCGTTGGCAAGCGTACCTAAAAGACCCACACCAAAGAACAAAGAGGACCTCTCCTTGCTCCTCATCAGCTGGGATCTCCAACCCCACTATACCTTCAGGCTCTCTGAGACCTGCACTGAGAGGAATGAAGGTGTAGAATTAGGTGTGTCACAGCCAAGTACTTGTGGGCAATCTGCTATCAGTACACCAGGCAAATTTACCTGCCCCAGCTGCTGCACCGCCAAAAGAAGTTTGCTCCCAGCCATCCACATGCCCAGCAGTTGAATGCTAGCTTGGCAAAATTGCTAGCACTTCAACTGCTGCCTTTTCAGTTGGTAGACTCTGCCCCCTTCCGTGAGTTTGTGGAATGTGCAGTTCCTCAGTGGCAGGTTCCCAAACGCCACTTTTTCTCACGGAAGGCGATTCCGGCTCTCTACCGGCATGTGGAAGGCAATGTCTTGGCATCGCTGGACAGGGCGGTCAGCGGTAAGGTGCATATTACCGCTGACTCATGGTCCAGCAGGCATGGACAGGGACGTTACCTAAGTTTCACGGTGCATTGGGTGACTCTGCTGGCAGCTGGGAAGGATACAGGACAAGGTGCAATAGTTTTGGAGGTTGTTCCACCACCACGCCTCCAAAATGTCACTACTGGTGCTTCTGACACACCTCTCTCCTCCACCCCCTCCTCTTCTTCTTCCTCCATGGCATTTTCCTGTGCTTTGTCCTCGGAACCAGCGGTGCTCCATAGGCGTTCAAGGGGCAACGCAAGTACGCAGGCCAAAAGATGCCATGTGGTGCTTGAGCTGGTGTGCTTGTTGGACAGTAGCGACTCTGGGGCAGAGATTCTGTCAGTTCTGCAGGGGCAGGTTCAGAGGTGGTTAACGCCACGCCAACTTAAGGTGGCATGGCGTTAACCACTTAAGGTGGTGGTTTGCGACAATGGCACCAACCTCCTCTCCGCCCTCCAACAGGGACAACTGACCCATGTGCCCTGTTTGGCTCACGTCCTTAACTTGGTGGTGCAGCAGTTCTTGGGCAGGTACCCGGGCTTACAGGATGTCCTGAGGCAGGCCAGGAAAGTCTGTGTGCATTTCCGCCAGTCATATAATGCCAGTGCTCGGCTGGCAGACCTCCAAAAGGAATTTAACCTGCCCAAGAACCGCCTAATCTGTGACATGTCCACCAGGGGGAACTCAACGTTGGCCATGCTGCAGCGGCTGCACATGCAGAAGAGGGCCATCAATGAGTACCTGTGCGACTAGTGCGACTATGGCACCAGGACAGGGTCAGGAGAGCTTGATTTTTTCCCCATGCCAGTGGGCCATGATCAGGGATGCATGCACTGTCCTGTCATCATTTGAGGAGGCCATGAGGATGGTGAGCAGTGATAGTGCATGCATCAGTGACACTGTCCCCCTTGTCCACCTGTTTATGCACACACTGCGTGGAATAGTGGACAGGGCACTTGAGGCAGAACAGATGCAGGAAGAGGAGGACTTCCTTAGCTCTCAAAGCCCCCTTTATCCAGACAGTGTTCCTGCCGATCACACAGGAAGAGGATGAGGATGAGGAGGAGGATTGTGTCACCATGGAGGTGGAGCCTGGCACTCAGCATCAGCAGCAGTCTTTAAGGGATCATTTACAGTCCCAAGAAACCCATGGACTTGTACGTGGCTGGGAGGAGGTGGCTGCGGATCATGTCGTCCTTAGTGACCCAGAGGACTCCGGACTGAATGTCTCAGCAAACCTACGCTGCATGGCCTCCCTGATCCTGCAAAGCTGCGGAAGGATCCTCGTATTCGTGGTATCAAGGAGAGGGATCAATACTGGCTGGCAACCCTCCTTGATCCACGTTACAAGAGTAAGGTTGCAGACCTTATCTTGCTGTCGCAGAGGGAGCAGAGGAGGAAACATCTTCGGGAGGCCTTGCAGAAAGGTCTGTGCAACGCGTTCCCAGAGACTGGGAGGTTACAAACTCCTGTTCCTGGACAACAAGTTGCAGAGGCTTCGGTCAGTCAAAGAAGGAGCGGTGGAGAAGGTGGCCGCCTGACCGATGCGTTCAGACAATTTTTTAGTCCGCAGCCCCAAGGTATGATCGGTTACAGCAACCATCGCCAGCGTCTGTTTTTCATGGTACAGGAATACCTAGGGGCAAGATCTGACTTGGACACCTTTCCCACCGAAAATCCTCTGGGTTACTGGGTCTTGAGGATGGAGCACTGGCCGGAGCTTGCACAGTATGCAATTGAGCTACTGGCCTGTCCTGCATCCAGCATTCTTTCGGGAGGCACATTCAGTGCTGCTGGAGGCTTTGTAACTGATCACAGGGTGCGCCTGTCCACTGACTCGGTCGATCGACTGACCTTCATAAAAATGAATCAGTCTTGGATCACCACCAGATACCAAGCACCTGATGCTGATGTAACCGAATACATTTTTTTGAAATGTCAGATCCCTTCAAGACTGCCTATGCTGATGCTGAGTGACTATCCTGTTATGCTGAGTGACTATCCTCTTCCTCCTCAATGAGTCATGCTGATAGCTTGTAAGAATATTTTTGTTTCTGGGCGCCGCCACCAGTGGCTAAGGCCCAATTTTTCAGTCCCTGTTTAACAGGGGCGTATAATTACAGATTTTAATGCAATTTTTTGCAGCAGGCCTCGTTCCTGCGCTCCAACTAGAGTATCTGTGAGGGGTTGCAGTGTTGTGGCACCAGTGCCTAAGGCCCAATTTTTCAGCCCCTGTTTAACAGGGGCGTGTAATTACAATTTTTGTTGCAATTCTTTGCAGCAGGGCTCGTTCCTGCGCTCCAACTAGAGTATCTGTGAGGAGTTGCAGTGTTGTGGCACCAGTGTCTAAGGCCCAATTTTTCAGCCTCTGTTTAACAGGGGCGTGTAATTACAATTTTTGATGCAATTCTTTGCAGCAGAGCTCGTTCCTGCACTCCAACTAGAGTATCTGTGAGGGGTTGCAGTGTTGTGGCACCAGCACCAGTGCCTAAGGCCCAATTTTTCTGTCCCTGTTCAACAGGGACATGTTATTACAATTCCTGATTAAATATTTCACAGCAGGGCCCGTTCCAGCACCCACCAAGAGTAACTGTGAGGACTTACAGTGTTGTGGCACCAGCACCACCATCACCACCATCACCAAAGGCCCAATTTTTCTGCCCCTGTTCAACAGGTGCATGTAATTACAATTCTTGATCTAATATTCCACAGCAGGGCCCGTTCCAGCGCCCACCAAGAGTAACTGTGAGGACTTACAGTTTTGTGGCACCAGCACCACCACCATCACTAAAGGCCCAATTTTTCTGCCCCTGTTCAACAGGGACATGTAATTACAGTTCTTGATCTAATATTTCACAGGAGGGCCATGCGAGGGCTTACAGTGTTGTGGCAACGCCAACACCTAAGGCCACAATTTCTGCAGAGTATATAGGGAAGACCCCTACTTTCAAACATCCAACTTACAAACGACTCCTACTTGCAAACGGAAGGAGACAACAGGAAGTGAACTAAAATCTACCCCTAGAAAGGGAAATTCTCTCCTGTAAGAGTTAATATGGGAAAAATGTTTCTCCTTTCCACTGATGCTTTATCACCTATCCTTGTTTCACAAAAAAACCCACATTTTCCAAAAACATTTGTCATTGTGACAGAAAGTGAGGTAAAATCTTCTGAAGAGGAGCACAGACAGCAAAACAAATGTCACAGGGGCGATAACCCTTCCCTACTTTTCCCAAAAACCTTAAAAATAGATTTTTTGGCTGGAGCTACACTTTAAAAATGTATACAAAAAGAGAGGTCCCAGTATCTCTACCAGGATCAAATAGCAGCTACTTCAACAACAAAAAGTCTACACCTGGGTGTGTTTCTATAAAATTACAAAATGTATTAAACTCATATTGGCAGCGTGCTACAAAAATTAATTAAAATACACCTATAATTGATGAAACAGCTTCACACTTCAAGCTTCTCAAGGTTCTCTCAAAGGGAGATACCCCAAGGAAAGATAATTTGATGTACACATTCAGAAAAAGAAAAGAAAAACACACACAAACAAAACACACAAAAACATGATCAACAACCACAACACAGAAGGTCCTGACACCAACCTATTAGAAACAGGGAAACACTTGAGAAAAGAAGAGAATGCTGCACACCCCGAGTGTGATCAAAAAAAGGAAATGGTCCCCCAACCGGAAAGGGGCTTTCTAGGCAGCGAAAAATATTACCAAGTGTGAAAATGGTGAGCTTTATTGGGACATAATTGCAAAGGATGACAATGCAGTAAAAATATGAGCTGTGTTACAGGAGATAAATAAACAGCGTGACCACAAATGGGAAACTTGACACATAATACAATGCAAATGTAAAATATTAGGGCGCTTTAGTAAATTCCGACGCGTTTTGACCCCATCGGGTCTTCTTCAGAGGATATGTATGCGCTGTAGAAAGAGTTATATGCATAAATATACATCAATGAAATTGCACATAAATGTATGAAAGTATAAAAGTAAAAAATGCTTTATGGCATAGTTACCAATCACTTGCGTAAGGCTGTTACTCCTAAACCCGATGTTCTCCAAGGCCCCCCCACACACACACATATCCGGTCCCAGCCAGGATACTCCCGGCCCGCCAACACCCCGACAGGGAAAGCCGAGCACAGCTGCATGACTTGCGGTGAGTTACACTTGTGGAATTCCCTGTGGTTGGCGAGAAGTGTGAGGGCAAGCAAGCAGCGCCTGCAATCTAAACATCAAGCAACGGCACTGTTAGTGCTTGTAAGGAGATACAAATAGAATTAAAGTAGGTAGGTAATTGAGTGGTAGACAAAAGAGTTTACTAATTATGATTTTTAATTAGTATTGTACTAGTGTATCTAGTGTATCTAATATTGCGACCAGCGGCATGGGAATGTGTATTAAATGTGTATTAAATGATAAAGTAGGTAAAAATAATAAGGCTAAGAAGAATGATAATGGTAGCTAAAAAGTAATCAAAGTAATCAAATGAATATGTGTACAAAAACCATATCATGAAGGTATGATGGTAGGATTGGTTAGGTAGATGGAAAAGGAAGGAAAAGATGATAAAGGGAGAAGGGAAAGGAAATGGACAAGAACGAAAGGGAAGAAAGAAAAGAGAAAAAGAAAAAAGAAAAAAAGAAAATGCGTCAGGATTTACTAAAGCGCCCTAATATTTTACATTTGCATTGTATTATGTGTCAAGTTTCCCATTTGTGGCCACGTTGTTTATTTATCTCCTGTAACACAGCTCATATTTTTACTGCATTGTCATCCTTTGCAATTATGTCCCAATAAAGCTCACCATTTTCACACTTGGTAATATTTTTTGCTGCCTAGAAAGCCCCTTTGCGGTTGGGGGACCATTTCCTTTTTTTGCTGACACCAACCTACCACCCACAGTGAAATTGATATGCGATTAACTCGTATTGATGCGACAAGTTGGCAAATGTCCTGCAAGTCATAAAGCTAACAGTCTATTCAAATCCAATCCAACAAGCTTGCAAATAGTGTCCAAGGAGTTAAATTGTATAACCATCAAGGGACTACTGCTGCAAAATTCTACCCGTAAAACTAATGAACGTTTTTGGTAGTCTTTTCATTGGATGATCAAGCAGTTGGTTTATGGCACAGACTGTTCCAACAAGTGCTATTTAACCAATTCAAATGAAATAGGAGAAAGAGAAGTGGGGCTTTAGTACTGTCAATAAACGTCCCGCTCCATCCTTGTACAGATCAAGATCCCAGCACATCAATACCTTCGTGGCGGCTCACACATGGTGGGACGATCCCTTCCTCTCAAAGTGGAGCCGCTGGGTATAATGGACTTGTAATGTTGGTGGGACGTGACATGCAAGCCGAGTTATGGTGAAGCCGGCGTCTCCTATCGCACAATGCAGTTGGTACGGGGCATGTCGTAGGCTGGCGTCATGTGACCGCTGTGACGTCAACGCGTTTTGCTAAATGATTTGCGTAGCTTCGTCTGGACTAGGCGGGGCTAGGGGCTGTCGCTTCCTTTTATTCCCTTTATTCTAAACGAGGTAAACCTGGTTCGTACTTTTACTTTCTGAATGGAGCAGTCTACGTGAAGTCTGAGTCAAATTGTTAATTCTAATGTTAAAGTGGTGTTCCTCCCTAAAAAAAAATAAAAATCATGACTGTGCCTGAAAAAAATATAAAAAAATAAAATAAAAAAAACATTTGGAATTTTTTTTTTACTTACCTCTAAATGCCTGTTGCTAGGGGGTCCCTCGTAGTCTGCCTCTTCCAGTGCCTGGGCTGGTGACATCACTTCCCCCTTGGCACAGGAAGGGCTTGGCTCTGCTCCCTTCCTCCTGTCAATCATCTGGGACCCATTACAGGTCCCAGGTGACTGAGCAGCCAATCACGGCGCGCAGCGCCGCTCGCGCATGCGCAGTGGGTGCCAGGCTGTGAAGCCACAGCCCGGCGCCCACAGTTGCAATGCTGGCACCGCTGAACGGAGGAGGGATGAGCAGGGCTTCGATCCCCCGCTTCGCTGGACCCTGGGACAGGTAAGTGTCCAATTAAAAGTCAGCAGCTGCAGTATTTGTAGCTGCTGACTTTTAATTTTTTTTTTTTTTTTGATGGGCCCTCCTCTTTAAGTACTATCAAACGCTGCAGGTTCAAGGCGACTTTGTATTGTCAAAGTCATTAGTCTCAAACAGCGAGGTCAATGATACAAAGATTTCACTGTAAGCAACTTTTGCATTGCTCTATCATTAAACTGATCCCCACAATCCTTGATATTAACTTGATACAAGTACAGTACCACATACAAGGGTGTTGACAGGAGTTTGGGACAGGGAGAGAGAGCAAAAAAGAGACAGAGAGACAAACCGCAGGTAGCAATACATCCTAATGCTAGGAGAAACAAGGACAGTACAGAATCTCAGTAGGTCCTATAGATAGAAGTGGCAATGGTGATTTCAATGAGATAATACCTCATTAATACATACACAGTATTGAACTAGGAGACAAAAATTCTAATTATCGTGGATATGGATCTGGATTACCGCTCAGGAAGACCATAGGAATTAAACATAAAAGGTTAACATTGAGGCCATCGCCAGAGCTGGCATTACTGGGGGTACAGGAAGACGATCAAACACCAAGATATATTAAACTCCTAATTGCTTTTTTGCTTTATTATGCAAAAAAAAACATTCTGCTTAGGTGGACGTCTGCAGCCCCCCCCACCATGACGCTCTGGGAAGAAACCATCAATAAGGCTCTTCCACTGTACAAAATGACATATTTGAATAGAAAATGTCCCAAAAAATTCGAGGGTATTTGGTCACCCTGGACAGCTTAAGGGTTTAGCCTAATCTACATGATGGTCGGTACATGACTGCTGTCTGGGATGCTCTGGTCTCCCCCCCCCCGTCTCTCCCCCTCCCCTCCCCACCCCTCCTCCTTCCTCTGCCCCGCCCTCCCCTTCCCCCCTTCCCTCCCCCCCCACCTAGTGTGACTCTATCCGGGTGTATGATGGTAAAAAATTGGGGAATTCTTCCCTTATATCTTTGTTTTCCAATTGACTAAAATAAAGTATGCTCTATGGAAAGTTTAAACTGCTAAATTACATGATAGGCGAGTTGATGGATGCCAATGCTTGTATTCTTCTGACTTTTCCAACCATATATGACATGTATGACATACCATTTATTTCTTTCTGTCTGTACCATGTTGATCTTTTTTACCAATAAAATGAGATCTTTTGACCGTGAAAAAAAAAAAAAAAACATAAAAGGTGTCATGATAGTAATCAATGGGGATCTCTTAGGTTTCCATGAAGACCTGTAGATTCAACTCTGTGTTGAGTCCCCAAGGAGTAATGGACCCCAATCAATAAATCCACCTCTTCTCCTTCTGCAGGAGGATGCGATTGAAGTCCCCCCTTCTCGGCGACAATTTAAATACGTAAATGCCTTTCACCTTCAGGCTGTCTGGCTTCCCTTGATGGTATAGGGCAAAATGCTTTGCCACCGTTTTTTCCTGAGAGCTTTCCAGGTCTCTCTCTTTCTCTCTCTTGATCTCACGTAAGTGTTCACCTATCCAAGTCCTAAGAGATCTTTTGGTCTTACCAATATAGATCTTTGGACAAGGACAGGTGAGCATGTAGATTACTCTACTTGTTGAACAATTGATGAGATCACGGATCTAAAAGGATTGCTATCCATGGACATCATGGTACATAGCAGTTCTGTCCACAAATGGACAGACATGAAACCGGCTACATGGGTACATTCCTTTGCTCCTGGCATATTCAGATGGACAATTGGAGCTTGGCTCTTTTAGAAATTCAGACTGAGTCAGAATATCCCCTAGATTTCTAACCCTCTTTGCCACTAAATTGGGCGACGTTCCCACAATGTTCTCCATGCCAGGGCCATTCAGCAGTATGCCCCAGTGTTTTTCTAAAATACTACGTATGGACTCCCAATGGGCACCGTAAAAAGTGCTACATGGTATACATATACAACTTAGTACTCGACGCGTTTCGCGAGCTCTGCTCGCTTCCTCAGGAGTTGGTGTATATGCAGGATATCTACAAAATAATAGGTATCAATGAGATATAACATTCAATAATGATAATGGTCAAAGAAGAAGTACGTGGTCTAAAGGAAATACCCCATACTTGCATTATGGTCAATGGGTCCATAGGACTGATCTACAAATGTAGCAGCGGAAGGTACTCCAACCGGGAGCTGAAGGTGCGTAGCCCACAGTAAACCGAGCGGGGGTCCAGTAGGAGGCAGACATGGCGAGGAAAAGGAGGAAGAGGAATGTTGTATATCCTAGGATGTCCCAGAGGCCACATATGTCATGACAACTGTAATAAAAATTATATATATGTATGTATATTCTAGAGTAATATAAGGGTATAAATAGTATGATGTCGCTACTATGTAGAGAAATCCATGACATAATAGGTGTGGGTGCAAACAGGAGAGAAAGGAAAATGATAATAAGAGAGTGTAAAGAATGCATAGTGTGAAAGGAAAAGAAAATAATTGTGTTCCTTGGTGTGTCTCAATAGCCATATATAGTATGCACACAATGTTGGCAGTAAAAAGTATGTAGATCTAATGGTAAACACCATAAAGGTGAGATACATATGTAGAGATAAGGTATCTTTGAATGTCCATGTAGTATACTAGAATGAAGAGAGAACACAAACAAGCAAGGGTGGATATGAACACATTACGCGGAGTAAGATGAAGACAAACCAAGATATAGGAGGAAAAACTAGAGAGATGTGTCTTAGTAATAAGTAATGAGTATAGCATTCCACACATAGTATGTGCAGGTGAGATTGAGTAAAAATAAAGTGACATGTTACATGATAGTGATGTGCTTACCCGTGTGTAAGACCTCTCAGGAACGAGGGAACGAGCCAAGTGAGGAGAGAGAGGAGAGTTCGCCATGTCACAGCCTCCAAACTTAAACCCTTGAGCGGGAGCGTTGGGCTACGCCCCTAACGCCATACGAACGTGGCTGAGGTGGATGCCCGCGCTGCGCATGCGCGAGCTCCTCCAGTCAACGTGATGACGCACTGCACACCAAATCGTGGAGCCGCAAGAATGCGGAAGTCACACGATGGGTGCAGGTGTATGGCGCCGATGTAAAGGTGGCCCCGCCCCTACAAACTGGGAGGGGAGGGGACAGCAGGGGAGAGGGTAGCCCCCCATTTATACATCGCAGCTCCCGGAAAAGAGAAACAAAACCGCGGCCACCGATGGACACAGCACATAGGAGACACTACCATAAATCAGCCAGAGTGGCATAAATGAATGATAAAGTACTCATATATAATGTATAATGGCAATAGGTAATAGTAAATATGACCACGAGAGCAGCAAACGGACCAAGTGGGCTAGTAGGTGTCCCGTGTGTAAGACCTCTCAGGAACGAGGGAACGAGCCAAGTGAGGAGAGAGAGGAGAGTTCGCCATGTCACAGCCTCCAAACTTAAACCCTCGAGCGGGAGCGTTGGGCTACGCCCCTAACGCCATACGAACGTGGCTGAGGTGGATGCCCACGCTGCGCATGCGCGAGCTCCTCCAGCCAACGTGATGACGCACTGCACACCAAATCGTGGAGCCGCAAGAATGCGGAAGTCACACGATGGGTGCAGGTGTATGGCGCCGATGTAAAGGTGGCCCCGCCCCTACAAACTGGGAGGGGAGGGGACAGCAGGGGAGAGGGTAGCCCCCCATTTATACATCGCAGCTCCCGGAAAAGAGAAACGAAACCGCGGCCACCGATGGACACAGCACATAGGAGACACTACCATAAATCAGCCAGAGTGGCATAAATGAATGATAAAGTACTCATATATAATGTATAATGGCAATAGGTAATAGTAAATATGACCACGAGAGCAGCAAACGGACCAAGTGGGCTAGTAGGTGTCTTCCACCTTATAATTCAAGAGAAACAGAGGGCGGTCTGAATGCTGCCTCTTAATATAACACAACTCCATCCCTATTAAACATTCAAAACAAGAGAAAATTTGCCCGTGGGACTTTAAATGAGTTGGTCATATAGGTCATGATGAGTAGTATAAAGATTTATTAAGGTTCCAAAAACATAATTTATAATGAGCATAAAAACATCATAGGGCATGATTAGACCATTGACATATTGGTTACAGTATAAAAATACATGGTATACATATACAACTTAGTACTCGACGCGTTTCGCGAGCTCTGCTCGCTTCCTCAGGAGTTGGTGTATATGCAGGATATCTACAAAATAATAGGTATCAATGAGATATAACATTCAATAATGATAATGGTCAAAGAAGAAGTACGTGGCCTAAAGGAAATACATGTATAATGTATAATGGCAATAGGTAATAGTAAAATAATTTTTATACTGTAACCAATATGTCAATAGTCTAATCATGCCCTATGATGTTTTTATGCTCATTATAAATTATGTTTTTGGAACCTTAATAAATCTTTATACTACTCATCATGACCTATATGACCAACTCATTTAAAGTCCCACGGGCAAATTTTCTCTTGTTTTGAATGTTTAATAGGGATGGAGTTGTGTTATATTAAGAGGCAGCATTCAGACCGCCCTCTGTTTCTCTTGAATTATAAGGTGGAAGACACCTACTAGCCCACTTGGTCCGTTTGCTGCTCTCGTGGTCATATTTACTATTACCTATTGCCATTATACATTATATATGAGTACTTTATCATTCATTTATGCCACTCTGGCTGATTTATGGTAGTGTCTCCTATGTGCTGTGTCCATCGGTGGCCGCGGTTTCGTTTCTCTTTTCCGGGAGCTGCGATGTATAAATGGGGGGCTACCCTCTCCCCTGCTGTCCCCTCCCCTCCCAGTTTGTAGGGGCGGGGCCACCTTTACATCGGCGCCATACACCTGCACCCATCGTGTGACTTCCGCATTCTTGCGGCTCCACGATTTGGTGTGCAGTGCGTCATCGCGTTGGCTGGAGGAGCTCGCGCATGCGCAGCGCGGGCATCCACCTCAGCCACGTTCGTATGGCGTTAGGGGCGTAGCCCAACGCTCCCGCTCAAGGGTTTAAGTTTGGAGGCTGTGACATGGCGAACGCTCCTCTCTCTCCTCACTTGGCTCGTTCCCTCGTTCCTGAGAGGTCTTACACACGGGTAAGCACATCACTATCATGTAACATGTCACTTTATTTTTACTCAATCTCACCTGCACATACTATGTGTGGAATGCTATACTCATTACTTATTACTAAGACACATCTCTCTAGTTTTTCCTCCTATATCTTGGTTTGTCTTCATCTTACTCCGCGTAATGTGTTCATATCCACCCTTGCTTGTTTGTGTTCTCTCTTCATTCTAGTATACTACATGGACATTCAAAGATACCTTATCTCTACATATGTATCTCACCTTTATGGTGTTTACCATTAGATCTACATACTTTTTACTGCCAACATTGTGTGCATACTATATATGGCTATTGAGACACACCTAGGAACACAATTCTTTTCTTTTCCTTTCACACTATGCATTCTTTACACTCTCTTATTTTCATTTTCCTTTCTCTCCTGTTTGCACCCACACCTATTATGTCATGGATTTCTCTACATAGTAGCGACATCATACTATTCATACCCTTATATTACTCTAGAATATACATACATATATATAATTTTTATTACAGTTGTCATGACATATGTGGCCTCTGGGACATCCTAGGATATACAACATTCCTCTTCCTCCTTTTCCTCGCCATGTCCGCCTCCTACTGGACCCCCGCTCGGTTTACTGCGGGCTACGCACCTTCAGCTCCCGGTTGGAGTACCTTCCGCTGCTACCTTTGTAGATCAGTCCTATGGACCCATTGACCATAATGCAAGTATGGGGTATTTCCTTTAGGCCACGTACTTCTTCTTTGACCATTATCATTATTGAATGTTATATCTCATTGATACCTATTATTTTGTAGATATCCTGCATATACACCAACTCCTGAGGAAGCGAGCAGAGCTCGCAAAACGCGTTGAGTACTAAGTTGTATATGTATACCATGTATTTTTATACTGTAACCAATATGTCAATGGTCTAATCATGCCCTATGATGTTTTTATGCTCATTATAAATTATGTTTTTGGAACCTTAATAAATCTTTATACTACTCATCATGACCTATATGACCAACTCATTTAAAGTCCCACGGGCAAATTTTCTCTTGTTTTGAATGTTTAATAGGGATGGAGTTGTGTTATATTAAGAGGCAGCATTCAGACCGCCCTCTGTTTCTCTTGAATTATAAGGTGGAAGACACCTACTAGCCCACTTGGTCCGTTTGCTGCTCTCGTGGTCATATTTACTATTACCTATTGCCATTATACATTATATATGAGTACTTTATCATTCATTTATGCCACTCTGGCTGATTTATGGTAGTGTCTCCTATGTGCTGTGTCCATCGGTGGCCGCGGTTTCGTTTCTCTTTTCCGGGAGCTGCGATGTATAAATGGGGGGCTACCCTCTCCCCTGCTGTCCCCTCCCCTCCCAGTTTGTAGGGGCGGGGCCACCTTTACATCGGCGCCATACACCTGCACCCATCGTGTGACTTCCGCATTCTTGCGGCTCCACGATTTGGTGTGCAGTGCGTCATCACGTTGGCTGGAGGAGCTCGCGCATGCGCAGCTCGGGCATCCACCTCAGCCACGTTCGTATGGCATTAGGGGCGTAGCCCAATGCTCCCGCTCGAGGGTTTAAGTTTGGAGGCTGTGACATGGCGAACTCTCCTCTCTCTCCTCACTTGGCTCGTTCCCTCGTTCCTGAGAGGTCTTACAGACGGGTAAGCACATCACTATCATGTAACATGTCACTTTATTTTTACTCAATCTCACCTGCACATACTATGTGTGGAATGCTATACTCATTACTTATTACTAAGACACATCTCTCTAGTTTTTCCTCCTATATCTTGGTTTGTCTTCATCTTACTCCGCGTAATGTGTTCATATCCACCCTTGCTTGTTTGTGTTCTCTCTTCATTCTAGTATACTACATGGACATTCAAAGATACCTTATCTCTACATATGTATCTCACCTTTATGGTGTTTACCATTAGATCTACATACTTTTTACTGCCAACATTGTGTGCATACTATATATGGCTATTGAGACACACCTAGGAACACAATTCTTTTCTTTTCCTTTCACACTATGCATTCTTTACACTCTCTTATTATCATTTTCCTTTCTCTCCTGTTTGCACCCACACCTATTATGTCATGGATTTCTCTACATAGTAGCGACATCATACTATTTATACCCTTATATTACTCTAGAATATACATACATATATATAATTTTTATTACAGTTGTCATGACATATGTGGCCTCTGGGACATCCTAGGATATACGACATTCCTCTTCCTCCTTTTCCTCGCCATGTCCGCCTCCTACTGGACCCCCGCTCGGTTTACTGCGGGCTACGCACCTTCAGCTCCCGGTTGGAGTACCTTCCGCTGCTACCTTTGTAGATCAGTCCTATGGACCCATTGACCATAATGCAAGTATGGGGTATTTCCTTTAGGCCACGTACTTCTTCTTTGACCATTATCATTATTGAATGTTATATCTCATTGATACCTATTATTTTGTAGATATCCTGCATATACACCAACTCCTGAGGAAGCGAGCAGAGCTCGCGAAACACGTCGAGTACTAAGTTGTATATGTATACCATGTATTTTTATACTGTAACCAATATGTCAATGGTCTAATCATGCCCTATGATGTTTTTATGCTCATTATAAATTATGTTTTTGGAACCTTAATAAATCTTTATACTACTCATCATGACCTATATGACCAACTCATTTAAAGTCCCACGGGCACATTTTCTCTTGTTTTGAATGTTTAATAGGGATGGAGTTGTGTTATATTAAGAGGCAGCATTCAGACCGCCCTCTGTTTCTCTTGAATTATAAGGTGGAAGACACCTACTAGCCCACTTGGTCCGTTTGCTGCTCTCGTGGTCATATTTACTATTACCTATTGCCATTATACATTATATATGAGTACTTTATCATTCATTTATGCCACTCTGGCTGATTTATGGTAGTGTCTCCTATGTGCTGTGTCCATCGGTGGCCGCGGTTTCGTTTCTCTTTTCCGGGAGCTGCGATGTATAAATGGGGGGCTACCCTCTCCCCTGCTGTCCCCTCCCCTCCCAGTTTGTAGGGGCGGGGCCACCTTTACATCGGTGCCATACACCTGCACCCATCGTGTGACTTCCGCATTCTTGCGGCTCCACGATTTGGTGTGCAGTGCGTCATCACGTTGGCTGGAGGAGCTTGCGCATGCGCAGCGCGGGCATCCACCTCAGCCACGTTCGTATGGCGTTAGGGGCGTAGCCCAACGCTCCCGCTCGAGGGTTTAAGTTTGGAGGCTGTGACATGGCGAACTCTCCTGTCTCTCCTCACTTGGCTCGTTCCCTCGTTCCTGAGAGGTCTTGCACACGGGTAAGCACATCACTATCATGTAACATGTCACTTTATTTTTACTCAATCTCACCTGCACATACTATGTGTGGAATGCTATACTCATTACTTATTACTAAGACACATCTCTCTAGCTTTTCCTCCTATATCTTGGTTTGTCTTCATCTTACTCCGCGTAATGTGTTCATATCCACCCTTGCTTGTTTGTGTTCTCTCTTCATTCTAGTATACTACATGGACATTCAAAGATACCTTATCTCTACATATGTATCTCACCTTTATGGTGTTTACCATTAGATCTACATACTTTTTACTGCCAACATTGTGTGCATACTATATATGGCTATTGAGACACACCTAGGAACACAATTCTTTTCTTTTCCTTTCACACTATGCATTCTTTACACTCTCTTATTATCATTTTCCTTTCCTCCTGTTTGCACCCACACCTATTATGTCATGGATTTCTCTACATAGTAGCGACATCATACTATTTATACCCTTATATTACTCTAGAATATACATACATATATATAATTTTTATTACAGTTGTCATGACATATGTGGCCTCTGGGACATCCTAGGATATACAACATTCCTCTTCCTCCTTTTCCTCGCCATGTCCGCCTCCTACTGGACCCCCGCTCGGTTTACTGCGGGCTACGCACCTTCAGCTCCCGGTTGGAGTACCTTCCGCTGCTACCTTTGTAGATCAGTCCTATGGACCCATTGACCATAATGCAAGTATGGGGTATTTCCTTTAGGCCACGTACTTCTTCTTTGACCATTATCATTATTGAATGTTATATCTCATTGATACCTATTATTTTGTAGATATCCTGCATATACACCAACTCCTGAGAAAGCGAGCAGAGCTCGCGAAACACGTCGAGTACTAAGTTGTATATGTATACCATGTATTTTTATACTGTAACCAATATGTCAATGGTCTAATCATGCCCTATGATGTTTTTATGCTCATTATAAATTATGTTTTTGGAACCTTAATAAATCTTTATACTACTCATCATGACCTATATGACCAACTCATTTAAAGTCCCACGGGCAAATTTTCTCCTGTTTTGAATGTTTAATAGGGATGGAGTTGTGTTATATTAAGAGGCAGCATTCAGACCGCCCTCTGTTTCTCTTGAATTATAAGGTGGAAGACACCTACTAGCCCACTTGGTCCGTTTGCTGCTCTCGTGGTCATATTTACTATTACCTATTGCCATTATACATTATATATGAGTACTTTATCATTCATTTATGCCACTCTGGCTGATTTATGGTAGTGTCTCCTATGTGCTGTGTCCATCGGTGGACGCGGTTTCGTTTCTCTTTTCCGGGAGCTGCGATGTATAAATGGGGGGCTACCCTCTCCCCTGCTGTCCCCTCCCCTCCCAGTTTGTAGGGGCGGGGCCACCTTTACATCGGCGCCATACACCTGCACCCATCGTGTGACTTCCGCATTCTTGCGGCTCCACGATTTGGTGTGCAGTGCGTCATCACGTTGGCTGGAGGAGCTCGCGCATGCGCAGCGCGGGCATCCACCTCAGCCACGTTCGTATGGCGTTAGGGGCGTAGCCCAACGCTCCCGCTCGAGGGTTTAAGTTTGGAGGCTGTGACATGGCGAACTCTCCTCTCTCTCCTCACTTGGCTCGTTCCCTCGTTCCTGAGAGGTCTTACACACGGGTAAGCACATCACTATCATGTAACATGTCACTTTATTTTTACTCAATCTCACCTGCACATACTATGTGTGGAATGCTATACTCATTACTTATTACTAAGACACATCTCTCTAGTTTTTCCTCCTATATCTTGGTTTGTCTTCATCTTACTCCGCGTAATGTGTTCATATCCACCCTTGCTTGTTTGTGTTCTCTCTTCATTCTAGTATACTACATGGACATTCAAAGATACCTTATCTCTACATATGTATCTCACCTTTATGGTGTTTACCATTAGATCTACATACTTTTTACTGCCAACATTGTGTGCATACTATATATGGCTATTGAGACACACCTAGGAACACAATTCTTTGCTTTTCCTTTCACACTATGCATTCTTTACACTCTCTTATTATCATTTTCCTTTCTCTCCTGTTTGCACCCACACCTATTATGTCATGGATTTCTCTACATAGTAGCGACATCATACTATTCATACCCTTATATTACTCTAGAATATACATACATATATATAATTTTTATTACAGTTGTCATGACATATGTGGCCTCTGGGACATCCTAGGATATACAACATTTCTCTTCCTCCTTTTCCTCGCCATGTCCGCCTCCTACTGGACCCCCGCTCGGTTTACTGCGGGCTACGCACCTTCAGCTCCCGGTTGGAGTACCTTCCGCTGCTACCTTTGTAGATCAGTCCTATGGACCCATTGACCATAATGCAAGTATGGGGTATTTCCTTTAGGCCACGTACTTCTTCTTTGACCATTATCATTATTGAATGTTATATCTCATTGATACCTATTATTTTGTAGATATCCTGCATATACACCAACTCCTGAGGAAGCGAGCAGAGCTCGCGAAACGCGTCGAGTACTAAGTTGTATATGTATACCATGTATTTTTATACTGTAACCAATATGTCAATGGTCTAATCATGCCCTATGATGTTTTTATGCTCATTATAAATTATGTTTTTGGAACCTTAATAAATCTTTATACTACTCATCATGACCTATATGACCAACTCATTTAAAGTCCCACGGGCAAATTTTCTCTTGTTTTGAATGTTTAATAGGGATGGAGTTGTGTTATATTAAGAGGCAGCATTCAGACCGCCCTCTGTTTCTCTTGAATTATAAGGTGGAAGACACCTACTAGCCCACTTGGTCCGTTTGCTGCTCTCGTGGTCATATTTACTATTACCTATTGCCATTATACATTATATATGAGTACTTTATCATTCATTTATGCCACTCTGGCTGATTTATGGTAGTGTCTCCTATGTGCTGTGTCCATCGGTGGCCGCGGTTTCGTTTCTCTTTTCCGGGAGCTGCGATGTATAAATGGGGGGCTACCCTCTCCCCTGCTGTCCCCTCCCCTCCCAGTTTGTAGGGGCGGGGCCACCTTTACATCGGCGCCATACACCTGCACCCATCGTGTGACTTCCGCATTCTTGCGGCTCCACGATTTGGTGTGCAGTGCGTCATCACGTTGCCTGGAGGAGCCCGCGCATGCGCAGCGCAGGCATCCACCTCAGCCACGTTCGTATGGCGTTAGGGGCGTAGCCCAACGCTCCTGCTCGAGGGTTTAAGTTTGGAGGCTGTGACATGGCGAACTCTCCTCTCTCTCCTCACTTGGCTCGTTCCCTCGTTCCTGAGAGGTCTTACAGACGGGTAAGCACATCACTATCATGTAACATGTCACTTTATTTTTACTCAATCTCACCTGCACATACTATGTGTGGAATGCTATACTCATTACTTATTACTAAGACACATCTCTCTAGTTTTTCCTCCTATATCTTGGTTTGTCTTCATCTTACTCCGCGTAATGTGTTCATATCCACCCTTGCTTGTTTGTGTTCTCTCTTCATTCTAGTATACTACATGGACATTCAAAGATACCTTATCTCTACATATGTATCTCACCTTTATGGTGTTTACCATTAGATCTACATACTTTTTACTGCCAACATTGTGTGCATACTATATATGGCTATTGAGACACACCTAGGAACACAATTCTTTTCTTTTCCTTTCACACTATGCATTCTTTACACTCTCTTATTATCATTTTCCTTTCCTCCTGTTTGCACCCACACCTATTATGTCATGGATTTCTCTACATAGTAGCGACATCATACTATTTATACCCTTATATTACTCTAGAATATACATACATATATATAATTTTTATTACAGTTGTCATGACATATGTGGCCTCTGGGACATCCTAGGATATACAACATTCCTCTTCCTCCTTTTCCTTGCCATGTCCGCCTCCTACTGGACCCCCGCTCGGTTTACTGCGGGCTACGCACCTTCAGCTCCCGGTTGGAGTACCTTCCGCTGCTACCTTTGTAGATCAGTCCTATGGACCCATTGACCATAATGCAAGTATGGGGTATTTCCTTTAGGCCACGTACTTCTTCTTTGACCATTATCATTATTGAATGTTATATCTCATTGATACCTATTATTTTGTACGCGTCGAGTACTAAGTTGAATATGTATACCATGTATTTTTATACTGTAACCAATATGTCAATGGTCTTATCATGCCCTATGATGTTTTTATGCTCATTATAAATTATGTTTTTGGAACCTTAATAAATCTTTATACTACTCATCATGACCTATATGACCAACTCATTTAAAGTCCCACGGGCAAATTTTCTCTTGTTTTGAATGTTTAATAGGGATGGAGTTGTGTTATATTAAGAGGCAGCATTCAGACCGCCCTCTGTTTTTCCTTATATATTTGATAACAAGTCCACATCGTTCATTCATCATGGCATTTGTTCTAGGAGACTAGATCGTTCAGGAGATTAGAACTGCTTTCCAGAAGGACTCATCCCAATCTACTAGCTTAGAGGATGAAATTAAAAATAAGTTTAAAGAACACAAAACATTTGAATAGGAAATGGGATGTTTCCTTTCTGGAAACATATATAAACCATAGAATTGTCCCACGGGGACTTAGAGATCACACAGTTCCAGCTGAACATCTTCATGATGAAAGGTTTCTTCCCAAATGGAAGGAGCTTTGCATAAATCATGGAATTGCTGTTATGGGCCTTATTGTTGAAGAGGAGAAAATTCAACTGGAAGAATTAAAAGAGAAGATAAACGTTAGCGCCCAGGGTTTGGATCCCCTAAAAGGCTTAGAGGAATTTATTAGACAGAATGACATTCTCAAAAAGGAAATTAAGAAGGTACAATTTAATTTAAAAACAACCAAACAATCTAAGTTTAGGAGGCACCTGGCCAATTTTGAAAAAGATCAGGTGTTTGATTTAACCATAAGGAGGGGAATAAGTGGGTCCAGTAGGAGAGGACAGAGGTCTCGATCAAGAGGAAGGCAGGAGAGACCCATGGACGAGCAAAGTGATGACAAGACCCCTAAAGCTGTGACTTTTTTGGAACAGGAGGGGGAGGTTGTACAGGAAAACCGCCCTCTCCCCCAGAAAACCTCACAATGCTAAAAAGGAAATACCAAGAGCAAGGAGCAAGCCTTAAGAACACAAACAGGGTTACGTACACGCAGTCAGAGGAGGTAATGACTGTTTAGGAGACACTGGAAACAGACATGAAAGTCATTAACCTCTCTGCTTTTCCTCTTGCCCCAAATCATATTAGTCTGCTCCAAAAAGGAATGTCATTTTCACCTGCCATTAATATGGACGAATTTACAGTTTCTAAGGATGTGGCCTTATTTTTAAGAATTAATGATAGAAGTTTGGATGCAGACAATTTTTTTTCATCCAATAGTGACTCTTCTGATGTCAATCAAGACTTTAAACAGCTAAAAAGTGCCCTAGACAAACAGATTAGAACATGGTGGGATATTTTTTCTTTGAAGAAATATGTGAAGGATAGGATTACACCGAGGCGTTTAAGATGGGATATTGCTCCCAATGATGGGCTCACTGACAAAGATCTTGAAGAAGAGTGGTTCTCTTTTTTTAATCTCACAGAGAGGAAACTCTTGGAAATGTTGATAGGAAGAAAAGAGAGAAAAATCAAATTAATTGAGGCTAATATCAACAGTATCAAAGCCAAACTGGGGCCCTCTATCGCCTCAGGCGAATATAAAGATAGAATAAAACAGCTCCAAGAATTTGTGGATAAAGTGGATAAGGATACTCAAAAGAAA
Organism: Lithobates septentrionalis; assembly: GCA_037952835.1. NCBI lineage: Eukaryota > Metazoa > Chordata > Amphibia > Anura > Ranidae > Lithobates > Lithobates septentrionalis. Next base: position 1,718,968 of record JBBDGP010000707.1, read on the forward strand.
AAAATTAAAAAATTTATCAGAGATACAAATGACTATAAGTCAAATAAAGTTTACAAATGGCAGGATGTGGTTGAGGAACCTGCCATTGAGGCAGCTTCCTCATCCAGAGAGCCAGAACGGGTTTTAGATACCATCAAAACACCCGTCCGTCGATATGATGGCTCATACCAGGATTATACCAGAAACATCCAACATAATGAGGAATATTACAATTCACCCACACCTACATACAATGTAGCCACTTACAACCAGTACGAACCTCTAGGTTGTGATTACCCCCAGTCATCTCATGGGGGATCTAACAGTGGAAGAGGCTTTGCCCAAAGGCGAGGCAATTATGGTGGTCAATTCTGGCCTCCCCATCACCCCAATCAACAGCCTCCGCCCCATAGGGGCAGGGGTAGAGGTTGGTACCCCAACAACCAACGAGGGGATTTTCAGAGGAGAGGGTCAGGAGGACCTCCCCTGAGAGGGAGGGGACCCGCCACTCCGAGGGGTCGTGGGAGAGTACAGAATCCATCAGAGGAATGGAGACCCTGGTACCCAATGCCACCACAGTGGCCGGGAGAAGGAGAAAGAAAAGAAGAACAAGAGGGTGCAGAGGAGGCAAAAGGAAAGCGAAAAAGGTTAGTCTAATGGAAGGTATTTTTAATTTGAGCGATGTAGTATTTTCACAGGAAGAATTAAAGGTTCTAGATTTAGGCCTAAAATTTGCTTTGGATAGGAATTTTAATAAATTTGATGCTTTTATTGATCTTCAAAAATTCATAAGGAAAATTAATATTAAAAAGTTTTTTAGCAATACTAATACCCCCACTAATACTCAGATAGAAGAGTATCTACACACTTCTCTCAAAAATAATTCAATCTTTAATCCCCAAATCTCCAACAACCAATTTGTTGGCGTCTTCAGGTCATTAGTTGAGCGAGATCTGGATAGGCTTGTTATACAACCAAAAAGACGTAAAGGGGATTTGGAAAAAGGCTTAAAAGCCCTAGAGAAGAATAAGAACATAGTTATAAGGTCAGCCGATAAAGGTGGGGGAGTGGTAATACTCAACAAAACCGACTATCTGGAAGAGTTGAACAAACTGGTTGGGGACCAAACCACATATGAAAAGTTGAGAAGTAACCCCACAAAGAAATATAAAGCCCAATTAAAAGACATAGTTAACAAGGCCAGGGAAGAAAAAATTCTAAAAAAGAAGGAGGCAAGATATTTGGTACCAAGTGCTCCAAGAGTACCGGTGATTTACCAGGTACCGAAAATCCACAAAAATTCCACGAAACCACCGGGTCGACCCATAATAAGTGGGATCGGGTCTCTGTTCTCTAGACTGGGAGAGTATCTAGACCATTTTTTACAGCCACTCACCAAATGCTATCCTTCTTATCTTAAGGATAGCAAGGATCTTATAGAACTCATCAGCCCAATGAAAGTACCTGAAGATTGTTTGTTGGTAAGTATGGATGTTAACTCACTATATACAAACATCCAACAAAAAGATGCCCTCCAAGCTGTTGAGTGGGCATTAGGGAATACTGACATTAAATGTAAACAGAGAGAGTTTCTCCTAAAAGCATTAGAGATGGCAATGAGCCACAACTTTTTCTGGCATGAAAAAGATTATTATAGACAGATTAAAGGCGTAGCAATGGGGGCTAAGTATGCCCCCTCAGTAGCTAACATCTTTATGAGCTTTTGGGAAAATCAGGCTATATACCAAACTAACATACCAGAACTTAAACTCTATAAAAGGTACATCGACGATATTTTTATTATTTGGGCAGGATCACCAGAATCGTTTTTTGATTTTCTACAAGAGATCAGTAGAAATTCCTTCAATATCTCTTTCTCTGAGAGTCTGAGCTGTACAGAGATTAATTTCCTAGATCTCACTATTTTTAGAGAGGGAGATAAACTCTGTACACGCACCTATTTCAAGGATGTGGACAGGAATGGCTATATCCCTCTGACCAGCTGCCACCATCCAAGATGGTTGAGGGGTATACCCAAAAGCCAAATGATCAGGGTGAGAAGAAATTGTAGTAATAAAAACGACTACAACCTACAAGCCAATACTATTCTGGAACGTTTTAGAGCCAAGGGATACAAATTGGAAGACTTAGAACGTACAAAAAAACTAGTTGGTGAGATGGATAGACAGGAGTTGTTTAAACAAAAAATGAAAAAAGAAAATGACTACAGTATAGCTTTTAAGACAGGGTTTAATAGGCATTACCGTCAGTTTGAGAAAATTATTAGAGAACATTGGCCCTTACTGCTAGAAGATACTGACCTGAAAAAAATTCTACCTGCCCGACCAAGTTTCATTTACACCAAACCACCTTCACTTAGGCTACAACTAGCACATAATGTGGTGAATCCACCTAGGAAGGTGTGCACATTTTTAGATAGGGTTGGGTTTTTTAGTTGCGGTAGGTGCATGATGTGTAGGACTTCAAAATTTCGAAAAAAGAAAACCACCCATTTCACATCAGCAGTTGATGGCAGGGTTTTCGAGATCAAGAAGTTCATCACATGTAACACCACGCACGTGACCTATCTCCTATCCTGCCCATGCAATTTGCAATATGTGGGGAGGACCACTAGGCAACTAGGGGTCAGGCTTAGAGAACACGTTAATAGAATCAGGAAGGGCTATAAACATCATGGCCTTTCCAACCACTTTAGATTATTCCACAATAGGGACCCTAGTGTTCTCACTTTTTGTGGTATTGATAAAGTGGAAGCCCATTGGCGGGGTTCGGATCTGAAGAGGGCAATATCACAGAATGAAACCCAATGGATCCACAGACTCCGCACGTTGCAACCTTATGGGATTAATGTCGAATTAGATCTTAATTGTTTTCTTTCCAATTGGTAAATGGAATAAACTAAATCTGCGATTAGTGGCAGGGGCTATAGCTGCATTTTTCTTTTAATCAACAAAGGAAAATTTTTTTCGGTTGATCTAAAGGAGTTTCTTCCATTCTAGAATGGGAGGAATTTTTTATAGAAATGGAAAGGAATTTCTCAACCTTTTAAATTTTTTATTTTTTTATTTTTATTTTACATTTTTATTTTTCATTTTTATTTTTATTTTTATTATTTTTCACAATTTTTTATATATTTTTTATATTTTATTTATTATACATATTTATTTGAGCATAATTTCTATTTCTGATTGTATTTTATCAATTATTCCTATCTAAGCAATATATGTTCAAAATGTAACAACATAATTGCACATGAGATTTTTGTATCCAAAGCTAGTGATTAGCTTTTTTAAATCAATTCTATGTTGTTCATCCCGTTTTTGTAATAAAGTTGTCTGGGTCATAACAGGATATGATGATTCAGGAAGAGTGGTGATGAGGGCGTCCCACTGGCCTTGATTGGCTGTCACTCTCTTTTTTCACCCTATATATTGGATGGCCGTGGTTGGATGTGTAGTCCTTTGATGACGCCCTGGAGGAGGGGCGAAACGCGCAGACGTCACATCCGGCCTTCAAACAACCAAGTGACGCTTTTTTACCTTCCTGGCTTCGTGGAGCGCACGCTACCAGGCGGCGATCGCGGAAGCATCTGATATGCCTGTTATGCCTGACTGTCACCAGGGAAAGCGTGAGTAGCGGTCTGTAGTGCGATTGGCTCTTACATCCCGCAGTACTTCACCATATATATATTCTCTCTCCTTCTATTTTTGGGTGATCGTTTGCAAGATATATGGCTCCATAGGTTGAAGTATCAGTCTAATATCCACTTATCCATATAGAAGCACCTGATGTTGGATCAGAGTACGGATTGACTTGTCCACATAGGAGCCGTTGGGATACCATTAAGTTGGCTGCCTGAGATCCATGCCCAGCTGGGGCTAGTTGGGTCGGGACTATATATTTTTTATTCTATATATTTTCTTACACTATTTCTTGCACTGTTATATTGTGATTAGAGTTCACTTCTATTTTATTTTATTTGATATGATAACCATTCACTAACACATTTTTCAGGTGGGGTCTAATCAGGTAACACTGATTGATTCATCACTCACATTGTGGTAACTAGCAGTTACATGTATAATATAGCCAATATTTTTTAGCACGTAGCACGTTATTGTATGATTATCAGCGCTGTAACCGTTTACCATTTTATTTTTAAGAAAGGTATTCTTTAGATCCTTATACCGAAGCAGAAATGCACCGACTTCTGGGGACATGCAATTAAACATAGAGGATCAACACAATTAAACATAGAGGACCAACAGGGCCTTGATATCTTAAATGCTCTATTGGAGGAGAGCAAAAATCTGGCCGCCCCAAGTTGCCCTACTAGGCGAGTAGCGGATATGGTAAAACGCTCTACCAAGATGCCTTCCTTAAGTAAAATTCGTTGGCTCTACCTTTTTTTGGAAATGGTCCAGAAAGACTTGAATAAAGTCAACTGGACCCAAAAAGGGAAAGATAACCTAACAAAAGATGAGCGAGTAGCTCTGATGGAACTGAGGAAGGCTAAAAACATTGTTTTTAAGAAAAGCGACAAAGGGGGAAATGTCGTCCTGATGGATGGCAATTTCTATGAGACAGAAGCAAAATGACTATTAGGGGACCCCTCAACATACAGGAAACTTGATCGGGATCCCTTCCCTAAAGTGGTACAGAAGCTGAATGGCATTCTTGCTGAAGCAAAGGAGGCAGGTATACTTAATCAACGGGAGTTTGAACATCTGTTTGTAAATGTGTTCAATGTGCCCACCTTCTATATCATTCCAAAGGTGCACAAATGTCCCGAAAAAACGCCTGATAGGCCAATTGTCTCGGCAATCAAGGGACCTTTGGAGAGAGTTGGGGTGTACTTGGATTCTCTCCTCAAGGAGATGGTTACCAATCTCAGATCTTATGTACAGGACACTCGCCATGTACTATCGAAGATTGCATATCTGGAGATTATTGGTGACTGTCTTCTTGTAGGTGTGGATGTTGAATCCCTATACACCTCAATTCCACATCAATGTGGCATCCAAGCAGTGAAGGCTTTCCTTGAATTGAGCTATCCTGAATTTGGATCTCAGAATGAATTCTTAATAGAATTATTGGAATTCGCTCTGAAGAATATTTTTTTTCAGTTCTCCTTGCACTATTACCAACAGATTAGAGGCACTTCGATGGGGGCCACGTGGGCACCAGCATACACGTGCCTCCATCTTGGATTATGGAAAGAGGAGGATGTATTTACGTCACCAATGTACTCAGAACATGTACATACATGGCTGAGGTATATAGATGACGCACTCGTCGTCTGGAAAGGTACCAGGGAGGAAGTACATACCTTCATTGATATCGTAAATAAGAACAATTGCAACATTTGGTTAACTTATGTTGTTGATGAGAAACAAATACCCTTCCTGGACCTTTTCATCTCTATTGAGGATGGGAAACTATGCACCAGTACCTTCCGCAAAAAGACATCGGCCAACACCCTTCTAAGGGCCGATAGTCATCATCCCCCTTGGCTCAAAAACAGGATCCCGGTTGGCCATTTCCTAGGGATTAAAAGGAACTGTACCCGAAAAAGTGATCTAAAAAAGAAAAATGCTGACCTTTATAAAAGATTTTGTAAACGGGGATATTCCCATGGACAAATCCGAAAGGCCAGAGTCAAAGCAGCATGTAGAAATAGAGAAAGTCTTCTTAATTTGAAACCTAAATCAATGAAGAAAAAACATGTTGACTCTGGTCCAGTGAGAATGATTACTTCTTACGGTGCCCAGTGTGAGTCCGTACGTAGTATCTTAGAAAAACACTGGGGCATACTGCTGAATGGCCCTGGCATGGAGAACATTGTTGGAACGTTGCCCAATTTAGTGGCAAAGAGGGCTAGAAATCTAGGGGATATTCTGATTCAGTCAGAATTGGTAAAAGAGCCAAGCTCCAATTGGCTATCTGAATATCCCAGGAGCAAAGGAATGTACCCATGTAGCTGGTGTCAAGTCTGTCCATTTGTGGAAAGAACTGCTATTTTCCACAATGTCCATGGACAGCAATCCTTTGAGATCATGATCTCATCAATTTTTTCAACAAGTAGAGTAATCTACATGCTCACCTGTCCTTGTCCAAAGATCTATATTGGTAAAACCAAAAGATCTCTTAGGACTCGGATAGGTGAACACTTACGTGAGATTAAGGGAGAGAAAAAGAGAGACCTAGAAAGCTCTCAGGAAAAAATGTTGGCAAAGCATTTTGCCCTATACCATCAAGGGAAGCCAGACAGCCTGAAGGTGAAAGGCATTTACGTACTTAAACTGTCTCAGAGAAGGGGGGACTTCAATCGCATCCTCCTGCAGAAGGAGAAGAGGTGGATTTATCAATTGGGGTCCCTTACTCCTTGGGGACTCAACACCGAGTTGAATCTACAGGTCTTCCTAGAAACCTAAGAGATTCCCATTGATTACTATCATTACACCTGTTTTGGACTGAACCAGAACCGTTCGGCACTTTTGTTTCTGTCCCCCTGGCCAAATTAACCTTCAATGTAAAAGTGTGCACACTTGAAGCAAATTACTGACACATACACGAGTTCAGTAGATTGATACTTCCGCTTTTATTACTTCCTGGACCCCGGCTAATATACCGTGAGCCGGATATTTTGTTATCAAATCAAATATCAAATAAGACAAGCGTATGCAGACCACAAGATATACATATTCATTATTGTGACAAAGTATAAGCTTTTAGCTGGGTTATATCTATATAAGGGAATAGCAGACTATCATAGCTAAATAGGGTTTCTTGTTTCCAGTTCTTGAAAACAGGCGCAATCTTCTTTTAACTTGTTCTTAACTCTTGCAATTCTGTTCCACATGAAGGGGGGGGGGGTAAGCTGGCAGACATCTAATTGAATATGGTTAAGGCTGATAGCTGAGAGAGAGAGATAAGCACTTATATCTATATGGTTATATTTGAAATTCACCATAACACTCATAATCACATCCATTACACACCTTTTATGTTTAATTCCTATGGTCTTCCTGAGCGGTAATCTATATCCATATCCACGATAATTTGAGTATGAATTTTTGTCTTCTAATTCAATACTGTGTATGTATTAATGAGGTATTATCTCATTGAATTCACCATTGCCACTTCTATCTATAGGACCTACTGAGATTCTGTACTGTCCTTGTTCCTCCTAGCATTAGGATGTATTGCTACCTGCGCTTTGTCTCTCTGTCTCTTTTTTGCTCTCTCTCCCTGTCCCAAACTCCTGTCAACACCCTTGTATGTGGTTCTGTACTTGTATCAAGTTAATATCAAGGATTGTGGGGATCAGTTTATTGATAGAGCAATGCAAAACGTTGCTTACAGTGGAATCTTTGTATCATTGATTGATCATCTATCATCTATATGGTTATATTTGAAATAGGCATTTCACCATAACACTCATAATCACATCCATTACAGTTCCCCCCTTCAAATGTTTATTTCACGAAACTGTCCCTCACACTGAAAGGCCTACACCACCCAGCCCATCCCCCTCTGCAACTCTTTTAAGCTGTATGTAGAGAAAGGGCAGCGACTAGTTCACTACCCCCCTCGATACAGCTGGGGAAGTGCGGCCAAATGCTATCTGTCCCTATAGCCCTATGGTGTTGCATCTCGGGGGAGCGTGACTGTAACAGAGTGTAACAAATAATTATCATCATAATTTTCATCAAGCCTTACATAGACATCGTCATCATCATCTGGTATCTCTTGGTTCATGAACGTAGGGGTAGTTTGATCGACAGATTTTTCTACACACTTCCTAATACAGGGGAGAACACAGCAGATTATGGCAGCCATTACCAGGATAGCTATTCCTATCTGGGTCAACAATCCCTGCCATCCTCCCTTTATCCAGGTAAAGTACTGATCCCAGGGGTTGGTGAGCCCTGAATTCTGTTTTAATTCTTCGGACAGGTCCTCTAGTTTCTGGATGGCTAAAGTCACTTTACCATTTGGGCCGGTGTTGTCTGGGATGTAAGTGCAGCATGTACTTGTCTCGCGGATCATCTTACATACACCCCCCTTTTCAGCTAGGAGCATGTCTAAGACCATACGGTTTTGGAAAGTCATGTGTGAAGTTGCCTCTAACTGTTCGGCCAAACCTTGGAGTGCATCCCTGGTGTAATTGAAAAAGCTTTGTTGGTTATAGTAGATGTAGTTTATCCAGTCTACATTTTTATTTTCAGTGATAATGGGAATCAGTGACTAAAAACCCGCTGCTACTTGGTCTCTTGCTTTGAACTCATCAGGGACCCCCCCTTGGGACCCCTATGGCATCTATGTATACGTGGGGGTCAAAACTTCCTGCTGGGGAACTCCTGCATCTTCTGTTAGGTTTGGGTACATCGCTTGCTTCTGGCTCTGGGTTCTCTGAGAGAATATGGAGGGGCATTATGGTTTTAGCCATTGCACATTCTCCTGTTCACTGTCCTGTCATTCTACTTCTAATTTTCATGTCGCCACAGATCCAGTACACGTCCCCTAAGGACTGAACTTGATTTTGCGCTAGATCTGCAGACACCTCACTGTAAGATTTACAAAACCTATGGTGAAGTATTGATCTGTGTGCTTGTTGATTGTCATTCTATCTAAGAGTGACTTCAATATGTGTCAGTGACACATACATACACAGTTATGGGACCTATTGCGCTTTGATTGGACCGGACGCTGTAATCAGTACCTGGAAGTATCTTACTATAAGGGGATATGAAAGTGGCAACATGTGTGTTGGATGAATTATACCAGAATTGGGTTATGCCATCTTTCTGTTTGATGGCTACTTCTTGTGCCTGAACAACAATCACAATAAAAAGGATAAACAGAATCATGGCTTGGTCTCCTCAGCCTCTTCCTCGGGCACAGGACTTGCGGTGAGAGGCGTGTATCCACGAGTTCCTTCCGGCCACTTTTACTGATGTGGTGGTTGTCAGAAGGACTTGGAAAGGACCATCATATCTGGGTTCAAGGGTGTGTTTCCTCACAAACTTCTTTACCAGGACCCAATCACCAGGGACCAACTTGTGCAATCCTGTGTCTAACTCAGGATCTGGAATGGAAGAAAACACTTGCCCATGGATACGGGTTAATTCTCGAGATAAAGCAGTCACATAATCAGTTAATACATCAGATTGAAGTTGCAACTGTTGTGGAAAATAACAAACCCAGTCTGGGGGCTGAGCCAAACAATATCTCATAGGGTGACAAACCATGATTTCCCTTTGGGGTATACCTGACACTGAACAAGGGAATGGGTAGGCTATCTGGCCAACTCATTCCTGTTTCCTGAGACATTTTCAGCATTCTAGATTTTATTGTGCCATTTAGTCTTTCCACCTTCCCACTACTCTGAGGATGGTATAGGGTGTGGAAAGCTAGTGTGACCCTTAAGGCTGTCCATATCTCTTTGGTTACTGATGCCGTGAAAGCCGGCCCCTGATCACTCTCTATAACCTCTGGGACACCATATCTGCACACTATTTCTGTTAAAAGTCTTTTAGCTGTGGTCTTCGCCGTCATGTTGGTAACAGGATAGACTTTGTGGCAGACGCAGTCTCTTGTTTAATTCCGTGATTCCTTCAACTTCTGTGGCTCCTTTTTTAAACCACACTTCTTTTTCTTCTTTGTCAGCTGTCTCTTGTTGCTCCTTGAGGTGAGTCCTGTTTACAGGAAGGTTTTGTAGAATCATAGTGGTTTGTACAGTCACTTCAGGGGTGTCTATTGGGTCATCCAGGATAGGTGCATTCACTCTGCTGACCACTTCTTCGATCTGCAGCTTGTTTCCCAGCGGAGTAGGGCATCCATTAAGTCCTTGATAGCTGCAATGTGTTTTACAGGTATTCCTGCTGCTGTCAGGAACCCTCTGGTTTTCCGGATGATCCCAAAATTTCCTTCTGCCAATTTGCATGCTGTTTCACTGACTGTCGGTAAGTGTGTTGTGTCCATCTTCATCACTTCGAAGCAGTCATGAGTGGTGAGATGAGAATCATTTTCAAAGTGGTTCCCCCTCGAGAAGAGGAAGGAGAGTGGGTGGGTTAAGGGTATCACATTGGAGAATGGTGATGCTATCGGGGAGAAGAAAGGCACACTGAAGTCTGAGGTGTCTTGCTGAGGACAGGTGTTTGGGCTCTACTCGGTTCAGTATGGCAGTTATGTCATGAGGGGCATTGGGCTGCACAGACGGCTTTAAGGCAGGAGGGTCCCCCCCTGGCCACTGAGTCCAGTTGACAGGAGTGATACCCTGAGTCTGCTATCATGGGGCTGAGCCAAAACTCCTGTGGCATGTCCTTGCCTCTCTGAGACAAACAGTTTGAAAGTCTTTTAGTCCCAAAGCAGAGGCTGTTGAGAGGATCTCCTTCAGAGTTAAAAAAATTGTCCACAGCTTCTGGAGAAAGCAGGAAAGGGTCAGATTTCAGGGTATCATAAAGGGATTGCTTGACCTTGAGGCAAAGGGATGCCCTTGATTGCAGCAACTCTTTCTTCAGTGAGATGTCAGGTGCCTTGGGAGATGCAGAGGCCTTGGAAAATCACCTTCTTTCTGGACTTTTTGCTTTTTAAGGCCTTGCAACCTTGCTCAACCAGGTAGTGGAGGAGGCTTTCAGAGTAGATTGAGGCAATCACAAGCAGGAGGTCATCTACATGCTGAAGGAGTACAATGCCTGGGTGTAACTTCATCCAGGTGTCCAGAATGAGGGCTGTTGCCTTGGCGAATTGGGAGGGGGAGTTCTGGGCACCTTGTGGCATAACAGTCCAGGTGTAGCTGGCAGGTGAAACAGGCTTGCCTGAATCCTTGTGGAGAAGGTCCATGTGATCTGGAGAGGTAGGCGAGGTGAGGTGTCATGTCCCTGGTACTGGGCGTTTTTATGTGGACCACGGTTGGTGCTTGGTTGACTGTGGGTGAATTTCCATGGGCTTCAGTATTCCCTTCTGGAGTGGCTGGGTCTTTCGCAGTTGCAGCAGACATGTGGAGTTGGTACTGGTGGGCGCAGATAGGGTGTGTCAGAGGCCATCATGAGAGGAGCTACTCTCTACTGTTCTGTGAGGATTCTGGACCTAATAACTACTAATAACAACGTCTCAAGCTCCAAGGTTATGGGTTCTCTATACTCAGACCCTTTCAGATTGACTCTTTAAGACCTGAAATAAGCTAACATGTGTCTATGCGCTCTGCTCAGCATGCTAAAACCCAAATCAGTAAACTTCTTGTACACATATTGACTTCAGGCGTTTTAGAGTAGAGATGTGAACCATCTCCATACAGAATAATTTTTTATAGGGAGCCTCGGTCCAGCCGATCTCCACAACATACATATTTATTTTTCTTTCTAAACATTCTAATTAGATACTGAGTCTTTTTTTTTTTTTAGAATACAAAACGCTCAGATGTGAATGGGGCCTACCTAAATCTAGCACATAGATTTAAGCAAAGAAAGTACTTCCTCTTTTGCTCTTCTGGCATAACGCCTAGAATACATAAACTTCCTCTTTATTGCTAATACAGCTTAAACACAATTAAAATCAAAAGAAACACCTTTTAGCTTCAATAATGCAAGGGTCAGCAATTACAACTAAATTCAGACTCTGACTGAAATATTCAGAAATATTCAATACATCCTATACATAAATTTTTAATTTAATTAAAATGCTACATTGGTTGCTACTATGCTCCATCACTGGAAACATGTGGGTGAGTTTCGGTGTGGCGGTTCATGGGGCAGTGGCATAGGGCGTGTTGCCACAGGGGGAGGTGTCACTTAGAACAGAGGGGCGGTAGACGAAGGGCAGTGTCTACTTCCTGGGGACCAGACGCCATTATAGGGCGGTGGCTGACTACTTAGCTTCCTCTTTTCTATTTTTCTTGTACACGTACACAATGCAACAATTTTGGTTTGTTTCCTGTTCCATCCACCCTCTTCTTCATGAATAGCGTTTGCAACCAAGCATCTGCTGCTCGTAGCAACCCATAATCTGACAACAGACCTTATTTATGTTTCAAAAAACAGTACGCCATTCATCTACTTGTAATCTCCCACCCAAATGCATATCAATCCCACACACTTTTTCTAATTTCTTTCCCTTTTTCACAGCATCCTCTCCTTCCCGTTCTAATACCAAATCACAGGCCAAACTGCCTTTTTTTGGCTTCGCTAACTTGTGTCCCATGTCACAATTCTTAGGTTTGAACAAGAATGAGACACAGGAGAGAGAGAGAGAGAGAGAGAGAGAGAGAGAGAAAAAGAGACACAGCTGAGTAAGAATACACAGTAGTAATTTGGAGACGAGGAACTGAGAAGATCTCTAATAAGACACTGGAGAGAGAGAGAGAAAAAGAGAACTGAATAGAAATACACAGTGATGTGGAGATGAGGAACTGAGAAGATCTCTAATAAAACACTTAATGAGCAGACATGAAACACCAGCAGCTGATATTTACACTACACACATTCAATCTAAACACCAATAAATGTGCAGTATGTGGCAGTAGGGGTTTGTAACCAAGAGACTCAGCCCTATATCCTGGCTCTACCACTTCAGTCAACCCCCAACCCACTTCATGTATCCCAAATAACAGACCACAAACACACTTAGGACACGACATTACCACCAACAACAAAAATGTGACCCACATCCAAGGACAATGACAATGTGTGACAACCGTAGAGGAATACAGGATTGCTCAGATCTCACGGGATCCCTACGCCACTGCTGGGCGTATTCCTGACGCCCCCTCCTGGTTACCCGTGCTTTACCGCACAATTTTTTCCCCCAGGAGGAGTTTACCACGTCCCGACGCCCTCTCCTGACTTAAATCCTCAGGAGAAGTTTAACCACGTCAATTATTCCATCCGTGACTATATAATCAACCCCTCATTCCCAATAGTCGTCACAAAACACAAGATCGATCGATAAAACAAAACACTCTAAATACAGGCGGGTCACAAACAATTGCAGGTTCGTACTATATAAATGGGCCCGAGACAAGATATATACCTGTCTTTGTGGACCGCAGGAAGCCGGTGTGGAGACAGAAATTAACCAAATACGGATGCGGATCAAACAGCAGACAAATTATTAAGGAAAATGTCTTACTGTTTTCTCCAGAGTTGATCAGGCTCTGCTCCGCCTGTATTTTTGTCCTCTTTCAGTGTCTTCATAGTTCGGCTTCCTTTTGGGCCAATCTCGAGCCCCACGTTGGGTGCCAAATGTTTTGGACTGAACCAGAACCATTCGGTACTTTTGTTTCTGTCCCCCTGGCCAAATTAAACTTCAATGTAAAAGTGTGCACACTTGAAGCAAATTACTGACACATACACGAGTTCAGTAGATTGATACTTCCACTTTTATTACTTCCTGGACCCCGGCTAATATACCGTGAGCCGGATATTTTGTTATCAAATCAAATTAAAATAAGACAAGCATATGCAGACCACAAGCTATACATATTCATTATTGTGACAAAGTATAAGCTTTTAGCTGGGTTATATCTATATAAGGGAATAGCAGACTATAGCTAAATAGGGTGTCTTGTTTCCAGTTCTTTAAAACAGGCGCAATCTTCTTTTAACTTGTTCTTAACTCTTGCAATTCTGTTCCACATGAAGGGGGGGGGGGTAAGCTGGCAGACATCTAATTGAATATGGTTAAGGCTGATAGATGAGAGAGAGAGATAAGCACTTATATCTATATGGTTATATTTGAAATTTACCATAACACTCATAATCACATCCATTACACACCTTTTATGTTTAATTCCTATGGTCTTCCTGAGCGGTAATCTATATCCATATCCACGATAATTTGAGTATGAATTTTTGTCTCCTAATTCAATACCGTGTATGTATTAATGAGGTATTATCTCATTGAATTCACCATTGCCACTTCTATCTATAGGACCTACTGAGATTCTGTACTGTCCTTGTTCCTCCTAGCATTAGGATGTATTGCTACCTGCGGTTTGTCTATCTGTCTCTTTTTTGCTCTCTCTCCCTGTCCCAAACTCTTGTCAACACCCTTGTATGTGGTTCTGTACTTGTATCAAGTTAATATCAAGGATTGTGGGGATCAGTTTATTGATAGAGCAATGCAAAAAGTTGCTTACAGTGAAATCTTTGTATCATTGAGCTCGCTGTTGGAGACTAATGATTTTGACAATACAAAGACACCTTGAACCTGCAGCATTTGATAGTACTTAACATTAGAATTGACAATTTAACTCAGACTTCATGTGGACTGCTCCATTCAGAAAGTAAAAGTATGAACCAGATTTACCTCATTTAGAATGTATTGGGCGGTGCTGTCGAAATGGTTCTACGAATAAAAGGAAGCAACAGCCCCTAGCCCCGCCCAATCCAGACAAAACTACGCTAATCATTTAGCGAAACGCATTGACTTCACAGCGGTCACGTGACGCCAGCCTACGACATGCCCCGTACCAACTGCATTGTGGGATAGGAGACGCCGGGGTTCACCATCACTCGGCTTGCATGTCACGTCCCACCAACATTACAAGTCTCGTATACCCAGTGGCTCTGCTTTGAGAGGAAGGGATCTTCCCACCATGTGTGAGCCTCCACAAAGGTATGGATGTGATGGGATCTTGATCTGTACAAGGATGGAGCAGGACGTTTATTGACAGTACCAAGGATGGTAACGTCCTGAAGCCCCACCTCTCTTTCTCCTATTTCATTTGAATCAGTTAAATAGCACTTGTTGGAACAGTCTGTGCCATAAACCAACTGCTTGACCATCCAATGAAAAGACTGCCAAAAACGTTCATTAGTTTTATGGGCAGAATTTTGCAGCAGTAGTCCCTTGATGGTTATACAATTTAACTCCTTGGACACTATTTGCAAGTCTGTTGGATTGGATTTGAATAGACTGCTAGCTTTTTGACTTGCAGGACATTTGCCAACTGAAGGATACTCTCTAATAGTCTGTTTATTTGTCAGCTGGTGAAATATAAATTCAAAGGCATTAACCAAAATATAACAGCGAATATTCCAGTTAAAGATGAACATAAATCATGGAGCTAGATTCACTTACCCAAATAGCAGTGTCCTAACTATCCATGAGTCAGCATTACTCATCTAATCTTTTCCAAAATTAATATATAAACTATTCGCTTGATATTATGCTCCTTTAGGAGCCCCTGGGGGATCATTCATAATGAAATTGTAAGAAGTCTCTTTGGGGACAATTGAATTTGGGATTATTCCCTTTTTCCTTTTTTACATGTTTTGTCTCATCAGTGCGAGTTAATCGCATATCAATTTCACTGTGGGTGGTAGGTTGGTGTCCGGACCTTCTGTGTTGTGGTTGTTGATCATGTTTTTGTATGTTTTGTTTATGTGTTTTTTTCTTTTCTTTTTCTGAATGTGTTCATCAAATTATCCTTCCTTGGGGTATCTCCCTTTGAGAGAGCCTTGAGAAGCTTGAAGTGTGAAGCTATTTCATCAATTATAGGTGTATTTTAATTAATTTTTGTAGTGTGCTCCCAATATGGGTTTAATAAATTTTGTAATTTTATAGAAACATACCCAGGTGTAGACTTTTTTTCTTTTAAAATATTTTATTGTTTTGAGTTAAATATAGTTCAGGTTTACAAAGAAAGATAATAACATTCTTGTATATATAAGGTAACCGGCAATTGTAATGTATCACATAGGTGATTATGGTATGAAAAGTAACACACAATATATCATAAACGTTTATATCATAATAAGTGAGTACAGAAAACAAGAATTATACAAATTAAAGGTAAAGTATAGGAGGAATGGGGTTGGAATAAGTTTATTAAGAAGTGTGGGGAGAGGTAAGATGCGTTAAAGTAAGTATAATAAAAGAAAAGGAAGTAAGATAGTTGGGGAATAATCAGTAGATAGTTTCAGGGCCAAGTTCCTGCAGTATGGCTTGGCTTCATCTGGAGATTAAATAAGTCTTTCCAACTATTTTTAGTTATTCACACTTCAAGAAAGTCAAGTAGTAAGTGAAGGGGGTAGTAACTGCACAGTGTTGGGGGTAAGGAGATAAGGGGGTAGGACATGGGGTAATTACCAGAGAAAACCACTAATTAAAGACAATATATATAGTTTATAGTAACATTATAGGTTGTCCATATAATGTCTTCAAAGAAGAAATAATGAATGATCAAATCCTGGAGGTAGGAAATGCTCAAACCATGGTCTCCATAAGGCTCATACTTCAATAAATTGTCAAGTAAGATTGCTTCGGTCTTTGTGTGGATCATGAACTGAGTTATTCTGTTCTTAAATGACAAAATACAGAGCGAGTCAGATTTTCATGCTTTCGCTATGGTCTGTTTGGCTGCTGTGGTTATGAAGAGCATGAGTTTAAACTGGCGGTGTGATAAAATATTTAGTTTATCATTTAGGAGTGCTGTGGTTGGATCAGGAAGCAAAGGTACATTAAACATAGTAGAAAGCATCTTAAACACCTCCAACCAAAAGGATTCAACTATTTTACATTCCCACCATATGTGCATGTGTGTTCCTAGTGCTGAACATCCTCGGAAGCATTGGGACGGGTATTGTGGAGAAAACTTGGAGATTCTGGCAGAGACTAGGTACCATCTGGTGAGAACTTTGTAATTAGTTTCGAGAGCGACAATATTAGGTGATGCTGATTTGGTATTATGCCATATTTGGGACCAGTTTATTTGTTCGGGTTGTAGTTGAAGGTCTGTTTCCCATTTTGTGGTATAAATCAGTGGGGATGAAGAGTTGTGTGAGAGTAGTTGAGTATATATATCTGAGATAAGTCCTCTTCTATGAGGATCATTGTTGCAAGCTTTTTCAAATATGGTGAGATTAGGAGACGTCAAGTCTGCAGGTGCATTAGTAGACAGGAAATTTTTGATTTGTAGGTACCTAAACATTTCTGAGGGCGGGATATTGCATGTTTCACAGAGAGTTGGAAAGGGTGTGATAACCCAGGTTTTATAGATATGATATGCTGTCGTTAATCCCGCATTTGACCAAGCTAGGAAAGATGTTGGGGAAGACCAGGCCGGGTAAAATGATGGGTTATGTAAGAACGAGAGGAGAGGATTGTGTGAAGATTGGAGGCCAAATTGAGTTTTCAGTCTATCCCAGATTGAAAGGCTGTGTTTGGTAATTGGATTAGTAAGCTTCCGACGTTGTGATGGAGAAAGCCATAAAAGATTTGCTTTAGAAAGAGGATCACAGGCAACCGATTCCAATGCCACCCATAGTGGAATTTCAGATGTAGCATTGTATTTAGTTAATTGTGACAGTTGTGCTGCATAATAGTATTTAGTAAAGTCTGGTACACCCAGACCCCCTCGGATTCTGGGGGGAATACAGGGTAGGTTTAGGTAACTGAGGTTTGGCATTGCTCCAAATGTATTGTAAAGTTTTCCGTTGTAAGATACGTAAGAAATGTGATGGGACAGTGATAGGAAGAACCCTGAATAGATTTAAAATTTTTGGAAGGATAGACATTTTTATCGCTGCAATCCTACCCATCCATGACAGAGGTAAATTTGACCAGTTTGAGAGGAGTTTAGAGAGTTGTGATAGCATTGGCGGGTAGTTAATAGCATATAGATCCATTGGGTTAGACGTAAGGTTGACTCCCAAATAGGACATAGAAATTGGTAACCATGCAAATGGTAAGGAATGAATTTATTGGGTGTGAAGATCAGGGGGTAGTGAAATATTTAGGGCTTTTGAATTGTGTAGATTAACTGAGAGGCCCGATATTTGTTCAAATTTTGAGAGAATATCAAGAAGAGTTGGTGCTGATGTTATAGGAGATGTTAAAAATATTAGAACATCGTCCGCAAATATGCATAATTTATGATGGTAGCCGCCAAATTCTAGACCTTTAATGTTTGGGTTAGTTCTAATAAGTTGGGCTAGGGGTTCCATCGCTAAAGCAAAAAGAAGAGGGGAAAGGGGGCAACCTTGTCTACTTCCGCTTTCTATATTAAAAGAATCAGATTTAAATCCTGAGTATGCAATATGTGCATTCGGATTATGGTATAAGGTAGTGATCCATCTGAGGAAATGTGGACCAAATCCCATCGGTTGAGAATAGAATGTAGATAAGGCCATGATAGGGTGTCAAATGCCTTTCGTATGTCCAATGAAAGGAAACATTTAGGAATACGGCGGGAACGTGCTATATGAGCTAGAATTGTGGCTCGCCGGATATTGTCGCCTGCTTGTCTTGAGGGAATAAATCCAGTTTGATCCTTATGTATCAAAGAACCGATTATAGGATTGAGTCTGGAAGAGAGAATCTTGGCTAAAATTTTAATATCAATGTTAAGGATAGATATTGGTCTGTAATTATACCAAGAAGTGTCATCTGTATTGGGCTTAGGGATCATGGAGATAGAGGCGGTAAGTGATTCTATACGGAAATGGTGATCAATAAGAAGAAGGTTAAAGGCATCAACCATGAGGGGTGACAATAGTGTAGTAAATCATTTATAGTAAGTGGCTGATAAACCATCGACACCAGGGCGTTTGCGAAGTTTAAGTGATTTAATGGCAGTTGTAAGTCTTGTTGAGTTTGAGAGAGTGAAGGAAGGTTAATCGTAGATAAGAGATTGTTTAGGTGTGATTGGTTTAACATTTTAGTTTCTTTGTATAGTTCTGTTAGTTTTTTCTTGAATTCGTTAAGGATTTTCAGTGGGTTGCTAGTATAGTTATCTTCAGCAATTTTTAGGTAGATAGGTTTCGGGGTGTAATTCGTCTTTCGTAGTGCTAAAGCCAGAAATGTAGTTGGCTTGTTAGCTTGCATGTAAAAGGTGTGTTTAGTTTTGCGTAAAGTTTTCTCGGCTGATTCTGTTAAAAAAAGGTCAAGTTCTATGCGTGATTTATCATAATTTAATTTATTATGTGGGGATGGTGAAGCTTGAAAAGTTTCAGAAGCTTTGTAAAATGCTTCCTCTAGGCGTTTATGAAGTTGTTGTTTTTGCTTACGTATATGAGATGCTTGACTAATACAGACCCCTCTAACATAGGGTTTGAGAGCTTCCCACCGAGTTAAAGGATCCGTATCAGAGGCCTTGTTGTGAGTAAGATAGTTTTTTATGACTTCCTCCAAGTTTAATCTAAATGTAGCATTTGCTAAGAGCCTGTCATTTATGCACCATGTTTTATGATTGGGTTTCGAAACCAATGAGGAGAGAGTTGTTATAACTGGGTTATGGTCTGACCAAGTACAAGGTGTAATATTGGAGTTCAGAATGAATGTGGGGGTGCTAACTGGATCAAAAAGATGATCTATACGGGAAAATTGTTTATGAGGATGAGAGTAATGTGTATACTGTCTTCTTGCAGGATTATGTTCTCACCAGGTATCAAGTAGTGAGTTTTGGTTCAGTAGTCTCTGATAGGAAAGTTTAGGTGTGGTATGAGGGGTTGGGGATTTGTCAAGGAATGGGTATATTGTTTGATTTGAGTCTCCTCCAATAATAAGGGTACCTTGTTTATGCGAATCAATCACTGCAAAAAGGTGAGAGAGGAATAGTAGTGGATTTTTATTAGGAGCGTAATAGGAGACTATAGTAACTTCACTATCTAATAAAAATCCAGATAAGATTAGATATCTCCCTTCAGGGTCTTTGAGCTCTTTGGTGAGCGTGAATGGTGTTGTGCGGTGGAATGCTATTAGAACTACCCTTTGTTTAGTATTGGCAGATGCTGTATAAACTTGTGGGTATTTACGGCTGAAATATTTTGGTGTGGACTGTGGGATAAAATGTGTCTCTTGTAGGCACACCACATGTGTCAATTGTTTGCAGAAAAAATTAAAGGCTTTAGTTCGCTTTGGAGGAGAGTTGAGACCTTGTACATTAAGCGTTAACATATTCAGGGAAGATATTATTGAAGATAGGTGTTTCTCCGGTGCAAAAGTGTTAGGGAATGTAGATTTTCTCTATGGAACAGAAATATGAAAGAGAAGTTCAGCAAGGTTTGTGCAGTATTGATATACACTAGTATATAATGTGTTAAAGAGAGACAAAGCAAAACAACAAAAAAAAAAAAAAAAGGGGAAAAAAAATAAAGAATTTAGAAAAAATAAAAAAGGTTGCTCCTAAGTGGAGCTAATATCTAAGGGGTGGTGATAAATCACCAACCAAGAGATATAGATGTTCCAAAGAGCATCCAATCAATATTGGGCACTCAATGAAAAAAAAGGAGGTGCAGTGAACTGTCTCCGGGACTACGACAGCCTACTGATATTGTATTAGATATCATTGAATTGATGAGTCAAAAGATGTAAATTAAACTTGAGAAAAAAAAATTGTTAATATCTATATGATATTTTAGTTTAAAATAAATGCAAACACAATTGGCTAAGTAAACCTTTGCAATTTATGTAAATTAACTATTCAGAAGAGAAAAATAAAATTTGAAGAGGTCAGCTATTAGACCTATTTAACAGCTAACATCTAAGGATATATGCAAACTATATGATTTAAAACATTAGAACGTCTATAATGCAGCTGCAGGGTATATCCCTTAGGCAACTGGTTAGAGATCAGCTAAAGATAGATCCATGAGAGTAGATCTAATGAAAGCAACCAATCCTAGCAATCAGAGGCGGCTCTAGGCTTTGTGAGGCCTTAGGCATAACCTAGACATGAGGCCCCATTAACGTCTATAATGGGAACAAAATAATAATTCAAGCGATAAAAATTAATTGCATATATTAAGAGTACTGTGTCAGTACTCTCTATCTCAGCGCTAGTGTCCGTGTGCTCCATCACACCAGTACTGAGAGCACACTGACACCAGCGCTGAGAGCACACGGACACCAGCGCTGAGAGCACACTGACACCAGCGCTGAGAGCACACTGACACCAGCGCTAAGAGCACACTGACACCAGTGCTCTTAATATATGCAATTAATTTTAATTAATACTTAATACTGTGCGCTGGTGTCAGTGCTCTCAACTCCCCAGTCGCATGCACAAACCCCCAGTCACATGTACCACCCCCAGTCACCTGCACACCCCCAGTCACCTGCACACCCCCCAGTCACCTGCACACCCCCCAGTCACATGTACACCCCCCAGTCACATGTACACCCCCAGTCACATGTACCCCCCCAGTCACATGTACCCCCCAGTCACCTGCACCCCCAGTCACATGTACCCCCCCAGTCAACTGCACACCCCCAGTCACATGTACCCCCCCCAGTCACATGTACCCCCCCAGTCACATGCACCCCCCCAGTCACATGCACCCCCCCAGTCACATGCACCCCCCAGTCACATGCACCCCCCCAGTCACATGTACCCCCCCAGTCACCTGCACAACCCCCAGTCACCTGCACACCCCCAGTCATATGTACCCCCCCAGTCACATGTACCCCCAGTCACGTGCACACCCCCCAGTCACATGTACCACCCCCCAAGCCCATGTACCTCATACATAGCAAGGCTCTGTCCCCTCACAGCTCAGTCAGTCGGCTGCACACAGACAGGCTACAGCGTACTGGAATTGGCTCCGCCTCCACCACGGAAGCCCCACCCTGGAAAGAGGGTGGACTCCGCGATCCTGTGCTGAGGTGCTAGCTGTGCCCTTGCACAAAATATCGGCTGAAAGGATGGACAGGTTTTGCTGGCGGGCGGGGCGGGGCGGGGCAGTTGACGGTCTCTGTGTGTGTCTGCTGGTGTTCTGACGAGAAGGACACCTGCTGTTCCAGTGGAGTTTTCTTGAAAGGTGTGGAGACTGGGCAGTGCCCTGGTAGGACGGCCGGGGTGTTACAGAGCAGAGAGGAGGCGGACTGACTGACTGTACTCTGAATGAGGCAGCACGAAGCTCTGCTGATTGTACCTGGGACCAGGGGCATAACTAGAAATCACAGGGCCCCATAGCAAAATGTTGTATGGGCCCCCCCCCCCACAAAAATAGCAAAACAGTGCAAAACAGATGACAGTCTGCCACTCCCTACCTCCTGTCCAGACTCCAGAGCCTCCTCATGTGCCGAAAATGATGTCCCTTCACAGGACCCCTTTATATTACACAACCCCCTGCACATTTGGACCCTTTTACATTACACAACCCCCTATATCACTGGGCCCCTTTACATTACACAACCCCCTGCACCACTGGACCCCTTTACATTACACAACCCCGCACATCTGGACCCCTTTACATTACACAACCCCCTGGACATCTGGACCCCTTTACATTACACAACCCCCTGGACATCTGGACCCCTTTATATTACACAACCCCCTGGACATCTGGACCTTTACATTACACAACCCCCTGCACATCTGAACCCCTTTACATTACACAACCCCCTGCACATCTGAACCCCTTTACATTACACAACCCCCTATATCACTGGGCCCCTTTACATTACACAACCCCCTGCACCACTGGACCCCTTTACATTACACAACCCCGCACATCTGGACCCCTTTACATTACACAACCCCCTGGACATCTGGACCCCTTTACATTACACAACCACCTGGACACCTGGACCCCTTTATATTACACAACCCCCTGGACATCTGGACCCCTTTACATTACACAACCCCCTGCACATCTGAACCCCTTTACATTACACAACCCCCTGCACATCTGAACCCCTTTACATTACACAACCCCCTGAACATCTGGATCCCTTTACATTACACAACCCCCTGGACATCTGGACCCCTTTACATTACACAACCCCCTGCACATCTGGACCCCTTTACATTACACAGCACCCTGCACCCTGAAGCCTTTGGGTTCACACTGGTGTCCTGGAGTTTGGCGCAGTGCTGGGGTATACGCAGTTTTTCTGCATTTTATCCCAATTTTTTAGCTGCAGTCCCACAGTCTTCTATTTGTTTGTATAATGTCACTGTGTTTTCTGAAAGCACACCAAAGTTGCGGTATAGAGGACATTTGGTGCGCTTTCAGAAAATGTTGCAAAAATGTGTAACCTAATAGAAGTCTGTGGGACTGTAGTGAAAATGGAGTTAAATGAGGGAAAACTGTGTATACACCTGTACTGCAACTGAATTACAGTGCATCAGTGTGAACCCACTTGAGTCCTGGTTCACATATATGTGATGCAGGAATCAGCACAATTCTACTGCGGATTCCTGCATTGCATGTCGCTTGCCGGCAATCACACTGCCCTTTGCAAACTGATATGGGTGTCAATGTAAAGTTAATGACATCCGCAGATCAGTTTGCAGATCGCAGTGCGAACTGTAAAATGGTGCAGGAATGGGATCGCATAGGTGTGAACACCCATGTCATCCGATTCCAGTGCGGAACGAAAAAAGGGTCCTGCACCATTTTGGAGTGAATGCAATGTGATTTCAGCCATAAGTTTGTATGGCTGGACTTACATTGCACAGACATCGCATGTGATTTGTACAGCAATGCGGTGCGAATCACATGCAATGTCTGTGATCGCACTAGTGAAAACCCTGGCTAAAGAAACATGATGTGGCCATCTATTAGTATGGGCTGGTTAAAAGAAAATTCTTTGGATGGAGTTAATTCTGCTGGAAGACATCAGAGGAAAGAGGGGGAGAGAAAAAGATTTGGGAGAGAGAGAGAGGGCAGAATCTGGACACTGACAGTGCTTCTAACTCACTTGGATGTTCCCAGGATGCTCACATTTGCTTCTGTAGCTGTCGGCTACTTGTGTAAACGTTCCCGCCCCCACATTCCTTTGAGACACAGCACACGGGCTGCACGGAGCTTGGTCTGACACAGAAACAGAGGGAAGGGAGGGGGCAGAGCCGATGCGGCCTCTTCCATTTCTGTGGAGGGGGGGAGGAGTTGTACTCGCTTGGCTGTTAGAACGTACTGTAGAATGCACAGCAGTGTGTCAAGTACAGCCGACATCCCTATATTTTTGCCCAATGGGTCAGTCCACCTGAACTGGGATCTCCCTGCGCACATCGCCGCTGCCGCTACCATGCCTACCTGTTGTCACTGTTTCATACACCGCCTGACATCCCCCACCATGCGCCACCCGGTGCGGACTGCCCCCGCCACCCAGTTAGTACAGCACTGCCCGGGCCCCATAGCTCCCGCGTGGGTCGCTATGGCGGTAGTTCCGCCACTGCCTGGGACTGATGTAGTATGAGGATAGCCAGAGGTGGTTCTTTAGGCAAAGTAGGCGGCGGCGAGGCCCCTGGGAGGGCGAGGCCTTAGGCGACCGCCTACTTTGCCTAATTAGAGAGCCGCCTCTGCTAGCAATATCATAACGGATATAACAATTTAAAAAGAATTTGTATTGGAGAAGTATCCTATTGGTTTAATAGGTAACATTGAATACTGCATTGTATTACTACAAAGGTATAACATGTGGTATGGTTGAGAAAGAGTGTGGTATCGATAGTAGGAAAAAAGAAGTGATTAAATAGGTATCACCCAATTAGAGTTCAGCTGTCTGTAATATCTTCTTTAACAGGAGGTGACAAAGTAAAGCGTCCTCTTTTGTGGGGGCTGAGTGGAGCCTGAGTTGCTTGAGGGTCCTGAAGATCTTGGAGCTGTGGGGACGGAAAGATGACAGTCGACGTTTGGGTCCATCTGTAGTTGCAGTTGAAGTGGACAGGCGGAGGTCTTTAATTACATTGAGAAGATCTTCCGTTGATTTGCATGTGTATTGAGTACCTTTGTATGAAAAACTAAGAGAAAAAGGAAAGCCCCAGCGATATGATATGCGGTGGTATTGAAGAACTTGCAGATGTGGTTTCATTTCCTTGCGCTTGAGAAGTGTAATTTGAGACAGATCTTGGAAGATTTGATATCTGTGCCCTTGAAAAATCAAGGAGTCTTTGTTTCTTGCCGCCTCCATAAGTTGCTCTTTGGTACGAAAATAATGCGTTTTCAGTATAACATCTCTAGGTGGTCCGTCTGCATTGCGTGAAGCTAGGGCTCTGTGTATTCTGTCCATTTCTAGACGTTCGATCGGTATTGATGGGGCAAGTTCCTGCAAGAGTGCTGCTACAGTCCATTGTAAATCTTCAATATCCTCAGGGATATCACGTATCCATAGGTTAGATCTTCTAGCTCTGTTCTCAAAGTCTTCAAGGCGGGTTTGGAGATTAGTGTAATCTTCTTTAAGGGACTCCAATTCTTCTGTGTGAATTGAGGTAGTGATATCAAATTCATCCACCCTTTGTTCTAGAATTGAAGTGCGGCGGCCCACTTCACGAATTTCACGTGCAAATTTGTCTGTAATGGCATCTGAGGTGTTCTGTAATGCCTTGTGTAAGACCCTTTCAAATTGAGCCAATAAGTCAGGGCCAATAGTGGAATTTTGTGGAATAAGAGGGGTCATTCCTGAGGTAAAATCAGGCTCACTGCACTGTGCTAAGGAGGGTGACTCATAGTGCTTCTGTGAGGCAGGCTGTGAGGCAGGCTGTAAGGAGCGGTAAGAGGATGCTGCCGCCATTCTAACAGTGGGTTTAGTCAGCGAGTCCTGTGACTTTACTTGCCTCAGTTTAGCTTTTCACCCATTGTACATAGTTCCAAAATATGCCCACTTACTCTGGGGATAGATTATATACTATCCTGTGTCTTTTTAGTCCGGTTTGACTCCGTGAAAGAGGATGTTGGGTCCCGGTCGGTATGGAGCTCTAAGCTGACATGTCTAGATCAGACGGCTCCGTGCATGCACCTCGGTGTAGACTTTTTGTTGCCGAAGTAGCCGCTATTTGATCCCGGTAGAGATACTGGGACCTCTTCTTTTGTATGTATAGTTTCTTTGGCTACAACAACAGCACCATATTTAGGTAAGCCTCATTAGGGTGTACTTAGGTCACCCCTTACCGTGGGTTATGGTTCAGCAGGACTTGTTTTCCTTTTTTCTTTTTTTGGTTGTTTAACTTTAAAAATGTACCAGTTCAAAATTACAAACAGATTCTACTTAACAACAAACCTACATTCCCTGTCTTGTTTGCACTGCCTGTATACTGCTGTTCAGAGTATATAGGGCCTGGGGGCCCCACGCCCTTCCTTTTTTTAATTTGAGTGCGGGGTTCCCCTTAATATCCATACAAGACCCAAAGGGCCTGGTAATGGACTGGGGGGGTACCCATGCCGTTTGTGTCACTGATTTTCATCTATATTGTCGGGACCCGACATTACATTAAAGCTGCAAGCAGTTTTAAATGACTTTTATTACTTTAAAAATGTCATTTTGTGCAGGGACTGTTCTTAGCACGGGAAACACGCAATACTTTACAGGCATACTGTAGACACCCCCCAGGTACAATATTTAAAGGAATATTTCACTTTTTTTCACTTTAAGCATCATTAAAATCACTGCTCCCGAAAAAAACGTCTGTTTTTGAAACTTTTTTTTGCATTGATACATGTCCCATGGGGCAGGACCCGGGTCCCCAAACCCTTTTTAGGACAATACCATGCAAATTAGCCTTTAAAATTAGCACTTTTGATTTTAAATGTTCGAGTCCCATAGACTTCACAGGGGTTCTAACGTTCGTGCGAAGTTTCAGTCCGTTCGCAGGTTCTGGTGCGAACCGAACCGGGGGGTGTTCGGCTCTTTCCTAATGATCAGTAGCCGGAAGGATCACAGATCACTGTGACAGCCAATAATAGTGGTCACATGAGTGCTGATTTTTCCCATCACCTAGGTCACTGATGGCGCACCTATGGCACGCATGCCACAGCTGGCACGCCAAGCCCTCTCTGTGGGCATGCAAGGGGAATCCCCCAGCCAGGCAGCCACTTGCACTGGCGGTGCAGGCACGGAGGAGTCGACTCCCTTCCTCGCATCAGTGCCAGTGACGTCAGTGGGGGGGTGGGCAGCCAGTTATGCCCATGTGCAATGTTTAGGGGGGTGTAAAGTTTTTCCTCCACCATCCAGAGGGTCTGTGCTGCAGCTTGTTGCTTCCCCGGACCCCTACACCTCCAGTAAGGCATTCAGGCATTCCTCTCTGCAGGCACCCTATGCCAGCTCCCCCTGCTTTAGGACTACTTTGGTTCAGACTGTCCTTCTGGTTCAGCCTGTGGAACAGCAGAGGGGAGGAGCAGTGCTCGAAGCAGATCATCATGGCCATGGGAGAGGTGCAGTGGCTGCTACCTGACCTCCCAGAGGTGGGGATATCGAGGAGCGGCTGGATGGCGGGGACTCCTAAAATACTGCCTGGGGACAGCTGGATGATTAGGGAGTGGAGAGGTTAAGAGGAGGATGGATACTCCGATCTACATTGTACTGTGTGTGGGAGGATGGGGATTGAGTAGTGCAGGAAGTATGTGTCAGGTAGGTGAGTGCATGTGTCAGGTAGGTGAGTGCATGTGTCATGTAGGTGAGTGCATGTGTCAGGTAGGTGAGTGCATGTGTCAGGTGGGTGAGTGTATGTGTCAGGTAGGTGAGTGTAATGGTCAGGTAGGTGAGTGCATGTGTCAGGTAGGTGAGTGTAATGGTCAGGTAGGTGAGTGCATGTGTCAGGTACGTGAGTGCATGCGTCAGGTAGGTGAGCGTATGTGTCAGGTAGGTGAGTGTAATGGTCATGTAGGTGAGTGCATGTGTCAGGTACGTGAGTACATGTGTCAGGTAGGTGAGTGTAATGGTCAGGTAGGTGAGTGTAATGATCAGTGCATGTGTCAGGTAGGTCAGTGTATGTTGCACAGTGTATTCTGAGCACAATGCATTCCTGAACTGTATTCTGAGCGAATCTGGCAGAATTGTACATTTTTGGTCCCTTAGGGCTCATTCAGAGGGATGATCAGTACCATCCTCTGTACAGAGCTGCTGGTAGGTTTAATTCTGTGTTGGCACTTTGAAAGAAATAAGTAGGTTTTGTGTCGCAGTTTGGGCACTCAGGCTCAAAAGGGTTCGCCATCACTGCCCTAGGTGTTTAGAGCCTTTTACATGGGTGTCAAGGCAGGGAGGAAGTGGCTAAGCAAAATAGGATAATCATCACATTATTTGGGTAGAGCACAAACTAATTATGCACGTTAGCTAAAGAAGATAGCAGAGTAACAGGACTTCTGACTATATATCGACTTCACGACTTTACTAAATTATATGCATTGTATGAATTTGATTGCACTAACAAGACTTCAGTAACTTTTTTTTTTTTTTTTTTTGAATGAACATTTATAGTATAGCCCAATTATGGCAAAAACAGTATCATGGTGTGCCCAGATGCTCAAGCTTTGCATAAAGATGCTAAATGCGATCCCAAACCCTGTTATTTCAGAAAAGCCAGTTAATGCAACATGGCGTGATCAAAATCATTCACTGGAAACAATGGCACCTAAGCTCAGGACCCCTTAACCCCATCTCCAATTTTGTTACAGTACTTGCACTTATATCATAAGAACATAGGCCATAGGCCCCAATTGTTTATACCAATTGCCACTTTTGGTATTATGATGATTTCAAAGCAAGGGAAAGAAAGCCTAGATATTTATAATTATAAACCAATATAATCAGAACTCAATACTAATTTGATTGCAAAAAAATTAGCAATAGAAGTTACCGGTAACTACTTTGTTGGTTATATCTTTCTCAAATGCGCACACTGTCATTCTCAGCTGTGTATGCCCATAACAGGTATTTCAGGACCGCTCTGTGCTGTACACTTGCTCAGAGCAGTTAAGTATAACATCTTTTTTATATTAAAAAAAGCATTTTGCATTCCCAATCTTCTGCTCCCCCTGCAGTTTGTGCTCTCCTATGCGCCAGCGGTGGACTGTCCCTCGGCATAATCCCATCCAATGCAGTCCTATGGAGCTGCATTCACATAGGTGACTGTCAGACCTTTAACCACTGAAGCATGGAGGAAAAGATGCTGTGTGGACCAGTTGAGCCATGTGGAGGAGCGGAGTATTGGTTAATTCTTCTATTCTGATTTTGGGGTTGGACTTTAAACCAAAACACAATTTACTATGGTTATAGACCTAATAGGGTTTATTTACTAAAGCTGGAGAGTGAAAAATCAGGCCCACTTCTGCATTGAAACCAGGTTGTATTTGAGTATTGTTTTGAAGGTGTACAATGGCCTTTAAAAAAGGGGAGAGGGAGGGGTCAAAACCCAAGAGTATACAAGTTTTAACAGTCCTTCAAAGCAAAATGGTAGAAGGAGAGACTGGAGGGGGACAGATGGAGGGCAAGGAAATGTGAAGATATAGCTAATGTGGTCTGCATGGAGGGGGAAAGAAGAGAAACAGTTATATCCAAACTAAATAACTCTAAATCTTCCAGGCCATGTTTTTTGCATGGGGTCCAGTACACCTTTTGATATTATCTGCGCTTGGCTAAGAGCTAAGCCCAGAGAGACAACCCAAAGGGGGGGTGTGAGGCAAAAGGGTAGGAAAGAGAAAAGGGGAGACATCTCTGAGTATTTTGTGTAGGTAAATTCCTGTAACTATTATAGTGTATTAGTGAAAAGTGTGGCGCTAATGAATAATGGGACACATGTTACTAATCAAGTAATAGTGATCTCTATAGAGAAGTATTGAAGCTTGAAGTGTAAACTTATGAAGTGAAAGGTAATTGTTTTATAAAACATCCCAAAGAAATATAAAGTATATAATAATAGTGAGTGCTTAGATGTGTAAGGGAGTGGATACTCAGTAACAACCTATAGGTTAATTAAGAAACAATCGTGCATACAAAACCATATTCAAAGAAACAATACAGAGAAATAATAATGCAAGGTATCTTAATATACTAAGTATGCAGCTCAGCAAAAATAATGTTCTTTTGGGTAAAAGCCAAGAGAAAGGACGTCCAAATCCCTAAAAAGGGTAAACATATATGAATACTCGAAGTCTATTAATGAGTGGATGGGGTACTCTTATTTAGCCCCACAACCATCTGGGCGTAGGCCGTCTTCATAAGAGGTGATTAAAGGCTGTTTTAGAAGGGTCCTTAGGTACAAGCAGATTCTTCACTCATGTGGGTGGTCTCAACAAAGAGAAAGAGA
Source organism: Lithobates septentrionalis (assembly GCA_037952835.1). Lineage (NCBI taxonomy): Eukaryota > Metazoa > Chordata > Amphibia > Anura > Ranidae > Lithobates > Lithobates septentrionalis. The sequence continues at coordinate 1,748,939 of JBBDGP010000707.1, forward strand.
AGCAAAAGGATGCCCTTACCAGATAAGGTGGACTCACAGGCCGTTGGCGGTGAGTCAAACGAGCTTGCACCGTCAAGCGGTATGGGGTGATGATCTGTAGGAAGACTTGTGTAGAATCTTGTCAGAAGTCCGCAGATGGTGTACCAATTAAGGATCGGGAGCCCCCAGGATTCGGTTTCGGTCGCCGAATGACCGTTTCCTCAAAAGCCCGTCATATGAACAAATAGACAAAGAAAAGAAAAAAACCTCCACATAGTGTAAATCCTTATTTGTGAAAAGCGTTAGAGCACTTTATTAAGGAGTACACTCCAAAATTTTTTTTACAAGCGAGGGCAGTAAAAACTCGGCTCAAAATAAAATTGATATCAAAAAGCATAAAAAATAGTGTAAAAACAGCGCAGTGGGTAGTGGTGGGGTGTAGTCATAGAAACCCGGGTTTTTTTCTTTTCTTTGTCTATTTGTTCATATGACGGGCTTTTGAGGAAACGGTCATTCGGCGACCGAAACCGAATCCTGGGGGCTCTCGATCCTTAATTGGTACACCATCTGAGGACTTCTGACAAGATTCTACACAAGTCTTCCTACAGATCATCACCCCATACCGCTTGACGGTGCAAGCTCGTTTGACTCACCGCCAACGGCCTGTGAGTCCACCTTATCTGGTAAGGGCATCCTTTTGCTTCTCTTTCTCTTTGTTGAGACCACCCACATGAGTGAAGAATCTGCTTGTACCTAAGTACCCTTCTAAAACAGCCTTTAATCACCTCTTATGAAGACGGCCTACGCCCAGATGGTTGTGGGGCTAAATAGGAGTACCCCATCCACCCATTAATAGACTTCGAGTATCCATATATGTTTACCCTTTTTAGGGATTTGGACGTCCTTTCTCTTGGCTTTTACCCAAAAGAACATTATTTTTTCTGAGCTGCATACTTAGCATATTAACCACTTGAGCCCCGGACCATTATGCTGCCTAAGGACCAGAGGTCTTTTTCCAATTTGGCACTGCGTCGCTTTAACTGCTAATTGCGCAGTCATGCAATGCTGTACCCAAACGAAATTTGCGTCCTTTTCTTCCCACAAATAGAGCTTTCTTTTGATGGTATTTGATCACCTCTGGGGTTTTTATTTTTTGTGCTATAAATGGAAAAAGACCGAAAATTTTGAAAAAAAATGATATTTTCTACTTTTTGTTATAAAAAAAATCCAATAAACTCAATTTTAGTCATACATTTAGGCCAAAATGTATTCGGCCACATGTTTTTGGTAAAAAAAATGTCAATAAGCGTATATTTATTGGTTTGCGCAAAAGTTATAGCGTCTACAAACTAGGGTACATTTTCTGTAATTTACACAGCTTTTAGTTTATGACTGCCTATGTCATTTCTTGAGGTGCTAAAATGGCAGGGCAGTACAACCCCCCCCCCAAATGACCCCATTGTGGAAAGTAGACACCCCAAGGAAATTGCTGAGAGGCATGTTGAACCCATTGAATATTTATTTTTTTTGTCCCAAGTGATTGAATAATGACAAAAAAAAAAAATATTTACAAAAAGTTGTCACTAAATGATATATTGCTCACACAGGCCATGGGCCTATGTGGAATTGCACCCCAAAATACATTCTGCTGCTTCTCCTGAATATGGGGATACCACATGTGTGGGACTTTTTGGGAGCCTAGCCGCGTACGGGGCCCCGAAATCCAATCACCGCCTTCAGGATTTCTAAGGGCGTAAATTTATGATTTCACTCTTTACTGCCTATCACAGTTTCGGAGGCCATGGAATGCCCAGGTGGCACAAAACCCCCCCAAATGACCCCATTTTGGAAAGTAGACACCCCAAGCTATTTCCAGAGAGGCATATTGAGTCCATGGAATATTTTATATTTTGACACAAGTTGCGGGAAAGTGACACTTTTTTTTTTTTTTTTTTTGCACAAAGTTGTCACTAAATGATATATTGCTCACACAGGCCATGGGCATATGTGGAATTGCACCCCAAAATACATTTAGCTACTTCTCCTGAGTACGGGGATACCACATGTGTGGGGCTTTTTGGGAGCCTAGCCGTGTACGGGACCCCGAAAACCAATCACCGCCTTCAGGATTTCTAAGGGTGAAAATTTTTGATTTCACTCTTCACTGCCTATCACAGTTTCGGAGGCCATGGAATGCCCAGGTGGCACAAAACCCCCCCAAATGACCCCATTTTGGAAAGTAGACACCCCAAGCTATTTGCTGAGAGGCATGGTGAGTATTTTGCAGCTCTCATTTGTTTTTGAAAATGAAGAAAGACAAGAAAAAACTTTTTTTTTTTTCTTTTTTCAATTTTCAAAACTTTGTGACAAAAAGTGAGGTCTGCAAAATACTCACTATACCTCTCATCAAATAGCTTGGGGTGTCTACTTTCCAAAATGGGGTCATTTGGGGGGGGGTTTGTGCCACCTGGGCATTCCATGGTCTCCGAAACTGTGATAAGCAGTCAAGAGAGAAATCAAAAATTCACGCCCTTAGAAAGCCTGAAGGCGGTGCTTGGTTTTCGGGGTTCCGTACGCGGCTAGGCTCCCAAAAAGTCTCACACATGTGGTATCCCCGTACTCAGGAGAAGCAGCAGAATGTATTTTGAGGTATAATTTCACATATTCCCATAGCATGTTTGAGCAATATATCATTTAGTGACAATTTTGTGCAAAAAAAAAAAAATTGTCTCTTTCCCGCAACTTGTGTCGCAATATAAAATATTCCATGGACTCGACATGCCTCTCAGCAAATAGCTTGGGGTGTCTACTTTCCAAAATGGGGTCATTTGGGGGGGTTTTGAACTGTCCTGGCATTTTATGCACAACATTTAGAAGCTTATGTCACACATCACCCACTCTTCTAACCACTTGAAGACAAAGCCCTTTCTGACACTTATTGTTTACATGAAAAAGTTTTTTTTTTTTACAAGAAAATTACTTTGAACCCCCAAACATTATATATTTTTTTAAAGCAAATGCCCTACAGATTAAAATGGTGGGTGTTTCATATTTTTTTTTCACACAGTATTTGCGCAGCGATTTTTCAAACGCATTTTTTGGGGAAAAAACACACTTTTTTAAATTTTAATGCACTAAAACACACTATATTGCCCAAATGTTTGATGAAATAAAAAAGATGATCTTAGGCCGAGTACATGGATACCAAACATGACATGCTTTACAATTGCGCACAAACGTGCAGTGGCAACAAAATAAATACATGTTTAAAAGCCTTTAAAAGCCTTTACAGGTTACCACTTTAGATTTACAGAGGAGGTCTACTGCAAAAATTACTGCCCTCGATCTAACCTTCGCGGTGATACCTCACATGCATGGTGCAATTGATGTTTACATTTGACGCCAGACCGCCGCTTGCGTTCGCCTTAGTGCGAGAGCAGGGGGCGACAGGGGTGCTTTTTTTTTTTTTTTTTTCTTTATTATTTTTTTGCTTTTTTATCTTATTTTTAAACTGTTCCTTTCATTTTTATTTTTTTTTAATCATTTTTATTGTTATCTCGGGGAATGTAAATATCCCCTATGATAGCAATAGGTAGTGACAGGTACTCTTTTTTGAAAAAATTGGGGTCTATTAGACCCTAGATCTCTCCTCTGCCCTCAAAGCATCTGACCACACCAAGATCGGTGTGATAAAATGCTTCCCCAATTTCCCAATGGCGCTATTTACATCCAGCGAAATCTAAGTCATAAAATGCTCGTAGCTTCCGGTTTCTTAGGCCATAGAGATGTTTGGAGCCACTCTGGTCTCTGATCAGCTCTATGGTCAGCTGGCTGAATCACCGGCTGCATTCTCAGGTTCCCTGTTGAGACAGGAGAGCCAGAGAAAAACACGGAAGACGGTGGGGGGGGGCATTCCCTCCCACGGCTTGTAAAAGCAGTCTAGAGGCTAATTAGCCGCTAGGATTGCTTTTACATGAAAGCCGACCGCTGGCTGAAAAGAATGATACCAAGATGATACCTAAACCTGCAGGCATCATTCTGGTATAACCACTCAAATTTGTGAATGGCGTACCTGAAGACAAAAAAATGGTTAACAATAAAGCACAGTAAACGGTAAAGTATAAAAAATTGCATACCTGAAAAGCAAACATGATAAAGCATAATAACAATAAAACATTGCAGAATAGAATACAGTAAAAAAGAGCAGAACAATAGAGAGAATAGAGAGAGAGAGAACAATAAAACGACAACTATTTTTTTTTATTTTATATATATATATATATATATATATATTTTTTTTTTTACACTTTTTTTGTAACTAACTTTTATAACTGTAACCGGTTCCAGGTTCGGGTCTCTCAAAATGCGATGGCATCTTGGGAGACCCTGTGAAAGTGTGCCTAGTCTGTGCAATGCTGTACCCTACGCTAATAGTCAACTAGTGTATGGTAGCGTTCAAAACATTCACCAATGCAAAGACCAGGATTGTCAGGACAGGAGGGACAATAATAGCGGGTGTCACGCCTATATCCGCGCTAGCTGCAGACACAATATCTTTTTTGGGGGCGTTCGCTGGGTAGGGGTACTCGGGAGGACATAAAGAAAATGCCTCTCATGCAGCCGACTGCATTTGGTTGGGGATGTGAATGGGGGAAGTACGGGCGCTGCAGAAGCGGTGGGTTCCCAATTAGGATTGGCGAATGCAGCAGGAAGGGCATTATGGGCACGACGGGCCTGTGTTTGTCTTTCTGGTGGCAGCGGGACACTACTTGTGCTTGCCACCTCACCAGCTTGAACTGCACTTATGGGACTCGCCACGTCACCAAGTGTTACTGCAGTGCTGGTTTGACTACGACCGGGGTGTACTAGGCCGCTGGCGCTTGCCAGTTCACCAAAACGCTACCAAAAAATCTGTTAGCGATCGCAGGGATCAGGCCTGACTCTGCGAACGCTGCAGTTATGCGTTTTAGTCTTTTGTAAGTGACAGTGATCGATCGATACTGCACTTGGGTGGGCTGGGCTGGGCCGGGCAGAGGGGCAAAACGCAGGTGCTAGCAGGTATCTGGGCTGATCCCGCTAACACTGCGTTTGTGAGAACCCTAAACTGCTGGGGACGCTAGTATAGATCTGATCGGATCAGATATTGATCCGTTCAGATACTATACCACTAAGGGTGGTGTACGGTGCGTGCGTGGGTGTTAGCGGTACTGGCGCTAACCTGACGCTGCCTGGGGCTGGTGCTTACCAGTTCACCAAAATACTACCAAAAAAACTGTTAGCGATCGCAGGGATCAGGCCTGACTCTGTGAACGCTGCAGTTATGCATTTAGTGTTTTGTAAGTGTCAGTGATCGATCGATACTGCACTTGGGTGGGCTGGGCCGGGCGGAGGGGCAAAACGCAGGTGCTAGCAGGTATCTGGGCTGATTCCGCTAACACTGCGTTTTTGGGAACCCTAAACTGCTGGGGACACTAGTATAGATCTGATCGGATCAGATATTGATCCGTTCAGATACTATACCACTAAGGGAGGCGTATGCTGCGTGCGTGGGTGTTAGCGGTACTGGCGCTAACCTGATGCTGCCTGGGGCTGGTGCTTGCCAGTTCACCAAAATACTACCAAAAAAACTGTTAGCGATCGCAGGGATCAGGCCTGACTCTGCGAACGCTGCAGTTATGCGTTTTAGTCTTTTGTAAGTGACAGTGATCGATCGATACTGCACTTGGGTGGGCTGGGCTGGGCCGGGCAGAGGGGCAAAACGCAGGTGCTAGCAGGTATCTGGGCTGATCCCGCTAACACTGCGTTTGTGAGAACCCTAAACTGCTGGGGATGCTAGTATAGATCTGATCGGATCAGATATTTATCCGTTCAGATACTATACCACTAAGGGTGGTGTACGGTGCGTGCGTGGGTGTTAGCGGTACTGGCGCTAACCTGACGCTGCCTGGGGCTGGTGCTTGCCAGTTCACCAAAATACTACCAAAAAAACTGTTAGCGATCACATGGGTTCAGGCCTGACTCTGCGAACGCTGCAGTTATGCGTTTAGTCTTTTGTAAGTGACAGTGATCGATCGATACTGCACTAGGGTGGGCTGGGCTGGGCCGGGCGGAGGGGCAAAACGCAGGTGCTAGCAGGTATCTGGGCTGATCCCGCTAACACTGCGTTTTTGGGAACCCTAAACTGCTGGGGACGCTAGTATAGATCTGATCGGATCAGATATTGATGCGTTCAGATACTATACCACTAAGGGAGGTGTATGCTGCGTGCGTCAGTGTTAGCGGTACTGGCGCTAATCTGACGCTGCCTGGGGCGACGCATATCACCGCCGGGCGATCGGGGGGCTAAACCTTTATTCGGTAATAAACGGCGGGTGCCCTGACACTATAAAAAATAAACAAACTAACCAGCGTCAACCGTAACGGTTATACGGTGATCAGTGGTGAAAGGGTTAACTAGGGGGCAATCAAGGGGTTAAAACATTTATTCGGTAGTATATGGGGGTCCCTGACGCTATAAAACGCTGACGGCGAACCTAAATATTTATGTCCCTAACTAGCGTCACCAGCGACACTAATACAGCGATCAGAAAAATGATCGCTTAGTGACACTGGTGACAGGGGGTGATCAAGGGGTTAAAACTTTATTAGGGGGGGTTAGGGGGGTACCCTAGACCTAAAGGGGGGTAATACTCACTGTCCCAACACTAACTGTCACAAACTGACACCAATGCAGTAATCAGAAAAAAAAAAAAAAAAAACTGCTGGTGTCAGTTTGTGACGGGGGGGGGGGGGGGGGTGATTGGGGGGGGATCGGGGGGCGATCGGGGGGGGGGGATCGGGGTGTTTTGTGTGCCTGGCATGTTTTACTGTGTGTGTTGGTGCACTCACATTGATGTCTTCTCTCCTCGGGCCGGAACGGAAATTACCGACCCGAGGGGAGATGACATCATTTCCTTTGCTGCTGTTTAGCATACAGCAGCAAAGGAATGATTCGATTGGCCGGCGGCGATCGCGAGGGGGGGGCCACGAACGGATGGTCTCCCCCTCACCACCGATCGCCGGGGCACAAAGGACGACCGCCTCGGGCACCGGGGGGGGTCCGATCGGACCCCCCACCCGCGGAAGGCAAATCACGTACACTGTACGTGATTTTGCCTGTCCGTGCCACTTTGCCGACGTACATCGGCGTGAGGCGGTCGTCAAGTGGTTAAGATACCTTGCATTATTATTTCTCTGTATTGTTTCTTTGAATATGGTTTTGTATGCACGATTGTTTCTTAATTAACCTATAGGTTGTTACTGAGTATCCACTCCCTTACACATCTAAGCACTCACTATTATTATATACTTTATATTTCTTTGGGATGTTTTATAAAACAATTACCTTTCACTTCATAAGTTTACACTTCAAGCTTCAATACTTCTCTATAGAGATCACTATTACTTGATTAGTAACATGTGTCCCATTATTCATTAGCGCCACACTTTTCACTATTATTCTTACATTTGCAACGGTCAAATTGCTGTGTCGGCTGCTTCATTTTTTCCTTAGGAGCTGGCGCAATTTCTACACCTTTTTTTGTACATATTATAGTGTATTAAAAGTCAAAATTAAATTTTTTAGTTCTGGATAGACATCAAATTGACTTTCTGTTTTAGAGACACAACAGAATGAGGAAAAATGCTCTTTTCAACAGCTGTTACAGGAAAAAGTTTCCACATAAACTTCCCATCACTTCCTATTTAAGTGACAACACTAATATTTTAAATTTCCCATCACTTGCTGTATCTGAAAATGGTTGCCAGATTCATGAGAGGGTGAATCTCCCCAGCAACTAAGATTTCATAGGGTTCTTCTAACCTTCTCCTAACTTCTATAGGAAACACTTATGCCACGTACACACGATCGGAAATGCCGTAAGCAAAACTCTGATGAGAGGTTTTGGTCGGAAAATGCGACCGTGTGTATGCTCCATCGGACTTTTGCTGGCGGAATTCCAGCCAGCAAAAGATTGCGAGATTGAGATTCTCTATTTTTCGGTCGGAAAAAGTTCCTATCTGAAAATGCGTTTGTCTGTATGCAATTCGGACGCGCAAAAAATCACGCATGCTCGAAAACAATTCGACGCATGCTCGGAAGCATTGAACTTCATTTTCTCAGTTCTTCATAGTGTTGTACATCACCGCATTCTTGACGGTCGAAAGTTCAGAGAACTTTTGTGTGACCGTGTGTATGCAAGCCAAGCTTGAGCAGAATTCCGTCGGAAAAATCTTGGATGGATGGAAATTCCACTTGTGTGTATGGGGCATAGGAAACAATTTTGACTATAAATACTGTTTAAATACAAATATTGAAAAAAAAAAGATCAGATAATGTTATTGGGAGTATCTTTAAAATAAAGCTCACTAAGCAATGCACAGTGAAGAGTGTCCAGGCATCAAAACGCTACTTTACCATCTAACACTGTTAGTAGGATTGCAATCGGTGTACTAAGTACTATTAGTACTAAGTACTAATAAAACATGATTTTGCTCATAAATTTGCAGATTAAATTATCATCCCATTTTCTCTGTTAAATCAAGATATACAGTAACTGAGTTTTCCTTGCAATTTCCTTGTCATATTGCTTTTACTAGTTCTCATTGTAATTTGTAGAAAGTTGAACTCTGTTCAAAGACCACATTAGACCTTTCGTACTGTGTTACCTTGTTTAACAATGTTACTTTGAAAGTGATTGGAAAATGCCTTTTTTAGGCTGTATAATTTCTGATTCTCATTAATAGAAGCAATGAACATCGATGGTCATTAATCATAGTATTCTAGCTGCAACCTGTTGAAATTACTATATCAAATTTGGTTGTAAGTAAATTGCCATTTATATTTATTAAAATGTGGATAAATTAAAGTAGAACTATGGTCAAAACTCAAAAATCCAGCATGGAATAAATGCCAGGTCTAAAATATGTCTTTGTTTGTTTTTCAATAAATGGCAAGCATAGTGAGAAATAGTTTCACAAAAGGTTTATTAGGTTTTTTTTTTGTTTACATAACATGGGTTGACACATTAAGGCTCCATGCACACTGGAGCTGATAAACTGCAATTTATTGGAGTTTGGGTGTTTTTTTTTTTAAAAGCCCATAAACTCCACTCTATGTTATCCTATGTGTCCATGCACACATGGATGTTTTTTTAGCTTTAATGAGCAATGGAGTTTATGGGCTTTTTTCTGAACGCCAGAAATTAGCATTTAAAGTTCCGTTTTCCACCGCCAAATAACCGCCAAAAAAACGCCAAAAAAGCCAAACGCCGATAAACGCTCATAAACGCATGTTAATTAGCATTCGGCGTTCAATTTTTCAATGCATTGTGGGAGTTTGGAATGCATTGTGGGATTTTTGGAGTGTCCTCTGTGTATTTTTATTAAAAACGCCCATAAACGCTAACACTAAAAAACGCTCATAAACGCTAGTAGAAAACGCTGTTACATAGTTACATAGTAGGTGAGGTTGAAAAATAGACACAAGTCCATCAAGTCCAACCTATGTGTGTGATTATGTGTCAGTATTTCATTACATATCCCTGTATGTTGCGGTCATTCAGGTGATTATCTAATAGTTTCTTGAAGCTATCAATGCTCCCCGCTGAGACCACCGCCTTTGGAAGGGAATTCCACATCCTTGCCGCTCTTACAGTAAAGAACCCTCTACGTAGTTTAAGGTTAAACCTCTTTTCTTCTTATTGTAATGAGTGGCCACGAGTCTTATTAAACTCTCTTCTGCAAAAAAGTTTTATCCCTATTGTGGGGTCACCAGTACAGTATTTGTAAATTGAAATCATATCCCCTCTCAAGCGTCTCTTCTCCAGAGAGAATAAGTTCAGAGCTCGCAACCTTTCCTCATAACTAAGATCCTCCAGACCCTTTATTAGCTTTGTTGCCTTTCTTTGTACTCGCTCCATTTCCAGTACATCCCTCCTGAGGACTGGTGCCCAGAACTGGACAGCATACTCCAGGTGCGGCCGGACCAGAGTCTTGTAGAGCGGGAGAATTATCGTTTTATCTCTGGAGTTGATCCCCCTTTTAATGCATGCCAATATTCTGTTTGCTTTATTAGCAGCAGCTTGGCATTGCATGCCATTGCTGAGCCGATCATCTACTAGGATCCCCAGGTCCTTTTCCATCCTAGATTCCCCCAGAGGTTCTCCCCCCAGTGTATAGATTACAATCATATTTTTGCCACCCAAATGCATTATTTTACATTTTTCTACATTGAACCTCATTTGCCATGTAGTCGCCCACCCCATTAATTTGTTCAGGTCTTTTTGCAAGATTTCCACATCCTGCGGAGAAGTTATTGCCCTGCTTAGCTTAGTATCGTCTGCAAATACAGAGATTGAACTGTTTATCCCATCCTCCAGATCGTTTATGAACAAATTAAATAGGATTGGTCCCAGCACAGAACCCTGGGGAACCCCACTACCCACCCCTGACCATTCTGAGTACTCCCCATTTATCACCACCCTCTGAACACGCCCTTGTAGCCAGTTTTCAATCCATGTATTCACCATATGGTCCATGCCAACGCACCTTATTTTGTACAGTAAACGTTTATGGGGAACTGTGTCAAATGCTTTTGCAAAATCCAGATACACCACGTCTACGGGCCTTCCTTTATCTAGATGGCAACTCACCTCCTCATAGAAGGTTAATAGATTGGTTTGGCAAGACCGATTCTTCATGAATCCATGCTGATTACTGCTAATGATTAGCGATGAGCCGAACACCCCCCGGTTCGGTTCGCACCAGAACCTGCGAACGGACCGAAAATTCGCACGAACGTTAGAACCCCATTGACGTCTATGGGACTCGAACGTTCAAAATCAAAAGTGCTCATTTTAAAGGCTAATTTGCATGGTATTGTCCTAAAAAGGGTTTGGGGACCCGGGTCCTACCCCAGGGGACATGTATCAATGCAAAAAAAACTTTTAAAACGGCCGTTTTTTCTGGAGCAGTGATTTTAATGATGCTTAAAGTAAAAAAAAAAAAGTGAAATATTCCTTTAAATATCGTACCTGGGAGCTGTCTATAGTATGCCTGTAAAGTGGCGCGTGTTTCCCGTGTTTAGAACAGTCCCTGCACCAAATGTCATTTTTAAAGGAAAAAATCTCATTTAAAACTGCTTGCGGGTTTAATGTCATGTCAGGTCCTGGCAATATGGATGAAAATCAGTGAGACAAATGGCATGGTTACCCCCCAGTCCATTACCAGGCCCTTTGGGTCTTGTATGGATATTAAGGGGAACTCCGCACCCAAATTAAAATAGGGAAAGGTGTGGGCCACCAGGCCCTATATACTCTGAACAGCAGTATACAGGCGGTGCAAACAAGACAGGGACTGTAGGTTTGTTGTTAAGGAGAATCTGTTTGTAATTTTGAACATTTTTAACGTGTTTGGCTCCAGCCAAAAAATCTTTTTTAAGCTTTTTGGAAAACATAGGGAAGGGTTATCACCCCTGTGACATTTGGTTTGCTGTCTTTCCTCCTCTTCAGAAGATTTCACCTCACTTTTGTCCCAATGACAAATGTTTTTTGAAAATTTGGGTTTTTTTTGTGGAACAAGGATTGGAAAGCATCAGTGGAAAGGAGAAATGTTTTTCCCATATTAACTCTTACAGGAGAGAATTTCCCTTCCTAGGGGTAGATTTCATCTCACTTCCTGTTGTCTCCTTCCGTTTGCAAGTAGGAGTCGTTTGTAAGTTAGATGTTTGAAAGTAGGGGCCTGCCCTATATACTCAGCAGAAATTTGGGCCTTAGGTGTTGTTGTGGCTACAACACTGTAAGCCCTCACAGGGCCCTGCTGTGAAGTATTAGATCAAGAATTGTAATTACATGCCCCTGTTGAAACAGGGGCAGAAAAACCGGGCCTTTGGTGGTGGTGGTGGTGGTGCTGGTGCCACAACACTGTAAGTCCTCACTCGATCTTGGTGGGAGCAGAAATGGGCCCTGCTGTGAAATATTAGATCAAGAATTGTAATTACATGCCCCTGTTGAACAAGGGCAGAAAAATTGGGCCTTTGGTGGTGGTGGTGGTGCTGGTGCCACAACACTGTAAGTCCTCACTCACTGTTGGTGGGTGCAGAAATGGGCCCTGCTGTGAAATATTAGATCAAGAATTGTAATTACATGCCCCTGTTGAACAGGAGCTGAAAAATTAGGCCTTAGGCACTGGTGCTGGTGCCATAACACTGCAACCCCTCACAGACACTCTAGTTGGAACGCAGGAACGAGCCCTGCTGCAAAGTATTGCATCAAAAATTGTAATTACACGCCCCTGTTAAACAGGGGCAGAAAAATTGGGCCTTAGGCACTGGTGCTGGTGCCACAACACTGCAACCCCTCACAGACACTCTAGCTGGAACGCAGGAACGAGCCCTGCTGCAAAGTATTGCATCAAAAATTGTAATTACACGCCCCTGTTAAACAGGGGCTAAAAAATTGTGCATTAGGCACTGGTGGTGGCGCCCAGAACCAAAAATGTTCTTACAAGCTATCAGCGTAATCATTGAGGAGGAAGAGGATAATTACTCAGGGATAGTCACTCAGCATCAGCATAGGCAGTCTTTGAAGGGATCTGAGATTTCAAAAAAAATTATTCGGTTACATCAGCATCCAGTGCTTGGTAGCTGGTGGTGATCCAAGACTGATTCATTTTTATGAAGGTCAGTCGATCGACCGAGTCGGTGGACAGACGCACCCTGTGATCGGTTACCACGCCTCCAGCAGCACTGAATGTGCGTTTCGAAAGAACGCTGGATGCAGGACAGGCCAGTACCTCAATTGCATACTGTGCAAGCTCTGGCCAGTGATCCCTCCTCAAGACCCAGTAACCCAGAGGATTTTCGGTGGGAAAGGTGTCCAAATCTGATCTTGCCCCTAGGTATTCCTGCACCATGTAAAATAGACGCTGGCGATGGTGGCTGGAACCGATCATACCTTGGGGCTGCGGACCAAAAAATTGTCTGAACGCATCGGTCAGATGGCCACCTTCTCCACCGCTCCTTCTTTGACTGACCAAAGCCTCAGCAACACGTTGTCCAGAAACAGGAGTTTGTAACCTTCCAGTCTCTGGGAACGCGTTGCACAGACCTTTCTGCAAGGCCTCCCGAAGATGTTTCATCCTCTGCTCCCTCTGCGATGGCAAGATAAGGTCCGCAACCTTACCCTTGTAACGTGGATCAAGGAGGGTTGCCAGCCAGTATTGGTCCTTCTCCTTGATCCCACGAATACGAGGATCCTTACGCAGGCTTTGCAGGATCAGGGAGGCCATGCAGCGTAGGTTTGCTGAGGCATTCGGTCCGGAGTCCTCTGGGTCACTAAGGACGACATGGTCCGCAGCCACCTCCTCCCAGCCACGTACAAGTCCATGTGTTTCTTGGGACTGATCCCTTAAAGACTGCTGCTGATGCTGAGTGCCAGGCTCCACCTCCATACTGACACAATCTTCCTCCTCCTCCTCCTCCTCCTCCTCCTCTTCCTGTGTGATCGGCGGGCACGCAGGAACACTGTCTGGATAAAGGGGCCTTGAGAGCTAAGGAAGTCCTCCTCTTCCTGCCTCTGTTCTGCCTCAAGTGCCCTGTCCATTATTCCACACAGCGTGTGCTCCAGCAGGTGGACAAGGGGGACAGTGTCACTGATGCATGCACTGTCACTGCTCACCATCCTCGTGGCCTCCTCAAATGGTGACAGGACAGTGCATGCATCCCTGATCATGGCCCACTGGCGTGGGGAAAAAAAAACAAGATCCCCTGACCCTGTCCTGGTGCCATAGTCGCACAGGTACTCATTGATGGCCCTCTGCTGCGTGTGCAGCCGCTGCAGCATGGCCAACGTTGAGTTCCACCTGGTGGGCATGTCACAGATTAGGCGGTTCTTGGGCAGGTTAAACTCCTTTTGGAGGTCCGTCAGCCGAGCACTGGCATTATATGACCGGCGGAAATGCACACAGACTTTCCTGGCCTGCCTCAGGACATCCTGTAAGCCTGGGTACCTGCCCAAGAACCGCTGCACCACCAAGTTAAGGACGTGAGCTAAACAGGGCACATGGGTCATTTGTCCCTGTCGGAGTGCAGAGAGGAGGTTGGTGCCATTGTCGCAAACCACCATTCCTGCCTTAAGTTGGCGTGGCGTCAACCACCTCTGAACCTGCCACTGCAGAGCTGACAGAACCTCTGCCCCAGTGTGGCTCCTGTCCCCCAAGCACACCAGCTCAAGCACCGCATGGCATCTTTTGGCCTGAGTACTTGCGTAGCCCCTTGGATGACTACGGAGCACCGCTGGTTCCGAGGACAAAGCACAGGAAGAGGCCATGGAGGAAGAAGAAGAGGAGGGGGTGGAGGAGAGAGGTGTGTCACAATCATTAGCATTTTGGAGGCGTGGTGGCGGAACAACCTCCAACACTACTGCACCTTGTCCTGCATCCTTCCCAGCTGCCAGCAGAGTCACCCAATGCGCCGTGAAACTTAGGTAACGTCCCTGTCCATGCCTGCTGGACCATGAGTCAGCGGTAATATGCACCTTACCGCTGACCGCCCTGTCCAGCGAGGCATGGACATTGCCTTCCACATGCCGGTAGAGAGCCGGAATCGCCTTCCGTGAGAAAAAGTGGCGTTTGGGTACCTGCCACTAAGGAACCGCACATTCCACAAACTCACGGAAGGGGGCAGAGTCTACCAACTGAAAAGGTAGCAGTTGAAGTGCTAGCAATTTTGCCAAGCTAGCATTCAACCGCTGGGCATGTGGATGGCTGGGAGCAAACTTCTTTCGGCGGTGCAGCAGCTGGGGCAGGGAAATTTGCCTGGTACAATCTGACGTCGGTGTACCAAAAGCAGATTGCCCACAAGTACTTGGCTGTGACACACCTAATTCTACACCTTCATTCCTCTCAGTGCAGGTCTCAGAGAGGACTGAAGGTCTAGTGTGGTTGGAAATCTCAGCTGATGAGGAGCAAGGAGAGGTCCTCTTTGTTCTTTGGTGTGGGTCTTTTAGATACGCTTGCCAACGAACTGCATGGCAGGTCAACATATGTCTGGTCAAGCATGTGGTACCCAAGCGGGAGATGTTTTGGCCACGCGAGATACGCTTGAGACATATGTTGCAAATAGCAGCGGTGCGATCTGATGCACTTGTCTCAAAAAAGGCCCACACCAAAGAACATTTTGAATAACGCGCAGAGACTGCAGCGCCCTGCACATGTGGAGCTTTGGGGTGTGATGCAGTCAATGTGCTGCCCTTAGGCTGGCCCCTGGAGGGCATCCTGCCTCGTTGGTGATGTGCCGCCTCCTCCTCCTCCTCCTCCTCCTCTCTCCTATCAGGCACCCACGTTGAGTCAGTGACCTCATCATCCCCTTCCTCCTCATCACTGGAGCAAACCTGGCAGTATGCTGCAGCAGGGGGAGCATGACTGCCAGATTGCTGTCCTTCTTGGGCACCCCCTCTGTCCATGCTCATGTTACTGCCTTCATTGAGCTCAGTATCATCATCAGAGCCTTCCAAACACTCGGCATCCTCCTGGAGCATGTACCCAACACTGTGGTCAAACAGTTCGAGGGACTCCTCAGGAGGACATGGTGGGGCTACGGAAGGAGTCACTGATGACATTGAGCCAAGGGAAGAGGCCGCTGCTTTGCCAGAAAAAGTACCCTGGGCATGGGTGAGAGAGGATGAGGAGGATGAGGACGGCTTGGTCATCCACTCGACCAAGTCTTCCGCATGTTGCGGCTCAACACGGCCAGCTGTGGAAAAAAAGGCCAAGCGTGTCCCACGGCCACATGCTGATGAGGATGCACCGTCTCCATGACCAGCACTAGACACAGAGCCTGCTTGCCCTCTCTTATTGGCTTGTGACTGTCTGCCTCTCCTTCTTGGCCTTCCAGACATACTAATGGCCTGTAGCTGCACTAAGTCGGGATATATATATATATATATATATATATATATATATATATATATATATGTACTGATACTGCAGCTAGCAAAATCAACTGCCTGCCTGTAGTATGAGAACACCACCAACCTTCTACATGTAGCTTTAGCTGAACACTGTGAGCAGGATGCACCCCACTAACTTGTA
Source organism: Lithobates septentrionalis (assembly GCA_037952835.1). Lineage (NCBI taxonomy): Eukaryota > Metazoa > Chordata > Amphibia > Anura > Ranidae > Lithobates > Lithobates septentrionalis. The sequence continues at coordinate 1,765,046 of JBBDGP010000707.1, forward strand.
GGTTTAGCAGAACACTGTGAGCAGGACGCACTGCACTAACTGTAAATAGTCTAGCTGCCTGACTGTGGTACTAATAGGATCAAAAGAACACCAGTAATTTTCTTCAGGTAGCTGTATATACTGTAACAAGACAAGCCTGCCTGTCAGTAAGAAGATAACAGGAACAGATCTAGCTGAACACTGTGAGCAGGACGCACTGCACTAACTTTAAATAGTCTAGCTGCCTGACTGTGGTACTAATAGGATCAAAAGAACACCAGTAATTTTCTTCAGGTAGCTGTAAATACTGTTACAAGACAAGCCTGCCTGTCAGTAGGAAGATAACAGGAACGGATCTATCTGAACACTGTGAGCAGGACGCACTGCACTAACTTTAAATAGTCTAGCTGCCTGACTGTGGTACTAATAGGATCAAAAGAACACCAGTAATTTTCTTCAGGTAGCTGTAAATACTGTTACAAGACAAGCCTGCCTGTCAGTAGGAAGATAACAGGAACAGATCTAGCTGAACACTGTGAGCAGGACGCACTGCACTAACTTTAAATAGTCTAGCTGCCTGACTGTGGTACTAATAGGATCAAAAGAACACCAGTAATTTTCTTCAGGTAGCTGTAAATACTGTTACAAGACAAGCCTGCCTGTCAGTAGGAAGATAACAGGAACGGATCTAGCTGAACACTGTGAGCAGCACGCACTGCACTAACTTTAAATAGTCTAGCTGCCTGACTGTGGTACTATTAGGATCCAAAGAACACCAGTAATTTTCTTCAGGTAGCTGTAAATACTGTTACAAGACAAGCCTGCCTGTCAGTAGGAAGATAACAGGAACGGATCTAGCTGAACACTGTGAGCAGGACGCACTGCACTAACTTTAAATAGTCTAGCTGCCTGACTGTGGTACTAATAGGATCAAAAGAACACCAGTAATTTTCTTCAGGTAGCTGTAAATACTGTTGCAAGACAAGCCTGCCTGTCAGTAGGAAGATAACAGGAACGGATCTAGCTGAACACTGTGAGCAGGACGCACTGCACTAACTTTAAATAGTCTAGCTGCCTGACAGTGGTATTAATAGGATCAAAAGAACACCAGTAATTATCTTCAGGTAGCTGTAAATACTGTTACAAGACAAGCCTGCCTGTCAGTAGGAAGATAACAGGAACGGATCTAGCTAAACTGAATACAGTGTATATATATATATGCAACACCTGGGATGCATATATATACACAATACACTGTAAGTGCAGCTAACTGACTGACTGTCCTGCCGAATCTAGCTAACTCAAATGAAATGACACTGTCTCTCTCTCTCTCTATCTCTCAGCACACCGGAACACACTGCACAGGGCCGCCGTGCAGGCGGTCTTATATAGTGTGGGGCGTGTACTAAATCCCCTGAGCCATAATTGGCCAAAGCCTCCTTGGCTTTGGCCAATTACGGCTCTCTGTTCAGGCGGCGCTGTGATTGGCCAAGCATGCGGGTCATAGTGCATGCTTGGCCAATCATCAGCCAGCAATGCACTGCGATTCCGCAGTGAATTATGGGCCGTGACGCGCCACGCGAATTTGGCGCGATCGGCCCATATCGTTCGCAATTCGGCGAACGACCGAACAGCCGATGTTCGAGTCGAACATGGGTTCGACTCGAACATGAAGCTCATCCCTACTAATCGATATATATATATTTTTATTCCCGCGCTATCATGTGTAAACAATGGGCCCAATTGGAAAAGCTGCTTGCACCGAAACAGGTACAGACCGACCCTGTGGGTGAGTGATAAAATTAGCTATGTGGTGCCGCGCTAATCCTGAGTGAATGTCTGAATAACTTGGATTGTTAAAAATACAACGTGCAGGGTAGAGATATAGTGTGAATTAAAAGGTGATACTCTCAGCTGTGATGGCAATCTCACTAACTGAGGTAGCAGTTCTAGTGATAATGAACATCTGTGCTATTAATAAGTACCTATATCTCATCAATGTGCATAAATAATAAAAAAATAAGCAACAATAAACAATCAGTGAATTATTTGCATCATGTTCATAAAAAGATCATAGTAATAATAAGCAATGACAATTAATAATAATAATAATAAAGTGCATAGTGCAATAGACGATGACTCATTATACAGCTCAACCATGCAACACATAAAGTGACATATGTGCAATGGTGTACTCAAAGGTAATAAAAAATAGTGTCCCAAAAAGAAAAGAAATAATTAATAAAACATAAAAGCTATTGACTCTAACGTGATTAAATTGTCCAAAACGTGCATAAAAATAGTAATGTGAATAATAGTGTAGTGAAGAGTATCCATAAACAAGTTCTTCTTAATGTAACGTGATTGCAGCGTCCTGGCATGCAGCAAATAGCAGTGCAGTGCTCAAGGTAGATCACAGGGTGCACATCTTCGTGTCTAGACACCTATGTGTGAAATGGACCCTTACCTTAGGGTAATAGGGCAAGCGCATTGACCAAAACTTATTTTGGGGGGAGTCCTCCTAGGGGTGTAAAACGTTATCCTCGTAGTCCTAGTCCCATGGGGTAGGTCCCTCGATGGTAATGTGGATAAAATAAGGGGGAGTCCCAATAGTGTAGTATCATTTAGGTAAGCAATTTTTATTAGGTAAACAAAGGGTACTCACATAACAAACTTAAAACCGATCCTATCTCCAACGAGCGGCGAGCTCGTAAACCTATTGCAGCATGTACAGCCTGTCCCGTCCCTACGCGTGACGTCACACCTCACGTGACTTCATCAGGGGATGAATACAGGCTAGAATCGTGTCCTTAAATATACTTATATGGGCGCCAATGGGCGGCCATTTTCCCGAAGCCCTATGGTTCTAATTATGGCGGCCATTTTCCAAGGGATCACCCGGCGCGGCCATATTGTGGATGTTAAATGCATTCGACAAGCATAATTGTCAGCTGATCCCGGCAGCCAATCCCACAGGGCAAATGCTACCACATCTCTCGCACTGTCAGCAAGGGAGGGCAAGCATCACGGAGCTCAATCCAGCGGCCCCCATAGCGGACAGCCTGAGTGGGCGAGTGAGATAAGAATAAAATAGATAGAAATAGCTGTTAGCATCCAGGGAAAGGGAATAGGGAATGAAATTGGGAAATACTCCACATGCCCAGATGGACCAGAGGGGACTCCGATCGGCATGGTCTATTGGATAGCGGGATATAGCCAAATAAAAATCTTTATTGAAAATTGGGAGAGAGCGAGATTAAAATTAAAAAGAAAGTTAAAAAGAAATTAAAAAGGGGACCGTAGAAGGGAGAAGCGGTCATGTTGCCATAGGTACATCTCTGCATCAGCCCTACATTATATCCTTTAGATTAAGTATACAAATACATATCATGAAACACATAACTGACATGTGGTAAAATAAATACAGAGGGAAGATCATACAGCACAAAGTTAACATTTAGTGAGTTAAATAATGGCAAAAAATGGATTAAAATAAATAAATAAATAGATAAATAAATAGATACTTATATTCTAAAATCCAATGGGTTGCTACTAAAATCAACACTAATTAAAAGCTCTAAGATTTGAGCGAGATAAAACTAGCTACTAAAAGCTGCCGTGAGAGGAAGGCTAATATTAAGAGAAACACTAACATTAAATCCATAAATAACTGAACTGACAGGTCAAGATACAAGGTAAAAGTCAAAAAAGTGGTTTAAAAATCAATTAAGATCGAAATCGATATTTAGACCCCGGGGCGAAAAAGTATCCAAGGTGAAAATACATTTGGATTCAAGTTTACTTAGAGTCCTCACCTTATGTCCACCCTGCCAATGTTTAATATATGGTGTGATACCCCAAAACTTCAAATGGGTGGGGTCCTTATTATGGTGCATCAGAAAGTGTTTAGATACACTGTGTGTAAAGATCTAAAAAGGAAGAAAGACTTCTGCGCTACTACATGAAACTTCGTGAAAAAATGAAACAATGGTGATAATGTATACTTAGTGGTGCTGCAAAAATCAAATAGTGAACACTTTACACTACTAATAAACTAAAATGGGCACAATCATGCAGGATTGTGTGAGTGATTCTGCGCAACACAAAATAAATAAGTAAATAAATGCGCTGCACACCTTAAAAGTGAAATGACAATCCCCTAGTGGGGTAGAGCAATATGTGCAGATTAAAAAACTTAAATAAAGTGCATCAAAGTGAAATAAGTGCTCATCAATAAAAGTCACTCAATAATAGCAAAAAACATAAACTGTGACTGGTGGGTGAACATGCGTTGCTAGGTGATCTGGTGACTGTTCGTGGTAACGGTTACCCACTCGGGGCTCCCAGAACTCTCACCTCTATGGCACAATAAAAGTGCCTGTGTGCTTCCAATGAATCAGTGGTTCCTCTGGTGCAGTAGTGATGATGGCGTCCTGATCCTTCTGGAGGGAGGGGGGCGTCACTTCCACCACTTAGTAGGGCCTTTATTCCACAGTAGGGGTGCCTAAGTACTTCCAGTAGATCTGTGGTCGCTCCTGTGCAGTGATGATGGTGGTGTCCTAATCCTTCTGGGGGACAGGGCCGTCACTTCCTCCAGCTGATAAGCTCCATATAAGGGTAATTGAAAAGACTCCGATAGTGTAATATAGTTAAAGCCAATGGATTTATTAAAGGTGAAAATCAGCTTACATAAATAAAAACGAAAAAACGCCAGACAGGGGCCCCTGAAGAAGTCACGTGATATGACGCAACGCGTAGGCACGTCACCGGAAATACAATAGTGCGGACCGGAAGTGACGTAGCGAGTATCGCTATAACGCTGTTCCCATTTATGTCTGGCGTTTTTTCGTTTTTATTTATGTAAGCTGATTTTCACCTTTAATAAATCCATTGGCTTTAACTATATTACACTATCGGAGTCTTTTCAATTACCCTTATATGGAGCTTATCAGCTGGAGGAAGTGACGGCCCTGTCCCCCAGAAGGATTAGGACACCACCATCATCACTGCACAGGAGCGACCACAGATCTACTGGAAGTACTTAGGCACCCCTACTGTGGAATAAAGGCCCTACTAAGTGGTGGAAGTGACGCCCCCCTCCCTCCAGAAGGATCAGGACGCCATCATCACTACTGCACCAGAGGAACCACTGATTCATTGGAAGCACACAGGCACTTTTATTGTGCCATAGAGGTGAGAGTTCTGGGAGCCCCGAGTGGGTAACCGTTACCACGAACAGTCACCAGATCACCTAGCAACGCATGTTCACCCACCAGTCACAGTTTATGTTTTTTGCTATTATTGAGTGACTTTTATTGATGAGCACTTATTTCACTTTGATGCACTTTATTTAAGTTTTTTAATCTGCACATATTGCTCTACCCCACTAGGGGATTGTCATTTCACTTTTAAGGTGTGCAGAGCATTTATTTACTTATTTATTTTGTGTTGCGCAGAATCACTCACACAATCCTGCATGATTGTGCCCATTTTTGTTTAGATACACTATGCTTGTCATAGCCGTTAAGGATATTTTTGACATGCTCTTTAATGCGCACTCTTAGAGGTCTTTTGGTACGACCCATACTGCAGGTCGCAACTACATTCAAGAGCATATACCGCCCCTTTGGTATTACAGCAAATAAAATCCTTCACCTTATATGTGTCACCTGTGCTTGTAGAGGTGAAGTTGAATACCTTTTCGTTTGGGCGCTTAGTCCTTAGGCACGCAAAACATCTCTTGCATGGAAAAAATCCATTTCCGGTAAAGAATGAAAAAGGTTTCTTTGGTGGATCCACTACATTTTTAACTACTATGTCTCAAACTGTAGGTGCCTTTTTGTATATGAACTTCGGATCCATGGTGAGAATCTCATCTAGCTGTCTGTCTGCCAGTAAAATATGCCAGTGGCGTTTTATTATCTTCTCAATTCTTTTATGTTGTATATTAAAATCTAGGACCAGCGGTATTCCCTCTAGTGAGTTTCTTGGTGTATCCTTTTCTTTAATCAGATCTTTACGGTCAATCTTCGAGATTTCAGTGATTTTGGACTTGATATATTGGCAGTCGTAACCTTTTGCGATAAACCTCTCTCCCATTTTTTCGGCTTGTTCAAAAAAGTCTCTATTTTGGTACAATTTCTTTTTATCCGCATTAATTGGCCCTTTGGGATATTAAACACCCAGTTTTTGTGATGACAACTACCTATTGGGAGGTAGCTATTCCTATCAACGCTCTTAAAGTGCGTCTTAGTGCTAAATGTAGAATTTTCAAGTGTAATCTCAAGGTCTAGAAAGTTGACTTTATTCTTGCTAATGTCCCAAGTTAGTTCGATATTTCTGTCATTGACATTCAATTTTTCAAGGAACTCCGTTAGTTCGCTTGCTTCACCTTCCCATAGTATAAAAATGTCATCAATATACCTTTTATATATAACTAGTCCCTTTGGGCGATCATTAAAAACATTTTCCTCCTCCCATTTTGCCATGAAGAGGCCAGCTATGCTTGGGGCAAATCTCGCTCCCATAGCCACTCCCGTTTGTTGATGGTAATAAGTCTTGTTGTACCAAAAGTAGTTGTTCTTGAGGCTAAATTCAAGGCATTTTATTAAGAACTTTCTCTGCATACATGGGAGCTTAGTATATTTCCTTAAGCCCCATTTTGCGGCTTCACAAGCTCGATGGTGGGGGATCACCGTATATAGGGATGATACATCCGCAGTGGCCAAAACCCATGGTCTGTCACCTCCTGGGAAATTTTCCATTATTTGCAGCATCTGTTTCGTATCTCTCAGGTATGCTTCTGTCTTTTGACAGAATATCAATATATCAAGTCCAAAATCACTGAAATCTCGAAGATTGACCGGAAAGATCTGATTAAAGAAAAGGATACACCAAGAAACTCACTAGAGGGAATACCGCTGGTCCTAGATTTTAATATGCAACATAAAAGAATTGAGAAGATAATAAAACGCCACTGGCATATTTTACTGGCAGACAGACAGCTAGATGAGATTCTCACCAGGGATCTGAAGTTCATATACAAAAAGGCACCTACAGTTCGAGACATAGTAGTTAAAAATGTAGTGGATCCACCAAAGAAACCTTTTTCATTCTTTACCGGAAATGGATTTTTTCCATGCAAGAGATGTTTTGCGTGCCTAAGGACTAAGCGCCCAAACGAAAAGGTATTCAACTTCACCTCTACAAGCACAGGTGACACATATAAGGTGAAGGATTTTATTTGCTGTAATACCGAAGGGGCGGTATATGCTCTTGAATGTAGTTGCGGCCTGCAGTATGTGGGTCGTACCAAAAGACCTCTAAGAGTGCGCATTAAAGAGCATGTCAAAAATATCCTTAATGGCTATGACAAGCATAGTGTATCTAAACACTTTCTGATGCACCATAATAAGGACCCCACCTATTTGAAGTTTTGGGGTATCACACCATATATTAAACATTGGCGGGGTGGACATAAGGTGAGGACTCTAAGTAAACTTGAATGCAAATGTATTTTCACCTTGGATACTTTTTCGCCCCGGGGTCTAAATATCAATTTCGATCTTAATTGTTTTCTTAGTGATTTTTAAACCACTTTTTTGACTTTTACCTTGTATCTTGACCTGTCAGTTCAGTTATTTATGGATTTAATGTTAGTGCCGCTCTCTCTTAATATTAGCCTTCCTCTCACGGCAGCTTTTAGTAGCTAGTTTTATCTCGCTCAAATCTTAGAGCTTTTAATTAGTGTTGATTTTAGTAGCAACCCATTGGATTTTAGAGTATAAGTATCTATTTATTTATCTATCTATTTATTTATTTATTTTAATCCATTTTTTGCCATTATTTAACTCACTAAATGTTAACTTTGTGCTGTATGATCTTCCCTCTGTATTTATTTAACCACATGTCAGTTATGTGTTTCATGATATGTATTTGTATACTTGATCTAAAGGATATAATGTAGGGCTGATGCAGAGATGTACCTATGGCAACATGACCGCTTCTCCCTTCTACAGTCCCCTTTTTAATTTCTTTTTAACTTTCTTTTTAATTTTAATCTCGCTCTCTCCCAATTTTCAATAAAGGTTTTTATTTGGCTATATACCGCTATCCAATAGACCATGCCGATCGGAGTCCCCTCTGGTCCATCTGGGCATGTGGAGTATTTCCCAATTTCATTCCCTATTCCCTTTCCCTGGATGCTAACAGCTATTTCTATCTATTTTATTCTTATCTCACTCGCCCACTCAGGCTGTCCGCTATGGGGACCGCTGGATTGAGCTCCATGATGCTTGCCCTCCCTTGCTGACAGTGCTAGAGATGAGGTAGCGTTTGCCCTGTGGGATTGGCTGCCGGGATCAGCTGACAATTATGCTTGTCGAATGCATTTACCATCCACAATATGGCCGCGCCGGGTGATCCCTTGGAAAATGGCCGCCGTAATTAGAACCATAGGGCTTCGGGAAAATGGCCGCCCATTGGCGCCCATTATAAGTATATTTAAGGACACGATTCTAGCCTGTATTCATCCCCTGATGAAGTCACGTGAGGTGTGACGTCATGCGTAGGGACGGGACAGGCTGTACATGCTGCAATAGGTTTACGAGCTCGCCGCTCGTTGGAGATAGGATCGGTTTTAAGTTTGTTATGTTTTGTTTTGGTCAATGCGCTTGCCCTATTACCCTAAGGTAAGGGGCCATTTCACACATAGGTGTCTAGACACGAAGATGTGCACCCTGTGATCTACCTTGAGCACTGCACTGCTATTTGCTGCATGCCAGGACGCTGCAATCATGTTACATTAAGAAGAACTTGTTTATGGATACTCTTCACTACACTATTATTCACATTACTATTTTTATGCACGTTTTGGACAATTTAATCACGTTAGAGTCAATAGCTTTTATGTTTTATTAATTATTTCTTTTCTTTTTGGGACACTATTTTTTATTACCTTTGAGTACACCATTGCACATATGTCACTTTATGTGTTGCATGGTTGAGCTGTATAATGAGTCATCGTCTATTGCACTATGCACTTTATTATTATTATTAATTGTCATTGCTTATTATTACTATGATCTTTTTATGAACATGATGCAAATATTTCACTGATTGTTTATTGTTGCTTATTTTTTTATTATTTATGCACATTGATGAGATATAGGTACTTATTAATAGCACAGATGTTCATTATCACTAGACCTGCTACCTCAGTTAGTGAGATTGCCATCACAGCTGAGAGTATCACCTTTTAATTCACACCATATCTCTACCCTGCACGTTGTATTTTTAACAATCCAAGTTATTCAGACATTCACTCAGGATTAGCGCGGCACCACATAGCTAATTTTATCATCCCTACTAATGATATCATTCTTATTACTAAAATCTTGTATATAGTCCCTTATCATCCCCTCCACATCCCCTTACATACTATTGATGTTAGGATAACTGGTCTGTAATTCCCAGGGATGTTTTTTGGGCCCCTTTTAAATATTGGTGCTACATTGGCTTTTCTCCAATCAGCTGGTACCATTCCAGTCAATAGACTGTCTGTAAAAATTAGGAACAACGGTCTGGCAATCACCTGACTGAGTTCCCTAAGTACCCTCGGATGCAAGCCATCTGGTCCCGGTGATTTATTAATGTTAAGTTTCTCAAGTCTAATTTTAATTCCGTCCTCTGTTAACCATGTAGGTGCTTCCTGTGTTGTGTCATGAGGATAAACACTGCAGTTTTGGTTACTGAAGCCCCCCGATTCACTTGTGAATACTGAGGAGAAGAATAAATTCAATACCTTTGCCATCTCCCCATCCTTTGTAACCAGATGTCCTTCCTCATTCTTTATGGGGCCAATATGGTCTGTCCTCCCTTTTTTACTGTTTACATACTTAAAGAATTTCTTGGGATTTTTTTTGCTCTCCTCCGCTATGTGTCTTTCATGTTCTATCTTAGCCATTCTAATTGCACCCTTACATTTCTTATTGCATTCTTTTTTAAAGTCTGAATGCTGAGGATGATCCCTCAACCTTGTATTTTTTGAAGGTCTTCTCCTTTGCTTTTATATGCATTTTTACATTGGAGTTAAGCCATCCAGGATTTTTGTTCGCTCTTTTAAATTTATTACCCAATGGGATACATTGGCTAATGCCCTTATTTAATATGCTCTTAAAGCAAACCCATCTCTCCTCCGTATTCTTTGTTCCTAATATTTTGTCCCAATTTTAGCCTCTTAGCAAGGTTTGTAGTTTAGGGAAGTTGGCTCTTTTGAAATTCAGTGTCTTTGTGTTCCCTTCATATTTCCGAGTTGTGTGATTTATACTGAAACTAATTGACCTGTGATCGCTGTTACCTAAATTGCCCCGTATTTCCACATCTGTGATCAGGTCAGTATTGTTGGAAATCAGTAGATCCAGTAATGTTTTATTTCTAGTTAAAAGCACGTTTTTCAACCAGAGTTTTCTGCCAGCAATCTGGCGCCCAGAAAAAGCTTTTTTGAGCTTCAGTGTGCATGGAGCCTAAGGAAGTGCAGAAAAAGTGAAACAGACATTAAAAATTACCCAGACAGTAAAGTCTATAAATAGAGGTAAGGTACGTGTAACTTCAGACACCAGAGGTTAAGCATCCATTCTAGAGGTGGTTGTATAGAATAAGGCAGTGGGTAATGTTCCATGTCAGCAATAATGGACGCCTTCTTTTAGAAAAGGGAGGCTAAAGCATCTTTTGGCTCGGGATAGGAGCTCTAGGGTTGGCTGGGAAGGAAAAGGATAGTGAGTGTGTATATTGGAGGTTGGGGAAAAAAGAGAAAGGAGTAGGGGGGAAAGAAAATAGACCTGGGGGGTTACTTGCCTGGGGGAGAAGGGGGAGGAAGCATTCTCGGGTGGTCTGGCCAGCTGAGTTTATCAGTGATAAATGGTGTAGTTTATCGTACCATGAGCAGGGTATGGTATATGTTCCGATGGTCACTGTAAGTTATCCAACTGACTCAGACCCTCAGGACTTCTGTATGTGTGTCCTCAAGTATGGAAGTGAGCTTCTCATGGACCATGGTTCCCATAAGCCTTTGTTGGACCTCAGCAAAATTAAGAAATGGCTATTGCCAGGTTCTGGCTAATTGATGGACTCTCTGCACACTGCTATATACCCTTTCCAGCAAACCATGCAAATGTAAAGCAGGGATTTTTAGTTAGCACATATTGCAATACATGTTTAAGCTGACCTACTGCACCAAAGTAATCCCTCTTATGGCCAGTCCTACACTGCTTTGCCATTGCATATGCTATGGTGGACACCATGCCACCTTGGGGCATAGATACACAAGGCGGGGAGGAGATATTAGGTTCAGATCTGGTCACTGACCTGCGTTACAACAGAGAAAAGATATAACTGTGCTCAAATTCCAATAGCGCCAATGTTATGCACATATGTGGCCTTGGCTTGAAGGGGTTCTACTGGAGTGATGCTGCAGCTGCAGGCATCACCTCAGTACCATTTTTTAGAGTGGGCGGTCGGCTCTTTAGGGATAACAACCGATGCGGCTAAAAACTGCTCGGCTGTTATCCTAAAGGCAGGGCAGTCATCAGAAATCTTGGGGCCCCTTACACAGCTTTAGGCCTGGGCCGCGCTTACCCATTCATTTCAATGGGCAGGAGCGGTATACACACATCGATCCTTAGATGCTGCTAGCAGGACTGGGATGGATGGTGCTCAGTTTGGGTGGGGATGCGTTGTGGAGACTGGAGGGATGGATGGTGCTTGGTGTGGGTGGGGATGTGTTGTGGAGACTGGAGGGATGGATGGTGCTGGGTGGGGATGTGTTGTGGAGACTGGAGGGATGGATGGTGCTCGGTGTGGGTGGTGATGTGTTGTGGAGACTGGAGGGATGGATGGTGCTCGGTGTGGGTGGGGATGTGTTGTGGAGACTGGAGGGATGGATGGTGCTGGGTGGGGATGTGTTGTGGAGACTGGAGGGATGGATGGTGCTCGGCGTGGGTGGTGATGTGTTGTGGAGACTGGAGGGATGGATGGTGCTCGGTGTGGGTGGGGATGTGTTGTGGAGACTGGAGGGATGGATGGTGCTCGGTGTGGGTGGGGATGTGTTGTGGAGACTGGAGGGATGGATGGTGCTCTGTCTGGGTGGGGATGTGTTGTGGAGACTGGAGGGATGGAGTAGATGCTGGGTGCGGATGAAGATGATTGAGCTGCATTGTGGAAATGGATGAGGATGACTCTGGGTGGAGATGAGAGTTACATAGTGAAGAAGCTCTCCAAAATGTAACTTATTTTCACTCAGAGTCATCCATTTTCACAATGCAAATCAGTTACAGGCAGCTGGTAAGCCTCAGGGTGTCCCATCCAAGAAGAAGGAGATAAATAAAGTCTCAGTAAAATGTACAGTCAGCACAGGGGGCTCAGTCAGCAGCACACATTACATATTTGTGACTTCCCCTCCATACTGCACTCTGATCTGTTATTGGTGTTCATGTGCAGTGTGACAAGCTGGCCACTCCCCCTGTCCCGCCCAATCACAGTCCGTGCAAATTCTGCCATTAGCAGAGCAGAGAGCACCGGGAACGTCTCAAAGTGAAAAAGTGTTATTTCTTCTTATCTCCTCTTTCCAGCAGCTGATAAGCGGGGCGGTGCTGGTGGAAAAGTGATAGTGTTATGTTCTCTCCTCCTCTCTCCAGCAACGCTCTGATTAGGGGCGGGGACATGCGGGCCCCTTACATGTGTAATTCCTGTACCCCCTGATGGCGGCCCTGCCTAAAGGGGCGGGAGGGGACGTCCCCCCCGCCGCCTTCCGCCTCTCTTCCCAGGTCTCCCATCCCACCGGGAGACCCGATCCACGATCTGGCACTTTCGCTGGCTACAGTGAGACTGGAAATGGCTTAGTTTCAGCCTCCTATGTAAACAAATGGAAGCAACATCACAGCGTCACTTCTGGTTTTCCTTGGCTGCCAATGGTGCAGATTTTTTGAAAATGATAGTATTCAGAATCCCCATTTTTGGTGATCTGAATACTTTGAAGTGCAAAGGAGGGATTTGGGGGCTTTTAGACCCCGATCCCTCCATAAAGAGTACCTGACACCACCTATTACTGTCACAATGGCTGTTTACATTCCTTGTGACAGCAATAAAAGTGTTTTTTTTTTAACCACTTGAGCCCCGGACCATTATGCTGCCTAAGGACCAGAGGTCTTTTTCCAATTTGGCACTGCGTCGCTTTAACTGCTAATTGCGCGGTCATGCAATGCTGTACCCAAACGAAATTTGCGTCCTTTTCTTCCCACAAATAGAGCTTTCTTTTGATGGTATTTGATCACCTCTGCGGTTTTTATTTTTTGCGCTATAAATGGAAAAAGACCGAAAATTTTGAAAAAAAATGATATTTTCTACTTTTTGTTATAAAAAAAATCCAATAAACTCAATTTTAGTCATACATTTAGGCCAAAATGTATTCGGCCACATGTTTTTGGTAAAAAAAATGTCAATAAGCGTATATTTATTGGTTTGCGCAAAAGTTATAGCGTCTACAAACTAGGGTACATTTTCTGTAATTTACACAGCTTTTAGTTTATGACTGCCTATGTCATTTCTTGAGGTGCTAAAATGGCAGGGCAGTACAAAACCCCCCCAAATGACCCCATTGTGGAAAGTAGACACCCCAAGGAAATTGCTGAGAGGCATGTTGAACCCATTGAATATTTATTTTTTTTGTCCCAAGTGATTGAATAATGACAAAAAAAAAAAAATATTTACAAAAAGTTGTAACTAAATGATATATTGCTCACACAGGCCATGGGCCTATGTGGAATTGCACCCCAAAATACATTCTGCTGCTTCTCCTGAATATGGGGATACCACATGTGTGGGACTTTTTGGGAGCCTAGCCGCGTACGGGGCCCCGAAATCCAATCACCGCCTTCAGGATTTCTAAGGGCGTAAATTTATGATTTCACTCTTTACTGCCTATCACAGTTTCGGAGGCCATGGAATGCCCAGGTGGCACAAAACCCCCCCAAATGACCCCATTTTGGAAAGCAGACACCCCAAGCTATTTCCAGAGAGGCATATTGAGTCCATGGAATATTTTATATTTTGACACAAGTTGCGGGAAAGTGACACATTTTTTTTTTTTTTTTGCACAAAGTTGTCACTAAATGATATATTGCTCACACAGGCCATGGGCATATGTGGAATTGCACCCCAAAATACATTTAGCTACTTCTCCTGAGTACGGGGATACCACATGTGTGGGGCTTTTTGGGAGCCTAGCCGTGTACGGGACCCCGAAAACCAATCACCGCCTTCAGGATTTCTAAGGGTGAAAATTTTTGATTTCACTCTTCACTGCCTATCACAGTTTCGGAGGCCATGGAATGCCCAGGTGGCACAAAACCCCCCCAAATGACCCCATTTTGGAAAGTAGACGCCCCAAGCTATTTGCTGAGAGGCATGGTGAGTATTTTGCAGCTCTCATTTGTTTTTGAAAATGAAGAAAGACAAGAAAAAACTTTTTTTTTTTTCTTTTTGCAATTTTCAAAACTTTGTGACAAAAAGTGAGGTCTGCAAAATACTCACTATACCTCTCATCAAATAGCTTGGGGTGTCTACTTTCCAAAATGGGGTCATTTGGGGGGGGGTTTGTGCCACCTGGGCATTCCATGGTCTCCGAAACTGTGATAAGCAGTCAAGAGAGAAATCAAAAATTCACGCCCTTAGAAAGCCTGAAGGCGGTGCTTGGTTTTCGGGGTTCCGTACGCGGCTAGGCTCCCAAAAAGTCTCACACATGTGGTATCCCCGTACTCAGGAGAAGCAGCAGAATGTATTTTGGGGTATAATTTCACATATTCCAATGGCATGTTTGAGCAATATATCATTTAGTGACAATTTTGTGCAAAAAAAAAAAAAAATTGTCTCTTTCCCGCAACTTGTGTCGCAATATAAAATATTCCATGGACTCGACATGCCTCTCAGCAAATAGCTTGGGGTGTCTACTTTCCAAAATGGGGTCATTTGGGGGGGTTTTGAACTGTCCTGGCATTTTATGCACAACATTTAGAAGCTTATGTCACACATCACCCACTCTTCTAACCACTTGAAGACAAAGCCCTTTCTGACACTTATGCCGCGTACACACGAGCGGACATTACGGCGGACTTTGCCCGGCGGACTTTTCGTCGGACTTTGTTTGCTCCTTGCGCCGGACTTAAAAACGGACGGACTTGGCCACACACGGTCACTGCAAAAGTCCGCTGGTTTTGAACGCGGTGACGTATAGCACGTACGACGGGACTAGAAAAAGGAAGTCCAAGCCCCACTCCGGCACCCTTTGGGCTCCTTCTGCTAATCTCGTGTTTATCTCGTGTTAGTAGAAGTTTGGTTAGAGACGATTCGCGCTTTTCACACTTCAGCTTATTTCGTTCGTTTTCTGCGGTTCAGTTTGTGCTTGTGAGGTTTGTATCTGCTTTTCAGTGCGTGTTGGTCAGTTCGTAACCTGCCTTGCAGGCCGTTCTGCTCCGCTCGTTCCTGATTTTCAGGTCGTTCTTCATAGGCCTTGCTGTTCTTCAGTGCGTTTGTTATAAGTTTGTTAGTTTGAGCAGCCGACCGCTTTGAAGCCATGTCGAGTGGACGTACTCGTTCTCGAGTTCGTGCTGTGTGGGGACTTGGTGTTGGGGTTAATACTTTGACCCGAGTCCAGTCCATGAACAGGGCGAGGAGGAGTTCATGGACCAAGAATTGGTTGCGCCAGCGTGACCAGTTCTGTCATATGCCTTTGCTCCGTGAGCTCCGTGAGAATAATCCTGAGGATTTCAGGAATTTTCTCAGGATGACGGACCCCATCTTTGAGCGTCTTTTGGCTATGCTGACCCCCTATATCAGCAGGCAGGATACCTGCATGAGGCAAGCCATTAGTGCGGAGCAGAGGCTAGTTGCCACTTTACGTTACTTGGCGACAGGGAGAAGTCTTCAGGACTTAAAGTTCTCGACAGGCATCTCCCCCCAGGCTCTGGGGATCATAATCCCAGAGACCTGTTCTGCTATTATTCAGGTCCTGCAGAAGGAATATATGAAGGTAAGTTTTATCCTTTAACATTACATGATATGTATTAACTGTTTTTTGATGTATTGTAGAACTGTCCTCTTTACCTAATTGCCATGCTTTCAATCTGCTGTGAATGTCCCCTTTATCTTCGTGCATGCCTATTTTAATCATTTATTGCCCTATACATGCATAATTTCTTTCATTAACCTCCCCACCATGCAATGCTGGGTCCATTTTTATCTCTAGCCTATAGTCCATTGAACAATGTATATTGTCTGCTCCATTGTCTTGTTTGTCCCTCCCCCACCCCACAAATGTTTCAGCCAGTCATGTGTGTTTGTTAACCTAATTAGAACCCCTCCCCCACCCCACAAATGTTTCAGCCAGTCATGTGTGTTTGTTAACCTAATTAGAACCCCTCCCCCACCCCACAAATGTTTCAGCCAGTCATGTGTGTTTGTTAACCTAATTAGAACCCCTCCCCCACCCCACAAATGTTTCAGCCAGTCATGTGTGTTTGTTAACTTAATTAGAACCCCTCCCCCACCCCACAAATGTTTCAGCCAGTCATGTGTGTTTGTTAACCTAATTAGAACCCCTCCCCCACCCCACAAATGTTTCAGCCAGTCATGTGTGTTTGTTAACCTAATTAGAACCCCTCCCCCACCCCACAAATGTTTCAGCCAGTCGTGTGTGTTTGTTAACCTAATTAGAGCCCCTCCCCCCACATTCAAATGTATCAATGGGCCATCATAGGTGGTGAGTAATCTTATAAGTGTGCCTTATGTTTTAATAAATTTCTATTACAAACACACATATTCATAATATTTGACTGCTGTTGTTTACTAATGTTTTGGTGTAATCTGATATACAATTTTTGTTATTAAAGTCCTTATCTTATTTTTTTTGCACTCCACAGTTTCCTACAAGTCCACAGGAATGGCAGACTGTGGCCTCCCAGTTCGCTGACCGTTGGGACTTTCCCAACTGTGTAGGGGCGATTGACGGGAAGCACGTCCGGATTGTGCCACCACCGCATTTGGGGTCATATTTCTTTAACTACAAGGGGTTCCATAGTGTAGTTTTGATGGCGGTGGTCTCGGCACATTTGGAGTTTATGTTTGTGGATGTGGGGAAGAACGGCCGGATGTCTGATGGAGGAGTCTTTGCACAGACCGAGCTGTGCTATCGTCTCCAGACCGGTGGCCTGGAATTGCCACCTGATGACGATAATGTGGATGGACTCCCCTCAGTTTTTATTGCTGATGAAGCATTTGCTCTCTGTGAGAACTTGATGAGGCCGTTCCCCCAAAGGACACTCACCCCTGAGAGGAGGGTATTTAATTACCGGCTGGCCAGAGCAAGAAGGGTTGTGGAGAATGCCTTTGGTATTCTGGCCAGCCGGTTCCGTATCTTCCTTACGGCTATTAATTTGGCGGACTATAAAATCAACCACGTCATCCTTGCTTGCTGCATCTTGCATAACTTTTTAAGGAGACATTCAGTGACATATCTATCCTCTGTTGGGCCTGAGCCCAGACTGGAAGAGGCTAGTAGCACTTTGACAGGCCTAGAAATTGGCCGTATTGGCTTGGCCCCCCGACCCGCACGTCAAGTGCGTGATCGTTATGTGAATTATTTTAATGGTCGGGGGGCCATTGCTATTCAGCAACATCTCTAATTTTTTAACAAAAATAAAAAAGAAAATTTGTTTATCTAAATATCTTGTTTTTATTGTTGTTTACCTTTAAGTTATGTCTGTCTCCTAGTGCACTTGTAGTAGTGTCAAGTGCATTTAGCTTTAGTTAATCAGGCCCACAAAAACAAACCCCAAATGTTGACTTCAAGAAACAGCCACACACATTGTATAGGGTAAAACATTTTACTTGGTGCACATTGAAAGGTGCATTTTTTATCATATTTTTGTGTTTTTTTTTTTTTTATTTTGTCAAAAAATATTTTACGTTGTGTAAAAAAATTATCTTTTACAAAATTATTCAAGCCATTTTTTCAAAAATATATAGACCTTTATCTCAAAACATTTACATACACAACAGTGTTTTTATAAACAAAACTTACAATACATTAACTTACAAAGTTCAATATTTCGAGAACGGTGCATGTAATGTCACCCTTGCAGAAATTGGTCATTTATAAGATGCTCAAAATTGAGCTTTACTAAAGGGTCAAGTCAACATGTGCTATCTCCTATCATGGGAGAGCAATGTACATGTTTTGTGTGTGCAATCCCATTTTTGGTTGCTCTCACCACCCAAGAATTTTCAGGATGAAGGGTTTGCAAACACAAAACAAGTACATTGCTAACCCATGATGGAAGATAGCACATGATGACACACCGTGTGCATCACACAATGTAAATTTGGGTATACCCCAAAACTTGCAAAAATTTTTTTAAAAACAAAATAACTTCACAAGGAAATGAAGAACATGATTGATGTTTTTAGCCCAAACGTGCTTATATTCTGCCCAAAACATCAATCATGTTCTTCATTTCCTGTTGCATGGAGTCCAGGCGAAGTTTCATGCTGTGAATTTGTTCACGCATTTGATCTATGTGGCCATTCCACAGCATTATCTGGCCTATTAGTCTTTGCGCACTGTCTGTGGTGAAGTGCTCT
This sequence comes from Lithobates septentrionalis, assembly GCA_037952835.1. Taxonomy (NCBI): domain Eukaryota; kingdom Metazoa; phylum Chordata; class Amphibia; order Anura; family Ranidae; genus Lithobates; species Lithobates septentrionalis. Next base: position 1,783,715 of record JBBDGP010000707.1, read on the forward strand.
GCCGCTTGGCCTTCCACAACCAGAAACTCACCTAAAACGAGTGGATAAAAACAATGTTTACAATATGCACGCCAAAATACAGTAACTCAAGCTGGGGTGTCAGTCACTCACTTGGTGGGCTTGAAACCTCGCACACTTCCTCCACCTCTCCTTCCTCAAGGTCGTCGGGTGGGCGTGGTCTTGGGCTGGGGCTTGGGGTATCTTGGGCCTCAGGCTGGTGACTTGGGGGGTCCTGAGATCCTTGGACTGTTGTCTGAGTCTTTTCTCCCCTATGAGATTATAAAAAAAGGTCAAGTTAAAACACACTGATCTTTTAGTTTTTAATAAAGAAAGTAAAATGTTGGTTATGATTTTTTTGCAAATTTTGCATCATAATAAATGTTGAAGACAGGATGAACATTACCTCTGAACAACAATTAGAAAGAATGCATATTTTTGGGAAAGTTTCACAGATGCTGACACCTCAATGATCTCCTATGTGTATTACCCCTCAAAAATTTATTTATGGTCACATAGTACACTAGAAAATGCATTTCCTTAGCAAAATGCGGGGGAATGCCCCATCATATTCCTCTATTATAAATCAGTACATGGTGTGTCTGTCCCCTCCCCCGGGCTCTGTAATCAGAGCTGAGATGCTCCGGCAACCTCCCCCCCTGTGTATAACAGAAGCTTTGGTAACCATGGCAACAAAACAAACACAGTGCACTCTGATTAATGTCTAAAATTACACGAAATGACCTCTAAACAAAAAGCTTTTTCTCCAAAAAATTGTAAAATATCAAACTGAAAAGATATAGCCAGATAGATGAATATTTAGTGAACATTGTAAAGTTTGTTTGGTGTCTCTAGGTGAAAGTATGAAGGAGCTGAAACTTTTGGGAGCGGAAGAAGAATTGGAGGATTTCAAGCATGCTCCCATTGAATTCAATGTTTAAAAATGAGATAAAAAAATGATTAGTTAATAAAGTATACATGGTATTAAAAAAGTTGAAAATGACCACACATCAGCTCAAAGAGACGAACATTTTAATAGTTGAATGGTTTTAATAGCTGAAAGTATGCAGAAGTTACGCAGAGCCAAAAAACGTACGGAATAATATTCCAATTCAATATTTCAAAAAATAAAATCGAAGAACAATAGTGGGACTGCTAAATCATTCCCACTAACTATAGTGCTCGTGAGTCCAGATGTGGAAACAGCTGCTGTGTCCTGTCCCTACATTACACTGAATCATTTTTGATGAAGCATTATATTTTCAAACACATCTACACCACATCAACTCATTGTGGGAATTCGCCAAATTATCAAGCCATAAATGTATGTCCAACCCTGTCCCATCGTATTTGGCGAAAAAATAACGTCACTTTCTAAAGTATCCGATCTATTCCAAAGAACGGTATTTACGAACGATGCAGAAAAACCGCCAAAAATAAGGATCAGCATGCAAGTTCTGTATCTCAATAGTAAACCACAAGTACTTACTTTTTTTCAGCAGCTTCTTGATTCGCCAATATTGTTCTGGCTCCCGACTTTTTATGTCAGACCACCGCTTCCGCAATTGTTCTTTCGAACGTTTTGTACCAAATTTATCTTCCAGAGCGGTGACAACTGACGACATTATTTTGTCCTTCCTCATATTGGGTCGTGTGTACGGTCCTTTTTTGCCATCGTAGTCCTCCCTTCTTAATATGGACACCATCTCCACCATCTCTTCAAAAGCCATGTTGGTGGCCTTATATCTCCTCCGGGATGTGGATGTTTGGGGCTCCGGGCTTTCCTCCGCGCTACTTCCACTTAATCGCTCCGCCATCTTTTGCTATCTACTCCCACTGCGCAACGAAGAGTGAAGGGGCGGGGCCAAATCGTACTCACGAACGTCAGGGGCGGGCGACGCAGGCGGAGCATGACACATGCGCAGTGTATATAAAGCTAGTACGATGGCCAACGTATGTCCGTGCGGAAGTAGCGAGCGGCACAAACGAAGGTAAGATTAAAGAGTGTGTGTGTGTGTGTGTGTGTGTGTGTGTGTGTGTCCCCGTGTGTGTCCCCTAGATTACAACACAAACTAATCCTGAGATTTGGGACTGACATTTAAGTTTTGATCTTGTGTCTTGTCTTGCAGAAATAATGAATCCCTTTAAAGAGGAAAAGTTTTTGATCCATTTCATTGATCTATATGAGCAGAAGAAAAACCTCTGGGAGGTCAAACACCCCCAATATTATAATCGTGATGTTAGGAAGGCAACACTGGGCACACTTTTAGAGTTTGTGAAGACTCGACTCCCCCAGGCAGACCTCAAGTTTGTGGACAGGAAAATAGGGATCTTGCGTAATATGTACAAGCGGGAGCACAGAAAAATCCAGGAGTCGCTGAGATCCGGGGCAGCAGCTGACCAAGTTTATGTACCCAAGTTGTGGTATTACCACAAACTGCGATTCCTGGATGAGCAGACCGAAGCCAGGCAATCCCTTTCCACCCTTCCCCCCACCCTTCCCCCCACCCTTCCCCCCACTCTTCCCTCCAGCCTTCCATCCACCTCCACCCCAGCTGAGGAGTCCCAGGATGAACTGGGCCTTTTCACCATAGATGAAGTGGATGCGCCCAGCTTCAGCCAGGTATACTTTTTTTTGAAGATTTTGGGATTGTGTAAATGTTATTAATGATGTTAAGGTGTTCATTTTGAAAGTGCTTCATCAAAAATCACTTCTGCACAAAGAGTAATATGTAGACATATCACTAGACAGTAGTGGCCAAATATATACGTAACTTCAGATCTTGTTGATCATCTGAAATAATGGTGTGGTCAAATAGATAGCCTTTACTATTTTGTGTAATTATCTTTGAAAGTTATGAGCTGAAAATTGTGTGTGATTGCATAACAGAAAATTACAACTATGTCCCTTTTTTTTACCCAGGATGACCTCAGCCAGGAGGAGGCCTTGCCCAGTGAGAGAGAGGAGGAGGCCTTGCCCAGTGGGAGAGAGGAGGAGGCTGTGGCTGGGCCAAGTAGAAGCCGCACGGAGTGCCAGGTGCCTCCCCTCCGCATTATACAGAAAAGGCCCAGGAGGATGACTGCAACAGAGCAGGAATCCCTAGCCCTCATACGGGAAGCAAGCCTGATCCTCAGTAAACCTCCCAATGCAGAGGAGGCGTATGGCACCTATATAGCCAGCAGATTACAGGAGTTGGAAAAGGGCCAACGCCTCCTCTGTGAGGGTCTATTTTTCCAGGCTTACCAGAAGGGCTTGAGAGGGGAGCTTACTGCTAACACATATATAGCAGATGAAGGCACTCCTACTCCTCCTCCTCCTCCTCCTCCTCCTCCTGCCCCAAGTACACCACCAGAGGCACAACCTCCGAGGAAGGCTGCAGAGAAGCGTGGAGGGAAGGCTACACGGAAGAGTCGAAAGTGATGCCTGGTTTCTGTCTGTTCTGACTGTGCTCCCTGTGCTCCCTATAGTCGCAAGATACCTATTTTCTTGTCCTCAAACTTGATGTGTGTCCTGGGGGACGAAAGGCTTCCCAGATTCTAAAAGTGTGTCCAGTGTTGCCTTCCTAATTTTTTGGTTTATCAAATAAATACTTTTTGGTTTACCTTACATTCTTGCCTATGTCTTTTGATTCAAAAACGCCATTTTGTTTGGGAGTCGGCAGGTACAGGTCGAAAAGACTATGGGGTTGATTTGAGAAAAGCAAATAGTCTGTGCACTTTGCAGAGGGCAGTTGCCCTCTGCAAGTGCAATTGCTCCAGAGCATCAGAAATTATTTAAAAGCTTGACTTTGCAAAGAGTACCCAATCCTGTGCAAGTAAAAGAAAAAAAAAACATTTTTGCTTGCACATGATTGGATGATGGAAGTCAGCAGAGCTGCTTCACATTTAATAAAGCTTGGGAGCAACTGCTCTTGCAGAGGGCAAATGCAATTTCCAAAATGCACAGGCTTTTTACCTTTATGAAATCAACCCCTATGTGTGTTTTTGTCAAATAAAAAGAATTTATTTTGATTTTACATGATTTTAGGAATAAATCAGCAGAGCTTCCCCGAATTTAAGCTCTTCCCCTCAGTTTTTCAGCGACTGCACTTCCAACAAGTGCACTTGGTGTGCAATTTCCCAAGTGAACGTTTCACTTGATATTCTTAAATGATTTAAGCCTTTTGTCAAAAACAAGCTCGGGGGAAGCTCTGCTGATTTTTGCAGAAAATCATGTAAAATAAAAATTAATTGTTTTGGTTTGGGCTTCCTTGCATGTGCCCCTCGGATACACAGCGAACACACTTCAAAATGCTCTTTATGTGGAATTATATGTATAATTAGCAATTGGAGTGAAAAATGATTTTGCCTTTGTTAAATACACCCCCCTATGTCTAATGAACAAGGGACAACAACCTCATTAAGGTTCTTTAAAACAACACAAAATATGAATGTTAATTGTGGTAACTTGAAAATACACACCAAAAATGTGGTTAACATTTAACACACATTGTAAAATAGCTAAAGTGCGGAAATAAAAAAAAAAAAAAAAATTATCTATTTTTAAATTTAAAAGTTATGGAGATCTGGCTGTTACAAAATATTATATTAGTCATGGCAGGAGGATAAATCATGAAGAAAGAAGTTTATGAGAACTCTGTGTGAATATAAAGCAGAAAAACAACTTCATTACTCTCGCATTATCAATCCTAAAAAAAGGCTGTATTAAAAGACGACAGAAGAGGAATGTGCTAGCTTCAAGACGAAGGCTAGTTTTACCAGACCGAGCGCTTCCGTCTTGTAATTGCTTCAGAGCATGCGTCAGTTTGAGTTCGTCGGACTAGCACACAGACGATCGGTTTGTCCGCTAGAAAGCAGAGTCCGTCGGATAAATTTAAAGCAAGTTTCAAATCTAATTCCGTCAAACTTTTGAGAAAACAAAGTCCGCTGGAGCCCACACACATCGAATTGTCCGACGAAATCCAGTCCGCCGGGCAAAGTCCGCCGTAATGTCCGCTCGTGTGTACGCGGCATTATTGTTTACATGAAAAAGTTTTTTTTTTTTTGCAAGAAAATTACTTTGAACCCCCAAACATTATATATTTTTTTAAAGCAAATGCCCTACAGATTAAAATGGTGGGTGTTTCATTTTTTTTTTTTCACACAGTATTTGCGCAGCGATTTTTCAAATGCATTTTTTGGGGAAAAAACACACTTTTTTAAATTTTAATGCACTAAAACACACTATATTGCCCAAATGTTTGATGAAATAAAAAAGATGATCTTAGGCCGAGTACATGGATACCAAACATGACATGCTTTACAATTGCGCACAAACGTGCAGTGGCAACAAAATAAATACATTTTTAAAAGCCTTTAAAAGCCTTTACAGGTTACCACTTTAGATTTACAGAGGAGGTCTACTGCAAAAATTACTGCCCTCGATCTAACCTTTGCGGTGATACCTCACATGCATGGTGCAATTGCTGTTTACGTTTGACGACAGACCGCCGCTTGCGTTCGCTTTAGTGCGAGAGCAGGGGGCGACAGGGGTGCTTTTTTTTTTTTTTTTTTTTTTTTCTTTATTATTTTTTTTCTTTTTTATCTTATTTTTAAACTGTTCCTTTCATTTTTATTTTTTTTTAATCATTTTTATTGTTATCTCGGTGAATGTAAATATCCCCTATGATAGCAATAGGTAGTGACAGGTACTCTTTTTTGAAAAAATTGGGGTCTATTAGACCCTAGATCTCTCCTCTGCCCTCAAAGCATCTGACCACACCAAGATCGGTGTGATAAAATGCTTCCCCAATTTCCCAATGGCGCTATTTACATCCAGCGAAATCTAAGTCATAAAATGCTCGTAGCTTCCGGTTTCATAGGCCATAGAGATGTTTGGAGCCACTCTGGTCTCTGATCAGCTCTATGGTCAGCTGGCTGAATCACCGGCTGCATTTTCAGGTTCCCTGTTGAGACAGGAGAGCCAGAGAAAAACACGGAAGACGGTGGGGGGGGGGGGCATTCCCTCCCACGGCTTGTAAAAGCAGTCTAGAGGCTAATTAGCCGCTAGGATTGCTTTTACATGAAAGCCGACCGCTGGCTGAAAAGAATGATACCAAGATGATACCTAAACCTGCAGGCATCATTCTGGTATAACCACTCAAAGTTGTGAATGGCGTACCTGAAGACAAAAAAATGGTTAACAATAAAGCACAGTAAACGGTAAAGTATAAAAAATTGCATACCTGAAAAGCAAACATGATAAAACATAATAACAATAAAACATTGCAGAATAGAATACAGTAAAAAAGAGCAGAACAATAGAGAGAATAGAGAGAGAGAGAACAATAAAACGACAACTATTTTTTTTTATTTTATATATATATATATATATATATATATATATATATTTATTTTTTTTTTACACTTTTTTTGTAACTAACTTTTATAACTGTAACCGGTTCCAGGTTCGGGTCTCTCAAAATGCGATGGCATCTTGGGAGACCCTGTGAAAGTGTGCCTAGTCTGTGCAATGCTGTACCCTACGCTAATACTCAACTAGTGCATGGTAGCGTTCAAAACATTCACCAATGCAAAGACCAGGATTGTCAGGACAGGAGGGACAATAATAGCGGGTGTCACGCCTATATCTGCGCTAGCTGCAGACACAATATCTTTTTTGGGGGCGTTCGCTGGGTAGTGGTACTCGGGAGGACATAAAGAAAATGCCTCTCATGCAGCCGACTGCATTTGGTTGGGGATGTGAATGGGGGAAGTACGGGCGCTGCAGAAGCGGTGGGTTCCCAATTAGGATTGGCGAATGCAGTAGGAAGGGCACTATGGGCACGATGGGCCTGTGTTTGTCTTTTTGGTGGCAGCGGGACACTACTTGTGCTTGCCACCTCACCAGCTTGAACTGCACTTATGGGACTCGCCACGTCACCAAGTGTTACTGCAGTGCTGGTTTGACTACGACCAGGGTGTACTAGGCCGCTGGCGCTTGCCAGTTCACCAAAACGCTACCAAAAAATCTGTTGGAGATCGCAGGGATCAGGCCTGACTCTGCGAACGCTGCAGTTATGCGTTTTAGTCTTTTTTAAGTGACAGTGATCGATAGATACTGCACTTGGGTGGGCTGGGCTGGGCCGGGCGGAGGGGCAAAACGCAGGTGCTAGCAGGTATCTGGGCTGATCCCGCTAACACTGCGTTTGTGAGAACCCTAAACTGCTGGGGATGCTAGTATAGATCTGATCGGATCAGATATTGATCCGTACAGATACTATACCACTAAGGGTGGTGTACAGTGCGTGCGTGGGTGTTAGCGGTACTGGCGCTAACCTGACGCTGCCTGGGGCTGGTGCTTGCCAGTTCACCAAAATACTACCAAAAAAACTGTTAGCGATCGCAGGGATCAGGCCTGACTCTGCAAACGCTGCAGTTATGCATTTAGTGTTTTGTAAGTGTCAGTGATCGATCGATACTGCACTTGGGTGGGCTGGGCCGGGCGGAGGGGCAAAACGCAGGTGCTAGCGGGTATCTGGGCTGATTCCGCTAACACTGCATTTTTGGGAACCCTAAACTGCTGGGGACACTAGTATAGATCTGATCGGATCAGATATTGATCCGTTCAGATACTATACCACTAAGGGAGGCGTATGCTGCGTGCGTGGGTGTTAGCGGTACTGGCGCTAACCTGACCCTGCCTGGGGCTGGTGCTTGCCAGTTCACCAAAATACTACCAAAAAAACTGTTAGCGATCGCAGGGATCAGGCCTGACTCTGCGAACGCTGCAGTTATGCGTTTAGTCTTTTGTAAGTGACAGTGATCGATCGATACTGCACTTGGGTGGGCTGGGCTGGGCCGGGCGGAGGGGCAAAACGCAGGTGCTAGCAGGTATCTGGGCTGATCCTGCTAACACTGCGTTTTTGGGAACCCTAAACTGCTGGGGACGCTAGTATAGATCTGATCGGATCAGATATTGATGCGTTCAGATACTATACCACTAAGGGAGGTGTATGCTGCGTGTGTGGGTGTTAGCGGTACTGGCGCTAATCTGACGCTGCCTGGGGCGACGCATATCACCGCCGGGCGATCAGGGGGCTAAACCTTTATTCGGTAATAAACGGCGGGTGCCCTGACACTATAAAAAATAAACAAACTAACCAGCGTCAACCGTAACGGTTATACGGTGATCAGTGGTGAAAGGGTTAACTAGGGGGCAATCAAGGGGTTAAAACATTTATTCGGTAGTATATGGGGGTCCCTGACGCTATAAAACGCTGACGGCGAACCTAAATATTTATGTCCCTAACTAGCGTCACCAGCGACACTAATACAGCGATCAGAAAAATGATCGCTTAGTGACACTGGTGACAGGGGGTGATCAAGGGGTTAAAACTTTATTAGGGGGGTTAGGGAGGCACCCTAGACCTAAAGGGGGGTAACAGTATCTGTCCCAACACTGTAACTGTCACAAACTGACACTATGCAGTAATCAGAAAAAAAAAAAAAAAAAAACTGCTGGTGTCAGTTTGTGACAGGGGGGGGGGGTGATTGGGGGGGGATCGGGGGGCGATCGGGGGGGGGGATCGGGGTGTTTTGTGTGCCTGGCATGTTCTACTGTGTGTGTGTGTGTTGGTGCACTCACATTGATGTCTTCTCTCCTCGGGCCGGAACGGAAATTACCGAGCCGAGGAGAGATGACATCATTTCCTTTGCTGCTGTTTAGCATACAGCAGCAAAGGAATGATTCGATTGGCCGGCGGCGATCGCGAGGGGGGGGCCACGAACGGATGGTCTCCCCCTCACCACCGATCGCCGCTGGACAAACGACGACCGCCTCGGGCACCGGGGGGGGGGTCCGATCGGACCCCCCACCCGCGGAAGGCAAATCACGTACCCTGTACGTGATTTTGCCTGTCCGTGCCACTTTGCCGACGTACATCGGCGTGAGGCGGTCGTCAAGTGGTTAAAGAAACAATGTAAAAAAATAAATAAATAAAAGAAAAAAAAAATTAAAGCACCCCTGTCCCCGCCAGCTCGCCCAGAAAAGAAACCACATGCGTAAGTAGCGCCCGCATATGTAAACGGTGTTCAAATCACACATGTGAGGTATCACTGCGATTGTTATGCCCCGTACACACGGTCGGATTTTCCAATGGAAAATGTCCGATCGGAGCGTGTTGTCGGAAATTCCGACCGTGTGTGGGCTCCATCGGACATTTTCCATCGGATTTTCCGACACACAAAGTTGGAGAGCAGGAGATAAAATTTTCCGACAACAAAATCCGATCGCGTCAATTCCGACCGTGTGTGGCCTGTTCCGACGCACAAAGTGCCACGCATGCTCAGAAGAAATTCCGAGACGGGACAGCTCGTTCTGGTAAACTTAGCGTTCGCAATGGATACAGCACTTTCATCACGCTGCAATGTTCAAAATGGTTTAATACAGCGCAATCTCTTCTTCTTTATAATGTAACAAGAATGAAGTAGTTTTGCTGCTCATATTCACACACACTTCTCACAAACTTATTTCGTTACAATTTATCTGGATTCCCTCAATATATTTTGATTTCTCACATCTGACAACATATTTTTTGATATATTTTTTGGTTTTTTTGCCTTTAATGTAGAATCTTTTTTTGTGTTTCTTTTTTTTTTTTTTTTTTGGTGATTTTGATTTGTACTCCCGAAAATGTTTGTGTGTGTTTTTTGTGACAAGTTCCCACAACACCATTATATGTTGTTGTATTTAATCTGTAGGAGATTGTTTGGTGTTGTTGTCCCTTGTTAATTTCACATTGTACTTTAGAAATGTACCTGAATCGTCACCAACAAACTGTCATTTTTGGATGAAAACACACACAGGAGAGTAGAATTTCCCCAAAAAAATTTTATTAAGGGGTCACAAATAAACAAAGAGGGAGGCAACGCTGGAGAAACTGCAGAAGTGGGCGAAGCCTTGGACCCCCAGGGCAGACATCAATTATTTCAAAGCAAAATTGGTGGCCTGAGGAGTCCTTATCTTAGGGAGGGCAGTCTTGTCCAGAAGTCCCAGAGATCCGGAAAGCAGCAGATGACATCTGTGTCCCCAGGCTGTGGTCATACGAGAGACTGCATCTTCTGTCAGACCAGACTGAACCCAGGGCAATCACTCTTTGGTCTTCCTTCCACGCTTCCTTCCAGGCTTTGGCTGTGGTGGTGGAGTTGTGGCATCAGGAGGAGGAGGAGGAGGAGGATGGTCCATCTCAATGACATCCGTCTTGGGTGTTAGTTTCCCACTCTCCCCCTTACGTAGCACTTTATAAAGCAGGTCCTCACAGAGCCTGCGTTGGCCCTCCTGCATGCCCTGCAATTTTGTGGCAGCCATGCAGGCAAAGGCCTCTTCAGGACTGGGGAAGGCTCTGAGGGACGCAGAAGCCTCCTGGATCAGCCTGTATGCTGAATCCTGCACAGGACTGGGAGTCATCTTCCTGGCTCATTTATGTGGCAGGCGGAGGGGAGGAACCTGAGACTCAGTCAGGCTGCGCATGGTCCCAGGCATCTCTTGGCTGACACTTAGCCCCACCCCCTCCTGGCTGCCACTAATCCCCGCCTCCTCCTGACTGCCACATTCCACAACCTCCTCCTGGCTGAGGTCTTCCTGTGTATGAAAAAGGGACATAGTTTTAGTTTTTTGTCATCAATCACACACAATTTTCACCTCCTGACTGCTGCAAATTGAATGTTAACAAATATAACAGACTATCCTTCTGAGCCCAGCATTTTTCATTCTTGTCCCAATTTTGGGTACCCACTACTGTCTATTGATATGTAAAACACTTTTTTTAATCAGCAATTAGTTATCAATAATAACATCTAATAAACATCATTTATTTATTGACCAGAAATCTGTAGAACAATGCTATACCTGACTCCAGCTGGGCTCCTCCACTTCTTCCTGGCTGGAAGGCCCAGGTTGGACATCGGAAGCCTCAGCTGGGATGGAAGGAAGAGTGGAAGGAAGAGTGGAGAGGGATTCCCTGACTTCAGTCTGGTCTGACAGAAATCGCAGTCTCTCATAGTACCACAGCCTGGGGACATAAACGTCATCTGCTGCAGCTCCGGACCTCTGGGAATCTGTGACCTTCTTGCGCTCCCTAAGATAAGTGCTCCTCAGGCCACCAATTTTAGCTTTTAAATAGGGGATGGTTGCTGTGGGGACCACCGGCTTCACCAACTCCAGCAGTTTCTCCAGCGCTGCCTGCCTCTTCTGTTTATGGTTGTAATGGGGGTGTCTGACCTGCCACAGACAGGGCAGCTCCCTGTACTTGTCAATAAACAGGGGCAGGAAATTGTGGTCGTTGAAACCATCCATTTTCTCTGCAAGACACAACACAAGACAAACCCTAATGTCAGGCAAAACTCCCCTAATCTTGTTACAATATAGGCTTCCATTTCGAAGCAGTATAGGCCCAAGTTTAGATCCTACCTTCGTTAGCACGATCGGCGTCTCCGATGCTCCTTCCTCCGCTCACAGATCGTACGTAAGACAAACGTGTGTTACGCTTTATACACACTGCGCATGCGTATAACTCCGCCCGCCCCTGACGTTCTTTCTAGTCTCTTCCCTGCCCCTTTTCATTCGGCGCAGTGGGGGAAGAGCACATGGCGGATAGACAGCAGGTGCGTGCTAATTGTAGCAACGAGGAGGAGGAGGAGGAAAGGCCGGAGCCTGAAACGTCCCGATCCAGAAGGAGATTTAAGGACTCAAATATGTCCTTTGGGGAGATGTTGGAGATGGTGGACATCCTGAAGAGGGTTGACTATGACGGAAAGTATGGGCCTTACCCCAACCCCAATGTCTGAAAGGCCAAGATCATGGCGAAAGTGGTCAGGAGTCTGCACCGGAATTTCGGGGTACAACGATCGAAAGATCAGCTCAGGAATCGATGGTCGGACCTCAAATTACGAGAACATGAGCAGTACAGAAAGATCCGGAGAGTGCTGCAAAAAAGTAAGTAGTTGTGCTGTGTTCCTATTCTTTATGTTTATTACGTTTGTGCTGCTCCATGTGCTTTTAGGAACTGTTGTACAGTTTAAAATGGCAACTTTCATGTTCATGGGCACATTATTCGTTCAGATCACACATTTTTCTTTCGGACTCTAAAATACCATTGTTTAGGCCATATGCATTTGGCCACCATTTTGAGGCCCTATACTTGTCTTCAAAGAATTGGGTTGTGTAGATGGCTTTGTTACTAGAATGAAATGCAAACTAGATTCTGTGTAAGGAGAGGACACTGAGCAGCTGTTTTCACATCTGGACACTGGAGCGCTAGTGTGGGACCCCAGAACACCATTTTTATCAGGGGGGCCACACAGGTGCTCCAGTGTATACTATAGGGGGGTCTCCATCTGTGAAGCTTGTACCAAACAGGTAAAGTATTGCAGCTTGACAAAGGGCATTTAAAAAATTACATCTTGGAACTCGGCTAAAATAGACAATTGTACCCCACTTCCAAGCAATGTTTCCTATTTATAGTTCTGCCATCAAATATCTGTGTGCTAATTATACCATTTTTGTTTTACATAGGGGAGAAAAGACTCGGAGGACACCCCTCATCCGAGGAGACCAGAGACCCCCCACCTCTGGAAGAAGGTGAATTCCCCCCAACACAATCTGAGCAGGAGGAAGAAGACGTGGTGGAACTAGTCACCACAACTGGTGAGTGTCTGCGACCACAGGCTCAGATAAGAGATGGATGGCGGCATTTTTTGGAAACAAAATTTATTTTGGGGTTCCTCTCTTTTTAGGTGATCGTGAGGTTGTGGATGAAGATCCTTTCACATCCGAAAGTGCCCAGATCCTGATCGGGGAGATCATGGGGTGTAATTTACAATTGGAAATCATCAAGCAAAACATCAATGATGTTATTCCAAAATATAAAAACATCATTGATGTTTTGGGGCGAGTTTAAAACCCCTCCAAATCACTTACTTCTTTTGTGTGCTACAATGTGCAAAATGTTTTTGTGATTTTTCCCAAACCCAAATTTGGAGGATGCACACAGTGTGTCAACATGTGCTATCTGCCATCACGGGAGATCAATGGACGCGTTTTGTGGGTGCAAGCCCTTCCTCAATAATAAAGTAGCGGTGAGGAAGGGGTTTCTCCCCCAAAACATGTCCCTTGATCCCCCGTGATGGCAGATAGCACATGTTGACATTGTGAAATTTGTGTGCATCTTCCAAATTTGGCTTTTCCTGGGGTGATTTCCCCCCATCTGAACACAATATCAAACACAGTTCCTAAATACTCATGTCTGATATTGCCTTCAAGTTCTACCAAATGTGAACTTTGTAAGATCAAGATTTGTGTCTTTCTTGTTGTTTTTACACAGGCGTGTTTTCTATAAAATGCACATTTTGATTTTGGATAATGCCACCACAAAAATTGGTATACAACAAACATGTTGTTTTGTCAGAAAAACCTTTGGTAAATGCACATGTGATTGTGCTGGTATTAAAAATATTGTTCATCAAGAATGTGTGGATTATTGTCTCAACGCTACAACATTTTTGGGGTGATGTAATTGTTGTTTTCTGTCAAAATGGGGGTTATTTCCTAAGGGCAAATCCACTTTGCACTACAATTGCAGTTTAAGTGCAGTTGCAAGTGCACTTGTAGTGAAAAGTGTCTTTGCATTTAGTAAATAACAGCCAACAGTGCTTTGTATAAGGTTACACAATCACGCCATTTTCTGGACTCCACACATTTCTGTCAGGGTCAGCTCAAACAAACACAATCAGTAAATGTCCACAAAGAATTTTTTTTTTTTTTTATTTCAAAAAGGCTTCACATATTGTCTGCCATATTGATAGCCCCCCTACCCGCAAAGAACTCCAGGTATCGTAACCGGACATCACGGGCACTCAGGGAGGGCAAGCCAGGACGTCCGCTTTCAAGCGCCGTCAGTGTTGTTGTATTTTGGATTCCGGCCTCAGGCCCAACTGAGCCAGCATAGTTGGCAGAATGTTTTCTTAAAAAATTATGGAGAACACAGCACGCAAGTATTATATGGTTCAGTTTATACTCCGCCATATGGATGGGTGTCAGAAATAGTCGGAACCGGCTGGCCAGGATTCCAAATGTGTTCTCCACCACTCTTCGTGCTCTGGCCAGCCGGTAATTAAAAACCCTCTGTTCCGGGGTGAGGGTCCTCATCGGGAATGGCCGCATCAGGTGGTCCCCCAGCGCAAACGCTTCATCAGCAACGAACACGAATGGGAGTCCTTCCACATTGTCCTCTGGAGCTGGCAAGTCCAGGCTGCCATTCTGGAGACGCCTGTAAAACTCAGTCTGGGCGATGACTCCACCATCGGACATCCGGCCATTCTTCCCCACGTCCACATACAAGAATTCGTAATTAGCCGACACCACCGCCAACATCACTATACCATTAAACCCCTTGTAATTAAAATAGTACGACCCCGAGTTGGGTGGTGGGACGATGTGGACGTGTTTCCCATCAATTGCCCCTCCGCAGTTAGGAAAGTCCCACCGCTGGGCAAAGTGGGAGGCCACAGTCTGCCATTCCTGTGGCGTGGAAGGAAACTGTTGAGGAAAAAACAATAAACATTACTATTTTTACTCTGAAACATGGCAAGCAGATTAGACACAAACATTATGGGGTAACCTCCAGATAGCATTTATTAAGGGGAATTTAACAAGGCCAAAGTAGAAGGTACACCTATCATATTCCCCCTCCCCCCCTCTCATGGGCCATTTCTAACATTATAGGGGGGGAACTCTTGGACAGGTAACCCTCTTCACTTCATTGAGAGATGAATGCGTAAATAATGGGTATTACTTGGAACATCCCCTCCTTAGTTACGCTATTGGCAACCCACTGGACAGGTAAAAAGTGTCATAATACAAAGATATAATTACACACTGTACACATTAGAGGACATTTGTACCTTCTGCTATTACCTATCAAGATAATAATAGGATACAAAAACTTTAAACAGTACCATTTGAAAGTATACAGGCAGGCCCTTGCACTACATGCTTTGGGGAATTCATCCATAAATCTGACCACAAAAGAGATGGGTATAGTGTGTATGGGTTTGGCAAAGTCAGCAGATAGATGATTGAGGATACATAGAGAATTGGGATCAGCTGACTTAGCAGTTGGGGGAGGGAGGGTTACTAAAAATTATTTGGGGAGACCACAAAAAAAAGCCTCTGGCACTCTGCCTGAATTAAAATCAAAAATAACATTACCAAACATTTTAGGGGGTGTTTGGGGTAAAGCACTACTATGGAGCTGATAAAATACATTGTTAAGTGACTACATGAGGTGAATATAGGCCAGGAGACACCATGCTGGGGAGGTTAGTGAAGGGCAAATATGTATGAAGGACCTAAAATAATAATTACATAAAAATCCAGCATGCATGAGGACAAAGGGGACATTCACAGCATATTACAATCATGGGAATTAGGGAATGAGGAAAGAAATACAATATATTAGCAAACATTCAAGACAATAAAATGTGATATAAAAGGATAAAAATCTTACCTTCATATACTCCTTCTGCAGGACCTGTATGATGGCAGAACAGGTCTCCAGGATAATAATCCCCAGAGCCGGGGGGAGATGCCTGTCAAGAACTTCAAGTCCTGCAGACTTCTCCCTGTGGCCAAATACCGCAAGGTAGCGACCAACTTCTGCTCCGGAGTGATGGCTTGCCTCATGCAGGTATCCTGCCTGCTGATATAGGGGGTCAGCGAAGCCAACAAACGGTGAAACACGGGGTCCGTCATCCTGAGAAAGTTCCTGAAATCATCAGGATTATTCTCACGGATCTCACGGAGCAAAGGTATATGAGAGAACTGGTCACGCTGAAGCAACCAATTCTTGGTCCATGAACTCCTCCCCACCCTGTTCATGGACTGGACTTGTGTCAAGGTCAGGACCCCAACACCAAGCCCCCACACAGCACGAACTCTACGAGGAGTACGCATACGAAACATTGCTAGAAAACGGTCGGCTGCTCAGAACGAAGTAACAGAACACACTGAAGAATAGCAAGGCCTGTGAAGAGCGACCTGAAAACAGCAACGAGCAGGCAAGATCACACAGAAAACTCCAATACGAACTGACTGCACGCACTGAAGAGCAGATACAAACCCACAAGCACAAACTGAACGGCAGAAAACGATCTGAAAGCCACGAGTCTGAAAAAGCGCGAATCGTCTCTCACCAAACTTTTACTAACACGAGATTAGCAAAAGGAGCCCAAAGGGTGCCGCGCTTGGTTCTGAACCGGCCTTTTCTAGTGTCGTCATACGTGGTGTACGTGACCGCGTGGTTGTCGATCGGAAATTCCGACAATTTTGTGTGACCATGTGTAGGCAAAACAAGTTTGAGCCAACATCCGTCGGAAAAAATCCTAGGATTTTGTTGTCGGAATGTCCGAACAAAGTCCGACCGCGTGTACGCCCTATTAGAATGAGAGCAATAATTCTAGCAAAAGACCTCTTCTGTAACTCTAGCCTGGTAACCATAAAAAAAAAAAAATTTAAAGCATCGCCTATGGAGATTTTTAGGTACCATCGTTCGTCGCCATTTCACGAGTGTGCGCAATTTCAAAGCATGACATGTTAGGTATCTATTTACTCAGCGTAACATCATATTTCACATTATACAAAAAAAAATAGGCTAACTTTACTGTTTCATTTTTTTTTTATTCACGAAAGTGTATTTTTTCCCCAAAAATTGTGTTTGAAAGACCGCTGCGCAAATACCCTGTGACATAAACAATTACCATTTTATTCTCTAGGGTCTCTGCTAAAATTCTAGATAGATAGATAGATAGATAGATAGATAGATAGATAGATAGATAGATAGATAGATAGATAGATAGATAGATAGATAGATAGATAGATAGATAGATAGATAGATAGATAGAATGTTTGGGGGTTCTAAGTAATTTTCTAGCAAAAAATACAGATTTTACCTTGTAAGCATCAAGTTTCAGAAATAGGCTTAGGCTTGAAAGTGTTGAACTATCAGGTGCTAATGGGGTGTGACCACATATTATCACTACATATTCTGGATGGACCCTCTTCACACTGCTATAACCCTTTCCAGCAAACTATGCAAATGTAAACCAGGGATTTTTAGTTCACACAGTGCAATACATGCTTAACCTAGTAGCTCCCCCCACCTTGTGTCTCTATGCCCCATGTTGTCATGGAGTCCACCGTATGCATTTGCAGTGGCAAGGCAGTGTAGGACTGGCCATAAGAGAGATTACTTTGGCGCAGTTGGTCAGCTTAACCACTTGCCGACCGCTGCACGCCAATATACGTTGGCACAATGGCAGCGGTGGGCAAATGGGCGTACCTGTACGTCGCCTTTAACCACCTCAATACAGTGCACTTGCACCCCCTTCCTGCCCAGACCAATTTTCAGCTTTCAGAGCTCTCACATTTTGAATGGAAATTACTCAGTCATGTAACACCATATGAAATTTGCATCCTTTTTTCACACAAATAGAGCTTTCTTTTAGTGGTATTTAATCACTAGTCTTTTTTTTTATTTTTTGTGCTATAAATAAAAAAAAAACGTAAATTTTGTGAAAAAAATTCCTTTTTCTTTGTTTCTGCCATAAATTTTTGCAAATTAGTAATTTTTCTCCATAAATTTTGACAAAATTTATACTGCTACATAGCTTTGGTAAAAAGATAACCCAAATTAGTGTATATTATTTGGTCTTTGTGAAAGTTATAGAGTCTACAAACTATGGTGCCAATCACTGAAAATTGATCACATCTGATCAGGCCCTCGGTACATTGGGTGGATCTCATTACTAACAAGTCAGGAAAGTACAAATACCCCCAAATGACCCCTTTTTAGAAAGTAGACATTCCAAGATATTAAGTAAGTAGCATGGCAAGTTTTTTTTTTAAGTTGTAATTTTTTCCCACAATCCTTTGCAAAATGAAGATTTTTTTTTTTATTTTTTTTACAAAATTGTCATATTATCAGGTTATTTCTCACACACAGCATATGCATACCACAAATTACACCCCAAAATACATTCTGCTACTCTACCCGAGTGTGGCGATACCACATGTGTGAGACTTTTACACAGCCTGGCAACATACAAAGGCCCAACATTGAAGTAGCACCTTCAGGCATTCTACGAGCATACAGTAAATCTCATTTCTCAACCACCTATTACACTTTTGAAGTCCCTGGAGCACCAGGACAATTGAATTGCCCACAAAATGAACCCATTTTGGAAAGAAAACACCCCAACGTATAATCTATGTGGCACAATGAGTCTTTTAAACGGTTCATTTTTTTCCAGAAGTTTTTGGAAAATGTGGGAAAAAAATGAAAACGCATTTTTTTTTACACAAAGTTGTCAATTTATAAGATATTTCTAACACATAGCATGTATATAGCAAAAATTACACCTCAAAATACATTCTGCTACTCTTCCTGAGTATGGCAATACCACATGTGTGAGACTTTTACACAGCCTGGCCACATACGGAGGCCCAACATTGAAGTAGTACCTTTAGGCGTTCTAGGAGCATAAATTACACATCTCATTTCATTCCTACCTATCACACTTTTGAAGGTCCTTGAGCACCAGGACAGTGGAATTAACCACAAAATGACCCCATTTTGGAAAGCAAACACCCCAACGTATATTCTATGAGGCATGGGCTGCAAAAAAGTACTCGGGTACTCTGATGGGCTGCTGATAGGTACTCGGGTACTCTGATGGGCTGGAGACAGGTACTTGGGTAACTTGATGAGCTGCAGACAGGTACTCAGGTACTCTGATGGGCTGGTGACAGGTACTCCGGTACTCTGATGGACTGGTGACAGGTACTCTGATGGCCTGGTGACAAGTAGTCGGGTACTCTTACTCAGGTACTCTGATGGCCTGGTGACAGGTACTCGGGTACTCTGATGGCCTGGTGACAGGTACTCGGGTACTCTGATGGGCTACAGATAGGTACTCGGGTACTCTGATGGGCTGGTGACTGGTATTCGTATACTCTGAAGTGACAGGTACTCAGGTACTCAAATGGACTGTGACAGGTACTCAGGTAGTCGGGTACTCAGATGAACTGTGACAGGTACTCGGTTACTCTGATGGACTGTGACAGGTACTCGGGTACTCTGTTGGACTGTAACAGGTACTCGGGTACTCATATGGACTGTGACAGTTACTCAGATACTCGGGTACTCATATGGACTGTGACAGGTACTCAGGTACTCATATGGACTTTGACAGGTACTCAGGTAGTCATATGGACTGTGACAGGTACTCAGGTACTCGGGTACTCAGATGAACTGTGACAGGTACTCGGGTACTCAGATGGACTGTGACAGGTACTCGGGTACTTAGATGTACTGTGACAGGTACTCGAGTACTCAGATGGACTGTGCCAGGTACTCAGGTACTCTGATGGACTGTGACAGGTACTTGGGTACACTGATGGACTGTGACAGGTACTCGGGTACTCATATGGACTGTGACAGGTACTCAGATGGACAGTGACAGGTACTTTGATGGGAGATGACAGGTACTTTGATGGGTGGTGACAGGTCCTCTTTATTGGGGGGGCAATCAGTGTGATTGGCGTGCACTGTAAGCGGTAACGAGATGTTACCGCAATCTCCTTCTCACACACGATCAGTGTGTGAGGAGGAGAACCCGGTAACATCTCGTTACCGCTCTGTATTTACATTTAGTGATCGGCTGTGAAAGGATCACAGCCGATCACATGGTAAACAGCCACCGGCCAATGGCTGTTTACCAGCGTCGGTGACGAGCAGTGTTCCCGGGAACACACTGCCACCGACGTGCACACGGAGCACGATCACACGCATGCGCCGTGCAAAGTAGGGCGGTACCATCTGTGTTCGGCTGTGACTTCATTACGGCTGATCACATGGTAAATAGCCATGCCTAAAGGCTGTTCACCCCCCTCGGTGGCGAGCGGTGTCTCTGTGACACGCCGCCGCCGAAGAAACAGGGATACACGCACACACTTGCGCAAATTCCCTGTTTAACTGGACAGACGTCATATGATGCCCACCCAGAACGAGAGCTGCGGGCTCACCATCATTTGACGGGCGGTGGGCGGCAAGCGGTTAATTGGTGGAGCTAGCGGGCGTGCGTGCCCGCCACGTACAGTGTGACCGTGCCCCTGAGAATCACGAACTCGATGTCCACCGGGGTGTCCCAGCGATCGTGTCACGGAACCGTAGAACGGGGAGATGCCTACGTAAACAAAGCATTTCCCCATTCTGCCTAGTGACATGACAGAGATCACTGCTCCCTGCCATCGGGAGCAGTGATCGGTGTCATGTCAGTGTTAAATAGAGGTTTGGGACTTTGTGTGAAGCACGGGGAAGTGCCTCCATCCCGATTTCATGGAAACAAAAAGGGGGGGAGATGGGACTTTGAATGAGACAGTTGACAGATTGGGGTTAGAAGTAAAAGTACAATTTATTACATATAATAAGAGCTGGTATAAGCTTTCGACATGTAGAAGGTTACCTGTGCATGTGCACCAAGCATATCCTATATATATACATGCATAAAAATAAGCAGTACTAAATTCCAGTGGTAAAAGGCTAACACGTATGTCATATGAGGGTTATACATGTAAGAATCACACAACATGATGATGTAAAAAATGGATTTTAAAAGTCGATGCATGAATAATTCATAAAGATGAAATCCTGAAGAGCGCACAGTGGCTGCATCCATCAAGCCCGACGCGTTTCTGTGAAATACACTTCTTCAGGGGCGGATGCTCTAGGATTTCTGAAATAACAAGGTAGGTAACATCAGAAAGTGGGCTCGTTAATAACCAGAAAAGACAGCACGTCAAATTCTGGATGTTTACATACGTGGCCAAGCTATGGTGAAATGCAGGTACCAGGTCAACAAGCATTGCCCCTTTCCGGAGCTGAGGCGACAAAGAAGCCAACACATGACGGGCGCACACAGGTATCCTCCACTCGGTGCATGTTAATTTCACAATATGGTGACCAAAATCTTCAATTGGTGAGGAATGTCTGAAATGGATAAATGAATCCACTAGGATATACCAAAGGTGTTGAAACTGAGGAAAGGGGGGGGGGGTAAAAAGAAGAAGAAAGTAGTGTGGTCAAGAATATGGTACCTTAGTGTGTCAAAAACAGGGATTGCCCAAAAAGTGTTGTCCAAAAGGAATGCGGCGTCTGCGTCAATGCGGCGTCTGCATGTGAGTGGAGAGGGGGACTGCACGAGAGGAGACACCTGATATGCAGCCCGTCTGCGTCGATGATTGCCGCCAACGTCACGCCGGGCCGACGAGGCGTGGGGCGTGGCCCCTGCCCAGGCCGTAAGAGTCCGCCCATGACAGGCTCAGCCACGCCCAGCCATGTCAGCAAGGTGGAAAAAATCTACTCCCGCACAGCGGCGCCAAGCAATGACGTCACGTGCGGGGGTGATGCGTGACGCCGATGCGATGTGCGGCGCCCACCCGACCCCCCAGCACCAAACCAACCCCCCTTGGGATGGACGTGGAGGGGGTGGGAGGGGCCCGCAGAGCGCATCGCAGCTCCGGATTGGAACAAGAGAATGGCCCAGGACCGGCCACCATGCTAGAAAATGTGTATGGTGACCCAGGATGGAAAACGACACATCGCCGCAAAAAGTGCGTACAGACCAAAAAATTCATCAACACACAAATGAAAAAATAAAAAATAAAAAATAAATAATAAAGCTAGGTAGGGGATGCCTGCCTGCTTCTGACAGCTGTCTCCATCCCGAATAACAAGTATCAATGGATGTATGGGACTTTGAGTGAGGCACAAAATGGTGCCTCCATCCCGAATTCAGAGAAACAAGAGGGGACTTTAGATGAGACAGTTGCCAGATTGGGGTTGAAGATAAAAATATATGGTTTGTTGCATATGATTCATGCTGGTATATGCTTATTATGTATAGGAAATTACCTGTGCATATGCACCAGGCATGTCCTAAATGTAGGGATGCATAAAAAAGTAGTAGTACAAAATTCCAGCAATGAGTATTGACATATGGTCCACACACACTAGTCGCAACAAAATGACGTCCACCCACCCCAGGTTCACCAAGACACATTAACAACCCAAAAGAAGCCAGGCAGGGGATGACTGCCTGCTACTGTCAACTGTCTCCATCCCGGGTATCAAGTGTTAAATAGAGGTTTGGGACTTTGTGTGAAGTACGGGGAAGTGCCTCCATCCCGATTTCATGGAAACAAAAAGGGGGGGAGATGGGACTTTGAATGAGACAGTTGACAGATTGGGGTTAGAAGTAAAAGTACAATTTATTACATATAATAAGAGCTGGTATAAGCTTTCGACATGTAGAAGGTTACCTGTGCATGTGCACCAAGCATATCCTATATATATACATGCATAAAAATAAGCAGTACTAAATTCCAGTGGTAAAAGGCTAACACGTATGTCATATGAGGGTTATACATGTAAGAATCACACAACATGATGATGTAAAAAATGGATTTTAAAAGTCGATGCATGAATAATTCATAAAGATGAAATCCTGAAGAGCGCACAGTGGCTGCATCCATCAAGCCCGACGCGTTTCTGTGAAATACACTTCTTCAGGGGCGGGTGCTCTAGGATTTCTGAAATAACAAGGTAGGTAACATCAGAAAGTGGGCTCGTTAATAACCAGAAAAGACAGCACGTCAAATTCTGGATGTTTACATACGTGGCCAAGCTATGGTGAAATGCAGGTACCAGGGCAACAAGCATTGCCCCTTTCCGGAGCTGAGGCGACAAAGAAGCCAACACATGACGGGCGCACACAGGTATCCTCCACTCGGTGCATGTTAATTTCACAATATGGTGACCAAAATCTTCAATTGGTGAGGAATGTCTGAAATGGATAAATTAATCCACTAGGATATACCAAAGGTGTTGAAACTGAGGAAAGGGGGGGGGGGGTAAAAAGAAGAAGAAAGTAGTGTGGTCAAGAATATGGTACCTTAGTGTGTCAAAAACAGGGATTGCCCAAAAAGTGTTGTCCAAAAGGAATGCGGCGTCTGCGTCAATGCGGCGTCTGCATGTGAGTGGAGAGGGGGACTGCACGAGAGGAGACACCTGATATGCAGCCCGTCTGCGTCGATGATTGCCGCCAACGTCACGCCGGGCCGACGAGGCGTGGGGCGTGGCCCCTGCCCAGGCCGTAAGAGTCCGCCCATGACAGGCTCAGCCACGCCCAGCCATGTCAGCAAGGTGGAAAAAATCTACTCCCGCACAGCGGCGCCAAGCAATGACGTCACGTGCGGGGGTGATGCGTGACGCCGATGCGATGTGCGGCGCCCACCCGACCCCCCAGCACCAAACCAACCCCCCTTGGGGTGGACGTGGAGGGGGTGGGAGGGGCCCGCAGAGCGCATCGCAGCTCCGGATTGGAACAAGAGAATGGCCCAGGACTGGCCACCATGCTAGAAAATGTGTATGGTGAAATCGGGATGGAGGCACTTCCCCGTGCTTCACACAAAGTCCCAAACCTCTATTTAACACTTGATACCCGGGATGGAGACAGTTGACAGTAGCAGGCAGTCATCCCCTGCCTGGCTTCTTTTGGGTTGTTAATGTGTCTTGGTGAACCTGGGGTGGGTGGACGTCATTTTGTTGCGACTAGTGTGTGTGGACCATATGTCAATACTCATTGCTGGAATTTTGTACTACTACTTTTTTATGCATCCCTACATTTAGGACATGCCTGGTGCATATGCACAGGTAATTTCCTATACATAATAAGCATATACCAGCATGAATCATATGCAACAAACCATATATTTTTATCTTCAACCCCAATCTGGCAACTGTCTCATCTAAAGTCCCCTCTTGTTTCTCTGAATTCGGGATGGAGGCACCATTTTGTGCCTCACTCAAAGTCCCATACATCCATTGATACTTGTTATTCGGGATGGAGACAGCTGTCAGAAGCAGGCAGGCATCCCCTACCTAGCTTTATTATTTATTTTTTATTTTTTATTTTTTCATTTGTGTGTTGATGAATTTTTTGGTCTGTACGCACTTTTTGCGACGATGTGTCGTTTTCCATCCTGGGTCACCATACACATTTTCTAGCATGGTGGCCGGTCCTGGGCCATTCTCTTGTTCCAATCCGGAGCTGCGATGCGCTCTGCGGGCCCCTCCCACCCCCTCCACGTCCACCCCAAGGGGGGTTGGTTTGGTGCTGGGGGGTCGGGTGGGCGCCGCACATCGCATCGGCGTCACGCATCACCCCCGCACGTGACGTCATTGCTTGGCGCCGCTGTGCGGGAGTAGATTTTTTCCACCTTGCTGACATGGCTGGGCGTGGCTGAGCCTGTCATGGGCGGACTCTTACGGCCTGGGCAGGGGCCACGCCCCACGCCTCGTCGGCCCGGCGTGACGTTGGCGGCAATCATCGACGCAGACGGGCTGCATATCAGGTGTCTCCTCTCGTGCAGTCCCCCTCTCCACTCACATGCAGACGCCGCATTGACGCAGACGCCGCATTCCTTTTGGACAACACTTTTTGGGCAATCCCTGTTTTTGACACACTAAGGTACCATATTCTTGACCACACTACTTTCTTCTTCTTTTTACCCCCCCCCCCCTTTCCTCAGTTTCAACACCTTTGGTATATCCTAGTGGATTAATTTATCCATTTCAGACATTCCTCACCAATTGAAGATTTTGGTCACCATATTGTGAAATTAACATGCACCGAGTGGAGGATACCTGTGTGCGCCCGTCATGTGTTGGCTTCTTTGTCGCCTCAGCTCCGGAAAGGGGCAATGCTTGTTGCCCTGGTACCTGCATTTCACCATAGCTTGGCCACGTATGTAAACATCCAGAATTTGACGTGCTGTCTTTTCTGGTTATTAACGAGCCCACTTTCTGATGTTACCTACCTTGTTATTTCAGAAATCCTAGAGCACCCGCCCCTGAAGAAGTGTATTTCACAGAAACGCGTCGGGCTTGATGGATGCAGCCACTGTGCGCTCTTCAGGATTTCATCTTTATGAATTATTCATGCATCGACTTTTAAAATCCATTTTTTACATCATCATGTTGTGTGATTCTTACATGTATAACCCTCATATGACATACGTGTTAGCCTTTTACCACTGGAATTTAGTACTGCTTATTTTTATGCATGTATATATATAGGATATGCTTGGTGCACATGCACAGGTAACCTTCTACATGTCGAAAGCTTATACCAGCTCTTATTATATGTAATAAATTGTACTTTTACTTCTAACCCCAATCTGTCAACTGTCTCATTCAAAGTCCCATCTCCCCCCCTTTTTGTTTTGGTGTCATGTCAGTGGTAGCCCATCCCCCCACAGTTAGAATCACTCCCTAGGACACACTTAACCCCTTGATCATCCCCTACTGTTTAACCCCTTCCCTGCCAGTGTCATTTACACAGTAATCTGCATTTTTATAGCACTGATCGCTGTATAAATGACAATGGTCCCAAAATAGGGTCAAAAGTGTCCTATGTGTCCGCCATAATGTCGCAGTTTGGATAAAAATCACAGATCGCCGCCACTCCATAAAAAAAAAAAAAAAATGCCATAAAACTATGGTCTTTTTTGTAGACGATATAACTTTTGCGCAAACCAATCAATATACGCTTATTGCGATTTTTTTACCCAAAATATGTAGAAGAATACATATTGGCCTAAACTGAGGAAAAAGTTTGTTTTTTTTATAGATTTTTGGGGGATGTTTATTATAGCAAAAAGTAAAAAATATTGAATTTTTTTTCAAAATTGTCGCTCTTTTTTTGTTTATAGCGCAAAAAATAAAAACCACAGAGGTGATCAAATACCACCAAAAGAAAGCTCTATTTGTGGGAAAAAAAGGACATCAATTTTGTTTGGGTGCAATGTCTCACGCCCGCGCAATTGTCAGTTAAATCTACACAGTGTCGAATCGAAAAAAGAGCTCAGGTCAGGAAGGGGGTAAAATCTTCTGGGGCTGAAGCGGTTAAACATGTATTGCAATATGAAAGCAATAAAAATGAGCTGCACTAATAGTCATATGAACAATTGCAAAAATAATCAAACCAAAACACCAAAGTGCAGAAATTTGTGAAATCTGTGGATCGCTCTTCCAAGTGCGTGAATCACTTTTCAGAGTCATCAAGTGACAATAATATAATTATATGTAATTACAATATACAAATGGTGAAAGAGATTGCAATGTGAAAAACACAAAAAAAGTGAATGCAAACCATATAAAAATATAGGTTGAATTGGAAATTCAAAGTGATTCACACACTTGGAAGAGCGATCCACAAATTTCACAAATGTTTGCACTTTGGTGTTTTGGTTTGATTATTTTTGCAATTGTTCATATGACTATAAACGCAGCTCATTTTATTCCTTTCATAATCTTGTATGTATCTTACAGCTGTGCCGCTGCTGCTCTTTCATTTATTCCATTTAGCTTAATAGTTCATTAGTGTGGTGTACCCCCTTTTTTCATCATGTATTGTAATATGTGTGAAGTAAAAATTACTGTTTTACATTTGCATAATTTGCTGGAAAAGGTTGTATAGCAGTGTGAAAAGGGTCCATCCAGAACTTGTAGTGATAATATGTGGTCACGGCCCTTTAGCACCTGATAGTTTAAATACATGTACAAGCTATTGGGATTTGAGCACAGGTATATCTTTTCTCTAGGCTCTGCCTAATGGCTGCCAGGAACACAAATCCCATCACTTTCCTCTGGTTGTTGGTAAGGGCCAAGATTGATTTAT
Organism: Lithobates septentrionalis; assembly: GCA_037952835.1. NCBI lineage: Eukaryota > Metazoa > Chordata > Amphibia > Anura > Ranidae > Lithobates > Lithobates septentrionalis. The sequence continues at coordinate 1,810,547 of JBBDGP010000707.1, forward strand.
GTAATTAGGTCCAAGGGTTGCGGATGAGGGAGATTTTTAAGACTGACCGAATCATAGTATATACCCACATCCAAAATTAGGACAGGACCACAAAGAGGGTGCTGCGCTCCCTGCAGCCCCGAAAGCACATTGGAGATGTTATGGGAAAAAAGCGTATATATATATATATATATATATATATATACAGTATCTCACAAAAGTGAGTACACCCCTCACATTTTTGTAAATATTTTATTATATTTAACTTTTCATGTGATAACACTGAAGTAATGACACTTTGCAATGTAAAATAGTGAGTGTACAGCTTGTATAACAGTGTAAATTTGCTGTCCCCTCAAAATAACTAAGCACACAGCCATTAATGTCTAAACTGCTGGCAACAAGAGTGAGTACACCCCTAAGTGAAAATGTCCAAATTGGGCCCAAACTGTCAATATTTTGTGTGTGCAGCATTATTTTCCAGCACTGCCTTAACCCACTTGAGCATGGAGTTCACCAGAGCTTCACAGGTTGCCACTGAAGTCCTCTGAAGTCCTCTTCTACTTCTCCATGACGACATCATGGAGCTGGTGGATGTTAGAGACCCTTGTGCTCCTCTACCTTCTGTTTGAGGATGCCCTACAGATGCTCAATAGGTTTTAGGTCTGGAGAAATGCTTGGTCAGTCCATCACCTTTAATGTTGAGCAGACATACAGTATCTCACAAAAGTGAGTACATCCCTCACATTTTTGTAAATATTTTATTATATCTTTTCATGTGACAACACTGAAGAAATTACACTTTGCTGCAACGTAAAGTAGTGGGTGTAAAGCTTGTATAACAGTGTCAATTTGCTGTCCCCTCAAAATAACTCAACACACAGCCATTAATGTCTAAACTGCTGGCAACAAAAGTGAGTACACCCCTAAGTGAAAATGTCCAAATTGGGCCAATTAGCCATTTTCCCTCCCCGGTGTCATGTGACTTATGCCGCGTAAACACGAGCGAACTTTACGGCAGACTTGGTCCGGCGTACTGGATTTCGTCGGACAATTCGATCGTGTGTGGGCTCCAGCAGACTTTGTTTGCTCCAAAGTTGGAGTTTTAACAAGTTTTAAATCTATCCGACGGACTCTTCTTTCTAGCGGACAAACCGGTCGTCTGTGTGCTAGTCCGACGAACTCAAACTGACGCATGCTCTGAAGCAATTACAAGACGGAAGCGCTTGGTCTGGTAAAACTAGCCTTCGTATTGAAGCTAGCACATTCCTCTTCTGTGATCTTTTAATACAGCGCTTTTTTTTGGATTTATAATGCGAGAGGAATGAAGTTGTTTTTCTGCTTTATATTCACACAGAGTTCTCACAAACTACTTTCTTCATGATTTATCCTCATGCCATGACTAATATGATATTTGTAAAAAGCCAGATCTCCATAAATAAAAACTTTTAAATTAGATTTTGGACTCATCATTTTTTTTTTTTGTGTGGATTTTCAAGTTAACACAATAACCTTAATATTTTGTGTTGTTTTAATGAACCTTAATGAGGTTGGTGTCCCTTGTTCATTAGACATAGGGGGGTGTATTTTACAAAGGCAAATTAATTTTTCACTACAAGTGCAAATTCTACTTGGAATTGCACAGAAAGAGCATTTTGAAGTGCCTTCGCTGTGGATCCGAGGGGCACATGCAAGGAACCACAAAAAAAAAACAAAAAAAAACTTTTTATTGCACATGATTGTATGTTAAAATCAGCAGAGCTTCATTTCATTTCAGCTCTTCCCTTCATATTTCCAGCGATTGCACTTCCAACAAGTGCACTTGCTGTGCAATTTCTAAAGTGAACTTTTCACTAGTACTTTTCACTTGATATTAGAAATGATTTAACATTTTGTCAAAAACACACATAGGGGTTGATTTACTAAAGGGAAAAAGACTGTGCACTTTGCAAAGTGCAGTTGCCCTCTGCAAGAGCAGTTGCTCCAGAGCTTAGTAAATGAGCAGAAGCTCTGCTGACTTCCATCATCCAATCATGTGCAAGCAAAAATGCTGTTTTTATAATTTTCCTTGCACAGGATTGGGTACTCTTTGCAAAGTCAAGCCTTACCTCATTTCTGAAGCTCTGGAGCAATTGCACTTGCAGAGGCAATCACTTTCGACTCTTCCGTGGAGCCTTCCCTGCACGCTTCTCTGCAGCCTTCCCTCCACGCTTCTCTGAAGCCTTCCTCGGAGGTTGTGCCTCTGGTGGTGTACTTGGGGCAGGAGGAGGAGGAGGAGGAGGAGTGGCTTCATCTGCCAGATATGTGGTAGCAGTAAGCTCCCCTCTCAAGCCCTTCTGGTAAGCCTGAAAAATCAGACCCTCACAGAGGAGGCATTGGCCCTTTTCCAACTCCAGCAATCTGCTGGCTATATAGGTGCCATACACCTCCTCTGCATTGGGTGGTGTGCTCAGGATATGGCTTGCTTCCCGTATGAGGGCTAGGGATTCCTGCTCAGTTTGTGTCATTCTCCTGGGCCTTTTGTGGAGAATGCGGAGGGGAGGCACCTGACACTCCGTGTGACTTCGACTTGGCCCAGCCACAGCCTCCTCCTCTCTCCCACTGGGCAAGGCCTCCTCCTGGCTGAGGTCATCCTGTGTCAAAAAAAGGGACATAGTTGTAATTTTGTGTTATGCAATCACACACAATTTTCAGCTCATGACTTTCAAATATAATTTACCAAAAATAGTAAAGGCTATCTATTTGACACCACCATTATTTCAGGTGATCAACTATATCTGAAGTACATAGGCGTGCACACAGGGTGTGCCAGGTGTGCCTGGGCACACCCTAATTGCCTTGTGTGCTGCTTATTACCCCCTGTTTAGACCACTGATTTTCACCCCCCCCCCCAAAAAAAAAAATGTTACACAAGCCCAATTTCCCATATTTAGGGAAAAGAAAATTAACAAAATTACACTGTCTACTGCCCTACTGACACCATCAGTACATATACACATGCATATGTATTTGAGCTTTGGGGTGCACACCCTAATGCAAGAGGCTGTGCACACCTATGCAGAAGTATATTTTTGGCCACTACTGTCTAGTGATATGTCTACATATTAATATTTGTGCTGATGTCATTTTTTAGGAAGCACTTAAAAAATTAACACGTTAACATCATTAATAACATTTACACAATCACAAATTACACAAAAAAGTATACCTGGCTGAAGCTGGGCGCATTAACTTCATCCATGCTGAAAAGGCCCAGTTCATTCTGGGACTCCTCAGCTGGGGTGGAGGTGGATGGAAGGCTGGAGGGAAGAGTGTAGGGAAGGCTGAAGGGAAGGGTGGGGGGAACAGTGGGGGGAAGGGTGGAAAGTGATTGCCTGGCTTCGGTCTGGTCATCCAGGAATCGCATTTTGTGGTAGTACCACAACTTGGGTACATATACTTGGTCAGCTGCTGCACCGGATCTGAGCGACTCCTGGATTTTATTGTGTTCCCGCTTATACATGTTTCGCAAGATACCAATTTTCTTGTCCACAAACTTGAGGTCTGCCTGGGGGACTCGAGTCTTCACAAATTCTAAAAGTGTGCCCAGTGTTGCCTTCCTTACATCCCCATTATAATATAGTGGGTGTTTGACCTCCCACAGGTTTTTCTTTTCCTGATAGAGCTCAATAAATTGGGATACAAAATTCTTCCTCTTTAAAGGGATTCATTGTTTCTGAAAGACAAGACACCAGATCCAAACTAATGTCAGTCACAAATCACAGGATTATCTGGGTTTGTAATCTAGGGGACACATACATACACACACACACACACACACACACCAAACACACACACCCCCACTTTAATCTTTCCTTCGTTTCTGACGCTCGCTACTTCCGCACGGACATATGTAGGCCATAGTAATAGCTTTATATACACTGCGCATGTGTCATGCTCCACCTGCGTCGCCCACCCCTGACGTTCTTTAGTACGATTTGTCCCCGCCCCTTCACTCTTCGTTAGATAGATAAAGATGACAGAGAGAATCAGTGGAAGTAGCGCGGAGGAAAGCCCGGAGCTACAACCATCCACATCCCGGAGGATATATAAGTCCACCAACATGGCTTTTGAAGAGATGGTGGAGATGGTGTCCATATTGAGAAGGGAGGACTACGATGGCAAAAAAGGACCGTACACACGACCGAATATGCGTAAGGACAAAATAATGTCCTCAGTTGTCACTCTAGAAGCTAAATTTGGCACTAAACGGTCAAAAGAACAATTGAGGAAGCAATGGTCTGACATCAAAAGTCGGGAGCCATAACAATATTGGCGAATAAAGAAGCTGCTTAAAAAAATTAAGTACTTGTGTCTGCCTATTGAGATACTTAACTTGCATGCTGATCCATATTTTTTGACTTTCTACAGCATCGTTCATAAAGACCGTTCTTTGTAAAATACATATGATACTTTAGAAAATGACTTTATTTTTTCACCAAATACGATGGGACAGGGTTGGACATACATTTATGTCTTGATAATTTGTCCAATTCCCACAATTTGTTGATGTGCTCTAGATGTGTTGGAAAATATAATGCTTCTTCAAAAATGATTCAGTGTAATGTAGGGACAGGACACAGCAGCTGTTTACACATCTGGACTCACGAGCACTAGTGTACTATGTGACCATAAATACATTTTAGAGGGGTAATACACATAGGAGATCATTGAGGTGTCTGCATCTGTGAAACTTGCCAGAAAATGTGCATTGTTTATAATTGCTGTTCAGAGGGAATGTTCATCCTGTCTTCTACATTTTTGATGACAAAAAAAGGCAATTGGCCACAACTCCTAACCAACGTTTCAGATTATTTGCTAAAATCTAAAATATCACTGTGTTTTAACTATACCTTTTGTTCAATTATCATAGGGGAGAAAAGACTTAGACAACAGTCCAAGGATCCCAGGATCCCACCAAGTCACCAGCCTGAGGCAGAAGATACCCCAAGCCCCAGCCCAAGACCACGCCCACCCGACGACCTGGAGGAAAGAGAGGTGGAGGAAGTGTGCGAGGTTTCAAGCCCACCAAGTGAGTGACTGACACCCCAGCTTAAGGTAATGTATTTTGGCGTGCATATTGTAACCCTTGTTTTTATCCACTCATTTTAGGTGAGTGTCTGGTTGTGGAAGGCCAAGCGGCAGAGCCATTCAGCACAGACAGTGCCCAAAGACTGATTAGCCAGATAATGCTGTGGAATGGCCAAATAGATAAAATGCGTGACCAAATTCACAGCATGCAACTTCGCCTGGACTCCATGCAACAGGAAATGAAGAACATGATTGATGTCTTGGGCAGAATATAATAACGTTTTGCCTAAAAACATCAATCATGTTCTTCATTTCCTTGTGAAGTTTGTTTTTTCTAGCAAATTGTTTTTATTTTTTTTTGGTGATACCCAAATTTTCATTATGATGCACATGGTGTGTCATCATGTGCTATCTTCCATCATGGGTTATCAATGTACTTGTTTTGTGTTTGCAACCCCTTCATCCTCAAAATTATTTTGTGGTGATAGGAACAAAAAGGGATTGCACACACAAAACACGTACATTGCTCAACCATGATGGGAGATAGCACATGTTGACTTGACCCTTTTGTAATGCTCAATTTTGACCATATTCCAAATGAACGATTTCCAAGGGGGACATCACAGGCACCGTTCTTTAAATGTTGAACTTTGTAAGTTCTTTAATGTTTTGGTATGTTTTTAAAAACACTGTTGTGAATGTAAATATTTTTATCAAGGTCTATTTTAGCAAAAATATGCCTTTAATAAAAAAATATATATTTTTACACCAAAAAAAAATCTTTAAAAAAAATTAAATTAAAAAAAACTATTAAAAAAATGCACCTTTCAATGTGCACACAGTAAAAACTTTTTACTAATACAATGTGTGTGGCTGATTATTTCTGAAAAATATATATATATCTTTTTGGGTGCTTACAGTGACAAAGGGCCTGATTAACTAAAGGTAAATGCACTTGCCACTACTACAAGTGCACTAGGAGACAGACAAAACTAAATGCAAACAAGAATAAAAACAAGACATTTTTGATCAATTATTTTTATTGTATTTTTTGGTAAAATTAAAGCTGTTGCTGAATAGCAATGGCCCCTGACCATTAAAATAATTAACATAACGCTCACGCACTTGACGTGCGGTTCGGGGGGCCAAGCCAATACGGCCAATTTCTAGGCCTGTCATAGTTGTATCTTGTTCCAGTCCGGCCTCAGGCCCAACAGAAGAAATATATGTAGCTGAATGTCTCCTTAAAAAGTTATGTAGGATGCAGCAAGCAAGTATGACGTACTTTAGTTTATAGTCCGCCAGATTTATTGCTGAAAGGAACAAACGGAACCGGCTGGCCAGAATCCCAAAGGCATTCTCCACAACTCTTCTTGCTCTGGCCAGCCAGTAATTAAATACCCTCCTCTCAGGGGTGAGTGTCCTTTGGGGGAACGGCCTCATCAAGTGCTCACTGAGAGCAAATGCTTCATCAGCGATAAAAACTGAGGGGAGTCCATCAACATTCTGGTCATCAGGTGGCAATCCCAGGCCACCAGTCTGGAGACGCTGGCACAGCTCGGTCTGTGCAAAGACTCCTCCATCAGACATCCGGCCGTTCTTCCCCACATCCACAAACAGAAAGTCCAAATGTGCCGAGACCACCGCCATCAAAACTACACTATGGAACCCATTGTAGTTATAGAAAAAAGACCCCGAATGCGGTGGTGGCACAATGCGGACATGCTTCCCATCAATCACCCCGACAGAGTTGGGAAAGTCCCAACGGTCAGCGAACTGGGAGGCCACAGTCTGCCATTCCTGTGTATTGGAAGGAAACTGTGGAGTGAAAAAACAAACAAACATTAAGATAAGGACTTTTAAACATAACTTGTATATCAGATTACACAAAAACATTAGTGACCAACAGCAGTCAAACATTATTAATATGTGTGTTTGTAATTGAAATTGTAAAAAACATAAGGCCCACTTTACGATTAATCACCCCCTTTGATGGCCCATTGATCCATTTGAATGTGGGGGGGAGGGGTTCTAATTAGGTTAACAAACACACCTGACTGTTTAAAACATTTGTGGGGTGGGGGAGGGGTTCTAATTAGGTTAACAAACACACCTGACTGTTTAAGACATTTGTGGGGTGGGGGAGGGGTTCTAATTAGGTTAACAAACACACCTGATTGTTTAAAATATTTGTGGGGTGGGGGAGGGTCAAACAAGACAATGGAGCAGACAATATACATTGTTCAAGGGACTATAGGCTAGAGATATAAATGGACCCAGGATTGCATGGTGGGGAGGTTATTGAAGGTAAATATGCATGTAGGCCAATAAATGCTTAATGTACAAAAACAGGCATGCATGAAGATAAAGGGGACATTCACAGCATATTGAAAGCATGGCAATTAGGTAAGGAGGACATTTATACAATACATTAGCAAACATTTAATACATATCATGTCATGGTAAAGGATAAAACTTACCTTCATATAGTCCTTCTGCTGGACCTGAATGATGGCAGAACAAGTCTCTGGGATTATTATCCCCAGAGCCTGGGGGGAGATGCCTGTCGAGAACTTCAAGTCCTGAAGACTTCTCCCTGTCGCCAAGTAACGTAACGTGGCAACTAGCCTGTGCTCCGCACTGATGGCTTGCCTCATGCAGGTATCCTGCCTGCTGATATAGGGGGTCAGCATAGCCAGCAGACGCTCAAAAACGGGGTCCGTTATCCTGAGAAATTCCTGAAATCCTCAGGATTATTCTCACGGAGCTCACGGAGCAAAGGCATGTGCGAGAATTGGTCACGCTGGCGCAACCAATTCTTCATCCATGAACTCCTCCTCGCCCTGTTCATGGACTGGACTCGGGTCAAAGTATTAACCCCAACACCAAGTCCCCACGCAGCACGAACTCGAGAACGAGTACGTCCACGTGACATGGCTTCAAAACGGTCGGCTGGTCAAACAAACAAACTTATAACAAACGCACTGAAGAACAGCAAGGCCTATGAAGAACGACCTGAAAATCAGGAACGAGGCAGGTTACAAACTGACCAACACGCACTGAAAAGCAGATACAAACCTCACAAGCACAAACTGAACCGCAGAAAACTATCGAAATAAGCTGAAGTGTGAAAAGCGTGAATCGTCTCTAACCAAACTTCTACTAACACAAGATAAACACGAGATTAGCAGAAGGAGCCCAAAGGCCATAGTGGGGCTTGAACTTCCTTTTTATAGTCCCGTCGTACGTGCTATACGTCACCGCGTTCCAAACCAGCGGACTTTTGCAGTGATCGTGTGTGGCCAAGTCCGTCCCTTTTTAAGTCCGGCGAAAAGTCTGCCGAGCAAAGTTTGCCGTAAAGTCCGCTCGTGTGTACGCGGCATTAGTGTTACAAGGTCTCAGGTATGAATGTGGAGCATTTGTGTTAATTTGGTGTTATCGCTCTCACTCTCTTATACTGGTCACTGGAATTTCAACATGGCACCTCATGGCAAAGAACTCAAAAAAAAAAATTTTGCTCTACATAAAGATGGCCTAGGTTATAAGAAGATTGCCAAGACCCTGAAACTGAGCTGCAACATGGTGGCCAAGACCATACAGTGGTTTAACAGGACAGGTTCCACTCAGAACAGGCCTCGCCATGGTCGACCAGAGGAGTGCACATGCTCAGCGTCATATCCAGAGGTTGTCTTTGGGAAATAGACGCATGAGTGCTGTCAGTATTGCTGCAGAGGTTGAAGGGGTGAGGGGTCAACCTGTCAGTGCTCAGACCATACGCCGCACACTGCATCAAATTGGTTTGCATGGCTGTCATCCCAGAAGGAAGCCTCTTCTAAAGAAGCCCGCAAACAGTTTGCTGAAGACAAGCAGACTAAGGACATGGATTACTGGAACCATGTCCTCTGGTCTGAAGAGACCAAGATAAACTTATTTGGTTCATATGGTGTCAAGCGTGTGTGGCGGCAACCAGGTGAGGAGTACAAAGACAAGTGTGTCTTGCCTACAGTCAAACCTGGTGGTGGGAATGTCATGGTCTGGGGCTACATGAGTTCTGCCGGCACTGGGAAGCTACAGTTCATTGAGGGGACCATGAATTCCAACATGTACTGTGATATACTGAAGCGGGGCATGATCCCCTCCTTTTGGAGACTGGGCTGCAGGGCAGTATTACAACATAACGACCCCAACACACACCTCAAAGAGGACCACTGCCTTGCTAAAGAAGCTGAGGGTAAAGGTGATGGACTGACCAAGCATTTCTCCAGACCTAAAACCTATTGAGCATCTGTGGGGCATCCTTAAACAGAAGGTGGAGGAGCACAAGGGTCTCTAACATCCACCAGCTCAATGATGTCGTCATGGAGAAGTGGAAGATGACTTCAGTGGCAACCTGTGAAGCTCTGGTGAACTCCATGCTTAAGTGGGTTAAGACAGTGCTGGAAAATAATGCTGCACACACAAAACATTGACAGTTTGGGCCCAATTTGGACATTTTCACTTAGTAGTGTACTCACTTTTTTTGCCAGCAGTTTAGACATTAATGGCTGCATGCTTAGTTATTTTGAGGGGACAGCAAATTTACACTGTTATACAAGTTGTACACTCACTATTTTACAATGCAAAGTGTCATTTCTTCAGTGTTGTCACAAGAAAAGTTATAAGAAAATATTTACAAAAATGTGAGGGGTGTACTCACTTTTGTGAGATACTGTGTATATATATATATATATATATACAGTGACTTGCAAAAGTATTCGGCCCCCTTGAACTTTTCAACCTTTTGCCACATTCCAGGCTTCAAACATAAAGATATAAAATGTTATTTTTTTGTGAAGAATCACCAACAAGTGGGACACAATTGTGAAGTGGAACGAAATCTATTGGATATTTTAAACTTTTTTAGCAATTAAAAAACTGAAAAGTGGTGCGTGCAAAATTATTCGGCCCCTTTACTTTCAGTGCAGCAAACTCACTCCAGAAGTTCAGCGAGGATCTCTGAAGTATCCAATGTTGTCCTTAATGACTGATGGTGATAAATAGAATCCACCTGTGTGTAATCAAGTCTCTGTATAAATGCACCTGCTCTGTGATAGTCTCAGGGTTCTGTTGAAAGCGCAGAGAGCATCATGAAGACCAAGGAACACACCAGGCAGGTCCGTAATACTGTTGTGGAAAAGTTTAAAGCCGGATTTGGATACAAAAAGATTTCCCAAGCTTTAAACATCCCAAGGAGCACTGTGCAAGCCATCATTTTGAAATGGAAGGAGTATCAGACCACTGCAAATCTACCAAGACCTGGCTGTCCCTCTAAACTTTCAGCTCAGACAAGGAGAAGACTGATCAGAGATGCAGCCAAGAGGCCCATGATCACTCTGGATGAACTGCAGAGAACTACAGCTGAGGTGGGAGAGTCTGTCCATAGGACAACAATCAGTCGTACACTGCACAAATCTGGCCTTTATGGAAGAGTGGCAAGAAGAAAGCCATTTCTCAAAGATATCCATAAAAAGTCTCGTCTAAAGTTTGCCACAAGCCACCTGGGAGACACACCAAACATGTGGAAGAAGGTGCTCTGGTCCGATGAAACCAAAATCAAACTTTTTGGCCACAATGCAAAACGATATGTTTGGCGTAAAAGCAACACAGCTCATCACACTCAACACACCATCCCCACTGTCAAACATGGTGGTGGCAGCATCATGGTTTGGGCCTGCTTTTCTTCAGCAGGGACAGGGAAGATGGTTAAAATTGAGGGGAAGATGGATTCAGCCAAATACAGGACCATTCTGGATGAAAACCTGTTGGAGTCTGCAAAAGACCTGAAACTGGGACTGAGATTTATCTTCCAACAAGACAATGATCCCAAACATACAGCAAAATCTACAAAGGAATGGTTCACAAATAAACGTATCCAGGTGTTAGAATGGCCAAGTCAAAGTCCAGACCTGAATCCAATCGAGAATCTGTGGAAAGAGCTGAAAACTGCTGTTCACAAACGCTCTCCATCCAACCTCACTGAGCTCGAGCTGTTTTGCAAGGAAAAATGGGCAAGAATTTCAGTCTCTCGATGTGCAAAACTGATAGAGACATACCCCAAGCGACTTGCAGCTGTAATCGCAGCAAAAGGTGGCTCTACAAAGTATTAACGCAAGGGGGCCGAATAATTTTGCACGCCCCACTTTTCATTTTTTTATTAGTTAAAAAAGTTTCAAAAATCCAAAAGATTTCGTTCCACTTCACAATTGTGTCCCACTTGTTGGTGATTCTTCACAAAAAATAAAAATTTTATATCTTTATGTTTGAAGCCTGAAATGTGGCAAAAGGTTGAAAAGTTCAAGGGGGCTGAATACTTTCGCAAGCCACTGTATATATATGCGGTATGTTCCGAGAGCATTTTAGGGAAGTAAGCCAGATCTTATTCTAGGTGGCTTGATTGGGGATTGTGGTAAGGTCCTTCTACTATTTTTCTACATAAGGAAATTTTGTGATGGCTTATTGGGTCAAGAAGAGAATTGTAGAAGTCTAAAAATAGACCCTTTATATGGGGGCCATTGCAGCATTAGTTTTCAGATATAGTTAGCGTTTGGGGGGCCCCGTGTGGCTTCTAAGTAGGCTATGAATGTGGTGGTTTATGTGAATATACCGGCCTTTTCAGCTGGCAAATGCCACTGTTAATGAAGATATTGGAATGATTTGATACCATCAAGTGTGAGAAGTTTGTAAATGTATTTATTTCCCCTCCTATATCACCAATGGAAAGCCAAAGGGCTTTCATCAGCTGGAAGGAATTGGGAAGTGTCTAGGAAATCCGAAAGGGGCAAGTCGGAAGAAAGTAGGTTGCTGCTATATTTAATTGAGTACCATTTTTGCAGGGAGTGCAACAAGGAAGGGTCCCAAAGTCTGTGACTATGATGGGGGGTCTATATAAAATTATAAGCGGGAAGATGGGAGCATTTGGCTATTAACAGGTGGACACAAACAGGCATTTCAGAGGTGGCATATAGGGAGACAAGGGGGGAAATTCTTGAGGCAGTATAATAGTGTTTGAGGCTGGGCATTGCCAGTCTCCCACCAACCTTTGGCGATTTAAGACTGGAATGATGAGTCTTGGCCTATGGTGGTGCCAAACAAAGCTAAGTAGCTTTCATTGTTCCATTCTCAGGATTTGGTTTGATATAGAAACTGGTAAGATGGAGTTTTGTCAGGTATGTAATGGAAAGAGTGAGAATCCTGCCAATCCAAGAGATCTGTAGAGATGTCCAGGAGGCTAAAAGGCTGCCCAAGTCCCTAACAAAGGGGGTAGTTTGACTGGTGTAAAGACTTAAAGGATAAGGTTAGTCAGCTTCAGAGATATGGCAGGGAGGGGGCCAAGAGAATCTATCGTTTTCCTGGATCCCGCTGAGTTGGTTGGGGGTTAGAGAAAGATCTAGAGCCTTAGATTTGGCTTCCTTGACCTGTAGTTGCGATTTGCTAACAGAAAGGACCACAAACAGGTTGGGTAGGGAGACATGGGTTGAGGAGATGTACAAGAAAATGTCATCTGTGAAGAGCACCAATTAGTGGTGTTCCCCTTTGAGTTCAAGGCCTCAGATATCTGGGTGCCCTTCAATAGCTGCAGCTAGACTTTCCAGGGGTAGTATGAAAAAAATGGGGTATAGGGGACATCCCTGCATTGTACCTCGTTGGACCAGAAAGGGGTCAGAGGTAAAACCTACTTATTTCAGGACAGTGGAGGGTGGAGCATAAAGAGTAAAGGCCCAAAATAAGAATGTGTCATTGAAGCCCCACTGTTGGAGGGCAAAGAACATATAATCTCATGAAATAGTGTCATGCACCTTGCAGACTTTAAAAGATAACAACATAGCTGGATAGGATTGAGATTTAGTGAGATTAATAAATTGTATGACTCCTCGTATGTTGTCTGTTGTCCCCTGCCCCACATGAGGGTCCTTATGTATTAATATATTAATGTCCTAGTGGCTTATATTTTAGCAAGGATTTTTATGTTAAAGTGGAGGCCACCCTGAAAAAAAAATACACCAAAAAACCTAAAAAAAAATAAAATAAAAAAAAATTTGAAAAAAAAAATAAACTTACCTAAACCCTTAACGCTAGGCAGTCTTCCTAATCTGCCGCTTCCTTTTCCGCTGCGTCTTCTGCTCCTCAGTGAGCGGCCCCGTTGTCTTCTGGGAACTGTGTGTGTTCCCAGAACACCACGGGGCCATTCACAGAGCGCTGTGCCGCTCGCGCGTGCGCAGTAGGAAACTGGCAGTGAAGCTGCAAGGCTCCACTGCCTGTTTCCCTTACCTAGGATGGTGGTGCCGGGACCCGAGAGCCAAGGGATGGGTTGGCCTCGGGAGGCCGACATCGCGGACACCCAGGACAGGTAAGTACTTATTTAAAGTCAGCAGCTACAGTGTTTGTAGCTGCTGACTTTTATTTCTATTTTTTTGGCCGGAATCCCGCTTTAATGTTGAGCAGACATACAGTATCTCACAAAAGTGAGTACATCCCTCACATTTTTGTAAATATTTTATTATATCTTTTCATTTGACAACACTGAAGAAATGACACTTTGCTACAATGTAAAGTAGTGAGTGTACAGCTTGTATAACAGTGTAAATTTGCTGTCCCCTCAAAATAACCCAACACACAGCCATTAATGTCTAAACCGCTGGCAACAAAAGTGAGTACATCCCTAAGTGAAAATATCCAAACTGGGCCCAAAGTGTCAATATTTTGTGTGGCCACCATTATTTTCCAGCACTGCTTTAACCCTCTCGTGCATGGAGTTTACCAGAGCTTCACAGGTTGCCACTGGAATCCTATTCCACTCCTCTATGACGACATCACAGACCTTGCAGTCCTCCACCTTCCATTTGAGGATGCCCCACAGATGCTCAATAGGGTTTAGTTCTGGAGACATGCTTGGCCAGTCCATAACCTTTACCCTCAGCTTCTTTAGGAAGGCAGTGGTTGTCTTGGAGGTTTGTTTGGGGTCGTTATCAAGTTGGAATATTGCCCTGCGGCCTAGTCTCCGAAGGGAGGGGATCATGCTCTGATTCAGTATGTCACAGTACATGTTGGCATTCATGGTTTCCTCAAAGAACTGTAGATCCCCAGTGCTGGCAGCACTCATGCAGCCCCAGACCATGACACTCCCACCACCATGCTTGACTATAGGCAAGACACACTCATCTTTGTACTCCTCACCTGGTTGCCACCACACACGTTTGACACCATCTGAACCAAATAAGTTTATTTTGGTCTCATCAGACCAGAGGACATGGTTCCAGTAATCCATGTCCTTAGTCTGCTTGTCTTCAGCAAACTGTTTGCAGGCTTTCTTGTGCATCATCTTTAGAAGAGGCTTCCTTCTGGGATGACAGCCATGCAGACCAATTTGATGCAGTGTGCGGTGTATGGTCTGAGCACTAACAGGCTGACCCCCCACCACTTCAACCCCTGCAGCAATGTTGGAAGCACTCATACGTCTATTTCCCAAAGACAACCTCTGGATATGGCGCTGAGCACGTGCACTGAACTTCTTTGGTTGGCCATGGTGAGGCCTGTTCTGAGTGGAACCTGTCCTGTTAAACTGCCGCATGGTCTTGGCCACCATGTTGCAGCTCAGTTTCAGGGTCTTGGCAATCTTCTTATAGCCTGGGCCATCTGTATCTGGAGCAACAATTATTTTTTTCAGATCCTCAGAGAGTTCTTTGCCATTAGGTGCCATGTTGAACTTCCAGTGATCAGTATGAGAGAATGAAAGTGATAACACCAAATTTAACACATCTGCTTCCCATTCACACCTGAGACCTTGTAACAATAACTAGTGACATGACACCGGGAAGGGAAAATGGCTAATTGGTCACAATTTGGACATTTTCACTTAAGGGTGTACTCAATTTTGTTGCCAGCGGTTTATACATTAATGGCTGTGTGTTGAGTTATTTTGAGGGGATAGCAAATTTACACTGTTATACAAGCTGTACACTCACTACTTTACACTGTAGCAAAGTGTCATTTCTTCAGTGTTGTCACATGAAAAGATATAAGAAAATATTTACAAAATGTGAGTGGTGTACGCACAGATACTGTATGTAGCAATAATTAGACCAGGTATGAGGGTGTGTCTGGGTTCGGGATTATGACTACGTTAACTCTTATGCCGCGTACACAAGAGCGGACTTTACGGCAGACTTTGCCCTGCGGACTGGATTTCGTCAGACAATTTGATCGTGTGTGGGCTCCAGCGGACTTTGTTTTCTCAAAAGTTGGACGGACCTAGATTTGAAACATGTTTTAAATCAATCCGTCGAAATCGAGTCCGGTCGAAAAGTCCGCTCGTCTGTATGCTAGTTCGACGGACAAAAAGCCACGTTAGGGCAGCAATTGGCTACTGGCTATGAACTTCCTTGTTTTAGTCCGGTCGTACGTCATCACGTACGAATTCGACGGACTTTGGTGGAGTGTGTGTAGGCAAGTCCGTTCATTTAGAAAGTCCGTCGTAAAGTCCGTCGAAAAGTCCGCCGGGAAAAGTCTGTCGTAAAGTCCGCTTGTGTGTACGTGGCATTAGGGATTCTGGTGGGAGAGGTTATCCAGTCTTCAATAGACTGTCTGTAAGTGGCTGTTAAAAAGGTCAGAGAATTTCTTATAGAAAGGGTGGTATATCCATCCAGTCTGGGATTTTTACACACCTTAAGGCTGTGGATTGCTGCCTTGATCTCTAGCTATATGACATCAACTTCCATGAAGCCAAACCAATGGACTACGATAGTAGGAATCTGAATTTTGTTAAAGGAATCCCAGGATTGGGCGATAGAGAGAGGTTCAGACGTCGCACAGAGGTAAGACAGGTGGTGTCCTGGGTATTACTCATTACAGTATGTTGATGTGTACAAAGAGCTATGAGCTTGTACTGTGGTGATGCAATGTAGGCTTTTTACTAGCAGGGAGTTTGGTTTGTTGCTCTGGGTGTCAAATTTCTGGTTGGTGCAATGCAGTTGTTTCTCTGAAATATCGTTTAGGCATAGGTTTAATTCTGTCCTCGCCTTCCCAAAGTTTAGTTGCAGAAGTGGGATTAAGTATGTGGGCCCAAGAGGCTTGCTCAAGCTCAGTTTCTAGCTGGACCCTGTGCTGTTCTCTTTTGCAGAGTCTCTGAGCGTCTCTGAGAGGCAATCTGAATGAGGTTGACTATTTTGACTGCCTCATATGCTTCCCAAACCGTGGTCAGAGATGAGACTGAGTGAGTATTTTGTTGGAAATAATCTATGGTCACATTTGTGATCTGGCATGTAGTATGATTCTTCAAATTTACTGTCATGGGTTTTAGGAGGGTTATTTTTTGGGGGAAATAGAAATAAACATGCTCCCCATTGTGTTTCCATATACATCACCTCTTTTTTTTTTTTAATAATTTACAGCAACACAAATTCTCTTCTTTCAGCAGTATTTTGTATTGTTGTTAATGTTAATGTCAGTCCCAGGCTAATGTAGATTTTGTAGGCCAAATGCACAGCTACATTTGTGTATCTTTGGTCTGTCTCACAGGCCACAGGCATATTACGCGAATGGGCAATTGGTTAAGGAGGACTCTTCTTCAGCTTTAGCTTCCTCCTCCAGACAAGGGGACTGAGAGGAATGAACTGGACCCCTTAACAGGTATATTTTTCCCAGGCAGTAGGCAAAGGGTTTTTCCACTACTACATCCTCTCCAGGCAAAGCCTGGAAGGGAATGGAACTTTCTTGAAGGTCTGTTCAGCCCGCATCTCTGGCATTAACCCCACAGTGTATGGTCAGGGTGAAATTAATATTTATAACCCAATACAATGTATCTTCTTGTTCTACCTATGACAGAAGCAGAAGCAATCAATGTACTTAGGGCAAACCCAACTAAAGCATATTCAAACAGAGCTCAGGCTGGTTACAGCTAACTGCAAATACTAAACTTAGACTGGGGACAATACAGCTTAACCCCTTCCCGACCGGCGCACGCCGATGTACGTCGGCAGAATGGCATGGCTGGGCAAATGGGCTTACAGGTGCGCGCCGCCAGACTCGATAGCCGCGGGGATACCCGCAATTGCCTCACGGAGAGGATGAACGGGGAGATGCTGATGTAAATAGCATCTCCCCGTACTGCCTAGTGACAAGTGTCACTGATCACAACTCCCTGTCATCGGGAGCAGTGATCAGAGTAATGACACTGCTAGCCCATCCCCCTACAGTTAGTAATCACTCCCCTAGGACATACTTAACCCCTCCACGCCCCCTAGTGGTTAACCCCTTCAATGCCAGTGTCATTTACACAGTAATTAGTGCATTTTTAATCACACTGATCGCTGTATAAATGACAATGGTCCCAAAAATGTGTCAAAAATATCCGACATGTCCGCCATAACGTCGCAGTCACAATAAAAATCACTGATCGCCGCCATTACTAGTAAAAAATAAATTATTAATAAAAATGCCATAAAACTATCCCCTATTTTGTAAACGCTATAACTTTTGCGCAAACCAATCAATAAACGCTTATTGTGATTTTTTTTTACCAAAAATATGTAGAAGAATACGATCGGCCTAAACTGAGGAAAAAAAATGTTTTTTTGTTATATTTTTGGGGGATATTTATAATAGCAAAATGTAAAAAATAATGCGTTTTTTTCAAAATCGTCGCTCTTATTTTATTTATAGTGCAAACAATAAAAATCGCAGAGGCGATCAAATACCACCAAAAGAAAGCTCTATTTATGGACAAAAAAGGACGTCAATTTTGTTTTGGAGACACGTCGCACGGCAGCGCAATTGTCAGTTAAAGCAATGCAGTGCCGAATCGCAAAAAACGCTCTGGTCAGGAAGGGGGTAAAATCTTCCGGGGCTGAAGCAGTTAAGGAGGGGGCCCTACACACAATTTATGAGGATGCACAGATAATCATATTTTCAAGAAAAGTATATTTTGTACTGGGGTCAATGGGCATGTGAGATGTTTGCAATATATGAATTGGCTTTTTTGGAAGTGCAGTTTTAGCACCAACCAGAAAGCTGGTGAAGAAAAACAAAAAAAATATATATATATATATATATATATATATATATATATTTTTTTTTTGTTTACTTTTTTTCTAAGCTGTTGGAGAACACCAGTTGCACCTTGGGGATGTTTAACTATTCACATAAGAAGCAGCAAATAAGATGTGATAACAAATTATGATATTGTGTTTTTTTACTAAAACAAAAATGGTAACAGTAAAAACAAGCCCTCACTGACCTCTGTAGCTTCCGACACTGGTTCCTGCAGCTTTAGAGGCCTTTGATGGCTTGTTTAAAACAAATTTTGTAGTTACAAAATGTAAATACTTTAAAGCATAACTCAACTTTTGCTGAGAAAAAAACATTGTCCCTCTGTGATGTATGTGCATTGCAAGGATTTTAACAATCTTTGTTGAAGATTCCTACTTTTTGTTAACCTGAAGAAATCCATGTGTGTTTGTCTGTACACATGTGGGAAAGTGAGTCTAATGGGAGTGGTTTCATAATTATTGTTGTGTTACACTATGTGATTTATTATGCTCTGTGTCTTTAAGATCTGTTCCCTCTCTGTATCTGAACTCTTTCTCTCACCGTAGTTCTGTATATTCTCCTCCCCTTCCTCTCTCTGATTCATTGTGCTGAATACCTCATTGCTGTAACATCTTTACATGTGGCTTACAACTGCAACGTTTTTCTACCTATGGATACCCATCATTAAACGGAACATTCGAGAGGATTCATCGTCTGTCTGACCATACAGTGAGTTATCCATTGAGTTAAGCTGTCTGAACTGATGCAAGAGATAAAT
The DNA here is from genome assembly GCA_037952835.1 of Lithobates septentrionalis. Classification (NCBI taxonomy): domain Eukaryota; kingdom Metazoa; phylum Chordata; class Amphibia; order Anura; family Ranidae; genus Lithobates; species Lithobates septentrionalis. Next base: position 1,829,436 of record JBBDGP010000707.1, read on the forward strand.
AGATCACCAGGTCATGTAAGCTCTATGTGAAGCTGAAGATAACATTTATTGCCTTGTAGTTGAGTCAGAACAGTAGAAAAACAAAGTTCCACAGCCTAATTACAAGATTTCTGCATACAGTACTGTTACAGACAAGATTTACTGCCCTCATTGCAAGAAAGAATAAATCTGCAGCACATAGAATCTTCATAACCTGAGACCAGGCTGCAGGGTGTAATATTACAGCACACAGATCCTGCCTGCTTATCTCTGAGACATTGTCTGCCTGTGTCAGCCATGAGTCACCACAGCTCTCAGTATGAATACACAGCCACTCCAACACAAGACACTGAGCCAACTGACTTACCCAAACGCTCAGTCAAACCCACTTGGAAAGTGATGGAGAATTATGAAGCCTTAAGAACTGAATTGTTTAATAGCTTGAAGCTATTTTGGGACAAGATTGCTTTTGAATCAAATACAGTGTCTGTTGAAGGTGAATTACTGACACTAGAGGGCGCCATTAAACAATTCTCTATCTCTTATGAGCTCTATCAGCTTACCAGTGACAAGTTCATTAATGTCTTACAAAATATGAACACAGAACTTTCACTCGAGGAATTAAAGAATTTCAAGGCTCTTAATCTGGAAAGAGACGGTTTCATTCAGCAAACCAAATTAAAGGCAGAAGCAAAGTTAAAGCTGCTACAGGACACTGCATCTCACAGATCTGTTTCCACCAGACATTCTAAAAGATCTTCTAGAAGTCATAGTTCAAGATACTCTACACTAAGTGAGCGACTTATTAGTGCCCGCGCTGAAGCGGAAGACAGCAAGGTGCAGGTCGCATATGCAGAAAAGAGAGCAGAGTTGGAAACGGAGTCAGTTCTTCAGACCGCACGTCAAAGAGCAACTATAGAAATCTTAAATGAACAGTGCAAACATGACACAGCTATGGCAAGGCTAAGGGTTTTAGAGCAAGCTATCAGTGCAGATGAAGGTGCAAGTGAGAAATACAGCATCAACCTAAACATAGCAGATATGGAAGATCCCCTCAAACGCACTAAAGACTATGTCCTAAGCCACTGCAGTGTACATTCCATTGTCTCCAATGCTCCTGGCAACTTAGAAACTCCTTCACAGCTCCAAGTTGAAGAGGTTCCAGCAACTTCCTGCATGCAAAATCACTCCAATGCATTTCCTCCCTGCCTACCTAACCTTCCTTCTTATGTCACAGAGCATCAGAGCAAGCTGCAAGCAAGTCATCAATTTCCTGTCATCGGTACAGCATTGAGTCAACGTACCATTGGAACAACTGGCTTCAAGCAAGCAACTCACCTGAACGCATCTGCTGCACCATATTTACCTGTGTCCTTTAACAATAATGTCAAAGATAGTGCAATCAGCACCATTCAGCCAACAACATCTCACATAAAGGCAGAGACAACTGAGACAGCAGAGTTTGTGAGGTACATACTTCGCAGAGAGCTCACAAAGACTAGTCTTACAAGTTTTGATGACCAACCTGAGAACTACAGAAGTTGGAAATGTGCTTTCAGAACTGCAATCAGCGATCTTGGCATTACAGCGGCTCAAGAATTGGATCTGCTGATTAGATGGCTTGGTCCTCTATCTGCTGCATGTGTTAAGCCATTAAGATCAGTTTTCATGGACAATCCTACAGCAGGCCTCATAGCTGCATGGGAGCGACTAGAGCAAAGTTATGGCAGTCCAGAAGCTATAGAAAATGCCTTGTTCATGCGTCTGGAAACCTTTCCAAAGATATCTGGTAAGGACAACAAGGAGTTCCAGAGATTGAGTGACCTTCTCCTTGAGCTTCATCTAGCCAAGGCAGACCCAAAACTACCTGGACTCAGTTACCTTGACACTGCAAGAGGGGTAAACCCAATCGTCTCCAAGCTCCCGTATGGTGTACAAGAGAAATGGTCTGCACTAGGATCATCATACAAAAAAGAGAACAAGGTTTCCTTCCCTCTATTCTCTTTCTTCTGCAACTTCATCAGGAAAATCGCAGAGACCAAGAATGATCCAAGTTTTTCCTACGGTGAGTACAGTCTCTTCTCACCATTTCCTAAGAGTACCAGTCTTCAGGTCAACTATAGAAGCTGTAGAGGCCCAGTATCCATGAAAAAGACTGACATCCTTCCCACTCCTACCACAGTGGTGGCCACGGACAGACAGAGCAGGAAGATTGAAAACCCTAACAGAGAGTGTCCCATTCACAAGAAGCCACACCCCCTCAAAAAATGTATTGGCTTCAGGAAAAAGCCTCTTGAAGAGCGTAAGGAGCTTTTAAAGACATTTAGGGTATGTTTCAGGTGCTGTGCTTCTACCGAACATTTTGCAAGGGACTGCAATGTATCCATCAAGTGCATAGAGTGTGGCTCCGAAGAGCATGTGCAAGCCCTACATCCGCTTGAGCCCAGCTCTGCACAACCTGCTAACGCTCCTCCCAGGTTAACGCATGGCGGGGAGAATACAGACCAAGTGCCTAATTCTACCATAATTCCTTCATCCTTCACTGAAGTTTGTGGAGAAGACCGCTGTGATAAGTCCTGTGCTAAAATATGCTTGGTGAACATATACCACAAGGACCAACCAGAAAAGACTCTAAAAGCCTATGCTATCCTAGACGATCAGAGCAATAGAACGCTTGCAAAATCAGAACTGTTTAATCTATTTGAAATAAAAGGCGAAGCTCATCCTTACACCTTGGGTACCTGTAGTGGAACTACAGAGGTTTCTGGAAGAAGGGCTCATGGACTCATGGTATCTTCTCTCAAAGGTAACTTGCAATTACCCTTACCTACACTTGTCGAGTGCAATCAGATACCTGCTAACAGGGAAGAAATCCCTACTCCAGCTGCTGCTTTCCATCACCCTCACCTGAAGGTAAAAGCAAATGAGATACCGCCGCTTGACAAAGATGCTCAGATCCTTCTTCTGTTAGGAAGAGACATTCTAAGAATTCACAAGGTACACAGACAAGTCAGTGGACCCCCAGATGCCCCATTTGCTCAGCGCATGGATCTAGGGTGGGTCATCATAGGCAACGTCTGTATAGGCAAAATGAAGAGACCTACCAACATTTCGTCATTCAAGACAAATGTTCTGCCAAATGGCCGAAACACTTACTTTGAGCTATGCCCACATCACTACTGGGTGAAAGAGAAGATAGCCAGCCACGGATGGCAACATGGTATCTCAGGTAACACAAGCCCTTTCTCCTGCCACGATGACGACTTCGGCTCTACAGTGTTTAATACAACCAGTGAAGATGACATACTGGCTCCTTCAACAGAAGACAAAGAATTCATCAAGGTAATGGACAATGAGTTCTTTCAAGACAACGCCAATAACTGGGTAGCACCCCTACCTTTTTGTCTCCCAAGAGAGAGACTGCCCAACAACTTGCAACAGGCCATCAGTAGATTCTCCTCATTAAAACGCAACTTAAGCAGGAAACCAGAGATGCAAAGACACTTTGTGGACTTTATGCAAAATATATTTGACAGGGATCAGGCAGAGCCTGCACCCCCACTAAAGGAGGGAGAAGAATGCTGGTACCTTCCATCCTTTGGCATGTATCACCCACGTAAACCAGACCAAATCAGAGTTGTCTTTGATTCCAGTGCTCAGCATGAAGGTGTTTCTCTCAACAACATGCTCCTTACAGGGCCTAACTTGAACAACAGTCTAATTGGAGTCTTGATTCGCTTCAGACAAGAACCTGTAGCAGTTATGGCAGACATTCAACAGATGTTTCACTGCTTCATTGTCAGAGAAGACAACAGAAACTACCTCAGGTTTCTATGGCACAAAGACAATGACATCCACAAGGAAGTTATAGACTTTCGAATGAAGGTACATGTCTTTGGTAACAGTCCTTCTCCTGCAGTGGCAACTTATGGGCTAAGGAGAACAGCTCAGACTGGAGAAGAAGAATATGGATCTGATGCTCGTCAGTTTGTTGAAAGAAACTTCTACGTTGACGACGCATGAAGTCTTTTCCAACCGCTAAAGAAGCGATTGATCTCCTCACCAGAACAAAGGAGATGCTGGCTACAGCAAACCTTAGACTGCACAAGATTATATCCAACAACCAGGAATTTATGAATGCCTTTCACTCTGAGGACTATGCCACCAGTCTAAAAAACCTTGATTTGGGTACAGATGTGCCTCCTGTACAGCGAAGTCTGGGTTTGTTGTGGAACATCGAACAAGACAAATTCACCTTCCAAGTGTCAACTTGTGACAAACCCTTCACTAGGAGAGGAGTCCTGTCGGTGGTGAATAGCATCTATGACCCACTCGGTTTCCTTGCTCCAGTTACCATTCAAGGTAAGATTCTTCTAAGACAGTTATCTACTGAGAACATAGACTGGGATACTCCCTTACCTAGTGAGAATCAACACAAGTGGGAAAGGTGGAGACATTCTTTGAAGTCACTAGAAAAACTTCAGATTTCCCGTTGCTATGTTCCAGGTTCTATTTTAACTGTTTACCGGAGGGAAATTCATATTTTCTCCGATGCATCAGTTGAAGCTATTGCTACTGTAGCCTATTTGAAAACTTCTGAAATGAATGGGGAATCACACTGTAGCTTTGTTCTAGGCAAGGCAAAACTCACTCCCAAACCTGCACATACCATACCAAGACTTGAACTTTGTGCAGCCGTGCTAGCATTAGAAATTGCCAAAGTCATACAAAGTGAAATGGACACTAGAATTGATTCTTTCACCTTCTATACAGACAGTAAGGTAGTACTTGGTTACATATACAACCAAACAAAACAGTTTCATATGTACGTCAGCAACAGGGTTGAACGTATTAAGAGATTCTCCCTACCAAGTTAATGGCATTACGTTCCCACTGAACTCAATCCAGCTGACTGTGGGACCAGAGCCGTGTCATCTGATGTTCTTCAGGACAGCTTATGGCTGTCACCTCCAAGGTTTTTGTGTGAGGAGTCCTACTCACCCCCTATTGACTCCATGTTGCAGATTCACAAGTCTTTGCCACTCACCCATGATACTTTGTCTACCTTTCTCGCTGAAATGTGTGCTATAGTGAACGCAAGACCTTTAGTGCCGGTATCTTCAGATCCTGATGCTCTAGTGATCCTTACTCCAGCTTTGCTCCTTACTCAAAAGATTGGGACTGCTGTAATATCTTCAAGTGAGATTGAACCCAAGGATATCTACAGGCGTCAATGGAAGCAGGTGCAGCATCTCGCCAATGTGTTTTGGCATCACTGGAGGAAGGAGTATCTTCATCACCTTCAAGGTCGTAACAAATGGCAAACATCTAAGCCTAATCTTAAGGTTGGAGATCTCATCCTTCTAAAAGACAAGGAAGTTTGTCAGAATGAGTGGCCTATGGGTCTTATTACCAAGGTTATGCCCAGTGACGATAACAAGGTCCGGAAGGTAGAAGTCAAGGTAACCAAGGGAGGATCCACACGAACCTTCACTCAACCAATTACTGAGTTAGTACTTTTGCCAGGTGAGTGACTTATGCAAGGACTAGCCATGCTGTTGGCACGGCGGGGAGTACATTGCTGCTATCAACAGGTTCTACTCTGAACTTTGGAATACTTTGAAGACGTCATACGTCGGACTAAATGTTCTTCTATCCTGTTGGACTTATGTTTATACTTGCTTGTTGCATGTTTTTCATTACAGGTTCCAGGACATTTAATAGTATTGGACTTATTGAATATATATATAATTGTTTATGGTTATGAAATCTAAAGATTTCAGACGGGGAGTGTTGTGTTACACTATGTGATTTATAATGCTCTGTGTCTTTAAGATCTGTTCCCTCTGTCTATCTGAACTCTTTCTCTCACTGTAGTTCTGTATATTCTCCTCTCTTTCCTCTCTCTGATTCATTGTGCTCAGTATACCTCATTGCTGTAACATCTTTACATGTGGCTTACAACTGCAACGTTTTTCTACCTATGGATACCCATCATTAAACAGGACATTCAAGAGGATTCATCGTCTGTCTTTCCATACAGTGAGTTATCCATTGAGTTAAGCTGTCTGAATTGATGCAAGAGATAAATGGATCACCAGGTCATGTAAGCTCTATGTGAAGCTGAAGATAACATTTATTGCCTTGTAGTTGAGTCAGAACAATTATCAATCAGCTGTGCACCTGCAGGGCTCTAATGAGGAAAGCTGCTGGGCCTGCATCCCTTTAGACGTGATTTACTATTGGAAGTATCTTACCAAAAAATGAAATTTTTGTTGCAGGGGATGCCTCAAATCTGACTTGTATTTTAGTGTAGACTTCTCTGGGAAAATTGTTCAGCCAATCACACAAGCAGGAAATTACTGGGGGACATTCTGTACACATTCTGTTTGTTATCCTGAAGAAATCCATGTGTGTTTGTCTGTACACATGTGGGAAAGTGAGTCTAATGGGAGTGGTTTCATAATTACCAATCAGCTGTGCACCTGCAGGGCTCTAATGAGGAAAGCTGCAGGGCCTACATCCCTTTAGACGTGATTTCCTATTGGAAGTATCTCACCAAAAAATTAAATTTTTGTTGCAGGGGATGCCTTAAATCTGACTTGTATCTTAATGTAGACTTCTGGGAAAATTGGTCAGCCAATCACACAAGCAAGAAATTACGTTTCTGGGGGGCGTTCTGTACACATTCTGTGTACAGAACACCTCCATGTAGCCATATTGTATTGCATTTTCAGAAAATTACAAAGCTGCAGATTGAAAAGGGAAGGTCATTTTTATTAACATTCAATTACAATATGACTGGTGTCACAATTGTATATGCTATATTATTATTTCTGTATTTGCTAATTTTTCCCCCACGCAACAAGTGGAGTTAACCTTTAATGTCCATAGCTTGGGCACAACTTCAGTTTAATCCTAAAACTGCACAAAAATGGAATCTGGTCCAATATTATGAAGTGGCAAGGACTTCTGTTGCTAGGGAGCTGTTTCCTTTGTCAATGTTAATAATGGGGTAATTCCATTGTTAGTCTCAAAGCTCACAATGAGGAGATTTGTCATTACATTCTAAGAGCAACAGAAAAGATGATGCTTCACTCAGGAATTAAATGACAATAATGGATGCATTAAAAGAATCCACAAGTATTGAATAGACTAGAAAGAGAACTTACTTCACACAGTTCAAGGGGCTATATAATTGTAAAACAATAATGATTATAGGACACAATTGACTTGCGTGAAATGTGCTCAGAAAATAAGTCGCTAATTGATCTTTTAAACAGTGACTGCGTTTAAATTAATCACAAATGCAGTTTATGTTGAGTAATAAAAATCACTAAACTAAGTACCTTAGGTGCATTATTTAAATGTAATAGACAAGCTGAAATAACATACAAGCTTGGGGACTTTATTCATTGTTTTCCGTTTTATTTATTTATTTTTGTCCAGTTACACACAAAGGTAAAGTTGGAAAGATCCAGGAGGTATCCCAACAAGCAGTGTAACAATAATTAAGATACCAAGGGCATACATTCCCATATCTGTCCTTAGGAATTTTAGGACTTCATTTTCTAAAGCTAAAAAGGCTGTTTACTTTGCAAGATAATTTTTCTTAGCTTAGTGAATGTGGAGAAAATTCACTTTGCAAAGAATACCCAATCAAATGCAAGGAAGATAAAAAAGCAGTATTTTGTTTGCACATGATAGGATAATGGACGTCAACAGAACTTCATCCTATTCACTATTCTAAGGGACACTTCCTTTGCCAAGTAAAATTTCCCTTTCAAACTGAACAGACTAGTTGTCTTTAGTTGATAAATCCCACTGTCTACATATTTTGTGGAATTCCATTCAAGAGCACAAGTGAATTAATTAATCATTGACTGAACCTAGATTATGATCTTCCAAGTTGATTAGCTTGCACCACAGCCACTGCAGCTTTTGGTGCAGTTGCAAGAACGGTGGAGAAAAGAGACAGCCTGCAGTATCTTAATACTGGATTCACTTGTGAGTGCTCCCTTTGGCATATAGTGCAAAGCATTGAGTTAGTCACACATTGCTTTACAGGATAAGGGCTTGCCTGGTGCAGAACCCTGTCTCGGAAGACCCCTGCTGGGGTAAGATATGTGCAGTCCGCTCACAAGCTCTGTATATAGACTGTCCAGCTAAAAGTTTCACCCAACAGTATCCTGTAAAGAAAGTTTCCTTAGGAAATTGGCGCTTTCTGAAGTATATACTGCCATTTCTTTCCTTAGCAAGACTGTCACAGCCCCTATGGAAGATAATCTCACGTTTAAAGAGCTGATAGATAAAAAGCTAGAGGCTCTCTCTTTTTCTTTTTCAGGTTCTGCAAGGCCCATGGATGTGTCTATAGTGATCTGTCACACCACTACTGTCTGGAAGAAACCTATGTCCCGAAATCCCAGTTTCATCCCTATGGATGCCTCTATCCACCATCAGTTAGACTTTTTGACTAGAGCCCTATGTTACTGCACATATGACTTTGAAGATACACTTCACCAAACTTCAAGAATGAGTTTTCTCTTTTTCTAGATGTGCAAAATTCTCTGGTTCAAATTCTTGACAGCTGAACTCTCATGTAAGAAATTCCTTGAGTGGTTGCCCTTGGAAGGCAAATGCCTGTTTGGTAGGGGTGAGACAAACATCCCCAGGTTTGGTTCGCAGAAGAACATGCGAACAGGCAAAAAATTTGTGCGAACACATAAACACCGTTAAAGTCTAATTTTTAAGGCTTATATGCAAGTTATTGCCATAAAAAGTGTATGTGGACCCGGGTACTGCCCCAGGGGACATGTATCAATGCAAAAAAAAAGTTTTAAAAACGGCAGTTTTTTTCAGAAGCAGTGATTTTAATAATGTTTAAAGTGAAGCAGTAAAAATGAAATATTCCTTTAAATATCGTGCCCGGGGGTCCCCTTAGTCTGCTTGTAGTAGTGCATCTTTCCCATGTTCATAACAGTCCCACAGCAAAATGGCATTTCTAAAGCAAAAGTGCCATTTAAAATTGCTCGCGGCTGTAATGTATTGCCGGACCACCACAATATACATAAAAATAATTGAAAAAAACGGCATGGGTTCCCCCCAGTCCATTACCAGGCCCTTCGGGTCTGATATGGATAAAAGGGGAACCCCACGCCAAAAATTGAAAACAAAATGGCATGGGGGTCCCCCCAAAATCCATACCAGGCCCTTCAGGTCTGATGTGGATATTAAGGGGAACACTGCCCCAAAACAAAAAAATAGCTTTATAGCGTTTGATCCCTCCCAAAATCCATACCAGGCCCTTCAGGTCTGGTATGGATTTTAATGGGAACCCCGAACCAAAATTTAAAAATAAATGACGTGTAGGTCCCCCCAAAATCCATACCAGACCCTTATCTGAGCATGCAACCTGGCAGGAAAAGGGGGGGTGAGAAAGCGTCCCCCCCTCCTGAACCGTACCAGGCCACATGCCCTCAACATGGGCACCTGGTCCCTATGTTGATGGGGACAAGGCCTCATCCCCACAACCCTTGCCCGGTCTTTGTGGGGGTCTGAGGGTGGGGGCTTATCGGAATCTGGAAGCCCCCTTTAACAAGGGGGCCCCTGGATCCCGGCCCCCCATGTGAATGGGTAGGGGTACATTGTACCCCTACCCATTCACCAAAAAAAGTGTAAAAAAAAGTAAAAATGACAGGAGACAGTTTTGAACAATTCCTTTATTAAAAAAAAAAAATGTCCGGCAATGTCCATCCATCTTCAATCATGGCACTTGACGGTCCCGGAAAAAAAAAAGGAAAAACTCTGCAATCAACAGCTCTTATGTAGCTAAATGCTGGGCCACCCGCTGACGTAACTGGAGTGACCCCGCCCCCTTCTGACATCATGTAAGGTTGAAGGGGGTGGGGTCACCCATTTACATCACCCATTTACATCACCAGGTGGCCTTGCCCTTAACTATTTAAGAGCTTTCAAAGCAAAAAGACGGCAATCGCGGGGACGCCTCCCCTGGGGGCCCTCTTGGTGAAGGGGCTTCCAGATTCTTATAAGCCCCCGCCCGCACACCCCCACAACCACCGGGCAAGGGTTGTGGGGATGAGGCCCTTGTCCCATCGGGCAAGGGTTGTAGGTATGAGGCCCTTGTCCCCATCAACATGGGGACAAGGTGCTTTGGTGGGACTCCAAAGCACCCTCCCCATGTTGAGGGCATGTAGCCTGGTACGGTTCAGGAGGGGGTGCTCTCTCGTCCCCCCCTTTCCTGCGGCCTGCCAGGTTGCATGCCCAGTGAAGGGTCTGATGTGGATTTGTGGGGGACCCCACGCCATTTTTTTTCTGCACAGGGTTCCCCTTAACCACTTCAATACACTATATGATTTTTATATAGCGCCAACAGTTTACGCAGCACTTTACAATGTATAAGGGGGACAACACAATTACAGTGCAGTTCAATACAAAAGGTACAGGAGGGCCCTGCTCGTAGAGCTTACATTCTAAAGGGAGGGGGTGGTGGTACAAAAGGTAATAGCTGCAAAGAATGATTTGATGGGGTGGCTCAGGGACAGTTATGTGGGTGGGGGGTAGGCTTCCCTGAATAAATGAGTTTTCAGGGATCTCCTAAAGGTGGACAGGGTAGGGGATGATCAGACATACTGTGGCAGGGAATTCCAGAGGATGGGAGAGGCTCTGGAGAAGTCCTGAAGGCAAGCATGGGAGGAGGTAACAAGGGAGCTAGAGAGCAGGAGGTCCTGGGAGGAGCGGAGGGGGCGATTTGGGCGATATCTGCAGATGAGGTTGGTGATGTAGATGGGGGCGATGTTGTGAATGGCCTTGTATGTTATGGTTAGCATTTTGAATTTTACACGGTGGGGTAGGGGAAGCCAGTGAAGGGATTGGCAGAGAGGAGCAGCAGTCACGGATCGATTAGTGAGGTGTATTAGTCTAGCAGCAGCATTCATAATAGACTGAAGGGGGATAGCCTGCTTAAGGGTAGGCCATTAAGGAGAGAGTTGCAGTAGTCGAGGTGGGAAATAATCAAGGAGTGAATAAGTTGCTTTGTGGTGTCATTAGTCAGGAAGGGTCGAATTCTGGAGATGTTGCGGAGGTTAAGGCGGCAGGATTTAGCTAGTGATTGGATATGGGGGCTGAAGGAGAGGTCAGAGTCAAGGATTACACCCAGGACCCTGGCATGTGTGGAGGGACCAATGGTTGTGTTGTTGATATTAGATGATAGATAGATAGATAGATAGATAGATAGATAGATAGATAGATAGATAGATAGATAGATAGATAGATAGATAGATAGACAGACAGACAGACAGACAGATATATATATATATATATATATATATATATATATATATATATATATATATATATATATATATATATATATATATATATATATTAAATACACTGCCTGCAGGGCACTAACTAAGCTGCCTAATCTCTCTTCATTCATTACACTATATATGGCCGCTGTGTAATCAGCAGCCTTATATAGTGTGGGGCGTAGACTTTGCCCCCTGAGCCATGATTGGCCAAAGGCACCATGCCTTTGGCCATTTATGGCTCTCTGAGCAGAGCGCGCTGTGATTGGCCAAAGCATGCAGGTCAACTTACGTTCGACTTCAACATCGGGCTCATCCCTACTGTTTGGTCTCTCTTGGATAAGTATATCAAGGAGATCACAAGGGCTAAGAGTATTCCTCCCTCAGACAAAAAAGCCGTGTCATGGCAGCTGAGCAACTTAAAAACTTAGGAAGGGTTCCTTTCATCCCTCTCAGTCTTCCAATGCCAAGTCTACGACAAAAACATACCTTTGTGAGAAGATTTGACTTTGCAAGTCAGCCAAGACTGGTGCTACAGAGTCTTCACAGTTGTGATGTGCTTCCACTTCTTAAAGTGGGGAGACAACTATTGGCATGTGCCGCCTTCTGGTCCCAGAACATCTCAGACTGTCATTTCCAGGGGCTAAAATCTGGAGTTACTCAAACTAAATGGAGCTCAGCCTATTCTGGAATTGAAGACTCTCAATTTGTTGCTAAAGGTTCAAACGTTTTACATGGAAAATGCCAAGTTAGTCATTGCCTTCCTTATTCTGGGTGATTTTCTGGCAAAAATAGAAGTTCGGAATGCCTATCTGTACATTCCCATTTTTTCACCTCATAAATGCTAACTACATATTGCAATGAAACAAGAGTTGTGCCACTCCAGATGAGATAATTATGTTGATTGGACTCCACTCATGAGTGCTAGCCCTGGCAGGTACAGAAGGTTGATGTGTTTCACCCAAATATGCTGTTCTTTTTTATAAGCCAGGGATGCCATCCTGACACTCCTTACACCTGATACAGTGTCAGTTAGGCACACACCTCGATCTGAGCCGTCGATGGCAACCAGTGAGCTCATGGCCAAGCTGTATTAGAACCAAGCCTCACTTTCAGCTCAAGAAAGAAATTTCTATGTTGAATTGACTAAAAAAGAGAGCGTGGGAAGGAACCGCCCTAAGTAGTAAAAAAGAGGAAAATCTGACCATATCAAAACACTTGTGAGATCATCATGACACTCACACAGCGGAAATAGAAAAAATTGTTACCATGGTGTCATTCTATAATTTTCTCCAGAGCAACACCTAATGGTAACCTAATAAAACACCTAAGGACCAAAAACTAGTTCAAACTGAATTGGAACACTTGCAAGGCCGTCATGACACTCGCACAGCGGAACTGGAAATTTTTTTCCCCCTGGTGTCACTCTAATTGCCTCCAGAGCGACACCTACTGGGAATCTAATATGAACATCTAAAAAAAAAAAACACGTTTGATGCAATATAGAAATTCTAACAATGACACAGTAGACGAAATGCGTCTCCCCCCTCTAATCTTGCCCTAATCTTGTCAACCACCTGGCCCTGCATAGTTGACTTATCTCCCCATGATTCAAATTGAAGTGAAGTGCTTTGCTGTATTAGTGGAACACTGTGTAAATGTTCATAAAACCTGTCACTTAAATGCCTCATAGTTCTCCCCATGTATTGTATGTGGCAAGAACTACAAGTAATTAAATATATCACTTAACTGGTATTACAATTGAAGAAAGAGTCAATGTCAAATTCTCTCTGGTTGACCATAGAAAAAAATGTCATACCTCCCAAGATATGTGCACAAAAGGAACATTCAGTTGCACCACACCTGTAATTTCCTTAGAAATGCAACCAGGTGACAGACCTAGTCGGTTCCCTGTTGAATTAACTGGGGGATAAATATCGACCAAAAGTGGGTGCCCAACGAGGTACCACATTGATCCCCTCCTTTAAAAGGTCAGCACACACCTCATCTGCACACAAGATCAGCAAATATTTATGGATAATTTTATTAACTTCAATAAATTCTGCACTGTATGGAGTGGAAACAGTTAACCTATTTACACGTGTGCTGTTCCAATTATTGCTCTTCTTTTTAGGCAGGTCATCCCTGTTTCTGTCCCGCAATATTCAAAGCTCTGTCTGTCATTCATTTAGGATAGCCCATATCTATAAATTGCCTGTACAAAAGAGAGGCTTCCTGCTCAAGTGCCTGTTAACTACTGCAGATACTCCCAGCATGCAAGAATTGGCCACGGGAATACCCTTAATGGTGTGTTTCAGGTGGCTCAAGCAATTGGGCCAATAATAAAGAATTGCCTGACAAAGGCTTTCTTTAAAGAATTGTGATGACTTTTGAGTTCACACCTGTCAAATTGACCTCAAGCTAACAGATGCTTCTGCTAACAGCATGGCCCGTGAAAGATAGATTCCTATTGTTGTTATTAAGAAATATAAGAAACTTGATCGAGGTGTGCCACTCCGTCCTCCATGACTAACAAGAGGTCATCTATAAACCTCAAATACATCCTGATAGAAGACCTAAAGGGGTTCTCCGTACCAAAGATGCGGGACCACGCCCATAAACGCATTTAGAAGTTGATGAGGGAGGGCAAAAACTGTGTCCCCATCGTGGCCCCCGCATCTCTGAAGGTAGAACCCCCCATCAAAAGTAAAGTAATTATGGGACAGTAGGTATTCCAGAATCTCCAGGACATACATGCAATGCTCAATAGGCAAGTCAGTAATCAATTCAAAATAGAAAGAGACTTTAGCTAAGTTGTGTGGTATCAATAAATATAATCTAGTGACATCACATGTCACCTAAGAGAAGCTGCCCCTCCTCCAAAGTCACTCACAATGTGAAGAAGGTTATTTTTATCCTTAAGGTACCTGGGTAATTGTTCCACCAAGGGCTACAGTTGCTTATCTAACCACTGACCCAACCTTTCATTTAGGGACCCAATCCCCGATACGATGGGTCTCCCATGCAGGGGATCTAATCCCTTATGTGTCTTGGGCAAATGGTAGAATGTCGGGAGGGTGCGATAATCAGGAATCAATACCTCAGCTTCTTTTTTATGAAATACTCCCAACCTAATCCCCCTGTCTACTAAGCCAGTTAAAGCGGAGGTCCGACAATTTTTTTAAAGTCAGCAGCTATAAATACTGCAGCTGCTGACTTTTAAAATAAGGACACTTACCTGTCCAGGGCGCCCACGATGTCAGCACCCCAGGCCGAACCGTCCCTCGATCCTTGGGTTCTGCCGTCGCCATCTTTGGTAAGGGAATCAGGAAGTGAAGCCTTGTGGCTTCACTTCCTGGTTCCCTACTGGGCATGCACAAGTCGTGCTGCACAATCCGAATGGTCCCTGCTGTCTCTGGGACCTGTGTATCTCCCAGCAGACAGCGGGGGTGACGGGAAGTGGCGTAGACCCCCCATGGGAGTCTATGCCCGGAAGTGGGTGCAAATACCTGGATTATACAGGTATCTGCACCCCCCCTCCCCCCTGAAAGATGCCAAATGTGACACTGGAGGGGGGGAGGGTTCCGAAAAGTGGAAGTTCCATTTTTGTTTGGAACTCCACTTTAATATGGTCTTTTTGGTAGGGTCCCCTCCGAATCTGGTATAAGTAAGAGTATCTGTCAGCTGTCGAATGGCTTTGTCTGCATTCATAACCACAATTAACCACTTCAGCCCTGGAAGGATTTACCCCCTTAATGACCAGGCCATTTTTTGTTATACAACACTTTTTTTCCCACAAAGAGAGCTTTCTTTTGGTGGTATTTGATCACTTGTGTGGTTTTTATTGTTTGCGCTATAAGCAAAAAAAGACCGACAATTTTGAATAAAATATATACATTTTTTACTTTTTGCTATAATAAATATCCAAAAAAAATTAAAAAAAAACTAATTTCTTCATCAGTTTAGGCCAATATGTATTCTTCTACATATTTTTGGTAAAAAAAACTTTTGACACTTTTTTGGGACAAGTGACATTTATACAGTGATCACTGCTATAAAAATGCACTGATTACTCTATAAATGACACTGGCAGGAAGGGGTTAACACTAGGGGGTGATCAAGGGGTTAAATGTGTTCCCTGAGAGGTGTTTCTAATTGTGGGGGGAGTGGACTGACTGGGAGTACAGAGAGATCGCTGTTCCTGATCACCTAGAACAGACGTCACTCTGTACTCCCCTGACAGAACAGGGATCTGTTTGTTTACATTGACAGATGCCCCTTCTGGCTCTCTGTGGAGTGATCGTGGATGGCAGTGGACAGTGGACCCACAGGCCGCGCGCATCGGCTCTGGCGCCATGCCATGGGTGCGCCTCTGTCGCTGTGCTCACGTCCACTGTATCTATTGCACAAAGCGACGTACGGCTATGGTGATTCACGCAATAGAGCCGACCTGCCATGGTATAACTGCGGCGGCTGGTCGGCAAGTGGTTAAACCCTCTTTGTCTGCATTCCAGATGACAATGAACTGGTTGTCATCTAAATCTATCCTGCCAGACTGGGTGACTACCCATAACTTGCTGTGCTAATGTTTTCAAATCCAGTTCAACTAAATTTTTTGTATTCATCTCAGGTGTACGGAAGCTGACTGGGTAAGTGCAAAATACGAAAACTGAAAGATCCGACATAAACAAATGCTTTATTTTCATTTTCGTTGCAACAACAGTTTGATATAGATAGGAGATTCGACATGACGCTGACAATAACAATCTGTGTCCATCGAACTTGTGGTCGAATGTGCCTAACCTTAACTCTATTAGGCCAAGATTATTCGACATAGAGAGAAAAGATTCCACATAGAGAGAAAAGATCGCTGCTGGAATTGGGTGGAGGAAGTAAAATAAAAATAATGATGATGATGAATGTTATTGGCCAATTGTAACCAAAGAGGAGGGGCAGTAAAATAGCTAGAACTAAGTACACACGTACAACCAACTTACTTTCACTTACGATTTGCTAGCAGAGAGAGACACACACACTGAATCATTTCAGAAGACAGTCAATCTTAGCTGGTCCATTTGTCAGAGAACCTGAATTATTTAGCAATTAAGCATAAGCACAGCAGCAGAACAATAGTGAAGCAAGCTACAGTTCAGTTTTCGTAATACTCTGCTGCTATTGTGTTAGTGTTGTGAACTTGATAGTGATACTAGTGTTGCTAGTGTTGTGATAGCCTCAGAGGCTGCCCGTGTTGTGGGGGGGATTTATTATTATAGATTCTTTATTATAATGCCATATCAATATCTGACACAACTTCGGATGCCGCGCCTGCCATTGCACTTGGAGATTGAGAAACGAATGTGAAAGTTGGCTGACTGTTGGGGTAGAGTAGACCATTCAACATGAACGATGAATATTCGACAAAGCAACAAAAAACATACAAATGTTGAATCTTTGACTTATGGTGTCTGTCGAACGTTCTAAGAAGATTCAACAGAGCAGCTAAACTGTACAACGCTGCAATCGTACATTTTCGGTCAAATGCATCCGCCCATAGGCTATAGAAAAATTCTAATGTTGGTTGACTAGTAAAATAATTAATAAATATAATTATTACTAGTCATACAACATTAGAATTCTACTACAGCTAGCGTGTAGGAGGAAAATTCAGCCTTAAATGTACACGTACAGTTTAGCTACTCGTCAAATCTTCTTTGAACATTCGACAGATACCATAAGCCTTCAATGACAGATTTGAACTTAATTAATTTGGATTTTCGGACGAATACAATTTTTAACGAAAAACAAAGTGAATAAAAACGAATTTCGGGAGTAACTATATAAATTTATTTTTCGGACGAAAACGATATTCCGAAATAAAATATTTCAGTGTGCACATGTCTAGTTGGTATCGTAATCAATTTTGTCTCTTACCATCTTTTCTATCTTGCCTGCAATTATTTCCTGTTCCAGATTTTTCCATTTATCGTTAAGTCGTTTGTCAAGGTCTGTAAACCCTCACCTCCTGTACATTGTAAACAAATCCTGATTTGTAAACAAGTCACCTCCTGCACATTGTGAGTGACTTTGGATGGGAGGACAGTTTCTCTTGGGTGACATGGGATGTCACTGGTTTATGTTCATCGATACCTCATGACTTAGCTGTACAGGCAGTCTATTTGGAATTGATTGCTGACTTGCCTTTTGAGCATCGCATGCATGTCCTGGAGATTCTGGAATACCTACTGTCCCATAATTACTTTACATTGGATGGGGGGGTCTACCTTAAAAGATGTCGGGCCACGATGGGGACAACGTTTTCGCCCTCCCTCGCCAACCTCTAAATGGGTTCATGGGAGCGGTCCTGCATATTTGGTACGGAGAACCCCTTTAGGTCTTCTATTGGGATGTATTTGAGGTTTATAGATGACATCTTGTTAGTCATGGAGGATGGAGTGACACACCTCGATCAGTTTCTTACATTCCTTAATACCAACAATAGGAACCTATTTTTTATGGGCCACACTGATAGCAGAAGCGTCTGTTATCTAGATATCAATCTCACAAGTGTGAACTCGAAAGTCATCACCCCTCTGTATAGAAAGTCTTTGTCAGACAGTTATTATTGGCCCAATCCGGCCACCTGAAACACACCATTAAGGGAAAACCCGTGGGCCAATTCTTGCATGTTAGGAGTATCTGCAATAGTGAACAGGCACTAGAGCAGGAAGCTTCTCTTCTGTTCTGGCAATTTATAGATATGGGCTATCTTAAATGGATGAGAGACAGAGCTTTGAATATTGCCAGGGACAGAAACAGGGATGACATGCTAAAAAAGAAGAGGAAGAATAGGAAAAGCACACGTGCAAATAGGTTAACTGTTTCCACTCTATACAGTGCAGAATTTGAAGTCAATAAAATTATCCATAGATATTTGCCGATTTTGTGTGCAGATGAAGTGTGTGCTGACATTTTAAAGAACGGGATCAATGTTCCCAGAACCTCCTGCTCTCTATCTCCCTTGTTACCTCCTCTCATGCTCATCTTCAGGACTTCTACAGAACCTTTCCCATCCTCTGGAATTCCCTGCCCCGGTAAATCCGATCAGCCCCTAACCTGTCCACCTTTAGGAGATCCCTGAAAACTCACTTATTCAGGGAAGCCTATCCCACACCCACCTAACAACCCCATCATATCATTCCCCGCATCTATTACCTTTTGTACCACTACCTCCTCCCTTTAGAATGTAAGCTCTACGAGCAAGGCCCTCCTGTCCCTTCTGTATGGAACTGTACTGTAATTGTGCTGTCCCCCCTCTACACTGTAAAGCACTGCGTAAACTGTTGGAGCTATATAAATCGTTATTAATAATAATAATAATAATAATAGTAATAATAATAATGTGGTACCCCATCAGGAATCCACCTTTGGTCGATATTTATACCCCAGGTTTTTCAACAGGGAACAGACTAGGTCTGTCACCTGGTTGCACTTCAAGGGGAATTACAGGTGTGGTGCAACTGAATGTCCCTGTTTTGCAGATATCTTGGTAGGTACAAAAATTTGTTCTATGGTCAACCAGAAAGAATTGGACATTGACTCTTTCTTCAATTGTAATACCAGTTTTGTGATTTATTTGATTACATCTTAGTTCTTGTCGTGTACAATACCTGGGGACTGGGCAGAACTACAAGGCATTTACGTGACAGGTACAAATCCACTAATGTAGCAAAACACTTCAATTTGAATCATGGGGAAGATAAGTGGACTATGCAGGTACATGTGATTGACAAGATTAGGGCTCTGAAGAGCAGGCTGTTACAAAATGACTCACAAACCATTAAAACTTCAAAATGTAATAATACAGGTAACTCATTAGTCATTTACTTACAGGTAGTTTGGAAATCCTACCATCAATTACAGTATTACTTGATCCTAAATTTAAATCCATACTTTTTTTAAATACTATTAAAAAATGTTGAATCAAATATATGAAAATAAATTGAAATATGAAAAAAAATGCAAATACAACAATGATTTTTTAATATATACAGTATCTCACAAAAGTGAGTACACCTCTCAAATTTTTGTAAATATTTTATTATATCTTTTCATGTGATAACACTGAAGAAATTACACATTGCTACAATGTAAAGTAATGAGTGTATAGCTTGTATAACAGTGTACATTTGCTGCCCCTCAAAATAACTCAACACACAGCCATTAATGTTTAAACCACTGGCAACAAAAGTGAGTACACCCTCAAGTGAAAATGTCCAAATTGGGCCCAATTAGCCATTTTCCCTCCCCGTTGTCACATGACTCATTAATGTTACAAGGTCTCAGTTGTGAATGGGGAGAAGGTGTGTTAAATTTTGTGTTATCACTCTCACTCTCTCACACTAGTCACTGGAAGTTCAACATGGCACCTCATGGCAAATAACTCTCTGAGGGTCTGAAAAAAATAATTGTTGCTCTACATAAAGATGGCCTAGGCTATAAGAAGATTGCCAAGACCCTGAAACTGTCCTTCAGCACGTGGCCAAGACCATACAGCAGTTTAACAGGACAGGTTCCACTCAGAACAGGCCTTGCCATGGTTGACTAAAGAAGTTCAGTGCACGTGCTCAACATCATATCCAGAGGTTGTTTTTGGGAAATAGACATATGAGTGCTGCCAACATTGCTGCATAGGTTCAAGGGGTGGAGGGGTCAGCCTGTCAGTGCTCAGACCGTACGCCGCACACTGCATCAAATTACCCTGCATGGCTGTTGGGAAGCCTCTTCTAAAGATGATGCACAAGAAAGCTTGCAAACAGTTTGCTGAAGACAAGAAGACTAAGGACATGGATTACTGGAACCATGTCCTGTGGTCTGATGAGACCAAGATAAACTTATTTAGTTCAGATGATGTAAAGTGTGTGTGATGGCAACCAGGTGAGGAGTACAAAGACAAGTGTGTCTTGCCTACAGTCAAGCATGGTGGTGGGAGTGTCATGGTCTGGGGCTGCATGAGTGCTGCTGGCACTGGGAAGCTACAGTTCATTGAGGGAACCATGAATGTCAACATGTACCTTGACATACTGAAGCAGAGCATAATCCCGTCCCTTCAGAGACTGGGCCACAGGGCAATATTCCAACATGATAACGATCCCAAATACACCTCCAAGACGACCACTGCTAAAGAAGCTGAGGGTAAAGGTGATGGACTGGCCAAGCATGTTTCCAGACCTAAACCCTATTGAGCATCTGTGGGGCATCCTCAAACGGAAGGTGGAGAAGTGCAAGGTCTCTAACATCCACCAGCTCCGTGATGTCATCATGGAGGAGTGGAAGAGGACTCCAGTGGCAACCTGTGAAGCTCTGGAGAACTCCATGCCGAAGAGGGTTAAGGCAGTGCTGGGAAATAATGGTATAATATTGGCATAATATTGAACATTTTGGGCCCAATTTGCACATTTTCACTTAGGGTTGTACTCACTTTTGTTGCCAGCGGTTTAGACATTAATGGCTGTGTGTTGAGTTATTTCGAGGGGACAGCAAATTATCACACAAGCTGATCTAGGAGGAGGGCGGGACTTTTCTCACAGCGCGGCCAAAGTTTTCACACTCAGCTCCGAGACACACAGCGGGAGATGCCCGCAGACTATGTATGACATATAGTGCAGGAGGAGGGAGCGGAGCGCTGCGCTGCAGCCACAGCTTGGCCCAAAGTGGCCCCAGGGCAGGCAGCCTACCGATCAAAAAAATTTTGATTAAAAATTAACAATTAATCAAGGAATTAATCGTTAATTTCCACAGCCCTAATTTATGCACTTTATTTTGTTTCACAGCCTATGAATTTTGTACCTTATTTTGTTTTACAGTATATGCTTTTTGCACTTTATTCTTACCTGTTTAAAGCATATGATTATAGTTTGTATCATAGTGCCAACTCATGCATACATGATTTATAGTTTAGGTAGTTCCTACACAATTGGGGAGCAGCGTTCCTTGCTGTTTTTTGTTTTTGTTTTTGTTTTGTTTTTTAACTTTTATTTATACTTCTTTAAAACATATACTTTTTTTTCCTTGAGGTGGCCCGAGGTACCCCTAATACTCACATCAAGTTGATAACATATAACTTACGGCTGGATTAAATCTGTTTTTAAAATATGCAGTTTTTTGCTCCAGATTGCATAAAAAAGAGTAGGTGAAGCTCAGTGTGCCCCTGCAAGATAACCTTTGTATCTTATACATGGAACAAAGATATAAAAATTGCAATACAGTAAATGTCAATAGTTGCATTCAAAATCCAACTCCGCCAGTAAAACCCATGTGGTGAAATGGCATTAACTCCCTAAACATACATGGTTTTAGTCTTTAGTTTATTTTTAGAAAAAAAGTAGTTTTGGAAACACGTTTTATCGAATTTACAAGCAAATGGTTTTTGTACAGGCAACAAAAACAATAATACTTGTATCCAGTTGTTATTAGGCATATTGTTTGTGCATTTGGTAAAGGTGCTTTAGTGAGGGTTCATTCACAGAGAGTTTGTTCGGCTGCATTGGGCAGCATTGCTAAGTACAGGCCCAATGCAACAGCATGTAAAAATACATTGTTTTCAATAAACCTAGCTCACACAAGCACAAGAAAATCTGACTGGAGTTCAGTGAACTTAAACATTGTGGCCAGTCCTACTGAATTTGGGGTGAATCCTGCAGTTTAAATTTAGGACATTTTTGAGGCTAACAGGCCATTATATAATGTCTAAAACAGTACATAGAGTGTTAGGGCACTGTCAGGGGGACATTTATTAAAGCAAAAAAAAAAAAAAATGTCAGCATAATTTTCCTTTTAGCTGCAAATCAGGATTGAGAGCATATCTCTGAATCTAGCTGACATACACTCAATCCAATCTATATCATCTTACCTATGCAAAACCTATTCATCTTATTAAATAAGATCTTGCCCTGAGCTTCTTTTTCCTGGTTTGGCAGGACGGCCATGTTGAAAATAACTGTAGACATCATAATTCTTTATTTTTTTCCAGACAGTACCCATCCATCTACTGCAAACCTTTTTCCACTTCATGCATTCTTTATTTTGCATATTCCTCTGGGGAGTGTAGGCCTATCTTATATGGAGAGAAGGGAAGTAGGGACAGTTGCTGAGGCTTCTTCCTACAAAAACAGGGTAAAGATGGACTATCTCGGTACTGATGAGCACAAATACATTTTGAATACAAAAATTATTATTTATTACATATAATATTACACATATGATTACAAGAAATCAATACATAAAAGAAACAAAGAAAGTCTTGAAGACTTCCAGGTAAGTGTCTGGTTATGAAAATTTCTCACAGATTGTATAACAAGTACAAACCAGCAACTCGATAGCTTCTCCATAGAATTTTTTTTTTTATTGTAGCATTATAACAGTAACATTATCCAAAAATTCTGATGCGTTTTGGCATAAGCCTTCATTAAAAGCATAAAAATATGACATAAAAAAAATATATATAGAGAGAGAAACAACCCTCTTGAAATGAGAGGGGTAGTAATAGCTTGATTAAAAAATAATCTCATTAATTGGTTACAGATGGAGATGATCAAACCCTTGGTCAAACAATAGCATGTGACAGGGGGTTGAAACAAGAAGCAGATGTTAATCATTAAAGTCCCACTGGTGCAGCAGTGGAAAAATTGCAATACAAAATAATTAATATATTTCAAAGACTTATTTCAAAAACAGGCTAACATCCATCCTATTGTTCATACCCAACGGCATTCTGGTATTTAACGTGTGTATCCACCACACCTCTCATTGAAGCAAGGTGCGATGGGTGTCCCCCCGTCCCCCCCTTGTAGATTGTTTGATTTGTTCTAGACCGAAGAAAGAAAAAGTGTCAAGATTACCTCCATGCACTGTCTTAAAATGTTTTGATACATTTGAAATGTTTTTTGGCATTTGGATTGGCAGTGTCATTGTAATGTTCTGAAACCCTGATTTACAAATCAGGGTTTCAGAACATTACAATGATACCGCCAATCCAAATGCCAAAAACATTTCAAATGTATCAAAACAGGTTTTGATCATCTCCATCTGTAACCAATTAATTAGATGATTTTTTAATCAAGCTATTACTGCCCCTCTCATTTCAAGATGTTTGTTTCTCTAAATATATCAGTTTTTTTTCCAAATCCAATTTATTGTCAATAGAAGTCATGTTATACAGAAGCATTACCGAGTGATGATACATAAGAAGTAATAACATGAATTGCATTAGAATTCATGGAACAGTGAACATCTATGCGATACTTATACAACAAGTTCAACTTCTTTGTTAATGTACAGAAGTATGACATAACCGTAAATATTCATATTCAAATAGTAAACAATCAAACAGGAAAGTCTGCGCCCAGAATTAAGTCAGTGAGTGTGTTTTGTTTTGGGGATTCAGCAGGGTCTTTGAATGTATTGTGCGGTGACTTAAATCTACGGAAAAGTAAATCAATCAAGGAGCTTATGCGTTATCGTTTGTCTCAGGCAGGTACCTTATGAGTGCTGTGGGTAGTGACAAGTGGTCATCCGGTATGTGTGTATGTAAGTGTGTGAACGCTCAACCGAGCGTTTAATTGTTATTTAGTGGTGCGGTGTCTTGGAGATGTCTTTGTGTGCAGTGTCATTGTTCATTGTATATTGTCTCTGGGTGAGATAACGTGAGGTAGGATTGCGGTCTCCGGACCACAAGCAATCCTACCACTAGTTGGGCAGGGGGGAAGGGTTGTTGTTAACGTGTGGAAAGGGAGAAAGAAGTTTCGAACTAGTAATTGGGAAAGGCAAGGGTAGAACGGGTATAATATAATGATTGTGGCGTGGTTATTATCAAGTGTAGGCCTATATGGGAGATGGGGCGATGAGACGGGTGATATAAAAGGATGGGAGATTAAATGAGGTAGAAGGGTAAAAGAGAGTATAACGAGTATATCGAGTCCGCCTCCGACAGAGTCCCACACGACAGTGAAGGATCTTAGGCCAACAGGTCCATATATTCTGCTGTCGTTTGGAAGTGTTGCCAGCATGACCATATAGTTCTGAATTTAGAGGGTGTATCTTTGGCTTGGTGAATCAGTTCTTCCATTTCGGCTGTTCTTGATATTCGTTTGAGCCATTCTGCTATAGTAGGGGGTTGGGATGACTTCCATAGAGTCGGGATGCACAGTTTTGCCGCGTTTATCATGTGTAGGGCAAGGGAGCGGTGGTAATCTTTTTTTGGAATGGAGGAGTGATGCAGCAACATTTGGGCAGGAGTGAATTCAATCTGGTATGTGGTAATGGAAGCGGTAATACGTTGGACTTCTTTCCAAAAGGGTTGAATGAGTGGACAGGACCACCATATATGAACCATAGAGCCTTCTCCTTCTGAACATCTCCAGCATGTGGGAGGGATTGCTGGGGAAATTTTGTGGAGTTTAATGGGGGTTTTGTACCATTTAGAGAAGATCTTGAAACCGTTTTCCTGTACTGACACATTAATTGAGCCTTTGTGAATGTAGGAGTATATGTTTTCCCATTCTTGGTCTGATAGATCTAAAGCTAATTCTCTTTCCCAACTTCGTGTGGCTATGTTGGATTTGGGGCTGTGGTCAGAGAAAAGGAGAGCATACATTTCTGAAATCATATGTCTCTGTGGTTCCTTCTTGGAGCACAAGGCTTCAAAAGGTGTGAGTCGTCTGGAGTAAGCGGTAGACTTTTGTGAGTGTTTAAGAAAGTGCCTTATTTGGTTGTATGTCCACGACGGGAATGGTTTTCCTGACGTGTGTGTGGGTAAACTAGTAAGAGCTAGGAAAGTATTTCCAGAGAAAAA
The DNA here is from genome assembly GCA_037952835.1 of Lithobates septentrionalis. Lineage (NCBI taxonomy): Eukaryota > Metazoa > Chordata > Amphibia > Anura > Ranidae > Lithobates > Lithobates septentrionalis. Next base: position 1,854,591 of record JBBDGP010000707.1, read on the forward strand.
ACGCTTTGCTCGAATGTCATCTTGGGGCCAGTATCCCTTAAGGAGTGTATTGTGTATTCCCGGTGGGAAATCCGTGTTATTTCGGATTGGGGTTAAGGGTCCTGGGACAGAGAAAATGTGATGTTTTTGGCACAGTTTCATAAAAGAGTGAAGTGTGGAGGAGATCAAGGGGTGTTGTGTGCATTCCATAGGTATCTGTCTCGAGGGAGTCCACGGTAATTGTTCAATTGGAACCTTTGAGAATTCCGTTTCAATTTGCGTCCAGGCTTTAGTGTGGGAGTGGACATTCCAGTCAATTATTCTGGATAGTTGGCATGCCCCATGATATTTGGCAATGTCTGGGAGAGCTATGCCTCCTTTTGATTTGGGCAAAGAAAGTCTTTCAAAACTAAGTCTAGGGCGTTTTTTTCCCCATATAAATTCGCTGCACGCCTTGCGATACGATGCAAAGAAAGCTTGCGGTAAGCGAATGGGTACTGTTTGCAAGACATAAAGTATTCTTGGGAGAATGTTCATTTTAATTATCGACGCCTTCCCGAACCAGGAAAAGATACCCGTTGACCATGACTTAAGGTCTTTTTGAATTTGTTGGAGGATTGGTATGTAATTTTTGATATAAAGATCAGATAGGCGGTTTGGTATACGGATCCCTAGATATGTAATTGCCTCTCGGGTCCACTTGAAGGGGAAGTTGGACTGACAGGATGCCAGGGTCTCCTTCTGTAAGGAAACATTCAAGGCCTCGGATTTTGTGAAGTTGATTTGTAAATTGGTTAGGGAGCGAAATGTGTCGAGGTCTTTAAGTAAATTAGGCAATGTAGTGTGGGGGTCAGTCAGGAACAGGAGAATGTCATCTGCAAAGGCAGATAGCTTATATGTAGTTTTTGAGACGGAGACTCCTTTGATGTCTGGATTAGAGCGTAGGCGTTGAAGGAGTGGTTCCAGGGTGAGGATGAATATCAATGGTGAAAGCGGGCATCCCTGACGTGTCCCGTTTGACATGGAGAAGGCATCCGACAGGTGTCCATTAACACGGACCTGTGCGGTAGGAGAGGCGTAGAGAGCCATTATAAATTGTAGCATACGGTATTGTATACCTATCATTCTGAGTGCTGCCGACATATAGTCCCACGCCACCCTGTCGAATGCCTTCTCCGCGTCAAGAGACAAGAAGAACCCTTGTTGTTGGGTGTAAGTCAGCCATCTGTGGATGTTGATCGCCTTAGTTGTATTGTCTCTAGCCTCCCTGCCGGGTATAAAACCCACCTGGTCTAGTGAGATGAGGTTTGTCAGGAGTGGCAAAAGACGATTAGCCAATATCTTGGCGTAGATTTTGAGATCAACATTCAGTAGTGATATTGGGCGGTAGTTCGATACTTGAGATGTATCCTTATTGGGCTTGGGTATTACAGTTATGTGTGCAGTTAATAGGTCTCTAGGTGGGGGATTGTCTGAGGACAGGGAGTTGAAAGCCTTCAGGAAATGTGGTTTGAGGGTTTCAGAGTAAGTTTTATAATAACCAGTCGTCAGACCGTCAGGGCCGGGACTCTTGCCGGTCTTCAATTGTTTTAGAACCACATCCATTTCAGCTGGGGCTATGGGTTTTTCCAGATCAGCAGCTTCTGCATTGGATATATGCGTGGGACTGTATTTTGTGAGAAAATCGTGGATGGCTTTAGTTCTGTGTTTGTCTGTCCTCTGTGTGGTGGGGGTGTGTAGGTTGTACAGCTGGGAGTAATATTGTACAAATTGCCGGGCTATTTGGTCATTGGTTACTATTTTTTTCCCAGTGGCGTCCCTTATAGAGTGGATCACTGTGCTTGCTTTCTTGGCTCGAAGAGCTCTTGCTAAAAGTTTGCCTGATTTATTGCCATATTCATAGAATATTTTTTGGGCCAGTGTATAATTTCGTTTCGTTTGCTTGTTTAGGGCCTCTAGGAGGTCAGCTCTAGCCCTAAGCAGTTCCGGGAGGGATGTTAGTGCTTGGGAGGTTTTGTGTGCTTTTTCCAATGTTTGTATACGGGAGGTCAATATATTTATGTGTTCCTGTCTTTGCTTCCTGCGTTTAGCCGCGAGTGCTATTAGTTCTCCCCGTATGGTGCTTTTATGTGCTTCCCAACGCATCATATGCGATATATCAGGAGTGTCATTTTCCTTAAAGTAAAGTACGAGACGTTCTTGTATGGCCGTCATTGTGGCAGTGTCAGTAAGAAGCGAGGGGTCCCAACGCCAGATTTGGGGCCGGGGATCCGCGTTTGAAAACGCTATCGTCATGGATATGGGGTGGTGGTCTGAGAGATACATGGGTTCGATTGTGGCTGTACTGAGCAGTGGCAGATCCCTCTGTGACAGGAATAAGTAATCTAGTCTGGAGTATCTGGCATGGGGGGCTGAATAAAATGTGAAATCTTTCACGTTCGGGTGAAGTGTACGCCATGTAGGGACAGTTCTTTCAGTTGTGATTTAATTGCACGTAATGCTTTATACGGTAGGGATGAGGAGCCCGACGAGGTATCTTGTAAGGGATTCAGAGGAACATTGAAGTCTCCTCCTAGGATAAGAAGGCCGTCTTGGAATAGGGCTAGTCGTTGCAAGGTGGACCGGAAGAAGGGTACTTGTTTCGTGTTAGGTGCGTATATGTTGGCTAGGGTGAACCGTTTTCCGTGTAGCGTGCCTTTGACAAAAAGGTATCGCGCTTCTGCGTCTATGCAAGTTTCTTTAACATGGAATGGGCAATTTTTAGCGAATAGGATAGAGACCCCTTTTGATTTAGTGGAGTTATTAGTAGCGTGGATGAAGGTTGGAAAGCGGTAGTTAGAGAGTTTGGGGGTGGAGCCTGTTCTAAAATGAGTCTCTTGAAGAAAGACAATGTCCGCTTTATTTTTTTGTAGGGAGAGTAGTAGTTGGGAGCGTTTTTCGGGGATGTTCAGACCCCGTATATTTAGGGATATTACTTTAATTGTTTTATGTTCGATAGGTGATGGTTGCGGCATATTGATGGAGTGGTTGAAGTTTAGAGTTGCTGGTAAGTGGGGTTAGGCGTGTTTTGTGGAATTATGAGACTCTGTCGGAGGCGGGATAGCAGAGAAAGAGAAAGGAGACTAGAATGCGATAGTAAAGAGTCCGAGTTGTTCTTAGAGGGGTGTAGGTGATGCTAATGGGATTGGGTATGTGGATGGGGGATGAACGTTACAATACTTTTGTAATTCAGTCTCGTGTGACCGTGTGTGACGAAGTTCTGGGGGTTAGCGTGAGTGTGTGATCGTTTCCGGTGATTAGCGAGAACCTGCTCGCTTATCCGTAGAAAGTGGATACCGATAATTCGGTATAACCGGAGGAAATCAGTGTCAGGTGGTGAAGCCTGGTATAAATGTTAGGGTATGCGGGTATGAGTGCCACTGTGGTGAGGAGCTGCTAAAATCGGTAAGAAGAGGTGAGTGTCAGAGAGGAGTGGCTGCCCGCTTAACCGAGAGAAGGTGCAAGCTCATGGAGGAGGTTAGAATCGGTGACAAACATAGGTTGAGGCACATCCTGAGAAGTACATCGATAGGTGAATGGAACATATCTAGTGGGGATCACAATCGATGTTTGGGAGGACAGTAGAGTGCGAAAAGGGGAGGGTCTGTAATGTGGAGTAAAAGAGCCTTCTGTGTGTTTGGACCGTGATTCCCTGGTATCTGACACTATAATCAGGGTACCGTCTAGGCAGGTGTTATTGAAAATATGTTAAATAGTGCATTGAAGGCAGTACATATTATTTAGAATGTAATATAGTATAGCGGAGCAGAGTAGACGATCCTTAAACATGAGAAAAGACTAACGTACTTATGCTAAACCAAATTCAAAACAGTGGTTTCCCATGTACATCATGCTGTTAACCGTGATCTATCTGTTACGTGTCGAAATTGCTACAACCCTTTGTGCAAGGCGGTAATGTCAGTGCCAAACACCATTACTTATCATGGGCTAATACGGTGTAAACAGTATCTGCGGCATGGTTATCCGACGTATCGAGCAGTCAATAAGTAAGTATGGACCGGAGATTGGGGAACAGTGGAAACAAGGTCTGCACAGTAAGTGTGTCCGGGGCTACCTTGAAATATATCAATAAGCTGGATGACGTTTAATCCCCTATTGTGCCAAGGGGGTAGTAGGAGCTTAATGATGCAGCTGTCACTTGTGTCGTAGCTCTGCGGAGTGTGTGTCACGTCACTACGTCTGTTTTTCTGAGGAGTTAACATGTGCTTTGGTATGATCATGGGTCAATGCTCAATTCCAAAGAGGCGACAGAGGGTTCTCCCTGGTCAAATGAGGGGATGCTTTCAGCCGAGAAAAGAGAGATACCCTAATCAGGTGGAGTTAGAGAGGAGTAGTGTGACCCGGGCGCCCCCCTGCCTTCCATGGGGACTGGTGTCTTGGGGGAGGTTCCCAAGTCAACTCGGGTCTGGTTGTCAGTGCCTCAGCGTAACGGGGAATGATCTTGTCATAACAGGAGAGTATATATTTAATAGTGTTTCAATAGGGTGGTGGAGTGCGGACACTGTGCAGCACCTGGAGCAATACTCGTCGCATGCGGGTATATGATAAATTATCTAGTCGCCTGTCTGTATAGTAGTAAGTGCAGTGATTGTGAAGTTTAGTAGTGATACCCCTTTCCTTAATTATGTACATTGAAATACGTGTTCTAGAGTTAGAGGTGGTGATGATCCGCATGAGCCCAGTCTCCCTTGCTGTTAAGCCGGAAGTGGGGCAGCCAATTTAGTGGTTGAATTGTGTGTGACAGTGTGGTGAATCATTTTGCTAAAAACCAGCTGCGTATCGGGCAAGAGCCCTGTTGAATCGGGCATGCCTCTAACGCTGTGATCGGGCATATTTGTTCGGGACTTCAGTTGTGGTTTGCACCTTTGTGGTATTATATCGTGTAGTACTTTTTCTATGTGACCCTACGGATCATCACCCCCACCCTCATTGCAATCATAAGCCTAGCGCAGTGATAGTAAGCAGAAAAGAAAAACAAATGAGTATACAAATTTGGAAATATGGAGAGAGCATTACTATTGCTTGTAGATATGATCATTTAACTTCCTCCCCTGTCCTCATTATAAAGCGAGGGGGAGAGGGTATTCAGTACCGGGAAGGATACGTGAGTGGTGTGGTCAAGATCGTCAAAGAGGGCCAGCGCTTTTTAAGCCGAAATGACAGTTCTTGTCAGGGTTTGTGGATACTCCCGGTCGCGAAGAGATTGTTGATCCGCAGCTGTCGTTTTTCTCAAAGATCATAGTACAGTGTATTGTCGCTCTTACCGTTCTTGTTGTGGTGTCTGGAGGAAAGTGGGCGAGGTAGGTGTAAACATCCAGGGTTGAGGGAAGTCCGGTTGATCGCAGATAGAGTATGCGCAGCATGTACTAACCAGGGAGAATTCATAACAAAACCTAGTGAAACCTGTGGAACGAATGGGAGAGATGGAAAGGAATTTCCGGGTACTGCACGTTCTGGCGCTGCTGCTCAGCGGTCTCGGCGTGCTCTCCTGGTCTGCGGGGTATTCAGCGGACTGGAGCCGCCATCCATTCCTGGAACTTGGAGACGGTGTCTTGGTTCAGATGGGGAACGCTGCCTCCTGTAGCGGTGCGCTTGAGTGTCCATCGGTTCGTTGTCAGGTGTGAGTTTTCTAGGCGCCGGAGGGCGGAATTCCGCGTACCACTCGGGGACCTCTGTGTAAGGTAAGTCCAGGGTATCGCAGAAATAGCGTAGATCTTCTGGCACTCTGAGCAGTGCTGAGCGGCCTTGATATGTAGCTGAGAGGCCAAAGGGGAATTTCCACCGGTATGCAATAGCTTTGGCACGTAGTACTTCCAGCAGGGGGCGTAATTCTCTGCGTCTTTGCAGAGTAATTGTGGAGAGATCTTGAAAAAGGCGTAAGTCTGCGCCATTATGTGTTAGCTTTCTCGCGGTGCGGGCCTTACGCAGGAGCTCTTCTTTTAGTTGAAAGTCTATGATATGGCAGATTACATCCCTAGGAGGGTCCGCTTCTCTTCCCCGAGGCCTTAAGGCGCGGTGGATGCGTTCCATACCTATGGGAGTGGCGGGGGGTCTATCTAGTAGACCGTTGAAGAAGCGGGAGACCTCTGCCTGTAGTCTGTCTGCTTCGATCGATTCCGGTAGGCCGCGCAGCCGCAAGTTATGACGCCTGCCGCGGTTGTCCAAATCTTCCATGTGTCTATTTAGGTCCCGAAGCTGAAGGGTGTGGGTATCTATTACCTGACATGTACGGCGTAGCACAGTGGAGTGTGTTGTAGTTGTCTTCTCTACTTCCTGGACCCTGCCTGCGATCGCTTGTATGTCGATCTTGAGATCCGTTATCGCGGCTGTTAGGGCCGCCGTGAGGGTACTTTTTATATCCATTGCCACGGAGTGTAGGTCCTGGAGGCTGGGTTGAGAGTGCGGTGTGAGAATGACCGCACCATTGTCTGGGGACGACAGGGTCTCTGATGCTGGGCCTGTTGGCTGAGGTGAGCCTCGTGTGGGCGCCATATTGCCAGAGTGGGAGCGGAACATTTCTGGTATATTTTGGCTGATCCTGCCTGTCAAATCTCGGGTGACCTGGATCTGGATGCGGAGGAGCTGCGGGAAGACGTTCCCATGTTTTCCTCGAGTTAAGGTCGGTGTCTAACCTCCGTTGTATTCAGATTATTCTCTCTGTCAGCGGGAGCAGAAGAATTAAGCTGCTATCTTCTACCGAGGTCAGGCCACGCCCCCCTATATCTGTTTTTTATGTCATATTTTTATACTTTTGATGAAGGTTTAGGCTGAAATGTGTGAGATTTTTGAATGATGTTACTGCTATAATGCTACAATAAAAAAAATTCAGTGGAGAAGCTGTCGAGTTGCTGGTTTGTACTTGTTATGGATTCTCTGTGAACTCAATTAGCCAGAGCACCGACCACTCTGTACACTAACTACATTATACAGCAGTAGAGCTTGGGTGAGTTTTATTTTGCTACTTCTCACAGATTGTGTAATCCTCTACCAGTTTCGTGATGAAAGGACCGCTTCGTCAGGAGGATCAATCTATAAGGTAAATGAGATATTTGAAAACCTGTACACAGGATAGCAACACAATATACATTTACAGTGGGGATATATCAAGAAAAGTATAGAACAAAAAAAAGTATATATCTAAAAAATATACTGCTATATAGATGAAAATTAAATTGTGGTGATACCAGGCCTTATGGGGATGAAGAAAAAGGAGAAGGGGGAGGGAGAAGGGGGGAAGGGTGGAGGTAAGGGTATGGGGGTATGGAAAGGAAAAGGAAGGATGGGGGAGGGGAGTTATGGAAAGGAAAAGGAAGGAGAAGGGGAGGAAGAGAGGAAAGGGGAGGGGGGAAAAGGAGGGGGTATAGAAAGGAAAAGGAAGGAAGGAGAAGTGGGGGGAAGAAAGGAAAGGTTTGGGGGGAAGAAGGAGGGCCTGGAAGGGAAGGTGAGTTTGGAAAGAGGAGGAGAAGATAAACAAGGGGGGTGGGAGGGGAGGGGAAGGGAAGGGAAAGGAAAGGAAGGGGGAGGGAAAAGATGGGGGGAAGAGGAAAGGGGAGGGGGAAAGGAAGGAGATGAAAGGGGAGAGAGAAGAATGAAAATAGGTCAAGAAGTAAGTATATACTTAAAGGGGACTACCTGGTGTGTCACACTTTAGAATGTGGTCCAATTACTAGTACTCCAAGGGGGGGAGTTTAGTGCTGGACTCCCATGAGACAAGAAAAGATAAACTGTTGAAATGTGGAGCATGTGTAAATTGTCACAGGCTTGTTTCCATAATCACATAAGGAAACATACAGGTAAAGAAGGTTTGCAATCCCTGCTCTACGTGTCCAGGCAGATACTGGTCTGGCTGTTCAGATCTGGGAGCATAGAGCAAATAAACATTCTATCAGTAAATGACATTGCCCTGTCAAAGTGTCAAATGAAAGTGGACAGCCAAGGCTAGTAAAAATATTTACCTTAGTGGATGGTTCAACTGAGCATCCCCCTTGGAGACACAAAGAATCCGCAATGCTTACTGGTGGGCGAAAGCCCGCTTATGAGCTCACCAACCCGGTGTCAGGGCTGGGCTCAGCCCTTCCTTCTCTGAGCTGGCTGCTCAGCTGTCGGCTAATTGCCAGCTCCCATCTCTCTCCACAGTTATCCAGCTGTTGTTGATTCTGCTCGTCAGTCCTGCCTACTTAAATTTGTCCAGCTCACTTGATCTCTGCCTTCGCCTTTGTCAACATTACAGAGACTTTCTCTTGCATTCCTGTTGAAGACTTGCTCGGCTGATGTCCCTTCTGGCTCCTGATCCTGCTTGCTGTACTACTACATTCATCTCTGGCTCTCTAACATTGGCTTGGCTGACTACCTGATCCGGTTATTGAACTCTGGCTTGTTTTGACTCTGTTTACCTTTTTATTATTATTATTAAACAAGTGTGATTTAACTATACTTCTGTCTCAGTCTGAATTATGGTTCCTGATAGTAGGCGAAGGCCATGAATTCAGAAGATACAGTCAATTCACTTGTTGGTAATATTTTATCCAGATTGGATGAGCAAGATCACTGCATGGATCAGTTTGCCATGGCATTACAAACGCTCCTGAGTCGCACGGCTCACCTGGAATCTCCTACTGTGGCTGCTCCGGTACAACCTGAGTTGCAGGCCATCCCTGCTGCTGTGCCTCAAGTATTACCCCTATAAGAGGTATGTCTGGTTCCTCTCCACTTCCCCAGAGATTTGGGGGCGATCCAGTTCAATGCAAAGGGTTTCTCAACCAGGTTGAGATATACTTTGAGATGCTGCTCCAGGCGTTTCCTATGGACAGAAGCAAAGTATGTTTCATGAAATCTTTGCTTTCTGAGAGAGCCTTGGCCTGGGCAAAACCTCTATGGGAGACACAAAAACCTGTTGTCTTGAGTTACCTTGAGTTTTTGGCCTCCTTTAAAAGGGCATTTATCGTTCCCGCATGCTCAGCTTCTGCTGCCAAGTGCCTCATGTCCATCAAACAGAGTGCGAGAACTGTTGCCAACTACGCCATTGAATTCCGTACTCTGGCAGCAGAGGTTGCTTGGAACAATGAGGCCCTCGTGGCTGCCTTTTCTCATGGTCGCTCGGATTCCATCAAGGATGAGATAGCAGCCCGAAATATATCCACTGAGCTGGAGAAGTTGATCACGTTTGCTATCCTCATTGACTCTAGACTCAGAGAAAGACTCTCTTTTAAGGAGCGCTTGCAGAAGCCTCCTGTATGTTTGCCAAGAGCTTTGCAGTCCCACCCATGCCTCCCTCACCTCCCATGCCTCCTGGTACCGAGTCGGTCAGTGAAGATGAACCCATGCACTTTATTGTGGCCAGGCAGATCACTTTTTGAAGTCTTGTCCTACCCGTCCAGGGAACACCCAAACCTTGAGGTCCTGTCATGGACAGACCTTAGGTGGCGTTGTTTCGTCCCCAGTTATCCAATAGGATAAGCCCCTGGCTTTGGTCACCCTTTCTTGGGCTGAGTCGTCCATCAAGATACAGGCTCTAATCGACTCTGGAGCTGCAGGCCTGTTCATTGATGCTGCCTTTGTATCACAGCACTCGATTCCGATGCAGCTGCATGACACTCCACTTGCCATTGAGGCTCTTGATGGGAGACCTCTACAACCTGCCCATGTGACTCATGAGACGGTTCCGTTGTCTATGGCCGTAGGGGCTCTTCACCATGAGATAATCCAATTCCAAGTTATTTCCTCACCTAGGTTTCCACTGGCTATTGGTTATCCTTGGTTACAGAGGCACAACCCCTCTTTTGATTGGCTTGATTGGCTCCAAGGTTCTCTCCTGGTCACCACAATGCAGTGAGACATGCTTCCAGAAGGTAGCCAAGGTCCTGTGCACCTCTTCACTCTCCTCCCTGCCAGAAGAGTACCGCGATTTTAGCGATGTCTTTGACAAAGGTCAAGGCGGTAGTTTGCCTCCACACTGGCCATATGATTGCGCAATTGACTTTCAGCCTGGTGCCATACCCCCTCGTGGCCGGGTTTACCCTTTGTCGGTCTTGGTGGATAAGGTCATGGAGGAGTATGTTGCAGAAGCACTTTCTTGAGGTTTCATCCGCAAATCCTCATCTCCTGCTGGTGCTGTTTTCTTATTTGTGAAGAAGAAGAGCGGTGAACTGAGACCTTGTATTGATTATAGGGGTCTCAATCATTTCACAATTAAGAATGCCTACCCGATTCCGATGATTTAGAGTTATTTGGATAAAAAAACAGGAGAGTTGGGACTTTAAATGAGGTCATGGACATCGTGGGAGTAAGTTGATGAAAAAAATGCATATTTATTGAAAATAAAAAATGCATAAAACATGTCAATTACACAACCACTTGAGGAGAGACATTGTAGTGAATATCAATCCATAATAGTTCACACACACATAATATGTGTGTAAGCAACATAGGCATCAAGGATACATTAAATATATATCGACCTGGCACCACATAGTGGTCACAACTGATTATTAAATACATTCAATAAATTTATATATGTACATTACAGCAGCATAGGCGAGAGAAATAACAAATGTATAAAAGAACACAATGAAACCATGATTGAAAAAGATATATGACATGTTCTTGGTTGAAGGTGTGATATGAACATGGATCTGCATCATCAAGTTGTCCGACGCGTTTCGTGTAAACCACTCATCAGGGACTGATGCTGTAGAGTATCTAAAAAGTGTAGTGAGATATAATTAATCTAATGGTAACTGATAGACAGGGAGAGGCAATTAAGCCTGTCCTGTGTACTTACATGGATTTAGAGCTGGGAGGTGTGAAAAGCAAGGAGCCAGGGCTGGAACGGTAGTCTGTACCGGGAGCTGAGGTAGCGAGGCAGCGCTGCGGCGTGGTGGGCATACACCCAAACCACCCACACACGCACAGATAAGAGGTTGCCAGATAACATGGTGAAACATGGTGTTGTGCCAGTAAAGACTGTCGGGAAGAATCTAAAATAAGAGGATGAATAGTCAGTGTATCATAGTATACTGATAGCATAGGTGGAAAGTAATTTACATCCAATAAGAAGGTGAAACCGAAACAAGCAGGAGTAGACCACAACCAGATAGCCATAAAAAATGGTGTGTAAGAGAGTCAGAGAAAAACCGACAAACCCAGTATGCCAGAACCAATTGGGAGAAAGGAATGGCTGGCTAGCATGGTGATGAGTGGAGTGACCTGACAATGGCTTACATCTGTCCCAGGCAGAGAAAAATGGACCACGTCCTGTAATGAGGAGTAAAATGTTCGATCTGGGCACCCAAGCTGTGTGGGGGGAGGCCGGATATAGCTGATCCGAACACGTGCACGCTGACACGCACCAGCGTCACGCAGGCACGGCCAATGCACGGAGGGGCTCTGACACATGCGATGAGGACCGCCCACGGAGGACGCCCAAATTTCCCGGCTGGCCGGCTGAGATGGAAGAAACTACTGTGTGTCATGACGCAGAAATGCGCTGTCACATGTGGGGTAGAGGGCATGGCGCTGCGCTGTGGGCACCCCCCCACCTCCCCAAGGGAGGGGGAAAGGGAGGGGGCACCCAGAGCGCATCGCAGCTCCCGGACATCAGACAGTGAGGCGGACCTGGGTGGCTAAAAATCACATCTCAATCCCAGACTGTTGGTGTATATCGCAAAGGGGGCTGCATCATCTCATGGACACAAAGTGAATGTGTCCTGAGGTTATGACAAGATCCGGACATGGTGTATGCCCATCCAGGGCTTGAAACTCACACATGGGTGGCAGGGGGATACTGCCAACCCTGTCCATAGACCTCCATCCCTAAATCTGAGAAGGAAAAGCGGGAAGTTTTGGGACTTTGAATGAGGCACATATACAGTGTGCCTCCATCCTTAGTACAAAGATAAAAAACGGGAGAGTTGGGACTTTAAATGAGGTCATGGACATCGTGGGAGTAAATTGATGAAAAGAATGCATATTTATTGAAAATAAAAAATGCATAAAACATGTCAATTACACAACCACTTGAGGAGAGACATTGTAGTGAATATCAATCCATAATAGTTCACACACACATAATATGTGTGTATGCAACATAGGCATCAAGGATACATTAAATATATATAGACTTGGCAGCACATAGTGGTCACAACTGATTATTAAATACATTCAATAAATTCATATATGTACATTACAGCAGCATAGGCGAGAGAAATAACAAATGTATAAAAGAACACAATGAAACCATGATTGAAAAAGATATATGACATGTTCTTGGTTGAAGGTGTGATATGAACATGGGTCTGCATCATCAAGTTGGCCGACGCGTTTCGTGTAAACCACTCATCAGGGGCTGATGCTGTAGAGTATCTAAAAAATGTAGTGAGATATAATTAATCTATTGGTAACTGAAAGACAGGGAGAGGCAATTAAGCCCGTCCTGTGTACTTACATGGATTTAGAGCTGGGAGGTGTAAAAAGCAAGGAGCCAGGGCCAGAACGGTAGTACTCTACCCCACGTGTGACGGCGCATTTCTGCGTCATGACATGCAGTAGTTTTTTCCATCTCAGCCGGCCAGCCGGGAAATTTGGGTGTCCTCAGTGGGCAGTCCTCATCGCCTGTGTCGGAGCCCCTCCCTGCATTGGCCGTGCCTGCGTGAGGCTGGTGCGTGTCAGCATGCACGTGTGCGGATCGGCTATATCCGGCCTCCCCCCACACAGTTTGGGTGCCCAGGTCGAACATTTTACTCCTCATTACAGGACGTGGTCCATTTTTCTCTGCCTGGGACAGATGTAAGCCATTGTCAGTTCACTCCACTCATCACCATGCTAGCCAGCCATTCCTTTCTACCAATTGGTTCTGGCATACTGGGTTTGTCGGTTTTTCTCTGACTCTCTTACACACCATTTTTTATGGCTATCTGGTTGTGGTCTACTCCTGCTTGTTTCGGTTTCACCTTCTTATTGGATGTAAATTACTTTCCACCTATGCTATCAGTATACTATGATACACTGATTATTCATTCTCTTATTTTAGATTCTTCCCAGCAGTCTTTACTGGCACAACACCATGTTTCACCATGTTATCTGGCAACCCCTTATCTCTGTGTGTAGGGGTGGTTTGGGTGTATGCCCACCACGCCGCAGCGCTGCCTCGCTACCTCAGCTCCCGGTACAGACTACCGTTCCGGCCCTGGCTCCTTGCTTTTCACACCTCCCAGCTCTAAATCCATGTAAGTACACAGGACGGGCTTAATTGCCTCTCCCTGTCTATCAGTTACCATTAGATTAATTATATCTCACTACACTTTTTAGATACTCTACAGCATCAGTCCCTGATGAGTGGTTTACACGAAACGCGTCGGACAACTTGATGATGCAGATCCATGTTCATATCACACCTTCAACCAAGAACATGTCATATATCTTTTTCAATCATGGTTTCATTGTGTTCTTTTATACATTTGTTATTTCTCTCGCCTATGCTGCTGTAATGTACATATATAAATTTATTGAATGTATTTAATAATCAGTTGTGACCACTATGTGCTGCCAAGTCGATATATATTTAATGTATCCTTGATGCCTATGTTGCATACACACATATTATGTGTGTGTGAACTATTATGGATTGATATTCACTACAATGTCTCTCCTCAAGTGGTTGTGTAATTGACATGTTTTATGCCATTTTTTATTTTCAATAAATATGCATTCTTTTCATCAACTTACTCCCACGATGTCCATGACCTCATTTAAAGTCCCAACTCTCTCATTTTTTATCTTTGTCCTAGGGATGGAGGCATACTGTGTATATGTGCCTCATTCAAAATTCCATTACAGAGTTATATGACCGCCTCAAGGGAGCAACGGTTTTCACGAAGCCTGATTTGAGAGGGGCATACAATCTCGTACTGATTAAGGAAGGCCTTGAGTGGAAAACTGTGTTTAATATCAGAACAGGCCATTATGAGTACCTTGTAATGCTTTTTGGCCTTTGTAATGCCCCAGCAGTTTTCCAGGAATTTATTAACGATGTCCTCCGAGAGTTGTTGCAGTTATGTGTGGTGGTTTATCTCAATGATATCCTTATATTTTCCAAGTCCCTGGAGAGATGTCTTTTTTGTGGTTCAGAAACTAAGAGAGAACAATCTCTATTGTAAACTGGAGAAGTGAGAGTTCCATCGTGAACAGGTTAAATTCCTGTCATGTAATTTCCACTGCTGGTTTTTCGGTGGACCCAGAGAAACTTTCGGCAGTCCTACAGTGGCCCCGACCTGTCGGTTTACGTCCTCTGCAGCGTTTCCTGGGCTTTGCCAACTATTATTGGAAGTTTATTCGTAACTTCTTGTCTCTAGTCAAGCCCCTGACTGATATGACCAGAAAAGACGGGTAACCCACAGAGTTGGTCTCCGGAGTCCATTAAGGCCTTTGAGAGTCTCAAGGCTGCCTTTGTTTCTGCTCCTGTGTTGGCACATCCTGATCCTACGTTGCCTTTTATCCTTGAGGTCGATGCTTCTGAGACTGGTGTTGGCGCCTTTCTGTCTCCATGTCCTACGTTGGCGATTGAGCTGTTGGCGATCATTTTAGCCCTGAAAGAATGGAAAACATCTGCTCGAAGGTACCACTGTGTCAGTTCTCATTCTTACTGACCATAATAATCTCACATTCTTGCCTGAGGCTAAACACCTCTCTTCCAGAAGGGCGCGATGGGCTCTTTTCTTGTCAAGTTGCAATTACATTGTCTCATTTTTACCTGGTACTAAGAATGTAAGGGCTGACGCCTTGTCATGACAATTTTCCTCCACTTCCAAGATGGAGTCGGTTCCGGTTCCTATGATTCCTCCTGATCGTATTCTGGCTACAGTTCACACCAGTCTTACTTCTCCTTTGGGTGACAAAATTCTTGCTGCTCAGGCCCATGCTCCTTCTGATAAACCTTTGTCCCGGAGAGTCTCCGTACTGCCATTCTCCAGACTTACCATTCTCCCAAGGCAGCTGGCCACCCTGGGAGGAATCAACTCGTTTGGGCCATTTCTCAACAATTCTGGTGGCCTAGTCTATGGGCTGATGTAACTGCCTTTGTAGCTGCCTGTTCCATGTGTGCTCAGAGTAAGACTCCACAACACCTTCCAGTGGGCCTGCTACAACCCATACCAAATGGAGAGAGGCCCTGGACCCACCCGTCTATGGATTTCATTGTGGAGTTACCCAACTCCCAAGGCAACACTGTTATCCTTATGGTGGTTGACCAGTTCTCAAAGATGTGTCATTGTATTCCTCTTAACCACTTGCCGACCGCCTCACGCCTATATACGTGAGCAGAATGGCACGGGCAGGCAAAATCACGTACCTGATACGTGATGCCTTCCCGCGGGCGGGGGGTCCGATCGGACCCCCCCCCGGTGCCAGCGGCGGTCGGCTTTTGTCTGGCAGCGATCAAAGATGAGGGGGAGGCCATCGTGGCCCCCCCTCGCGATCGCTGCCAGCCAATGAGAAACATCCTCTGCCTCTGTATAGTACACAGAGGCAGAGGATGTGATGTCATCTCTCCTCGGCTCGGGAGTTTCCATTCCAGCGCCGAGGGGAGAAGACATGTGAGTGAGTGCACCAACACTACACAACACAGTAGAACATGCCAGGCACACTAAACACCCCGATCCCCCCCCGATCCCCCCCCAATCACCCCTCCCCCCTGTCACAAACTGACACCAAGCAGGTTTTGTTTTTGTTTTTTTTTCCTGATTACTGCATGGTGTCAGTTTGTAACAGTTAGAAGTGTTAGGACAGTGAGTATTACACGCCTGTAGGTCTAGGGTACCCCCCTAACCCCCCAAAATAAAGTTTTAACCCCTTGATCACCCCCATCACCAGTGTCACTAAGCGATCATTTTTCTGATCGCTGTATTAGTGTCACTGGTTCCGCTAGTTAGGGACGTAAATATTTAGGTTCGCCGTCAGCGTTTTATAGCGACAGGGACCCCCATATACTACCTAATAAATGTTTTAACCCCTTGATTGCCCCCTAGTTAACCCTTTCACCACTGATCACCGTATAAGTGTTACGGGTGACGCTGGTTAGTTCGTTTATTTTTTATAGTGTCAGGGCACCCGCCGTTTATTACCGAATAAAGGTTTAGCCCCCTGATCGCCCGGCGGTGTTATGCGTCGCCCCAGGCAGCGTCAGATTAGCACCAGTACTGCTAACACCCACGCACGCAGCATACGCCTCCCTTAGTGGTATAGTATCTGAACGGATCAATATCTGATCCGATCAGATCTATACTAGCGTCCCCAGCAGTTTAGGGTTCCCAAAAACGCGGTGTTAGCGGGATCAGCCCAGATACCTGCTAGCACCTGCGTTTTGCCCCTCCGCCCGGCCCGGCCCAGCCCACCCAAGTGCAGTATCGATCGATCACTGTCACTTACAAAACACTAAACGCATAACTGCAGCGTTCGCAGAGTCAGGCCTGATCCCTGCGATCGCTAACAGTTTTTTTGGTAGCGTTTTGGTGAACTGGCAAGCACCAGCCCCAGGCAGCGTCAGGTTAGCGCCAGTACCGCTAACACCCACGCACGCACGCACCGTACACCTCCCTTAGTGGTATAGTATCTGAACGGATCAATATCTGATCCGATCAGATCTATACTGGCGTCCCCAGCAGTTTAGGGTTCCCAAAAACGCAGTGTTAGCGGGATCAGCCCAGATACCTGCTAGCACCTGCGTTTTGCCCCTCCGCCCGGCCCAGCCCAGCCCACCCAAGTGCAGTATCGATCGATCACTGTCACTTACAAAACACTAAACGCATAACTGCAGCATTCGCAGAGTCAGGCCTGATCCCTGCGATCGCTAACAGTTTTTTTGGTAGCGTTTTGGTGAACTGGCAAGCGCCAGCGGCCTAGTACACCCCGGTCGTAGTCAAACCAGCACTGCAGTAACACTTGGTGACGTGGCGAGTCCCATAAGTGCAGTTCAAGCTGGTGAGGTGGCAAGCACAAGTAGTGTCTCGCTGCCACCAAAAAGACAAACACAGGCCCGTCGTGCCCATAGTGCCCTTCCTGCTGCATTCGCCAATCCTAATTGGGAACCCACCGCTTCTGCAGCGCCCGTACTTCCCCCATTCACATCCCCAACCAAATGCAGTCGGCTGCATGAGAGGCATTTTTATGTCCTCCCGAGTACCCCTACCCAGCGAACCCCCCCAAAATAGATATTGTGTCTGCAGCAAGCGCGGATATAGGCGTGACACCAGCTATTATTGTCCCTCCTGTCCTGACAATCCTGGTCTTTGCATTGGTGAATGTTTTGAACGCTACCATTCACTAGTTGAGTATTAGCGTAGGGTACAGCATTGCACAGACTAGGACACACTTTCACAGGATCTCCCAAGATGCCATCGCATTTTGAGAGACCCGAACCTGGAACCAGTTACCGTTATAAAAGTTACAAGTTTGCAAAAAAAACACAAAAAAAAAAATAGTTGTCGTTTTATTGTTCTCTCTCTCTCTATTCTCTCTCTATTGTTCTGCTCTTTTTTACTGTGTTCTATTCTGCAATGTTTTATTGTTGTTATGTTTTATCATGTTTGCTTTTCAGGTATGCAATTTTTTATACTTTACTGTTTACTGTGCTTTATTGTTAACCATTTTTTGTCTTCAGGTATGCCATTCACGACTTTGAGTGGTTATACCAGAATGATGCCTGCAGGTTTAGGTATCATCTTGGTATCATTCTTTTCAGCCAGCGGTCGGCTTTCATGTAAAAGCAATCCTAGTGGCTAATTAGCCTCTAGACTGCTTTTACAAGCAGTGGGAGGGAATGCCCCCCCCCCCCCACCGTCTTCCGTGTTTTTCTCTGGCTCTCCTGTCTCAACAGGGAACCTGAGAAAGCAGCCGGTGATTCAGCCAGCTGACCATAGAGCTGATCAGAGACCAGAGTGGCTCCAAACATCTCTATGGCCTAAGAAACCGGAAGCTACGAGCATTTTATGACTTAGATTTTGCCGGATGTAAACAGCGCCATTGGGAAATTGGGGAAGCATTTTATCACACCGATCTTGGTGTGGTCAGATGCTTTGAGGGCAGAGGAAAGATCTAGGGTCTAATAGACCCCAATTTTTTCAAAAAAGAGTACCTGTCACTACCTATTGCTATCATAGGGGATATTTACATTCCCTGAGATAACAATAAAAATGATTTAAAAAAAAAAATGAAAGGAAAAGTTTAAAAATAAGATAAAAAAGCAAAAAAATAATAAAGAAAAAAAAAAAAAAAAAAAAAAAAGCACCCCTGTCCCCCCTGCTCTCGCGCTAAGTCGAACGCAAGCGTCGGTCTGGCGTCAAATGTAAACAGCAATTGCACCATGCATGTGAGGTATCACCGCGAAGGTCAGATCGAGGGCAGTATTTTTAGCAGTAGACCTCCTCTGTAAATCTAAAGTGGTAACCTGTAAAGGCTTTTAAATGCTTTTAAAAATGTATTAAATTTGTTGCCACTGCACGTTTGTGCGCAATTTTAAAGCATGTCATGTTTGGTATCCATGTACTCGGCTTAAGATCATCTTTTTTATTCCATCAAACATTTGGGCAATATAGTGTGTTTTAGTGCATTAAAATTTAAAAAAGTGTGTTTTTTCCACAAAAAATGCGTTTGAAAAATCGCTGCGCAAATACTGTGTGAAAAAAAAATGAAACACCCACCATTTTAATCTGTAGGGCATTTGCTTTAAAAAAATATATAATGTTTGGTGGTTCAAAGTAATTTTCTTGCAAAAAAAAATAACTTTTTCATGTAAACAATAAGTGTCAGAAAGGGCTTTGTCTTCAAGTGGTTAGAAGAGTGGGTGATGTGTGACATAAGCTTCTAAATGTTGTGCATAAAATGCCACGATAGTTCAAAACCCCCCAAATGACCCCATTTTGGAAAGTAGACACCCCAAGCTATTTGCTGAGAGGCATGTCGAGTCCATGGAATATTTTATATTGTGACACAAGTTGCGGGAAAGAGACAATTTTTTTTTTTTTGCACAAAGTTGTCACTAAATGATATATTGCTCAAACATGCCATGGGGATATGTGAAATTACACCCCAAAATACATTCTGCTGCTTCTCCTGAGTACGGGGATACCACATGTGTGAGACTTTTTGAGAGCCTAGCCGCGCACGGGACCCCGAAAACCAAGCACCGCCTTCAGGCATTCTAAGGGCGTAAATTTTTGATTTCACTCTTTACTGCCTATCACAGTTTCGGAGGCCATGGAATGCCCAGGTGGCACAAACCCCCCCCCCAAATGACCCCATTTTGGAAAGTAGACACCCCAAGCTATTTTCTGAGAGGTATAGTGAATATTTTGCAGACCTAACTTTTTGTCACAAAGTTTTGAAAATTGAAAAAAGAAAAAAAAAAATTTCTGGTCTTTCTTCATTTTCAAAAACAAATGAGAGCTGCAAAATACTCACCATGCCTCTCAGCAAATAGCTTGGGGTGTCTCCTTTCCAAAATGGGGTCATTTGGGGGGTTTTGTGCCATCTTGGCATTTTATGGCCTTCAAAACTGTGATAGGTAGTGAGGAGTGAAATCAAAAATTTATGCCCTTAGAAATCCTGAAGGCGGTGCTTGGTTTTCGGGGCCCCATACCCGAATAGGCTCCCAAAAAGTCCCACACATGTGGTATCCCCGTACTCAGGAGAAGCAGCTGAATGTATTTTGGGGTGCAATTCCACATATGCCTATGGCCTGTGTGAGCAATATATCATTTAGTGACAACTTTTTGTAAAAAATTTTTTTTTTGTCATTATTCAATCACTTGGGACAAAAAAAATAAATATTCAATGGGTTCAACATGCCTCTCAGCAATTTCCTTGGGGTGTCTACTTTCCAAAATGGGGTCATTTGGGGGGGGTTTTGTACTGCCCTGCCATTTTAGCACCTCAAGAAATGACATAGGCAGTCATAAATTAAAAGCTGTGTAAATTCCAGAAAATGTACCCTAGTTTGTAGACGCTATAACTTTTGCGCAAACCAATAAATATACGCTTATTGACATTTTTTTTACCAAAGACATGTGGCCGAATACATTTTGGCCTAAATGTATGACTAAAATTTAGTTTATTGGATTTTTTTTATAACAAAAAGTAGAAAATATCATTTTTTTTCAAAATTTTCGGTCTTTTTCCGTTTATAGCGCAAAAAATAAAAACGGCAGAGGTGACCAAATACCACCAAAGAAAGCTCTATTTGTGGGAAGAAAAGGACGCAAATTTCGTTTGGGTACAGCATTGCATGACCGCGCAATTAGCAGTTAAAGCGACGCAGTGCCGAATTGTAAAAAGTGCTCTGGTCAGGAAGGGGGTAAAATCCTCCGGGGCTGAAGTGGTTAAGAAGTTGCCTACTTCTAAGGAACTGGCTTCCATTTTTGCTCGGGAGATCTTTCGCTTACTTGGGCTACCCAAGGTGATTGTCTCGGACAGGGGTAGTCAGTTTGTCTCCCGGTTCTGGCGAGCCTTTTGTGCACAGTTGAGAATTCAGCTTGCTTTCTCCTCTGCGTATCACCCGCAGTCTAATGGGGCTGCAGAACGAGCCAATCAGTCCTTGGAGAAATTCCTACATTGCTATATTTCTGACCATCATAACAACTAGTCAAACCTATTACCGTGGGCAGAGTTTGCTCACAACAGTGCCTTGAATTCTGCTTCCCGTTTGTCCCCATTTATGGCGAATTATGGTTTCCAACCTCCATGTTGCCTGACTCATTTGTTCCGCAGACTATTCCTGCATTAGAGGAGCATCTCCGTGGTCTTCGCTCCAGTTGGGCACAAGTCCAGGAGGCTTTGCATCATGCTAATGATAGGGACAGACTCCATGATGACCGCAGATGCCTGCCTGCACCTTCCTACCAGGTTGGGGACAGAGTCTGGCTGTCGTCTCACAACCTCCAACTTTGTGTTCCTTCTTTGAAGTTCACACCTCGGTTTATTGGGCCTTTCCGTATCCTTTGCAGGAATAACCCAGTGGCTTACGCCTTGGACTTTCCTCCTAGTATGCGCATCTCATATGTGTTTCATGTCTCCTTATTGAAAACTTTGGACTGCAATCGCTTTACCACCTTGGTGCCATGTCCTCACCCTATACAGGTTGAGAACCATGAGGAGTATAAAGTACAATCCATTGTTGACCCCCATAGGTTCCGTGGGCGCATGCAGTACCTGGTGCATTGAAAGGGGCACGGTCCAAAGGAAACGCTCTTGGGTCTCATGCTTGGACGTACATGCCCCGTCCTACTCCATTATTTACATAGACATTTTCCCCTCAAGCCTGGTGGTCCTCCGAGGGGGAGGGGTCGTTGAGAAGGGGGTACTGTCAGGGCTGGGCTCAGCCCTTCCTTCTCTGAGCTCGCTGCTCAGCTGTCGGCCAATTGCCAGCTCCCATCTCTCTCCACAGTTACCCAGCTGTTGTTGATTCTGCTCGTCAGTCCTGCCTACTTAAAGCCGTCCAGCTCACTTGATCTCTGCCTTCACCTTTGTCAACATCACAGAGACTTTATCCTGCGTTCCTGTTGAAGACTTGCTCGGCTAATGTCCCTTCTGGCTCCTGATCCTGCTTGCTGTACTACTACATTCATCTCTGGCTCTCTGACATTGGCTTAGCTGACTACCTGATCCGGTTACTGAACTCTGGCTTGTTTTGACTCTGTTTACCTTTTTATTATTATTATTAAACAGGTGTGAATTAACTATACTTCTGTCTCGGTCTGATTCATAGTTCCTGACACCCGGACAATTCCAGATGGTACCAAGTACCACATCTTCAGGCTTTATCCTACTTTCAATAGTCTGTGCTGAAGATGCTGAAAAGAAGAAAGCACTTCCTTCCATTTGGTGGATATGTCCACTAATACACAAAATTTGGCAAGATGTTGATAACAACATTTTCATGATCACTGGAACCAATTACCCTCCCAAACGCATATAGATAGATAAAAACCTTGCTATTCCAAATAAGCTAGTGATCATCCTGCTATATTGGAAATCAAACTATAAACCTGCCCTGAAAGACTGGTACACTAGGAACAACAATCTGGTGGAAATGGAAAAGCTAATACATTTCTTCCATGACCGACTACAACAATTTACACCTACCTGACCACACTTTAAAACAACCTCAGCATATTCCCGGATAATTCTTCCTGCCCAATTCCCACCCAGGTAAACTAAACAGGGCCCTATGCAAAGGAAAACCTTCCTAGATTGGATTTGCTTTGCTTATCCCATCTGTCATATACCATGTAACTACTGTGTCCTCCTCTAATTATTTTTTATATCCCCAACGCTTCCCCTAACCCTTGTATCAATTCACTCACTATACCCCCTCCATAAATCTTTTTCCTCCCATTTATTACATATTTTACCCCCTACATTTTCCTTAACCCTCCTGGCAGTAATCCTAAGTGTGGCTCGGGGTTAAATTTCAGTACCATTAGCGGTAACCCTGAGCTACACTCGGGATTGCATTGCAGAATCCTGGTACAACATACTTACCTTGTCAGCAGGATCCTGCAATGTCCCCCCGCTGTGTCCTCCACCGGATCATCTGCCTGATGTCCTGTGTTCTGGGCTCTGTTCCCTGCAAGGGTTGCGACACATGGGGGCGGAGCACGTCGGCAAAGTCAAAACGTACAAAAAACATAACACATACAGTACACTGTAATCTTGCAGATTACATTACTGTATCAGATCATTTCGCATCCTTTTTGTCCCTAGTGCTTTGTCCAGTGCCCTACCTGCACTTTTATATTATATATACTGTTCTTTCTGCCTGGAAACTTGAGATTGTCCATGGTAACCAAAAAGTGTCCCTTTACGTTAAAAGCTGTTTTAGACCTGCTAGAAAACAATGGTATTAAACTAGAACACTTGCAGAATTGAGCGATAGTGAATTATTGGGAAATTAATTATTATATTATTATTTTTTATAATTATTTATAGTTATTTATTATATTATAGTTTATGATTTTGTGTCTACTAGACTCTTGTTTGGACAGATTTAAGTGTGTTATTACTAAGAATTACAGGCCTACAATATATAAAACCAAATTTCTATGCAAAACAATGTACCACTTTGAGATTCAAAAATCTGACATAATCATACCGCCAGGGAGGCTACGGCCCATAAGCATCTAAACTTAGATTCTGAGGTGCACAAAGAGTAATATAAGGCACTACCAATAGATACATACACCTCAGTCTCACATATGTCACCTTATCCTGCAGCTACTATTGTAGGGGTAATTGCTTCAATTACCAACTTTATGGTTTCATTTGATTTTACAATGTTGCAAATTTGTTCAATATATGTGATCCATTTACACGATGTTGCTGTCACTGCCTTGTATCACTATTGCACCCACTTTGTCCCTAGCAACTGCTTTATTCACTGCCACAATGGCTTACATGGCTGGGAGTCACAGGCATTGTAAGCTAAAGGTGGGGATAGCAGTGACATCACTGCCTAAATTTGTTCACTGTCTATATTTGGGCAATGACAATGAAATGATCAAATGCGATGGCCGTATTTGGACAATGATGTCACTACAATAACCATATTTTTCTTTTCTAGCCGATGACAGCTCAGAAAGCTGTCATTTGGTCAGCAGTAGCTTCAGGATTGGTCATGCTTGGTGGGTCTGTTGGGCATTATAATTAATGTTGGATTTACAGTGAGGGACATTTTTGGGGATTTTTATTTTATTAATAAAGGACTTGTCATACATTTGTGTGTCTTTATTTGTAAGTTACTGTACATATTTTTTGGTGAATGAGTAGGAATACTATGTTCACATTGAAAGCAGTATCTAGGGACCCTATATTTTTAAATGGATCTTCCATATTTTGGGGAAGAGGCCATTGTCCCCATTAACATGGGGACAGGGAGCTTTTTTCAGGAGGATCCCTCCTGGCAAGGCACCCCGCTCCCATGTTGAGGACATGTGGCATGGTATGGTTCAGGAGGGGGGGCACATGCTCATCCCCCTCTTTCCTAGGCAGCAAGGCTGCATGCTCAGATTAAGGATTTGGTATGGATTTTTTGTGGGGACCTTACACTTTTCTTTTCTTTTATTGTATGAGGAACAGTCTTAAAGTGATTCAAAAGCCAAGATATTCCCTGCATTAGGGTAAAAAATGTCCCAGTAGTTGTATCGCCTCTTCTCCTGAGTCCTACCATAATCCAGAGCTGTGTCTGTCTGTAACTACCCACCTAGTCTCTGTTCAGCTCCTCACAGGACACAGTGGCAGTAGTGGGAGTCATTGGCTCCTGCCGCTGACAATAAAATTCTGTAAGGAGGGAGTGGGCTGCATTTTGTGTGCATATTGACTCGCATAGACTGGCATGGGAGCAAGCCTGCAGGTGTGTCCCTTTAGCAAGTGACTTCCTATGGGGGCACACACAGAAAAGGAGGAGCTGAGAGTGCTGCTGGGGGACCCCAGAAGAGGAGGTCTGAGGCCACTCAGTGTAATACCATTGCACAGAGCAGGCAAGTATGCCATGTTTATTATTTTAATAAACAATTAAAAATATCCTTTACAACCTTTTTAAAATCCAAGCTTCTAACTGCAGCTTGTTCAATTAAACTTTGACAAGAAAACCTGGAAACTGATTGGTAAATATGTACAGCTGTACCAGATTCTGTGTGCACGAGTTATAGTAAATCTCCCCCAAAGAGTCTGGCATGGATTTCCTGCGGGCCCTTATGCATTTTGTTTGCTTTTTTACGTAGGGTACCCCCTTAAAATTCATACCAGGCTCAAAGGGGTCGATTTACTAAAACTGGAGAGTACAAGATCTGGTACAGCTGTGCATGATAGCCAATCAGCTTTTAATTTCAGCTTGGCACTGATTGGTTTCCATGCAGAGCTGCACCCAATTTTGCACTCTCCAGTTTTAGTAAATCACCACCAAAGAGTCTGGTATGCTTTTTGGGAGGACTCCAAGCTAGTTTTTTTTTCATTCTTGGTGTAGGATGTGCTACAGCAAACATGGCATTCAAATAATTAAAAGTGATACAGTTTAAATTGCCAATTTTAGTGCCGGCTGTAATAATAATAATAAAAAAAAAAAACAGCACACAGGGTTTGTGTATTTTTGTCAGTTGAAGCTAGCTGTAATTTACCAGCACTTTAAAACAAATTTTCATTTGTAAATGTCCAAAAAATGCCTGCTCACTGCCAAATGGAAACCTTTTTTTGCACTAGTACATCTACCTCAGACTCATCTCCCATTGATTTCAATAGAGTTCAGGTTCACAATCCAAACTGAACTGAACTGAAATTCGCCAAACACTATTCTAACCAAACTGAGTTTGGCTCATTCCTACAGCAGAAAACGTTTTTGTGTCCTTTGTCGCTGCTGCATTTTTATTAGTTTCCAGATATCTCTGAGGACTGCAGAAATCCTCTTTGTTATGGAGAAGAGGAAAGGGTTTTAGTAGTCTTGTCCTAGCGTGAGAGCACTTCATTTCCATAGATACAGTATGAAGAGTGAGTGTTATCACCCCAGAACAGGAAGTGTGTTACTGGCAGAAAGACTAGGTCAAAATATGAGTAAAAAGCCTGAAAAAGGAAGACAAATGTAAACACTGGTAACCTGCAATTAGGGATGAGCCGAACACCCCCCGGTTCGGTTTGCACCAGAACCTGCAAACGGACCGAAAATTTGCACGAACGTTAGAACCCCATTGAAGTCTATGGGACTCGAACATTCAAAATCAAAAGTGCTAATTTTAAAGGCTAATTTGCATGATATTGTCCTAAAAAGGGTTTAGGGACCCGGGTCCTGCCCCAGGGACATGTATCAATGTAAAAAAACGGATGATTTTTCAGGAGCAGTGATTTTAATGATGCTTAAAGTGAAATATTCCTTTAAATATCGTACCTGGGGGGGTGTCTATAGTATGCCTGTAAAATGGCGCATGTTTCCCGTGCTTAGAACAGTCCCTGCACAAAATGACATTTTTAAAGGAATAAAAGTCATTTAAAACTGCTTACGGCTTTAATGTAATGTCCGGTCCCGGTAATACGGATGAAAATCAGTGAGACAAACGGCATGGGTACCCCCCCAGTCCATTACCAGGCCCTTTGGGTCTTGTATGGATATTAAGGGGAACCCCGCACCCAAATTAAAAAAAGGAAAAGCATGGGGCCCCAGGCCCTCTGAACAGCAGTATACAGGCGGTGCAAACAAGACAGAGACTGTAGGTTTGTTGTTAAGTAGAATCTGTTTGTAATTTTGAACTGGTACATTTTTAAAGTGTAGCTCCAGCCAAAAAATATATTTTTAAGCTTTTTTGAAAACATAGGGAAGGGTTATCACCCCTGTGACATTTGTTTTGCTGTCTGTGCACCCTGTTCAGAAAATTTTACCTCACTTTCTGTCCCAATGACAAATGTTTTTTGACAATTTGGGGTTTTTAGTGAAACAAGGATAGGTGATAAAGCATCAGTGGAAAGGAGACACGTTTTTCCCATATTAACTCTTACAGGAGAGAATTTCCCTTCCTAGGGGTAGATTTCATCTCACTTCCTGTTGTCTCCTTCCGTTTGCAAGTAGGAGTCGTTTGTAAGTTGGATGTTTTAAATTAGGGGCCTGACCTATATACTCTGCAGAAATTGTGGCCTTAGGTGTTGGTGTTGCCACAACACTGTAAGCCCTCACAGGGCCCTGCTGTGAAATATTATATCAAGAATTGTAATTACATGCCCCTGTTGAACAGACAAATTGGGCCTTTGGTGATGGTGGTGGTGCTGGTGCCACAACACTGTAAGTCCTCACAGTTACTCTTGGTGGGCACTGGAACGGGCCCTGCTGTGAAATATTAGATCAAGAATTGTAATTACATGCACCTGTTGAACAGGGGCAGAAAAATTGGGTTTTTGGTTGTGGTGGTGCTGGTGCCACAACACTGTAATGCCCCGTACACACGGTCAGATTTTCCGATGGAAAATGTGTGATAGGACCTTGTTGTCGGAAATTCCGACCGTGTGTAGGCTCCATCACACATTTTCCATCAGATTTTCCGAAACACAAAGTTTGAGAGCAGGATATAAAATTTTCCGACAACAAAATCCGTTGTTGGAAATTCCAATCGTGTGTACACAAATCCGACGGACAAAGTGCCACACATGCTCAGAATAAATAAAGAGATGAAAGCTATTGGCCACTGCCCCATTTATATTCCCCACGTACGTGTTTTACGTCACCGCGTTCAGAATGATCGGATTTTCCAACAACTTTGTGTGACCGTGTATGCAAGACAAGTTTGAGCCAACATCTGTCGTAAAAAATCCTAGGATTTTGTTGTCGGAATGTCCGAACAAAGTCCGACCGTGTGTACGGGGCATAAGTCCTCACAGTTATTCTTGGTGGGTGCAGAAACGGGCCCTGCTGTGAGATATTAGAACAAGAATTGTAATTACATGTCCCTGTTGAACAGGAGCTGAAAAATTGGGCCTTAGGCACTGGTGCTGGTGCCACAACACTGCAAGCCCTCACAGATACTCTAGTTGGAGCGCAGGAACGAGCCCTGCTGCAAAGTATTGCATCAAAAATTGTAATTACACGCCCCTGTTAAAAACAGGGGCTGAAAAATTGGTCCTTAGGCACTGGTGCTGGTGCCACAACACTGCAACCCCTCACAAATACTCTAGCTGAGTGCAGCAACAAACTCTCCTTGCAAAATATTGCATCAAAAATTGTAATTACACGCCCCTGTTAAACAGGGGCTGAAAAATTGGGCCTTAGCCACTGGTGGCGGCGCCCAGAACCAAAAATATTCTTACAAGCTATCAGCATGATCATTGAGGAGGAAGAGGATAGTCACTCAGCATAACAAGATAGTCACTCAGCATCAGCATAGGCAGTCTTGAAGGGATCTGACATTTCAAAAAAAATTATTCGGTTACATCAACATCAGGTGCTTGGTAGCTGGTGGTGATCCAAGACTGATTCATTTTTATGAAGGTCAGTCGATCGACCGAGTCGGTGGACAGGCGCACCCTGTGATTGGTTACAAAACCTCCAGCAGCACTGAATGAGCGGCCCAAAAGAACGCTGGATGCAGGACAGGCCAGTAGCTCAATTGCATACTGTGCAAGCTCTGGCCAGTGATCCATCCTCAAGACCCAGTAACCCAGAGGATTTTCGGTGGGAAAGGTGTCCAAGTCAGATCTTGCCCCTAGGTATTCCTGCACCATGTAAAACAGATGCTGGCAATGGTTGCTGGAACTGATCATACCTTGGGGCTGCGGACTAAAAAATTGTCTGAACGCATCGGTCAGGCGGCCACCTTCTCCACCGCTCCTTCTTTGACTGACCGAAGTCTCAGCAACACGTTGTCCAGAAACAGGAGTTTGTAACCTCACAGTCTCTGGGAACGCGTTGCACAGACCTTTCTGCAAGACCTCCCGAAGATGTTTCATCCTCTGCTCCCTCTGCGACGGCAAGATAAGGTCCGTAACCTTACCCTTGTAACGTGGATCAAGGAGGGTTGCCAGCCAGTATTGATCCCTCTCCTTGATACCACAAAAAAGAGGATCCTTCCGCAGGCTTTGCAGGATCAGGGAGGCCATGCAGCGTAGGTTTGCTGAGGCATTCGGTCCGGAGTCCTCTGGGTCACTAAGGATGACATGATCCGCAGCCACCTCCTCCCAGCCACGTACAAGTCTATGGGTTTCTTGGGACTGTAAATGATCCCTTAAAGACAGCTGTTGATGCTGAGTGCCAGGTTCCACCTCCATGCTGACACAATCCTCCTCTTCCTCCTCCTCCTCCTCTTCCTCCTCCTCTTCCTGTGTGATCGGCGGGCACGCAGGAATACTGTCTGGATAAAGGGGACCTTGAGAGCTAAGGAAGTCCTCCTCTTCCTGCCTCTGTTCTGCCTCAAGTGCCCTGTCCATTATTCAACGCAGCGTGTGTTCCAACAGGTGGACAAGGGGGACAGTGTCACTGATGCATGCACTGTCACTGCTCACCATCCTTGTGGCCTCCTCAAATGGTGACAGGACAGTGCATGCATCCCTGATCATGGCCCACTGGCATGGGGGAAAAAAACAAGCTGCCCTGACCCTGTCCTGGTGCCATAGTCACACAGGTACTAATTGATTGCCCTCTGCTGCATGTGCTGCATGTGCACCTGATGGGCATGTCACAGATTAGGCGGTTCTTGGGCAGGTTAAATTCCTTTTGGAGGTCAGCCAGCCAAGCACTGGCATTATATGACCTGCGGAAATGCACACAGACTTTCCTGGCCTGCCTCAGGACATCCTGTAAGCCCGGGTACCTGCCCAAGAACTGCTGCACCACCAAGTTAAGGACCTGAGCCAAACAGGGCACATGGGTCAGTTGTCCCTGTCGGAGGGTGTCTCCACGACCAGCACTGTTGCCTCTAGACACAACCTGCTTGCCCTCTTTTATTGGCTTGTGACTGTCTGCCTCTCTTTGTTGGCCTTCCAGACATAATTATGGCCTGCAGTGAGATGTAGCTCCACAAAGCTGGGATGTATATATATATACTGATACTGCAGCTAGCAGAATCATCTTCCTGCCTGTAGTATTATTAGTATGAGCAATTGTCTTCAGGTAGCTTTAGGTGCACACTGTGCAGAGGACGCAGTACACTAACTGTAAATACTGTAGCTGCCTGCCTGTGGTATTAATAGGATCAGAAGAACACCACAAATTTTCTTCAGGTAGCTTTAGGTGCACACTGTGCAGAGGACACAGTGCACTAACTGTAAATACTGTAGCTGCCTGCCTGTGGTATTAATAGGAGCAGAACAACAGCTATTGTCTCCAGGTAGCTTTAGGTGCACACTGTGCAGAGGAAACAGTGCACTAACTGTAAATACTGTAGCTGCCTGCCTGTGGTATTAATAGGAGCAGAACAACAGCAATTGTCTCCAGGTAGCTTTAGGTGCACACTGTGCAGTGGACGCACTCACTAACCGTAAATACTGTAGCTGCCTGCCTGTGGTATTAATAGGATCAGAAGAACACCACAAATTTTCTTCAGGTAGCTTTAGGTGCACACTGTGCAGAGGACACAGTGCACTAACTGTAAATACTGTAGCTGCCTGCCTGTGGTATTAATAGGAGTAGAACAACAGCAATTGTCTCCAGGTAGCTTTAGGTGCACACTGTGCAGAGGACGCACTACACTAACTGTAAATACTGTAGCTGCCTGCCTGTGGTATTAATAGGATCAGGAGAACACCACTAATTTTCTTAAGGTAGCTTTAGGTGCACACTGTGCAGAGGACACACTACACTAACTTGTAAATACTACAGCTGCCTGTGGTACTGTACTAATAGGATCAGAAGAACACCACTAATTTTGTTTAGGTAGCTTTAGGTGCACACTGTGCAGAGGACACACTACACTAACTTGTAAATACTACAGCTGCCTGTGGTACTGTACTAGTAGGATCAGAAGAACACCACTAATTTTCTTCAGGTAGCTTTAGGTGCACACTGTACAGAGGACGCACTGCACTAACTTGTAAATACTGCAGCTGCCTGCGGTACTGTACTAATAGGATCAGAAGAACACCACTAATTTTGTTTAGGTAGCTTTAGGTGCACATTGTGCAGAAGACGCACTAAACTAACTTGTAAATACTGCAGCTGCCTGCGGTACTGTACTAATAGGATCAGAAGAACACCACTAATTGTCTCCAGGTAGCTTTAGGTGCACACTTTGCAGAGGACGCACTACACTAACTGTAAATACTGTAGCTGCCTGCCTGTGGTATTAATAGGATCAGAAGAACACCACTAATTTTCTTAAGGTAGCTTTAGGTGCACACCGTGCAGAGGACGCACTACACTAAGTTGTAAATACTGTAGCTGCCTGCGGTACTGTACTAATTGGATCAGAAGAACACTAATTTTCTTCAGGTAGCTTTAGGTGCACACTGTGCAGAGGACGCACTACACTAACTGTAAATACTGTAGCTAATAGGATCAGAAGAACACCAGCAATTTTATTCAGGTAGCTGTAAATACTGTAAAAACACCTGCCTGCCTGTCAGTAGTAGGAAGAGAATAACAGGAACGGATCTTGCTAAAATCATTTAAGTTCATTTTTTTTCCTCATTAATGTACACACAGCACCCCATATTGACAGAAAAACACAGAATTGTTGACATTTTTGCAGATTTATTAAAAAAGTAAAACTGAAATATCACATGGTCCTAAGTATTTAGACCCTTTTGCTCAGTATTTAGTAGAAGCACCCTTTTGATCTAATACAGCCATGAGTCTTTTTTGGAAAGATGCAACAAGTTTTTCACACCTGGATTTGGGGATCCTCTGCCATTCCTCCTTGCAGATCCTCTCCAGTTCTGTCAGGTTGGATAGTAAACATTGGTGGACAGCCATTTTTAGGTCTCTCCAGAGATGCTCAATTGGATTTAAGTCAGGGCTCTGGCTGGGCCATTCAAGAACAGTCACGGAGTTGTCGTGAAGCCACTCCTTCGTTATTTTAGCTGTGGGCTTAGGGTCATTGTCTTGTTGGAAGGTAAACCTTCGGCCAAGTCTGAGGTCCTGAGCACTCTGGAGAAGGTTTTCATCCAGGATATCCCTGTACTTGGCCGCATTCATCTTTCCCTCGATTGCAACCAGCCATCCTGTCCCTGCAGCTGAAAAACACCCCCACAGCATGATGCTGCCACCACCATGCTTCACTGTTGGGACTGTATTGGACAGGTGATGAGCAGTGCCTGGTTTTCTCCACACATACCTCTTAGAATTAAGGCCAAAAAGTTCTATCTTGGTCTCATCAGACCAGAGAATCTTATTTCTCACCATCTTGGAATCCTTCAGGTGTTTTTTTTTAGCAATCTCCATGTGGGCTTTCATGTGTCTTGCACTGAGGAGAGGCTTCTGTCAGGCCACTCTGCCATAAAGCCCCGACTGGTGGAAGGCTGCAGTGATGGTTGACTTTCTACACCTTTCTCCCATCTCCCGACTGCATCTCTGGAGCTCAGCCACAGTGATCTTTGGGTTCTTTTTTACCTCTCTCACCAAGGCTCTTCTCCCCCGATAGCTCAGTTTGGCCGGATGGCCAGCTCTAGGAACGGTTCTAGTCGTCCCAAACGTCTTCCATTTAAGGATTATGGAGGCCACTGTGCTCTTAGGAACCTTAAGTGCAGCAGAATTTTTTTGTAACCTTGGCCAGATCTGTGCCTTGCCACAATTCTGTCTCTGAGCTCCTTAGGCAGTTCCTTTGACCTCATGATTCTCATTTGCTCTGACATGCACTGTGAGCTGTAAGGTCTTATATAGACAGGTGTGTGGCTTTCCTAATTAAGTTCAGTCAGTATAATCAAACACAGCTGGACTCAAATGAAGGTGTAGAACTATCAAGGATGATCAAAAGAAATGGACGGCACCTGAGTTAAATATATGAGTGTCACAACAAAGGGTCTGAATACTTAGGACCATGTGATATTTCAGATTTTCTCTTTTTAATAAATCTGCAAAAATGTCAACAATTCTGTGTTTTTCTGTCAATATGGGGTGCTGTGTGTACATTAATGAGAAAAAAATGAACTTAAATGATTTTAGCTAATGGCTGCAATATAACAAAGAGTGAAAAATTTAAGGGGGTCTGAATACTTTCTGTCCCCACTGTATATATACACAATACACTGTAAGTGCAGCTAACTGACTGATTGGAAGTGGGTTACAATTGTCTGTTATGGCAGAGTTCCATGTAACAATAAAACAAAAATGATGTGTAGCGCTAAAAGTTCAACATAATATCCAACAAATGACAAAAATGTCAAGGAAAAACATAAAGAAAAAGTCCTCCATATATATAAGACTCAAAAATTAGTTGATGTAATTTCAGTGACTTCGTGTGAGGAACATAGCAAATGTGTGACATCTGGGGTGGACACAGAAGAGACACACCACCACCAACTGTAGGGAGGCTTACCAGATGACGTGGACCCAAGGGGGCATAAGCCCGACTGGGTCAAGTCAGGCTTGGGTGGTGGGTAATGATGGATGTTCCAGGATAATGATGAAAGTGGAAGTCCGAAAGCAGACCGGACGCTGGTGGGTCCCTCAGGATTTTGTTGGAAAACAGATGGCCGTATGATATGATAAGAAGGAGAAAAGCCACATAGTGTGATTCCGTAAAACAAATTACAAATTTATTAAAAAGAGAAACACTCACATGAAGTTCTTAAAATCAGCGCTGTTGAAAGTATGGCGGCAGTGGGGTCCTACCCTACTCTTATGCCGCGTACACGCGGTCAGACTTTTCGTCTACAAAAGTCCGACGGACGCCGACGGACTAAAGCTGGCTGACAATCCGATCGTGTGTGGGCTTCCCCGGACTTTCAGCGGACTTTTCCAGCCGCAAATCTGACGGACTTTAGATATGAAACATGCTTCAAATCTTTACGTCGTAACTACGCCGGACCCAGAAATCCGCTCGACTGTATGCTAGTCCGACGGACAAAAAAACGACGCATGCTCATAAGCAAAAACT
Organism: Lithobates septentrionalis; assembly: GCA_037952835.1. Taxonomy (NCBI): domain Eukaryota; kingdom Metazoa; phylum Chordata; class Amphibia; order Anura; family Ranidae; genus Lithobates; species Lithobates septentrionalis. The sequence goes on from JBBDGP010000707.1 coordinate 1,888,172, forward strand.
AAACTGAAGCACTCGGTCTAGTAAAACTAGTGTTCGTATTGTAGGTAGCACATTCCTCACACTGCAAATTCTGTGATCGTTGAATGCAGCGCATTAATGTCTTCTTTAATAATGCTATAAGAACGAAGATGTTTTGCTGTTCATATTCAAACAGAGTTCTCCCAAACTAATTTCTGGATTCTTTTTCTCTTTGATCTCATGAATGATATAGTATTATTTTTAAAAACAATGTCTCCATACTAATAATAATTTTTACACTTGTTTTTTTTGGGGGGAGGTCATCTTTTTTTTTACATTTTATCCAGATTTTTATTTTATGATTGTTGTCGAACTTATTTTATCTTTTTCTACCTTTTTTTTTTTTTTGGGTTTGTAAAGTTACCACAAAGAACCATTTTTTTATATATATATATATATATTTTTTTAGTTTTGTAGTTCTTAAATTGAACACAAATACATTTTTCTTTCATTTTTGTTTGTTTTTAATGTTGTTTGTTTTAACTTACCACAAAGAACCATTTTTTTGTTTATTGTGATTTTTACTTTTGTATATAAAGTTAACGGAGTTTTATAGTTCTTAAATTGAACACAAATAAATTTTTCTTTCATTTTTTTTTGTTTTTAATGTTGTTTGCTTTAACTTACCACAAAGAACCATTTTTTTTTTTTGTTTATTGTGATTTTTTCTTTTGTATATAAAAATAACACAAAGAACCTTTTTTGGTTATGTATAATTTTTTTTTTTTTTTTTTTTATGTTACCACTATAACATTATTTTTGTTTTTTGTGTGTTTTTGCAACCTCAAGGAGATTGTTGTCCCTTGTTAAGTTGACATTGTGTCTAAATCAATGATTTAAATTAAAACACATAAAGTCTTTTCATAAACTCAAATATCCATTTATTTATGGTCAAAAGAAAATAAAGAGGAAGTCAACGCTGGAAAAAGTCTGTGGACAAGATAATTGGGATCTTGAGGAGTCAATATAAGAGGGAGCACAATCTGGTCCAGGAATCCCAGAGATCAACAGCAGCAGCAGATGATATAGATGTCCTCAGACTGTGGTACTACAACAGCCTGCGTCTTCTGTCAGACCAGACTGAACCCAGGTCATCACTTTCTTCTCTTCCCTGCAGCCTTTCCTCCACGCTGCACTGCAGCCTTCCCTGCAGCCTTCCCTGCAGCCTTCTTTGGAGGCTGTGGCTCTGGTGTTTGAGTTGTGGCAGGAGGAGAAGGAGGAGGAGGAGGGGGGCTGCCTCATGTAATTATGTGTTGCTGGTTAGCTCGCCCTGCAGCCCCTTGTGTATTGTTTTCCCAAACAGTCTCTCACAAATGAGGCGTTGGCCCCACTCCATTTGAAGCAGCCTGCTGGCTAAGTAGCACCCATAGGCCTCTTCAGCTTTGGGGGGCACCTCAAAAAATTGGTGGCCTCTCGCATGAGGTGCAGGGATGCCTCCTGTGTCACCGTCCCCTTCCTGGCCCTTTTTGTATGAAGGCGGAGGGGAGGCACTTGAGATTGTGTCAGGCTCCTACTGGGCCCAGCCACCTTCTGTCTGACACCGGGTCCGGCCTCCTCCAGGATGACACTGGGTCCGGCCTCCTCCAGGATGACGCTAGATCCGGCCTCCTCCAGGCTGTCCATGGGCCCGGCCTCCTCCTGCCTGCCACTTTCCCCACGTTCCTCCTGGCTGCCCTCATCCTGTGTATAAAAAAGGGACATAGTTTTAGTTTTTTTTTTTTTGGGTTCATCAATGACACACAATTTCCTTTCATGACTTGCAAATTCAATATGAATACATCTCTTAATAAAAGAGTCTAGAAATCAGACACCATAATTTTTTTAAGCAGGTGACAAACATGTTAATTGATATGTATAAATAATTTTTAGGAGAAAATTATTTTAATCAATTATAATATCCAGTTAACATCATTAATATTAGGACAGTAAATATTTGTGAAATTAATTTACCTGACTCCAGATGGTCACATCCGGTTCATCCAGGATGGAAGACCCAGCTTGGCCCTCATCAGCCTCTGCTGGGGTGGAGGGAAGGGTGCATGGAAGAGTGCATGGAAGGGTGGAGGGAAGGGTGGAGGGAAGGGTTGAAAGTGATGCCCTGGCTTCAGTCTGGTCATTAAGAAACCATAGTTTATTGTAGTACCACAGCCTGGGTACATATACATCATCTGCTGATGCTCCTGATCTCATGGATTCCTGGATCTTGTTATGCTCCCTCTTATACATGTTCCTCAAGATCCCAATTTTCTTTAACAACATCTCCATCGTTGCTTCCGGGATGGTCGTCTGGACAAATGTCAGAAGTCTCTCCAGCGTTGACTTCCTGACATGCTTCAAATAATATTGAGGGTGTTTGACCTCCCACAGATTCCTCATCTCTCTGTATTTGTCAATGAAAGCCGACAAAAATTCTGGCTCTTTAAATTGGGCATTCATAATGTCTGTAAAAGATAAAGACACAAGACAAAAAACACTTATGTTTCTGCTAAACCCTCATCATCTTATCCCTATGTAGGCCTCATCAATCTGTCAAGCCATATAGGCTGCTTGCTACAAAGTTTTGACCAAATTTATAAATTTAAAATTACCTTTGTTTTGTAGCGTCCCGGTCCACTATCACCTACGCACAGAACGTACGTACAACACAATACGTAACAATGTTTTATACACTGCGCATGCGTAATACTCCGCCTGCTTGGCCTGCCCCTGCCGTTCTTTTTCTTTACGCATATACCCCGCCCTTGACTCTACGCACAGTCTACATACGACACATGCGCAAGACCTCTCTTTATACACTGCGCATGTGTGAAACTCCGCCTGTGTCACCCGCCCCTGACGTTCGATTTTAACTCATATTCTCCGCCCCTTGACTCTACGCACAGAACGTACGTACGACGTGCGCAAGACCTCTCTTTATACACTGCGCATGTGTGAAACTCCGCCTGCGTCGCCCGCCCCTGACGTTCGATTTTAACTCATATTCTCCGCCCATTCTTTCTACGGTGCGTAGTGGGATGAATAATGGCGGAGACACATCAGGTGTGTACTACCTCAGGTAGCGACGAAAGCCCGGAGGCCGGAACGTCACGATCTGGGAAGCTGAGATTTAAGGCCTCCAATATGTCCTTTAAAGAGATGGTGGAAATGGTGGCAATTCTTAAAAATAAGGACTATGATGGGAAGTATGGACCGTACGCCCGGCCAAATTTGAGAAAAGCCAAAATAATGGCGAAGGTGGTGAAAACATTACATCTTTCTTTTGGGGTACGGCGCTCGAAAGATCAGATTCAGAAAAGATGGTCCGACCTCAAACTCCGGGAGCCGGATCAGTACAGACGGATCCGTAAAGTGCTGAAAAAAAGTAAGTACTTGTCGTGTGTTCATCTTCTGTTTATTACCTTGTATACTGCTCCATGTGCTTTTCTTTACTGTACGAGTTTTTCATCGCTTGAAACAATCTTTTATTAAACCTTGTTACATATATATAGATCGATCGATCTATATCTATTTATATCTATCTATCTATCTATCTATCTATCTATCTATCTATCTATCTATCTATCTATCTATCTATCTATCTATCTATCTATCTATCTATCTATCGATAAATAGAGATAGATAGATAAATAGAGATAGATAGATAAATAGAGATAGAGATAGATAGATAAATAGAGATAGATAGATAAATAGAGATAGATAGATAGATAGATAGATAGATAGATAGATAGATAGATAGATAGATAGATAGATAGATAGATAGATAGATAGAGATAGATAGATAGATAGATAGATAGATAGATAGATAGATAGATAGATAGATAGATAGATAGATAGATAGATAGAGAGATAGCGATATATAGAGATAGATAGAGAGATATATATCTAGAGATATATCTATCTAACTATAGCTCCAGCCCAAAAATCTTTTTTAAGCTTTTTGGAAAACATAGGGAAGGGTTATCACCCCTGTGACATTTGTTTTGCTGTCTGTCCTCCTCTTCAGAAGATTTCACCTCACTTTTTGTCCCAATGACAAATGTTTTTTAGAAAATTTGGGTTTTTGTGGAACAAGGATTAGAAAGCATCTGTGGAAAGGAGAAATGTTTTTCCCATATTAACTCTTACAGGAGAGAATTTCCCTTCCTAGGGGTAGATTTCATCTCACTTCCTGTTGTCTCCTTCCGTTTGCAAGTAGGAGTCGTTTGTAAGTTAGATGTTTGAAAGTATATACTCAGCAGAAATTTGGGCCTTAGGTGTTGTTGTGGCCACAACACTGTAAGCCCTCACAGGGCCCTGCTGTGAAATATTAGATCAAGAATTGTAATTACATGCCCCTGTTGAAACAGGGGCAGAAAAACTGGGCCTTTGTTGGTGGTGGTGGTGGTGCTGGTGCCACAACACTGTAAGTCCTCACTCGCTCTTGGTGGGCGCAGAAATGGGCCCTGCTGTGAAATATTAGACCAAGAATTGTAATTACATGCCCCTGTTGAACAAGGGCAGAAAAATTGGGCCTTTGGTGGTGGTGGTGGTGGTGCTGGTGCCACAACACTGTAAGTCCTCACAGACAGTCTAGTTGGAACGCAGGAACGAGCCCTGCTGCAAAGTATTGCATCAAAAATTGTAATTACACGCCCCTGTTAAACAGGGGCTGAAAAATTGGGCCTTAGGCACTGGTTCTGGTGCCACAACACTGCAACCCCTCACAGATACTCTAGTTGTAACGCAGAAACGAGCCCTGCTGCAAAGTATTGCATCAAAAATTGTAATTACACGCCCCTGTTAAAAACAGGGGCTGAAAAATTGGGCCTTAGGCACTGGTGCTGGTGCCACAACACTGCAACCCCTCACAGATACTCTAGTTGGAATACAGAAACGAGCCCTGCTGCAAAGTATTGCATCAAAAATTGTAATTACACGCTCCTGTTAAACAGAGGCTGAAAAATTGGGCCTTAGGCACTGGTGGTGGCGCCCAGAATTAAAAATGTTCTTACAAGCTATCAGCGTGATCATTGAGGAGGAAGAGGATAATTGGTCAGGGATAGTCACTCAGCATCAGCATAGGCAGTCTTTGAAGGGATCTGAGATTTCAAAAAAAATTATTCGGTTACATCAGCATCAGGTGCTTGGTAGCTGGTGGTGATCCAAGACTGATTCATTTTTATGAAGGTCAGTCGATCGACCGAGTCGGTGGACAGACGCACCCTGTGATCGGTTACAAAGCCTCCAGCAGCACTGAATGTGCGTTCCGAAAGAACACTGGATGCAGGACAAGCCAGTAGCTCAATTGCATAAAGTGCAAGCTCTGGCCAGGGATCCATCCTCAAGACCCAGTAACCCAGAGGATTTTCAGTGGGAAAGGTGTCCAAGTCAGATCTTGCCCCTAGGTATTCCTGCACCGTGTAAAACAGACGCTGGCAATGGTTGCTGGAACTGATCATACCTTGGGGCTGCGGACTAAAAAATTGTCTGAACGCATCGGTCAGACGGCCACCTTCTCCACCGCTCCTTCTTTGACTGACCGAAGCCTCAGCAACACGTTGTCCAGAAACAGGAGTTTGTAACCTCCCAGTCTCTGGGAACGCGTTGCACAGACCTTTCTGCAAGGCCTCCTGAAGATGTTTCATCCTCTGCTCCCTCTGCGATGGCAAGATAAGGTCCGCAACCTTACCCTTGTAACGTGGATCAAGGAGGGTTGCCAGCCAGTATTGGTCCTTCTCCTTGATACCACGAATACGAGGATCCTTATGCAGGCTTTGCAGGATCAGGGAGGCCATGCAGCGTAGGTTTGTTGAGACATTCGGTCCGGAGTCCTCTGGGTCACTAAGGACGACATGGTCCGCAGCCACCTCCTCCCAGCCACGTACAAGTCCATGTGTTTCTTGGGACTGATCCCTTAAAGACTGCTGCTGATGCTGAGTGCCAGGCTCCACCTCCATACTGACACAATCTTCCTCCTCCTCCTCCTCTTCCTGTGTGATCGGCGGGCGCGCAGGAACACTGTCTGGATAAAGGGGGCCTTGAGAGATAAGGAAGTCCTCCTCTTCCTGCCTCTGTTCTGCCTCAAGTGCCCTGTCCATTATTTCACACAGCGTGTGCTCCAACAGGTGGACAAGGGGGACAGTGTCACTGATGCATGCACTGTCACTGCTCACCATCCTCGTGGCCTCCTCAAATGGTGACAGGACAGTGCATGCATCCCTGATCATGGCCCACTGGCGTGGGGAAAAAAAACAAGCTCCCCTGACCCTGTCCTGGTGCCATAGTCGCACAGGTACTCATTGATGGCCCTCTGCTGCATGTGCAACCGCTACAGCATGGCCAACGTTGAGTTCCACCTGGTGGGCATGTCACAGATTAGGCGGTTCTTGGGCAGGTTAAACTCCTTTTGGAGGTCCGCCAGCCGAGCACTGGCATTATATGACCGGCAGAAATGCACACAGACTTTCCTGGCCTGCCTCAGGACATCCTGTAAGCCCGTGTACCTGCCCAAGAACCGCTGCACCACCAAGTTAAGGGCGTGAGCCAAACAGGGCACATGGGTCATTTGTCCCTGTCGGAGGGCAGAGAGGAGGTTGGTGCCATTGTCGCAAACCACCATTCCTGCCTTAAGTTGGCGTGGCGTCAACCACCTCTGAACCCGTGTGGCTCCTGTCCCCCAAGCACACCAGCTCAAGGACCGCATGGCATCTTTTGGCCTGCGTACTTGCGTAGCCCCTTGAACGGCTATGGAGCACCGCTGGTTCTGAGGACAAAGCACAGGAAGAGGCCATGGAGGAAGAAGAAGAGGAGGGGGTGGAGGAGAAAGGTGTGTCACAATCATTAGTAGTGGCATTTTGGAGGCGTGGTGGCAGAACAACCTCCAACACTACTGCACCTTGTCCTGCATCCTTCCCAGCTGCCAGCAGAGTCACCCAATGCGCCATGAAACTTAGGTAACGTCCCTGTCCATGCCTGCTGGACCATGAGTCAGCGGTAATATGCACCTTACCGCTGACCGCCCTGTCCAGCGAGGCATGGACATTGCCTTCCACATGCCGGTAGAGAGCCAGAATCGCCTTCTGTGAGAAAAAGTGGCGTTTGGGTACCTGCCACTGAGGAACCGCACATTCCACAAACTCACGGAAGGGGGCAGAGTCTACCAACTGAAAAGGCAGCAGTTGAAGTGTTAGCAATTTTGCCAAGCTAGCATTCAACCACTGGGCATGTGGATGGCTGGGAGCAAACTTCTTTCGGTGGTGCAGCAGCTGGGGCAGGGAAATTTGCCTGGTACAATCTGACGTTGGTGTACCAAAAGCAGATTGCCCACAAGTACTTGGCTGTGACACACCTAATTCTAAACCTTCATTCCTCTCAGTGCAGGTCTCAGAGAGGATTGAAGGTATAGTGGGGTTGGAGATCTCAGCTGATGAGGAGCAAGGAGAGGTCCTCTTTGTTCTTTGGTGTGGGTCTTTTAGATACGCTTGCCAACGAACTGCATGGCAGGTCAACATATGTCTGGTCAAGCATGTGGTACCCAAGCGGGAGATGTTTTGGCCACGCGAGATACGCTTGAGACATATGTTGCAAAAAGCAGCGGTGTGATCTGATGCACTCGATTTTAGCTGCCTGCGGTAGTGATAGGATCAGGAAAACACCACCAACCTTCTACAGGTAGCTTTAGCTGAACACTGTGCAGAGCTCGCAAAAAACTAACTTGTAGGTTTAGCTGAACACTGTGAGGAGGACGCACCACACTAACTTGTAGTTTTAGCTGAACACTGTGAGCAGGACGCACTGCACTAACTTGTAGCTTTAGATGAACACTGTGCAGAGGTCTCACTACACTAACTTGTAGGTTTAGCTGAACACTGTGAGGAGGACGCACCACACTAACTTGTAGTTTTAGCTGAACATTGTGAGCAGGACGCACTGCACTAACTTGTAGCTTTAGATGAACACTGTGCAGAGGTGTCACTACACTAAATTGTAGTTTTAGCTGAACACTGTGAGCAGGATGCACTGCACTAACTTGTAGGTTTAGCTGAACACTGTGAGGAGGATGCACCACACTAACTTGTAGTTTTAGCAGAACACTGTGAGCAGGATGCACTGCACTAACTTGGAGCTTTAGATGAACACTGTGCAGAGGTCTCACTACACTAACTTGTAGGTTTAGCTGAACACTGTGAGGAGGACGCACCACACTAACTTGTAGTTTTAGCTGAACATTGTGAGCAGGATGCACTGCACTAACTTGTAGCTTTAGATGAACACTGTGCAGAGGTGTCACTACACTAAATTGTAGTTTTAGCTGAACACTGTGAGCAGGACGCACTGCACTAACTTGTAGCTTTAGATGAACACTGTGCAGAGGTCTCACTACACTAACTTGTAGGTTTAGCTGAACACTGTGAGGAGGACGCACCACACTAACTTGTGGTTTTAGCTGAACACTGTGAGCAGGATGCACTGCACTAACTTGTAGCTATAGATGAACACTGTGCAGAGGCCTCACTACACTAACTTGTAGTTTTAGCTGAACACTGTGAGCAGGACGCACTGCACTAACTTGTAGCTTTAGATGAACACTGTGCAGAGGTGTCACTACACTAACTTGTAGGTTTAGCTGAACACTGTGAGGAGGACGCACCACACTAACTTGTAGTTTTAGCTGAACATTGTGAGCAGGATGCACTGCACTAACTTGTAGCTTTAGATGAACACTGTGCAGAGGTGTCACTACACTAAATTGTAGTTTTAGCTGAACACTGTGAGCAGGACGCACTGCACTAACTTGTAGCTTTAGATGAACACTGTGTTTAGGTCTCACTACACTAACTTGTAGGTTTAGCTGAACACTGTGAGGAGGACGCACCACACTAACTTGTGGTTTTAGCTGAACACTGTGAGCAGGATGCACTGCACTAACTTGTAGCTTTAGATGAACACTGTGCAGAGGCCTCACTACACTAACTTGTAGTTTTAGCTGAACACTGTGAGCAGGACGCACTGCACTAACTTGTAGCTTTAGATGAACACTGTGCAGAGGTCTCACTACACTAACTTGTAGTTTTAGCTGAACACTGTGAGCAGGATGCACTGCACTAACTTGTAGCTTTAGATCAACACTGTGCAGAGGTCTCACTACACTAACTTGTAGTTTTAGCTGAACACTGTGAGCAGGACGCACTGCACTAACTTGTAGCTTTAGATGAACACTGTGCAGAGGTCTCACTACACTAACTTGTAGTTTTAGCTGAACACTGTGAGCAGGACGCACCGCACTAACTTGTAGTTTTAGCTGAACACTGTGAGCAGGACGCACCGCACTAACTTGTAGTTTTAGCTGAACACTGTGAGCAGGACGCACTGCACTAACTTGTAGCTTTAGATGAACACTGTGCAGAGGTCTCACTACACTAACTTGTAGTTTTAGCTGAACACTGTGAGCAGGACGCACTGCACTAACTTGTAGCTTTAGATGAACACTGTGCAGAGGTCTCACTACACTAACTTGTAGGTTTAGCTGAACACTGTGAGGAGGACGCACCACACTAACTTGTAGTTTTAGCTGAACACTGTGAGCAGGACGTACTGCACTAACTTGTAGCTTTAGATGAACACTGTGCAGAGGTCTCACTACACTAACTTGTAGTTTTAGCTGAACACTGTGAGCAGGATGCACTGCACTAACTTGTAGATTTAGATGAACACTGTGCAGAGGTCTCACTACACTAACTTGTAGTTTTAGCTGAACACTGTGAGCAGGACGCACTTCACTAACTTGTAGCTTTAAATGAACACTGTGCAGAGGTCTCACTACACTAACTTGTAGTTTTAGCTGAACACTGTGAGCAGGACGCACTGCAGTAACTTGTAGCTTTAGATGAACACTGTGCAGAGGTCTCACTACACTAACTTGTAGTTTTAGCTGAACACTGTGAGCAGGATGCACTGCACTAACTTGTAGCTTTAGATGAACACTGTGCAGCGGTCTCACTACACTAACTTGTAGTTTTAGCTGAACACTGTGAGCAGGACGCACTGTACTAACTTGTAGCTTTAGATGAACACTGTACAGAGGTATCACTACACTAACTTGTAGTTTTAGCTGAACACTGTGAGCAGGACGCACCGCACTAACTTGTTGTTTTAGGGGGCGTGGCTTGGCGCGCGTCGGAGATGGCTGCTCACTGAAGAGGCTCTGAGGCACACGCGGAGGTTCTAAGCCCTAACACCCGACCTACAGCTTACAAATGCCGGGCAGAAAGTTACACTGGACACCTGGACCACGGACACGCCGAAACTCAGCTTCTGCCAGCGCCAACATCGCTGAAATCTTCAGACATAAATCAGCAGCCCGTAGCGGGACCCTGAGAAGCAAGATGGCGCCGACGCCACAGGAGGAAGGAGAGAGCGAGGACTCACTGTCCGCCTCTGAAGACATCAGCAGGGGTAAGTCCAAACCGGACCACCCGCTCACGTTCGCGGACATGTCGGTATTTGCTGCAGACATAAAAGCTACGTTTTCAGCCGCCATAACGGATCTGAAAACAAGCATGATGGTGATAAATGAAAAGATGGAGGCGGTCGAAAGTGCAGGCAGACAGAGAGATAAAGCAATTCACAAGCTAGAGCTGGTATCATCAAACCATATGCAGCACTTTATTAACATGAATAGACACATTGAAGACCTTGACAATCGGGGGAGGAGATGCAATATCAGAGTCAGGGGGATTCCGGAATCAATGGATCAAGATCAGATCACCACAGCACTCCGGAGAGTCTTCAACAGCCTGCTTGAGAGGCAGGAAGACGCTGAAATTGATTTCGTAAGAGCTCACAGAGCTCTCAGGCCCAGAGGCTCAGATACCGCACTGCCCCGTGACATAATCTGTTGCCTACAAAGCTTTGCTACCAAAGAAGAGATTATGCGGAAAGCGAGACAAAATGATCAAATTATATTTAATGGCGCCACAATTATGCTGTTTCAGGATCTATCTCAGATCACTCTGAAGAACAGACGTGCACTGCGACCCCTGCTGGAGAAACTGAGAGCAAAAGACTTGAGATATACTTGGAGATTTCCCTTCGCTCTCACAGTCACATATAATGGTCATCAAGCTATCCTTCGTTCGCCAGCTGATTTACCAGAGTTCTGTGAAGCATTAGACTTGGAACCAATAGATTTTCCGGAATGGTATGAAGAAATCTTACAACCACCCTTGGTCAGGAGTCCTCCCACCTCTCCACTCTCTTCTCCAGACAAAAGATTACCGAAAAAACACAAATAGAATAAAGGAAACAGCTCTCACGCAGATACCCCGAGGAGACTGGCCGGTCCATCCAGAGCCCAGGAATGTGAATAGATGCCTTTTACCATCCTGGACATGCCCTTAACAAAACTGATGTCCAAAGCATAACTCTTACCACACTGATGTTCATGTCATACTTGCTGTCGCCTATGGGATATTCCCCCCAGGGGGGAAGGACAGTAGAGGAAAGAAAAAGGGATGAACACTTCCACAAGCATCACTCGGAGGGGTAGTTATGACAACTTCCCATAGCTCCCTGCACAGCCATTGAACTCAGGATGCGGGCTTTGAAGCTTGTTCAGGAGGAGATTTACTCCTCCAGATCCACATCTCTTGTTGATTGAAGAAGTGGCACTGTTTCCAGATGCGATGTCAGATGTGCCCTGGACGTGGCTCACTGTTACACTAACACCCAGCCCTGAAGCACTTGGATTCCGGTTGCAAAACACGAAGATTTACATAACTGTACGGGAACGGGAGGAGTGGATGGGGGAGGGTTAATAGGGGTAAAGGTTGTTTTATTGTCACCTCCTCTCCCCCCCCCCTCTCTTTTTTTTTTTTTTATTCATACCGCCCTGAACAGATTTAATGTGTGCAGATTAGTTCTGGTTGTGTATATACCCGGGGGGCGTTTCCATGGGTGACAGCTAAGAATACCTAATTAGATGATAGTCTGATGACATAATTGCTAAAGTTACATTCTGTGAGTTCAGGTTTTGGTTTTCACGCTTAGACCCATTTTTACTTATTACACATCCTGGTCGGGTGTGACCTTTATAATATCAATATGTTTACTAACCTGAGCCTCCGTGTGTGTCACGTTGAGACCGTACTTATATAGATTCCACAGCACTCCAATTATTTCGAGCCTAGGCTACGCTTAGTCGTAGTCGCTTCCCACAGACCCCACAAATTTTACTTGATATTCATTTTATGTCTGGGGGTACATCTCCATCTGGGGCGGTTTAGGTATTTCTGGAGATTGACCCCCATAGTAATAACTCCCTGCTGATCTTTTTTTTTTCTCTTCCTACTCACCTTCTTTCCTTCTTCTTCTCTACTTTTCCTTTGGTTTAGTAGGGGGGGGCACTAGAGATATTTTATTTCTGAGTGAAGTTCAAGTGTCAAACCGCATATAACAGTCTTGTCTTTACAGATTCGAATTCCGGCCGTCTCCTCCCCTGCCGACACTATGGTATACTCATCGCTGGGGGACCGTCCCCTTGTAATTTCTCACAACATCAGAGGTTTAAACATACCCGAGCGACGTTCCACTCTGCTGAGAGAACTTAAAAAAGGTAAACCTCAATTTGTATTCCTACAAGAGACCCATTTTAAAACAAACAACATCCCCAAATTAGCATCCCCACAGTTCCCTAGAGCTTTCCATGCTACCACAGCCGATTCTAAGTCGAAAGGGGTCACGATACTAGTAGGCAGAGACACACCATTTAAACTAAATGAACAGTTATGTGACCCTGAGGGCAAATTCGTGTTCCTGAAGGGCTCATATAATGACTTTCCATTGACTCTCGCCAATGTGTACTTCCCAAATAAGTCTCACATAACTTTTTGCCAACTCATCGTGAGGAAGCTACAGGAGTTCGCCAGTGGATGTATTATACTTGGGGGAGATTTTAATATACCTCTAAATCCACTTCTGGATACGTCCAATGGTAGGACTTGCATTACCTATAAAATTTTGAAAAAGATTAAATCACTCCTACACAAACTCCAATTGGTGGACTCCTGGCACTTTCTTAATCCCGATGGTAGAGATTACACTCATTTCTCGACACCACACAACAGATATGCCCGTCTAGATTGCATATTTGTTCCTCAGAGAGACCTATCAAAAATTTCCGCCGCAAAAATAGGTACACAAACAATATCGGACCACGCACCTATCTCACTGACACTGGACCTACAGAACACAGGCAGACAACAGCAGACATGGAGACTGAACACGTCTTTATTATCAGATCAGACACTCCTACCTGTACTTACAAGCAACATCACTGATTTCTTCAAACATAATAACACACCTGGGATAGACCCCCTACTAGTGTGGGAAGCACATAAATGTACCATACGAGGAGTTCTGATAGGGATGGGTTCTAGACGCAAAAAGGAAAGAGATGCCCAGATCAGAAAATTACTCACCCAAATTGAGTCACTGGAGCTGTCACATAAACAATCTCTATCGGAGACTTCAGCCAAGAGCCTCCTGGAGGCAAGGAAAGATCTACAGCAGATTCTCCACACTAAGGCCAAACGGATTCTTTTCTTTAAGAGGCGGCTCTATTATGAGTCAGGCGACAAAGCTGGGAGGTTCTTGGCGAGGGCCCTCAGAGAACAAAACTCAATCAATCAGATAGTTGGAATCAGATCCAAAGAGGGAAAGCTCGAGGTAACACCTGAGGCAATAGCTAAACACTTCCACACTTTCTATACGAAGCTTTATAACCTGTCCCCACAACATAAATCTCCACAAATGCTAGGGGATAGGACACAAATCATACAAGACTACATACGAAATAGCGGACTACCATCCTTGCCCACGGAGGATACAGATCTCCTAGAAGCCCCAATCACAACAGAAGAAGTCAAACTGGCCATCAAATTACTAAAACCAGGCAAGAGCCCGGGTCCTGACGGATATTCCGCCACATATTACAAATCCTTCATAGAGATTCTGGCTGAACCCTTAAAAGATGCATTGAACGCCTTATCCAAGCCAAGACGTATTACTCCTGGTTTCCTTTCTGCCCATATCACGGTTATACCGAAAGAGGGCAAGAACCCTGAGGAATGTGCTAGCTACCGTCCCATCTCTTTGCTGAACCTCGATGTCAAGCTGTTCGCAAAGATCATTGCATTGAGGATGGGGCCGCTGCTCTCAAAACTAATTGGTTTGGAACAGGTGGGCTTTATGCCAAACAGGGAGGCCAGAGACAATGTAACTAAGGCCCTCTTGCTAACACAGGCTGTGAGACAGCGGAAGATCGAAGGCTTTCTCCTCTCAACAGATGAGGAGAAGGCCTTCGATCGCGTAGCATGGGACTTCATGCTGGCGGTGTGTGGAGGGGTGGACTTAGGTCCAAACATGTTGCACTGGATCTCGGCCCTTTATCAGAACCCGACAGCGGAATTAAAAATAAACGGAATTCTCTCAGAAAAAGTATATATTAAAAATGGGACTAGACAGGGTTGCCCCCTATCGCCCCTTTTATTTATTCTTTCACTAGAGCTCTTTATTAGAACAGTGCAAAAGAATACAGCAATACAGGGTTTCCAGATTAAAAATAGAGAGTACAAGATAGCTGCATACGCAGATGACTTATTGTTCTTCTTAACGAAACCGACTACAACACTCCCTAACCTGTTACAAGAATTTGCACATTACGGATTTGTATCCAATCTAAAAATTAATTACACAAAGTCAGAGGCCCTGAACCTCTCCCTTCCAGACAGTGTACTCAAGTTAACACAGGCGAACTCAACATTTACCTGGGATGGGACCAAACTAAAATATCTAGGAATTTGGCTTACACCATCTCTAAAAATGGCATATGAGAGAAATTTTGTGACCTTTCTAAAGAATTGTGCGAATGATCTAAGAAATTGGAATGAGAAGTTTTTCTCTTGGTTCGGCAGAGCGGCCATAGTAAAAATGGTCATATTGCCAAAATTTTTGTATCTGACCCGCACATTACCGATAGAGATACCTCAGAAATTTTTCTATGAACTTAATACAATGGTCACGAGATTTCTCTGGCAACATAAAAAACCCAGAATCAAACTAGGCACCCTGGTCAAACCCAAAGATCTAGGAGGAATTCAATTCCCGAACTTCCGCAGTTACTATCAGGCCTCACACATAACCAGAATCATAGACTGGCATTGCCATGATTCGGAGAAAGATTGGGTATCACTAGAGTCAACGCTCGCCACGCTTCCGCTTAAATACTTGCCATGGTCCTCTATCAAAACACTTCCTCATGTTGTTAGGATGCATCCGATCACTGGCATGACGCTGAAGATCATTAACTGGTTAGCTAAACAAAAAAAGCTGACCACAACACCCAGCCCCCTAACGCCCCTGACAGACAATCCAGACTTTACCCCAGGCCTACATAACCCGACTCTTAAGACGATTCCGGCGGGTGATCCCCTGTTGGCCGGAGACTGCTATACTGAAAACAAATTCAGAGATTGATCGTCTTTTAAGACAGAAATAAACCGACCCCAATTGAAACTGTGGACATATTTCCAAATAAGAAGTTATTTAGGTAACATTAAAGAACCCCAAACACTACATAGATCCCTGACGGCATTGGAGTCGGTATGTTGGGAGGGAATTCCAATTGAAAAGGCCACTTCTGTTGCGTACAAGTGGCTGAATTGCTCGGGGACTGAGATATCGGACGGGCACAGGAGGAGATGGTCGGAAGAACTTGAATTGGAGATTTCAGACAAACAATGGAGGTACGTGGCTATTCTAGCACATAAATGTTCCATAAGCACAAAACTGCAAGAGACAAATTACAAACTCCTGACCCATTGGTACAGCACTCCCGACAAATTACACAAATGGGATACACAAAAACCAGATACTTGCTGGAGATGTCACTCTGAAAAAGGCACACTAGCCCACATTTGGTGGTATTGCCCCAAAATTGAACCATTCTGGAATGAAGTTAAGGTCTTAATTAAAAAAATTACAGAAACCAGAGTAGAACTGACCCCAGCATGTTGTCTATTACACCTGTCCAATACCTCTTTTAAACGCTACAAACGCTCGTTGACGATTCATCTCCTCAATGCAGCTAAATCTCAAATACCTCTACATTGGCTGTCTACGTCTACTCCCACTGTTAGGGACTGGCTGTCGAGGGTTAGTGAAATCCACGAAATGGAAGACATACTGGCCCAAGACAAAGGCCATATTGAACGATTCCACAAAACATGGCAACCTTGGTTGCTTTTCAAATACTCTGCAGATTTCCCTGCCTGAATTAGGTCTGGGGAGGATGTTGTGGTCTTGAGCGGGTGCCCTGCCTCTGTACCCTATTTGTGCCCTTCACATTATTATTTCCTACATCTTTACTTACTTCTTTTTCTACATCTAATTTCTTAGCCCTTCATGGCTGATCTATAGCCTATGTCCTTACTGGTATATACCTTTGAAATACGTACTTCTCTTATAGATGTGAGATAGATTGTCTCAGAGAATCATAGAGACCACATTTTTGCTTGTTTTCAATAATAAATAATCTGAACAACTGATAAGAAATGTATGTCGCAATGGTTTGCGCAGTGTAGATAGAAACACTATATTCTATACAGTCACAAAGTCAGCTTAGTGGAAATAACCTTAGTCGTGCGGTGTCTGTACAGCAATTAGACTTCTACACGAGTTTCACACTAATTGTTTATTCTGTAAAAAGACGAAAAGTACGCAGTTGCACCTGCAAAATATGCAATATACAGTGTATTCTTTTGTTACTATCCTTCTTTCAATAAACTTGAAATGATAAAAACTTGTTGTTTTAGCTGAACACTGTGAGCAGGATGCACCGCACTAACTTGTAATTTTAGCTGAACACTGTGAGCAGGACGCACCCCACTAACTTGTAGTTTTAGCTGAACACTGTGAGCAGGACGCACCGTACTAACTTGTAGTTTTAGCTGAACACTGTGAGCAGGACGCACCCCACTAACTTGTAGTTTTAGCTGAATACTGTGAGCAGGACGCACTGCATTAACTGTAAATAGTCTAGCTGCCTGACTGTGGTACTAATAGGATCAAAAGAACACCAGCAATTTTCTTCAGGTAGCTGTAAATACTGTAACAAGACAAGCCTGCCTGTCAGTAAGAAGATAACAGGAACGGATCTAGCTAAACTGAATACAGTGTATATATATATATGGAACACCTGGGATGCATATATATATACACAATACACTGTAAGTGCAGCTAACTCACTGATTGTCCTGCCTAATCTATCTAACTCAAATGAAATGACACTGTCTCTCTGTCTATCTATCTCTCTTTCAACGCCGGAACACACAATACACAGGGCCGCCGTGCAGGCGGCCTTACATAGTGTGGGGCGTGTTCTAAACCCCCTGAGCCATAATTGGCCAAAGCCACCCTGGCTTTGGCCAATTACAGCTCTCTCTATCGACGGCGCTGTGATTGGCCAAGCATGCGGGTCATAGTGCATGCTTGGCCAATCATCAGCCAGCAATGCACTGCGATGCCGCAGTGAATTATGGGCAGTGACGCGCCACACGAATTTGGCGCGAATGGCCCATAACGTTCGGAATTCGGCGAACGACCGAACAGCCAATGTTCGAGTCGAACATGGGTTTGACTCAAACACGAAGCTCATCCCTAATATCGATCTATCTAGATATGTCTTTATAAAATAAAAAATGTATTAAACTAGGAACTCTACACAAACAGACAATTTGTACACCACTTCACTACAATGTTTGAAGATTACTATGTACTAAAATATCTGTGTGCTAGGTATATTAATTGTTTTGGTTCACATAGGGGAAAAAACACTCAGCCAAGATGAACCCAGTCCCCCCAACCGAAAGAACATACTTGGGAAATCAGCCCAAGCCCCACTAAGGATGTGGAGGAAAGAGAGGTGGGCGACATGGGCACCCCACCAGGTGAGTGTCTCAGACACCAGCTTATGGTAAGGTAATCTATGTATGCCTGCATATTTCTATACACATCTTTTTTTCATTCAATTTTAGGTCCGAGTGACAATTTTACTACAGACAGTGCCCAACGACTGATTGCTCAAATAATGGCCTGGAATCAAGAGATTGATCAAATGCGGAATCGGCTGGATCGTATGCAGCAGGAAATGAAGGACATGATCGATGTTTTGGGTCGAATCTAAATGCCCTTTTTCAACCCAAAAAACATTGATCATGTTCTTCATTTCCTTGTTTGCTGACCCCATTCTGGGCCTTCTCTTTTTTATTTTGTAGAAATTATATGCCTGTTTAACAAAAATAAATCTTAAAAAAATGGAGGCCTGTTTTGAAAAAAAAAAAATATATATCTAAAAATATAGGCCTGTTTTCCAAAAAAATAAATAATTAAAAAAATAGAGGCCTGTTTTCCAGAAAAAAAAATTAATAAAAATAGAGGCCTGTTTTTAAAAAAACAAAAAACAAAAACAAAAGAGGCCTGTTTTTAAAAAACCTAAAAAAAAAAAAGGGGCCTGTTTTTAAAAAAACAAAAAAAAATTAAAAAAGAGGCCTGTTTTTACAAAACCCAAAAAAAAAAATTATATAGTAAAAAATAAAAATGACCTAATTATATTGTTCCAAATTTGTAAATATATAGATATTTTTTTGACTATCAAATTTTTTTACTAATGCATAAGTGAATGTATACAGAATATTAAAACATCTGTTTAGTAATTAACTAAATGTGTGGTTTGTTATTTCAATGCTCAGTATCAGTTTGTTTAAATTTAAAATAGTTGTTTACAGTGACAATGGTGCTTATTTAGTCAAGGAAAATACACTTGGCACTACAAGTGCTCTACCATAACCTAGGAGAAAGTGGAGAGGCGGAGCCAGCGCGCGGCATGTGAGGAGGGAAAGCTCTGAGCTCCGTTCACAGACCTACGATCCTGTGCTGATCCTGGAGCAGAGGCACCCCAATTCTGTGCAGACTCTAAGGGGATGTGTGCAGGGACCCCTCGGGAACCGTCGGGGATGGTAAAATACGGCCCCCCCTGGCCCAAAACGGCAGGAGAAAGACTGGCGCGATATGCCTGGGGATCCCAAAATGGCGCCGGCTCACAGGAGGAGGAGGAATGGCCGCCGCTGCAGAGGACTGAGGAGAGCCCACATCAGCCGCCTTCCACACTGGTCAGGGTGAGTCCTAAACCCCAAAGAGGTGGAACACTGAGAAGGGGGAGATCCTTAGACAGGCTGCAGGATGTCAGGAGCAGACCAGCAGTGGAAGTGGAGAGGGAGGAGGAACCGTCCCTGGCTCAGATTATGGATGCAATACAGGGCTGCCAAACTAAACTGATTGATCATTTTGAAGGCCTCAAGATGGAGTTTTCCTTTCTAAAGCATGACATGCAAAAACTAAGGGAAAAAGCGCAAATTTCAGACCATCACATTGCTTCTCTAGAAGATGTTGTCAGGCCGTTAGATACAGCTGCGCAGGTGACAAAAAAGACCCTGACTGAGCACACTTTAAAGATGGCCGACATGGAAGACCGCATGAGAAGGAACAACATAAGATTGGTGGGGTTCCCTGAAGGTGCGGAGGGGAGGCGAGTAGAAGAATTTCTAGAGCAATGGCTGACTGATCACATGGAACCTGGCACTTTTACGAAGCTATTCGCCATTGAAAGGGCACACCGTGTTCCAGGCCGGGCACCGCCGAAGGGAGCCCCTCCCAGGTCCATGATAGCGAAGGTACTGCACTTTCGTGACCGTGAGAATATACTGCGTGCGGCCAGGACTGGCCCTGAACTATCGTTTGATGGCTATCGAATATCAATCTATCCTGACTTCTCTGCGGCCACACAGAAGCAAAGGGCCTCTTTTCAGCCTGTAAAGAAAAGATTGAGAGACCTCAACCTGATCTACAGTATGCTGTATCCTGCTAAACTGCGCGTAGTAGAAAATGGAAAAACATATTTTTTTTACAAACCCCGTTGAAGCTTCAGAGTGGCTAGATACACGTGGAAATCGCAGGGGTAAGTCCGCCTCTCGCTCACCGTGATCCCCCCCACCAGAGAGAACAGGGGGAGACAGGCAAGATGTGTTAGGGATGACACTTCTCTTTACTTTTCTGGACTACCTTACCGCTGAGGTGACTAATTCTGTTTTTTTTTTTCGGTCTTCTTACTTTTATTTTTCATTCGATGCGTTTGAGCCTTCTGGGTAAGCCCTGTGGTTGTTTGAAGTTCATTTGTCTGAATAACTATTCTACCAGCTCTCCTGTCAGGCAGCCCTTGATATGAAGAAGCTCCCATGGAGAACTTTTGCTATTGAACTACTTGATACTGCCTTGTGCCTCTGGTTCGATGATGAGTCTGTGAACTGCTCTAAAGGAAGATATACTAGACACAGACAGAGTTTGTTTTCCTATCCGGATAATAGGAAAGCGTGTTTTTTTCTTTTTATTTTTTTTTGCACGGGGAACTGTGTTTTTTTGCTCAAGAGCTCCGGCAAAGGAACTGGTTTTATGCGACAGTTTTAAGTCGCATCTCTGCTGCCTATTTTTTGACTCAGGTTATGGGAAAAAAGTGCCTAGCAGGTTGGGGCTGGGTGCAGGGAGGGGGGAGGGGGGGAGGGGAGGTTATTTGTTTATTGGGGAAATTATGTTTATATCTGTCTGGGATGATCTGCATTCGGTGCATTTAGTCATACATACTGTGCTCTGTATTTGTGGGAGGAGAGGTTTGGAGCCCTGCTGTCCTCGCCGTGTCCTCTATTTTAGAAGGGGAATGACCCCCAATTTTTTTCTATCTCACTTACATGATGGAGGTAAAGCTTAACATTTTGGCCTGGAATGTCAGAGGTCTAAATGCAAAATTTAAACGATCGTTAGTATTTGACTATATTAAAAAGTACAAACCCCATATAATATTATTCCAGGAAACGCATCTTCAGGGCTCCAGGCTTCTTTCTCTTAAGAGGGCTCATATAGCTGGAGCTTATCATGCCAGTTACTCCTCATATGCGAGGGGGGTGTCCACTTTAGTAACTAAAGCTCTCCCCATAACTATACAAGCTGTTCGCACTGATATTAAGGGGAGATATGTTATTCTGGTGCTAAAGGTGATGAATACATTACTAACAATTGTAAATGTTTATGTTCCTCCTCCCTTTTCGGTGACTCATCTAGACGACATGATGCAGGCCACTTTTGAGGTGGCTGAAGTGAAAATATTTATTTTGGGGGATTTTAATTCTGTGGCTGTACCAACTTTGGATAGGTTGGGGGGTAAAGCTGATGCACCAACCCCCCTTGCAGGGTGGATGTCTACTCATGGGCTGAAAGATGTCTGGCGGTTTCACCATCCTGAGGTGAGGGAGTACTCCTGCTATTCGGAATCGCACAAGACTCTTTCCAGAATAGACACTATCCTGTCGGAGGGGGAGGGGATCAGTATGGTCAACAAGGTCTCCTATCTACCCAGAGCAATATCTGACCACTCTCCGATGTTATTGGAACTTAATGTAGGACCGAAATCGGGTATACGCCTCTGGAGGATGGAAGCGAGTTGGCTTCAGGAGGAGTATATAATAATTAAGTGCTCGGAGGCCATAAAACAGTTCTGGGTAGAAAATGGTAGTTTTGGAACTCCTCCTCTTCAGTGGGAGGCTTTTAAGGCCACACTAAGGGGAGTGTTTATAGCGGAGGTCCACGGGTTTAAGAAGCAATTAGCCTCCACCATACAGAGTAAGGAAACTGAGGTGACTTCTGCAGAGGCGGAATATATTAGGGACCCCACTAGTGAGAGGTTGCTGACTTCACGCATGAGAACCAGGGAGTACAAGACGCTCCTTACGGAACGTACCACAAAACTTTGCATGGCTCAACGCAGGCATCTATTTGAATTTGGCGACAAGAATGGCAGGCTTCTGGCATACTTGGTGCGTCCGGATTATGTGCCGGTATATATTAAGTCAATTTATGATAATTGCAGGCTGGAAATATGTGATTCGGCCGACATTTTAAAAATCTTTGTCCAATTCTATACTGAATTATACCAATCTTGTACTCCTTTGGGGACAGCGGATTTGCTGACTTACATAAATGACATTGATCTCCCTAAGTTGACCATGGAAGATAGAAACACACTGGAAACTGATATTATGGTGGAGGAGGTGGAGAAGGCAATTGCCTCCTTCCCGCCAAGGAAATCCCCTGGTTTAGATGGTCTCCCGTCTGAGTGGCATTACACTTTTAGATATGGATTAGCCCCTCGTTTACTAAAGGTGTTTGATGCGGCGAAATCGGACGGTAGATTACCTCCGTCAATGCGAGAGGCCTTGGTGGTCCTGATCCCCAAAGGGGGGAAGGACCCCCGAGAATGTGACTCCTACCGGCCGATTTCGTTGATGAATGTTGACACAAAAATCCTGGCCAAGGTTCTTGCAAGTAGATTGCAAGCAGTCATCACAAAGCTAGTTGATGCGGATCAAACAGGATTTATACAAGGCCGCTGCGCACAAATGAATATTAGAAGACTCTTCTTAAACCTCCAGGCGACTCACGACAACTCTGGGACTAGAATGGTGGCTTCTTTAGACACAAAGAAGGCCTTTGACTCCGTGGAGTGGCCTTATCTGTTTCACCTCTTGGAGTCATTTGGCTTTGGCCCTATTTTTATTTCATGGGTACGGCTCCTGTATACGGATCCCTTGATTAGACTGAGGATCAATGGCATTATCTCGGATCCTTTCCCAATATTCCGGGGCACTAGGCAGGGGTGTCCCCTTTCACCCCTCCTATTTGCCCTGGCGATTGAGCCTCTGGCAGTTAAATTAAGATCTACTACGGCTTTGACTGGCTTGAGGATTGGGGAATTTGAGGAGAGAGTGTCACTGTATGCAGATGATATGCTGCTATACCTGCAGGACCCAGGACCCTCACTCTCTACAGCCTTTCAGTTGGTACAGGATTTCGGGGATTACTCTGGTTTCCGTATAAATTGGAAGAAATCCTCTCTATTCCCTATTGATAAGGAAGTGGTTGTTCCCTCAGATTGTCCTATCCCATTATCCACCTCTTTCAGGTACTTGGGGGTTGAGGTTCAGCTTCCCATCTCTAGGTATCTGGAGAATAATCTGTCACCCATTGTGGGAAATTTTCGAGAGAAGGTACAGAGATGGAGGAACATGCCGCTTAGTTTGTTGGGCAGGATAAATCTATTTAAAATGATTTTCCTGCCCAAGTTTCTTTACATTCTCTCGAACTCCCCTGTTTTTGTGCCGTTACAAATATTTAAACATATTGACTCAATTGTTGTGGGGTTACTCTGGGGAGCCAAGGCGCCTAGAGTGTCCCTGGCAATACTAAAATTACCGGTTACAATGGGAGGGTTGGCACTTCCAGATCTGCGCTCATATTTTATGGCTTCCCAATTAGTTTTCTTGCACTGGAGACTGTTCCCACAGGAACCCAATGCCACTACTTTGTTTGAGGCGGCATTGGCTACCTCTCAGGAAACCCTCCAGAATATACTGTATAGAAAAGGAATTCCGGGGAAGAAGATGGGGTCGGTCCTGGCACTTCCTGGGAAAGTATTTCACATATGTTCCCAATGGCGAAAAGATATGCCATTGGCACTGTCCCCGAATAGCCCGCTATGGTACAATGGGTCCCTGGGGGAATTTTTGAAATTACCAGATGGGCAAAAGACCTGGGCGCAATATGGTATTAAATATCTACATCAGATCTGTCAGAATGATCGACTGGCCACCTTTGATCAATTGAGAGCCCAGTTTAATGTACCCAAGACATGGGCGTATCGGTATATGCAGTTGACACATGCAGCGAGAGTGCAGTTTGGGGGGGACACAATTTTGGTCCAGAATACAGATTTGGAGAAGGCTTTGATAGACCCCGAACCATCTGGGCAAATCTCTAGATACTATGGGGCTGTGGGTCCAGGAATAAAGATAATAACAGCTAGAGCCAAGCAGCGATGGGTAGAGGCTGTCCCGGAGTTGTCGGAGGAGCAGTGGCAGGAGGTACTGGATACGTATGTGGTGACTGTTATCTCATCCACAGATAAAATGATGCAGTTTAGGTTCCTCCATCAACAATATTATACTCCTGTTAGACTATACAACATGCAAAGAAAAGAAACAGCTCTCTGTCATAAATGCAGGGAGACAGAGGGCACTTTCATACATATGGTCTGGGAGTGCAGGAAGGTAAGGCCACTGTGGTCGCAGGTAACTGAATTTATTTGCGGTAAATTCGCCTTACCTAACATTTGTTCACCTTTACGTTGTCTCCTGGGGATCTTTGACCAGGAAGAGATGAATACACATACTAAGCTATTTCTTAGGATCTTATACTTTGGGGTGCGGAAACTTATTGCCAGACGCTGGATTTATGAAGAACAGCTGACATTAGGAATGTGGATAAAAATAGTTAATGCGGATGTCCTGATGTACAAAATGACATATGCTGCCAGGGGAGCTCCCAAAAAATTTAGGAAGGTTTGGTTTAGATGGGTGGATTCGAAAAACACATTAGATGAGGGAGAGTCATTGAATGGTGGACAGTAAGGGCTGCTGTTTTTTATGTTCTCAATTCCATAGTGGAGGGGGGAGGGGGGAGTGGGTTTCCTTTCTCTCTTGCGGAGTTTAGAGCATGAGATTTTTCTTGACTAGTGCTGGAGACACCGAATGCGGACATCTCAGGGGGGAAATGAGTTCTGTTTCACTGTTATGGGAGGTTCTCCTCCCTTTTTTTCTCTTAGAGGGGGGGGTTTCTCCCCCTTCTTTGGTTTCTTTTTGTTAAAAAAAATGCACAGCTATATTGCAGAAAAAAAAAGACGGATATATACATCTGTGATAATACTCTTTTGGGCATGTAATTTTTTTACTTATGTCTTGTTGGAAATTGTAATCCCAACCACTGTAATGTCTGTTTATTTTGATATGTGCGCAATAAAAACTCTTTTCAAAAAAAAAAAAAACCTAGGAGAAAGCCAAAAAGAAAGGCAAGCAATAAATATAATTCAATATTTCATCCAGATTTTTTATTTTGATAATTTAAATATCCTGGGGCATTGCAATGGCCCCCCTACCCATAAAATAATTTACATATTGCTCTCGAACTTGACGGGCACTTTGGGGGGCCAAGCCAGTATGGACAGTATCCAGGCCCGTCAGATTGTCACTAATAAGTCCGGCCTCAGGCCCAACTGGCACAATATAATTTGTAGAATGTTTGTTCAAAAAGTTGTGCAGGATGCAGCACGCTAAAATTATGAAATTAAGTTTGTATTCCGCCAATTTAAGGGATGTCTGAAACAGGCGGAACCGGCTGGCCAGAATCCCAAAAGCATTCTCAACAACTCTTCTCGCTCTGGCCAGCCGGAAATTAAAAACCCTCCTCTCCAGGGTGAGGGTTCTTTGGGGGAATGGCCTCATGAGGTGCTTGCTCAGAGCGAAGGCTTCATCTGCTATGAAGACAAAGGGGAGTCCTTCCACGTTATCCGCATCAGGTGGCAATCCCAGGCCACCACTCTGGAGACGCTGGCAGAACTCCGTCTAGGCAAATACTCCTCCATCGGGCCATTTTTCCCCACGTCCACATACAGAAATTCATATTGTGCTGACATCACTGCCATTAAGACAATACTATGGAACCCCTTATAATTAAAATAGTATGACCCCGAATGGGGTGGTGGCACGATGTGGACATGTTTCCCATCTATAGCCCCTCCACAATTGGGAAAGTCCCAACGGGTGGCAAAATGGGATGCCACAGTCTGCCATTCCTGTGGCGTTGAAGGAAACTGGGGAATCAAACAAGAAAACAAAACTCAGTAATTTAGAAAAGAACATTGCAAGAACATTATACACTTAAAACATTATTGCCCAGCATCAGTAAAACATTAAATAATTGAAATCTTCTTGAATAAATAATATGGAAAGGCACACTTATCAGATTGCTAACCCCCTCTGATGTTACATTTTAGGGGGTGGTGAAATTAGAAATTAAAAGTTTAAGGACACGCAGGATTTTATTGACTAAAGGCTACAAGACTGTGCAGTTTGAAAAGTGCAGTTGTCGCACTCTGCAAGTGCAGTTACTCCACAGCTTAGTAAATGAGGTAAGGTAAAAAGGCTTCATGTTGCAAGGAGTACCCAATCACATGCAAGGGCAATTAATCCAAACACTTTGTGGCTTGCACATGATTGGATGATGGAAATCAGCAGAGCTTCTGCTCATTTACTAAAGCCCTGGAGCAAATGCACTTGCAGAGTGCAAATGCATTTTGCAAAGTGCAACATTTATTTGCTTGGTAAAAATCAACACCACAGAACATTATAGCAAATTATTGGGGGGGGTTTGGAAATCTAGTTAATGACACGCACACTATTTGGATGGAGTTTAGGGGGGAGAGGGGTTTGGAAATCTAGTTAATGACACGCACACTATTTGGATGGAGTTTAGGGGGGGAGGGGTTTGGAAATCTAGTTAATGACACGCACACTATTTGGATGGAGTTTAGGAGGGGAGGGGTTTGGAAATCTAGTTAATGACACGCACACTATTTGAATGGAGTTTAGGTGGGGGAAGGGGTTTGGAAATCTAGTTAATGACACGCACACTATTTGGATGGAGTTTGGGGGGGGGGGTTGGAAATCTAGTTAATGACATGCACATTATTTGGATGGAGTTTGGGGGGGGTTGGAAATCTAGTTAATGACACGCACACTATTTGGATGGAGTTTAGGGGGGAGGGGTTTGGAAATCTAGTTAATGACACGCACACTATTTGGATGGAGTTTAGGGGGGAGGGGTTTGGAAATCTAGTTAATGACACGCACAATATTTGGATGGAGTTTAGGGGGGAGGGGTTTGGAAATCTAGTTAATGACATGCACACTATTTAGATGGAGTTTGGGGGGGTTGGAAATCTAGTTAATGACACACACACTATTTGGATGGAGTTTAGGGGGGAGGGGTTTGGAAATCTAGTTAATGACACGCACACTATTTGGATGGATTTTAGGGGGGAGGGGTTTGGAAATCTAGTTAATGACACGCACACTATTTGGATGGAGTTTAGGGGAGGAGGGGTTTGGAAATCTAGTTAATGACACGCACACTATTTGGATGGAGTTTAGGGGGGAGGGGTTTGGAAATCTAGTTAATGACACGCACACTATTTGGATGGAGTTTAGGTGGGGGAAGGGGTTTGTAAATCTAGTTAATGACACGCACACTATTTGGATGGAGTTTGGGGGGGGTTGGAAATCTAGTTAATGACACGCACACTATTTGGATGGAGTTTAGGGGGGGTTGGAAATCTAGTTAATGACACGCACACTATTTGGATGGAGTTTAGGGGAAACAAAATACAATGCAGCTGACTAAATACATTCAAACTGAGTAGACTAGGTGGATATGTGCCCAGCATTGTATGCTGGGGAGGCTAGTGAAGGCAAATATACATGCATGACAAAAAAGAACAGGAAAAAATTACAGCATGCATGAGGAGAAAAAGGGGACATTCACGCTATATTGCTATGATGGTAAGTAGTGTTTGAGTTAAGAAATACATTACATTATCAAAGATTAAATAAAATAACATGTGATGCTAATAAAAGAAAAAATTCTTACCTTAACCAGTAGACATCCGCGCTATGGCCGAATGACGGCCACAGCGCAGACCTGCATTCCCGGGAGGCTGTCATATGACGGCCTCCCCTGTGCACGCTCCCTGCGCGCGCCCTGCAGGGCGTGTGCCGGGCGCGCTGTGATCACTAAGTCACTGAGACTCGGCTGATCACCAATCCGTGTAAGGGGCCGGTCCCGGCCCCTTACCATGTGATCAGCTGTCAGCCAATGACAGCTGATCACATGATGTAAAAAAAACATCGGTAATCGTTTTTTTTTACTCACGCTGACAGCGCGAGTAGAAAAAAAAGCTGATCACCCGCTCACATGCCAGGGACATCGGTCCCGAAGTGGAAGAGGCACACATGCCTCATCAGTGCCCAATAAAAGTGCCACCTAACAGTGCCCACCATTGCCACCTATAAATGCCCACAAGTACCACCTATCAATGCCCACCTGTAGTGCCAATCAGTGCCACCTGCCAGTGCTGCCCATCACTGCCACCCATCAGTGCCCATCACTGCCACCCATCAGTGCCCATCACTGCCGCCTATCAGTGCCCATCACTGACGCCTCATCAGCGTACATCAATGAAGGAGAAAAATTACCCGTTTTAAATTTTTTATAACAAAATATAAAAAAATAAAACTTTTTTTTAAAAAAATTCAGTTTTTTACATTTTTTTAACAAAAAATAAAAACCGCAGAGGTGATCAAATACCACCAAAAGAAAGCTCTATTTGTGGTGAAAAAATTATAAAAATTTCATTTGGGTACAGTGTTGTATGACCGCGCAATTGTCATTCAAAATGCATCAGCGCTGAAAGCTGAAAATTGGTCTGGATAGGAGGGGGTTTAAGTGCCCGGTAAGCAAGTGGTTAATGTAGTCCTTCTGCATGACCTGAATGATGGCAGAACAGGTCTCTGGGATAATGATCCCCAGAGCCTGGGGGGAGATGCCTGCCGAGAACTTCAAGTCCTGCAGGCTTCTCCCTGTCGCCAAGTACCGCAACGTGGCAACTAGCCTCTGCTCCGGAGTGATGGCTTGCCTCATGCAGGTATCCTGCCTGCTGATATAGGGGGTCAGCAAAGTCAACAAATGGTCAAAAACGGGGTCCGTCATCCGGAGAAAGTTCCTGAAATCCTCAGGATTATGCTCATGGATCTCACGGAGCAATGGCATGTGACAGAACTGGTCACGCTGGAGCAACCAATTCTTGGTCCATGAACTCCTCCTCGCCCTGTTCATGGACTGGTCTTGGGCTGAAGAATGAACTACAGCACCAAGCACATACAATGCACGAGCTCGACGACGAGTACGTACAGGTAACATGGCTTCAAAACGGTCGGCTGGTCAGAACGCACTTAACAGAACGCACTGAAGAACAGCAAGGCCTGTGAAGAGCGACATGAAAATCAGGAACGAGCGGACAATAAAACAAAGATTTCTCAATGCCAACTGACCAAACGCACTGAAAAGCAGATACAAACCTCACAAGCACAGACTGAACAACAGTTAAAACTAACTGAAAAATACGAGTCTCACAAGCGCGAATCGTCTCTCACCAAACTTCTACTAACACGAGATTAACACGAGATTAGCAGAAACAGCCCAAAGGGTGTCGTACGGGCTATTGAACTTCCATTTTATAGTCTCGTCGGACTTGGTGTATGTCACCGCGTACCAGGCTGTCAAACTTTTGTGTAATCGTGTGTAGGCAAGTCCGTTCGTTAGAAAGTCTGCCGCAAGTCAGCCGCAAGTCTGCCAAAAGTCCGCCGAAAGTCTGTCGGACGGGCTGTCGGACTTTTGTAGACGAAAAAGCCGACCGTGTGTACGCGGCATTAGACATCGTCTGGGGGGGTCCCCCCACTGCAGCCAGCAAGATATATATAGGTAATGTGATTCTGATGAGGGGAGGCCACTCCAAACTGTACTTAATTGCCACTTCCATTTTTACGGCAAAATGGCCGCTCGGCGTGCGTTCCACGCCTCTCTGTGAGGCCAGGTGCCGGTCCCGGAAGTTAAACCAATGGGGTTAATGAGACCTCAATGAAATGATCAAAAAATGCCAAAAAAAAAAAAAAAATTATATTCCATTAAAAACTGTGACTAGTTGACATAATATGTAGGTACTAGATGTGTGGCTATACAGATATGTTAGCCATGAAAAAAAGTGTATTGTGAGTTAGCCGTCCAAGGTGTGCGCGCGCACCATGATACATCCTGGCCCGTGTGAAGCATAAAGAAAACCCTGATGTGCGTGCGCACCATGCGCTTGCGCAACAGTTAAAAAGACGTGACTAGAATGACATGCCTTGCAGACAGCGGTCCGCCCTCCGCTCAGGGGAGACTCCGCCATTGGAGAGCGCACTCCACAAACAGGGAACGACCTATCGCCGTACAAGGCATAATCACATGTGTTAGTGCGGTGGCCCCAAACCAGCAAAGATTATGGGGTCAGCGTGGACACTTTGTGATAAATACAAAAGAAAACAAAAGAAAATAAGGAGTAAAAATATATATACCTACATTAAAAGAGTATATGTGTGTTGCATGGAGAGATGTTTATTATTGTCTCAACCAGTGGGGGGACGACATAAATAATGGACGTGTGTAAATATAATCGCTATATGCAGATATCCAATGAATGTGCAAACAAATGCCAATGGGGGAAAGGCCGTGAATTAGAGCAATAAGTGTACGAATGTGCAGTGAACTCCCCTCACAATGTGAAGATGCATGTTTATACAAATAAACATGAAAATAAATTAAAAACATGTAAAAAAAACAACATTTCATACAAATAAACATAAATTGAAAGCTTATAAGTATATATATACCAAAAATGGTGGAAATACAAAATAGAAGGTTGTGGCTAAAATCCCATGAAATTGCTAAATGATGATAAGTGAGAGCATATAAATGAAGTTGGAAAGAGGAAGAATAGTGGTGGAGCTGGGCATCAAGCCATATTGATGAAGGCATTGACGTCCAGCTCAACGTTGATACCAAGGAGGGAATACGTACGGAGCTCATGGATCCAGAAGGTCTCTAAGCGTGATACCCCTCTGGTCCTGGTGCCACCTCTCCAAGGGGGAACGTATTTGTCAATTACTACAAATTGCGTTCCATCTATTACCCGATTGTGATTAAGTTTATAATGTCTGGGGATGGTATGTTTGGTGTCACCATTCTTGATGAGGGCAATGTGCTCAGCCACTCGGACTGCAAACGAGCGAATGGTGCGTCCCACATACTGTTTACCACAATGGCATGTGATCAAATATACAATGTAGCTGGTGGTACAGGTACAAAACTGCTTGATGGAGTAACGTTTGTGGGTGACCGAAGATGTAAAAGACACAGTCTTACGTCCTATCCCAGAATTGTGCTGACACACCACACACTTTCTACACGAGTAGAAGCCTTCCATCTCGTGAAAGAAAGGCTGGCGTATGGGGAGATTAATGACATTTGGGGCAATTTTGCTCTATAGGGTGGGAGCACCTCTAAAAATTACCTTAGCTCGATCTGGCAAGACTGAATTTAGAACTCTGTCATTTTTCAGGATACCCCAATGTTTAGAGATGATGGCTCTAATCTGTTTGTGTTGAACAGAAAAAGAAGTGAGCATAGACCACTTAAAACCATCATCTTGTTGTTTCTTGGGTTTTTTCCTTAATAGTGACTCTCTATGGATCGCAAGGGCATACTGGAACTCACGTTCAACAAGACCAGGGTCATAATCCTTATCTAAAAACTTAGTTCTTAAAAGTTCAGATTGTACTTTAAAGGTGTCAATATCCGAGCAATTTCTACGCAGTCCTAAGGAATTGGCTGCGTGGCACGGAATCAAGCCAGGATCGATGGTGACAGCTGTCAGGTGGTATGAAGCTGTTACGATCCGTGGCTTTGAAGTGCGTCTGAAATTGGAAATGGCCATTGCGTATTCCTATTTCTAGAATAAGGAAGTTGATCTTGTCTCTACTGGTGGTATAGGATAGAGAGATACCTCTGTCATTATCATTCAAATGTTTGAAAAATGAATCGAGGGATGCGACATCTGCAGTCGCAATAATATGGTCATCATGAAGCTCCAAACTCTCTAATAGACGGATGATGGCACCTGTATCCTTTAAATAGGATGGCATCCGTCTTACCAGAGGTTGGAGGTAAAAATCAATGTAACGACCTATACGTGAGGCAAAAGGTATACAAAAAGTATACTTAGCACACAGATATTTGAGGCCAGAAATAGGAATATGAAACATTGTTTGGAAGTGGGTTACAATTGTCTGTTATGGCAGAGTTCCAAGCTGAAGACATGATTTTTTCACTTACCAAAGCTGGAATACTTACCTTTTTTGGACAAGTTTTACACATGGAGACACCCGAAGTATCCACTGGAGTACCTGTGTGGGACATCATAAAAAGGTTGTTCTTGTGTCCCACCCTAGTGCTCCTGAGGCCAGATGTGCAAACAGCTGCTGAGTGTCCTCTCTTTACATTACACTGAATCAAGTTTGCAATTCTTTCTAGTTTCAAACACATCTAGACAACAATGTCCTAAACTTCTTTTAATACAAATTAGCATGACCAAATGTAGTTAACCCTGTATCTGCCCAAAACATCGTATTTAGTTGGCAAACGAACAATGTTTCCTATGACCGATTACTGTGCCCATGAACATGAAAGTAGCCATTTTAAACTGTACAACAGCACATGGAGCAGCATGCAAGTAATAATAATCAGAACACACGACAACTACTTACTCTTTAGAAGCGCTTTCTTGATTCTTCTGATCCTGCTCCCTCAATTTCAGGTCTGACCAGCGTTTCCTCAATTGCTCCTTGGATCGTCGTACCCCAAAATTCCTCTGCAGATTCTTCACAACTTTAGTCATGTTTTGGCCTTTCTCACATTGGGTTTTGGTACGGTCCATACTTGGCGTCATAGTCGGCCCTGTTCAAGATGTCCACCATCTCTACAAAGGCCATATTTGAGGCCTTAAATTTCCTGAGGGATGGGGACATTTTAGGCTCCGGGCTTTCCTCCTCCTCGTTACTGCTATTATTACGCACCTGCTGTGTCTCCGCCATGTTCCTCTCCCACTGCGACGAAAGAGAAGGGGCGGGGAATATTCAATAAAGAACGTCAGGGGCGGGCGACACGGGCGGAGTGTATAAAGCTAACACACGTGTGTCGTATGTATGATCTGTGAGTGGAGGAAGCGCTGAACGTTATAATGAAGGTAACATTTTAACTTGGGACATCAGTGGCCAATACTGATTCAAGATTGAGGCCTATATCGGGATAAGATTAGGAAAGTTTAGCCTGATGTTAGTGTTTTTGTCTTGTGTTTTGTCTTGCAGAAAATAAGAAACAATTCAAAGACCCTGAATTCATGGGCCAGTTCATAGACAGATACAGGGATATGATAAATTTGTGGGAGGTTAAAAACCCCTTATATCAAAATAAACCAGCTAGGAAGGCATCGCTGGAGAAACTGGTGCAATTTGTGAAGACGCAGGTTTGTGGATAAGAAAATTGATAGCTTGAGAAGCACGTATAGGAAGGAGCTTAATAGGGTCCAGGCTTCCATGAGATCAGGAGCAGCAGCAAAGGATGTGTATGTACCCAGTCTGTGGTACTACAACAGGATGCGGTTTCTGGAAGACCAGATTGAAGCCAGGGAATCACTTTCTACACTTCCATCCACCCTTCTCCTCAACCCCAGCTGAGGCTTCCGAGGACCAACCTGGGCCTTCCATCCTGGAAGAAGTTGAGGAGCCCAGCTGTATTTTTGAACATATTTATTGTCCGAAAATTATTGTTGTTAACTAGATGTTATTATTGATAACAAATGAATGATTGAACAAAACATGTTTGACATATCAATAGGGGCCACAAATGATTGGGACAAGAATGAAAAATGCTGGGCTCAGAATGATAGTCTTTTCTATTTATTAACATTCAATTTGCAACAGTCATGAGCTGAAAATTGTGTGTGATTGATGAGCCAAAATCTAAAAATTATGTCCCTTTTTCATACACAGGAAGACTTCAGCCAGGATGAGGCTCTGGAATGTGGCAGCCAGGAGAAGGTGGGGGTAAGTGTCAGCCAGGAGGTGGCCAGGCCCAGTAGCCTCACCCAATCCCAGGTGCCTCACCCAATCCCAGGTGCCTCCCCTCCACCTTACAACAAAAAGGGCCAGGAAGGGGAGTAACATGGAGGAGCCAGCACTGTGCCTCATTAAGGAAGCTAATCCGGCCCTGAAAACACTCCCAACGCTGAAGAGGCCTATGGCTGCTATGTAGCTGCAAAATTGCAGCAAATGGAGGAGGGCCAATGCTTCATATGTGAGAATCTTATTTTTCAGTCCCTTCGGAAGGGGTTGAGGGGCCAAATTAGTGAGAACATGCACTTATGTTCGCTCGCCCATCCTCCTCCTCCTTCTCCTGCCACAAGATGCAGGCTGTGGTAGTACCACAGCCTGGGAACATATATGTCATCTGCTGCTGTTTATGATCTCTGGGAGTCCTGGTTCAGATTGTGCTCCCTATTATATGGACTTCTCAGGCTACCAATTTTTAGTTACAAATAGTTGATGTGTGCCCTGGGGTACAAAGGCTTTGCAAATTCAAGCAGTTTCTCCAGCGTTGCCTTCCTCTTTATTTTGTTATGAGGCAGAATAAATTAGATTTTTTTATATGAAAATACTTGCCTACTGCCCTGTACACACGGTCGTATTTTCTGACGGAAAATGTGCGAACGGAGCTTGTTGTCGGAAATTCCGACCGTGTGTGGGCTCCATCGGACTTTTTCCATCGGAATTTCTGACACAGAGCAGGCTATAAAATTTTCAGACAACAAAATCCGATCGCGTCAATTCCGACATTGTGTGGCCAATTCCGACGCACAAGGTGCCACGCATGCTCAGAAAAAATTCTGAGACGGAACTGCTCGGTCTGGTAAAATTAGCCTTCGTAATGGATATAGCACTTTCGTCATGCTGCAATGTTTTAAATTGTTTAATGCAGTGCACTCTCTTCTTCTTTATAATGCTAGAAGAATGAAGTTGTTTTGCTGCTCATATTCACACAAACTTCTTTATTCATTATTTATCGTGATTTTATCAATATAATATTTTTATTTGTCACATCTACCGAAAACAAATTTTGTTTTTGATGTTTTTGAAAAAAAAAATATTTTTGATTTTTTAAAATCCTGATCTTGTGTTTTTTTATTATTTTTTTTTTACTCCAGAATAGTTTTGGGTGTGTTTTATGTGTCAAGTTACCACAACACCATTATTATCTTGTATTATTTAATCTCAAGGAGATTGCTTGGTGTTGGTGTCTCTTGTGAATTTCACATTGTATTTTTGAAATGTACCTGCCTCCTCACAAACAAACTGTCCTTTTTGAAGGAAAACACACATAGGCGAGTATAATGAAACAAAGCAAAAAATTATTAAGGGGGGCGTGGCTTGACTGGAGTCCGAAATGGCCGCTTGAATACAGAGCTCCGGCCACTCGAGGATTAAAATCAGCTTTTATTGGGGTTTGACGCAATTTTCCACGATGGGAAAACCTAATAGGAGTGCCTCAGCCTCCCGGACACCGAAAGAGCCGACAACCCAGCTCAGTCGCAATATCCCGGAGATTTTCCGTACGCTCCGGTCCGGCGACCACGAGGCCTTGCAGATACCACAGGCCTCAGGCTCCATTTCACCAAGTCATGACTCGGACTCACAGCTAACGGACGGGGACACACGAACCCACCGACATAGCCAAGCTGTTAATCTCTCGGATCTACAACATGTCGCAGTGGATATTACTAACAACATCACAGGCACCCTGAAAGCAGCCATTTTAGACCTTAAGATGGACATTCAAGCAGTTGCGGCCCGAATCACAGATGTGGAGCAAACCACACAGCTTCACACAGCAGCTATCAGGCAAGTGCAGCACACTTATGATGCCCAACTCTCATACCTTTATGACCTACACCGCCAAGTCGAGGACCTCGATAATCGAGGACGGAGGCATAACATACGGGTCAGAGGGGTACCGGAGAGCTCAGAAGCAGGATCATTGCCTCAGATCGTTTGTGCCATCTTTAATGATCTATTGGACCGTCCCCCGGACTCCCCTATCGAGATGGAGAGACTACATCGAGCCCTTAGACCTCCCCCCCGAGACAATGAGCCCCCAAGGGATATCATATGTTGTGTGGTGAACTTTCCGTTAAAAGAGGAAATCTTGAGAAGAGCTAGAGAAAGAGGCCAAATACACCATAATGGCACTGAAATCAAGCTTTTCCAAGATCTTTCCCCAACCACCCTGCAGAATAGACGAGCATTGCGCCCCCTACTGGACCAACTCAGAACGCGGAACATACAATACCGCTGGAAATTTCCTTTCTGCTTGTCCGCTACCGCCAGAGGCCGCACTGCGCTCCTGAGATCCCCAGACGATCTAGCAGCGTTCTGTGATCAGCTTGACCTACCGCTGACGGAGCTTCCGGACTGGTGTACGTTCCACTTCCCGTCCGAGCCATGGAAACCAGTCTCACACAACCCTTCACCTAAGGCACAGAGGCATCGCTCCAGACGAAGAAGGTCGGAACCCCCATCTCCCGGTGCTCACGCTTCCCGCCGAGATTCGACATACCGCGACATGGGACAACCAGTAACCCCCCGAAGGAACAACCAGGAAGCCTGATATACACAGCTCCTGACTGTATCTGAGTAACTCAGTTCTTTCTTTTTCTCCGGAGAGACTTGCACCACTATTATTTTTTGTTTTTTGTTTTCGGTTGATTTACCTGGATCGATCTCTGCTTCCCAGCTCACCCCGCACTGTTCTCAACACTCACACAAGGAAGCGCTGCAGCCTGCCCTGTGAGCAGCAGAAAGTGACTTGCCCATTGGCTACAAAGCGGACCCCGACGCACCCGGACAGGAAGCAAGACGCCACCATGCTGAGAAGATCGGAGTGCACTCCACCTACACAGGACCGGCGAGGAGAAACACTATATGAGAAGACAGCAAAGACAAGGAACTGGTCAAGGCAGCCATAGGGTCCGGAGATGAGATCACTGTTTGGACAATACAAGCTGTAAGACCTACCTGGCAAGACACAGAATCAACACTATGTCACCGATGAAGCCACCCATACAGAAGACTCTTAGAACTATCCCATCCCACTAAAGCAAATGAAGATGACCCTGTCAGGTGACGAGCGGACATACTGCTCTTAGATTTAGGGGAATAACCATTGCAGTGTCATTGAAATACCTGGGCCACCGATCCCCCTCATTAGACCTTCCCCTTCCCCCCCCTTTTTTTTTTGGCTCTCAGTCCCACCCATCCCTACACTTCCCCTTTCCCTCCCCTGTTCCCCATCTTCCTCTACTGACCCCCACCCATTGCCCTCTCCTTTTCCCCCTTACCATCCTTGTCTCTATCCCCGCCTTCTCTCTCCTTTTCCCTCCCCTTATCCCTGTGCCTTTTTTACCCCGTTAATCCTCAAATAGGGTCATATGTATTTAATGTTATCGTGTTTTGATGATAAGAATACACATGGAGGACCAGAAGTCACCGAGGCAGCCACAGGCAGATCCCATTCCTTTCTAAAATGACGCAGACGCTTCTCACAGTATGCATAGAAGAGGCCATTGCTACTTAAATGGCTTGGGGAATAGCACCCCTCTATATTCCCTATTAATATTGTCCATAACTTGCCCAACCATGCATAGCACACCATTTGAACTGCCTTGGTGACTCCTGGGACCACAGTCACTTCGATACTGGTGAAGTTTGCAGATACAGAAGCTTGATCTCAGATCTCCCTGCAGATAAAAAGCAAGGGCATAAGCTATAACCTATATTATCCTGCACTCTCTTATAGAAAGCTTAGATTACGCTCGCCGGTGTCGAAGCAGATGCCAGACACTCACAGATCGAAAAGTTTATCACAAAGAAGCATGAGTTTCGACACTTAGGTCCATGTTCACACCGATATTCGCTTTACTGTTTATCACACGGTTTGAAAATTTTTTAGTTATCTCTGGAAGTTTATGTTCTTGTTTGCATTGACTCACTATTGGCAGATACTCAGGATATATAACCCCAGGTGTCCGATAGCAAAAACCAAATGTGCTACTATTACTGCTGCCCTATTCCCCATTATACCGCTATTTAATCTAAATCCTCCCAGTGGCCATGGAGTAGGATTCCAGACACCCTCACCAACCCCCAGCAGCAGCACTAGGCTCTAGTCTGCTGACCATCCGGCCCTCTTTCTAATAGGTGAATTGGCATCTCCATTTTCACCTCTGGTACCTCCCTCTTCTTTACATCTCACTTGCTCTCTCTGACTTTTCTTTTCTGGTCTGTCGGGCTCGACGCGGGGCTCTCCCTCCTTATTGATTAGTACCTACCCCCTACACTCTATATAAGAACCACCCCATCACCCCCCCTCTACAGCTACTGTTCGGGACACTCCGTTGTGAATTGGTCTTCACATTGGAAAATAAACACACACCCGGGCACTAAACCTTACACCAGAAACCAGCCACTTGATTACGTACCAAAATGCCCTCTCCAGCTCCTCTATCATTAAAATGTGTCTCTTTAAACGCAAAAGGACTGAATGTACCTGAAAAGCGTTCGCAGGTCCTATCCTCCCTCACTAAACAAAAGGCTCATTTCATCTTCCTCCAGGAGACCCACTTTAGATCTAACTCCATACCAAAAATGACTAACAACATATTCCAAACAGTTTTTCACGCTACGAACCCTATTGCAAAAACCAAGGGAATATCTATACTCATTTCTAAACATGCCCCATTCAAACATACAGATTCCTTGCTAGACTCAGAGGGGAGATTTGCATTTATCAAGGGTACCTATGCCTCCAGACCGATCACACTGGCTAACATATATGCTCCCAACGAACACCAAGTGTCATTTTTTAGGAAAGTGAGCGATCTTCTACTCTCTTTCAAGGAAGGGATAGTTGTTGTGGGAGGCGATTTCAATGCCCCCCTCAACCCAGACATAGACACTTCCTCAGGCACCTCAGCATTACCCTTCCGGGCTCTAAAGCAAATTAAATTACAACTCCAAGCCCTGGCACTACATGACACTTGGCGCACACTGTACCCATCCGTTAAAGACTACACGTTCTATTCCACCCCCTTCCAAAAATACTCAAGACTAGACTATTTCTTCCTCTCCCAACCGGACCTGACCTACCTTACGCAAGCCACAATTGAACCCATGTTTCTATCCGACCACCACCCTATATCTGTTACACTGACTTTCCCAGACTTGACCCCAAAAACAAAAACGTGGAGACTTAACTCCTCCCTATTAAAAGATGAAGTTTTCACTAAACACCTAGCAGCCACCATTAACTCCTACTTTAAGGAAAACTCTACCCCCGGCATATCACCCACTATTCTATGGGAGGCCCACAAATGTGTGATCAGAGGGGAGCTGTTGACCCAAGCAGCGAAAGTAAAAAGAGCCCATCAGACAATCCTAGACGACCTGATCACCAACATTAAACGGTTGGAAGCCACACACAAAAAATCTCAATCACAACAGACTTTACAGGAGCTGACACACCTGCGTACAACACTCCTGGAAGAACTGGGTAAACGCGTTAGACGCAGATATGTCCTGCACCAACGAATTTTTTACGAACAGGGCAACAAATGCGGCAAATTGCTAGCCAGGGCAGTACGAACCTCTAAACCGGTTAATACGATTCACCACATTAGAACCCGCCAAGGTACTTTGTTGTCTAAAAATGAAGACATAGCTCGGGCCTTTGAACAATACTACAAGAAATTATATAACCTTGACCCTCTTAACACTTCCTACCCAAATGTTGCGCAGAAAGGAGGAAATACAAAACTTTTTGTCCCAATACAGCCCACAACCACTCACACAAACGCAAGCAGAAGACTTAGAAAAACCCCTCTCCACAGAGGAATTACAATTGGCTCTGAAACAGATGAAAACAGGCAAAAGCCCGGGCCCGGACGGGTTTACCTTACAATATTATAAGTGCTTTGTCCAGATTCTAGCCCCTAAAATGTTAACCGCCTTTAACGCACTAGCAGATCCTACAATGACTATGGGACGCATGCTAGAGGCACATGTCACAGTAATCCCTAAGGAGGGAAAAGACACCACCCAAATACAAAATTACAGGCCAATTTCACTATTAAATGTTGATATTAAGATCTACGCAAAAATTTTAGCCAATAGATTGTCTACCCTATTGCCGGGACTCATCTCACTAGATCAGGTGGGCTTTGTCCCTGGCCGAGAAGCTAGGGACAACACTATCAGAGCACTAAACCTACACCATGGGCTCACGTCCTCAAAAAAGCAGGGCTTCTTCCTGTCTTTAGACGCAGAGAAGGCGTTCGACAGAGTGGCCTGGGACTATATGCGTGAGGTCTTAAAGAAGATTGGCCTCCACCCGCGCATGCTGTCTCATATCTCAGCGCTGTACTCCAATCCGAGTGCGGCTGTGAGAGTAAACGGCCACCTGTCGAACGCCTTCCCCATAAGCAACGGTACGCGCCAGGGCTGCCCCCTTTCACCTTTAATTTTTGTTTTGTCCCTAGAACCCTTCCTGAACAGACTAAGGGCTAACTCCGACATTGCAGGCATCACAATCAAAGGAAGGGAATACAAGGTCTCAGCGTTTGCAGATGACATTTTGCTCTCCCTGTCCTCCCCAATCACATCGATACCCAACTTGCTCAAAGATATTGAACACTTTGGGACTTTATCACACTTTAAAATTAACTATGCAAAATCTCAAGCCCTAAATATCACGCTCACGCCACAGGAACTTGAACGGTGTCAATCCTCCTTCCCCTTTCAATGGAGCCAACGTTCGATAACATATTTAGGTATTCAAATCCCCACCAAACTAGCAGACCTATATGATACCAATTTCCTCCCGGCCTTGAAAAAAGCTCAACACGACTTAACAGCATGGGGCCCCCTCAACATTTCCTGGTTCGGTCGTTCAGCCCTTTTAAAAATGATAATTCTACCACGATTCCTATACTTCATCCAATGCATACCTATCAATCTACCGGCTGCTTTTTTTGCTACATATAAAAAGATGTGCACGCTATTCTTGTGGAAAGGTTCCCCCCCACGCATAAAATTCACGCGACTTACGCGACCAAAACTCATGGGGGGCATAGGTCTTCCAGACCTTCATAAGTATTTCCTGGCTAGTCACTTGGCCCAGGTGGTAGACTGGAATGTCCACGAGTCGGGTAAAACCTGGGTCACGCTTGAGAAATCATTCTCTCACCTTCCCCTGGAATCTCTGCCCTGGATTCGACCTAGTCAAATCCCGCAGCAGACATCAGCACATCCACTTATATCAGCCTCGCTCAATTCGGTCAGAAGAGCAGCCAAACTCTCTTACATATCTTCCCTGCCGGGCCCCTTAACTCCCTTGAGAGGGAACCCTGATTTCGAACCCGGGCTATCACAATCCTTCCTTAAACACACATGGCCCTACGACAAAATACTAGCGTATCAGTTTTTTGCTGACAAAACCCCTAGACCATACGAGAACCTAGTCGACCTCTCTCTGCTCAAATCCTTCCCCTTCTGGACGTACAGACAGATCCGACACTTCCTTTCGACTCAAGGGACCACCCCGACCTGGACCAGACAACTAACCTTATTTGAAGAACTATGCACTCGCACCTCTCCACTAAGGCATCTTATTTCCCTCCTATACAATATACTCTCAGAAAGCGCCTCCTGCACTCTTGACTCAGCACATACAGCCTGGGAAACGGATCTCCAGATTACCTTCACGGAGGAAGACTGGACACGAATCAATGAATACATACACAAGGGTTCCCCTAATGTAGCCATTCAGGAAAATGGATATAAAATCCAAATACGCTGGTACAGGACTCCTTCACTTCTACATAAGTTTTGCCCTAATGTCCCAGACACTTGCTGGAGGTGTGGGAAAACTAAAGGGACCATGCTACACATATGGTGGGACTGTGACCTATTGCAACCCTTCTGGAAGGAAGTACACGACCTTATCTCACATATAACAACATACACCTTGACCTTCTCGCCTGCTCAGTATCTTCTCCACCACACTCACCTAACTAAAAGTGAGTACTTTAAATCTTTGGCTATGCATTTGGTGAATGCGGCTAGGCTCTGCATACCGACACACTGGCGATCCACGACCATCCCCACAATTGGAGAATGGTTCCGGAGGATCTCCAAGATAGAGGAGATGGAGGAGTTAGTACATATCTCTCAGGAGCGTATTCAAAAATACACGACCACTTGGGCCTGCTGGACTTACTTCAAATCAACCCAGCGATACAGTTCAATCCAACCTTGACAACTGGGTTGGCCTATTTAAGAGGTCAAATAGTTGGATATACAACTGTATTCCCCAAAACCATTTCAATTTAAGAAACGTGGGGGGGGGAGCCCCGTGTCGAGAATTTAGACGGACCAAACTTCTTATTCTTACTCCTCTCTTTATTTCCTTTCTCCATTCTCTTTCTTTCCTAGTAAACACATTCCATATCCCCATAGGGGGGCTATTTATACCCCCCCTTTTCCGAACAAACTATGAGAGGTTACGATCAATACCATACGACTGTAATAAACAAAGAGTGTAAACTTGAATATGCATGTATCCATCTACATTAATGCAATACATATGTAACCTGAACCACTATGTACAAAAGGAATGTATAACAACCTGGATTTAATGCAATTGTTGTAAAATTACATCTGCTAATAAACATTATTGTGGAAAAAAAAAAAAATTATTAAGG
This sequence comes from Lithobates septentrionalis, assembly GCA_037952835.1. NCBI lineage: Eukaryota > Metazoa > Chordata > Amphibia > Anura > Ranidae > Lithobates > Lithobates septentrionalis. The sequence goes on from JBBDGP010000707.1 coordinate 1,930,740, forward strand.
GGTCCTAACCAAAGAAAGAGGGAGGCGATGCTGGAGAAACAGCAGAAATTGGTGAAGCCTTTGGCCCCCAGGGCATACATCAATTATTTTACTGCAAAATTGGTGGCCTGAGGAGTCCTTATATAAGGGAGTACAATCTGGTCCAGAAGTCCAAGAGATCATGAACAGCAGCAGATGACATGTATGTCCCCTGGCTGTGGTCATACAAGAGCCTGCATCTTTTTTCAGACCAGACTGAACCCAGGTCATCACTCTCTTGTCTTCCTTCCACGCTTCCTTCCATGCTATGTCTTTGGTGGTGGAGTTGTGGCAGGAGGAGGAGGAGGTGGATGATGCAACTCACACAGGTGGGTATTGGGTGTGATTTCGCCCCTCACCCCCTTAGTTAATGTTTCATAAAGTATGTCCTCACACATGAGGCGTTGGCCCTCCTGCATGTCCTGCAGTTATGTGGCAGCCATGCAGGCAAAGGCCTCTTCATGAGTGGGGGTGGCTCTGAGGGATGCAGAAGCCTCCTGAATCAGCCTGAGCGCTGAATCCTCCACGTTACTCCCCTTCCTGGGTCTTTTGTTTGGAAGGCGGTGGGGAGGGACCTGGGATACTGTGAGGCTCCTACTGGGCCCGGCCTTTTCCTGGCTGCCACTTACCCCTGCCTCCTCCTGGCTGCCACTAACCCCCGCCTCCTTCTGGCTGCCACTAACCCCCCTCCTGTGTGCCACATTCCACAGCCTCCTCCTGCCTGAGGTCTTCCTGTGTAAGAAAAAGGGACATAGTTTTAGTTTTTTTCTTCATCAATCACACACAATTTTCATCTCATGACTGTTGCAAATTGAATGTTAACAAATATAAAAGATTATCATTCTGACCCCAGCATTTTTCATTCTTGTCCCAATTATTTTTGCCCACTACTGTCTATTGATATGTAAACGCCTAGTAAATATCATTTCTGTTTTGCCCAGAAATCTGTAGAACAATGCAATACCTGGCTCAAGTTGGGCTCCTCCACTTCTTCCTGGCTGGAAGTCCCAGGTTGGACGTCGGAAGCCTCAGCTGGGGTGGAAGATAGGGTGGAAGGAAGAGTGGAAGGAAGGGTTGAGAGGGATTCCCTGACTTCAGTCTGGTCTGACAGAAATCGCAGTCTCTCATAGTACCACAGCCTGGGGACATAAACGTCATCTGCTGCAGCTCCTGATCTCTGGGAATCCTGGACCTTCTTGCGCTCCCTACGATATGTGCCACCAATTTGGAGCCACCAATAAGAGCCACCAATTTTGGCTCTTAAATGGGGATGGTTGCTGTGGGGACCACCGGCTTCACCAACTCCAGCAGTTTTTCCAGCACTGCCTGTCTCTTTTGTTTATGATTATAATGCAGGTGTTTGACCTGCCACAGACAGGGCAGCTGTCTGTGGCAGTCATCCATATTTTTTATTAATAGGATCAGATTGTGTTTCAGTCATTGTTTGTCCTATGCAGCTGTATGATAGTATCATGACTAATTTATATAGCTTATATTTTAAACTAGACAAATTCATTATCTCCTGTTGAAATGTTCATTTTAATTTATTAATATTCATTTTTATTGGTTACTTTTCCACATTAGCACTGTAACTAGTGGTGGATTATAGGTTAGGATATGTCATATGTCATATATGGCAATGCTGGACGCAGCATTCTAACTACACACCATAAAAATGTTTGGGATCCACTAATGCATTCAGTCTTTGTTACTGTGCTTCACGGTCAGGGGGACATGAAGTGTGAGCATGTGCAGAGCAGGAGGTCACATGACTGATGGTGATCACATGACTGATGGTGATCACATAATATATAAAAAGTGTAGCGCTATAACTGGCAACCATATATATCAAAAAAATGAGTGCATATACACATTAAATAAGTCTAAAACAAACTAAATGTGATCATAATAATAAATTACACTACAAAAGTGTACAGTGTTATTCTGCAAACATAATTAAGTGAAACAGTGAACAGTAAATCCAATCATCAATAGATAATTAAACAGTAACTGATAGTGAAAACAGTAACAATTTCAAAAAGCCTAAATTAAAGTAAAAAACTTAAACAACCACAGTCCATAATATGGTTAATGTAGAAAATCGTGAAGGCCACCACTAGGGATGAGCTTCGTGTTCGAGTCAAACCCATGTTCAACTCGAACATCGGTCGTTCAGTCGTTCGCCGAATTGCGAACAATATGGGCCGTTCGCGCCAAATTCGTGTGGCGCGTCACGGCCCATAATTCACTGCGGCATCGCAGTGCATTGCTGGCTGATGATTGGCCAAGCATGCACTATGACACGCATGCTTGGCCAATCACAGCGCCGTCTGAACAGAGAGCCATAATTGGCCAAAGCCAAGGAGGCTTTGGCCAATTATGGCTCAGGGGATTTAGTACACGCCCCACACTATATAAGGCCTCCTGCACGGCGGCCCTGTGTAGTGTATGTTCCGGCGTTCATTGAGAGAGAGAGAGAGAGACAGACAGTGACATTTGATTTGAGTTAGATAGATTAGGCAGAACAGTCAGTCAGTTTAGCTGCACTTACAGTGTATTGTGTATATATATGCATCCCAGGTGTTGCATATATATATATATATATATATATATATATATATATATATATATATATATATATATATATATATATATATATATATATATATATATATATATATATATACACTGTATTCAGTTTAGCTAGATCCGTTCCTGTTATCTTCCTACTGACAGGCAGGCTTGTCTTGTTACAGTATTTACAGCTACCTGAAGAAAATTGCTGGTGTTCTTTTGATCCTATTAGTACCACAGTCAGGCAGCTAGACTATTTACAGTTAGTGCAGTGCGTCCTGCTCACAGTGTTCAGCTAGATCCATTCCTGTTATCTTCTTACTGACAGGCAGGCTTGTCTTGTTACAGTATATACAGCTACCTGAAGAAAATTACTGGTGTTCTTTTGATCCTATTAGTACCACAGTCAGGCAGCTAGACTATTTACAGTTAGTGCAGTGCGTACTGCTCACAGTGTTCAGCTAGATCCATTCCTGTTATCTTCTTACTGACAGGCAGGCTTGTCTTGTTACAGTATATACAGCTACCTGAAGAAAATTACTGGTGTTCTTTTGATCCTATTAGTACCACAGTCAGGCAGCTAGACTATTTACAGTTAGTGCAGTGCGTCCTGCTCACAGTGTTCAGCTAGATCCGTTCCTGTTATCTTCCTACTGACAGGCAGGCTTGTCTTGTTACAGTATATACAGCTACCTGAAGAAAATTACTGGTGTTCTTTTGATCCTATTAGTACCACAGTCAGGCAGCTAGACTATTTACAGTTAGTGCAGTGCGTCCTGCTCACAGTGTTCAGCTAAACCTACAATTTGGTGTAGTGAGACCTCTGCATAGTGTTCATCTAAAGCTACAAGTTAGTGCAGTGCATCCTGCTCACAGTGTTCAGCTAGATCCGTTCCTGTTATCTTCTTACTGACAGGCAGGCTTGTCTTGTTACAGTATTTACAGCTACCTGAATAAAATTGCTGGTGTTCTTTTGAGCCTATTAGTACCACAGTCAGGCAACTAGACTATTTACAGTTAGTGCAATGCGTCCTGCTTACAGTGTTTAGCTAAACCTACAAGTTGGTGTAGTGAGACCTCTGCACAGTGTTCATCTAAAGCTACAAGTTAGTGCAGTGCGTCCTGCTAACTGTGTTCAGCTAAAACTACAAGTTAGTGCTGTGCGTCCTCCTCACAGTGTTCAGCTAAAACTACAAGTTAGTGTGGTGCGTCCACCTCACAGTGTTCAGCTAAACCTACAAGTTATTTTTTTGCGAGCTCTGCACAGTGTTCACCTAAAGCTACCTGTAGAAGGTTGGTGGTGTTTTCCTGATCCTATCACTACCGCAGGCAGCTAAAAAAGCTACAAGTTAGTTTTTTGCGAGCTCTGCACAGTGTTCAGCTAAAGCTACCTGTAGAAGATTGGTGGTGTTCTCATACTACAGGCAGGCAGTTGATTTTGCTAGCTGCAGTATCAGTACACACACATATATATATATATATGTATATATATATATATATATATATATCTCCTCCATGGCCTCTTCCTGTGCTTTGTCCTCGGAACCAGCGGTGCTCCGTAGCCGTTCAAGAGGCTACGCAAGTACGCAGGCCAAAAGATGCCATGCGGTGCTTGACCTGGTGTGCTTGGGGGACAGGAGCCACACTGGGGCAGAGGTTCTGTCAGCTCTGCAGGGGCAGGTCCAGAGGTAGTTGATGCCACTCCAACTTAAGGCAGGAATGGTGGTTTGCGACAATGGCACCAACCTCCTCTCTGCCCTCCGACAGGGACAAATGACCCATGTGCCCTGTTTGGCCCACGTCCTTAACTTGGTGGTGCAGCGGTTCTTGGGCAGGTACCCGGGCTTACAGGATGTCCTGAGGCAGGCCAGGAAAGTCTGTGTGCATTTCCGCCGTTCATATAATGCCAGTGCTCGGCTGACAGACCTCCAAAAGGAGTTTAACCTGCCCAAGAACCGCCTAATCTGTGACATGCCCACCAGGTGGAACTCAACGTTGGCCATGTTGCAGCAGCTGCACACGCAGCAGAGGGCCATCAATGAGTACCTGTGCGACTATGACACCAGGACAGGGTCAGGGGAGCTTGTTTTTTTTTTCCCCACGCCAGTGGGCCATGATCAGGGATGCATGCACTGTCCTGTCACCATTTGAGGAGGCCACGAGGATGGTGAGCAGTGACAGTGCATGTATCAGTGACACTGTCCCCCTTGTTCTGTTGGAGCACACGCTGCGTGGAATAATGGACAGGGCACTTGAGGCAGAACAGAGGCAGGAAGAGGAGTACTTCCTTAGCTCTCAAGGCCCCCTTTATTCAGACAGTGTTCCTGCGTGCCCGCCGATCACACAGGAAGAGGACGAGGAGGAGGAGGAGGAAGATTGTGTCAGTATGGAGGTGGAGCCTGGCACTCAGCATCAGCAGCAGTCTTTAAGGGATCAGTCCCAAGAAACACATGGACTTGTACGTGGCTGGGAGGAGGTGGCTGCGGACCATGTCGTCCTTAGTGACCCAGAGAACTCCGGACCGAATGCCCCAGTGAACCTACGCTGCATGGCCTCCCTGATCCTGCAAAGCCTGCGTAAGGATCCTCGTATTCGTGGTATCAAGGAGAAGGACCAATACTGGCTGGCAACCCTCCTTGATCCACGTTACAAGGGTAAGGTTGCGGACCTTATCTTGCCATCGCAGAGGGAGCAGAGGATGAAACATCTTCGGGAGGCCTTGCAGAAAGGTATGTGCAACACGTTCCCAGAGACTGGGAGGTTACAAACTCATGTTTCTGGACAACGTGTTGCTGAGGCTTCGGTCAGTCAAAGAAGGAGCGGTGGAGAAGGTGGCCGTCTGACCGATGCGTTCAGACAATTTTTTGGTCCGCAGCCCCAAGGTATGATCGGTTCCAGCAACCATCGCCAGCGTCTGTTTTACATGGTGCAGGAATACCTAGGGGCAAGATCAGACTTGGACACCTTTCTCACCGAAAATCCTCTGGGTTACTGGGTCTTGAGGATGGATCACTGGCCAGAGCTTGCACAGTATGCAATTGAGCTACTGGCCTGTCCTGCATCCAGCGTTCTTTCGGAACGCACATTCAGTGCTGCTGGAGGCGTGGTAACCGATCACAGGGTGCGTCTGTCCACCGACTCGGCCGATCGACTGACCTTCATAAAAATGAATCAGTCTTGGATCACCACCAGCTACCAAGCACCTGATGCTGATGTAACCAAATCATTTTTTTTGAAATCTCAGATCCCTTCAAAGACTGCCTATGCTGATGCTGAGTGACTATCCCTGAGTAATTATCCTCTTCCTCCTCAATCATCACGCTGATAGCTTGTAAGAACATTTTTGGTTCTGGGCGCCACCACCAGTGCCTAAGGCCCAATTTTTCTGCCCCTGTTTAACAGGGGCGTGTAATTACACTTTGATGCAATACTTTGCAGCAGGGCTCGTTCCTGCGTTCCAACTAGAGTGTCTGTGAGGGGTTGCAGTGTTGTGGCACCAGCACCAGTGCCTAAGGCCCAATTTTTCTGCCCCTGTTTAACAGGGGCGTGTAATTACAATTTTTGATGCAATACTTTGCAGCAGGGCTCGTTCCTGCGTTCCAACTAGAGTGTCTGTGATGGGTTGCAGTGTTGTGGCACCAGCACCAGTGCCTAAGGCCCAATTTTTCTGCCCCTGTTTAACAGGGGCGTGTAATCAATATTTTTGATGCAATACTTTGCAGCAGGGCTCGTTCCTGCGTTCCAACTAGAGTGTCTGTGAGGGGTTGCAGTGTTGTGGCACCAGCACCAGTGCCTAAGGCCCAATTTTTCTGCCCCTGTTTAACAGGGGCCTGTAATTACAATTTTTGATGCAATACTTTGCAGCAGGGCTCGTTCCTGCGTTCCAACTAGAGTGTCTGTGAGGGATTGCAGTGTTGTGGCACCAGCACCACCACCACCACCAAAGGCCCAATTTTTCTGCCCCTGTTCAACAGGGGCATGTAATTACAATTCTTGATCTAATATTTCACAGCAGGGCCCATTTCTGCACCCACCAAGAGCGAGTGAGGACTTACAGTGTTGTGGCACCAGCACCACCACCACCAAAGGCCCAGTTTTTCTGCCCCTGTTCAAAGAGGGCATGTAATTACAATTCTTTATCTAATATTTCACAGCAGGGCCCTGTGAGGGCTTACAGTGTTGTGGCCACAACAACACCTAAGGCCCAAATTTCTGCTGAGTATATAGGGCAGGCCCCTACTTTCAAACATCTAACTTACAAACGACTCCTACTTGCAAACGGAAGGAGACAACAGGAAGTGAGATGAAATCTACCCCTAGGAAGGGAAATTCTCTCCTGTAAGAGTTAATATGGGAAAAACATTTCTCCTTTCCACTGATGCTTTCCAATCCTTGTTCCACAAAAAACCCAAATTCTCAAAAAGCATTTGTCATTGGGACAAAAAGTGAGGTGAAATCTTCTAAAGAGGAGGAAAGACAGCAAAACAAATGTCACAGGGGTGATAACCCTTCCCTATGTTTTCCAAAAAGCTTAAAAAAGATTTTTTGGCTGGAGCTAAACACGCTAAAAATGTACCCGTTCAAAATGACAAACAGATTCTACTTAACAACAAACCTACAGTCCCTGTCTTGTTTGCACCGCCTGTATACTGCTGTTCAGAGTATATAGGGCCTGGTGGCCCCACACCTTTCCTTATTTTAATTTGGGTGCGGGGTTCCCCTTAATATCCATACAAGACCCAAAGGGCCTGGTAATGGACTGGGGGGTACCCATGGTGTTTGTCTCACTGATTTTCATCCATATTGCCAGGACCGGACATTACATTAAACCCGCAAGCAGTTTTAAATGAGATTTTTTCCTTTAAAAATGACATTTGGTGCAGGGACTGTTCTAAACACGGGAAACACGCGCCACTTTACAGGCATACTGTAGACACCCCCCAGGTACGATATTTAAAGGAATATTTCACTTTTTTTTTTTTACTTTAAGCATCATTAAAATCACTGCTCCCGAAAAAACGGCAGTTTTTAAAAGTTTTTTTTGCATTGATACATGTCCCCTGGGGTAGGACCCGGGTCCCCAAACCCTTTTTAGGACAATACCATGCAAATTAGCCTTTAAAATGAGCACTTTTGATTTTGAATGTTCGAGTCCCATAGACGTCAATGGGGTTCTAACGTTCGTGCGAACTTTCGGTCCGTTCGCAGGTTCTGGTGTGAACCGAACCGGGGGGGGATGTTCGGCTCATCCCTAGCCACCACCAAAAGTCCATGGGGGTAGAACGTAACCCCTAATGAAAGTATAACTCCCAAATTCACAGGTGAATGAATAATTCTCAAAGTCACATAGGCAGATAACAGGTTCACAGATGAATAAGTAATGAGTAATCAGAGTCTGACAGGTAGATCGATACTGAAGGAACCACAGGTGAACAGAGGGTCTACGTCAGTGCCAGAACCAACACCAGGGGCATCTGGAGGCTTACCAGAATTCAATGACTTAAATGACATACGTCACCCAAGTCACAAAGGCTGGTTGACCACCGAGTCCGAATAATATGGCTTGTTAGATGTCGTCAGCATAAAATGGGAAGGGGGGGTGACATCACAACTTCCACATCAATAAAGACTCCGGCATAGGCCAAACGATCGTATCAAATAACATGCGAGAAGTGGAAAAACTCACATAGTGTGATAAATTATTTGATTTTATTTGATTTGAATTATTATGATTATTTGATACGATCGTTTGGCCTATGCCGGAGTCTTTATTGATGTGGAATTTGTGATGTCACCCTCCCTTCCCATTTTATGCTGACGACATCTAACAAGCCATATTATTCGGACCGGGTGGTCAACCAGCCTTTGTGACTTGGGTGACGTATGTCATTTAAGTCATTGAATTCCGGTAAGCCTCCAGATGCCCCTGGTGTTGGTTCTGGCACTGACGTAGACCCTCTGTTCACCTGTGGTTCCTTCAGTATCGATCTACCTGTCAGACTCTGATTACTCATTACTTATTCATCTGTGAACCTGTTATCTGCCTATGTGACTTTGAGAATTATTCATTCACCTGTGAATTTGGGAGTTATACTTTCATTAGGGGTTACGTTCTACCCCCATGGACTTTTGGTGGTGGCCTTCACGATTTTCTACATTAACCATATTATGGACTGTGGCTGTTTAAGTTTTTTACATTAATTTAGGCTTTTTGAAATTGTTACTGTTTTCACTATCAGTTACTGTTTAATTATCTATTGATGATTGGATTTACTGTTCACTGTTTCACTTAATTATGTTTGCAGAATAACACTGTACACTTTTGTAGTGTAATTTATTATTATGATCACATTTAGTTTGTTTTAGACTTATTTAATGTGTATATGCACTCATTTTTTTGATATATATGGTTGTCAGTTATAGCGCTACACTTTTTATATATTTTTTGCATTTCTACCTTTAGTCTAAGGGTGTGTTAGCGGCTATTTCTAGCGTTCCCTTTGGTTTGCGCAGCGCTGTACACATCCATCTATCTGTTCTGATGGTGATCACATGACTGATGATCACATGACTGATGATGATCACATGACAGATCATAGATAGTATATAAGGATTGATGAACCATCCGTGTAGCCAATCCCATTTGAAGAAGTCTTTTCGATGAAACATGTCTTGGGCATGGTTACACGGCATTCCATCGCACTGACATTAGATGCCGCTGTCTGAGGAGGACTACACCAATCGGATGGCTGGGCCTTAGAAGGTTGGGTGAGAGATACACCAGTTTACACTTCAGGTCCGCTGTGACCACGGTGCACCGTTGGATCACTGATCCTGTTGCTTGCTGTGCTTGCTGTGGATTTTTTTTTTAACGGCTTTTATGTTTCAGTTTAAATGTGAGTGTAACCATTGAAGTGTGTTTGAAGTGATTTTAATAAATCTGTCAAAATGGCATCACGCTATGTGGAGCACTTTATTCATTTTTTCACATATGGAGCTGGCTTGATTGGAGTCACGGTTCATCACATGCAACCCAGGTGCAGTTCAATTGCTGTTTTGCCGAACACGAGAGTGGGAGGCTATACAATCTGGTGAGTGCGCTCTTCAGAGGGAGTGGTGTCACTATCACGGTGGTGTGGTGGAAGAGTAGAAGATTTTTAACACAAGAAGATTGAAAAACAACTGTTGAACTTGATCATTCATTTCTTGTAATTTATTATTTATAGTGACACTTTTCACTGGGTGTTAAAGAAATTTCTTTTCATGATAAAATTAATATTTTTCATGACACTATTATTATTAATATTTTTATGCATAAGTAGAGGGTCATAGGCATTATGCTGCTCTGACCCATTATTTTACACAATTTATATTAACGCCGCTATCTCTATCTATACACGTGTGAGAGGTATAGTTTTGGGATTCTGATCAATTTACGTATTTAGTTAAGTGGCAGCTTTTTTCACTGTACACTGTGTATGTACACACATTTTGTATTCATTTACACATCTTTTATATAGCTTTGCACTTTTCTTTGGCGCAGTGGAGTAAGAGAGATTCAGGGGCGGTTTATTTGTATATCTCTTGATACAAACCAGCTCCCTGTACTTGTCTATGAACAGGGGGAGGAAATTGTGGTCATTAAAGCCATCCATTTTATCTGCAATACACAAGACAAACCCTAATGTCAGGCTAAAGTCTCCTAATCTTGTCCCAATATAGGCCTCAATCTCTAAGCAGTATAGGGCCAAGTTTAAATGTTACCTTCGTTATCACGATTGGCACTTCCTATACTCCTTCCTCCGCTCACAGATCGTATGTACTACGCACGCGTGTTACGCTTTATATACACTGCGCATGCATGAAACTTCGCCCGCCCCTTTAGTTCTTTCTAGTCTATTCCCCATCCCTTCTCATTCGGCGCAGTGGGGAAGAGCACATGGCGGAGACACAACAGGTGTATGCTAATAGCAGTAACGAGGAGGAAAGGCCAGAGCCAGAAACGTCACGATCCCGGATGAGATTTAAGGCATCAAATATGTCCTTTGTTGAGATGGTGGAGATGGTCGACATACTGAAGAGGGCCGACTATGACAGGAAGTATGGACCTTACCCCAACCCAAATGTGAGAAAGGCCTAGATCATGGAGAAAGTTGTGAAGAGTCTGCACAGAAATTTTGGGTTACGACGATCCAAGGATCAACTGAGGAAGCGGTGGTCGGACCTCAAATTAAGGGAGCACGATCAGTATAGAAGGATCAGGAGAGTGCTACAAAAAAGTAAGTAGTTGTCCTGTGTTCCTATTCTTTATGTTTATTACGTTTGTGCTGCTCCATGTGCTTTTCTTTATTGTTGTACAGTTTAAAATGGCAACTTTCATGTTCATGGACACATTATTCGTTCGTAGGACACATTGTTCGTTCAGCCAATAAAACACCATGTTTTGTCCAGATGCTTTTCAATACATTTTTTCTGGCCTACTTCTCTTCAAATAATTTTGTTGTCTAGATGGGTTTGTAACTAGAATGAAATGTAAACTAGATTCTGTATAAGGAGAGGATACTCAGCAGCTGTTTACACGTCTGGACGCTGGAGCACTAGTGTGGGACAAAAGAACACCCTTTTTATTAGGGGGCCCACACAGGTGCTCCAGCGTATACTATAGGGGTGACTCCATCTGAGAAGCTTGTACAAAACAGGTAAGTATTCAAGCTTGACAAAGTAAAAATATATTTATTCATCTTGCAACTCTGCCAAAATAGACAATTGTACCCCACTTCCAAGCAATGTTTCAGATTCCTATTTCTGCCATCAAATATCTGTGTGCTAAGTATAGCTTTTTTCTGTTTACATAGGAGATAAAAGACTCAGAGGACACCACTCATCAGAGAAGACAACAGACCCCCCACCTCAGGAAGAAGTGGAAATCCCACAAACACAACAGGAGGAGGAGGAGGGAGACGTTGTGGAAATTTTCACCACAACAGGTGAGTGTCTGTGACCACATGCTCAGGTAAGAGATGGATGCCGGCATATTTATAATACATGGTGTGTTTGTTTTTTTTATATTTTAGGTGATCATGATGTTGTGGATGAAGGTCATTTCACCAGTGAAAGTGCCCAGATCCTGATCAGGGAGATCATGGGGTGTAATAGGGGCTTGGAAATCATCAAGCAAAACATCAATGATGTTCAAAACAAAATGAAGAACATCATTGATATTTTAGGGAGAGTTTAAAACCCCTAGACATCCCAAACTTATTTCTGCTTTGCTTTTCTGACAATTTTTTGAACATTTTTTGACATATTCTAGAAAAGCCAAATTTTGAAGATGCACATAGTGTGTCAACATGTGCTATCTGCCATCACGGGAGATCATTGTACGCGTTTTGGGGGTGCAACCCCTTCCTCAATAATAAAGTAGCTGAGAGGAAGGGGTTGTACCCACAAAACATTTCCATTGATCCCCCATGATGGCAGCTAGCACATGTTGACATTAGGCAATTTGTGTGCATCTTCAAAATTTGGCTTTTCCAGGGGTGACTTCATCCCATCTACTGAACGCAATATCAAACACAGTTTATAAATACTCATGTCTGATATTGCCTTCAATTTCTACAAAAGTTGAACTTTGTTAGTTCCAGAGTTGTGTATTTCTGTTTGGTTTGAAACATGCCTGTTTTACCTTAAAAGGAAATTTCTACTTTTAATGTGACCTAAAAAATTGTTATACAACAAACATGTTGGTTTGTTTTAAAAACCTTTTATAAATGCACATGTGATTGTGCTTTGATTAAAAAGATTGAGAATCAACAAGGTGTGGCTTCTTCTTTCAATGCTCAAAAGCATTTTTTGTTGTAAAGTTGGTGTTTTCAGTGGCGATGGGGGTTATTTACTAAAGGCAAATCCACTTTGCACTACAAGTGCAGTTTCAGTGCAGTCTCAAGTGCACTTGTAGTGCAAAGTGTATTTGCCTTTAGTAAATAACACCCAACAGTGCTTTCTAATTTTACACAATCACACCATTTTCAGGACTCCCCAAATTTCAGTCAGGGTCAGCTAAAAGAAAGCCAAGCAGTAAATCAAAGCAAATATTTGTTCAGTTTAAAATATATTTTTTATTTAAAAAATGTCTCAGACATTGTCTGGCATATTGATGGCCCCCCTACCCGCAAAGTATTCCATGTATCTTAGACGGACCTTGTGGGCACTCTGGGGAGGCAAGCCAGGATGGCCAGCTTCAAGCGCCGTCAGGGTTGGTTCATTTAGATTAATTCTGGCTTCAGGCCCAACTGAGCCAGCATAGTTCACAGAATTTTTTCTTAAAAAGTTGTGGAGCACACAGCAAGCCAGGATGATGTGATTGAGTTTATATTCTGCCATGTGTATCGGTGTAAGAAATAGGCGGAACCAGCTGGCCATTATTCCAAACGTGTTCTCCACCACTCTTCTGGCTCTGGCCAGCCTGCAATTAAAAACCCTCTGGTCCGGGTGAGGGTCCTCATAGGGAATAGCCACATAAGATGGTCCCCCAGTGCAAACGCTTCATCCGCAACAAATATGAATGGGAGTCCTTCCGCATTGTCTTCTGGAGGTGACAAGTCCAAGCTGCCATTCTGGAGATGCCTGTAGAACTCCTTGTGGGTGATGACTCCACCATCTGACATCCGGCCATTCTTCCCCATGTCCACATACAGGAACTCGTAAGTAGCCGACACCACTGCCAACATCACAATACTATTGAACCCCTTGTAGTTGTAATAGTATGACCCCGAGTTGGGTGGTGGGAGGATGTGGACGTGTTTCCCATCAATTGCCCCTCCGCAGTTAGGAAAGTCTCACCGCTGGTCAAAGTGGAAGGCCACAGTCAGCCATTCCTGTGGGTTGGAAGGAAACTGTGGAGTCAAACAAGAAAAAAAATAATCATTTTGCACATAAACATGGAAAGCAGATTAGACACAAACATTCTTGGCCAACATCAGTATAACATTTATTTTAGGGAGTATTTAAAGACAAAGGTATAAGGTCCACCTATCAGATACCCCCCCCCCCATGGGCCATTTTAAAAATGTTAGGGGGGAGATGTTTTGGACAGGTTACCCTCTTTACTTCATTGAGAGATGAATGCCTAAATAATGTGTATTACTTTGGCCAGCCCCTCCTTACTTACACTATTGGCAGCCCACTGGACAGGTAAGAAGTGTCATAATACAAAGATATAAATACACACTGTACACATTTTAGCACATTTTTACATTCTGATATTACCTATCAAGATAATAATAGGATACAAAAACTTTGAACATTACCATTTGAAAGTATTCAGGCAGGCCCTTGCACTACATGCTTTGAGGAATTCATTCATAAATATGACCACAAAGGAGGTGGGTATAGTGTGTATGGGTTTGGCAAAGTCAGCAGATAGAGGATTGAGGATAGATAGAGGATTGGTATCAGCTGAGTTAGCAGTGGGGGGAGTGGGGGGACCCAAAAAAAGAACCTCTGGCACTCTGCCAGAATTTCAAACAGAAATCACACTTTTACACATTTTAGGGGTTGTTTAGGGTAAAGCACTACTATGGAGCTGACAAAATACATTGTTAATTGAGTAGACGAGGTAGATATAGGTCCAGGAGAGCATGCTGGGGAGGTAAGTGAAGGCAAATATGTATGAAGGACAAAAAAATTTTTCAAAAAATATACAGCATGCATGTGGACAAAGGGGACATTCACAGCATATTACAATCATTGTAATTAGGGAATAAGGAAAGGAATACAATATATTAACAAACATTAAATACAATAAAATGTGATGTTAAAGGATACAAATCTTACCTTCATATACTCCTTCTGCAGGACCTGGATGATGGCACAACAGGTCTCCGGGATAATGATCCCCAGAGCCTGGGGTGAGATGCCTGTTGAGAACTTGAGGTCCTGCAGGCTTCTCCCCATCGCCAAGTACCACAGGGTGGCGACTAGCCTCTGCTCCGGAGTGATGGCTTGCCTCATGCAGGTATCCTGCCTGCTAGTAAAGGGGTCAGCAAAACCAATAAACGGTGAAATACAGAGTCCGTCATCCGGAGACAGTTCCTGAAATTGTCAGGATTATTCTCACGGATCTCACGGAGCAAAGGCATGTGACAAGATTGGTCACGCTGGAGCAACCAATTCTTGGTCCATGAACTCCTCCTCACTCTGTTCATGGATTGGGCTTGTGTCAAAGTAAGGACCCCAACACCAAGCCCCCGCATAGCACGAACTCTACTATGAGTACATACACGCAACATGGCTAGAAAATGGTCGGCTGCTCAGAACGAAGTAAAAGAACACACTGAAGAACAGCAAGGCCTGTGAAGAGCGACCTGAAAATCAGTAACAAACGGACAAGAACACAATGACAAGTCAATGGTACTCGCTGCACGCACTGAAGACCAGATACAAACCCACAAGCACAAACTGAACAGCAGAAATACGATCTGAAAACCACAAGTCTGAAAGCGCGAATGGTCTCTCACCAAACTTTTACTAACACGAGATTAGCAAAAGGAGCCCAAAGGGTGCCGCGCTTGGTACTGAACTGCCCTTTTATAGTCTCGTCGTACGTGGTGTACATCACAGCGTTCTTGGCGTTCGGAAATTCTGACAACTTTGTGTGACCGTGTGTATGCAAGACAAGTTTGAGCCAACATCCGTATGAAAAAATCCATGGATTTTGTTGTCGGAATGTCCGATCAATGTCCGACCGTGTGTACAGGGCATATGTGTTTTTCTTCAAAAAGGATAGTTTGTTTGTGAGTAGGCAGGTACAATTCAAAAATACAATGTCAAATTAACAAGGGACAACAACCAACCTCCTTGAGCTTTATAAATACAAGATAATAATGTTGTTGGGGAAACTTGACACACACACAAAAAATATGGAGATCACTAGAAAATAATTTAAAAATAATAAAAAAAAGGAGATCTTGATTGAAAAAAATGACTATAAAAAATTGTTATAAACATTATTATGGAGATCTGGCTTTAAAAACAAAAAAGATTATTCAGGAGATCACGAGAAATAATAAAGAAATCCACGAGAACTCTTTGTGAATATCAGCAGCAAAATAAATTCATTTTTCTAGCATTATAAAGAACAAAAGGATGCGTTGCATTAAAAGATCCAAAAATTGACAGCGTGACGAATGTGCTATCTCCATTAGGAACGCTCATTTTACCAGAACTAGCGCTTCCGTCTCGTATTTGATTCTGAGCATGCATGATTTTTTTGAGCGTCCGAATTGCATACAGGCGATTGCATTTTTGGATGGGAACTTTCCCCGACCGAAGAATAGAGAGCATGCTCTCAATCTTTTGCTGGCTGGAATTCCGCCAGCAAAAGACTGATGGAGCATACACACTGTCGCATTTTCCGACAAAAAGCTCTCATCCGAGTTTTGCTGGCGGCATTTCCGATCGTGTGTTTAGGCCTCATTCGGTCCTGAGTGTTTTTTAGGCCAAAACAAGACAAACACTTAACAAAAGGAATGCCATTGTTTGCAGTGGCCCTTGTTCACATCTAATCATTTTATCACTTGTAGCTGGAAAAGAACCAATGGTTTTGGCTGTTTGGCTGCATTACAAAAAAATGGCCTAGTCATGGAGAGGGGTAAATGGAGGTCAAGTGGTTAAAGGGGTCTCCTAAAGGTGGTATTTGGGTTTCCCCTTTCATTAATGGGGGCTCCCAGATTCTGATATGCCCACCTCACACAGACCCCCGCAACAACTGGACTAGGCTTATGGGGAAAATGTCCTTGTCCTTATCAACAAGATATCCCCCACCATGTTGAGGTTATATAATCTGGTATGGTTTAGTAGTGGGGTGCTGCATGTTCATCCACCCCTTTCCTGGTCAGCCAGGCTGCATGCTGTGGATGAATGGGTACTATCTATTCTTTTGTTAAAGGGGGCTCACAAATTCTAATACACCTACCTCCCAGAGTCCCCTACAACCACTGGGCCAGGGTTCTGGGGAAGAGAAGGAAAACAATAGAATTGCGCTAATTAAATAATCAAATGCGAAAAATTCAAACTATGATATTAATATATGAGCAAACATAGTAAATGCAGTGATATAATCTAAAACAACCCACTCACTAATGTGTAATGTCACAGTGCTGTGCCATAAAAAGTGCTAAATGTGAGAAGCTGATTTGTATCCAATAAACAATATTAGAAAAACCAAGGGGTTTGGTTCCCGTGAATAAAAAAAATGTCCCTTTAAATAAAGTGATTTGTGCAAATTAGATCTTGAGAAGAAGAAATCCGCCACCGGTAAAGAAGGGGTGACTGATTACTGGAGCCCCATGATCCCCCACTACAGAGGATCAGGGGAAGCTGGTATGTAAACACTTCTGCAGGGTATAACCAACGGGACAACTGCTGGGCTAATTTAGAGATGATAGCTGTTTCTAAACCTCCTCTGCAAGGCTCCTGATGATCCCAGCTCTCCTCATAGAAAGATGGACTCTACCTTTTTGATTGCCTTGTAAGGAATCTGTGCGGTATGTTTGTATTTTGAGAAAAAAATGACAGGGGTTCTAGTCTACCCCTAATCTATTAAAGAAAATCTTTTTCTTGTCTCTGTTGTTGCTGTCAGTTGATTTCACTTCGAATATCTACTTTTGCGTCATTATGCCCCTAATAGACTCTAGTTAGGCAGGTCTCCTCCAGGAGATTGCATCGTCTTCTGGTCTGTGAGTACTCTGTTCCTCCTCTAGCCAGGTAGCAGCATATATGGGATTTGAACCATCGACCCCAGTGCTGCTAAGCAGAAGTGCAAGTAGATATTCGAAGTGAAATCAACTGACAGCAACAACAGAGACAAGAAAAAGATTTTCTTTAATAGATTAGGGGTAGACTAGAACCCCTGTCATTTTTTTCTCAAGATACAAACATACCGCACAGATTCCTTACAAGGCAATCAAAAAGGTTGAGTCCATCTTTCTATGAGGAGAGCTGGGATCATCAGGAGCCTTGCAGAGGAGGTTTAGAAACAGCTATCATCTCTAAATTAGCCCAGCAGTTGTCCTGTTGGTTATACCCTGCAGAATTGTTTACATACCAGCTTCTCCTGATCCTCTGTAGTGGGGGATGATGGGGCTCCGGTAAGCAGTCACCCCTTCTTTACCGGTGGCAGATTTCTTCTTCTCAAGATCTAATTTGCACAAATCACTTTATTTAAAGGGACTTTTTTTATTCACGGGAACCAAACCCCTTGGTTTTTCTAATATTGTTTATTGGATACAAATCAGTTTCTCACATTTAGCACTTTTTTTTTTACTTTCAATATGTTTTTATTTTCAATTACGTCATACAGTTTATGCATTGACATATTAGAATGCACAGGAGGGAACGCCTCCTTGAACATGAGTCATAAAGGTTAAATTTTGAGAAAGAAAATAACATATAACATACGGTTTCTCAGCCTTAGAGGCTATTGGGGGGATCAACCTGATATATATCAATGTCTAAGCTCCAAATAATCAGACTCCATGTATTGTCCCTAAAACATCACGGGATCTTTCCCCAACCCCGGCACCCCTGACGGGATCTAGCTGTGCCGGGCCGGGAAATCTCCGTACTTCTCCTTTGCCCACTTGGGCTGAGCCATCAGGAGTATTGAGGAGGTTTTGAATCCCCGTAAGCGAGGTAGTTTACCGTATGGTAGCTTCATATTGAGTTGCCACCAGCTAGCTATCTGATGTGAGGTAGTAGACATGAAGAAGAGATGAAAGAGAGGGAAAGAAGAGTGAGGAGGGAGGGGGGGTGAAGGGGTTCTTCAGGGTGGGTGAGGAGGAAGAAGGAGTTCATCTGTGTGCCTCTAGTATTACTGTAGGGTGAATTCGTCTAGGTGTGGGTTAGGTGTTGTTGCTCACCTGAACACCTGGTATGAGGGAAGTTCCCATATATTGGGCCCAAGGTTCCCATATTGTTTGGAATTTGGTGGAGGTGTTTGTCAGGATACTGGAAAGTTTTTCTTGGGCCATAATCCACGACACCTTCCTTTTTACTGCATTGAACGAAGGCCTCGGCTGTTTCCAGGCTTTGGCAATGGAGATTTTGGAGCCCAGTAATATAAAGTTGATCAGTGTTTGGGTAGCCTTAGAAATTCCAGATAGGTTTGCATTGAGAATAGCCACCTCTGGGGACCTAGGGACCTGGCAAGCCGTCACTGTGTAAATCATAGACTTTTCTCCAAAAAGTGCGTATTTTGGGGCATTCCCACCAAATGTGGGCCATTGTGCCCAGGTGTTGGCATCCTCTGAAACATAAGGGGTTCGCTGAGGGATAGATTGCTGCCAACCTGGCAGGTGTCAGGTACCATCTGGTTATCAGTTTGATGCTTGCCTCCATCAAGGAGATGTTCTGGATCCCCTTAAAGGATTTAGCTAGTGCTGCTTGCCAAATCTCTATGTCCCTGCAGCATTGGAAGTCAGCCTCCCAAGCCTTCATGTATGTGGTTTTGTCCGTAGGGCAAGTGAGGGCCGAATATATCACTGAAATGCCTCCCCTCTACTCCATGGCTTGTCCGCACCATTGTTCGTATACAGTAAATTTAGGGGGAAGCGGTTTCTCCTTCCAAATAGTGTGGAGAAAGTGAGCGATTTGGTAAAAGCGGAATCGTTCCGATTCCGGGAGGTCCAGGTGTTTGATACAGAATTTGAGGGTGATTGGTCCATTGGGGGTGAAGAAGTGCCCTATCCGGTATAGCCCTTTGTCCAGCCACCATTTGAATGCTGTGATGTCAAGTCCCGGTGGAAAGTCAGGGTTGTGGAATAGGTGAGCTAGGGGACGACCCGTGGAGACCAGAGCTGTGGATTGCCGGAGGAAGTCCCAAAGGGCACAGGAGTGGGATAAAGTGGGTGAGAGGATAGGCGGTCTAGATTTAGTCGGGCACCAAAGTATGTAATCTAGCGTATGGTTGAGGATGGCCTGTCTTTCAATAGTCACCCAGTCTGGTTTTTCATAGCGTGAGTAAATTGAGGACAATTGGGCTAATCTAGCGGCCAAGTAGTATTTATGTAGATTTGGAAGATCCAGCCCTCCCTTGCGTCTGTGAATGAATAGGGTATTCTGAGGAATACGGTATCCTTTCCTACCCCATATAAATTGGAGTATTTTACTCTGTAAAGCTCTCAGGTGATCTTTCCTGATTGGGATAGGGAGGGAGCGAAAGAAGTAGAGGAGCCTGGGGTCGCCCCATTTGAAGTGGAAGCACTGTTTTAGAGAGGCAACTGTTTGTGGCGGTAAGGAGACATTAAGAGCTTGGGATTTGGGGAAATTAACTTTGAGTCCAGAAATTTTAGCAAAGTTCCTTAACACTAGGCAGAGATTAGGGAGTGTAGTGAGGGGGGATGTCAGGAAAAGGAGGATGTCCTCAGCGAAAAGCCCACATTTGTGCGTCTGGTCTCCACAGGTCACCCCTTTTATATCAGGGTTCTGTCGAATTGCAATCACTAAGGTTTCTATGGCTATTGTGAAGATTAGGGGAGATAGAGGGCACCCTTGTCTAGTGCCACGAAAAATGTCTATTGGTTTGGAGTAATGTCCTTGGAGGCGTATTTGGGCCTTTGGTTGTGAGTAGAGAGCATGCAGAAGTCCCAGGAAGCGGTCGCCAAATCCCCACCTCTCTAGCACAGTGAAGATGTAGTGCCAGGAGACCGTGTGAAAGACCTTCTGCAGGTCTAATGATAGAAGGAATCCCGATTGGTTTGGCCCCTCTTCCCAGTTAGTTTGAAGAATCGAGGTGATATCTATCGCCCTCCTTATTTGGTCAGGACCCTGTCTCCCGGGTATGAATCCTACCTGGTCCTTATGTATATATTGAGTAATAAAGGATGACAACCTGTTAGCCATTATTTTGGTGAGTACTTTTAGGTCATTGTTTATGAGTGAGATCGGTCTGTAGTTGCTAACGTCTTTGTGGTTTTTGTCAGGTTTGGGTATGACCGTGATTAAAGCAGTATTGAGGTGGATGTCTAGGGGGGTTCCATTGGTTTTGGAGTTAAAGAAGGAGGTCAGGTGAGGTGCCAGAATGGCTGCGAAAGACTTGTAGTATGCTACAGAAAGACCATCAGGACCCGGAGCTGACCCCCTTCTAAGATCTTTTATGACCCCCAAAACCTCCTCCTCTGTGATGGGTATTTCCATCTTTTGTTTGTGGACATCTTTTAGGGAGGGTAGGGGAATACCCTCCAGAAACTGAGGGATTAAGTTCGCATTTGGCGTATTTGTTTGGCTATATAATTTAGAGTAAAAACCCTGGAAGGCTTCTAGTATCTTTGAAGGGTTGGATGTGGGGGGTTGACCATTTATTCTTAGTTTGGGGAAAGCGTGGATCTTGATGGGGGGAGACAGTTTTTTAGCTAGGAGGGGGCCTATTTTGCCTGCCTGAGTATAAAATTTTTGTCCGTTCCAATGAACGGCCTTTTCGGCCTTGGATGTGAGTGCTAGATTGAGATCAAGTCTAGCTTTATTGATGAGGGAAACAGGGGTCTTGGAGGGGTCCCTGTCCAACCTAATTAGGTCTGCTTTTTGTGCTCGTTTGATTTGAGTGGCAATCTGGATGAGTTTACCCCTTATAAAAGCTTTATGTGCAGCCCATAACGTTTCGGGAGAGATGTCCTCTGATTTATTGAGTTTAAAGTATTCTTGTAGGGCTTTTTCAAGTTCTATGACCCTGATGGGATCAGATAATAGCGACTCATTCAGTCTCCAATGTCCCCTGGATCCACCCAGGTGGCCTGTTTTGATTGATATGGTGACGATGGAGTGGTCTGAGAGGGCAGACTCCCTGATTTGAGCTCTGTGGATCAATGGGAGTAGGGAGGATGGGGTTAATATGTGGTCAATCCTCGCATAGGTGTTATGAGGGGGAGAGTAATGGGTATAGTTCCTTTTGTTGGGGTTAAGTTCCCTCCAAGTGTCAGCTAAGCCATGGGCATGGATTATCTTTGCGATCCTGAGGCTTTCTTTGGTGGGTCGCGTTAGTTGAGTCGGCAGGGGTTTAGACTTGTCCAATCCCTGATCGAACGCTGCGTTCGAGTCTCCGCCAAAGATGACCGTTCCCTCCAATTTCTGAGCAAGGCTGCGCAATAGGGAATCAAAAAATTTTGCTTGTCCCCTATTTGGAGCATAGTAGGAGATCAGGGAATACAGGTGGTCCCCCACTGTGCCCTTGACCAGGAGGAACCTGCCCTCTGGGTCAGCGAATTCAGAGATCTTTACAAATTTAAGGTGTTTGGAAATGATGATTGCAACTCCCTTAGTTTTGTTGTCAGCGCTCGCTAAGAAAAACTGTGGGAAGTGAGGGTGGAGATACTTAGGGCTATACCAGGAGGGGAAGTGCGTTTCTTGCAGCATGACAATGTCTAGCTTGAGATGCTTGTAATAATCGAGGACCTTTCTCCTCTTAATCTGGGAATTGATTCCCTGGACATTATGGGAGGCTATGTGGAGTTCAGCTGTAGGATCGTTAGCCATGGAGCAGTTGGAGTGAAGTGCATCGGCCCTAACTTACCCTTTGATGCGTGGGAACCTGGACTTTGGGATGATGATCATTCTTCCTTCTAGGAGGGAAGATATCAGGAACTTCCGTGGGGGTGTATGTGGTATCTGCAACACAAGATGTGGTTAGGCACATTGTAGTGATCGAGGAGGAGGGGTGGGGGTGCAGGATAGAAAAGAAAAGGTCTCCTAGAAAAGAAAGAAAGGACATAGGGAAGGAGAAACCCCCCATGTCTTTTAGAAAAAAATTAGAGTATGTCTGGCCCATCTGGGCTCAAACAGCCTAGCCCCTAGAGACCTACGGGTGTCTAAGGGTTAGGTGGGTGCGCAAGTGTTTCCTCACGAAACCGAAGGCTCTACATAAAACTCGTTCCCTTGCGGGAAAAAAAGAAGAAAAAACAAAGAAAATTTTTGAAACCATTACCGGTGTATACCAGGTTATCTTAACAGTGTGACTAGCTAGTGGCCCTTAACCTGCGCCCAGTGTAGTAACCTCCTAGGTCTCTATCCATTCGCTATCACAGCAAAGTGTCCATAAACTAGACCTAAATAAAATCCCCAATCATGGGGGTTAAATTCCCCCCCCTCCCCCATGTATTAGGCATGAGAATTCAGTCACTCTCAGACTGGAGAGGCACAGCTCCCTTGAGCTTAGTAGATATGTCAATGGGCCAGTTAAAATCAGCAAAAAATAAAGAGGAAAAATTTGAACAAAAAACAAAAAACCGGGAATACGAAAAACAAAAAGCAAAAAGTTCTGAAAAGTCAGAAAACGGTGCCCGGTTGGCTAGCTTGCCTAAGGAATAGGCACGAGGGATCCCCCATATTCGTGGAGATGATCAATACGATCCCTACTTCACAACCGGGATAGAAGAGATGCCGTTCACATCATCACTGGCTTAAAGTTTGGTTGTTGTCTTTGGCCTTCTTTGCTTTTCCTGTTGACCACAGGGGAGATTGAGGGCTGGTGGGGGTCTGTCGTTTGTTGGAGTTGATCCCGGCATTGGTTGTTTCCATGTCGGCTTCCTGGGAGATGATTTTCAGGTGCAAGAGCAGTTTTTCTCCTTCTGGGAGGGAGAAGAAGGCATATTGTTTCCCCTTGACGGCGAATTTAACCGCGAACGGGAAGGCCCACTTGTATTTAACGTCTCTTTGGGTGAGAGCGAGAAGTAGGGGTTTCAATGATCTCCTCCTCTGGATCGTAGAGGGTGAGAGGTCTGCAAAGATCTGTACTAGATGTCCCATGCACTGCACTGAGTGAGAGGCCCTGGCCTGTCTCATCACTTCCTCTTTAACTGTTTAGTGGTGGGGCTTAGCGATAATATCTCTTGGGGTGCCATCTTTTCTGGGGGGCCCTAAGGCTCTGTGTGCCCTGTCCAATTCAAGGCGTTGAGAGGAGATATAAGGGATCAGATGTTTAATCAGGTCCTGGACTGCTTCTGGAACATTGTGAATCGTTTCCGGTAGGCCGCGGATTCTGATGTTATATCGTCTTGATCTATTCTCAAGTTCGTCAATACGGGCCATTGCTAGGTCTAATTGATCTTGCACTGTGCTGATGTGCAGCGAGTGTTGGTTAGTGATAGCTATAGTGTCCTCCATTTTGTGTTCGATCGTATCGATCCGGGCTCCTAAATTAATAAAGTCTGCCTTCAGGTCCCCTGTAATTTTAGCTGCCGTTTGAGCCAGGCCTCTGTCCAGAAGTTCAGAGAATCTGAGGAAGAGGGAGTCCATGTGAGATGCAGGGTTACTGGCAGGAAAGGCATGAGGAGGGAGGCCTGAGTGACCTGAGATAGATCCCAGGGGGGACAGAGGGCCATCACAGAGGGAGCGATCCTGCAGGGATCCTGTAGAGGCTGGAGAAGGGGTCAGCAGAGGTGGGTATCCTGGTTGTCTTCCTGGGGTGAAGTGAGGGGGAATGTGGGGTTGCTCTGACCTGTAGTCCGCCGGGCCTGTGGAGCAGAGATCCTGTGGCTGTGCCTGTGTAGCGGCGGCCATCTTGGGAGTCCCAGCCGTTCCTGCTCTCTCCAACTGTGGCCACAGGTTTCGTTTCACCGGGACCCCGGTCATATGGGGGTGTAGCTGGGACCGTGGGGAACGTCTCCAGGTGCTTTTGATGTGCAGGGGTGCACTGTGGTCAGTGCTGTGGGCACCGGAAGATCGCGAGGGAGCGGAGCTCTAGGCTATAGTGGCCATCTTGCGAGCCCCGGCATTCGCACCTCACATTTAGCACTTTTTATGGCACAGCACTGTGACATTACACATGAGTAAGTGGGTTGTTTTAGATTATATCACTGCATTTACTATATGTTTGCTCATATATTAATATCATAGTTTGAATTTGATTATTTAATTAGCGCGATTCTATTGTTTTCCTTATATTTTGCACTGTACTTATGTTATTCAGGAGAATTGCTGCTGTTTATGATTTATATTTATTAATTCACTTGTTTATTGGTTTATGGTTTGGGTTTCTGTTAGCGCAGTTTGATCCACTTTTTCTTTACTTATGGGGAAAAGACCCTTGTCCTCATCAATTGTCCCCTCTGACAAGACATCCCTCCCCTGTTGAGGGCATGTGGTCAAGTGCAGTTTAAGAGGGGGGCTCCATGCTTGTTTCACCCCTTTCCTGGGCAGCTAGGCATGCACAGGTTAAGAGTCTGGTATACATTTAAAGGGATACCACACACATTATTTTGTTTTTCTGCATGGAGATCCCCCTTAAAATTCATCCCAGACCTGAAGGGTTTGGTATGGATTGTCAAAAGTCATATTAAACTTAAAAGAACCTGTTATGCACTTTGGGGGAATCTGCATATATATTTTTTTTAATTTGTGCTGCGGGATGCACTATAGAAAGAGGGACATTTGCAAATAAAAATAAAAAGATACTGTTTAAATTGCTTGCAAAAGCACACAGACCCCTCAAAGACTCCTTCAAAATGAATAACAGAATTGTGTGCCTTAATAAAAGCAAAGAAGCTGGAAAAGAAATATTGTTTGACTGCAATTTAAAAATAGTTTTCTTTGTAAATGTCATTGTTTTAAAAAAAATACTGTTCCTGGCCAAGTTTACATTTTAAAAACTATTTTTCCACATTGGTACATATTCCCTGGAGCAAAGTCCACCCCATGCTATATTTTTGCCAACCTTTTTCCCTATAAGCTCAGAAAATTGGGTTTGGGTTTGGCATTCAAACATCTTTGAAGTTCCCTGAACCCTGCTTGAGCTGAACCCATGGCAGTTTGACTTGTATGTGTAGCCTGTTGACTGTAGCTTGAAAGAGTACATTTGTTTTATATCAACATGCAAATTATATTTTTAACAGATGCCTCTGCACTGCATTGTCATGTTGGTTGTTCAAAATTAAACTCATTCAGATTTTTTTTTAATTAATTAATTGAACTTGTCTTTCTTTCTTCCTGCCAGAGTTGTTATCTAAAAATAAACTCCTTTCATACAATCTTCTGATAATACAGTAAAATAAAGGTGAATTTGATTTTGCTACCTACTGGTAATCCTAATGTTAAAGCATGCAGTCCCCTTGCATAGATGTATTGAGTTTATTCTACAACCTTTTGAAGCTGGCAGCATTAAATGAAAATCCCAATGGCCTCAAGTGAAGTTTTTCTTGTGATTTCTTAAATTTGACCTTGGGGTGTTTGTAATAATCCCCTATGAGACATAAGACTCTCAGATACCTTCATAATATTATATACATTAAGAAATATGGTACTCAGAAATCCACAGAGGATATATTTAATGAAAACAATAACTATATAATGCCTACATTTGTAGAAGAGTCGCCTTCCAGGAGATTTCTGTTTATACGCACCCTGTTACTCATTTTTTCAATCACTTCCTTAAGGGGTTCTAATATTTCTTTATTTTTTAATGAAATCTATGTCTTGTGAAGGCCACTTAGAGTTGGTTAACATGTACTTTGTTCCTGCCATTGATGAGAATGTTTCTTCTGAAGCAGAGAGACACACTGCTTTGTTCTTTTCCTCCTATGAAATACATTACTTGCAAATTGCAAAATTCAGATTTTCATCGCTTATTATAAGAGTCCCTAAGAGAAGCATTTAGAACATGAGCTCAAAGGTCTATATTCAATTTACTTTAATTGAAGGCACTGTGCAGTAATGCTCCCATAGATCAACTTTGGTATATAAAGGAATAAAACAGCATGACCCTTTCCCAAGATACATATGGTTCCTATCATTTATCAAAGGTAATTTGAGCATTTTGTGATGACATTCATTAAAAAGTGCATTTATCAGCAATAATCAGAACTCCAATCTGATTTAGACTGATTAGTTTGTTGTTAAACTAGTAATTGTTGAATTCTTAAATATAACAATTTAATACATTTCCGTCTGTTCCTTGCATTGGGGGCAGCTAAAACATAATTAAAGTGAACTTGTGACCAGACTATGCACATTAAAGTGTTTACAATGTACATATTCTAAACAATCATTGAGCAATGTTTAAAACAAGCTCGTACTTACCTCTCTAGCTGTATGCATTGTCAAAGAATCCACAACAAAGGCACTGCAATCACAATTCTTTTCCTCACTTTTTGTGGAAGTAAAATCACGGCAACATGTCAGCCTTCCAATTCAAACAACCAGTAGGTGTTTTGTTGTTGTTAGAGACCAACTGAAACCTATCTTTAGAGTCTATTGTGCTTGCTGCTATCCTTGAGGATAAATTATTTTACAGACACCTGCAGCTAGTAAGGTCAGTGATGGCTTCCTTTATATCTCTTTTACTGCTTGTTAGCAATTTATAAAAATGTAAATGTCCAAAGTTTGGACACAGGCACACCTTAAAGTGGTTGTTAAGGCAGAAGGTTTTTTTTATCCTAATGCATTCTATTATGCATTAAGATAAAAAAAACCTTCTGTGTGTAGCAGCCGCCCTCAACTCCCCTATAACTTGTCAGTAGAATTTGCCAGTTTACCTTTTTTCCAGCTTCTCTTTTACTTACAATTTTACAACCCTTTTCAGTTTTTTTGATCCTAAAAAAATCTTACTTATTAAAGTACACTATATTTATAAAGATGCATACATAGACTTTGGAGGAAAAAAGTTCAAAGTATTGGGTAAGTATAGCAAAATCACAGTGAAGAATACAATTAATTTTACCATATATTATTCCTCATCCTCTATCTACCTGTAAATCTGACAGGTTTATTGCAGTTTGCCAGGTGTGTGAAGAAGAAATCAAATAGCATTAAAAAACAAGAGGAGCAGCACCAAAAGCTAAACGCTAAATGCAATAAGTGTTATTAAACATCAAAAATGTGCAAAAAAAAAATCACTGTGCAAAAATGTATCAAAAGATATAAAGTGCAACCATGCCACAAAAGGTATAAACAAATCAAAATAAATGTGCAATATAGAATGTGAAGCGCTTAAACTATATTGTGCAACAAAAGTTAGCTAGTGCACAAAAAATTACCTTTCAATATGAATAAAGTGCAACAATTCCAAAAGCTGATACAGTCCAAAGCTGATACAATACTATGCCACTTAATCACCACCTATGTTGGTCAACACAATGTGCTACAGAAGTGCCTTTTACCACCCTCCCATGTAACATAGGTAGGACTACATGCACTTGTTTGAAAAAGCTTTAATGGGTAATCAATGCAAGAGTGCCTGATTCCTCATCTGTTACTGGATCACCCTCCAAAAGGTTGCAGGAGCGAACATGCTCAACACTTTCTGAGATACCATTTAAGAGGGGAGACAGACCATGGATCATCATAGCAAAACATATATTTATTAAGGAAATTGCTCCAGAAAGAAACATTCTGGATTTATAAATTAAATACTTTGGTGCCACACAGACTCAACAAGGAGCTAAATTGACAGGTCTTATTAGGCTAGCTGTTGTGTTTCCATGTGGCAATTGTATCTTACTTCATTATATCGTGAATTGCATTACATAGGTCTTATTCTGTATTTTTGTTGGTGTCACTGTTTACATGGTAAGATATCAGATGGAATCATTTTGCCAGCATTTGATACAGATGTTCTTACAATATATATATATTTGCCCTGTGCATTTTTTGGATTTATATGCTGTCTTCTTTGTTGTTCTTCTATCAATGTCCACAGTCTGTGTGTTTTTTGTGTTCTTTACGTTCATGAGCCTTGAATAGACAATAAGTCCTGTTTCAAACCCCATTTTGGGGTTAATGCTGCAAGTCACCCATGATTTTACTTAACCACCTCAATACAGGGCACTTGCACTCCTGCCTTCCCAGGCCATTTTTCAGCTTTCAGCGCTGTCACACTTTGAATGACAATTGCGCGGTCATGCTACACTGTAAACATGTGAAATTTTTATCATTTTATTCACACAAATAGAGCTTTCTTTTGGTGGTATTTAATCACTCCTGGGTTTTTTATTTTTTCTTAAAAAAAAAGTATTTCTTAGTTTCTGTCAGTAAATTTTGTAAGTAAGTAATTTTTCTCCTTTACTGATGGGCACTCATGAGGCAGCACTGATGGGCACTGATGAGGCAGCACTGATGATCACTGATGAGGTGGCACTGATGAGAAGGCATGAATATGCCGCATTTATGGGCACTGATATGTGGCACTGATGAGCACTGATAGGCAGCACTGATGGGTGGCACTGGGCACAGATAGGTGGCACTGGTGAGCACAGATAGGCGGCACTGGTGGGCGGCACTGATGGGCACTGATGGACATTTATGGGTGGCATTGATGGGCAGCAGTGATGAGCATTGATGGGCACCAGTGATGGGCATTGATGGGCAGCACAGATAGCCAGCACTGACTGGCATCACTGATGGCCACTGATTGCTGGCACTTGTGGGCACTGATTGCTGGCACTTATGGGCACAGATTTATGCCAATTGTGGGCACTGGTTGGCACTTA
This sequence comes from Lithobates septentrionalis, assembly GCA_037952835.1. Classification (NCBI taxonomy): domain Eukaryota; kingdom Metazoa; phylum Chordata; class Amphibia; order Anura; family Ranidae; genus Lithobates; species Lithobates septentrionalis. The sequence continues at coordinate 1,959,803 of JBBDGP010000707.1, forward strand.
TTGCTGGCAGTGGCATTACTGGCATTGCTGGCATTTCTGGCATTTTATTGTAATCAGGTCCTCCTCTGTGAGGAGATGCCGCTGATCGGCGCTCCTCTCCTCACACTCTGTCAGTGTGAGGTGAGAAGCGCCGATTACTGGCATCTCCGTGTTTACATGTGACCAGCTGTGATTGGACACAGCTGAACACATGGTTAAAGAGCCACGGCTGCAGCTCTTTACACGGGTCGGGGTCGTGCCGTGTCTTAGCAACATGGTACGGCCGCGATTGTCATGCTGAGCGCCCCCGGGGGCGCGTGAGAGTGGTCGTTCAGAAGGGCCATCATATGACATCCAACCAGAGCCGCGCCACCCAGCCATCATTTGACGTCTGGCGGGCAGGAAGAGGTTGGTTTGGCACTAGAGTGTGGGACACCACTATTCAGGCTATTGTATCCAGCGGCTATCCACATGACTATACAAGTTGTATGCAGTTACTTTATCACTCCCTATCTACCCTGGGGGATGAGACTCTAGTCTGATGTGGTGTATACGGCGACAAATCCCACAGGTAATAGCAGGATAATAGAGTGATCTCTTGCTTAGCTGCCTGGACACAGTTTGATCTCTTCAGCCTAATGGATAACAGAAAATGAAATATGACAGATCACAGTCATGTCCACTGTCTGCAGAGCATGCACCCTCATACCCGGATAAGGTAGATCAGACTATAGGTACATGTATTGCCAATTGTGCTCCCTGCTGGAATTTGGGTTGACTCCATGTCTGATTGATATTATGCCTATTTATTTCCTGTTATTCGGATCGATTCTGATCAGGATTTTTGAGGTGGAACTTTACCAGCTTGTATCCAGCTCCTCATTTTCTTCCTGCTGTTTGTCCCTAGCATTTTAGACTACTTACCTTGACCGTTGGATTTTTCTAAAAATACATTTTTTCTGATTTTATTTTATTTTTTTAATTTTTGTTGTGCTGGATTTTGTCAAGTGTAGTCACTTGCCTCTCCCTTCCATTTGGGTTGCCCAGCCCCACGGTGCTTGCTATCACACTACCTAGTGATTTCACAGTGCTCCTAATGATCCACAATATGATGCATGTTTAGTGCAGACATTTTCATATCTGTTTGTTTGTTTGTCTGAACGTATTTGTTTGTTCACTGACAATGTTGTCATCAGATGGTACACAGTGGAGATTTCTTCATGTATTTATGTTCTTGCATATTTGGATATTTTATCTAGCATTTAAATAAATGTATACTTTTTTGACACTCTGTGGCTCTATATGTGGCATCTTTCTCTATGCCTGCTTTTGGTATAGATGTATATATTTTTCCATGTATCTTTGGCAATGTATTAGGGTGAGTAGATGAGTGCCAGCTGTTCATTCCCAGAAGCAGGTTTCCATACTCCTTTGTTTTTTTTTATTAATCAATGCAAGGGTGCCTGATTCCTCATCTGTTGCTGGATCACCCTCCAAAAGCTTGCAGGAATGAACATGCCCAACACCTTCTGAGATACCACTCAAGAGGGGAGACAGACCACGGGTCAACATAGCAAATCATATATTTATTAAGGAAATTGCCAATATACCAAAGTATTGCACTCTGCAACCGGGAATGACCAGCCTATTGATAGTAGGAAATGCTCGTGCTTCACAATGCAGGGTGCATTCCAAACATAGTTAGATAGTTAGTAAGGTTAAATAATGACATCAGTCCATTCTGAGTGAGTGTGGGTGCGTGTCTACAATTGTCCCTATCCCTGAAGATTGTGTCTCATTAAGATGCCCATCTATTATATTATTATTTATTTAAGGGACTCCTTCTCCAACGCTACTCTCTTGACCAACAGAAGACTCAAAACGATGTTCAACAAAATCCTCTGTAACTTGTCATCAAGAGATTTTATCTTCTGCACTCTCTGTAGGAATGAGATGAGTTCTGAGACCTTCCCCTTATAATTGTGGTCAAGGAGGGTTGCCAACCAGTAATCATCTTTCTCCTTTATGCCACGTATTCTTGGGTCCTTTCACAGGCTTTGAAGCCTGAGGTTGCCGAGGCAGGACCCTTGCCGAGGCTTGAGAAGCAGACTCCTCGGGGTGACTCAGGATGACAGCATCTAGAACTTCCTCCTCCCAGCCACATACTACTCCCAAGGGTACTGGGGTTGGAAAGCCATCGCTTACAGATTGACGCATGTCTTCCTTGAAGCCTATGAAAGTGCCAGAATCCTCCTCCTCATCCCCCTCCTGTGTGTTCTGTGACATAAGAATGATGGTGTCTGGATAAAGTGGGTCTTGAGAGGAAAGGAAGTCCTCCTCTTCCTCATGCTGCTCTGCCTCCAGTGCCCTGTCCATTATGGCACACAGAGTTTGCTCCAGCAGGAACACAACAGGGATTGTGTCACTGATCCTTGTGGCCTCCTCAAATGGTGACCATACAGTGCATGCATCCATTGGCGTGGGGAAAAAAAGCAGAGGCAGCCTGAGCCTGTCATTGTGTACTGGCACAGATATTCATTGATGGCCTTCTGCTGTATGTATAGCCGCTGCAGCATTCCCAAAGTTGAGTTCCACCTGGTGGGCATGTCACAAATCAGGCGGTTTACGGGCAGGTGGAATTCCCGCTGAATTTCAGCCAACCGAGCACTGGCTGTGTATGACCGCCTGAAATGGCTACAGACTCTTCTGGCCTGTTTTAGTACACCTTGCAACCCTGGGTACATACTTAGGAAACACTGCACCACCAAATTGATGACATGTGCCAGGCATGGCACATGTGTCAACTTTCCCTGTCTAAGGGTGAACAAGAAGTTTGAGCCATTATCGGACACCACCATTCCTGCTGGCATGGTGTGGTAGAGCTCCCAGGTTTGGCATCACCCCCAACAGCTGTATGGAGACATGGGGGTACAACAAGCTGCAGCACCAAGCCCTGTCCTGCATCCTTTCTAGTTGCAAGCAGCATTCCCCAGTGGGCTGTGAACAAAATATATCATCCCTGCCCATGCTTGCTGGACCACGTGTCAGCAGTAAGGTGAATTTTATGGCTGACTGCCTTGCCCAACGATGCCAGAACATTCCCTTCCACATGATGGTAGAGAGATGGAACAGCCTTACGTGAAAAGTAGTGGCGACTGGGAACCTGCCATTGTGGTACAGTACATTGTGCAAATTCACCGAAGGGGCAGAATCCACCAGGCTGAAAGGCAGAAGTTAGAGAGCCAACAGCTTTGACAAGCTTGCATTCAGACGCTGGGCATGTGGGTGGCAGGGACTGTATTTTTTTTATGCTGCAGCAGATGGGGCATTGAAATTTGCCAGCTACAGTCTACAGCTGGTGGTGTGCTGCTGGCAGATGTGCTGCTAGGACCTGGGACACCCTGTGCTATACCATCATCCCTGTCAGTGGAGGCTGCTGAAAGGTAATGACTCAGTATCGCAGGGGCAGACTGAAGTGGGTAAGAAGGAGGAGGGACAGATTTGTGCCCCTTTTGTGTGGCTTTTAGGTGCTCTTGTCAACAGGCTGAGCGGTTGGACGTTAAATGCCTTGTTAGGCATGTGGTACCCAAATGGTTGGTGTTTTCGCCACGTTTGATGTGCCTGAGACACAGTTTGCAGATAGCAACAGTGCGATCTGCTGCAGATGTGCTGAAAAAGTCTCAGACAGCTGATTTTTGGGGAGTGGGCCGGGAGATAACAGCTGCAGAATGTGATGGAATGGGGTGGCTGCTCTCTACTCTTTCTTGATGTTGGCCTCCTTGGGGTTGTGCCGCCTCACCTTCAGTTTCCTCCTCTGCTCTATCTGGTACCCAAGTCGCATCAGTGACCTCATCATCATCATCATCATCATCTCCAACTCCTCCATCCTCATCAATACCACTGGAGACAACTTGGCAATACGCTGCAGCTTGGGGAACATGAATGCCAATTTGTCTACCAGTGTTCCTCCCTCATTCTATGCTCATGTTCCTGTCATCCTCAACCTCAGAACCAACATCTGAATCCAGTAATGGATGGGCATCATCAAGGAGCAAGTAGCTGACGCTGTTTTCAAATAACTCAGCTGACTCCTCAATGGCTGCTGTTGGGGCAATGGCAGGAATAGATGTGGACAAGGAGGCAGGTTTATCCACTCTGGCAACTGCAGGGGACTGCACACTTGTCTCTACTTGCATGACAGAGGATGAGCAGGATGAGGAAGGTTTAGTAAGCCAGTCCACCACCTCCTCTGCATGCTGTGGCTGAATAGCACGGGCAAACTCACTAAACAGAGGAAATGATGCCCTGCCTAAGGACTGACCACCACGTCCACCTTTGCCTGTGAACACATTTGTTGCTGGGCCCCTTACAGTGCCAAGGGAATGTCTGCCTCTCCCAGTCCTCTCAGACATTATTGGGAGGGAGGGGGCCGTGCTTATAAGCAAATGCAAAGAAGAAGTTGAAATCTGTACACAGATGCCCTTTAATCAATGTAAAGAGGTGTTTGGTGCACTTTAATTTGAGGACTCACACTACACAGACACACTCCACGGATAGACTATAATTTACTGCAATATAATACACCAAGCGTACAGTGATGCACAAAACGATATGGCCTTAAACCGGCAGTAACGCATGCAAAACGATATGGCGTTAAACTGGCAGTAACACACACAGAACTATATGGCATTAAACTGGCAGTAACGCACAAAACTATATGGCGTTAAACTGGCAGTAATGCACAAAACTATACGGCGTTAAACTGGCAGTAATGCATGCAAAACTATATGGCGTTAAACTGGCAGAAACGCACACAGAACTATACGGCGTTAAACTGGCAGTAACACACACAAAATGATATGGTGTTAAACTGGCAGTAACGCATGCAAACGATATGGAGTTAAACTGGCAAGAATGCACACAGAACTATATGGCGTTAAACTGGCAGTACCGCACAAAACTATTTGGTGTTAAACTGGCAGTAACGCACGCAAAACGATATGGCGTTAAACTGGCAGTAACGCACACAGACCTATATAGCGTTAAAATGACAGTAACGCACGCAAAATGATAACGCACGCAAAACTATATGGCGTTAAACAGGCAGTAACACACACAAAACGATATGGCATTAAACTGGCAGTAACACACACAAAATGATATGGCATTAAACTGGCAGTAACGCACGCAAAACGATATGGCGTTAAACTGGCAAGAACTCACACAGAACTATATGGCGTTAAACTGGCAGTAACGCACAAAACTATATGGTGTTAAACTGGCAGTAATGCATGCAAAACGATATGGCGTTAAACTGGCAGTAACGCACACAGAAGTAAATGGCATTAAACTGGCAGTAACGCACACAGAAGTAAATGGCATTAAACTGGCAGTAATGCACACAGAAGTAAATGGCGTTAAACGCAATCAAATAGACAGTGTTCAACCATCACTACACTGATGCTATCTGAACTGTCCCTACTCTAGCTATACACTAATGTCAAGATTACTGACACGGTCTCACTACACTACAGTAAAACTATCTGAGCTGTCCCTACTCTAGCTGCACACTATGCAAAGCTGAATGATGGTCCTCCTCACTACACTCACACTATCCCTAGACTGACACTAAACTAATATTCTACACTGACAATTGAAGCAAAATAGCACAGTATAGCACATTAACTAACTGATAGTACTGAACAGAGCCCTGTTCTACCTCTCTCCACACCAAAATCACGCTGAAAATGGCTGTCATTGAAAGAATACTTTTATACTGTGGGGCGGGAATGAGCCATGATTGGATAAAGTCATGATGACAGTGTCCAATCATGACTCTGACAGTGCTCTGTGCCCTGATTGACTGAAGCTTTCACTGCTTCAGCCAATCAGGGCTTGCAATGCACTGTTCAGTGCCACAATGCATTGTGGTTGGTTCGGGGGGGGGGGGGGGCGACAAACAGTCAAACGACCCGTTTGTTCGGCTGTTCACTGAACAACCAAAGAAAGTTCAGCCCAAACTTATGCTCGGACCGAACCGTTTGCCCATCCCTACCTATTGCCACTCCTTTTATTTGGTTATAAAAGTGAATGTTGTATCAGAAAAAAATTGTTTTCCATGGCCATCTGTAATGCATCCATAATTGAATAGATTTTTATATTTTTTCTTACCTCAAGCTCTCCTCTAATTTCCGTGTTTTATCCAAGTGTGGCATGTATCTATCAATGGCCCAGAATTTTAGGCCTGTAGGGTCTTTATTATGGTGAGTTGTGAAGTGTTTAGAAACACTGTGCTTTGGGAAACCGTTCTTAATATTCTGTATATGTTCTCTAATGCGTTTCCACAATGGTCGTTTTGTTCTCCCAACATACTGTAGGGAGCATGCACATTGTAGTACATTAACCACTCCCTCAGTCCTACAAGAAATAAATTATTTTCATAAATTCTAATTTCATATTCCTTCTTTGTGCTTGTATACCCAAATTTTTTGCACTTTTGTCCGTTGAAATTAGTGTTTTTACATGCAAAACATCTTTTGCACGGGTAAAAACCTTTACCCTGGAAAAAAGTTAGACCTGCTGATTTTTTTGGAGGATCATGAACATTTTTTACTACTAGGTCTCTCAACGTGGCTGCTCATCTATAGATAAAATGGGGTTTATCAGGTAGATTATTTTGAAGCATTTTATCAGCTTTGAGAAGGGGCCAGTATTTTTGAATTATTTTTTCCACCTGTTTGTGTTGAGCGCTATAATTCATTATTAGTGGAATCTCCTTTTGTTGTTGTTGGTTTTTTAGTTTATCTTGGATTAGTTTATCTCGTGGCATTTGGAGTACTTCCTGTATTTTATCTTCAATAAATTCCTCATTGTACCCTTTTGCTAGAAATTTATCTCCTATCCACTTTGCTTGTTCCACATATTCATTATTATTTGAACAATTCCTTCTAAGCCTAATCATCTGGTCCTTTGGGATGTTTATCAGCCAGGGTTCATGATGGCAGCTATTCACCGGTATATAGCTGTTTCTTTCTACCGGTTTAAAAAAGGTTTTTGTACTGATACCACCTTCCACGACCTTTATTTGCAAGTCAAGTAAGTTGACAGCCTCATCATTGATCTCATACACAAGTTTAATATTCTTATGGTTGACATTAAGTCGATCAAGAAATTGGGTAAGGCTCTCTTTGTCTCCCTCCCATATTATGATGCAATCATCAATAAACCTCCTATATAGCTTTAGATTTGCTGGTTTATTGGGGAAAATGGTTTGGTCCTCCCAATTGTCCACAAAAATGTTGGCTACACTAGGTGCATATTTAGCACCCATTCCAATACCATTCAATTGTCTATAATAATCTCCGTTGTACCAAAAATAATTATGTTGCATCCCAAAAGCTAGACATCTCAAGATAAATCTTCTTTGCTTGGAGATAAAGTTCCCAAGTTTTTCCATGGCCCACTTCATAGCTTGAATTGCATCATCATGGTCTATTCTTGTGTATAATGATGAAACATCTGCCATGGCTAACCAATATTTATGTTGTGGCCTTAATTCTAGGGATTTCCCTTTAATTTTATATACGTATTTGTGTCTTCCAGTTGGTCTGATAGCTCTTTGTGATAGTACTCTTTTGATTATACAACTATTGCCCCTCCTTTGTCCACTGGTCTAACTACAACTTGTTTGTTTTCTTCTAGTTGTTTTATTTCTGTTTTTATATTATGGGATTAATTCATTTTTTAAATTTTAAGTTGATCCAATTCCTGATTCACCATTCTCCCAAAGACCTCAATATGTTCATTATTGTGGACTTGCGGATTAAAAAATGATTTGTTCCAAAGATTACTGTGCATGGCCCTTCCTGGACTCTCCATCCTTGCTGTTTGATTTAGAGGGGGTTTGTTTAACATATATTTTTTTATATTGAGTTTTCTGATATACTTCTGTATATCTACATACATGTCAAATTTATTTAGGTTCCGTTTTGGAGCATATTTCAGTCCTTTATCCAATGTTATTAACTCATTCCTAGTTAGTTCAATTCCACTCAAGTTGTATATTCCTTCGCCTATTACTCTTGTTTTCTTTTTGATCTTGAATTCTCCTCTACATTCCCTTTTTCGTCTAGACTTTTTGCTCTTACTGTTCGGTCGTGTCTCGGTGGTGTCCTCCCGCTTCTGCGATAATCTAAAAAAGAGCGCAAGTGTTCCTCATCTCTGTAGTCTCTCAGTGCCTCATATCTATTTTGGGTTTGGATCGGACTCCTGCTGAGGTCATAATGTGGTTGATCATATTGTCTTTGTTCTCCTTGTGGTTGGTAATATTGGTGTTGATTTTGATATTGATAATCATCTCTTCTCCCATTTCTATTGTGGTTGCCCTGGTTCCCATAATTACCAGAATTTCCATATTGGTTATATGGTGAATTATGGGATTTGTAGGTCCCTCTATTTCCTTGGTTTTTCCAATAGGGTCTTCTTGGTGACTTGTTCTTGTTTTTGTTCCTCCACCAGGGTTTCGGGGTTCTTGATTCATTACCTTCCCTATATACTCTCTCCTGACCATTTTCATTCTCCCTATCCTGCCTTGGTGGGTTTGGAGATCTATATCTTCTTTCCGGGGTTCTTCCTCTTCTTTCAGGGGTAATGTACCTGTTTTCCCTTCTTGGGGTGATAATCCTTACCTCCCTATCAGGGAATGAGGCGGTGGATCCTGTTTTCCCTTTTTTTAAATTTAGTTGCCAATTGAAAGACAATATGATCAACCACATTATGACCTCAGGAGGAGTCAGATCCAAACCCAAAATAGATATGAAGCACCGAGAGACTAAAGAGATGAGGAACACTCGCGCTCTTTTTTAGATTATCGCAGAAGCGAGAGGACACCACCGAGACACGACCAACCAGTAAGAGCAAGAAGTCCAGACGAAAAAGGGGATGTAGAGGATAATTTAAGATCAAAAAGAAAACGAGAGTAATAGGCGAAATATTGGTTAGCCATGGCAGATGTTTCATCATTATACACAATAATAGACCATGATGATGCAATTTAAGCTACGAAGTGGGCCATGGAAAAATTTGGGCACTTTATCTCCAAGCAAGGAGGATTTATCTTGAGATGTCTAGCTTTTGGGATGCAACATAATTATTTTTGGTACAACGGAGATTATTATAGACAATTGAATGGTATTGGAATGGGTGCTAAATATGCACCTAGTGTAGCCAACATTTTTATGGCCAATTGGCAGGACCAAACCATTTTTCCCAATAAACCAGCAAATCTAAAGCTATATAGGAGGTTTATGATGATTGCATCATAATATGGGAGGGAGACAAAGAGAGCCTTACCCAATTTCTTGATCGACTTAATGTCAACCATAAAAATATTAAACTTGTGTATGAGATCAATGATGAGGCTGTCAACTTTCTTGACTTGCAAATAAAGGTCGTGGAAGGTTGTATCAGTACAAAAAACTTTTTTAAACTGGTAGAAAGAAACAGCTATATACCGGTGGATAGCTGCCATCATGAACCCTGGCTGATAAACATCCCAAAGGGCCACATGATTAGGCTTAGAAGGAATTGTTCAAATAATAATGAATATCTAGAACAAGCAAAGTGGATAGGCGATACATTTCTAGCAAAAGGGTACAATGAGGAATTTATTGAAGATAAAATACAGGAAGTACTCCAAATGCCACGAGATGAACTAATCCAAGATAAACCAAAAAACCAACAACAACCAAAGGAGATCCCACTAATAATGAATTATAGCGCTCAACACAAACAGGTGGAAAAAATAATTCAAAAATACTGGCCCCTTCTCAAAGCTGATAAAATACTTCAGAATAGTCTACCTGATAAACCCCATTTTATCTATAGACGAGCACCCACGTTGAGAGACCTAGTAGTAAAAAATGTTCCTGATCCTCCAAAAAAATCAGCAGGTCTAACTTTTTTCCAGGGTAAAGGTTTTTACCCGTGCAAAAGATGTTTGTGATGCATGTAAAAACACTAATTTCAACTGACAAAAGTGCACAAAATTTGGGTCTGCAAGCACAAAGAAGGAATATGAAATTAAAAAATGTATTTCTTGTAGGACTGAGGGAGTGGTTTATGTACTACAATGTGCATGCTCCCTACAGTATGTTGGGAGAACAAAACGACCATTGTGGAAACGAATTAGAGAACATATACAGAATATTAGGAACGGTTTCCCAAAGCACAGTGTTTCTAAACACTTCACAACTCACCATAATAAAGACCCTACAGGCCTAAAATTCTGGGCCATTGATAGATACATGCCACACTGGAGAGGATCTAATAAAATTAGAGAATTGAGCAAAAGTGAATCCAGGTGGATTTTTGAGATGTATACACTTGCGCCGAGGGAGTTGAATATTGATTTTGATTTAAATTGTTTCATATCAGATTACTATTTTTTTTCCCAGATCTCTTGAAGATTTTATTATTCTCGTTTTTTTCCAAATTTTGGATATTTTTAATATTTTAATATTTCTTAATATAGCATAATTTGCACTACTGTTTACCACCCACCAATTTTCAATTTAAAACATATAGTAGGGGGTGTGGCTTGGCGCATTGGAGGAGTAAGACACTCTCTCCCGGAGCTCCTGCACACACCGGATCATTTCAGGCTCTCAGCGCTTCCCAGCACCGCCATCCAGGTCTGTTATGGGGAGAAGGGGTGGGAGAGACAGGCACCAAACCCCCCATCCACATCCAGAAGGAGACATTGACCCTTTTTTTACTCATTTGGGCCACGATCCCTCCGGCCCCCCCGTCCAAGATGGCGCCCGCCCGGACCCCAAGCACACATGCTGCCTCACAGGGAGCTGTTTCTCAACGCTCCACGCCACATATGAAGACCAGACAAAGACCCCGGTCCCCCCCTGACTCAGAAACAGGATCGGTCCGCTCTGCATGCCATTCCCCTGAATCCCATAGATCCTATAGTGGATGGGACATGGAAGCATACATTAAAGAGATATCACTAACAGAATTGAGGAAGTGGAACATAATATGGAGGAGACTGCATCCACCTTGCAAGTGCATGACACTATTTTGCACGAACATACCCTCCAGATTCAGCAATTGATGTACCATCAGGACGACCAGGAAAACAGGGCCAGATGTAACAACATACGCATACGCGGTCTCCCTGAATCTATTGAAACCAAAGATCTAGCACCGGCAGTGACTACCATGTTCAACGAACTGCTCCAGAAAGATAAAGACGCCCCACTGGAACTCGACCGTGTCCACAGAGCTCTGAGCCCCAAGAACCCTAATCTAGAACACCCCAGAGATGTGATCTGCAGAGTGCACTTCTATGCGGTTAAAGATGCCATCATGCAGGCTGCACGTTCTCAATCAGTCATATACTTCAACGGCACCCCCGTGTCTCTTCTCCCTGATATCTCCAAACTGACTCTGGACATGTGGCGGGCTCTAAAACCCCTGACCGGAGCCCTCCAAGCAAAACAGATCAAATACCGCTGGGGCTTCCCCTTTAACCTGTTTGCATCTCATGAAGGAAAGTCGGCAACGTTTCGCACACTAGGCGATCTCCCCAAGTTCCTTGGAACTTTTGAACTGCCACAGATCTCTATTCCAGACTGGCCACTTCATGCAGCCACCCCTGGCTTCAAAGCCGCACCAGGATGGCAGAAGCAATCGAAGAAGAATAAACGGCCCAAGTCAGACTTTTCCTCTGCAACTGATGGATGAAGCCCCCCGCCTCTGACATTTTGCCAATTTTTTCCCCACAGGTTTTAGGCCAGTGGTGACATCCCCGGTTGCAGTTTTGTTGGGACACTTGACTACTAACCCGTTTTCTTACTTCCTTAATACAGGATTTATGTTATTGTTTTCACCTCTTGATCCCTTTTGATGAACGACTGCCCGTTACACGGACATCATTCATCATATTGCTCGTTTTTCCCTAACCATGTCTCATCCCTTCCCTTCCCTCTCCCCCCCTCCTCTCCTCCCCCTCCCCCTCCCCCCGTCATCCCCTACCATATAGGTTTATGACTTGTTGCTGGGAAAATGGCTCTGCATGCTGTTCATTTATTTGGGTATCTATATGGGACATGCCCTTCCAGGATATTACTTGTAGTTTTTCTTGTGTATACAGCAGTGCAAAGCCCTGAGATGTTATGCTTATTGTTGTCAGATTTTGTTTTTTCCATAGTTCTTGCCCGGCGTGTGCGGGCTCATCTCTGCATTGACCACTGTTCCCCCACTTAGGTTCTTCAGCAGCCTTAAGGGTTATATATGACAGGTTGTTCACAACACTAGTAGTGAGGCTGTTCCGGCCTTTTTCTCTCTTCTCCATTTCTGTTCTCTTTCTCTTACTACTTCACTTACAGTTCTTCTTTTATTTCACCACTAGATGTCCTTCCTCTCCCTCCTTCTTCCCCTCCACCCATCCCTTTGAGACAGCGAACCTCCCCCTTGTCTGTTCACTTATCCCAAATAAATTTGTTTTCATATGGCAGCACAATCCGCCTTAAAAGTCTCCTCATTAAACTGCAGGGGTCTCAACGTCCCTGAGAAGAGACGGCAAATACTTTATCATTTTCACAAACTGCGAACACAAATCCTTCTCTTACAGGAAACCCATTTTAGATCAGATAAAATCCCACAATTCCTTCATAAACAATACCCAGTTTGGTTTCACAGTACCAACCCCTCTGCAAAATCTAAAGGGGTCTCTATAGCCTTCCACACGTCTTTTAATCCAGTGGTCCTTGATACTTATATTGACCCATTAGGCAGGTATATTTCTCTTAAATTGTCTTACATGAATGTAATTTACACTGTTATTAACGTATACTCTCCTAACCAGAACCAACAACAATTCCTCTCTTCTGTGATCTCTCCTTTGAAAAGATTTGGCACAATCAACATGATCCTGGGAGGGGACCTTAATGCCACCTTGATACCTCATCTTGACTCTAAGTCCTCGATCTCCCCAACCTCCCTGACCAAAATGAGAACACTCCTATCTAACTTATCCCTTGTGGATCTATGGAGGATGCTAAATCCCACTACCAAGGACTACACTTTTTACTCTCCCACACATGCCTCTTACGGTAGATTGGATTACCTCCTTATTTCCCAATCACTACTAGATTTTTCACCCTCCGCTTTTATTGGTCTCACTCTTTGGTCAGACCACGCCCCCATTCACATGAGCTTAGGACGTACTCCTACACGTATTCGAAACTCATCTTGGAGACTAAACGACAACCTCTTAACTGACTCGGTATGCTCTCAGGACATTGCACAGACCATTAAACATTTTGTTTCGGACCACGTCTAAGACGCCACTGACCCATTTATGAAATGGGAAGCACTCAAATGCATACTTAGGGGCAAACTTATTCAACACGGCGCCCGATTGAAGCGTGCGCGCATTGCAGATACGACGCGTCTTCTCGCCACCATTACCAACCTAGAAGAATCACGTAAAGAAAACCCCACTAACTCGACTCTCCTAGAACTCACCAATGCGAGAAGAGACCTCCTGCTTATCTTTGCTGAGAGATCTCTTATAGCCCGAGATAAAGGCTGATTTATTTATTACTCCCAAGCTAACAAATGTGGCAGACACCTTGCAAATACCCTTCAGCCCCGCCAATCTAGACGGCCTATCCCGTTTATAAACTCCCCACCAAAGGTAAAATCAGGCAGAATTCGGCGATTGCCAAAGAATTCCACCAGTATTACTCTACCTTATACAATCTCACCCCTCCGACCCCGTCAACTACACCTACCTCGCAAGATCTACCCTCCTATATTTAGGAGACGGCACTTCCATCACTCCCGTTATCTGATACGGAGGATCTGGAGGCCTCCCTGTCTGAAATGGAATTCCTGTCCGCCATAAAAAATCTCAAAAATGGCAAGAGCCCAGGCCCAGATGGGCTCTCTTCCCGTTTTTACAAACTTTTTGCACCACAACTGTCACCATTGTTAGCGAAAGCTTTTAATGCAATTGATGAGAACGTCGCCCTTTCCTCTTCCATACTTCAAGCCCAAATAGTAGTCATTCCCAAATCCGGAAACGACCCGTCCACCTGGTCCAATTACAGACCGATTTCCCTTCTAAATATCGATTTAAAATTATACGCCAAAATCCTCGCTAACCATCTCTCCCCTCTGCTACCGAAAATAATACACAAAGACCAGGTAGGTTTTGTTCCTGGTCAAGAGGCCAGAGACAACACCACCAAGACCATACACTTAATCACCTTCGCTCAACGCCATCATATACCGGCCTGCCTCCTCTCTTGTGATGCAGAGAAGGCCTTTGATAGGGTCAGCTGGTCTTTTCTCCAATCCACTCTTTCCCAAATAGGTCTAGGTCTGAGAATGATGACACGTATTATGTCGCTCTACTCCACACCCTCTGCCACGGTTCTAGTTAATGGTACTCAATCACAAAAATTCACGATCACTAATGGCACCAGGCAGGGCTGTCCCCTCTCCCCTCTCCTGTTCGCCCTGGTAATTGAACACCTGGTCCAAGCCATCAGATTGAATCCCAATATACAGGGCATACAGACCCCCTCATCTCATTGTAAACTCTCCCTATACGCAGACGACCTACTCTACTGTATGTAACCAAACCTCACATTACCATACCCTCTATACTGGCAGAGATAGATAGATTTGGTCGATTTAGTAATTACAAATTAAACATCTCCAAAACGGAGGCCCTAAATCTTTCTCTCTCACAATCTACACTCTCCTCCCTCCAATCTAACTTTTCATTTCAATGGCGACCAAACTCTATCTCTTATTTAGGCACGGCCATACCGAAACAAACCTCGGATATTTATCCCCTGAGCTTTAGCCCTCTACTCCAAAAACTTAGACACCTGACGGAAGAACGACTGGACTTAGCCGTGTCCTGGGTAGGACGTATTAACACACTAAAAATGGATATTCTCCCCAAACTCTTATACTTATTCCAGGCCCTTCCCATAGCCCTCCCTTCGGTCTTCTTCCGTTCCCTTCGGTCTATGGCCATTTGATTCATTTGGAGGGGTAGCCACCCGAGGCTGAGACATAAACTATTATGATCTCCCACTACAAAAGGCGGGTTAGGCCTACCTGACTTTGAGCTATATCATACGTCCGCGGTTATCTCCCCGTATCCTTGAGTGGTTCCCCCGCCCCATGACCAAAGTTACCACGTCTGTGGAGCAAGACCTAGCTACACATGACCTACGAGCGCTTCTCTGGGGCTACGATCAGTCGTTTAAATCACTTACAACGCTTTCCCCTCTTACTAGGGACGCCCTGGCGATTTGGTACCGTAGGAGAGATAACTATTCACTATCATCTGAACCCAGCCCCCTCACCCCTCTGTTTGACAACCCAAAATTTCCGGAAGGCCATTCAACCCACTCTATAGACAATTACAATAGAGACTTATGGCCCACGGCACGGCAATTTGTCGACATCACCCTAGGCACTTTCACATCTACCCCAACAGATGTAACTTCTAAAGTGACTTGGCTCACTCGTAGACACCTGAATGCTTACTGCAAAAAGATCCACGATTCTAAACAAATTCATAGGCCCCTGACTGGGTTTGAACAACTATGCATTTTATCTGAGATGCCACGACACACTTTATCACTTATATACAAACTAATCCTAGAGCACACCCACGGAGCCCTTCCTAACTATACTACAAAATGGTCAGCGGAGGTTGGGATGGAAATAACTGAGGCAGAATGGAGTAAAGCCTTTCTCTTCATGAATAAGACCTCCGTTTCGAGCTATATGCAGGAAAAAAATTATAAACTCTTATCAAGGGGGTATCGGGTCCCAACAACCCTCAGGGTCATGTTCCCTTCTAGTTCAGATATGTGCTGGAGATGCAACTCATTGAAAGATACATACATCCATATCTGGTGGGAATGTGACGTGCTTCTACCATTTTGGACACAGATCTTCCAGATCTATACAGATATATATGACAAGCCTCTAATGCCATCACCTACCATCGCCCTCCTCTCTATTTTACCCGGGACCATTAAGTCACAAAAAAATAGTTTACTGAAGTTCTTCATCAGCGCAGGGAGGCAACTCATACCCAGGCACTGGAAAACTGCTACGCCCCCGTCTCTAATAGAATGGGTCAGTGAAGTAAACAACATTTTGCTAATGGAAGAAATGCAGGCCAATGTCCTGGACAAACAAGCTAAATTTTCATATGTCTGGAGTGTCTGGAGGCATTACTCCACTTCAGACAAACTCAAACAGAGACTTATGGGGACAAATTCCTCCTAAGCGTTACAAATGGCCTTTCCGTAAAAACCATGGCCAAGGGCTATGGTTACATTCATAGACCGAGGTTCGCTGTCTCCTCGTTCCCTCCCCCTCCCTCCTGTTCTTCTACGAACTATTCTATACTTTTCTTTTTCACTGCTTTCCTCTTATTCTTAACCTCTTTTTCCATGTCTCCTATGATCTCCCATCGATGCAATCCACCCTACAAGTTTGCCCTCCCTCCATGGGGGGTTATTTTTGTCTTTTACCCCTTACACGTTACATTTTATGGCATCTTGTTATAGAAACTACTTCTGACAATTATTCATTCCAGTTTAACTATCCAGACTCCCTGCGCCGGAGGGTGCAGAAGGTTCCCAATGAGGCACACAAGGCCAGGGTAAATAACTCCTACGAGTCAATTGTCACACATGTATGGGTTTAATATAAAGCTTTACTTAAAGCGATCTTGCTCGCTTATTCAATTGCATTATTCTGACTTTTGTATAAATTATATTTGTATACCAGGAGACCTGATGTCAGGCTACTGGCATTGTTTATACTTTTTCTTTGTTTTCCATGTTTTATATATTTGTTGAAAAGATTAATAAAATCTAATTGAACCATAAAACATATAGTAGCACATGACAAATGTGGGCTGTGCTAATTTGGACAGCTTAGTTTGTCAGTCAATGTGTAATTAGGGTAAGCCACCACTAGAGGGTTTTCTAGATTTTATTTATTGAAAATATTTTTATCAATTTTATTTTATTTGTAAACATTTTTATATGTATGAATGAAGATCCAGATATTAATCTGTAACAGTAATACTATTATGTTTAGAACCAAAGAGAGTGAGGATTTTTAAGGTGCACATCAATTGAATAGATATCAAATATTTTTGTATAAAAAGATTTTTACTTTATTAGGAAAGTACAATAAAAATATATTTTTTTCACATAAAGATATAAAAAGGAGATTTATATATGGAAGTGCCACATGTATTTATTTGCAGAAGCAGTAACACAGCAAAAACAATGTACTTCCCAACATGTTTCGCCCATCTGTCGGGCTTCCTCAGGGGATGCTGATCACATGCAGAATACACTGCCTTCTAGCGAAAAACATATAACAATAGTTGTATGTTAGAACAGAACATAAGTACAGAAAATATGGATTCATTTATTCAAATTGCATGCATGTGCATCTTGGCTGTCACAGTGCGATTGCTTACCTGTATTTACTAGAAGATGGGGGGAGGGGAGAACGAGGTAGGTCTGCCAGGAAAAGTGCTGCTGCCGTACCAAGGGAACCCCGCGCTGAAGGTGAGCGTAGATGGTACAAAAAGGCCAGCTAAAGTATAGAAAAAAACGATAGTGTCTTATACTGTGTGAGGGTAAGCTGGAAATAGCCTTCACATCATCATGGCACACAATGAATAGTAGGGGTTAACACTCACAGAGGCAGATACGGCAGCTGGCTTAATGCCAGGGACCACACACCTCCCAGGATACAAATCACTTTAAAGGAATACCTAATAGAACACAAAACATACTATGTAGTACCTGCTGCTGAATGTCAACAGTAAAGAGGACCAAGTCCTTCAGTATAAGCATCAGGGCAGCACAGAGCGGTCTCAAGCATGATAAATTTAACACAAATAAGCTAATTAGATGAGTACCTGAGTGGAGAGTTTGATGTGCATGGGTCCCTTGGTTTCTGCAGCATAAACTGGCTGCTAACAGCGGCTTTAAATACCATCCATCCAGTACTAATATGTACAAAAAAGGTGTAGAAATTGCGCCAACTCTTAAGAAAAAATGAAGCAGCTGACACAGCAATTTGACCGTTGCAAGTGTAAATAATAATAAAGAGTGTGGCGCTAATGAGTAGTGAGACACAGATTACTGGTCAAGTAGTAGTGATCTCTATAGAGGAGTAATAAAGTTTAAAGTGTGAATTTGTGGAACGAAAGGTAATTGTTTTAGAAAACATCCCAAAAAAATATAAAGTATAAAGTAATAGTGAGTACTTAGATGTGTAAGGGAGTAGGATACTCAGTAACAACCTGTAGGTTAATTAAGAGACAATCATGCATACAAAACCATATTCCAAAGAAACATTACAGAGAGATAGTGATGCAAGGTATCTTAATGTACTAAGTTTGCAGCTCCACAAAAATAATGTTCATTAGGGTAAAAACCAGGAGAAAGGACGTCCAAATCCCTAAAAAGGGTACACATATATGGATACTCAAAGTTTATTAGTGGGTGGATTTTTTATTATTATCATCCAGTACTAATACCGGAAGTGGACCATAGACTGGGCTGCACAGGTGTAAGCATCGTCGTGGCTGCTTACTCCCCTGTCTGCCGCCAGGTCCTAAGGCTCGGAAGGCAGGACAAGATGGGGAGCTCCCTCTGCTGGTGAACGGGAGAAATCTCAGGTCTCAAGTGACACAGTGAGATAAAGAGGCCAGGACAGCAGACACATGTCAGCACAGTGAGATGGGTGCCCTGCTGAGGGAACAGAGACACCCTGGTTGTCCATACGGTCACCCAATAATGCGCAGGAGAGCCCCGATGGGCGAAAGCATCCCCCCCATGAAAAAGGATGACATGGCAAACTGATAATGGGATGTAACTGTGGTTTTTGTTCAATTAGTTGTATGTGCATGGTTACCTATGTAATATGTCATTACCACGATTGATTTAGAGCAAGACTGAACCACAATTCAATATCTCTTTATTTAAATTATCAGTATAATGAAATAACAACTTTAAAAGTGTATATATATATGGATCCACCACTAGAGGGAGTATGTGGATTAAATAGTATTTCCTTGTTTTAATGTAGATATATATAAATAAGCGCTTGGTGAACAGTGTTTTTTAAATGCTAATATAGTGTTTAATAAAGTTTATATGTAGAATGTTCAGTCAAGTTTTGATGTAAGAACAAAATGATGATCTGATGATACTGATGTTTCTATAGTAACGCTGACGCTAGCACCAATATATAAATGGAGACTCGAGCGTCACATGACTAACCTTGAAAAAGTCACGTGTCGGGTGACGCAACGCGTAGGAGGAGTCAGTGACGCATAGTATTGAGGCTGATCAGCAGCTTGTAATGAGCGGCGCACCCCAAGCAGCTGATTGTCTTCTTCCATCCAGGCACTTGAATATCCAGGCTTATGTGAGTGCACTCCTTGAAGTACTGCTGTCTTAAGTAATTGCTTACTGCACAATGATGTCTCTTCTTTTTTTCATATATTCGTGGTACCTGAGAATATCCTTCTGGAAGCCCTTATATTATACAGCAGTATTGGGGGAATTCTTGAATAGATTTGGTTTTCACATACACATATGGGACTCTGCCTAATAACATCCATGAGTGAAATGCATACGTAACACAACTAAGAACGGCTATCAACAAGCTATCCTTGGGGAGGAAGTAGAGAGAAGACATTACTGAAAGTGGCAGTAGAGGAGCAGATGATGATACACACATATATAGTGTGAATACCAACAGGATGGCTTAAGACACTGACGGATACAGCATACCTGGAGCAGAGACATCTGGGGACGTCCAGACTGGATCCTAAGAAATCATCCTACTGCCTGGTACTACATGCCTACTACCCCTGCAGGGGTTTAAGGAGCTGGTGAGTGGGGACCCTTGAGGGGGAGCACCGTGAAGTCACTGGATATCAGCTAATTTGCCACAAAAGTCACCACTTACAAGAACTTTATTTTTATTTTATTTATTTTTTTGCTGGAACACTATGACCACAGTTTCTATTTTTATTTTTGGGTCTGCACTGCATGATATATTGTCTTTATAAAATATATTTTGTTCATTCCATATTCATTCACTTCGCAATATGGGCAGGACTGTGGTATAATATGGACTCTGTTTTTTTCTGATGATTTTCTTTGATGATTTTATAAACAAAAATTTTTTTTGATATTTTTGATTGATCTGGAAAACACTGCCAGCATTCATTTATATATATAATTCACGCAATGGTATATGTAGGCTGTTTATCACAATATTTCTACACCACTTGATGGAGGATCTTCATTATAAGATTCCTTTATGATTAAGATTCCTTTCCACAACACAGGTGGGGGACTTTCTTTCACATGTGTATAGGTCATTTATAATTTTATGTTATATGAGTGGGTACCGCTCTGAAACACAGCACTACGGTTTAACGATTATAAACAGGTACCCCACACCTTTAAAGGTCACAAGAGTGGTCTTTACCACCTTTAACACACTAGCACGTTTTATTGTTATTGATTACTAATAAGCACCCCAGCACAGGTACCGCTCGGTACACATTAACACGCATCATTATTGTGTAATATATACCTATAGGTACCCCGGCACAGGTAGCGCCACTTACCCCTTCCCATTTTCTTTACTCATATACCTCTCACTCCTTTTGGGGTGTGATTAAGGGGAGGCTGCAGACCGGTGGTCCGTGAGCGCAGATATTCCTTTTTCCATTTTCATTTTATTCATATTTTATTCACAGGTTATTATAGACGGCATCCTGGGTCTTACTTATATTTATTTTTATTTTGTGGAGCACAATACCGCATCTCATAGGTTTTAGTGTTACTGACCCAATTACACCCATATTAATTCTAATTAATTGGTTATTATTTTGAGGGATTATATATATATATATATATATATATATATATATATATATATATATATATATATATATATATATATATATATATATACACTGATTTATATATTAACACTGAGCAGGGATTGACTGGAAGGTTAATATTAGCGCAACACATTATTTCTATTTGGTACTTTGTTTAGGTGACTGAACACTTTTAAGTTTGCAGCTTTTATTTTTTGGTTTTCTTCTAAGTCACAATTGGATAATTTTCACAGGGATATAACCCTACAATAACACAATTAGGTTCATTTATATCCATTTCAGCGCTTTAGTACTTTTTTGGATTTTGCTTCAAACACTCGCCTTCACCACATATATTCACGCCTCTTACCAGACATAGTGGAACTCAGGTCATAGAGATCAATTGCGTTATAATAAACATCCAACCAATGGAACCGGATCAGCCCAAAGCAAATCTTCTCAGCCGTATCATCCGAAATACAATATATAGATATACTAGCTTGCTGTGATTCTCAAGCAGACATGGAAAGAGGAGGACACTTCATAGTGCAGTATGTTTAAACCATTTAATATGGTTAAAAAATGAACTTACACAAGATAGAACAAGAGCGATTTTAGTACAAACACAGCCGCAGTATTCACCCATTTGCTCGTGTGTGATAACGTCACAGATGCTGCTCCAACCATCGCATTTCTGCTTAACAAGTGTCAACTGGGAGGCAATGCCAAGCTGTTTTTTCCAAAGTGAGCAAAATTCTTTCTTGTATTAAGAGAGGTATGGACTCCAGAGAGAGAGATATCCTTTTGCCCCAGTACAAATCATTAGTAAGACCTCACCTGGAATATGCAGTTCAGTTTTGGGCACCAGTTCTCAAAAAGGATATCGGGAAACTGGAGAAAGTGCAGAGAAGGGCAACCAAACTGATAAGAGGCATGATGGGGGAGCTCAGCTATGAGGAAGAATTAGAGGAACTGAATTTACTCTCTCTTAAATAGAGGTTATTAAGGGGGATATGATCAACATGTACAAATACATAAGGGGTCCATATTGTGAACTTGGTGTTGAGTTATTCAGTTTAAGGTCATCACAGAGGACAAGGGGGCACTCTTTACATCTAGAGAAAATGAGATTTCATCTCCAAATACAGAAAGATTTCTTCACAGTAAGACCTGTGAAAATGTGGAATAGACTCCCTCAAGAAGTGATTCTGTTTGGCTCAGCAGATTGCTTTAAAAAAAAGCCCTGAATTATTTTCTAAATGTACATATTATAACTGGATACTAACATCTATAGGTCAAGTTGATCCAGGGAATATCCGATTGCCTCTCGGGGGATCAGGAAGGAATTCTTTTTCTCGACTGTAGCAATTTCGAACATGCTTTGCTGTGGTTTTTCGCCTTCCTCTGGATCAACTGTGGGTATAGGATTGTATATGTGGGATTGTATGAATGTTTTTTTTTTTTTTTATTGGTTGAATTAGATCATCGTGTATTCGGTTGTTCACAGATACACGAACGTTATGGGCCGTTTGCGCCAAATTCGAGTTTCGCGTCACGGCCCATAATTTACTGGGGCATCGCAGTGAATTGCTGGCTGATGATTGGCCAAGCATGCACTATAACCCACATGCTTGGCCAATCGCAGTGTCATGTGTACAGAGAGCCGTAATTGGCCAAAGCCAGGGAGGCTTTGGCCAATTATGACTCAGGGGGTTTAGTACACGCCCCACACTATATAAGGCCGCCTGCACGTCTGCCCCGTGTAGTGTGTTGCAGTGGAGAGAGATAGATAGACAGAGAGACAGTGTCATTTGATTTAAGTTAGATAGAGTAGGCAGGTCGAGTCAGTTAGCAGGTGTTGTATATATATATATATATATATATATATATATATATATATATATATATATATATATATATATATATATATATATATATATATATATACTGTATTCAGTTTAGCTAGATCCTGTTCTTCTCTTCCTAATATACTGACAGGTAGGCAGGTGTTTTTACAGTATTTCCAGTTGCTGTACTGTGTACCCTGCACAGTTGCACCTACAGTATAACTACCTGAAGCCAGGTGCTTGTGTAGTCTCTTGAAGTATTTCCAGTTACTGTACTGTGTACCCTGCATAGTTGCACCTACAGTATAGCTACCTGAAGCCAGGTGCTTGTGTAGGCTCTTGACATATTTCCAGTTACTGTACTGTGTACCCTGCACAGTTGCACCTACAGTATAACTACATGAAAGCCAGGTGCTTGTGTAGGCTCTTGATGTATTTCCAGTTACTGTACTGTGTAACCTGCACAGTTGCACCTACAGTATAACTACCTGAAGCCAGATGCTTGTGTGGGCTCTTGATGTATTTCCAGTTACTGTACTGTATACTAGGGATGAGCCGAACAACCCCCGGACCAAAAATTTGCACGAACGTTAGAACCCCATTGACGTCTATGGGACTCGAATGTTTGAGATCAAAAGTGCTCATTCTAAAGCCTAATTTGCATGGTATTGTCCTAAAAAGGGTTTGGGGACCCGGGTCCTGCCCCAGGGGACATGTATCAATGCAAAAAAAACTTTTAAAAACGGACGTTTTTCAGGAGCAGTGATTTTAATGATGCTTAAAGTAAAAAAAACAAAAAACTGAAATATTCCTTTAAATATCGTACCTGTGGGGTGTCTATAGTATGCCTGTAAAGTGGCGCGTGTTTCCCGTGCTTAGAACAGTCCCTACACAAAATGTCATTTTTAAATGAAAAAATGTAATTTAAAACTGCTTGCGGGTTTAATGTAATGTCGGGTCCTGGCAATATGGATGAAAATCAGTGAGACAAACGGCATGGGTACCCCCCAGTCCATAACCAGGCCCTGTAGGTCTTGTATGGATATTAAGGGGAACCCCGCACCCAAATTAAAAAAAGGAAAGGTGTGTGCCACCAGGCCCTATATACTCTGAACAGCAGTATACAGGCAGTGCAAACAAGACAGGGACTGTAGGTTTGTTGTTAAGTAGAATCTGTTTGTAATTTTGAACGGGTACATTTTTAATGTGTTTAGCTCCAGCCAAAAAATATTTTTTAAGCTTTTTGGAAAACATAGGGAAGGGTTATCACCCCTGTGACATTTGTTTTGCTGTCTGTGCTCCTCTTCAGAAGATTTCACCTCACTTTTTGTCCCAATGACAAATGTTTTTTGAAAATTTGTTTTTTTTTGTGAAACAAGGATTGGTGATAAAGCTTCAGTGGAAAGGAGAAATGTTTTTCCCATATTAACTCTTACAGGAGAGAATTTCCCTTCCTAGGGGTAGATTTCATCTCACTTCCTGTTGTCTCCTTCCGTTTGCAAGTAGGAGTCGTTTGTAAGTTGGATGTTTGAAAGTAGGGGCCTGCCTTTTATACTCAGCAGAAATTTGGGCCTTGGGTGTTGTTGTGGCCACAACACTGTAAGCCCTCACAGGGCCCTGCTGTGAAATATTAGATCAAGAATTATAATTACATGCCCCTGTTAAACAGGGCAGAAAAATTGGGCCTTTGGTGGTGGTGGTGCTGGTGCCACAACACTGTAAGTCCTCACTCACTCTTGGTGGGCGCAGAAATGAGCCCTGCTGTGAAATATTAGATAAAGAATTGTAATTACATGCCCCTGTTGAACAAGGGCAGAAAAATTGGGCCTTTGGTGGTGGTGGTGGTGCTGGTGCCACAACACTGTAAGTCCTCACTCGCTCTTGGTGGGCGCAGAAATGGGCCCTGCTGTGAAATATTAGATCAAGAATTGTAATTACATGCCCCTGTTGAACAGGGGCTGAAAAATTAGGCCTTAGGCACTGGTGCTGGTGCCACAACACTGCAACCCCTCACAGATACTCTAGTTGGAACGCAGGAACGAGCCCTGCTGCAAAGTATTGCATCAAAAATTGTAATTACACTCCCCTGTTAAATAGGGGCTGAAAAATTGGGCCTTAGGCACTGGTGACGGCGCCCAGAAAAAAAAATGTTCTTACAAGCTATTAGCGTGATCATTGAGGAGGAAGAGGATAATTACTCAGGATAGTCACTCAGCATCAGCATAGGCAGTCTTTGAAGGGATCTGAGATTTCAAAAAAAAATATTCGGTTACATCAGCATCAGGTGCTTGGTAGCTGGTGGTGATCCAAGACTGATTCATATTTATGAAGGTCAGTCGATCAACCGAGTCGGTGGACAGATGCACCCTGTGATCGGTTACAAAGCCTCCAGCAGAACCGAATGTGCGTTTCGAAAGAACGCTGGATGCAGGACAGGCCAGTAGCTCAATTGCATACTGTGCAAGCTCTGGCCAGTGATCCATCCTCAAGACCCAGTAACCCAGAGGATTTTCGGTGGGAAAGGTGTCCAAGTAAGATCTTGCCCCTAGGTATTCCTGCACCATGTAAAACAGACGCTAGCGATGGTTGCTGGAACCGATCATGCCTTGGGGCTGCGGACTAAAAAATTGTTTGAATGCATCAGTCAGACGGCCACCTTCTCCACCGCTCCTTCTTTGACTGACCGAAGCCTCAGCAACAGAAACAGGAGTTTGTAACCTCCCAGTCTCTGGGAATGCGTTGCACAAACCTTTCTGCAAGGCCTCCCGAAGATGTTTCATCCTCTGCTCCCTCTGCGACTGCAAGATAAGGTCCGCAACCTTACCCTTGTAACGTGGATCAAGGAGGGTTGCCAGCCAGTATTGTTCCTTCTCCTTGATACCACGAATACGAGGATCCTTACACAGCCTTTGCAGGATCAGGGAGGCCATGCAGCGTAGGTTTGCTGAGGCATTCGGTCTGGAGTCCTCTGGGTCACTAAGGATGACATGGTTCGCAGCCACCTCCTCTCAGCCACATACAAGTCCATGGGTTTCTTGGGACTGATCCCTTAAAGACTGCTGCTGATACTGAGTGCCAGGCTCCACCTCCATACTGACACAATTCTCCTCCTCCTCCTCCTCTTCCTGTGTGATCAGCGGGCATGCAGGAACACTGTCTGGATAAAGGGGGCCTTGAGAGCTAGGGAAGTCCTCCTCTTCCTTCCTCTGTTCTGCCTCAAGTGCGATGTCCATTATTCCACGCAGCGTGAGCTCCAACAGGTGGACAAGGGGGACAGTGTCACTGATGCATGCACTGTCACTGCTCACCATCCTCGTGGCCTCCTCAAATGGTGACAGGACAGTGCATGCATCCCTGATCATGGCCCACTGGCGTGGGGAAAAAAAACAAGCTCCCCTGACCCTGCCCTGGTGCCAAAGTCGCACAGGTCCTCATTGATGGCCCTCTGCTGCATGTGCAGCCGCTGCAGCATGGCTAACGTTGAGTTCCACCTGGTGGGCATGTCACAGATTAGGCGGTTCTTGGGCAGGTTAAACTCCTTTTGGATGTCCGCCAGCCGAGCACTGGCATTATATGACCAGGGGAAATGCACACAGACTTTCCTGGCCTGCCTCAGGCCATCCTGTAAGCCCGGGTACCTGCCCAAGAACCGCTGCACCACCAAGTTAAGGACGTGAGCCAAACAGGGCACATGGGTCATTTGTCCCTGTCGGAGGGCAGAGAGGAGGTTGGTGCCATTGTTGCAAACCACCAGTCCTGCCTTAAGTTGGCATGGCGTCAACCACCTCTGAACCTGCCCCTGCAGAGCTGACAGAAAATCTGCCCCAGTGTGGCTCCTGTCCCACAAGCACACCAGCTCAAGCACCGCATGGCATCTTTTGGCCTGCGTACATGCGTAGCCCCTTGAACGCCTACGGAGCACCGCTGGTTCCGAGGACAAAGCACAGGAAGAGGCCATGGAGGAAGAAGAAGAGGAGGTGGTGGAGGAGAGAGGTTTGTCACAATCATTAGTAGTGGCATTTTGGAGGCGTGGTGGCGGAACAACCTCCAACACTACTGCACATTGTCCTGCATCCTTCCCAGCTGCCAGCAGAGTCACCCAATGCACCATGAAACTTAGGTAACATCCCTGTCCATGCCTGCTGGACCATGACCGCCTTACCACTGACCGCCCTGTCCAGCGAGGCATGGACATTGCCTTCCACATGCCGGTAGAGAGCCGGAATCGCCTTCCATGGGAAAAAGTGGCGTTTGGGTACCTGCCACTGAGGAACCGCACATTCCACAAACTCACGGAAGGGGGCAGAGTCTACCAACTGAAAAGGCAGCAGTTGAAGTGCTAGCAATTTTGCCAAGCTAGCATTCAACCGCTGGGCATGTGGATGGCTGGGAGCAAACTTCTTTCGGCGGTGCAGCAGCTGGGGCAGGGAAATTTGCCTGGTACAATCTGACGTTGGTGTACCGAAAGCAGATTGCCCACAAGTACTTGGCTGTGACACACCTAATTCTACACCTTCATTCCTCTCAGTGCAGGTTTCAGAGAGGACTGAAGGTATAGTGGGGTTGGAGATCTCAGCTGATGAGGAGCAAGGAGAGGTCCTCTTTGTTCTTTGGTGTGGGTCTTTTAGATACGCTTGCCAACGAACTGCATGGCAGGTCAACATATGTCTGGTCAAGCATGTGGTACCCAAGCGGGAGATGTTTTGGCCATGCGAGATACGCTTGAGACATATGTTGCAAATAGCAGCGGTGCGATCTGATGCACTCATCTCAAAAAAGGCCCACACCAAAGAACTTTTTGAAAAACGCACAGAGACTGCAGCGCCCTTCACATGTGGAGCTTTGGGGTGTGATGCAGTCAGTGTGCTGATCTTAAGCTGGCCCCTGGAGGGCATCCTGCTTCGTTGGTGATGTGCCGCCTCCTCCTCCTCCTCCTCTCTCCTATCAGGCACCCACGTTGAGTCAGTGACCTCATAATCCCCTCCCTCCCCATCACTGGAGCAAACCTGGCAGTATGCTGCAGCAGGGGGAGCATGACTGCCAGATTGCTGTCCTTTTTGGGCACCCCCTCTGTCCGTGCTCACGTTACTGCCTTCATCTAGCTCAGTATCATCATCAGAGCCTTGTGACATTGAGGACACTGATGACATTGAGCCGAGGGAAGAGGCCGCTGCTTTGCCAGACAAAGTACCCTGAGCATAGGTGAGAGAGGATGAGGAGGATGAGGACGGCTTGGTCATCCACTCGACCAAGTCTTCCGCATGTTGCGGCTCAACACGGGCAGCTGCCGAAAAAAAGGCCAAGCGTGTCGCACAGCCAAGTGCTGATGAGGATGCACCGTCTCCACGACCAGCACTAGACACAGAGCCTGCTTGCCCTCTTTTATTTACATACTAATGGCCTGTAGCTGCACTAAGCTGGTATATATATATATATATATATATATATATATATATATATATATATATATATATATATATATATATATATATATATATATATACATATATATATATGTACTGATACTGCAGCTAGCAAAATCAACTGCCTGCCTGTAGTATGAGAACACCACCAACCTTCTACAGGTAGCTTTAGCTGAACACTGTGCAGAGCTCGCAAAAAAATAACTTGTAGGTTTAGCTGAACACTGTGAGGAGGACGCACTACACTAACTTGTATTTTTAGCTGAACACTGTGAGCAGGACGCACTACACTAACTTGTAGCTTTAGATGAACACTGTGCAGAGGTCTCACTACACTAACTTGTAGTTTTAGCTGAACACTGTGAGCAGGACGCACAACACTAACTTGTAGCTTTAGCTGAACACTGTGCAGAGGTCTCACTACACTAACTTGTAGTTTTAGCTGAACACTGTGAGCAGGACGCACTACACTAACTTGTAGCTTTAGCTGAACACTGTGCAGAGGTCTCACTACACTAACTTGTAGTTTTAGCTGAACACTGTGAGCAGGACGCACTACACTAACTTGTAGCTTTAGCTGAACACTGTGCAGAGGTCTCACTACACTAACTTGTAGTTTTAGCTGAACACAGTGAGCAGGACGCACTACACTAACTTGTAGCTTTAGCTGAACACTGTGCAGAGGTCTCACTACACTAACTTGTAGTTTTAGCTGAACACTGTGAGCAGGACGCACTACACTAACTTGTAGCTTTAGATGAACACTGTGCAGAGGTCTCACTACACTAACTTGTAGTTTTAGCTGAACACTGTGAGCAGGACGCACTACACTAACTTGTAGCTTTAGCTGAACACTGTGCAGAGGTCTCACTACACTAACTTGTAGTTTTAGCTGAACACTGTGAGCAGGACGCACTACACTAACTTGTAGCTTTAGATGAACACTGTGCAGAGGTCTCACTACACTAACTTGTAGTTTTAGCTGAACACTGTGAGCAGGACGCACTACACTAACTTGTAGCTTTAGATGAACACTGTGCAGAGGTCTCACTACACTAACTTGTAGTTTTAGCTGAACACTGTGAGCAGGACGCACTACACTAACCTGTAGCTTTAGATGAACACTGTGCAGAGGTCTCACTACACTAACTTGTAGTTTTAGCTAAACACTGTGAACAGGACGCACTACACTAACTTGTAGCTTTAGCTGAACACTGTGCAGAGGTCTCACTACACTAACTTGTAGTTTTAGCTGAACACTGTGAGCAGGACGCATTACACTAACTGTAAATAGTCTAGCTGCCTGACTGTGGTACTAATAGGATCAAAAGAACACCAGCAATTTTCTTCAGGTAGCTGTAAATACTGTAACAAGACAAGCCTGCCTGTCAGTAGGAAGATAACAGGAACGGATCTAGCTAAACTGAATACAGTGTGTATATATATATATATGCAACACCTGGGATGCATATATATACACAATACACTGTAAGTGCAGCTAATTCACTGACTGTCCTGCCTAATCTAGCTAACTCAAATGAAATGACACTGTATCTCTCTCTATCTCTCAGCACGCCGGAACACACTACACAGGGCCGCCGTGTAGGCGGCCTTATATAGTGTGGGCGTGTTCTAAATCCCCTGAGACATAATTGGCCAAAGCCACCCTGGCTTTGGCCAATTACAGCTCTCTCTACCGACGGCGCTGTGATTGGCCAAGCATGCGGGTCATAGTGCATGCTTGGCCAATCATCAGCCAGCAATGCACTGCGATGCCGCAGTGAATTATGGGCCATGACGCGCCACACGAATTTGGCGCGAACGGCCCATATCGTTCGCAATTCGGCGAATGATCGAACAGCCGATGTTCGAGTTGAACATGGGTTTGACTCGAACACGAAGCTCATCCCTACTGTATACCCTGCACAGTTGCACCTACAGTATAGCTACCTGAAGCCAGGTGCTTGTGTGGGCGCTTGACGTATTTCCAGTTACTGTACTGTGTACCCTGCACAGTTGCACCTACAGTATAACTACCTGAAGCCAGGTTCTTGTGTGGGCTCTTGACGTATTTCCAGTTACTGTACTGTGTACCCTGCACAGTTGCACCTACAGTATAACTACCTGAAGCCAGGTGCTTGTGTAGGCTGTTGACGCATTTTCAGTTACTGTACTGTGTACCTTGCACAGTTGCACCTACAGTATAACTACCTGAAGCCAGGTGCTTATGTAGGCCTCTTGACGTATTTCCAGTTACTGTACTGTGTACTATGCACAATTGCACCTTCAGTATAACTACCTGAAGCCAGGTGCTTGTGTAGGCTCCTGACGTATTTCCAGTTACTGTACTGTGTATCCTGCACAGTTGCACCTACAGTATAACTACCTGAAGCCAGGTGCTTGTGTTGGGTCTTGATGTATTTCCAGTTACTGTACTGTGTACCCTGCACATTTGCACCTACAGTATAGCTACCTGAAGCCAGGTGCTTGTGTAGGTTCTTGACAAATTTCCAGTTACTGTACTGTGTACCCTGCACAGTTGCACCTACAGTATAACTACCTGAAGCCAGGTTCTTGTGTGGGCTCTTGACGTATTTCCAGTTACTGTACTGTGTATCCTGCACAGTTTCACCTACAGTATAACTACCTGAAGCCAGGTGCTTGTGTAGGCTCTTGACGTATTTCCAGTTACAGTACTGTGTACCCTGCACAGTTGCACCTACAGTATAGCTACCTGAAGCTAGGTGCTTGTGTAGGCTCTTGACGTATTTCCAGTTACTGTACTGTGTACCCTGCACAGTTGCATCTACAGTATAACTACCTGAAGCCAGGTGCTTGTGTAGGTTCTTGACGTATTTCCAGTTACTGTACTGTGTACCCTGCACAGTTGCACCTACAGTATAACTACCTGAAGCCAGGTGCTTGTGTAGGCTTTTGACGTATTTCCAGTTACTGTATTGTGTACCCTGCACAGTTAAACCTACAGCATAGCTACCTTAAGCCATGTGCTTGTGTAGGCCTCTTGACGTATTTCCACTTACTGTACTCTGTACCCTGCACAGTTGCACCTTCAGTATAACTACATGAAGCCAGGTTCTTGTGTAGGCTCTTGACGTATTTCCAGTTACTGTACTGTGTACCCTGCACAGTTGCACCTACAGTATAACTAACTGAATCCAGGTGCTTGTATGGGCTCTTGACATATTTGAAGTTACTGTACTGTGTACCATGCACAGTTGCACCTACAGTATAGCTACCAGAAGCCATATGCTTGTGTAGGCTCTTGACGTATTTCCAGTCACTGTACTGTGTACCCTGCACAGGTGCACCTACAGTATCTGCTACCTGAAGCCAGGTGCTTGTGTAGGCCTCTTGACATATTTCCACTTACTGTACTGTGTACCCTGCACAGTTGCACACTACAGTATAACTGCCTGAAGCCAGGTGCTTGTGTAGGCTCTTGACACATTTCCAGTTACTGTACTGTGTACTCTGCACTGTTGCACCTACAGTATAACTACGTGAAGCCAGGTGCTTGTGTAGGCTCTTGACATATTTCCAGTTACTGTACTGTGTACCCTGCACAGTTGCACCTACAGTATAGCTACCTGAAGCTAGGTGCTTGTGTGGGCTCTTGACGTATTTCCAGTTACTGTACTGTGTACCCTGCACAGGTGCACCTACAGTATAGCTACCAGAAGCCATGTGCTTGTGTAAATGCTATGGTCCCTCGCGCTAAAGTGAGATATAAGTGAATGTGGTGACACAAAATACGATAGAATAAATGAATCCTAAAAGTGGGTGATTATTATGGTGATATCTAAAAAGACTGCAGCGAAATCGACAAGTGTACACATAACACTCGGCACATGCAATAAAAGATAAGAGGGATTTCGCGCATAAAATCTACCATAAAAATAAAAGAATTAATATACAATAATAACAATAAAATCGTGAGTAAATAAAACTGTGAAACATCAGTATTGTGAACAGGTAAAATACATCAATCAAAAACCTGGATGGAAAAATATAATCAAATAAGTGTATAAATATCGCAAAAACAGTGCAAAAATGCAAAAACCTGTGCTGTAAATATCAAATGTGCAAATCAACAAATTCTGATGGATGGCGTAAGCCAAATCACAGAAAAGTGCAAAAAGTGCAAAAACTGTGCAGCAGCTGCAAATCAGCGTGGTATAAGATAATACCAAATATATGGGACTATAAACTCGAGTTCACAAAGGAAACAAAATAAAGTCCATAACTTGTGATGGTAATACTGGTAGTGCTGATCTTCATAAAACAACTGACGGCCCAACCAGGCTCTCTAGACTCTCACCTCAAAACAGGAAAAAACAGGCATCCATACAGATCCTTCCTTGTTGTGACAGTAGAAGTCAAGTAGGAAGAGGTTCCTCCTTGGTGACTGAGGTTTACAGTCAATGGGTTCATTTCAAATTCCTAACATTTTTCCCATCCTCTCACTATTTTTACATTATCATATTTGCTGAAGTTTCTATTTCTCTGACATATAGCATGTTAACCCATCCAAAAATGGCCGCCGATTACAGTGTGATAACCACCATAAAAATGGCCACCGCCATAGATCTTCACTTGCCACAAGAAAATGGCGCATTTGTCCCGATTAGAGATCATCTGTGTTGCCTTAGTTTTTAACTTTTTTAATGTCTAGTTGTAAGTTGCTAGTATTAAGGCTAATTGAGATTCGATATAGATATATTTATATTGGGATTCGAAGTCTCAATTCGACTCCCCCAGAGCCGCGACTGCAATATATGTCGATTGCCACCTCTAAGATGGCCGATATCAGATAGAGATACACATTACCACAACAAAAATGGCTGCTTTATTACTTCCGGTTTTACGATATAAATAACATCCCTCTCAGGCCAATCCGGTTCCCCAGTTGAAGTCACGAGCGGTGACGTAACGCGTAGGGCGTGGCAGAGAGCTGACTATACCGGAAGTCACGTAAGGAGGCGCCTCGGACGCCGCTCCTTCCTGTTTTATGCGATTTTATTACTGTTTTTATGTAAGAGACCAATTTGCTTTTATTTAATAAATATTGTCTTGAATTACTACACCATCAGAGGCCTCTTCTCTCCTCCTTCCCCCCTCCCACCGGGCTGGTACAAGCTTAGGTGGAGATACTCCCAGTTTGTTTTGGCAGGTGCCTGACAGCAAGCAGAGGGGAACACAATCATCTGGTGACTTCTACTGTCACAACAAGGAAGGATCTGTATGGATGCCTGTTTTTTCCTGTTTTGAGGTGAGAGTCTAGAGAGCCTGGTTGGGCCGTCAGTTGTTTTATGAAGATCAGCACTACCAGTATTACCATCACAAGTTATGGACTTTATTTTGTTTCCTTTGTGAACTCGAGTTTATAGTCCCATATATTTGGTATTATCTTATACCACGCTGATTTGCAGCTGCTGCACAGTTTTTGCACTTTTTGCACTTTTCTGTGATTTGGCTTACGCCATCCATCAGAATTTGTTGATTTGCACATTTGATATTTACAGCACAGGTTTTTGCATTTTTGCACTGTTTTTGCGATATTTATACACTTATTTGATTATATTTTTCCATCCAGGTTTTTGATTGATGTATTTTACCTGTTCACAATACTGATGTTTCACAGTTTTATTTACTCACGATTTTATTGTTATTATTGTATATTAATTCTTTTATTTTTATGGTAGATTTTATGCGCGAAATCCCTCTTATCTTTTATTGCATGTGCTTGTGTAGGCTCTTGATGTATTTCCAGTTACTGTACTGTGTACCCTGCACAGTTGCACCTACAGCATATCTACCTAAAGACAAGTGCAGGTGTTCTCATACTAATAATACTACAGGCAGGCAGATGATTCTGCTAGCTGCAGTATAATCGGTATATATATACATCCCACTTTTGTGCAGCTACATCTCACTGCAGGCCAATAGTATGTCTGGAAGGCCAACAAGGAGAGGCAGACAGTCACAAGCCAATAAAATAGGGCAAGCAGGCTCTGTGTCTAGAGGCAACAGTGCTGGTCGTGGACACAGTTTATCCTCATCAGCACGTGGCCGTGGGACACGCTTGGCCTTTTTTTCAGCAGCTGGCCGTGTTGTGCCGCAACATGCGAAAGACTTGGTCGAGTAGATGACTAAGCCGTCCTCATCTTGCTCATCCTCACTCACCCAGGCTCAGTGTACTTTGTCTGGCAAAGCAGCTGCCAACGCGGCCTCTTCCCTCGGCTCAATGGCATCAGTGACTCCTTCCCTAGCCCCACCATGTCCTCCTGAGGAGTCCCCCGAACTGTTGGACCACAGTGTTGGGTACATGCTGCATGAGGATGCCCAGAATTTTGAAGGCTCCGATGATGGTACTTAGCAAGAGGAAGGCAGTAATGTGAGCCCAGACAGAGGGGGTGCCCAAGAAGGACAGCAATCTGGCAGTCATGTTCCTCCTGCTGCAGCATACTGCCAGGTTTGCTCCAGTGATGAGAAGGGAGGGGATGATGAGGTCACTGACTCAACGTGGGTGCCTGATAGGAGAGAGGAGGAGGAGGCACATCACCAACGAGGCAAAATGCCCTCCAGTGGCCAGTCTAAGGGCAGCACACTGACTGCATCATACCACAGAGCTCTGCATGTGCAGGGTGCTGCTGTCTCTGCGCGTTATTCCAAAAGTTTTTTGGTGTGGGCCTTTTTTGAGAAGAGTGCATCAGATCCCACCACTGCTATTTGCAACATATGTCTCAAGAAGCGTATCTCTCGTGGCCAAAACATCTCCCGCTTGGGCACCACATGCTTGACCAGACATATAAGACCCACACCAAAGAACAAAGAGGACCTCTCCTTGCTCCTCATCAGCTGGGATCTCCAACCCCACTATACCTTCAGTCCTCTCTGAGACCTGCACTGAGAGGAATGAAGGTGTAGAATTAGGTGTGTCACAGCCAAGTACTTGTTGGCAATCTGCTATCGGTACACTGACGTCAGATTGTACCAGGCAAATTTCCCTGCTCCATCTGCTGCACCGCAGAAAGAAGTTCGCTCCCAGCCATCCACATGCCCAGCGGTTGAATGCTAGCTTGGCAAAACTGACAAATAACGAAAAGACCTTGCGAGCCACAACAGTCCAATGCCAATAAAGTGCAAAATAATAATAATACCCAGCTGCAGATGCAGATCAAGTTTCATAACCGTGCAAATTAGTATAAAGAAATAAGTGCGTTGCGCTAGAATAAACAAAATTAATGAATATACACCTAAGTGTAAATTAAGCCAAATATGTATCGATCAAATAAATTAAAAACCATATGTGACAAATTCATAAGCATCAAATATCAATCATATAAATAAATAATTTCAAATAAATTCATATGTGACAAATTCATAAATAACAGCACGTAACAAACCGCCTTAAAGTGCAATGTGCATATACAATATCAAAAAACCAAAGTGCATACATAGATATAAAGTGCTCAGTGCGCAACATAAATTTTATCCAGTCCTATCAGATATTCCTTTGTGGTAAGTAAAAAATCATAAAATTAATGCCAAATGAAGCGTATATAACAGTGTCCATATATAGTGTCATCCAGCATGCTTATCCAATATTAGGTGCTGCAAAACCATGCTCCGGTGCACTTTGGTGACCCCCCCAAAGCTGTTGCACTCACCTCAGAGCGTGTGACAATGAATGTTGCCTGATCTCCTTCTACTTTCCATCCTGACAATGTAATTTGTGAACCCGGGTGACCTCTCTAGGGTTTAATAACATGTGTCAGTATTCCTTAAATTTTGCAGAACGTTTGTGATCCCCCCGGCACAACACGGCTAATGTATAAAATCTTGAAGAGAAGCCAAAGCGTTGTATACAGCCCGGGCCTAGGATCCAAGGTATTTAACCGTATATA
Source organism: Lithobates septentrionalis (assembly GCA_037952835.1). Classification (NCBI taxonomy): domain Eukaryota; kingdom Metazoa; phylum Chordata; class Amphibia; order Anura; family Ranidae; genus Lithobates; species Lithobates septentrionalis. Next base: position 1,995,969 of record JBBDGP010000707.1, read on the forward strand.
TTCCTTCAGCTCCTCGTAATGCCTCCCACTGATAGAGCCGCAAATGTTTCATATCCTCATAGCAAAGAGCGGCTTGAGATGGTCAGAACATAGAATGGCTGTGCGTACCGCGAGCAGCTCCCCGCACAGCTGGAGGAAGCAAAGCCTAATAGAATCCTGATGGGCTGCTCACTTCCTCCATACTCCGGAATTTACAAGCCATTATTTCCACTGTCTGATGTCTTCATATGGAGAGGATCTGATTCATAATGTGAATGGGACATTATGAATCAGATCCTCTCCATATGAAGACATCAGACAGTGGAAATAATTGCTTGTAAAGCCCGGAGTATGGAGGACGTGAGCTGCCCATCAGGATTCTATTAGGCTTTGTTTCCTCCAGCTGTGCGGGGAGCTGCTCGCGGTATGCACAGCCATTCTATGTTTTGACCATCTCAAGTCGCTTTTTGCTATGAGGATATGACTCATTCCAGGCTCTATCAGTGGGAGGCATTACGAGGAGCTGAAGGAATATATATGGTTAAATACATTGGATCCTAGGCCCAGGCTGTATACAATGCTTTGGTTTCTCTTCAAGATTTTATACATTAGCCGCGTTGTGCCGGGGGATCACAAGTGTTCTGCAAAATTTAAGGAATACTGACACATGTTATTAAACCCTAGAGTGGTCACCTGGGTTCACAACTTACATTGTCAGGATGGAAAGCAGAAGGAGATCAGGCAACATCCATTGTCACATGCTCTAAGGTGAGCGCAACAGCTTTGGCGGGTCACCGAAGTGCACCGGAGCATGGTTTTGCAGCACCTAATATTGGATGAGCATGCTGGATGACACTATATATGGACACTGTTATATACGCTTCATTTGGCATTAATTTTATGATTTTTTACCTACCACAAAGGAATATCTGATAGGACTATTTAATATTTATGTTGAGCACTGAGCACTTTATATCTATGTACAGTAGGTGACCGCGATATTGTGTCAATCTCGCCGCATTTCTCGGTGAGATTTGACACCTGCGAGCCCCGTCGCAGGAGCCAGCGCCGAGATGGCTCACTCATCGGGAAAGGAAAACTTTGTTTTCCTTCCCCGATGAGTGACAGGCAGTGCTGACAGCTGTCTGGTATGAATCCTAAGGCGGGAACACTGCGCCAAATTTTAAATGAAAAAACCGGCATGGGTTCCCCCCCAGGGGCATACCAGGCCCTTCGGTCTGGTATGGATTGTAAGGGGAACCCCCTACGCCGAAAAATTGGCGTGGGGGTCCCCCCCAATCCATACCAGACCCTTATCCGAGCACGCAGCCCGGCCGGCCAGGAAAGGGGGTGGGGACAAGCGAGCGCCCCCCCTCCTGAGCCGTACCAGGCCACATGCCCTCAACATGGGGGGGTGGGTGCCTTGGGGGAGGGGGGCGCCCTGCAGGGGCCCCCCACCCCAAAGCACCTTGTCCCCATGCTGATGAGGACAAGGGCCTCTTCCCGACAACCCTGGCCGTTGGTTGTCGGGGTCTGCAGGCGGGGGGCTTATCGGAATCCGGGAGCCCCCTTTAATAAGGGGGCCCCCAGATCCCGGCCCCCCACCCTGTGTGAATGAGTTTGGGGTACATGGTACCCCTACCCATTCACCTAGGGAAAAGTGTCAATATAAAAAAAACACAGTACACAGGTTTTAAGAGTAATTTATTAGTCAGCTCCGGGATCTTCTTCCAACTTCGGGGGGTCTCCTTCCGACTTCTCCCGGTGTTCGGCCTCTTCTCCCGGTGTTCGGCCGCTATCTTCTTCCAGCTCTATTGCCAGGGAGGGGCCCAGTCTGCTGCCGCTGTCTTGTCGCCGCTGTCTCGCCGCCGCTGTCTTGTCGCAGCTGTCTCGCCGCTGTCTCGCCGCTGTCTCGCCACTTCTTCTCTTCTTCTCTTCTTCCCCGATGTTGACACAACGCTCTCTCCGGCTCGAATGCTGTGTGCGAGCTGCGGAGACATTTATATAGGCGGTGACCCCGCCCCCTTACGATGTCATGGTCCCAGCATGCGCAGGGACTCTGGAGCCACGCCCCCTTATGACGCCAGAGTCCCTGCGCATGCTGGAACCATGATGTCGTAAGGGGGCGGGGTCACCGCCTATATAAATGTCTCCGCAGCTCGCACACAGCATTCGAGCCGGAGAGAGCGTCGTGTCAACATCGGGGAAGAAGAGAAGAAGAGAAGAAGCGGCGAGACAGCAGCGACAAGACAGCAGCAGCAGACCGGGCCCCTCGCTGGCAATAGAGCTGGAAGAAGATAGCGGCGGGGCCCGGGAGAAGAGGCTGAACACCGGGAGAAGAGGCCGAACACCGGGAGAAGTCGGAAGGAGACCCCCCGAAGTTGGAAGAAGATCCCGGAGCTGACTAATAAATTACTCTTAAAACCCGTGTACTGTGTTTTTTTTATATTGACACTTTTCCCTAGGTGAATGGGTAGGGGTACCATGTACCCCAAACTCATTCACACAGGGTGGGGGGCTGGGATCTGGGGGCCCCCTTATTAAAGGGGGCTCCCGGATTCCGATAAGCCCCCCGCCCGCAGACCCCGACAACCAACGGCCAGGGTTGTCGGGAAGAGGCCCTTGTCCTCATCAACATGGGGACAAGGTGCTTTGGGGTGGGGGGCCCCCGCAGGGTGCCCCCTCCCCCAAGGCACCCACCCCCCCATGTTGAGGGCATGCGGCCTGGTACGGCTAAGGAGGGGGGGGGCGCTCGCTCGTCCCCACCCCCTTTCCTGGCCGGCCGGGCTGCGTGCTCGGATAAGGGTCTGGTATGGATGGGGGGGACCCCCACGCCAATTTTTCAGCGTAGGTTGTTCCCCTTACAATCCATACCAGACCGAAGGGCCTGGTATGCTCCTGGGGGGGGAACCCACGCCGTTTTTTTCATTTAAAATTTGGTGCGGTGTTCCCGCCTCAGGATTCATACCAGACAGCTGTCAGCACTGCCTGTCACTCATCGCGGAAGGAAAGCAAAGTTTTCCTTTCCCGATGAGTGAACCAGCGCGACATGCACAGTACCCTGTCGCTGAGAACCAGCGCGATGGTATCGCGCTGGAAATACAATCTCGCGGTCAGGTACTGTATGCACTTTGTTTTTTTTGATATTGTATATGCACATTGCACTTTAAGGCGGTTTGGTACATGCTGTTATTTATGAATTTGTCACATATGAATTTATTTGAAATTATTTACTTATTTGATTGATATTTGATGCTTATGAATTTGTCACATATGTTTTTTTATTTTTGTTTATTCTAGCGCAAGGCACTTATTTCTTTATAGCTTGGCAAAATTGCTAGCACTTCAACTGCTACCTTTTCAGTTGTACTAGGAATGGGGATAGGGGGAAGGGGATGGAGGCAAATACTGGGTAACCGGTTGATCAGTCTGAGTACTGATCAGCCTCTGACCACGCACCGAATGCGGTGTTATTGCTGTAACCCATGAACAGTATGGTATAGTGGGGGGCTTACAATGGGGAGGGGTAAGGGAGGGAATTCTTGATATAGGGTATCAAGTGGAAAAGCGGTTACTTTAGCAATGAGTGACCAGAGGTATTTACATAAAAAATCAATTTATTAAATGATTTAAAATCCACAAAGTATGTGAGAGATACAACATGGAGGTTTTATCTAGCAGCGTAGGTATGGCAAAAGAAAAAACAACAAAGATAACCAAGGTATTGCTATACCTTAGACAACATTAAAGACAAACACACATACAAAACGACACAGACACGGTCCGGACTTTGTATGCTGTTCGGCAGCTAGTGGGTCAAAATCAAGGTGGGAAAGCACAATGGCATAGCTAAATGGTGTGGGTATTTGGTTCCAATGACTATGCTGCCGAGGAGCATATATAGGGGAGGGCGGGGAGGAAAGAGGGAAGGGGAACTGTTTAGGGGGTCATATGGAGAGGGTTGCCTTTTCAGTTGGTAGACTCTGCCCCCTTCCGTGAGTTTGTGGAATGTGCAGTTCCTCAGTGGCAGGTTCCCAAACGCTACTTTTTCTCATGGAAGGTGATTCCAGCTCTCTACCGGCATGTGGAAGGCAATGTCTTGGCCTCGCTGGACGGGGCGGTCAGCGGTAAGGTGCATATTACCGCTGACTCATGGTCCAGCAGGCATGGACAGGGACATTACCTAAGTTTCATGGCGCAATGAGTGACTCTGCTGGCAGCTGGGAAGGATGAAGGACAATGTGCAGTAGTGTTGGAGGTTGTTCCCCCACCACGCCTCCAAAATGCCACTACTAGTGATTCTGACACACCTCTCTCCTCCACCCCCTCCTCCTCTTCTTCCTCCATGGCCTCTTCCTGTGCTTTGTCCTCAGAACCAGCGGTGCTCCTTAGGTGTTCAAGGGGCTACGCAAGTACGTAGGCCAAAAGATGCCATGCGGTGCTGGAGCTGGTGTGCTTGGGGGACAGGAGCCACACTGGGGCAGAGATTCTGTCAGCTCTGCAGGTGCAGGTTCAGAGGCTGTTGAGGCCACGCCAACTTAAGGCAGGAATGGTGGTTTGCGATAATGGCACCAACCTCCTCTCCACCCTCCGACAGGAACAACTGACCCATGTGCCCTGTTTGGCTCACAACCTTAAATTGGTGGTGCAGTGGTTCTTGGGCAGGTACCCGGGCTTACAGGATGTCCTGAGGCAGGCCAGGAAAGTCTGTGTGCATTTCCGCCGGTGCTTGGCTGGCAGACCTCCAAAAGGAATTTAACCTGCCCAAGAACCACCTAATCTGTGACATGCCCACCAGGTGGCCATGCTGCAGCATCTGCACATGCAGCAGAGGGCCATCAATGAGTACCTGTGCAACTATGGCACCAGGACAGGGTCAGGGGAGCTTATTTTTTTCCCCACGCCAGTGGGCCATAATCAGGGATGCATGCACTGTCCTGTCACCATTTGAGGAGGCCACGAGGATGGTGAGCAGTGACAGTGCATGCATCAGTGACACTGTCCCCTTTGTCCACCTGTTGGAGCACACGCTGTGTGGAATAATGGACAGGGCAGAATAGAGGCAGGAAGAGGAGGACTCTCAAGGCCCCCTTTATCCAGACAGTGTTCCTGCGTGCCCGTCGATCACACAGGAAGAGGATGAGGAGGAGGAGGAGTATTGTGTCAGCATGGAGGTGGAGCCTGGCAGTCAGCATCAGCAGCAGTCTTTAAGGGATAATTTATAGTCCCAAGAAACCCATGGACTTGTACATGCCTGGGAGGAGGTGGCTGCGGATCATGTCGTCCTTAGTGACCCAGAGGACTCCGGACCAAATACCTCAGAAAACCTACGCTGCATGGCCTCCCTGATCCTGCAAATCCTGCGTAAGGATCCTCGTATTCGTGGTATCAAGGAGAGGGATCAATACTTGCTGGCAACCCTCCTTGATCCACGTTACAAGAGTAAGGTTTCAGACCTTCTCTTGCCATCACAGAGGGAGCAGAGGATGAAACATCTTCGGGAGGCCTTGCAGAAAGGTCTGTGCAACACGTTCCCAGAGACTGGGAGGTTACAAACTTCTGTTCCTGGACAACGTGTTGCCGAGGCTTCGGTCAGTCAAAGAAGGAGCGGTGGAGAAGGTGGCCGTCTGACCGATGCAGACAATTTTTTCAGTCCGCAGCCCCAAGGTATGATCGGTTACAGCAACCATCGCCAGCGTCTGTTTTACATTGTGCAGGAATACCTAGGGGCAAGATCTGACTTGGACACCTTTGCCACCGAAAATCCTCTGGGTTACTGGGTCTTGAGGATGGATCACTGGGCAGAGCTTGCACAGTATGCAATTGAGCTAGTGGTCTGTCCTGCATCCAGCGTTCTTTCGGAACGCACATTCAGTGCCGCTGGAGGCTTTGTAACCGATCACAGGGTGCGCCTGACAACCGACTTGGTCGATCGACTGACATTCATAAAAATGAATCAGTCTTGGATCACCACCAGATACTAAGCACCTGATGCTGATGTAACCGAATAAACTTTTTTTTAAATGTCAGATCCCTTCAAGACTGCCTATACTGATGCTGAGTGACTATCCTGTTATGCTGAGTGACGATCCTCTTCCTCCCCAATGATCATGCTGATAGCTTGTAAGAATATTTTTGTTTCTGGGCGCCACCAGTGGCTAAGGCCCAATATTTCAGCCCCTGTTTAACAGGGGCGTGCAATTACAATTTTTGATGCAATTCTTCGCAGCAGAGCTCGTTCCTGTGCTCCAACTAGAGTATCTCTGAGGGGTTGCAGTGTTGTTGCACCAGTGCCTAAGGCCCAATTTTTCAGCCCCTGTTTAACAGGGGCGTGTAATTACAATTTTTGATGCAATTCTTTGCAGCAGGGCTCGTTCCTGTGCTCCAACTAGAGTATCTGTGAGGGGTTGCAGTGTTGTGGCACCAGCACCAGTGCCTAAGGCCCAATTTTTCTGTCCCTGTTCAACAGGGACATGTAATTACAATTCTGGACCTAATATTTCACAGCAGGGCCTGTTCCAGTGCCCACCAAGAGTAACTGTGAGGATTTACAGTGTTGTGGCACCAGCACCACCACCACCACCACCAAAGGCTCAATTTTTCTGCCCCTGTTCAACAGGTGCATGTAATTACAATTCTTGATCTAATATTTCAGAGCAGGGCCCGTTCCAGCAGCCACCAAGAGTAACTGTGAGGACTTACAGTGTTGTGGCACCAGCACCACCACCACCACCAAAGGCCTGTTTTTCTGTTCAACAGGGGCATGTAATTACAATTCTTGATCTAATATTTCACAGCAGGGCCCTGTGAGGGCTTACAGTGTTGTGGCAACACCAACACCTAAGGCCACAATTTCTGCAGAGTATATAGGGCAGGCCCCTACGTTCAAACTTACAAATGACTCCTACTTGCAAACGGAAGGAGACAACAGGAAGTACGATGAAATCTACCCCTAGGAAGGGAAATTCTCTCCTGTAAGAGTTAATATGGGAAAAACGTTTCTCCTTTCCACTGATGCTTTATCACTCCTTTATCAATCCTTGTTTCACTAAAACCCCTAAATTTTCTAAAAACATTTGTCATTGTGACAGAAAGTGAGGTGAAATCTTCTGAAGAGGAGCACAGACAGCAAAACAAATGTCACAGGGGTGATAACCCTTCCCTATGGTTTCCAAAAAGCTTAAAAATAGATATTTTGGCTGGAGCTACACTTTAAAAATGTACCAGTTCAAAATTACAAACAGATTCTACTTAACAACAAACCTACAGTCCCTGTCTTGTTTGCCCCGCCTTTCCTTTTTTTAATTTGGGTGCGGGGTTCCCCTTAATATCCATACAAGGCCCAAAGGGCCTGGTAATGGACTGGGGGGGTACCCATGCCGTTTGTCTTACTGATTTTCATCCATATTGTCAGAACCCGACATTACATTAAAGCCACAAGCAGTTTTAAATGACTTTTATTCCTTTAAAAATGTCATTTTGTGCAGGGACTGTTCTAAGCACGGGAAACACGCGCCACTCTACAGGCATACTATAGACACCCCCCAGGTACGATATTTAAAGGATTATTTCACTTTTTTTTTCACTTTAAGCATCATTAAAATCACTGCTCCAGAAAAAACGACCATTTTTAAAACTTTTTTTTGCATTGATACATGTCCCCTGGGGCAGGACCCGGGTCCCCAAACCCTTTTTACCATGCAAATTAGCCTTTTGATTTTGAACGTTCGAGTCCCATAGACTTCAATGGGGTTCTAACGCACGTGCAAAGTTTCGGTCTGTTCGCAGGTTCTGATGCGAACCGAGCCCTGGGGTGTGTTCAGCTCATCCCTAATGGACATGTGTCTGTTTTCAACCTGACTAACTATAAAACTATGTAACTATATTCCTTGTTTGTGTTAGGTGACCTAAATGTTTCCCTTTTCTTCACATTATTACTCACCATACAACAGCTATGATAGGGGTTGCATGCATAAAATCCTTTACCATCAAAAAATGTGGTCTGCCTCTGGGCTGGGGGATCAATTACATTCTTTACCAACTTATCCCTAAGGTAGGGAGCTCTTTTGTATCCAAATTTTGGCTTGTCTGGATTCACATACCTCAAATTCTTATCCTGCTTTAATATCGGCCAATGCTTTCTTATAATTTTTGTGATTTTTTTTTTATATTGCATATTATAGTTCAATAATTTGGCTGTCTGAAAATCTTTATCACTGCATTGTCTAACTTTGTCTTCAATCAAATCTGTTCTCTTCATCACATTCAGTTTTTCTGTTTCCTTACTGATACATTCTGCACCATACCCCTTATCAATAAACATGCAACTCACTCTTTCAGTGTTCATCAAAGTCCATTTTCATAGTGCAATTTCTCTTAATTCACATAAGTTTTCCTACTGGGATACTGATCAATCAAGGCCTGTATTGGCAATTATTACTGTATACGGTATATAAGCATTATGATCTGTACTGTACTTTAAAAAAGAAAAGTCCTTGTTATTACCACCTTGTTTTATAATTTCCAAGTCCAAAAAATGTATTTTCCCTCCACCCCTCTCCTATGTTTCCTTTATATTCCCCTCACATCTATTTATCCTGGCCATTAACTCCTATAGGATATTTTGGTCCCTTCCCATAGGATTATCAAGTCATAAATAAATCTCCTATATAATTTTAGCTGCAGAGGTATATCTTTCATGCATTCCTCCTTCCATTTTGCCATATAAACAGTAACTACATCATAGCTACATTTTCACAAACACAATTAGAATAATAATTCAATAGACAAACAAGTATACCCACTTTCCAGAGAGAACTGGCATCTGTATTTCTTTAGTTGATTTGCATTCTAAATATAAGTACCTGTCATTATTTAACCAATAAAATCACCAGACACTGGTATGTACTATTTATTTAATTTGAAACTGAATATAAACCTATTTACACTGTTGAATGCATGATGGTTTATAATAGTTTTTAATAAAATTTGAATAAGAAAGTTGAACATCTGCTTGATATTTAGTGACTAAATAGACCATTTTTTCTTCTTCAAGTAATTTTATCCAATTATTGGTAATGGTTCAAATTATAATCACAAACACATAATAATTAGATAAACAGCATTTATGAGATTCAAGGGATTAAATAGATATATTTTGATGGCTCTGATAAAATCATTATAATACAAGATGAGATTGAAAGCTAAATTAAATAATATGCAGGTGGTCTAAAGAAATAAACATATCTAAAATCATCATCAATTTCCATGCCATGTTGACAGTTATTGTTTTCTTTTTAATTCTTTTTTGGCAAAAGCAGCAAAAAACTGTTATGCCCCGTACACACGATCGGACATTGATCGGACATTCCGACAACAAAATCCATGGATTTTTTCCGACGGATGTTGGCTCAAAGTTGTTTTGCATACACATGGTCGCACAAAGTTGTCAGAATTTCCAATCGCCAAGAACGCAGTGACGTACACCACATACGATGAGACTAGAAAAGGCCAGTTCAGAACCAAGCGCGGCACCCTTTGGGCTCCTTTTGCTAATCTCATGTTAGTAAAAGTTTGGTGAGAGACGATTTGCGCTTTTTCAGACTCGTGGTTTTCAGATCATTTTCTGCTGTTCAGTTTGTGCTTGTGGGTTTGTATCTGCTCTTCAGTGCATGCAGTCAGTTCGTATTGTACTATTCAGTGCGATCTTGTCTGCTCGTTACTGTTTTTCAGGTCGCTCTTCACAGGCCTTGCTGTTCTTCAGTGCGTTCTGTTACTTCGTTCTGAGCAGCCGACCATTTTCTAGCCATGTTGCGTATACGTACTCCTTGTAGAGTTTATGCTGTGCGGGGGCTTGGTGTTGGAGTCTTAACCTTGACACAAGTCCAGTCCATGAACAGGGTGGGGAGGAGTTCATGGACCAAGAATTGGTTGCTTCAGCGTGACCAGTTCTGTCATATGCCTTTGCTCCGTGAGATCTGTGAGAATAATCCTGATGATTTCAGGAACTTTCTCAGGATGATGGACCCCGTATTTCACCGTTTGTTGACTTTGCTGACCCCCTATATCAGTAGGCAGGATACCTGCATGAGGCAAGCCATCACCCTGCGGTATTTGGCGACGGGGAGAAGCCTGCAGGACTTGAAGTTCTCGACAGGCATCTCCCCCCAGGCTCTGGGGATCATTATCCCAGAGACCTGTTCTGCCATCATCCAGGTCCAGCAGAAGGAGTATATTAATATATATGTTTTTAAATGTGATTTGTGCTTTAAATTCAGGCAGAGTGCCAGAGGTTTTTTTGGGGGGGTCCCTAAATCATTTTTAACCCTCCCTCCCCCCAATTGCTAAGTCAGCTGATAACAATTCTCTATCTATCCTCAATCATCTATCTGCTGACTTTGCCAAACCCATACACACTATACCCACCTCTTTTGTGGTCAGATTTATGGATGAATTCCCCAAAGCATGTAGTGCAAGGGCCTGCCTGAATACTTTCAAATGGTACTGTTTCAAGTTTCTGTATACTAGTATTATCTTGATAGGTAATAGCAGAATGTCCAAATGTGCTCAAATGTGTACAGTGTGTATGTATATCTTTGTATTATGACACTTCTTACCCGTCCAGTGGGCTGCCAATAGTGTAACTAAGGAGGGGCTGTTCAAAGTAATACCCATTATTTAGGCATTCATCTCTCAATGAAGTGGAGAGGGTTACCTGTCCAAGAGCCCCCCTCCCCATAATGTTAGAAATGGCCCATGAGAGAAGGGGGGAATCCAATAGGTGTACCTTATACTTTGGTCTTTAAAAACTCCCTCAAATAAATGTTATCTTGATGTTGGCCAAGAATGTTTGTGTCTAATCAGCTTATCCTTGTTTATGTGCAAAATGACTACATTTTTTTTGTTTGACTCCGCAGTTCCCTTCCACGCCACAGGAATGGCAGACTGTGGCCTCCCACTTTGCCCAGTGGTGGGACTTTCCTAACTGTGGAGGGGCAATTGATGGGAAACACGTCTACATCGTCCCACCACCCAACTCGGGGTCGTACTATTATAATTATAAGGGGTTCAATAGTATTGTGATGTTGGCGGTGGTGTCGGCTACTTATGAGTTTCTGTATGTGGACGTGGGGAAGAATGGCCGGATGTCCGATGGTGGAGTCATCGCCCAGACGGAGTTCTACAGGCATCTCCAGAATGGCAGCTTGGACTTGCCACCTCCAGAAGACAATGTGGAAGGACTCCCATTCGTCTTCGTTGCGGATGAAGCGTTTGCGCTGGGGGACTATCTTATGCGGCCATTCCAGATGAGGACCCCCACCCCAGACCAGAGGGTTTTTAATTACCGGCTGGCCAGAGCCAGAAGAGTGGTGGAGAACACGTTTGGAATCATGGCCAGCCGGTTCCGCCTATTTCTTACACCCATACACATGGCGGAGTACAAACTGAATCATATCATCCTGGCGTGCTGTGTTCTACACAACTTTTTACGGCAACATTCTGCCAACTATGCTGGCTCAGTTGGGCCTGAGACTGGAATTCAAAATGAAACAACCCTGAGGGCGCTTGAAAGTGGCCGTCCTGGCTTGCCCCCCCTGAGTGCCCGTGATGTCCGGCTAAGATACCTTGAATTCTTTACGGGTAGGGGGGCTATCAATATGCCAGACAATGTCTGAAACCTTTTTCAAATAAAAAAAAAGAAATAACTACTCAAATCTTTGGTGACATTTTCTGCTTGTGTTTGTTTTAGCTGACCCTGACAGAAATGTGGTAAATCCTGAAAATGGCATGATTGTGTAACCTCACAAAGCACTGTTGGGTGTTATTTACTAAAGGCCAAGACACTTTGCACTACAAGTGCAGTTGAAACTGCACTTGTAGTGCAAAGTGGATTTGCACTTAGGAAATAACCCCCATTGTCACCAAAAACACCAATTAGAGCACCATACAAGTGTTGGAGTGTTGAAACAATAATCCACACATTCTTGATTAACAATCTTTTTAATACCAGCACAATCACATGTGCATTTAGAAAAGGTTTTTAAAACAAACCAACATTTTTGTTGTATAACAATTTTTGGGGTCACATTAGAAAAAGTAGAAATGTCCATTTAAGAAAAAAGAGGCATGTTTAAAACCAGCAAGAAAACACAAATCTTCAACTTACAAAGTTCACATTTGGTAGAACTTGAAGGCAATATCATACATGAGTATTTACAAACTGTGTTTCATATTGCGTTCAGATGGGGTGAAGTCACCCCAGGAAAAGCCAAATTTGGAAGATGCACACAAATTTACGAATGTCAACATGTGCTACCTAGAAAAATAAAATAAAAAACCAAGCGCTGAGATGGATACAATTTGATATATAAGTGAAAAATTCTAAATAAAATTCCAATAAGGACTCAATAAAAAGGTTGACTAATCAGATAAAATTAAGCTGCTATCAATACAAGGTCATCAAAAATCCCACAAAGTATGAGTAAAATATATAAAATTGATGCACTCTAATCACTGATCAGTCAGCATAAATAATGTGCCAAATGTGCAAAAACATTACAATAAATATGTGCAAAACCTGTGATGAAATAGTTGAGTAAATAATCCTGGTGCTAGTGTAAATAAATCTTCCACAGTGCTCTATAAAATTATAAAAAACACATATGCCACTCTGTTGAATAAATAACCATGATAAGAAAATGTGGAATGTAACAGAATCCTGGCGCTAAACGCCACAAAAACTATATTAAAATGTGAGAAAAAACAATATTTGTGTACCCTGCTACAAATCTGTGGTAAATAAAATTAAAAAAAAAACACTCTGGTGTGTGTTTCCAATTTGTGCAGACATAGGTAGAAAGTGTTTTTGGTGATGGTATATTGCTCCGGAATCTATATGCAATTGTCCCCGCAATTAATTCCTTATAAGTTAAATTGATTAATTAGAGTGTTAGATCGTTGTTAATGCCTTGTTTTAGCATCCTGCTTCAGCCATATTCATGTTGGTGGTATGTTGGTCATATGGTTCTCAACACCGGTGATTTTATGAAAGACAAGCAGAGACATTCATCATTGCGTGGTGAACTGGATAAGAGGACACAAGCAAAAACTACTAAGAGATACACTCATGTGCGCCCGGTTGTATAAAGGCATATAAGTATGCAGATCATGTAGAACTGAAGGCGTAGTATATGTCCTCCAATGTTCTTGCTCACTGCAATATATAGGCAGAACTAAAAGACCTATGTGGAAACGCATAAGGGAACACATCCAAAATATTAAAAATGGCTACCCAAAGCATAGTATATCCAAACACTTTGCTATGCACCACAATAGAGATCCTAAAGATTTAAAATTTTGGGCAATACAGAAATATAAACCACACTGGAGAGGCTCAAATAAGATAAGGGAACTTAGTAAAAATGAGTCAAAATGGATATTTGAGATGGGTACTCTTGTGCCTAATGGCTTGAACATCGAATTTGATCTCAATTGTTTTATATCAGATTACTAAATATTTTATTCAGCTCAGTATATATAAGGGATTGTTTAATCTTAACTAAATAATTTCCTTATATTTTAAATATATTATTAACTTTTAAATATTTTATGTTTCTCATACTTATATGTAATTTCTAATTATCCGCAAATATATCTTGGCATAATAATTATTTTAATTGTGCATATATATATATATATATATATATATATATATATATATATATATAATCGTGTAGTATGCATTAGGCACCTTAGCATGTGATTGAGATTTGTTCCAGAAGGGGGCGCAGTGTGGTGTCCTTATTATGTATGTGAACCAATTTGTACTGCCCCATGTTAGGTCCAGTGAATGGGTTCTGACATGGGAGATAACATTTCTCGTCTTTCCTTTATTATCTGAGAGGGTGCAATACTGATATGCACCAATGGAGGGAGTCTATTATCCCTCGCATCATTCATTTTAGATTGATAATTGTATTTTGTTTCATTTGTATTAATTTATAATTTTTATCTTGTTACCATTAATTGTTTTTTAAACCTGTTATTTTTAATCATGTATCAAGTAAAGATCGTTTTAAATAAACACACATAAGTATAAGCAGCAAGCAGGATGATGACCCAATTAACACAGCGCTGTATCCATGGTGACCGGAATGCCATTGGATTTAAATACTGAGACTGTGGCATCTCGAGTCTATCCTTGAGAAAGTCACGTGACAGTGACAGTGACGCAACGCCTGGGAGGAGCTTAGGACACTCAGTGCAGTTTGACACTTGGAGTTGAACTGCAGCGGTTTGTTGAGCTAAGTCTCGTCCACAGCGGCTGACTGCAATCTGCGTACTTATATGCCTTTATACAACTGGGCGCACGTGAGTGTATCTCTTAGTAGTTTTTGCTTGTGTCCTCTTATCCAGTTCACCACGCAATGATGAATGTCTCTGCTTGTCTTTCATAAAATCGCCGGTGTTGAGAACCATATGACCAACATACCACCAACATGAATATGGCTGAAGCAGGATACTAAAACAAGGCATGAACAATGATCTAACACTCTAATTTTTCAATTTAACCTATAAGGAATTAATTGCGGGGACAATTGCATATAGATTCCGGAGCAATATACCATCACCAAAAACACTTTCTCCCTATGTCTGCACAAGTTGGAAACACACACCAGAGTGTTTTTTCTTATTTTATTTACCACAGATTTGTAGCAGGATACACAAATATTGTTTTTTCTCACATTTTAATATAGTTTTTGTGGCGTTTAGCGCCAGGATTCTGTTACATTCCACATTTTCTTATCATGGTTATTTATTCAACAGAGTGGCATATGTGTTTTTTATAATTTTATAGAGCACTGTGGAAGATTTATTTACACTAGCACCAGGATTATTTACTCAACTATTTCATCACAGGTTTTGCACATATTTATTGTAATGTTTTTGCACATTTGGCACATTATTTATGCTGACTGATCAGTGATTAGAGACCATCAATTTTATATATTTTACTCATACTTTGTGGGATTTTTGATGACCTTGTATTGATAGCAGCTTAATTTTATCTGATTAGTCAACCTTTTTATTGAGTCCTTATTGGAATTTTATTTAGAATTTTTCACTTATTTATCAAATTGTATCCATCTCAGCGCTTGGTTTTTTATTTTATTTTACTATTTTACTTTTTCAAACTGTACTTATAGCTGCAGTAATGGATATCTTTGATTTTATAGAGAAACGCACGGTTGATTTAGAAAATGTTTTTTCAACTGCACCTAGCACAGAAAAGGGAGATCTAGATACCAATTTTAGAAAATTTGGCCACCTGATGGAAAAAAAGGTTACCCTGTGGTGGGACATCGCTACTCATGAACAATATATCAAAGATAATATGGTCCCCAGAAGATTGAGATGGGAAGTTCCCATATGTGATGGTCTAACAGATCAGGATGGAGTAAACAAATGGTATACATTTTTTAATGATAAGGGGCTGGATTTAGTACATTTTGCTCTTAAAAGGAAGCAAAGGAAACATGATTAACCAACAAATTGCTAAGTGCAAGATCACACTGGATCCCTTTAAAGAGACAGTGCCATTCACAACATTAACCAAGCAACTAAATAAAGTGTTAGAACAGAAAGATATAGAACTGAAACAAAGGAAGAAAAGGAAGTATCTCAGAGATTCCAATTATTACCACTTGGAACAGGTTTTTAATTGGCAGATTAATTCCAAACAAGGGAAAACAGGATCAATAGCCTCATCTCCAGACAGAGAGGTGAGGATAGTGACCCCAAGAAGGGAATTTGGGTTGAGAACCCCGGAAAGAAGATCTAGAACACCCGAAGCTCCAAGATATGATAGGCAACTGGAAGTGGAACAAGGAAAATCGCATAGAGGAGAAAATGGCCCAAAAAACCCAAAACCTTGGTGGAGAAACAGAAATAAATCGCCCAGAAGACCTTACTGGAAGAATAATGGTAACAGAAGAAATAATAAACCATATCAGTCACCTCATAATCAGCCCAGACCTCACCAATCACCCAGCAGTGCTTCACAATACTATCAGGGTGAAAATGGAAGGAACCCCAGATATGGGGTTCAGGGATATTATCAACAACAAAATAGGGCTGATCCTAGAGAGTACCAATACAATAATTACAGTAATGAATCAAGAGAGTACCACCAAAACGCATATAGAGACGAACCAATTAATTATCGCCACAATCCCGAGAGGAATGATCCAATGGATTATCAACAGTATCCAAATGAATTTCGAGAACACCAATCCCATCTCACCAGAAATGGGGGCAGAGATCATGAACAGTATAGGTATGAATTAACAAGAAGCCCAATACATACCACAAATAGATATGAACCGTTAAGGGACTATAACGATGAAGAGCAATCAAGGTCTTTTTTTAGAAATTCGCAGGAACGAAGACCCACCCCCCAAACAAGACCAACACAACAGAGAAAGAAGCCCAAACACCAAAAAAGGGGATGCCGAGCTGGACGCAAAGTCCAAAAGAAAAAGAGAACATTAGGAGAAGGTATATACAACCTGAGTGGAAAAGAACTCACATGAGCTGAACTACCTACATTGGATAAAGGCCTTAAGTACGTCCCCACAAGGAATCTTGACAAATTTTAAATGTACATTGATATCCAAAAATACACCAGAAGACTCAACATAAATAAGTATATGTTATCCAAGCCTCCCGCCATTCACACCATAGAGACGGAATCCTCGGGGGAATTATTCACAGTAACCTGAGAAACAAATCATTATTTAATCCGCCTGTAGTTATTAATGAACATATTGAAGTGTTCAATAAAATGGTGATGAAAGAACTTGAACAATTGAAATTTAAAAGAATCTCCGAACCCCGAAATATCCAATGGGTATCAAACAGCTGGAGCATAATAAGGAAATTGTGAAACCAGCAGACAAAGGAGGAGCAATTGTTATATTGTCCAAAGAGTACTACAATCAGGAATTACTAGGACAATTAAGTGACACAAATACGTATATCAAACTTAAAGGTAACCCAACAAGGGAATATAAACGGGAGTTATCGGATCTAATTTTGAAAGGAGTTGGTAAAAATATCCTAACTAAAAAAGAATCAAAATACCTAGTGCCTGACACCTGCAGAGTCCCTATTATTTATACGGTGCCTAAAATACACAAAACTGTAGAACAACCGCCAGGAAGACCCATTATAAATGGCATTCAATCGATAAATGCCAGGCTGGGGGAATATGTTGATAAATTTCTGCAACCCCTAGTACCCCAAACCAAAGCATACCTCAGAGATACAAAACATTTAATACAAATATTGGAGACCCTAACTTTGAAACCTGAAGAAAAATATATCATTGCAACAGCTGATGTAGCTTCGCTGTACACAGTAATTGACCAGAGTGATGCAATAGAGGCATCAAAGTGGGCTATGGATAAATTTAGCCACCTCATTTCTAAACAAAAAAGATTTATCTTGAGAAGCTTAGCCTTCGGAATACAACACAATTACTTCTGGTATAGAGAAAACTACTACAGACAACTAACTGGTATTGGAATGGGAGCCAAATATGCTCCAAGCGTTGCCAATGTTTTCATGGCTAAATGGGAGGATGAAGTAATTTTTTCCGACATCCCAGACAACATGGTACTTTACAAAAGATTCATCGATGATTGTATTATAATCTGGAGAGGGGGTGAATCAAGTCTAGTCCAGTTATTTAATCAGCTGAATCTAAACCAGAAGAATATTAAACTTGAATATGTAATCAGTGAGAAATCAGTACATTTTTTAGATCTAGAAATAGAGCTGGAAAATAATTCCATTAGGACTAAAACTTTTTTCAAACCAGTCGAGAGGAATGGCTATATACCAGTGGATAGTTGTCATCACGAACCATGGCTAATCAATATCCCAAAGGGGCAGTTCATTCGCCTAAGAAGAAATTGTTCCGACAACAAAGAATATTTAAGACAAGCACAATGGATGGGGAAAAAGTTTGAAGATAAAGGTTACAGCAAAGAATTCATTGAGAACAAAATTCAAGAAGTGAACCAGACTCCAAGAGAGACACTAATTCAAGATGGGACTAAAGATAACAAAACCAATAATGATATACCTCTAATAATGAATTTTAGTGTCCAACATACAAAAATGGAAAAAATTATCAATAAATACTGGCATCTTCTAAAAACAGATAAAACACTCTGTAGCATCTTACCTGATAGACCCGATTCATATATAGGCAGGTTCCAACACTAAGAGATCTAATAGCTAAAAATGTTCCGGAACCTCCTAAAAGAATGACAGAATTGTCCTTTTTTCAGGGTAAAGGTTTTTTTCCTTGTAAGAGGTGTTACGCCTGCAAAAACACTCAGCAGAATGGGTACAAGTGTCATAAGTTTACATCAACCAGCACCGGAAGCGAATATGAGATTAGGGACTTCATATCATGTAGAACTGAAGGCGTAGTATATGTCCTCCAATGTTCTTGCTCACTGCAATATATAGGCAGAACTAAAAGACCTATGTGGAAACGCATAAGGGAACACATCCAAAATATTAAAAATGGCTACCCAAAGCATAGTGTATCCAAACACTTTGCTATGCACCACAATAGAGATTCTAAAGATTTAAAATTTTGGGCAATACAGAAATATAAACCACACTGGAGAGGCTCAAATAAGATAAGGGAACTTAGTAAAAATGAGTCAAAATGGATATTTGAGATGGGTACTCTTGTGCCTAATGTCTTGAACATCGAATTTGATCTCAATTGTTTTATATCAGATTACTAAATATTTTATTCAGCTCAGTATATATAAGGGATTGTTTAATCTTAACTAAATAATTTCCTTATATTTTAAATATATTTTTAACTTTTAAATATTTTATGTTTCTCATACGTATATGTAATTTCTAATTATCCGCAAATATATCTTGGCAAAATAATTATTTTAATCTGCATATATATATGTATGTATATATAATCGTGTAGTATGCATTAGGCACCTTAGCATGTGATTGAGATTTGTTCCAGTAGGGGGCACAGTGTGGTGTCCTTATTATGTATGTGAACCAATTTTGTACTGCCCCATGTTAGGTACAGTGAATGGGTACTGACATGGGAGTCTATTATCCCTCGCATCATTCATTTTAGATTGATAATTGTATTTTGTTTCATTTGTATCAATTTATAATTTTTATCTTGTTACCATTAATTGTTTTTTAAACCTGTTGTTTTTAAACCTGTATCAAGTAAAGATCGTTTTAAATAAACACACATAAGTATAAGCAGCAAGCAGGATGATGACCCAATTAACACAGCGCTGTATCCATGGTGACCGGAATGCCATTGGATTTAAATACTGAGACTGTGGCATCTCGAGTCTATGCTTGAGAAAGTCACGTGACAGTGACAGTGACACAACGCCTGGGAGGAGCTTAGGACGCTCAGTGCAGTTTGACACTTGGAGTTGAACTGCAGCGGTTTGTTGAGCTAAGCCTCGTCCACAGCGGCTGACTGCAATCTGCATAATATGCCTTTATACAACCGGGCATACGTGAGTGTATCTCTTAGTAGTTTTTGCTTGTGTCCTCTTATCCAGTTCACCACGCAATGATGAATGTTTCTGCTTGTCTTTCATAAAATCGCCGGTGTTGAGAACCATATGACCAACATACCACCAACATGAATATGGCTGAAGCAGGATACTAAAACAAGGCATGAACAACGATCTAACACTCTAATTTATTTATTTAACTTATAAGGAATTAATTGCGGGGACAATTGCATATAGATTCCGGAGCAATATACCATCACCAAAAACATTTTCTCCCTATGTCTGCACAAATTGGAAACACACACCAGAGTGTTTTTTCTTATTTTATTTACCACAGATTTGTAGCAGGGTACACAAATATTGTTTTTTCTCACATTTTAATATAGTTTTTGTGGCGTTTAGCGCCAGGATTCTGTTACATTCCACATTTACTTATCATGGTTATTTATTCAACAGAGTTGCATATGTGTTTTTTATAATTTTATAGAGCACTGTGGAAGATTTATTTACACTAGCACCAGGATTATTTACTCAACTATTTCATCACAGGTTTTGCACATATTTATTGTAATGTTTTTGCACATTTATAACATGTGCTACCTGCCATCATGGGGGATCAAGGGACGTGTTTTGGGGGTGAAACCCCTTCCTCACAGCTACTTTATTATTGAGGAATGGGTTGCACCCCCAAAACGCGTCCATTGATCTCCCATGATGGCAGATAGCACATGTTGACACACTGTGTGCATCTTCAAAATTTGGCTTTTCTCAAATTTGTCAAAAAATGTCAATAATTTTTAGCACACAAAAAAAAGGAATTTGGAGGGGTTTTAAACTCTCCCTAAAACATTAATGATGTTCTTCATTTTTTGTTGAACATCATTGATGTTTTTTTAGATGTTTTCCAAGTCCCTATTACACCCCATGATCTCCCCGATCAGGATCTGTGCACTTTCCGAGGTGGATCCACAACATCATGATCACCTAAAAAGATAGAAACCAAAAAACACCATGTATTATAAATATGCCGGCATCCATCTCTTACCTGAGCCTGTGGTCGCAGACACTCACCTGTTGTGGTGCCAATTTCCATCACGTCTTCCTCCTCCTGCTCTGCTTGGCTTGGGTGGATTTCCCCTTCATCCAGAGGTGGGGGGGTCTCTGGTCTCCTCAGATGAGGGGTGTCCTCCGAGTCTTTTATCCCCTATGTTAAAAAAAATAGGTATACTTAGCACACAGATATTTGATGACAGAACTATAAATATGAAACATTGCTTGGAAGTGGGGTACAATTGTCTGTTTTGGCAGAGTTCCAAGATGTTGCATTTTTCTTGTCCTTTGTCAAGCTTCAATACTTTACCTGTTTTGTACAAGCTTCACAGATGGAGACACCCCTATAGTATACACTGGAGCACCTGTGTGGGCCCCCTAATAAAAAGGGTGTTCTTGTGTCCCACACTAGTGCTCCAGCGTCCAGATGTGTAAACAGCTGCTGAGTGTCCTCTCCTTACAGTTTGCATTTCATTCTAGTAACAAACCCATCTACACAACCAAATTATTTTCAGACAAGTAGGCCCTAAAAATGTGGGCAAATGCATATGGCCAAAACAATGGTGTTTTCTAGGTCGAACGAAAAATGTTTGATACGAACGAATAATGTGCCCATGAACATGAAAGTTGACATTTTAAACTGGATAACAGTTAAGAAAAGCACATGGAGCACCACAAACGTAATAAACATAAAAAGAATAGGAACACAGCACAACTACTTACTTTTTTGCAGCACTCTCCGGATCTTTCTGTACTGCTCGTGCTCTCTTAATTTGAGGTCCGACCACTGTTTCCTGAGCTGATCTTTTGATCATCGTACCCCGAAATTCCGGTGCAGACTCCTGACCACTTTCGCCATGATCTTGGCCTTTCTGACATAGTCGGCCTTCTTCAGGATGTTGACCATCTCCAACATCTCCCCAAAGGACATATTTGATGCCTTAAATCGTCTCCTTCTGGATCGGGACATTTCAGGCTCCGGGCTTTTTTCCTCCTCCTCCTCGGTGTAATTATCAGACACCTGCTGTGTCTCCGCCATGTGCTCTTCCCCACTGCGACAAACGAGAAGGGGCGGGGAATAGACTAGAAAGAACGTCAGGGACAGGCGGAGTTTCATGCATGTGCAGTGTCTATAAAGCGTAACACGCGTGCGTAGTACGTACGATCTGTGAGCGGAGGAAGGAGTAACGGAGGCGCCGATCGTGATTGCGAGGGTAAGATTTAACATTGGGCCTATACTGCTTCTAGATTGAGGCCTGTATTTGCACAAGTTTAGAAGCTTTAGGCTGACATTAGGGTTTGTCTTGTGTTGTGTCTTGCAGTGAAAATGGATATCTTGAAAGATAAGGACTTTATGCAAACTTCATTGATATGTTCAGGGAGCTGCCCTGTCTATGGGAGATAAACCACCCTGAATATAAGAACCAAACAAAGAGGAAGGCAGTGCTGGATAATTTGTTGGAATTTGTGAAGACAGTGATCCCCACGGCAGACATCACCTATTTGAAGATCATAATTGGTGGCCTGAGGAGCACTTATCTAAGGGAGCACAAGAAGGTCCAGGATTCCCAGAGATCAGGAGCTGCAGATGACATTTATGTCCCCAGGCTGTGGTACTATGACAGACTGCATTTTCTGTCAGGTCAGACTGAACCCAGGCCAGCACTCTCCACTCTTCCTTCCATGCTTCCCCCCCCCCCCAGCTGAGGCTTCTGACACCCAAACTGGGCCTTCCAGGCAGCAACATGTGGAGGAGCCCAGCTTGAGCCAGGTATAGCATTCCTCTAAATCTTCATAGTTGTCCAATCAATAATGTTAACTAGATGTTAGTTTGGAGTACTAATTTATGATTGTGATTGATGATGCAAAAACTAAAACCATGTCCCTTTTTCATACACAGGGAAGACTCAGCCAGGAGGTGGCCGGGCCAAGCAGGCTGCCTGATATCCAGGTCCCTCCCCTACACCTTCAAAGACAAAGTGGCAGGAAGAGGAGTAACCTGGAGGAGGCTGCCATAGGCCTATTTTGGAAGGCTACAGAGGCCCTGAGAACCCCCCACAGTGTGGAGGAGGACTTTGCTGGCATAACTGCCTGCAAATTGATGCATATGGAGGAGGGCCGACGACTCCTGTGTGAGTCCTTAATTTTGGAAGCTCTCAATAAGGGGTTGAGGGGAAAAATAACATGTGCTATCCACATTTGTGACCTCACACATAGTCCTCCTCCTCCTCCTCCTCCAGGTCCTACTACTCCTCCTCCTCCCCCTCCAGGTCCTACTCCTCCTCCTGCCACATCTCCAACACGAGAGCCACAGCCGGGAAGGAAGCGTGGAAAGAAGACCAGAGAGTGATGGCCCTGGGCTCAGTCTGGTCTGGCAAAATATGCAGGCTCTTGTAGTACCACAGCCTGGGGACACAGATGTCATCTGCTGCTTTCATGATCTCTGGGACTTCTGGACCAGACTGCACTCCCTTAGATATGGACTCCTCAGGCCACCAATTTTGCAGGAAAAGAATTGATGTGTGCCCTGGGGGTCAAAGGCTTCACCAACTTCTGCTGTTTCTGCAGCGTTGCCTCCTTCTTTGTTTGGTTCTGAGCCCTTAATAACGGAATTTTTGGTTCAATTATAGTCGCCTATGTGTGTTTTCCTTCAAAAAGGACGGTTTGTTTGTGAGGAGGCAGGTACATTTCAAAAATACAATGTGAAATTAACAAGGGACACCAACACCAAGCAATCTCATTGAGATTAAATAATACAAGATATCAATGGTGTTGTGGTAACTTGACACACAAAACACACACAAAAATATTATGGAGTAAACCCCCCCCAAAAAAAAACATCAGGCTTGAAAAAAATACAATCCCCCCCAAAAAAAAAATCAGCCTTGAAAAAAACAAAAAACAAAAATAGTACAACAAAAAAGAAATTTGGTCAAATCAAAATATATTGAGGGAATCACGATAAATAATAAAGAAAGAAGTTTGTGAGAAGTCTGTGTGAATATGAGCAGCAAAACTACTTCATCCTTCTCACGTTATAAAGAAGAAGAGAGTGCGCTGTATTAAACAATTTAAAACATTGCAGCGTGCCGAAAGTGCTGTATCTATTCCGAATGCTAATTTTACCAGACCGAGCTGTTCCGTCTCGGAATTTCTTCTGAGCATGCGTGGCACTTAGTGTGTCTGAATTGGCTACACACAGTCGGAATTGACGCGATCGGATTTTGCTGTCGGAAAATTTTATAGCCTGCTCTCAAACTTTGTTTGTCAGAAAATCCGATGGGAAATGTCCGATGGAATCCACACACGGTCGGAATTTCCGACAACACGCTCCGATCGCACATTTTCCGTCGGAAAATCCGACCGTGTGTACAGGGCATTAGTATTCCTACCAGGAACCAATATTATACACCAGTCAAGATGACAAAGTGATGAATTCTAGAAAAAACTAAACTAATGCTATAAATATAATTATAATACTTGTTACATGTATAGTATGTGAAGGATGCATATTTACTAAGTTTCCTAAAAGTAAAACTAAAGGCAAAACATTTTTTTTTGGATAGAATAAGGGAGAGTTATAACCACTGGCAAGTTTTTTTTGCCATTTGTGTTCCATGGGGAGATTTCTCTCAATTTCCTGCCCCTGTGGCATAGATACCCTCTGTTTGGATCCCTGATATTTCACCGAAGCCCCCTAATGGGGATCCTAAAACGATTGTTAAAAAATAATAAAAATAAAATCTACTGACACCAATCTCTGCCCTACTGACACTGTCAGTATCTATACACATGCACACACACGCATGTGTGTTTGAGCTTTGGGGTGCACACCCTAATGCAATAGGCTATGCACACCTATGCTCCAAAGTGAGAGAATTCCTGGTTGTCACCAGGGTCACCAGAACTAGTGTCCCCATTGGAAGATTTCCCCACTATTTCTTTTCTGGAGGCAGCCCAAATTTGGGGATTTTCTTTTACTTTCACTTTTGATGATAATGGTAAACATGACTAACAGAGAGAGTGAATTTCCCTAATAAAGGCACAGAGAGCAATACAAATCTGTTGGGAGTTCTAATTACTCCCCGCTCCATCCACAATGAAAAAAAAAAAGGTTTCCTTTTGCTTATACTTTAAGTAAGAGTCTCCATTTTCTGATGTTTAAACTGTGAGAGTTTTTGTGTGGTTAAATTTTCACTGCCTAGGGTGGCATTCTTTACTGAATGAGGAGAGGTTGACAAACAAAAAAAATGGTGGGTATACCAAGACAAAATTATTTTAGACATAGATGGCACAGAAAATAACATTGGAAAATAGGTAACCCTTTGTTATTGTTGTTGACCATATCCACTCATAACTGATATGTGCTTTTTTGAGTGATACTGAAAAGTTGACCACCCCATTATATCCAAGAGACTTCAAAGGCAAGAGCTCTTCACATTATTTTTTCCCTTTGTTCCCTCATCCACACCCTATAATGAAACAATCACTTTCAAAGTTTGGGCAACCAATAATATTTTTATGTTATGCTTTGGAGAATCCATTAAGAGGAGTAGGATACTTTTTTGTGTAATAACCATAGTAGTTGGACTGAAATTAGATTCCTAGAATCTCACTAATGATGTCATTAACAGTTATAAGAAACCATTGTGTGCTACCTAGCCAGTAACCATTAAAACTATTTGTTTTCGCTTCACAGATTGGTATCCAAAATGAGACCTCACCAATTCCCTAGGTAAACTTAAAGTTCCCAACTTGTCTGACCCCTCCATCTTCTTACCACCCTAGAGCCGCCAAGCCCTCATGAAGCTCTTTGGCGACCCAATATTTTTTAATTTTCCTGAGACAGGTAGCTTTTTCCATTGATATTATTATGCTGTCCTCTGAGAACATTACTTAGATACACCAAACGTTGCTTCAACTCCTGAAGGTACTAATGTTCACTATGTTATTTTGTTTTGAAATTCTATGCCATATTATTGTTTGCGGGTAAATATGCTTCCCTTGTCACCTATCATGTTTCCCCTCCCTTATCCATGTTCAAATTTTACTTTCATTTTTTGTTTGATCTTGCAGCAGAACTATTAAGCACTTTTTTATGTACATGCATCTCTTATTGTACTGTGAAAATCTCAATAAATATTAAAAAAATATATATTTTTTTTCTTTTATCTTAAAAGGTAACATTGTGTTGTTTATATCAAGTGTGTACAATCAGCGCCACCTGTGAGTACATACTTTTTAACCAACTAACCCAATCCAAAAACAATACAGCAGCAATCAAAATAAATATGTGTAAACTTTCTGAATAAATATTTGACAAACATCAGATGATCACCAAATCTTCTATGGTGACAACTAATCAGTTGCTGCTGTACACCTTTTAGTGATTTAGTGATTCCACTACACTAAAGTGACCAATAATGGTAAGCTATATGGTGCAGCGCTACTGAACAATAACACACTGGAATCTATTGTTAACATATCATTATGTGTCACAATTAGGGATGAGCCAGCATTTTGAGTCAAACGAAAGTTCGACTCGAACATAGGGTGTTTGTTCTAAAATGAACCAAACATATGGGGCGTTCTCGGGAAATTTGAGCACGCAGAAAGCCCTATAATGCACTCCGAGATCGCAGTGCATTGCTGTATGATGACTGGCCAAAGCATGCACCTGACCTGCATGCTTTGGCCAATCACAGCACACTCTGCTGAGAGAGCTATAATTGGCCAAAGGCAGGGTGCCTTTGGCCAATCATGGCTCAGGGGGACTAAGTCCATGCCCCACACTATATAAGGCTGCTTACATAGTGGCCGTGTGTAGTGTTGTTGTCGTGGACAGTGAGATATCTTCAGTTAGATTAAGCAGGCAGGCTATTCAGTTAGTGGCAGTGTATTTGGTATTTGATATATATATATATATCTATATATATATATCTATATATATATAGATATATATTTATATATATCTATATATATCTATATATATATATATAGATATATATATAGATATATAGATAAATAAATAAACTTCAGGTGGGTTACCCTCTTTTCTTTAATCCTTGTTCGATCAAAGCACCGTCAAGGTGGACTCCCAACCTTCCACCATAAATGAATAAAGAAAAGACGTGGATCGATGCTTGATGCAAAAAGTGTCCTTTACTGGAAATTTTTCAATCACATAATATTTAAATGCAAGCCACTGTACAGTTCCGAGCGCGAGTCGCTCTTCGTCAGGCTTTTCTGGCTGTGTGTGAAAAGCCAAACCACATCACATTCTCTTATCCGTACCCAGCCTACCTCACACATGTGTTAACTTAACTAATTACCCAAGAAAAACTACTTGCACACATTTAAATAATTAACCCCTATTCTATAACCCAAATTAGGTGAACTGTCTTATACAAAAATTATTTACATCCATTAATCATCCTATTGTGTATCATCTTCCATCAGCATGATATTATGGAGTAAATAAACTCTCTCACATACTTAAATGTAAATCTCATTCAGTAAATATCATAAGTATAATGACATTCTTGATCGTGTCTCAGATCTCATCAAAGATTCCAGCTGATATTCTGTTATTTAATATTCCCAACGGGAGTTCATTCCAATCGATCTAAAAAGAATACAATGTATGCAAACCATGATTATAGTTATTATATACCCAGTATCCAAATCCTATACAAACAAATATAAATCATAATCCTTGTTCATACCATCAGGATACAAGGATTGCAATTTGTTGATCCACCAAACCTCACGTTTTTTCAGTTTCAAAATCCTATCCCCCCCTCTTTTATCGCGGGGAATTTCTTCTAGTACCATAAATCGTAAGTCGGTGTCTCTGTGTCCCATCTCAGAAAAGTGACGTGACACAGGGAGACCTGACTGAGGATGTCGGATCGTACTGCGATGCTGTGCAATGCGATCTTTTATTTTCTGGGTCGTCTCACCTACATACAGGAGATTGCATGGGCATATAAGGATATAAATCACATATGACGACTGACATGTGTAGAAGCCATTTACTGTTATCTTATTCTTCGTTATAGGGTGGAAAAAATGATTACCCTTAAGCATTAGGTTACATTGGATACAATTAAGGCAAGGGTAACAGCCCTTCCTTTTCTTACCGAGAAAAGTTGTTCTTTTCTCCTCCTGAATATCAGGTTTAAATTCAGATCGCACCAAAAAATCGCGCAAAGTTTTATTGTGCCGGTATGCTTTCATAGGAGTTTGTTGAAATTCTTCTATCTGTGGGTATGATCGTCTCAGCATTGTCCAATGTTTCCTCAGTACATTAAAAATCTTATCACTGTAACTGATATTTTTTATGATTACAACTACCAATTGGCTTTAGAATTCTATTTAGTTCCTGTCTAATCAAACCTTCCGGATAGCCCCGCTCCTTAAATTTACAGCACATTTCATCTAATCTTTGATCCCTTATTGCAGTGTCACTCACGATCCGCATTACTCTGAGAAGTTGGCTTCTAATGATAGAACCAAAAACATGGGGGGGATGGTAACTGTCATACCTTAACAACTGGTTCTTATCTGTGGGCTTGGTGTTTATATCCGTTTCAATCCGTCCCTGTTTCGTATATGCCCGTATATCCAAAAAGGGAACCGAGTCCCCACCAATGTGTATTTTAAACTGGATGTTCGGTGAAAAACTATTGATAATCTCATCAAAGGCTTTGAGTGATTCAATGTTGCCCCACCATATAGCAAAAATGTCATCTATATAGCGCCACCAGGTGGTGCAATGCTTCCGAACACTTTCATTGACAAAAATATATTTTTGTTCAAAATCGTACATAAATGAACATGCATATGGCGGGGCAACATTGGAGCCCATAGCAACCCCCGTCAATTGCACATAGTACTGATCCCTGAAAAGAAAATAGTTGTTATGTAAAACCAAGTTAAATAATTTTTCAAAAAAGGAGATCTGGGCTTCCGAGTACTCATGACAGTCCTTAATTAGGTTAATCGCTGCTTCAACGCCGGCTCTATGTGGAATTGATGTATATAGGCTTGTTACATCCCAAGTGACAAGGATGAATTCCTCATGGATTTGTGGTAAGCCCCTAATTTTAGACAGAAAGTCACCAGAGTCCTTAATGTAGGATGGGGTATTTCTCACCAAAGGCGATAGCACTCTGTCCAATAATTTGGCCGTAGGTACAAAAATCGAGTCTCTCCCCGATACAATTGGGCGTCCTGGTGGAGAATGTTTATCCTTGTGGATTTTAGGGAGTATGTATAGGACCGGGGTACGGGTGTGTGCTGGTAACAAGAATTCATACAGGTCACGTGAAATTAACCCTTCCTTAACCGCTGGTTTTACAATACTCTCTAGAGTCTTTCTAATAACCCATGCAGGGTCTGAATGTAGAGGTTTATACACCGTGTCATCATCCAATTGGCGCTTAATCTCATTCTCATACGCCTGGGGGTCCATAATAACCAGAGAACCCCCTTTGTCAGCAGGTTTACAGATAATATCACTCCGTTTAGTTAGTTCCCGCAAAGCTATTCTTTCATGGGGGGACAAATTATTAGGTACATGATCTTTAAAGTCCACTTGTTGTATCAGACGTTTCACATCTCGGGTAACCTCTTGTACAAACATCTCAACCGGTACATAAGTAGTGGGCTTCATTATCAATCCCAAAGTTTTATTATTCAACCTCCCTTCAACTGTTTCGTTCTGAACAAATGGTTTATGAGGAAAATGGACCTTCCATCTAATATTACGGAATAGGCAATATAAATCTTGATCTAACTGGAATGGATCTAGATGACTTTTGGGACAATATGATAAACCACGGTTAAAAAGTCCTACCTCCTCCGATGACAAGACCCGCCTGGAGATATTGTGTGCTAGGTCTCCCTTGATCGGCCACGGTTGCCTCGTGTGTTGCGGTATCTGTCTTGACTCCCTTCTCTCTTGTAACGGGACCTGGTTTGCATCCGAGTAGTGGACAGCTCTCTCCGATCTGCTTGTAAAAAATTAGATGAGGAATCGGTGTCTGTGTTGGCTGAAGAATTATCGGACATCTCCCTCCTGTGGCTTCCATATTCATTACGACCTCGTTGATTGTAGGGATGAGGCCATCGATATACATGATTCCTTTCATAATCCTCGATGTCCCGATCAAATTTATTGCGTTTTCTGGTCTCCAATTCAAAACGGTATTTGTTTATATTTTCATCAGCCAACTCTTTACATCTGTTGAATTCCTCCAAGGTCATTGCTGTACATAAATCCAGTTCAATCTTGGTAAGTTGTTCCGATAGTGAAGCCAATTCTTTATGTATAAATGAAATGGTCAAAGTCATTAAATCAAATGAACATTTGTTCAGAATCTGCATAAATGTGCTCTTAAATTCATCGTTATCATTGAATAAAGTCGGGGCCAATCTCACCCTCAAACCTCTAGGAATCCGTTGTACCCGATGGTACTCAGCTAGAGTTAGTCCATGTAATTCCAAGGATGTGTGTTTCCTTCTCAATTTTTCCCATGTACGAGAGTTGTAAACCGGGGTGTTTCCCGTTAGGAAATTTCTGGATCCTGAAATCTGAGACATAATGTGTGTGGTCTCTTCCTGGGTGTACGAAAATGTAGATCCATTTGTCTCCATTTTGAATGAAGGTAACTTACTCACTGGGAGTGGAATAAATAAACTTCACGTGGGTTACCCTCTTTTCTTTAATCCTTGTTCGATCAAAGCACCGTCAAGGCGGACTCCCGACCTTCCACCATAAATGGATAAAGAAAAGACGTGGATCGATGCTTAATGCAAAAAGTGTCCTTTACTGGAAATTTTTCAATCACATAATATTTAAATGCAAGCCACTGTACAGTTCCGAGCACGAGTCGCTCTTCGTCAGGCTTTTCTGGCTGTGTGTGAAAAGCCAAACCACATCACATTCTCTTGACATTCTCTTATCCGCACCCAGCCTACCTCACACATGTGTTAACTTAACTAATTACCCAAGAAAAACTACTTGCACACATTTAAATAATTAACCCCTATTCTATAACCCAAATTAGGTGAACTGTCTTATACAAAAATTATTCCCAACGGGAGTTCATTCCATATATATATATATATATATATATATATATAGCTACATATATATATTTATGTATGTAGCTATATATATATATATATATATATATATATATATATATATATATATATATATATATATATATATATATATATATATATATAGTATCTCACAAAAGTGAGTACACCCCTCACAAGTTTGTAAATATTTTATTATATATTTTCATGTGACAACACTGAAGAAATGACACTCTGCTTCTATGTAAAGTAGTAAGTGTACAGCTTGTATAACAGTGTAAATTTGCTGTCCCCTCAAAATAACTCAACACACAACCATTAATGCCCAAACTGCTGGCAACAAAAGTGAGTACACACCTAAGTGACAATGCCCAAATTGGGCCCAAAGAGTCAATTTTTTGTGTGGCCACCATTATTTTCCAGCACTGCCTTAAACCTTTTGGGTATGGAGTTCACCAGAGCTTCACAGGTTGCCACTGGAGTCCTTTTCCACACTTCCATGATGACATCATGGAGCTGGTTGATGTTAGAGACCTTGCGCTCCTCCACCTTCTGTTTGAGAATGCCCCACAGATGCTCAATAGGGTTTAGGTCTGGAGACATGCTAAGCCAGTCCATCACCTTTACCCTTAGCTTCTTTAGCAAGCTAGTGGTCGTCTTGGAGGTGTGTATGAGGTTGTTATCTTGTTGGAATACTGCCCTGCAGCCCAGTCTTATGTCGCGTACACACGACCTGACTTTAGGGCATACTTTGCCCGGCAGACTTTTCGACGGACTTTACGACGGACTTTCCGAATGAACGGACTTGCCTACACACGATCAACCAAAGTCCAACGGATTCGTACGTGATGACGTACGACCGGACTAAAACAAGGAAGTTCATAGCCAGTAGCCAATAGCTGTCCTAGCCTCGGTTTTTGTCCGTCGGACTAGCATACAGACGAGCAGACTTTTCGACCGGACTCGAGTGCGCCGGATAGATTTGAAACATGTTTCAAATCTAAGTCCGTCAAACTTTTGATAAAACAAAGTCCGCTGGAGCCCACACACGATCGAATTGTCCGACGAAATCCGGTACGCCGGACCAAGTATGCCGTAAAGTCCGATCGTGTGTACGCGGCATTAGAAGGGAGGGGACCTTGCTCTGCTTCAGTATGTCACAGTACATGTTAGCATTCAAACCATGACACTCCCACTACCATGCTTGACTGTAGACAAGACACACCTGTCTTTGTACTCCTCACCTGGTTGCCGCCACACACGCTTGACACCATCTGAACCAAATAAGTTTATCTTGGTCTCATCAGACCACAGGACATGGTTCCCATAATCCATGTCCTTAGTCTGCTTGTCTTCAGCAAACTGTTTGCAGGCTTTCTCGTGCATCATCTTTAGAAGGGGCTTCCTTCTGGGATGACAGCCATGCAGACCAATTTGATGCAGTGTGTGGCGTATGATCTGAGCACTGACAGGCTGACCCCCCACCCCTTCAACCTCTGTAGCAATGCTGGGAACACCCATACATCTACAGTGGGGCAAGGAGGGAGGCATGGATGGCATGGAGGGAGGCTCTCGCTGTGTGACGCTTCTCCTCTTCTGACGGTTCTTAAATAATGGGGGCGGAGCCACCGGTGACCCCGCCCCCTCTGACGTCATGGGGAATGCCACAAGGAAGTCCCCGTGCATCAGAGGGGGGCTGGGTCACCGGGTGGCTCAGCCCCCCGCTATTTAAGAACCGTCAGAAGAGGAGAAGCGTCACACAGTGGGATCCTCCCTCCATGCCATCATGGATGCGGAGCATCCTGAAAAGAAGATGAAGACAAGAAGATGAAGACAAGAAGATAAAGAGAAAAAGATGAAGAGAAAAAGATGAAGAGAGAAACGTCACACAGCGGGAGCCTCCCATCCAATCATGGATGCGAAGCGGGCCGAAAAGAAGATGAAGAGAAGAAGATGAAGAGAAGAAGATGAAGATAAGAAGATGAAGAGAAGAAGATGCCACAGAGGGAGATGCCGGACGAGAACACTGGAGAAAGAAGCAGAGGATCGGAGGAAGAAGAAGATGGAGGAAGAAACCGAAGGAAGATAGAAGAAAGACAAAAGAAGATGGAAAAAAGAAGACTTTAAATAAAGGAATTGTCAAAAACTGTCTCTTGTAATTTTTAAAATTTTTGACAGTTTTTTTGTGAAATTGTAGGGGTACTTTTGTACCCCCTTACCATTTCACACAGGGGGGGCCTCGATCTGGGGGTTGTTAAAGGGGGCTTCCAGATTCCGATAGGCCTCCCACCCGCAGATCCCCACAACCACCGGGCAAGAGTTGTGGGGATGAGGCCCTTGTCCTCATCAACATGGGGACAAGGTGCTTTGGTGGGCTACCCCAAAGCACCCTCCCAATGATGAGGGCATGTGGCCTGGTATGGTTCAGGAGGGGGGGCGCTCTCTCACGTTCCCCCTCTTTTTCTGTGGCCTGCCAGGTTGCGTGCTCCGATAAGGGATTTTTTTTTCTGGTATGGATTTTTGGGGGGACCCCACGCCAATTGTTTTTAAAATTTTGGTGTGGGGTTCCCCTTAATATCCATTGCAGACCTGAAGGGCCTGGTATGGAATTTAGGGGGACCCCCACGCCAGTTTTTTTTTACATTTTGGTTCAGGGTTCCCCTGTGGGGAAATCCCATGCAGTTTTTATCAATGAACTTTTATGTGTATTGTCGGACCGGCAATTAATAGCCGCGAGTAGTTTTAAATGACTTTTTTCCTTTGAAATGTCATTTTTGCTGTCAAACTGTTCTAAACACGGGAAACATGCGCCCATTTACAGGCATACTATAGACACCCATCAGGGACGAAATTTAAAGGGATATTACACTTTTATTGTTTGACTTTAAGCATTATTAAAATCACTGCTCCCGAAAAAACGGCCGTTTTTAAAACTTTTATGAATTGATACATGTGCCCTGGGACAGGACCCGGGTCCCCAAACCCTTTTTAGGACAATACCATGCAAATTAGCCTTTAAAATGAGCACTTTTGATTTTGAACGTTCGAGTCCCATAGACTTCAACGGGGTTCTAACGTTCGTGCAAAGTTTTGGTCTGTTCGCAAGTTCTGGTGGGAACCGAACCGGGGGGTGTTCGGCTCATCCCTAACTAATATATATATATATATATATATATATATATATATATATATATATATATATATATATATATATATATATATATACAGTACATTTGGTGGTGTATAGTTTCTAATACACTTCAGGCGGTGTACACATTATATAATACAGTGTAGTGTGGTGTTGCAAAACAAATAATACATCATGTTCAAAAGGCCACTAAGGAGAAGCAGACGCTCACAGGCCACTACAAGAGAGTAAGAAGCCTCTGTGTCTACAGTCAACAGTGGTGGTCGTGGACATAGTGCATCCTCTTCAGGTGGCCGTGGGGCATGCGTGTCCTTTTTTTCTGCTGCTGGCCATGTTATTGAGCCACAACATGCAGAAGAGTTGGTGGAGTGGATAACAAAGCCATCCTTATCCTCCTCACCCTCTGTCACCCAGGCTCAGAGTAGTTTGCCTTCCAACGCAGCTGCCAAAGTGGCCTATTCCATCGGCTTCTTGTCCACAGTCACTCCTTCCGTAGCCCCACCATCATGCACTGAGGAGTCCCCAGAATTATTTGACTACAGTGTCGGTTATATGCTGCTGGAGGATCCACAGTGATTTGAAGGCTCCGATGATGGTTCACAGGTTTAGGAAGGGAGTAATGTGAGCCTAGAGAGAGAGGGGATGCCACAGAAGGACAAGAAACTGGCAGTCATGTTCCCCCAGCTGCAGCATACTGCCAAGTTTGCTCCAGTGACGAGGAGGGAGGGGATTATGAGGTCACTTACTGTACTTGGGTACCTGAGAGAAGGGAGGAAGAGGAGCAGGCTCCAATGAGGCAGGATGTCCTCTGGGGGGCAGCTTAAGGGCAGCCACCCTATTGCATCACACTGCAGAGCTCCACAGGTGCAGGGTGCTGCTTAATCCCCGGTGACTGTTAAAAGTTCCTTCGTGTGGGCTTTTTTGATACGTGTTCAGCAGATGGGACCATTGCTGTTTGCAACCTATGTCTGAAGCAGATCAAGCGTGGCCAAAACAGCAG
Source organism: Lithobates septentrionalis (assembly GCA_037952835.1). Classification (NCBI taxonomy): domain Eukaryota; kingdom Metazoa; phylum Chordata; class Amphibia; order Anura; family Ranidae; genus Lithobates; species Lithobates septentrionalis. Next base: position 2,030,848 of record JBBDGP010000707.1, read on the forward strand.
CCACTTGTGCACCAAGTGCTTGACCAGACATATGACGACCTGCCATGCAGTCCATTGGCAACAGCACTTGAAAGACCCACATCATAGGAAAAGGCAGACTTCGCCTTCCTCCTCATCTGGGATCTCCCACCCTACTATACCTTCAGTCCTCTCAAAAATCTGCACTGAGAGGAATGAAGGTATAGCAATAGGTGTCCCAAGTACTTGCAGCCAATCTGCTAGCAGTACACCACCAATTAATTTTAGCAGGCAAATTTCCCTACCCCAGTTGCTGAACCGTAAAAAGAAATTCGGTCCCAGCCATCCACATGCTCAGCGTCTAAATGCTAGCTTGGCCAAATTGCTAGCACTGCAACTGCTGCCTTTTCAGCTGGTAGACTCTGCCCCCTTTGGTGAATTTGTAGAATGTGCTGTTCCACAGTGGCAGGTTCCAAAACGCCATTTCTTTTCATTACAGCTCTCTATCTGCATGTGGAAAGCAATGTTTGGCCTCGTTGGACAGGGCGGTCAGCAGTAAGGTTCATATTACCACTGAATCATGGTCCAGCAGGCATGGACAGGGACGTTACCTTTCCTTCACGATGCACTGGGTAAATCTGCTGGCAGCTGGGAAGGATGCAGGACAGGGTTCAGTGTTGTTGGAGCTTGTTCCGCCATCACAAATCCAAAATGCTAGTGGTGATCTTGCCACAGCTCTCTCCTCCACCTTTCCTCTTCTTCTTCCTCTGTGGCCTCTTCTGCAGATTTGCCCTCTAAACCAGCAGTGCTCTGTAAGCATTCAAGGGGGCAGTGTGGTGAGCTAACTGTCGGGATACTGATATTGAGATATGCTGTTTAAAAACATACTTCTTGTAAGTGTTTTTTTTAAATGGGAGGATTTTAAACAAACAGTTTATACGAAGAGCACTATGCAGTTGCCTTTATGTTACATGTGGTTTGTGTGAGGAATATTCACTCAGAAGGGAGTACTAGATCTAAAGAGGAAAGAAAGGCATCCATTCCAGAGGGATTGGCGGGAGTTGTAATGAAAAGCCTGTGATTAGCAGCAAACAATTGAGCATACAATTCACCTGGTGGTGATGGCACATGTTCATTTGTATAAGAAGAATTTAGAGGAGCACGGCGGTGGAATAAATATACACAAGAGACTTTAATATTAATTTCATTTTTCACTTATAATTTTGCTCATATACTGCGACACATAATAATGATTTGTCAACACTAGATTGCAGTGTGTTATTGTTCAGTAGCTCTGCATCATATAGTTTACCAATCTTGTTGTTTATGTAATGTTGAATCACCTTAAACCAAAAATCCATGCTAATTACATTCATAATAATCTTGACAATATTTTTATGCATACAATCAAGAATTGAGAAGGTTGTAGATAAAGGTTATTGAACTTCAATAAACAGCACCAACTGGAACAAAAGCATTTCTCCTCACTTTGGAGAGATTTCCACTCATCTTCTGCTGTGTTTCTGAAACTAATGCCCCGTACACACGGTCGGACTTTGTTCGGACATTCCGACAATAAAATCCTAGGATTTTTTCCTACGGATGTTGGCTCAAACTTGTTTTGCCTACACACGGTCGCACAAAGTTGTCGGAATTTCCGATCGCCAAGAACGCGGTGACGTCAAGCACGTACGACGAGACTAGAAAAGGCCAGTTCAGAACCAAGCGCAGCACCCTTTGGGCTCCTTTTGCTAATCTCGTGTTAGTAAAAGTTTGGTGAGAGACGATTCGCGCTTTTTCAGACTCGTGGCTTTCAGATCGTTTTCTGCCGTTCAGTTTGTGCTTGTGGGTTTGTATCTGCTCTTCAGTGCGTGCAGTCAGTTCGTATTGGAGTTTTCTGTGCGATCTTGTCCGCTCGTTGCTGTTTTTCAGGTCGCTCTTCACAGGCCTTGCTGTTCTTCAGTGCGTTCTGTTACTTCGTTCTGAGCAGCCGACCGTTTTCTAGCCATGTTTCGTATGCGTACTCCTCGTAGAGTTCGTGCTGTGCGGGGGCTTGGTGTTGGAGTCCTGACCATGACACAAGTCCAGTCCATGAACAGGGTGGGGAGGAGTTCATGGACCAAGAATTGGTTGCTTCAGCGTGACCAGTTCTCTCATATGCCTTTGCTCCGTGAGATCCGTGAGAATAATCCTGATGATTTCAGGAACTTTCTCCGGATGACGGACCCCGTGTTTCACCGTTTGTTGGCTTCGCTGACCCCCTATATTAGCAGGCAGGATACCTGCATGAGGCAAGCCATCACTCCGGAGCAGAGGTTGGTCGCTACCTTGCGGTATTTGGCCACAGGGAGAAGCCTGCAGGACCTCAAGTTCTCGACAGGCATCTCCCCCCAGGCTCTGGGGATCATTATCCCAGAGACCTGTTCTGCCATCATACAGGTCCTACAGAAGGAGTATATGAAGGTAAGATTTTTATCCTTTAATATCACATTTTATTGTATTGAATGTTTGATAATATATTGTATTTCTTTCCTCATTCCCTAATTACCATGATTGTAATATGCTGTGAATGTCCCCTTTGTCCTCATGCATGCTGGATTTTTAGGTAATTATTATTTTAGGTCCTTCATACATATTTGACCTTCAATAACCTCTCCAGCATGGTGTCTCCTGCCCTATATTCACCTCATGTAGTTACTTAACAATGTATTTTATCAGCTCCATAGTAGTGCTTTACTCCAAACACCCCCTAAATGTTTTGAAATGTTATTTTTGATTTCAATTCAGGCAGAGGGCCAGAGGCTTTTTTTTGTGGTGTCCCCAAATTTTTTGTAACCCTCCCTCCCCCCAACTGCTAAGTCAGCTGATCCCAATTCTCTATCCTCAATCATCTATCTGCTGACTTTGCCAAACCCATACACACTATACCCACCTCTTTACTGGTCAGATTTATGGATGAATTCCCCAAAGCATGTAGTGCAAGGGCCTGCCTGTATACTTTCCAATGGTACTGTTTAAAGTTCTTGTATCCTATTATGATCTTGATAGGTAATAGCAGAATGTACAAATGTGCTCAAATGTGTACAGTGTGTATTTATATCTTTGTATTATGACACTTCTTACCTGTCCAGTGGGCTGCCAATAGTGTAATTAAGGAGGGGCTGTTCCAAGTAATACCCTGTATTTAGGCATTCATCTCTCAATGAAGTGAAGAGGGTTACCTGTCCAAGAGTTCCCCCCCCTATAATGTTAGAAATGGCCCATGAGAGGGGGGGGAATATGATAGGTGTACCTTATACTTTGTTGTTGTTAAATTCCCCTTAATAAATGCTATCTGGAGGTTGACCCATAATGTTTGTGTCTAATCTGCTTGCCAGGTTTCTGTGAAAAAATAGTAATGTTTATTGTTTTTTCCTCAACAGTTTCCTTCCACGCCACAGGAATGGCAGACTGTGGCCTCCCACTTTGCCCAGCGGTGGGACTTTCCTAACTGCGGAGGGGCAATTGATGGGAAACACGTCCACATCGTCCCACCACGCAACTCGGGGTCGTACTATTATAATTACAAGGGGTTTAATAGTATAGTGATGTTGGCGGTGGTGTCGGCTAATTACGACTTCTTGTATGTGGACGTGGGGAAGAATGGCCGGATGTCCGATGGTGGAGTGATCGCCCAGACGGAGTTCTACAGGCGTCTCCAGAATGGCAGCTTGGACTTGCCACCTCCAGAGGACAATGTTGAAGGTCTCCCATTTGTGTTCGTTGCTGATGAAGCATTTGCGCTGGGGGACCACCTGATGCGGCCATTCCCGATGAGGACCCTCACCCCGGAACAGAGGGTTTTTAATTACCGGCTGGCCAGAGCCCGAAGAGTGGTGGAGAACACATTTGGAATCCTGGCCAGCCGGTTCCGATTATTTCTGACACCCATCCATATGGCGGAGTATAAACTGAACCATATAATACTTGCCTGCTGTGTTCTCCATAATTTTTTAAGAAAACATTCAGCAAACTATGCTGGCTCAGTTGGGCCTGAGCCCGGAAATCCAAATCCATCAACACTGACGGCGCTTGAAAGTGGCCGTCCTGGCTTGCCCTCCCTGAGTGCCCGTGATGTCCGGTTACGCTACCTGGAGTTCTTTGCGGGTAGGGGGGCTATCAATATGCCAGACAATCTGTGAAAACTTTTTAAAATAAAAACCAACCCAAAAAAATTCTTTGTGGACATTTACTGCTTGTGTTTCTTTTAGCTGACCCTGACAGAAATGTGTTGAGAGCAGAAAATGTCGTGATTGGGTAACCTTCTAAAAAACTGTGTTGGCTGGTAATTCCTAAATGCAAAAACACATTTCACTACAAGTGCACTTGCAACTGCACTGAACCTGCACTTGTATTGCAAAGTGTATTTTCCCTTAGGAAATAACCCCCATTTTTGCATAAAAGAGCAATTACATCACCCCAAAAGTGTTGTAGTGTTGAGACAATAATCCACACATTCTTGATTAAGCCACTTTTTTATAGCTGCACAATCACATGTGCATTTACGAAAGGTTTTTAAAACAAACCAACATGTTTGTTGTATAACAATGTTTGCAGTAGCATTATGAAAAATCAAAATATCCATTTCAGATAAAACAGGCCTGTGTAAAACCAACAAGAAAGCCAAAAAACTTGAACTTACAAAGTTCACATTAGGTAAAACCTGAAGGCTATATCAGACATCAGTATTTAGGAACTGGGTTTGATATAGCGTTCAGATGGGGGGAAATCACCCCTGGAAAAGCCAAATTTGGAAGATGCACACCAATTTACAAATGTCAACATGTGCTATCTGCCATCAGGGGGGATCAAGGGACGTGTTTGGGGGGAGCAAGCCCTTCCTCAACGCTACTTTATAATTGAGGAAGGGGTTGCCCCCCCAAAACGCGTCCATTGATCTCCCGTGATGGCAGATAGCACATGTTGGCACACTGTGTGCATCCTCCAAATTTGGTTTTTCTAAACATTGAAAAAAATTTTAAAAGATTGGACCACAATAAAACAAGTGATTTTGTGGGGTTTAAATTCGCCCCAAAACATCAATGATGTTATTATTTTTTCTAATAACATCACTGATTTGTTGCTGTATGTTGTGCAATTCGAGATTACATCCCATGATCTCCCCGATCAGTATCTGGGCACTTTCAGATGTAAAGCGTTCTCTCTCCCTCACATCACGATCACCTAAAAAGAGATAAAGAACAAAAAAAAGGTCTCAAAAATCTGCCACCAGCCATCTCTTTTACCTGAGTCTGTGGTCGCAGACACTCACCTGTTGTGGTGCCAATCTCCACCACGTCTTCTTCTTCCTCCTGCTCTTCTTCTTGGGTTTGCAGTATTTCTCCTTCTTCCAGAGGTGGGGGGTCTCTGGTCTCCTGGGATGAGGGGTGTCCTCCGAGTCTTTTCTCCCCTATGTAAAACAAAAATGGTATAATTAGCACACAAATATTTGATGGCAGAACTAGAAATAGGAAACATTGCTTTGAAGTGGGGTACAATTATCTATTTTAGCCGAGTTCCAAGATGTATATTTTTTATTGGCCTTTGTCAAGCTGCAATACTTTACCTGTTTGGTAAAAGCTTCACAGATGTAGCCCCCCCTATAGTATACACTGGAGCACCTGTGTGGCCCCCCCTAATAAAAATGGTGTTCTTGTGTCCCACACTAGTGCTCCAGTGTCCAGATGTGAAAACAGCTGCTCAGTGTCCTCTCCTTACACACAATCTAGTTTGCATTTCATTCTAGTAACAAACCTATCTACACAAACAAATATTTGGCATCCAAGTAGGCCCCCAAAAATGTGTGAAAATGCATATGGCCTAAACAATGGTGTTCTAGAGGCCGAAAGAAAAATGTTTGATACGAACGAATAATGTGCCCATGAACATTAAAGTTGACCTTTGGAAACGTTACAACTAATCAAAGCATATGGAGCAGAACGAACGTAATAAAGACAGAAAGAATAGGAACACAGCACAACTACTTACTTTTTTGCAGCACTCTCCGGATCTTTCGGTACTGCTCTGGCTCTCTAAACTTCAGGTCCGACCACCGCTTCCTGAGCTGATCTTTAGACCTTCGTACCCCGAAATTCCGCTCTAGACTCCTGACCACTTTCGCCATGATTTTGGCCTTTCGGATGTTGGGGTGGGGGTAAGGACCATACTTCCCGTCATAGTCGGACTTCCTCATGATGTCGACCATCTCCAACATCTCCCCAAACGACATATTTGTGGCCTTAAAACGTCTCCTTCTGGATCGGGACGTGCCTGGATCCGCCCTTTCCTCCTCCTCCTCCTCCTCGTTGCTACAATTAGCCCGCACCTGCTGTATGTCCGCCATCATGCTCTTCACCCACTGCGCCGAACGAAAAGGGGCGGGGAATACACTAGAAAGAACGTCAGGGGCGGGCGGAGTTACACGCATGCGCAGTGTATATAAAGCGTAACACACGTGCGTATTACGTTTGATCTGTGAGTGGAGGAAGGAGCATTGAACGCGGCGATCGTAAGAACGAAGGTAAGAGACAAACTTGGGCCTATACTGCTTCTATAGATTGAAGCCTATATTGTAACAAGATTAGGAGAGTTTGGTCTGACATTAGGCTTTGTCTTGTGTTGTGTCTTGCAGTGAACATGGATATGGTACTGAAAGAAGATACTGACTTCATGTCACTATTCATTGATATGCTAAGGGAGCTGCCCTGTCTGTGGGAGATTACCCATCCCCATTACAAGAACCAAGCAAAGAGGAAGGCAGCACTGGAGCAATTGTGTGAAATTGTGAAGCAGGTGATCCCCACGGCAGACATCACCTATTTAAAGATCTTCATTGGTGGCCTGAGGAGCACATATCTGAGGGAGCACAGAAAAGTCCTGGATTCACAGAGATCCGGAGCAGCAGATGACATCTATGTCCCCAGGATGTTGTACTACGACAGGCTGCACTTTCTGGCAGGCCAGACTGAACCCAGGCCATCCCTCTCAAGTCTTCCTTCCACACTTCCTTCCCATCCGGCTGAGGCTTCTGACGCCCAACCTGGGCCTTCCAGGCAACATGTGGAGGAGCCCAGATTGAGCCAGGTATAGCATTCCTCTAAATATTTCTGCTTGTCCAATCAATGATGTTAACTAGATGTTAGTTGGGAGTACTAATTTATGATTGTGATTGATGATGCAAAAACTAAAACCATGTCCCTTTTTCATACACAGGGAAGTCTCAGCCGGGAGGTGGCCGGGCCGAGCCGGCTGGTTGATGTGCAGGTCCCTCCACCCCCGGTGAAAACAGAAAGTGGCAGTAGGAGGAGTACCCTAGAGGAGGCGGCTATCAGATTTTTTTGTAGGGCTACAGAGGTCCTGGGAGCACCCCACACCAGGCAGGAGAACATTGGTGCATTCATTGCATATAAAATACAGAGGATGGAGGAGGGCCAACAAGCCATGTGTGAGGCCCTCATATCAGAGGCTCTGGAGAAAGGTATGAGGGCCCAAATTACACCTGACACACACCTTTGTGATGGTCCTCCTCCTGCAGGTCCTCCTCCTCCTCCTCCCTCTCCTCCAGGTCCCCCCAGTCCTCCTCCAGGTCCCCCCAGTCCTCCTCCTCCTCCAGGTCCTACTCCTCCTCCTGCCACATCTACAACTGCACAGCGACAGCCGGGAAGGAAGTGTGAAAGGAAGACCAGAGAGTGAGGACCCTGGATCCAGTCTGGTCGGCCAAAAAATGCAGCCTCTTGTGGTACCACATCCTGGGGACACTGATGTCATCTGAAGCTATCCCGATCTCTGTGAATCCCGGACCAGACTGCCCTCCCTTATATATGGACTCCTCAGGCCACCAATTTTGAGGTTGAAGAATTGTTGTCTGCCGTGGGGGTCCCAGGCTTCACTAATTTCTCCTGTTGATCCAGTGTTGCCTTCCTCTTTGTTTGGTTCTGATCCCTTAATAAAGGATTTTTGTTTTGAATTATACTCTCCTATGTGTTTTACTTCAAAAATGATGGTTTGTTTGTGAGGATTCAGGTACATTTCTAATATACAATGTGAAATGAACAAGGGACACCAACAACAAACAATCTCATGGAGATTAAATAATAAAAGATATCAATGGTGTTGGGGTAACTTGACACACAAAACACACACAAAAATATTCTGGAGTAAAAATAAAAATAACATTGAACAAAGATCAGCCTTGGAAAAAATACAAACATTAAAGAAAAAAAAAGGCTTAAAAAAAAAAAAAAACCCCATAAAAAATATAAAACTGTCAGATGTGACAACTAATAACAATATATTGAGGGAATACCACTAAAAAAACACAAATAAAACTTTGTGAGAAGTGTGTGTGAATATGAGCAACAAAACTACTTAATTCTTGTCACATTATAAAGAAGAAGAGAGTGCGCTGTATTAAACCATTTTTTACATTGCAGCGTGACGAAAGTGCTGTATCCATTCCGAACGCTAAGTTTACCAGAACGAGCTGTCCCGTGTCGGAATTTCTTCTGAGCATGCGTGGCACTTTGTGCGTCGGAACAGGCCACACACGGTCGGAATTGACGCGATCGGATTTTGTTGTCGGAAAATTTTATCTCCTGCTGTCCAACTTTGTGTGTCGGAAAATCCGATGGAAAATGTCCGATGGAGCCCACACACGGTCGGAATTTCCGACAACACGCTCCGATCGGACATTGTCCATCGGAAAATCCGACCGTGTGTACGGGGCATAAGTGTGTAGGGAATTTCCAAAAAAGGAGGGAGACATAGGTTTTAACCATTCTCTACCCCAACCAAAAAAAAAAAAATTATATAGTTTTTGCTAGAGGTATTCTGCTGTATATTTATGGGTCTGTATTCATAAAATGTGAATATATTTGAATAGTGCATGCATGAATAATTTGTTCACAATTATTTACTTTTTGCTTTATAGAAGAACTCCAATGTTTCTGCAAGAATCTGGCTATCTCAGGTTGAGACCCTTTGCCTACATCCTCTCTTGATGCCACATTGTGGTGTACGGCACATTGTCAGAAGCAGCCTAGGACACCATGTCCTACACAGTGAATTGAACTTCTCCCCTTGCTTTCTAGTAGGGATGAGCTTCGAGTTCGAGTCAAACTCATGTTCGACTCGAACATCGGCTGTTCGCAAGTTTGCCGAACAGCGAACAATTTGGGGTGTTTGCAGCAAATTAGAAAGCCGCAGAACAACCTTTAAAAGTCTATGGGAGAAATCAAAAGTGCTCATTTTAATTTAATTATTTTTTTAATTATTTTAATTTTTATATGCATGGTATTGTCATAAAAAGTATTTGGGGACCTGGGTTCTGCCCCAGGGGACATGGATCAATGCAAAAAAAGTTTTAAAAAAGGCAGTTTTTTCAGGAGCAGTGATTTTAATAATGTTTAAAGTGAAACAATAAAAGTGTAATATTCCTTTAAATTTCGTACCTGGGGGTGTCTATAGTATGCCTGTAAAGGAGCGCATGTTTCCCGTGTTTAGAACAGTCTGACAGCAAAATGACATTTCAAAGGAAAAAAAGTCATTTAAAAGTACTCGCGGCTATATGAATTGTCGGTCCTACAATACACATAAAAGTTCATTGATACAAACAGCATGGGATTTCCCCACAGTGGAACCCCGAACCAAAATTTTTTAAAAAAATGGCATGGGGGTCCCCCTAAATTCCATACCAGGCCCTTCAGGACTGGTATGGATATTAACCACTTACAAGCCGGCCCATAGCCGAATGACGGCTGCAGGGCGGTTGGATAACTCTGGGAGGGCGTACTATGACGTCCTCCCGGAGAAACGGACAGTGCCACAAGTGCCATCTGTGCCACATCTGTGCCAACTTTGCCACCTGTACCACCTGTGCCACCTCTGTGCCTCCTCTGTGCCACCAGAGCCACACCAGTACCACCAGTGCTACACCAGTGCTACTACAGTGCACACCAGTGCCACACCAGTGCCACCTGTGCCCATCAGTGCCACCTGTGCCCATCAGTGCCACTTGTGCTCATCTGCGCCATTGCAGTACCACATCAGTGCCGCCAGTGCCCACCAGTGCTGCCTGTGCCCACCAGTGCCGCCTGAGCCCACCAGTGCCGCCTGAGCCCACCAGTGCCATCTCTGTGCCACCAGAGCCACACCAGTGCAACCAGAGCCACACCAGTGCCACTACAGTGCACACCAATGCCACCTGTGCCCAACCAATACCACCTGTGCCCATCAGTGCCACCTGTGCCCATCAGTGCCACCTGTACCCATCAGTGCCACCTGTGCCCATCAGTGCCACATCAGTGCCGCCAGTGCCACACCAGTGCAGCCAGAGCCACACCAGTGCAACTACAGTGCACACCAGTGCCACCTGTGCCCATCAGTTCTCATCTGCGCCACATCAACCTCACCAGCTACCAGTATGGCAAAAAAATTATTTACGGCCGAGGAGGCCTACCAGTGTCTCAGCATGACCAATGAGAGCAGCGGGGAGCTCTCTGATTCTCTGTCCGATTCGGATTCGGCCTATGAACCCGTGACAAGCAGCGGGTCTGATACAGAATCAGAAGAGGAACGTGTGCCCATGAAAAGATGGCGTTCTGGCATGGAGCAGTAGCCTACTACCACCTCGAGAGCAGTGCCGTCCACCTCGAGGGCAGTGCCATCCACCTCAAGCGCAGTGCCATCCACCTCAAGCGCAGTGCCGTCCACCTCAAGCGAAGAGCCACTGCAACAAAGGCCAGGCACCAGTAGGGTGTCATCTCAGCCCCAAAGGGATAGAGGCCATGCCAGCCTACCCTATACCCTTCAAAACCCCCTGTGGCTTCCCCCTAATTCCGGAGCAGCAAATATCCCCTCTTTTACCGCCCAGCCAGGTGTCCAGGTGAACACCGATGATTTTGTCATGCTTGATTTTTTTTATTTGATTTTCACCGAAGACTTACTATCGTCCATTGTGGCCCAGTGCAATCTCTATGCACAGCAGTACATAGTAAGCAATCCTGGCTCTAGTTATGCCCGTCCCTTTGAGAGGAGAGAGCTTACCATAGCGGAATTTAAAATTTTCTTAGGCCTAACTTTTACAATGGGTCTCACAAAAAAAACGAAATGTACGCATATTGGTCAACTAACCCCATCCACCACATGCCACTCTTTTCGATAATGCCAAGATCAAGATACCTTATGATTTTGCGCTTCCTCCACTACAATGACAACACCCAGTGCCCTCCCCGAAATGACCCAGCCTTTGACAAATTATTCAAAATTCAGCCACTCCTGAATTATTTCTCTGAAAAATTTCCCCAGCTATATACCCCCGACCAGAATATTTCTGTTGATGAGTCCCTTGTAAAATTTACAGGCAGGCTTGGCATCAAACAGTTTATCCCCAGCAAAAGGGCCCGATATGGGGTTAAAATGTATAAACTTTGCGATCGAGCCACGGGGTACATTTACGCCTTCCGGGTGTACGAAGGGAAGGACACCCAACTGCATCCCCCTAAATGTCCAGAATATATTGGAACCAACGGCAAAGTTGTCTGGGAGCTTGTTTATCCACTCTTTAGAAAGGGGTACCACCTTTATGTGGATAATTTTTATACTAGCTTGCCCCTCTTCCGCAATCTTCACCGGAGGGACACCCCAGCATGTGGTACCGTAAGAACCAATAGAAAAGGCTTCCCGCAAAAACTGGTCAATGAAAGGCTACGCCGAGGGGATACGGTGTCTTTGCGGAACCTATTGGCTGTCAAGTGGAGGGACAGATGAAACGTCCACATGCTCACGACAATCCATAATGACACCTACGTGGAAGTCCTAAGAAGAAACGGCCCAGTCCAGAAACCTGCTTGTGTTTATGATTATAATTTGTTTATGGGGGAAGTGGACTTCAACGATCAGATGATTGAACCCTACCTTCCCACAAGAAAATCCTGTCATTGGTATAAAAAAGTGTCCATTTATTTTTTCAGTTTGGCCATGTATAACACTTATGTTATTTACCAAAAATCTACTGAGACCCCCGTATACTATCTGCAATACCAGGAACAAGTAATCTCCTCCCTTTTGTACCCTGAAAGCCCACCAGAAAATATTCGCTCTGATTCCGTGAGCAGACTCCACGAACACCACTTTCCTAACAAAATCCCCCCCCCCGTGAAACAGGCCACAGACGTCAGAAGAAATGCCGGGTGTGCTCCAGAAGAGGAATTAGAAGAGACACCACGTATTATTGTCCTGATTGTCCTTCCCAACCAGGCCTCTGTATAGGTGAATGATTCCGCCGTTACCATACTTCTCTACATTATTAGGGAAGTATGGTAAACGTAATTCTAATTTCCTGTAATTTTCCTCCACACCCCTTATGCCACTGCACTGAACCTGACTTACCTCAGCCTTGTCTGGAACCGACCCTGGCCTGTTATACGACCAAGCTTCTGCCTAACACTAAAACTGTACCTACTTCTGCCTTCTCCGGAACTGACCCTGGCCTGTTATACGACCAAGCTTCTGCCTAACGATAAACATACCTCTGCCTTCTCCAGAACTGACCCAAGCTTCTGCCTAACGCTAAATTGTACCTACCTCTGCCTGCTCTGGAACTGACCCTGGACTGTTTGACCACGTTTTTTGCCTGCCTCTTGGACTGATCATTTACCCTGCTATGCTAGTGGGAACACAGGGGTCTCACATATGTGAGGGGCTCCAGAAATGTTTTTCTGGATGAAGAAATCTAATTTTTTAGTTTTCTCATTCCCAGATTTAGGGTCTGGAGACTCGGAGGCTTCAAAGAGATTTGGGTGGGAGAAGCCTCTACCCCTGTTCTCATTCTTTCCTGGCCTGCTACTTGGACCATGTTCCTGCTTACTACCAGGACCAATATTTTGGCACTGCTGGCAATGTCTCTAGTTGCACTGACCATGGACTGTATAAGGACAGTATCCCTGCCTGTACTATGGACAATATTCTTGCCTGCTGCCTGGACTATTCCATTCACTGTGGCTGACCACTTCCCTGCCTGCTGCCTGGATAAGGGCTCTCCTCCTGTGGACAACTGCACTACTAAAACCACAGGTAATCTTTTGTTTACCCTTTGCTCAGCAGAATGCATTTTAGGGTGTAATTCTTGGTATGTTCATGCTATGTGTTAGAAATATGAAGGGCCTTCAAAAACGTGATAGATTGTAAGGAAATTAGATGTGTAATTTATGCTCCTAGAACGCCTGAATGTGCTACTTCAATGTTGGGCCTCTGTATGTGGCCAGGCTGTGTAAAAGTCTCACACATGTGGTATCGCCATACTCAGGAGGAGTAGCAGAATATATTTTGGGTGTCAATTTTGATATGTATATGCTGTGTTGGTAGTATCTTAGAAAAGGACAACTTTGTGTTAAAAAATATACATTTTAATTTTTTTCCACATTTTCCAAAAACTTCTGGAAAAAAATCATCCATTCAAAAGACTCATTATGCCTCATAGATTATACGTTGGGGTGTTTGTTTTCCAAAATGGGGTCACTTTGTGGGCATTTCCATTGTCCTGGTGCTCCAGGGCCTTCAAAAGTCTAATAGGTGGTTGAGAGATTAGATGTGTAATTTATGCTCCTAGAATGCCTGAATGTGCTACTTCAATGTTGCGCCTCTATATGTGGCCAGGTTGTGTAAAAGTGGCCAGGTTGTGTAAAAATGGACAACTTTGTGTAAAAAAAATGCGTTTTCATTTTTTTTCCACATTTTCCAAAAACTTAATGTACATGCCATGTGAGAGAAATAACCTGTTATGATGACAATTTGGTGTGAAAAAAAAAAAATAAATAAAAAAAATCTTCATTTTGCAAAGAATTGTGGGAAAAAAATAACAACTTCAAAAAACTCACCATGCCTCTTACTAAATACCTTGGAATGTCTACTTTCCAAAAAGGGGTCATTTTGTGGGTATTTGTACTTTCCTGGCTTGTTAGGGTCTCAAGAAATGAGATAGGCCTCAGTACATCGGGTGTGATCAGATGTGATCAATTTTCAGTGATTGGCACCATAGCTTGTAGACTCTATAACTTTCACACAGACTAAATAATATCCACTAATTTGGGTTATTTTTACCAAAGATATGTAGCAGTATAAATTTTGGCCCAAATTTATGAAGAAAAACTACTTATTTGCAAAATTTTATAATACAAATGAAGAAAAATGCATTTTTTTTACAAAATGTTCGGTCTTTTTTCATTTATAGCACAGAAAATAAAAAACCCAGAGGTGATCAAATACCACCAAAAGAAAGCTCTATTTGTGTGAACAAAAGGACGAAAATTTCATATGGGTACAGTGTTGCATGACTGAGTAATTGTCATTCAAAATGTGAGAGCACTGAAAGCTGAAAATTGGTCTGGTTAGGAAGGGGGTTTAAGTGCCCAGTTGTCAAGTGGTTAAGGGGAACCCCGCGCCAAAAAAAAAGGCGTGGGGGTCCCCCTCAAAATCCATACCAGACCCTTCAGGTCTGGTATGGATTTTAAGGGGAACCCCACGCCAAATTTTTTTAAAAAATGGCGTGGGGTCCCCCCAGAAATCCATACCAGACCCTTATCTGAGCATGCAACCTGGCAGGCTGCAGGAAAAGAGGGGGACAAGAGAGTGCCCCCTCCTGAACCATACCAGGCCACATGCCCTCAACATTGGGAGGGTGCTTTGGGGTCCCCCCCAAAAGCACCTTGTCCCCATGTTGATGAGGACAAGGGCCTCATCCCCACAACCCTTGCCCAGTGGTTGTGGGGGTCTGCGGGTGGGGGGATTATCAGAATCTGGAAGCCCCCTTTAACAAGGGGACCCCCAGATCCTGGCCTTCCCCCCCTGTGTGAAATGGTAATGTGTACCCCTACCATTTCACAAAAAAAGTGTCAACATTTTTTAAAAATGACAAGAGACAGTTTTTGACAATTCCTTTATTTAAATGCTTCTTCTTTCTTCTATCATCTATCTTCTTTCTTCTATCTCCTTCCTTCTATCTTCTAACTTCCTTCGGTTTCTTCCTCCATTTTCTTCTTCTTCCTCCGATCCTCTGCTTCTTGCTCCAGTGTTCTCGTCCAGCATCTTCCTCCGCGGCGTCTTCTTCCCTTCTTCGTCCTTGGGCCTCTCCGCATCTATGATGGGAGGCTCCCGCTGTGTGACGCTTCTCGTCTTCTGACGGTTCTTAAATAATGGAGGGCGGGGCCACCCGGTGACCCCACCCCCTCTAAAGCACGGGGACTTGACGGGGACTTCCCCGAGGCTTTCCTCATGACGTCAGAGGGGGCGGGATCACACGTTACGCAATGGGTGACCCCGCCCCCTCTGATGTCACAGGGAAAGCCACAGGAAAGTCTCCGTCAAGTCTCCGTGCGTCAGGTCACCGGCTGGCCCCGCCCTCCATTATTTAAGAATCGTCAGAAGACCAGAAGCGTCACACAGCGGGAGCCTCCCATCAGCGGCCCGAGCACGAAGAAGAGAAGAAGACACAGCGGAGGAAGATGCCGGACGAGAACACCGGAGCAAGAAGCAGAGAATCGGAGGAAGAAGAAGATGGAGGAAGGAACTGAAGGAAGAAAGAAGATAGAAGAAAGAAGATAGAAGATAGAAGAAAGAAGAAGTATTTAAATAAAGGAGTTAAAGGAATTGTCAAAAAGTGTCTCTTGTCATTTTTAACATTTTTGACACTTTTTTTGACACTTTTTTTCCTTACCATTTCACACGGGGGGGGGATCTGGGGGTCCCCTTTTTAAAGGGGGCTTTCAGATTCTGATAAGTCCCCCGCCCGCAGACCCCCACAACCACCGGGCAAAGATTGTGGGGATGAGGCCCTTGTCCTCATCAACATGGGGACAAGGTGCTTTGGGGAGGACCCCAAAGCACACTCCCATTGTTGAGGGCATGTGGACTGGTACAGTTCAGGAGGGAGGGGGGCGCTCTCTCATCCCCCCTCTTTTCCTGCAGCCTACCAGGTTGCATGCTCGGATAAGGGTCTGGTATGGATTTTGGGGGACCCCACGCCATTTTTTTTTAAATTTTGGCGCGGGGTTCCCCTTAAAATCCATACCAGACCTAGAGGGTCTGGTATGGATTTTGAGGGGGACCCCCAAGCCTTTTTTTTTTGGGCACGGGGTTCCCCTTAATACCCATACCAGACCTGAAGGGCCTGGTATGGAATTTAGAGGGACCCTCACGCCATTTTTTTTTTAAATTTTGGTTCGGGATTCCCCTGTGTGGAAATCCCATGCCGTTTTTATCAATGAACTTTTATGTGTATTGTCGGACCAACAATTCATATAGCCGCAAGTACTTTTAAATGACTTTTTTTCCTTTGAAATGTCATTTTGCTGTCAGACTGTTCTAAACATGGGAAACATGCGCCCCTTTACAGGCATACTATAGACACCCCCCAGGTACGAAATTTAAAGGAATATTACACTTTTAGTGTTTCACTTTAAGCATTATTAAAATCACTGGTCCTGAAAAAAAGGCCATTTTTAAAACTTTTTTTTGCATTGATCCATGTCCCCTGGGGCAGGACCCAGGTCCCCAAACACTTTTTATGACAATAACTTGCATATAAGCCTTTAAAATTAGCATTTTTGATTAATCATGTTTGAGTCCCATAGACTTTAATGGTGTTCGCGTGTTCGAACAAATTTTTTTCCTGTTCACATGTTTTGATGTGAACCGAACCTGGGGGGGGTTTGGCTCAACCCTGCTTTCTAGGATCCCTTTATAAATAATATCTACTTCAAGGATACATTGTTGACAGACCACTGGACTTCAAAACCTAATGCCACCACTGAATTCCCTTTTGAGTATGGTCCTCACCCATAATCCTCTTATGAGCTGCTTCTACTTCTATGGCTATACAGGGACTTTGAGCCTGGTCTCCAAATCTGATGCTGACTATGTGCAGATCAACCCTATCCCAGATAAAATTATTCTACTGAGAGTTTTGGCCCACACATGGGTACCATTCACTCACTTTACTCCACCCCCAGTGCCCAAGTTCGCCTTTGGGGTC
This sequence comes from Lithobates septentrionalis, assembly GCA_037952835.1. Taxonomy (NCBI): domain Eukaryota; kingdom Metazoa; phylum Chordata; class Amphibia; order Anura; family Ranidae; genus Lithobates; species Lithobates septentrionalis. Next base: position 2,047,871 of record JBBDGP010000707.1, read on the forward strand.
ATTACTCCAATAGTTTCAATATTCGCAAAGGCACTAGGCAGGGTTGTCCTCTTTCACCGCTGATCTTTTTGATCGCCATTGAGGCCTTAGCCTTGGCTATTAGATCAAACTCAGACATCAAGGGGGTCTCTTGTGGTTCTCAGGAACACAAATGCGCATTATTTGCGGACGATATGCTGCTGTTCATAACGTCTCCGTTAGTTTCCAACCCTGTTCTTCTCAAAACATTCCAAAAGTTTAGCATTATCTCAGGCTTATCGATTAATCCCAAAAAGTCACTAGCGTTAAACGTTTCGCTCCCGCCATCTCTACTGAACCAACTAAAACAAAATCTTCCCTTTACCTAGGCTTCATCATCAATACCGTACTTAGGGATCACTCTACCAAACAATATCAATAGACTTTACATATCCAACTATCCTCCCATGTTCCGTAAGTTGGAGGAAAACCTCCAAACCTGGGCGAGATGTGATCTGTCCTGGCTGGGTAGGATAAATGCAGTGAAAATGACCCTGATGCCCCGGATCCCTCCCAATTCCTATCCCCAAAAAGGATATTACCAAATTCCAATCTAAGATCATTGACTTTGTCTGGGAAATGAAAGGTCACCGCCTCTCTAGAGATATCCTCTACAGAAGCAAAAATCAGGGGTGTCTAGGCCTACCAAACGTTTGGTTGTATTGTCAAGTGGCACAACTTACTCAGCTATCTATGGTTTACTCCAGGGGATCCAAGCCTGACTGGATTGCTATGGAAAAGACAAGCAGTTCCCCACCACACAATAGATTACCTCCTATGGTGCCCCCCACGACTACGACCCCCCATCTTAGCCCCTAACCTTTCCCACTCAGTGGCACTTTCGGATACAATGCAGAAACTGTCCTCATTAATATCAGCACTAAAACCTCTTTCTCACCTATTCCATAACCCCAGCATCCAACCGGGGATGAATATTCAGGCCTTTAGATGGTGGTTAAATAAGGGGTTATTCAGAATAGGCCACTTCTTCACCTCATCGGGCCCCATTACCCTGGGGACTTGCCTCAGCAAGCTAGAGATGCCAGATATGGAGATATTTTGCCTTTCCCAGATCAGGCACTTCCTCCACACCCTATGGACAGATAAATCGCCCCCCCAACCCTACCGCGTATGAACAGTGGTGCTCTAACCTCACAGATCAGAGGGGTGGTATATCACTCTTATATACCTCACTTGCTCAGAGCACAAATTTACCCACCTATGCTTAAGCTTGGGAGTCTGACCTGGGCCTCCACCTGGATCCGGAGGAATGGTTTCACTGCTTTAGACGCTCCTATAAAGGTATACTGAACACAGGCTTAATTGAACCAAATGTCAAACTGATCACTAGGTGGTACTATGTCCCCACAAGACTAGCAAAGGTTTGGTAGTATTATCACACAGAGACAGTGCATGAGGAGGGAGAGCTAACGACTGCAGCAGTGAGTGTCAGGAAAAAAAAAACAGAAAATAAAGTGACCACATCACCTGTCAGTGCCATCTGTCCCCATTGCCATCTGTCCCCACTGCCATCTGTCAGTGCCATCTGTCCCCACTGCCATCTGTCAGTGCCATCTGTCCCCACTGCCATCTGTCCTCAGTGCCATCTGTCCCAAGTGCCACCTGTCCCCAGTGCCATCTGTCTCCAGTGCCACGTATAAGTGCCATCTGTCATCAGTGCCACATATTAGTGCCATCTGTCATCAGTGCCACGTATCAGTGCCATCTGTCATCAGTGCCACCTGTCAGTGTCACGTGCCATCTGTTATCAGTGTCACGTGTCATCAGTGCCACGTATTAGTGCCATCTGTCATCAGTGCCACGTATTAGTGTAATCTGTCATCAGTGCCACGTATTAGTGCCATCTGTCATTAGTGCCACGTATTGGTGCCATCTGTCATCAGTGCCACGTGTCATCAGTGCCACATATTAGTGTCATCTGTCATCAGTGCCATCTGTCATCAGTGCCACATGTCATCAGTGCCACATATTAGGGCAATCTGTCATCAGTGTCACGTGTCATCAGTGCCACGTATTAGTGCCATCTGTCATCAGTGCCACATCAGTGTCATGTGTCATCAGTGTCATGTATCAGTGCCATCTGTCATCAGTGCCACGTCAGTGTCACGTGTCATCGTCCTGGTGTTTCAGGGCCTTCAAAAGTGTAATAGGTAATCAACAAGTTAGTTGTGTAATTTATGCTCCTTGAACACGTGATGGTGCTCCCTGCATGTTGGGCCTCTCTAAGTGGCTAGGCTTTGAAAAAGTCTGAAACATGTGGTATCGTAATACATAGGAGGAGCAGCAGAATGTATTGTCATTTGTGGTATACACATGCCATGTGAGAAAAATAACCTATTACAATGACAATTTTGTGGGGAAAAAAATCTTCATTTTGCAAAGAATTGTGGGAAAAAATTACAACATCAAAAAACTCACCATGCATCTTACTAAAGACCTTGGAATGTCTACTTTCAAAAAAGGGGTAATTTGGGGGATATTTGTACTTTCCTGGCTTGTTCGGGTCGCAAGAAATGAGACAGTAAGTAATGAGGCCACAGTACATCAGGTGTGATCAATTTTTTATGATTTGCACCACAGCTTGTAGACTCTATAACTTTCACACAGACCAAATAATATCCACTAATTTGGGTTATTTTTACCAAAGATATGTAGCAGTATAAATTGTGGCCAAAATTTATGAAGAAAAATTAATAATTTGCAAAAAATTTTCACAGAAACTAAGAAAAATGTGTTTTTTTTTCACAATTTTCAGTCTTTTTTCATTTATAGAGCAAAAAATAAAAAAACCCAGAGGTGATCAAATACCACCAAAAGAAAGCTCTATTTGTATGAAAAAAGGACAAAAAATTCATTTGGGTACAGTATTACATGACTAAGTAATTGTCATTCAAAATGTGAGATCACTGAAAGCTGAAAATTGGTCTGGTCTCGAGGAGGTTTAGGTTCTCAGTTGTCAAGTGGCTAAGTAACATATAATATGGAGTGTAGCTTATTATAGTTGGATCACTTTTACATAAATTATCCCTTACATCTACATCTGCAATAAGTCTTGTGTTGGTAACTAGTAGGTGCAGTAGAGCATTATCTCTAGTTGTGGCCTTACACCATTTGACATTGCCCTGCCTCCCCACCATCACTAACTGTGAAAGTAGATGAATCTCCTCCCCCTCCCTTATTTTAGGGAGCCGATAGCATACACTCACAATTAATGTTCTGTTTGTTGTGTCCCTTTGAAGCTTTGAAACCACAAAGACTCTACCTCCTCACCAGCCATATTAGCAATGTTATCCCTTATATTGACTATTAGATTGCTCTTCACATATACAAATATGTTTTCATTTTCTTTCCACATTTTCCAAAAACTTGTGGAAAACAATGACATGCTCAAAAGACTCATAATGCCTCTAATGCCGTGTACACACGAGCGGACTTTATGGCGGACTTTGCCCGGCGGACTTTTCGCCGGACTTTGTTGGCTCCTTGCGCCAGACTTAAAAACGGACGGACTTGGCCACACACGCTCACTGCAAAAGTCTGCTGGTTTGGAACGCGGTGACGTATACCACGTACGACGGGACTATAAAAAGGAAGTTCAAGCCCCACTACGGCACCCTTTGGGCTCCTTCTGCGTGTTGGTCAGTTCGTACCCTGCCTTGCAGGCCGTTCTGGTCCGCTCGTTCCTGATTTTCAGGTCGTTCTTCATAGGCCTTGCTGTTCTTCAGTGCGTTTGCTATAAGTTTGTTTGAGCAGCCGACCGTTTTGAAGCCATGTCGCGTGGACGTTCTCGTTCTCGAGTTCGTGCTGCGTGGGGACTTGGTGTTGGGGTTAATACTTTGACCCGAGTCCAGTCCATGAACAGGGTGGGGAGGAGTTCATGGATGCAGAATTGGTTGCGCCAGCGTGACCAATTCTCTCATATGCCTTTGCTCCGTGAGCTCCATGAGAATAATCCTGAGGATTTCAGGAATTATCTCCAGATGACGGACCCCGTCTTTGAGCGTCTGCTGGCTATGCTGACCCCCTATATCAGCAGGCAGGATACCTGCATGAGGCAAGCCATCAGTGCGGAGCAGAGGCTAGTTGCCACGTTACGTTACTTGGCGACAGGGAGAAGTCTTCAGGACTTGAAGTTCTCGTCAGGCATCTCCCCCCAGGCTCTGGGGATCATAATCCCAGAGACCTGTTCTGCTATTATTCAGGTCCTGCAGAAGGACTATATGAAGGTAAGTTTTATCCTTTAACATTACATGATATGTATTAAATGTTTTTTGATGTATTGTATAACTGTCCTCCTTACCTAATTGCCATGCTTTCAATATGCTGTGAATGTCCCCTTTATCTTCATGCATGACTGTTTTTGGACATTAATCATTTATTGACCTACATGCATATTTTCCTTCATTAGCCTCCCCACCATGCAATCCTGGGTCCTTTTATATCTCTAGCCTATAGTCCCTTGAACAATGTATATTGTCTGCTCCATTGTCTTGTTTGACCCTCCCCCACCCCACAAATGTTAGAACCAGTCAGGTGTGTTTGTTAACCTAATTAGAACCCCTCCCCCACCCCACAAATGTTAGAACCAGTCAGGTGTGTTTGTTAACCTAATTAGAACCCCTCCCCCACCCCACAAATGTTAGAACCAGTCAGGTGTGTTTGTTAACCTAATTAGAACCCCTCCCCCACCCCACAAATGTTAGAACCAGTCAGGTGTGTTTGTTAACCTAATTAGAACCCCTCCCCCCACATTCAAATGTATCAATGGGTCATCAGAGGGGGTGATTAATCTTATAAGTGTGCCTTATGTTTTAGAACATTTCAATTACAAACACACATCTTAATAATGTTTGACTGCTGTTGTTCACTAATGTTTTTGTGTAATCTGATATCCAATTTTGTTTTTAAAGTCCTTATCTTATTTTTTTTCTTTTTTGCACTCCACAGTTTCCTTCAAGTACACAGGAATGGCAGACTGTGGCCTCCCAGTTCGCTGACCGTTGGGACTTTCCCAACTGTGTCGGTGCGATTGACGGAAGCATGTCCGGATTGTGCCCCCACCGCATTCGGGGTCTTATTTCTATAACTACAAGGGGTTCCATAGTGTAGTTTTGATGGCGGTGGTCTCGGCACATTTGGACTTTCTGTTTGTGGATGTGGGGAAGAACGGCCGGATGTCTGATGGAGGAGTCTTTGCACAGACCGAGCTGTGCCATCGTCTCCAGACCGGTGGCCTGGAATTGCCACCTGATGACGAGAATGTGGATGGACTTCCCTCTGTTTTTATTGCTGATGAAGCGTTTGCTCTCGGTGAGCACTTGATGAGGCCGTTCCCCCAAAGGACACTCACCCCTGAGAGGAGGGTATTTAATTACCGGCTGGCCAGAGCAAGAAGAGTTGTGGAGAATGCTTTTGGGATTCTGGCCAGCCGGTTCCGTTTATTCCTTTCTTCAATTCATTTGGCGGACTATAAACTAAACTACGTCATCCTTGCTTGCTGCATCTTGCATAACTTTTTAAGGAGACATTCAGCAACATATATATCCTCTGTTGGGCCTGAGGCCGGACTGGAACAGGATACCACTTTGACAGGCCTAGAAATTGGCCGTATTGGCTTGGCACCCCAAACCGCACGTCAAGTGCGGGACCGTTATGTCAATTATTTTAATGGTCGGGGGGCCATTGCTATTCAGCAACAGCTGTAATTTTATTACAAAAATTTTAAAAAAAATAATTTAAAAAAATATCTTGTTTTTATTCTTGTTTGCATTTAGTTATGTCTTTCTCCTAGTGCACTTGTAGTAGTGGCAAGTGCATTTAGCTTTAGTTAATCAGGCCCACAAAAACAACCAAAAAAATTTGACTTCAATAATCAGCCACACACATTGTATTCTGAACAAAATTTTACTTTGTGCACATTGAAAGGTGCATTTTTTTAATTTTTTATGGTTTTTTGTTTAAAATCTTTTACGTTGTGTAAAAAATTGTTTGTTTACAAAATTATTCAAGGCATATTTTAGCAAATATATAGACCTTTCTAAAAAGATTTACATACACAACAGTGTTTTTATAAACAAAAAAAAAAATTAAAGAACTTACAAAGTTCAACATTTAGAGAACGGTGCATGTGATGTCACCCTTGGAAATCGTTCATTTTGAATATGCTCAAAATTGAGCTTTACAAAAGGGTCAAGTCAACATGTGCTATCTCCTATCATAGGTGAGCAATGTACGTGTTTTGTGTGTGCAATCCCTTTTTTGGTTCCTATCACCACCAAAGAATTTTCAGGATGAAGGGGTTGCAAACACAAAACAAGTACATTGATAACCCATGATGGAAGATAGCACATGATGACACACCGTGTGCATCAGAATGTAAATTTGGGTATACCCCAAAAATTAAAAAAACATTTTTGGCAAAAGACAAACTTCCCAAGGAAATGAAGAACATGATTGATGTTTTTAGGCCAAACGTGATTATATTCGGCCCAAAGCATCAATCATGTTCTTCATTTCCTGTTGCACGGAGTCCAGACGAAGTTGCATGCTGTGAATTTGGTCACGCATTTTATCGATGTGGCCATTCCACAGCATTATCTGGCCAATCAGTCTTTGCGCACTGTTTGTGGTGAAGGGCTCTGCCGCTTGGCCTTCCACAACCAGAAACTCACCTAAAATGAGTGAATAAAAAGAAGGTTTACAATATGCACGCCAAAATACAGTAACTCAAGCTGGGGTGTCAGCCACTCACTTGGTGGGCTTGAAACCTCTCACACTTCCTCCACCTCTCCTTCCTCAAGGTCGTCGGGTCGGCGTGGTCTTGGGCTGGGGCTTGGGGTATCTTCTGCCTCAGGCTGGTGACTTGGGGGGGTCCTGGGATCCTTTGACTGTTGTCTGAGTCTTTAGTCCCCTATGAGAATTGAACAAAAGGTATAGTTAAAACACAGTGATATTTTAGCTTTTAATAAATAAACTTAAACGTTGGTTATGAGTTGTGGCCAATTGCCTTTTTTCATCATAATAAATTTTGAAGACAGGATGAACATTCCCTCTGAACAACAATTATAAACAATGCACATTTTCTGGCAAGTTTCACAGATGCAGACACCTCAATGCTCTCCTATGTGTATTACCCCTCTAAAATTTCTTTATGGTCACATAGTACACTATAGTGCTCGTGAGTCCAGATGTGGAAACAGCTGCTTTGTCCTGTCCCTACATTACACTGAATCATTTTTGAAGAAGCATTATATTTTCAAACACATCTACACCACATCAACAAATTGTGGGAATTTGACAAATTATCAAGACATAAATGTATGTCCAACCCTGTCCCATCGTATTTGGCGAAAAAATAACGTCATTTTCTAAAGTATCATATATATTACAAAGAACGGTCTTTACGAATGATGCTGTATAAAGTCCAAAAATAAGGATCAGCATGCAAGTTAAGTATCTCAATAGTAAAACACAACAAGTACTTACTTTTTTTAGGCAGCTTCTTTATTCGCCAATATTGTTCTGGCTCCCGACTTTTGATGTCAGACCACCGCTTCCTCAATTGTTCTTTCGACCGTTTTGTGCCAAATTTTTCTTCTAGAGCGGTGACAACTGAGGACATTATTTTGTCCTTCCGCATATTTGGTCATGTGTACGGTCCTTTTTTGCCATCGTAGTCCTCCCTTCTCAATATGGACACCATCTCCACCATCTCTTCAAAAGCTATGTTGGTGGCCTTATATCTCCTCCGGGATGTGGATGTTTGGAGCTCCGGGCTTTCCTCCGCGCTACTTCCACTGATTCTCTCCGCCATCTTTTGCTATTTACTCCCACTGCGCAACGAAGAGTGAAGGGGCGGGGCCAAATCGTACTTACGAACGTCAGGGGCGGGCGATGCAGGCGGAGCATGACACATGCGCAGTGTATATAAAGCTATTACGATGGCCTACGTATGTCCGTCCGTGTGGAAGTAGTGAGCGTCAGAAACGAAGGTAAGATTAAAGTGTGTGTGTGTGTGTGTGTGTTTGGTGTGTGTGTGTGTGTGTGTGTGTGTGTGTGTGTATGTATGTATGTGTCCCCTAGATTACAACCAAAACTAATCCTGTGATTTGTGACTGACATTAGTTTGGATCTTCTGTCTTGTCTTGCAGAAAAAATGAATCCCTTTAAAGAGGAAGAATTTTTGTGCCAATTTATTGAGCTCTATCAGGACAAGAAAAACCTGTGGGAGGTCAAACACCCCCTATATTATAATAGGGATGTTAGGAAGGCAACACTGGGCACACTTTTAGAGTTTGTGAAGACTCGACTCCCCCAGGCAGACCTCAAGTTTGTGGACAAGAAGATTGGTATCTTGCGAAACATGTACAAGCGGGAACACAAAAAAATCCAGGAGTCGCTCAGATCCGGTGCAGCAGCTGACCAAGTATATGTACCTAAGTTGTGTTACTACAACAAAATGCGATTCCTGGATGACCAGACCGAAGCCAGGCAATCACTTTCCACCCTTCCCCCCACCCTTCCCTCCAGCCTTCCTTCCACTCTTCCCTCCAGCCTTCCATCCACATCCACCCCAGCTGAGGAGTCCCAGGATGAACTGTGCCTTTTCAGCATTGATGAAGTTGATGCACCCAGCTTCAGCCAGGTATCCTTTTTTTTAAATTTGTGATTGTGTAAATGTTATTAATGATGTTCACGTGTTAATTTTGAAAGTGCTTCATAAAAAATGACTTCTGCACAAAGATTAATATGTAGACATATCACTAGACAGTAGTGGCCAAAAATATACTTAACTTCAGATCTTGTTGATCATCTGAAATAATGGTGGTGTCAAATAGATAGCCTTTACTATTTTGTGTAATTATTTGAAAGTCATGAGCTGAAAATTGTGTGTGATTGCCTAACACAAAATTACAACTATATGTCCCTTTTTTTTACACAGGATGACCTCAGCCAGGAGGAGGCCTTGCCCAGTGGGAGAGAGGAGGAGGCTGTGGCTGGGCCAAGTCGAAGCCGCACAGAGTGTCAGGTGCCTCCCCTCCGCATTCTCCACAAAAGGCCCAGGAGAATGACACCAACTGAGCAGGAATCCCTAGCCCTCATACGGGAAGCAAGCCTCATCCTCAGCAAACCACCCAATGCCGAGGAGGCGTATGGCACCTATATAGCCAGCAGATTGCTGGAGTTGGAAAAGGGCCAACGCCTCCTCTGTGAGGGTCTAATTTTTAAGGCATTTGAGAAGGGCTTGAGAGGGGAGCTTACTGTTACCACATATCTGGCAGATGAAGCCACTCCTCCTCCTCCTCCTGCCCCAAGTACACCACCAGAGGCACAACCTCCAAGGAAGGCTGCAGAGAAGCGTGGAGGGAAGGCTCCACGGAAGAGTCGAAAGTGATTGCGTGGCTTCTGTCTGGTCTGACTGTGCTCCCTGTGCTCCCTATAGTCGCAAGATACCAATTTTCTTGTCCTCAAACTTGATGTGTTTCCTGGGGGACGAAAGGCTTCCCAGATTCTAAAAGTGTCTCCAGTGTTGTCTTCCTAATTTTTGGTATAATAAAAAAAAATACATTTTTGGTTACCTTACATTATTGCCTATGTGTTTTGATTAAAAAACGCCATTTTCTTTGGGAGTATGCAGGTACAGGTCAAAAAGACTATGGGGTTGATTTGAGAAAAGCAAATAGTCTGTGCACTTTGCAGAGGGCAGTTGCCCTCTGCAAGTGCAATTGCTCCAGAGCATCATAAATTAGTTAAAAGCTTGACTTTGCAAAGAGTACCCAATCCTGTGCAAGGAAAATTATAAAAAAAGCATTTTTGCTTGCACATGATTGGATGATGGAAGTCAGCAGAGCTTCTGCTCATTTACTAAGCTCTGGAGCAACTGCTCTTGCAGAGGGCAACTGCACTTTACAAAGTGCACAGTCTTTTTCCCTTTAGTAAATCAACCCCTATGTGTGTTTTTGCCAATAGGCTAAATCATTTAGAATATCAAGTGAAAAGTACTAGTGAAAAGTTCACTTGAGAAATTTCACAGCAAGTGCACTTGTTGGAAGTGCAGTCACTGTAAATCTGAGGGGAAGAGCTGAAATTAGGGGAAGTTCTGCTGATTTATTCATAAAATCATGTGAAATAAAAATTATTTTCATTTTTTGGGCTTCCTTGCATGTGCCCCTCGGATCCACAGCGAAGGCACTTCAAAATGCTCTTTCTGTGGAATTCAATGTAGAATTAGCACTTGTAGTGAAAAATGATTTTGCCTTTGTTAAATACACCCCCCCTATGTCTAATGAACAGGGACACCAACCTCATTAAGGTTCATTACAACAACACAAAATATGAATGTTATTGTGGTAGCTTGAAAATACACACAAAAAATGTGGTTATCATTTAACACACATTGTAAAATAGATAAGTGTTGAAATAAAAAAAAGTCCAAAATCGAATTTAATTTTTAGAATTTATGGAGATCTGGCTTTTTCAAAATATTATATTAGTCATGGCAGGAGGATAAATCATGAAGAAAGTAGTTTGTGAGAACTCTGTGTGAATATAAAGCAGAAAAACAACTTCATTCCTCTCGCATTATCAATCCTAAAAATAGGCTGTATTAAAAGACCACAGAAGAGGAATGTGCTAGCTTCAAGATGAAGGCTAGTTTTACCAGACCGAGCGCTTCCGTCTTGTAATTGCTTCAGAGCATGCGTCAGTTTGAGTTCGTCGGACTAGCACACAGACGATCGGTTTGTCCGCTAGAAAGAAGAGTCCGTCGGATAAATTTAAAACATGTTTCAAATCTAAGTCCGTCCAACTTTTGAGCAAACAAAGTCCGCTGGAGCCCACACACGATCGAATTGTCCGACGAAATCCAGTACGCCGGACCAAGTCTGCCGTAAAGTCCGCTCGTGTGTACGCGGCAATAGGCTCATTTTGTGAGTGTTTCCATTGCCCTGGTTCTCCAGAGCCTTGAAAAGTGTAATGCCCCGTATACACGGTCGGACTTTGTTCAGACATTCCGACAACAAAATCCTAGGATTTTTTCCAACGGATGTTGGCTCAAACTTGTCTTGCATACACACGGTCACACAAAGTTGTCGGAAAATCCGATCGTTCTAAACGCGGTGACGTAAAACACGTACGTCAGAACTATAAACGGGGCAGTGGTCAATAGCTTTCATCTCTTTATTTATTCTGAGCATGCGTGGCACTTTGTCCGTCGGATTTGTGTACACACGATCGGAATTTCCGACAACGGATTTTGTTGTCGGAAAATTTTATCTCCTGCTCTCCAACTTTGTGTGTCGGAAAATCTGATGGAAAATGTCCGATGGAGCCCACACACGGTCGGAATTTCCGACAACACGCTCCGATCGGACATTTTCCATCGGAAAATCCGACCGTGTGTACGGGGCATAATAGATAGTCAGGAAATTAGATGTGTAATTTATGCTCCTAGAGCACCTGAAGGTGCTACTTAGATGTTGGGCCTCTGTATGTGACCAGGCTGTGTAAAAGTTTCACTCATGTGATATAGCCATACTCAGGAGGAAAAGCAGAATTTATTTTAGGGTGTAACTTTTGCTGTGTACATGTTATGTGCTAGAAATATCGTATAAATTGACAACTTTGTGTAAAAAAGTTTTTTTTTTTTTTCCAAAAACTTGTGGAAAAAATTGTATGTTTAAAAGTCTCATATTGCCTAATAAAATATACATTGGGGTGTTTGCTTTCCGAAATGGGGTTATTTTGTGGGCTTTTCCATTGTCCTGGTGCTGTAGTGCTTTCTAACGTGGGATAGGTAATCAGGAAACTAGATGTGTAATTTATGTCCCTAGAAGGCCTCGAAAGTCTCACACATGTGGTATCACCATACTCAGGATGAGTAGCAAAATGTGTTTTGGGGTGTAACTGCAAGTACAACTATGTTGTGTGTGAGAAAGAACTTGTTAATGCGACAATTTTGTGTAAAAATAATAAAAATAAATAATTTCTTAATTTTTCCAAGAATTGTCGGAAAAAAATTCAACTTAAAAAAACTCACAATGCCTCTTACTAAATACCTTACTAAATACTGTCTACTTTCCAAAAAATGGTCAATGGGGGGGGGGGGTATTTGTACCGTCCTGACATTTGAGGGCCTCAAGAAATGAGATAGACAGTCAGAACATCAGGATTGATCAATTTTCAATGATGCGTAGCATAGCTTGTAGTCTCTATAAGGTTCACACAGATTAAATAATATACACTAATTTGGGTTATTTTTGCCAAGCAGTATAAATGTTGGCCAAGATTTATAAAGAAAAATTACTTATTTGAAAAATGTTTTAATAGAAACTAAAAATAAGTGTTTTTTTTCAAAATTTTAACCAAGCCTCGGTTCCTAGTTTGGACCAAGCCTCCTTCTGGCCTATCTTTATGGTCATAGTAGGCAAGCCTCATTTCCATTCAGGAGCCAAGACCAAGCCTCACTTTAGTTTCCTAATCGATTATTCCCTATGCATAATTCTTGGATGCAAGGATCAGCTTAGCTAAAACCAAACCTCGATCCAGATATCAAACTAAAAAATGTTGCCGTGCTAAACATAGATATTAAATAAACAAGTGTCCATAAAGTGTTAACAACTGGTGCTGTTTTAAATAGTGCAGATGAATTCCTTGATGAACATCCAGTAGCAATGAGTATAATTGATGTGCATTTTGATCAGCCAAGTGCACGTCCACCGATATTTTTATAAAATGCCAAATGCCAAATTATAAGAGTCTAGACAGGTGTGATAAGTATAGAAGATCCAATCAGCTTCCTCTGTTATATTGTAGGTGGCAGTACTGTCATGGCTGATGGTAAAGTTTACTCCATAGTAGGGCCAATGAAGGAAAGATAAACAGCCACATAGTGTAAAAACTGCTTGATAGTTTATTAAATGAAATCAGTGCTAAACACAGAATGGCCCCAGAGGACGTTAATTCTAACAAAACGCATCGGATGGAGTCCATGTCCATGAGGCACCATGCACGCGAATCCTGTATAGTGGTCGAACGACTTCTAGGATGTCTTGGATCTATTAATGCTCATTTAATACCGGCTTTCTGTAAGTGTTTAGCACTGATTTCTTTTAATAGATTGTCAAGCAGTTTTACACTATGTGGCTGTTTGTGATAATCAGTGCCCTGATTATCTGTACAGTTCTTCCCTGTGAGGAAATGCCACTGTTCTCTCCTCACACGCCTGTCAGTGAGAGGAAAGGAATGCTGATAACTAGCATTTCCTTGTTTACATGTGATCAGCTGTGATTGGACACAGCAGATCACATGGGTAAAGAGCCTCATGATCGGCTCTTTATCGAGATTGGTGATGCAGTGGGATGACGTCATATGAAATCGTCCCAGAATGAGAGAGCCGCCACCCACCTGTCAATTCAGAATACAATACAATATATGTACGGTCTGAAGGAAAGAAGGGAAAGGGAAGACATAATTGACACCTTTAACCACTTGCCTACAGGGCACTTACACCCCTTCCTGCCCAGGCCATTTTCCAGCTGACAATTGCACGGTCATGCTACCCAACTTAAATTTTTATCATTTTCTTCACACAAATAGAGCTTTCTTTTGGTGGTATTTAATCACTGCTGGGTTTTTTATTTTTTACTTAAAAAAAGACCAACAATTTTGAAAAAAAATGTTTTACTTAGTTTCTGTCAGTAAATTTTGTAAATAGGTGATTTTTCTCATTCACTGATGTGCACTGATGAGGCAGCACTGATGACACTGATAAGCTAAACTAGTGGGCATTGATGAGGCGGCACTTATGGGCACTGATTAGGTGACACTGATGAGGAGGCACTAATATGCCGCACTTATGGGCACTGACGGATGCGGCTCTTCACAGAGATCGGGGTCGCGCCGTGTCCTAGCAACATGTGTGAGAGCGTCTGTTCTGGGACGCCGTCATATGACAGCATCCCAGAATGAGAGACGCTCTTCCCCACTGTAATTTGACGGTGGGTGGGCGGCAAGTGGTTAAATACATCAAGGGGGTGAATAAAGTTCAGGAGGGCAGTTTTTTCAATATGTATCCAAAATCAAGAACATGGGGATGTAACCTCAAACTAACTGTAAGAATGTTCAAAACTACTTTTAGAAAGTTTTTTTTTTTTTTTACTGAAAAGTTAGCTGATGCTTGGAATAAATGTCCACCAGAGGTAGTGAGACAGTCAACAGTAAATGGCTTCAAGCATGCTTGGGACAAACCTAGATCTATACTCAGACAAAAAGTTAAAGTGGAGTTCCATCCACTTTTACAACTCTTCAGCATCCATCACTAAACTGTGCACTGTAAACGAATTGGATACTTTAAAAAAAATTTCTCAGCACCTACTGTATATCTGCTGTATTCATTTTTCACTTCCTCCTCCCTGGCCGTGGCCCATCGCATCATTTTCTATTTGCAATGCCTTCTGGGAAGGGGCGGCAACTTCCTCTGACACTGCCGTTGCTATGGAAACATGACCTGAAACCTATTACACTGCTTGTGCTGCACTGAGCATGTGCGAGATCTGCAAGGATGAGATCCAGAAAGAAATACAGTCTGGCTTCAGATGCCCACACTTAAGATGGCTATGGCCTGCTGTAAGTTTATAAAATAACAAACTACTGCTATAAACTAACAAAACAGACCTTCGTTTACAGACTAACTTTACTAGAATACATTAAGCTTGTGTATTATAGGGGTATTTTTATTTAAAAAATATAATTTCGGCCGAAACACCACTTTAATGAAAAAAAAAAACTAAAAACAAAAAGGCTAGCCTTTGATAACGTCCTTTGGGAATCCTGTGGGAGGGACGAAACACAACAGTTGACCGCGGGTGGTGACCTCCAATCTGGCCGGTGACACGCAGGTGGCGGCAGACTTCCGGTTTCTGGTTCATGCTGATTTTAAGCTTGTTTTATCATGCACAATGTGAGTGTAATATTGTGTTTTTTTACCACAATTCTTTTAATAAATGGAATTATACTATACATTTCCTCTTTATTTGCCATTATACTACACGTGAGGAGAATCTGAGCCTACGGGGGGAGCACAGATTGCACTGATTTTGTTTACACAGCACTTAGCACTACAGCGCTGTAATACCCTACTGAGAATATCACTAATATTGATGAACTTTTTTTTAGTTTTGGTTTTGAATTTAGATTTTTTTTTAATCATGATTTTGGACATTTGAATCAATAAATATATATATATATATATATATATATATATATATATATATATACATATATATATATATATACAGCATCACACAAAGTGAGTACACCTCTCACATTTTTTTAAATGTTTTATTATATTTTTTCATGTGACAACACTGAAGAAGTTACACTTTGCTACAATGTAAAGTCGTGAGTGTACAGCTTGTATAATAGTGTAAATTTGCTGTCCCCTCAAAAGAAAACAACATACAACCATTATTGTCTAAACCGCTGGCAGCAAAAGTGAGTACACCCCTAAGTGAAAATGTTCAAATTGGGCCCAAAGAGTCAATATTTTGTGTGGCCACCATTATTTTCCAGCACTGCCTTAATCCTCTTGGGCATGGAGTTCACTTGAGCTTCACAGGTTGCCACTGGAGTCCCCTTCCACTCCTCATCACGGATCTGGTGGATGTTAGAGACCTTGCGCTCCTCCTCCTTCTGTTTGAGGATGTCCCACAGATGCTCAATAGGGTTTAGGTCTGGAGCCATCTTAGCCAGTCCACCACCTTTACCCTCAGCTTCTTTAGCAAGGCAGTGGTCGTCTTGGAGGTATGTTTGGGGTCGTTATCATGTTGGAATATTGCCATCCAGCCCAGTCTCTGAAGGGATGGGATCATGCTCTGCTTCAGTATGTCACAGTACATGTTGGCATTCATGGTTCCCTCAATGAACTGTAGCTCCCCAGTGATGGAGCAGCACTCATGCAGCCCCAGACCATGGCACTCCCACCACAATGCTTGACTGTACACAAGACACACTTGTCTTTGTACTCCTCACCTGGTTGCCGCCACACACGCTTGACACCATCTGAACCAAATAAGTTTATCTTGGTCTCATCAGACCATAGGGCATGGTTCCAGTAATCAATGTCCTTAGTCTGCTTGTCTTAAGCAAACTGTTTGCAGGCTTTCTTGTGCATCATCTTTAGAAGAGGCTTCCTTCTGGGATGACAGCCATGCAGACCAATTTGATGCAGTGTGTGGCGTATGGTCTGAGCACTGACAGGCTAAACCCCCACCCCTTCAACCTCTGCAGCAATGCTGGCAGCACTCATATGTCTATTTCCCAAAAACAACCTCCGGATATGACTCTGAGCACGTGCACTCAACTTCTTCAGGGTCTTGGCAATCTTCTTATAGCCTAGGCATCTTTATGTAGAACAACAATTCTTTTTTTAGATCCTCAGAGAGTTCTTTGCCACGAGGTGCCATTTTGAACTTCCAGTGACCAGTGTGAGAGAGTGAGAGCGATAACACCAAATTTAACACACCTGCTCCACATTCACACTTGAGACCTTGTAACACTAATAAGTCACATGACACTGGGGAGGGAAAATGGCTAATAGGGCCCAATTTGGACATTTCCACTTAGGGGTGTACTCACTTTTGTTGCCAGTGGTTTAGAAATGAATGGCTGCGTGTTGAGTTATTTTGAGGTAATAGCACATTTACACTGTTCTACAAGCTGTAGACTCACTACTTTACATTGTAGCTAAGTGTCATTTCTTCAGTTTTGTCACATGAAAAGATATAATATATAAATATATAAGAGGGTGTTTCATTTTCTGATGGAAAAAAATAAACTGTAAAAGTTTTGAAGACTTTGCTTACGCCCCGAGTCTGAGTGATGTAAAAGATTTATATGCTAAATTTCAAGAAGATTGGATAATATTTAGAGTTTGCACACTGATCTGTTTTGTAAAAGTAGTCAAAAAGTACACTTTTTCAATGGTAATTACTTTTATTGAGAAAACTAGAAATCACAAACTTAAAATACTATTAAAACTATACACTAAGATTATTGGTAATATGATAGGCAAAACATGTGTTATATTAATCAAATTTGAATGATGCAATCCTTTGTTTTGTTCGCTTGGTGACTTTTCTGTGATGCTCGACTACTCTCAACAAGAATTGTTTTTGTTGTTCATCCCTGACCGATTCGTTATACTTTTTTTATCAGAGCAATTCCTCTTTCTGCGGTATCATTGACAACCTTAAGAGCATTCAAATGGCTTCTTAGAGAATCACTGCAGTATTCTGTCACGTCGTGGATCCTGAACAATTCAAAGAATGTCTTTGTTTTATAAGTAACGAAATGGCTCAGGTCTTTTCCTTCAAAAACCATGTTTTTACCCTCTAATAGTTTCACTTCCTTTTTCTTTGTAGGTTTGCTTTCTAAATTTTTTGTCATATTTTCCTTAACAGCCTGAGTAATAAGTTTGTCCAAAAAAGCAAATCCTGTTTGTGACAGATACCAAAGGTGTCTCTTAGCAACTGTGAGAGCACATTTTTTAATGTCTGCATCTGGGTAAGTGCTCAAAAGCTGTAGCATATCCAAATCATTCTTTGGAGCCCATCGACTTACAATTACCTCATGCCAAAAGCGAACATATATGAGGCTGACAAAATGTGCAACCCATTTCATTCCTTCCAATTGTCGTTGAGGAATATTCAACCGTTTAGTGAAGAGGACAATTTTAAGTGCATATATTGCCTTTGCCATCCACCTTGCTTGATGCAGTGCCCCTGTGATCAGGAAACTGAAGTCATTTTTAGACCAACCTCCTAGGTACAGGAGTGAGAGTTGTAATAACTCTTTGTAGTCTTCTCTTGGATGACTTTCGTCTTTTAGGACATTTTGGATGTAGTTAACCATTTTCACTTATTGTTCTTCTAGAAAGCTTGAACGGTACTTTCTTCATCCAGCATTGTTGTATATGACTTCTTATCAAGTGAAGCCCACCAACTTTGCTTTGATAAAAGTGATCAATGTGTGCAATCCCTAAATATTACCTAATCTTCTTGAAATTTGGCATATATATCTTTTACATCACTGAGACTCGGGGCGTAAGCCAAGCACATCTGAGGGTTTCAATCCAATCATTCATTTAAATACAGGTTTAGTGAAGTACTTCACATATGGAATCAATATGGCTAATTAGTTCAAATCGCATACCATTTAAGATCTATATATGCATATATTTATCTATAACATGCCATTAGAGCAAGGATAAGCAACAGGTGTCAAATCTCTCATTCTCCTCACTCGCATTTTAATATATTTGGAATACCTATAAAAACGCAGGGAAATGTTACATTCATGAGTAAAAACAAAAAGATATCCCCATCATAAAGTTATTTTATCTGGCTTCTTTTAAATGCTTATTCCAACAATTAAACAAATAAATAAAGATCCAAATCAACATTTAAGCCATATGGAGCAATTGTATTCAAAACATTTATCCAGTATACTTCTCTTTTTCTTAGAATCAATTCACGGTTGCCCCCTCTCCTATTTTTTTCAATACCTTCTAGGACCATATATTTTAATTGTGATACATTGTGGCCAAATTCCAAAAAGTGTCTCGCCAGCGGTAATTGGGTTAGTTTATCTCGTATTGAGTATTTGTGTCTCGCTATCCTATCTTTTATTTTTTGTGTAGTCTCCCCTACATAAACTAAACCGCACGGGCACTTTATGGCATAAATTACATATGAAGATTGGCATGTATAGTAACCCCGTATGGGGATATTGAAACCCCTATGTGGATGTGTAAAGTATTTACCTTTAATCATAGAGTTACATTGTATGCATGACAAACAGGGATACGATCCCAGATTTTTAGGTCCCAGAAAGATTAGTTTGGCTGCTGCAGCCACAGGTTGATCATATTTATTCAATCGATCTCGTATCGTTCTACCTTTTCTATAGGAGGACATAGGTGGATTCCAGAATTCCTGTACCATGGGGTAACTGGATCTTAAAAGATTCCAATGTCTTTTGACAATTTGGTTGATTTTGTTGGAGAAGGGATGATACTGCATAATAAAGGGGATTCTCTTGTTTTCCTTTCGGGGTGATCGATTACAATCTGTATTAGAATAATCAAAATTAACTAAAGCTTGCGGGTATCTTCTACTGGTAAGTTTGGTTTTTATTTCATTAAGTCTCTGATCACGGCACAGCGGGTCACTCACGATCCGCTGTACCCTCATCATCTGACTTTTTGGGATGGATGAAAAAACGTTTGGGGGATGAAAGCTATTAAAATGTAGCAATTGGTTACGGTCCGTGGGTTTCACATATAAGTCGGTAGTAATCTGCCCATTGTTCAATTTAAGAAGAGTATCAAGAAAGGAGATCTCATTTTTACCAATTTCAATGTTAAACTTTAATCCAGGTACTAAATGGTTAATGTATTTATCAAATAAGTATAGGCTTTCCATGTTACCATCCCATATAGCGAAAATATCGTCCACAAATCTGTACCAACATTGGCAATGTTTTAAAAATAAATCATTGACATAAATAAAGGACGTCTCTATCATATTCATAAATGCGTTCGCATATGGGGGTGCAACATTTGAACCCATCGCTGCTCCGTTCAGTTGCAAGAAATGAGTATCCCTGAAAAGAAAATAGTTCTCTTCAAGAGTAATTTTCAAAAGGTCAAGCAGAAATGAAATCTGTTCGGTTTTGTAGATGCCTGATTGAATTAACAATCGCTGACATGCCTCTATTCCTAAATCATGTGAAATGATAGTAAATAAACTAGAGACGTCCCATGATATCAGGATGGAATCTGATGACAAGTTTATATCTTGAATTTTTGACAAAAAGTCAGTAGTATCTCTTATAAATGATTTAGTGTTTAATAGCAATGGTGTCAAACACTTATCCATGTATTGTGCTAGATGTGTTGTCACAGATTCCATCCCTGATACAATGGGACGTCCCGGGGGATTTTTGGGGTCTTTGTGGATTTTTCGTAACATATACAGTACCGGTGTAACCGGATATTCACATATCAAAAACTCCATAGTTTCATCATCAATGATTTTTTGTTTAACTGCCTTAGTTAAGGTTGTTTTTATCCTTTTTTGTACTTTAAAAACAGGACAGCAATCAAGTCTTTTACAAGTAAGGGTATCACTAAGATGTTTCATTACTTCATTTTCATACATGGATGTGTCCATGACCACAATATCTCCCCCCTTGTCAGCCGGCTTGATAGTGATATCATGCCGGACTGACAAGGAGTTTAACGCTGCAATCTCATCTCTATTTAGATTGTGAGGTATATGGTCTCTCTTATCTCTGTCACACAAAAACATTTTTATGTCATTTTCCACTTTCTCTATATATACCTCTACAGCAGCACATGAAGTGGGTGGTACTTTAGTGCTTTTTGGTTTTAAACCCATGTTTTTGATTGATAATATTGATAATTCCTTAGTTGTGGCAGTGGACACACCAGAATAGTACGCTTTAAATCTTAATTGTCTAAAAAATCTATATAAATCCTGTTTAAGTACAAAATCATTCATTTTCTCTTTAGGGCAAAAGCCCAAACCCTTATTCAAAACACTTAGTTCAGTTTTAGACAAAACAATAGAAGAAATGTTATGTACCAGGTTTTCATCTAATGTCTCTGGCGGTTCTGGCGTCTGGTGGTTACACCGTCTGCTGTGTCTTTTCTTTGTTCGCCGACCACCCCTCCTGGTCCGGATTCGGTCAGGTTCCCTGGTAAAAAAGGAGTAGTTGATACACTGGTGGATGATCCAGTAGATGTCATAGAGGAGTTTGAGCTAGCCAGATTTTTTCGTTGTATTTTTCTGTAGCCCTTTGAATGGTAATATGTAGGATCAGTCCAATTGTAGACACGATCGTTTTTATAATCTTCACGATCTCGTTCAAGTTTTGTACGCTTACGGAATTGAATATTGGTGCGAAATCTTTCTAATTTATCATTATTAGTTTTCTTGAATTCCTGTAGTTCCTCTTGATTAGAGCATTGTTGTAACTGTCTTTCAAGTTCAGCAATCTCCTGCTGTACGAGAGTCCTCTCTAGTTGCAAGAATTGCACAGTTAATGTCATGATATCAAAGGAACATTTATTGAGAATCTGGGCAAATTTGGTTTTAAAATCCTTGTTCTGTGAAAAGAGGGTTGGAGTCAGACGAACCCTCAGCCCTCTAGGTATCATTTGTAACTTAAAGTATTCGGCTAACGTTACCTCGTGAAGTTCCATAGTGATGGCTCTTTGCATTAGTTTATCCATTTTTCTGGTAAGTTGTATAGAGGAGGACTGAATCAGAAAATCCCTGGATCCCATGGTGTCAGTGAAGATCCTTGAAGCCTCTGTTTCAGAGAATGAGTATGAGCCACCTGTTGCCATCCTTGCAATGATTCCTTGATAGTAGCTGGTGCTTGTTCTGATCCAGTCCTCCTCTATACAACTTACCAGAAAAATGGAGAAACTAATGCAAAGAGCCATCACTATGGAACTTCACGAGGTAAGATTAGCCGAATACTATAAGTTACAAATGATACCTAGAGGGCTGAGGGTTCGTCTGACTCCAACCCTCTTTTCACAGAACAACAATTTTAAAACCAAATTTGCCCAGATTCTCAATAAATGTTCCTTTGATATCATGACATTAACTGTGCAATTCTTGCAACAAGAGAGGACTCTCGTACAGCAGGAGATTGCTGAACTTAAAAGACAGTTACAACAATGCTCTAATCAAGAGGAACTACAGGAATTCAAGAAAACTAATAATGATAAATTAGAAAGATTTCACACCAATATTCAATTCCGTAAGCGTACAAAACTTGAACGAGATTGTGAAGATTATAAAAACGATTGTGTCTACAATTGGACTGATCCTACATATTACCATTCAAAGGGCTACAGAAAAATACAACGAAAAAAATCTGGCTAGCTCAAACTCCTCTATGACATCTACTGGATCATCCACCAGTGTATCAACTACTCCTTTTTTACCAGGGAGCCTGACCGAATCCGGAACAGGAGGGGTGGTCGGCGAACAAAGAAAAGACACAGCAGGGGGTGTAACCACCAGACGCCAGAACCGCCAGAGACATTAGATCAGTGGTTCTCAACCTTTCTAGTGTCATGACCCCTTGATAAAATTCCCCAAGTTGTGGGGACCCCTAACAGTAAAATTATTTTCGTAGCGTGAGTTATCGGCACCCAAGGCAAGACAAGTGATTTGCACCCCTAACGCACGGACATTTAGCGCTCCCTGAGTCCCTTCCACTCGTACAGTATTAAAACCCCTTATGGTACATTTTAGGATGTACCACTCTTTCTCTTTGTTCTCCTTTCTTTCCCTTTTCTTTCTCTCCCAATTTCTTGTTTTTTTCCCTTTCCCTCTCTCTAGCTGTCGTTTTTGTTCTCTTATTCTTTCTCTCCCTTTTCTTTGTTCCTCCCCCTCTTTTCCTCTTATTTCCATGTAGTCTCTATTTTTATTCCTTCTCTTACTCCTTGGTGGGTGGTGGGGGGAATGAGATGAGTGGCAGTGCTGGCGGGGAGTTGAACGAGTGGCAGTGCTGGCGGGGAGTTGAACGAGTGGCAGTGCTGGCGGGGAGTTGAATGAGTGGCAGTGCTGGCGGGGAGTTGAACGAGTGGCAGTGCTGGCAGGGAGCTGAACGAGTGGCAGTTCTGGCGGGGGGGGGGGGATGAGTGACAGTGCTGGCGGGGAGTTGGGATGAGTGGCAGTGCTGGGGGGAGTTCTGATCAGCTAACTTAGGTGCTCTTGATCAAGGTCATTTGCTGATCTGAGAACTGTAATGGGGACTTTTAATGGCAACTATAATCACAGGTAGTGTTACTCGCTGTGTCTCCCAGCAGTGACACCTATGCTGAAATCAGGATATAGGGTCTCCTCCAGCCCCTCCCACTTCACATTCCTCATCAGTCAGCTGACCTCTAGTCTCTGCCCCCCAGCCATGCCATGAACTGAATGGGCGGCTGCGAAGAGGCTGAGTGGGCGGCTGCGGGCTCCAGAAACTGCCCAGCTGGGCGGCCACAGGCTCCAGGGACAGCCCTGCTGGGCGGCCACGAAAAGGCTGGGAGAGCGGTGCGGGATTCAGGAAAAGCCCAGGATTCGGTGACCCCTGGCAAATCGTCATTTGACCCCCCGGGGGGTCCCGACCCCAGGTTGAGAACCACTGCATTAGATGAAAACCTGGTACATAACATTTCTTCTATTGTTTTGTCTAAAACTGAACTAAGTGTTTTGAATAAGGGTTTGGGCTTTTGCCCTAAAGAGAAAATGAATGATTTTGTACTTAAACAGGATTTATATAGATTTTTTAGACAATTAAGATTTAAAGCGTACTATTCTGGTGTGTCCACTGCCACAACTAAGGAATTATCAATATTATCAATCAAAAACATGGGTTTAAAACTAAAAAGCACTAAAGTACCACCCACTTCATGTGCTGCTGTAGAGGTATATATAGAGAAAGTGGAAAATGACATAAAATTTTTTTTGTGTGACAGAGATAAGAGAGACCATATACCTCACAATCTAAATAGAGATGAGATTGCAGCGTTAAACTCCTTGTCAGTCCGGCATGATATCACTATCAAGCCGGCTGACAAGGGGGGAGATATTGTGGTCATGGACACATCCATGTATGAAAATGAAGTAATGAAACATCTTAGTGATACCCTTACTTATAAAAGACTTGATTGCTGTCCTGTTTTTAAAGTACAAAAAAGGATAAAAACAACCTTAACTAAGGCAGTTAAACAAAAAATCATTGATGATGAAACTATGGAGTTTTTGATATGTGAATATCCGGTTACACCGGTACTGTATATGTTACGAAAAATCCACAAAGACCCCAAAAATCCCCCGGGACGTCCCATTGTATCAGGGATGGAATCTGTGACAACACATCTAGCACAATACCTGGATAAGTGTTTGACACCATTGCTATTAAACACTAAATCATTTATAAGAGATACTACTGACTTTTTGTCAAAAATTCAAGATATAAACTTGTCATCAGATTCCATCCTGATATCATGGGACGTCTCTAGTTTATTTACTATCATTCCACATGATTTAGGAGAAGAGGCATGTCAGCGATTGTTAATTCAATCAGGCATCTACAAAACCGAACAGATTTCATTTCTGCTTGACCTTTTGAAAATTACTCTTGAAGAGAACTATTTTCTTTTCAGGGATACTCATTTCTTGCAACTGAACGGAGCAGCGATGGGTTCAAATGTTGCACCCCCAAATGCGAACGCATTTATGAATATGATAGAGATGTCCTTTATTTATGTCAATGATTTATTTTTAAAACATTGCCAATGTTGGTGATATTTTCGCTATATGGGATGGTAACAGGGAAAGCCTATACTTATTTGATAAATACATTAACCATTTAGTACCTGGATTAAAGTTTAACATTGAAATTGGTAAAAATGAGATCTCCTTTCTTGATACTCTTCTTAAATTGAACAATGGGCAGATTACTACCGACTTATATGTGAAACCCACGGACCGTAACCAATTGCTACATTTTAATAGCTTTCATCCCCCAAACGTTTTTTCATCCATCCTAAAAAGTCAGATGATAAGGGTACAGCGGATCGTGAGTGACCCGCTGTGCCGTGATCAGAGACTTAATGAAATAAAAAACAAACTTACCAGTAGAAGATACCTGCAAGCTTTAGTTAATATCGATTATTCTAATACAGATTGTAATCGATCACCCCGAAAGGAAAACAAGAGAATCCCCTTTATTATGCAGTGTCATCCCTTCTCCAACAAAATCAACCAAATTGTCAAAAGACATTGGAATCTTTTAAGATCCAGTTACTCCATGGTACAGGAATTCTGGAATCCACCCATGTCCTCCTATAGAAAAGGTAGAACGATACGAGATCGATTGATTAAATCTGATCAACCTGTGGCTGCAGCAGCCAAACTAACCTTTCTGGGACCTAAAAATCTGGGATTGTATCCCTGTTTGTCATGCATACAATGTAACTCTATGATTAAAGGTAAATACTTTACACATCCACATAGGGGTTTCAAAATCCCCATACGGGGTTACTATACATGCCAATCTTCATATGTAATTTATGCCATAAAGTGCCCGTGCGGTTTAGTTTATGTAGGGGAGACTACACAAAAAATAAAAGATAGGATAGCGAGACACAAATACTCAATACGAGATAAACTAACCCAATTACCGCTGGCGAGACACTTTTTGGAATTTGGCCACAATGTATCACAATTAAAATATATGGTCCTAGAAGGTATTGAAAAAAATAGGAGAGGGGGCAACCATGAATTGATTCTAAGAAAAAGAGAAGTATACTGGATAAATGTTTTGAATACAATTGCTCCATATGGCTTAAATGTTGATTTGGATCTTTATTTATTTGTTTAATTGTTGGAATAAGCATTTAAAAGTAGCCAGATAAAATAACTTTATGATGGGGATATCTTTTTGTTTTTACTCATGAATGTAACATTTCCCTGCGTTTTTATAGGTATTCCAAATATATTAAAATGCGAGTGAGGAGAATGAGAGATTTGACACCTGTTGCTTATCCTTGCTCTAATGGCATGTTATAGATAAATATATGCATATATAGATCTTAAATGGTATGTGATTTGAACTAATTAGCCATATTGATTCCATATGTGAAGTACTTCACTAAACCTGTATTTAAATGAATGATTGGATTGAAACCCTCAGATGTGCTTCAATGGATCTTAGGAAGGGCGTAAGCTGACTAGCCCGAGACGTAATCCATCCATCCATCCATATCTGAATCTACTCATGTCTGAAACTGTGTAGGCATTTCTTGCCTGTGATTTTGCTTGAAAGGATTATACTTGCTTTGTAAATCTCTCCTGAAGATATTGTGAAATAAAGCAAAGAAGTTTTTAAGTGCAGCAACCTCTTGGACTCTTTTTCTATATACAAGGTCGGTGGGAAGACCTGATTGCTGGCACTAAATTGTAAGCAGAGTGCGGTTCTCCTCTACAAGTGAATATATATATATATATATATATATATTTATATTTATATATATATATATATATATTTATATATATATATGTTTAATGTGATGTATATTGTTATCAATATTCACAGTGAGAGCACCCTTTTTTTACATACACGCATGATTTAGAGGCATCACACCTTTGAAGGAGCAGCAACCTCACATTTTCACAATTTGGTACACAGTTATTAATATATATCTTTTTAGTTGGTTGATGCACTACACCTGTTAGCGCGGGTATATGTGTATACGTACACACCTATTTATAGTGGGACTTTGATAGTGTGGCAATCTGACACTAACTGACACTGGTTGGGAACTGACTAACTGACAATGACATCAGTAGTGACACCAATACAATTATTAGTGCTAATACTGTACATGTTTTCTTTTTAAATGTCACTTTTGCTGTAGCACATCCTACAGCAAGAATGAAAAAAAATTGTGTAGAGTCTCCTATAAAATTCATACCATACCCTTTGAGTACCTCACGCAAAAACAAAAAAACAAAAAGGAACAAGGTCCCCCTAAAAATTCATCCCAGACCCTTAATCCAAGCAGGCAGCCTGAGTGGTGAGAAAAGGAGGGGATGAGAGTGTGCCCTCCCTCCTAAACCATACCAGGCAACATGTCCTCTACTTGGGAACCCCCCTGGCAAAGCACTTTGTCCCAATATTGATAAGGACAAGGGCATCTACCCCTCAACCCTGGCTGTTGGTTTGGGGGTTTGTAGGTGGGGGGCTTATCAGAATCTGGAAGCTGCCTTTAAAAAAAGGGGTCCATAAGTATTGCCTACCCCTTGTGAATAAGTAAAGGGATACATAGTACCCCTACTTGTTCACTAAAAAAATGTAGTCTAGAAATAAAGTCACACAAATGTTTGACAAGTTTTTTTTTTCTAAAAATTAATATCCTGAAAAAATGTCCCTCATTGTAAATCCATCATTGGTCATGATGCCTGCCAACCACTGACTTGCGGAAATTAAAAACTGAATGGACGCAGAGCAGAAGACGGCTTCCAATGATAATGCTCGCTGAATGACAGCGCTACAGTAATGTACCCCTCGCAGAAGCTGCTGAAAGATTTGGGTCATCTGCCTTTTCCAACCTTGTGTGAGGCCTCAACCCCACTAACACCACCAATATACCTTTCTGTAAACCTCAGCAGGCACGCAAGAATTAGACTCACAACTCTTATGCCGCGTACACACGGTCGGACTTTTCGTCTACAAAAGTCCAACGGACGCTGACGGACTAAAGCTGGCTCGTAATCCGATCGTGTGTGGGCTTCTCCGGACTTTCAACATACTTTTTTAGCCTCAAATCCGACGTACTTTAGATTTGAAACATGCTTCAAATCTTTACTTCGTAACTACGACGGACCCCGAAATCCGCTCGTCTGTGTGCTAGTCCGACGGACAAAAAGCCACGCTAGGGCACCTATTGGCTACTGGCTATGAACTTCCTTATTTTAGTCCGGTGTACGTCATCACGTAAGAATTCGACGGACTTTTGTGTGATCGTGTGTAGGCAAGTCTGTTCGTTAGAAAGTCCGCCGCAAGTCCGTCGAAAGTCCGCCGAAAGTCTGCCGGAAGTCTGTCGGACAGGCTGTCTGACTTTTGTAGACGAAAAGTCCGACCATGTGTACGCGGCATTAGTTAACCATTAGTTAACTACGTGATCCAGCATTTACTTATAGGCGCCCACTGACGAATCTATGCTGTGATTTGTTACAGCACAAGTTGGTAAGCAGATCCTGGTTGATGATTTATGGTCAGGACTTGCTGATGGGCTTAGAAAATCACAGTTCAGAGCCCTGTGTTTACTAACAACATAGGGCTCCGAACACGAAGCAGCAATGTGGCTGTTGAAAAAATCAGCCACACTGATTAGTAAAAGCAGTACACATTACACATTGTTAGGCACACAGTTAACCCCTTGATTGCCCCTAGATGTTAACCCCTTCCCAGCCAGTATCATTAGTACAGTGATAGTGATACAGTTTACTTTCTGACAAATGACATTTCATTGCCAAATTCTTAAAAACAAAACCACACAGATCCCCCCAAAGGTCCCCTAAATATTGCAGGATCCCTTGGAGGTGCCTTTGTGCAATTTTTACAAAATATAAACCAGAAATTAAATATAATCTGCTGGTAATTTAAATCCATTCTTACTTTGTAAATGTCAGTGCTTTAAAAAATCACTGCTCTTGGCCAAACTGAATTTAAAAAAAAAATTTTTTTGCACTGGTACATGTTCTTTAGGTCAATGCCCACCACACCCCTCTGCCTCTGAAATCTAACCTTTTGCCTATTAACCCAAAAAATTATCATTTTTCATTTGATAGACTCGGATCCCATTGATTTCAATAGGATTCGGGTTAGAGTTGCCACCTCATCCCTTTAAACCCGAACACATATTAATTACACAGGTTCTGTGGCTGATTAAGGTGGTAATTAAACTCATTTGGTGCCTTATCTGCACTAAATTAGTCTCAGAACCTGTGTAATTACTATGTGTTCGGGTTTAAAGGAATGAGGTGGCAACTCTAGTTTGGGTTCAGTATCCAAATTTCTTTAAAGTTTACTGAATCCTTCTCAAACTGAACCCAAGGTAGTTTGGCTAATCTCTACTCTAATTTTACAAAATGTTGCTAACCCTGTAATAATATACAATGTTTACATTATGTACTGGTGTAACACCAGTAGTGTTGTAAACCCAAGTATAGAATGTGTATAGGCCACAGTGAACTGTGCTGTTTAAGTCTTCTAGGTACACCCAAGCCAGCATTAACATTTGCATTTTTTTTAAATGTATATTAAAAAATACAATAAACCAAATACTTATATACTATAATCCCCTTCTAAACATTTAACGCTGAACTCCAGGCATCTAAAAAAAAACATAATTTCTTGCAGATATGTGTTCATCATTTGTATCTGTTTAATATTCATTACCTGGAATCTGCCAATAATAAAACTATTGGAAATGAAAAAAGTTATTTTTTGGTATCAGCCTGTGTACAGTAGAGCTCAAAATGGCTGAGGGAAGCAGCACAGTCAGTTGTACTGTAGTGATTATGTGCTAAAAAGGAAAATGTTGAAAAGAAGCGAGCAGAGAGGTGAGCTTATCTGTTTGATGGTTCTCTTTCACTGTCCAGTCACAGATTGGGGGCAGAGACATAACTTAGCCTGTATTACTTAACTGCAATAGAGAAAAATCACATGTCCAGCCAAACGGAAGTATGAGGGTGAAGTCTATTCCCAGAGTGCACTCATTGTGGGTGCTGCAGCCAACTGCCATTTCATTTTTTGTGTTGTATGTTGAAGTGGTGCAGCACTGTGCAACATAAGCAAATAAAAAGTAGGCAGCCACATCACCCTCAGGTAGTCCACGGCCACTACTCAGTGACAGCGGGAGATCAGGGTGAGAGAAAGTCGTCTGGTGCAGGTTGAGCTACTGCTGGTTATCTGGTAAGTTGGAGAGATCTGTAAGGAGTTCTACATCTGGAGAGAATACAGCATGTCTGTACTGAGAGGTTCTGTGTTTTGGAGGACAGGAGTGCTGTTTGTACTGGGGGGTCTTTACTGGGGGGTTATACTTCTGAGGGGATGTGGCATGCCTATACTGAGATGTCTGTACTGGGGACAGAAAAAGGGGGGAGGGGTCTGTGCTAAGAAATCTCTATTGGGGGAAGGGTGTCCTTACTGAGAAGGTGGGCTGGGAGGGGGAGATTTAGGATAGAGGTATGTGCTGTGGGGTTTGTCTGTGTTGGGAGAGGCGTCCAAAGTAGGCTGAACTCCTGCTGGTCATCTGGTGAGGTTGGGGGGATCTATAATAGGAGTTTTACATCTGGAGACAATACAGGATGTCTGTACTGAGAGGTTCTGTGATGTGGAGAAGTGGGGCCAGTCTGTACTGAGGGGTCTTTACTGGGGGGGGGGGCTCTTCTACTGAGGAGGCTGTATTGGGAATGGGGAATGTCTATACTGAGATGTCTGTACTGGAGAGAGAAAGGGGGATTGTGTGTGGTGAGAGATCTGTACTGGGGGAAGGGTGTTCATATTGAGAAAGTGAGCTGGGAGGGGAAAATTTAGGATAGGGTTATGTGCTGTGGGGTTAGTCTGTGCTGGGAGAGTCTGTACTGAGGTGTTTGCACTGGGGGGTTCTTCTGTACTGAGTCATCTGTGCTAGAGTATCTATCTATGCTGAGGGGGGGTCCACTGTACTGAGGGATCTGTGCTGGTCTCCAACACAGATGTGCTGAGGGTGTATGTCTATGCCAAGGGTTCTGTGATGGAAGGTGTTCCTGTGCTGAGGGATCTTTGCTGGGGGCGGGGGGGGGGGGTCAGTCCGTGCTGAGTAGCCTTTGCTGGGGGGTCACTCTATACTGAGGGGTTTGTGCTGGAGTCCATCTGTACTGAGGGGTCTGTGTTGAAGGGGATCCGGTTTGTGGGCGTGACCGTGGAAGAACATACTCTTTTAAAGAACAACATAGAACTAAAGCCAAATTAAGGATAGATTAAGGGAGAGTTATACAGTTTTTTTTCACCATATGGGACATTTCCCCTCACTTCCTGTCCCATAGCCACAAAAAGAATTAAGGGGAAATCCCTCCAAAGTGAGTAAAAATCCTTGTTGTCACCAAGGTTACCAGATCTGGTGTTTCGGTTGGGAGATTTCCCCTTTGTTTCTGTTCTGGTGACAACTCAAATTTGGGGTTTTCACTCCTGGTGATAATGGTTACTATTACAAATAGAGGTTAAATCTCCCTAACAGGGACACAGACAGCAATAAGAAAAAAAACGGGCAGGTGTTCTATCTCTCTAGATTCTATCCAAAACTAAAAAAAGGTCGTGCCTTTAGTTATACTTTAAGATGATGGAGCTGCAAGCCAAGAATGAAAGGCAGTTAGGCATACTGATAACCAACAAAAAAAGCCAAGCCAAAAAAGAAACTTTGAGGGTAAGCATCAAGTTTAGCTAACAGCACATTACTGTTTTAAGTGAGTTTAGAGTTTAAAGTGATATTAAAGTCTCAATTTTTTTATTAAGATAAAAAATATTTTACTTATGTAGCACCCTCTAGTAGTGTGCTAGAAGTGAGTGTAGGCAAACCATACTCTTACTCACAGTTAAATTGGTGAGTCTTAATAGGGTCAAGGTTTATTAGAATTCAGGGCTGGATGACTCATCCTGGCAGCTCTCTAATGCCTCCCCCTGGTCTAGAAGGTTGCAGAATCCTCTAGAACTAGAAGATGGGGGTTAGGAGTAGCTGCCTTGATTATTTATGAGGCCTTAGCCAATCCCCATTAGTGGGCTGGCAGGGGAATGAGTTCACCTCATAAATATACATGGACCATGCCAGCACTGGCAGTTGGGTGAAAGATGAAGATACAGAATTGAGGAGGCTGTTGGGTGCCCCTTAGTCTGGGAGGTTGTCCTGCCTTGGGCTGGGGCTCAGGTGCTGGAAGAATCCTGCTAAAACACAGAGGAGGAAGTCTTCCTGGAGGCATGGGAGCAAGAGAGGACAGAGCGAGTAGTGTAATACTGTGGGGGCTACCAAAGGGGGGAAACTGCTACATCTATCCAGTCTCCCATGAAGACAGCAGTGTGCTTAAGTCTTCTTTCCTTTCCCTGGGAGATCTCCTGAGAGTCAGCTGGGTGGGCTAAGGAAGAGTCAGTCAGGCACACTGGTGTAGAGAGGCAGCCAGGAGGGTTGGTGAAAGGGGCCAATGCAGCCAGGAAGGCTAGCATTGCCTGAAGAAGTGGTGCTGGGATCAGCGGCCACAAGGAAAGCTGTTTCACTCCAATTGTGCTACTTTTAAGGGACTTTGAGTTCCTGCCTGTAATGGGCCTCTACTGAACTGACAAGAGGCCTGTCAGTTTCACCAACAGTAAATCAACAGGAGCTGTACAGAGGGAAAAAGGAACATAGTGTGTGCAGGTGGAAGGCTAAAGTAGATGGAGCTGTATATAAGAGACTGTACAAATAGGAAGTTGTCTTTGAAGATCTTGTTCAAGTCAAATGGGCATCCCACAACTTTACATCCCTATATAAGTTTTTAGCCCCTTAATAAATGACAAAAAAAACAAAGCTACGGAATGTTCTCTGACTCTGTGTGACTGTGAAGATTTGGTGTGTCTGGCTGTGCAGGAGTGGGGGATCCCTTTCATCTGCAGCTTCTACGTGCGGTGTGCTACTCTTACCTGCTCTGTGCAAGAATATTGCAAAGAGTGGTGGCTCACCTCCTCTCTAGGTCCCCTGTCTGCTCCTCATCTACTCTGAGTCCCCTTAGCAAGTTGAGCACGAGTTTCCGGAATGGGCTGTGGGTGTCTCTACTGCTATACGGGTGTGCATGGGCTGTGTGTGAATGGGCTGTGTGTGTCCCTAGACACAGCATAGTTTGGCCACCACCCCATTCCTTGCTCACAGGATTTGACTGACAGAAGCAGGGGCCAATGGCTCCTGGTGGTGCCTAATGCCTCGTTTCCACTGAGCGAATTGGTTTGGTTTGGTTCGGTACAGTACGCTATTTTGAGTGTTTCCATTATGAAAGCGGCCTATACAACTGAACCGCACCATTCTGGGTCCTGCTTCAGAGGTGGGGCCATAGAAAATGATACGGTTCAGTTAGGGCGGAGCTACGATACATTCCACTGAATGGCGGACGTGTGACGCCATGCTAGGCATTTTTTCGAAACCCACGTATGGCCCCTGGCGGTCCCACCTGCAGTGGAAACGCTCACCGGAATAGGCCGGACCATTCTAGGACTTCCAAACTGTAAAGGAGAGCAGGACTGCAGCCAGGCATAGCACTGGATCGAGCAAAGACACAGGTAAGTGTTTAGGGATGTTGGGAAAAGTGTTAGAAGGTTTTTTACCCTAATGCAGAGAATGCGTTAAGTAAAACAAAAAAGTTTTTGTGTTTAGAATCACTTTGATAGTTAAGTAACACTTCTACTAAAAAATAGGATTTTTATAACAGCGTACCTGTACATCACGGGACACAGAGC
The DNA here is from genome assembly GCA_037952835.1 of Lithobates septentrionalis. NCBI lineage: Eukaryota > Metazoa > Chordata > Amphibia > Anura > Ranidae > Lithobates > Lithobates septentrionalis. The sequence goes on from JBBDGP010000707.1 coordinate 2,081,027, forward strand.
CACAGTAATTACTGTATGGGTTATATAGGCACCTTTAGGTGATGGACACTGGCACACCAGGAAGACAGGAAGTTTAGCTCCCTATATAACCCCTCCCCTTACTGGGAGTACCTCAGTTTTGTAGCAAAGCACTATACGTGTATTAGAAGAGGGGAGGGACCTCTGTGTCCCGTGATGTACTCCAAGAAAAGGATTTTACAGGTACGCTGTTATAATCCTACATCGGGATGTCCCAGAACAATACTATCTGAGGGGAGGGAGACATAAACAAAAGTAGGGTGCATTCAGACCTGAGGACCAATACTGCTGCCTGCAGCACACTGCGCCCAAAGGCAATATCCTCATGCCTTCTTACATCCACCTGATAGAATCTTGTGAATGTATGGATTGAAGACCAAGTTGCAGCCTTGCAGATTTGAGTCACGGAGGCCTGGTGATGCACTGGCCACGAAGCACTAACAGCCCTGGTGGAGTGCGCTTTGATTTGAAAAGGTGGAACTTTCCCCTTCAAACCATAAGCTTGAATAATTACTTGCCGAATCCACTTAGCAATAATAGATTTTGATGCTGCCTGTCCTTTTTTAGGACCTTCAGGCAACACAAACAAAAACATCCATTTTCCAAATCTGAGCAGTCGCCTTCTAATAGATTTTGACTGCTCTCACTACATCCAGAGAATGTGACTTTTCTTCCTTAGAACAGGGTTCTGGAAAAAATGAAGGCAGAACAATATCCTGGTTTAGATGAAAACCTGAAACCACCTTTGGCAGAAAGCTAGGATGAGGATGCAATACTACTCTATCCTTATGAATAATTAAATATGGCTCTTTACAAGAAAGAGCAGCCAATTCTGATACCCTTCTTGCACAAGATATGGCTACCAGAAAAACTAGCTTCCTTGTCAAAAGGACCAAAGGGATATGTCGTATTGGCTCAAAAGGCTGTTTCTGTAATGCCCACAAAACGAAATTCAAGTCCCAAGGGTTCAGGGGTAACTTAACCGGTGGATTAAGCTGCGTTACCCCCTGTATGAAGCTATGGACCAAAGAATGCGAAACAAGTGGTCATTGAAACAATACTGATAAGGCCGAGATCTGGCCTTTGATAGTATTCAAGGCCAGCTTAATCTCTAACCCCATTTGTAGAAAGACAGGGATTCTACCTATAACATACTTTCTGGGATGCCAAACCCTGGATTCACACCAGGAAACATATGCCTTCCAGACTCTGTAATAAATAACTCTGGAAGCTGGCTTTCTTGCATTAATCAAGGAAGACTCAGCCTGAAAGCCCACGATTCTTCAGAATGTGGGTTTCAATAGCCAAACTGTCAAATATAGCATTTGTAATGTAGGATGGAGCACTGGTCCCTGAGATAGCAGGTCTGGACGTGGTGGTAGGGGCCATGGGGCCCCTACCACCATCTTTACTATTTCTGCATACCAAGATCTTCTGGGCCACGCTGGGGCCACAAGAAGAAGTCGTGGTAGTAGCAGAATAGGAGGGAATGCATAAATCAGTGAGAACTGATCCCATGGGGTCACCAACTCATCTTTTCTGCATGTGAGTGGATCCCTTGTTCTTGACACAAAGTTGTTGACCGTCTGCCAGTTCTCTACCCCTGGAATGAAAACTGCCGATATGCACGGCACATGCTTTTCTGCCCAGGTTAGGATCTAGTTTACTTCTCCCTGGGCTGCACGACTTCTGGTGCCCCCTTGGTGATTGATATAAGCCACTGCTATGGCATTGTCAGATTGGATCCTGACAGGACAACCTGGATTACTGTGTATGTGTCACCGGCGCAAAACAACCCCTAATTGCTCAAAAAGTATTAAATGTTTCAACCATACGTATCAGGGTTGCTGCATTCAAAAAAACCCTTCATTGAGATGGGTAAGAAATGCTAATTGGTGTGTGTGAATGCGCTACTCCCGTAATTTACCACCACCTGCAATACTTATTTTCTATTACTCATACATTTTTCATGTGCATATACTTAAAACTTTAGATCATTAAATCATATAACCATATACTAATCAATGCATGAAACAAAAGTCCTTCAAACGTGCTGCAAAATCTTGTAACCATTAATGTGACTGGCGTGCTCCTATGTTCCTTCAGTATTCATATGTGACTGAGTGAGACACCTCCACCATTCAGATTGGCCACTCACCAGATACTTAACTAGAGATGCGCCTTTGGTTCATTCAAGGGATAACCACTCCACTTAGGCAACACTTCTCACCGGCTAAAACTCGGACTCTAATGCTCCTCATAGGTAAGCATAGGGACAAAAAACGATCATAGCGCAATATGCTTGAACCATTTATTTTAAAAATACAAGGTATAAAATAATCACTCACATTTAAAAGTGCCCTCAAGCCGGCACAAAGCTTATCCAGCAGTTACGGACGGGTAGGTGGCTGTTAGCATGGTCCGCCTGGTAGTAGTGTGCGGCCTCCACGCTCGGCTTGCGCTCCAAGCCTCGTTTCCGTTCACGTCCGGTCACCTGATGCAAAAAACTCTCCCAGCAGCCTCTACGCGTTTCGCATGATCAAATTCGTCATCAGGAAGCTGCCGTTTGATTGGTGCACGCTCTATTTATACCACATATGGCCGGAAGTGTATGTTCCGCCATTTTGACTAAGGTAATGTTCCCATCTGTGACTTCCTTTCTATTATCGCCATTTTAACTAAGGGCTTTTCCCTCTTTATATAACCTGCATTTGTGTAGCTGTTTCCCCTTTTCGTTTCCTTAGTTTATAAATATATCTAAATATTGGACATAAGTCCTGACCCATCTATATCTGCTGGAGAGGCTTTTACAATGTCTTAAACATATTACACATTTTCAAACAATTTTGTACATTTTACCCATTCTGCTCTAGCCGCTGATCCATATAAATATGGGACAGCAAAATTTTTTTTTATTTCCTAGAAAATTCCCCAAAAAAATCCAAAAAAATTCTAAAAGAATATATATACATTTGTGTGTGTAACCCCTGTTCTCCTTTATTGTATTACGTTCATATTGGTTCTATTCATCCATATTATGAATGGGAATAAACATAAAAATAAAAAATATTTTTAAAGTGGAAAATAGGAATAAAAAATAAAATAAAAAAATATATAATATAATAAAATTAAAATAAACATAACAATAAATAAATCAAAAAATATTACTAAATGAAAAAAAATAACAAAAATAAAATTAAAATTAAAATAGAAAAATAGAAAACAAAAAATTAAAAAATTAAAAATAGGGATATAAACATAATGAAAATAATAATAAAAATAAAAAAAATAAAAAAATAATAAAAAATGATAAAATAAAAATAAATAATAAAGATAAATGAATAATCCATAAAAAAATTATTCTGTACTAATTAATAATTTTCCAGATAGCAGTTGATGTCGAGTTCCACGTTTAACCCTTTTGGCCTCATAGTGTCCATTTTGTATATCCAATGGGTTTCATTCCTTGATACCTCCCTTTTCATGTTAGTGTTTCTCCAATCTTTTTCTATTCTGTCTATTCCGTAGAATTTTAGATGTTGGGGGTTCCTGCCATGTACATCCCTAAAGTGTTTGGATACACTATGGTGTTTGAATCCTTTTTTGATATTTCTAACATGTTCTCCCACTCTTACCGATAGGGCTCTAGTTGTTCTGCCCACGTACTGCAGTCCACAACTGCACTCCAGTACGTAGGTGACATGTGTGCTAGCACATGTTATAAGTTTATCAATTTTGTAGGTTTGCTTATTGCTATTTGACATGAAGTTCATTGTCTTTCTATCTCTTTTGCTGGTAGATTTACACGCCTTGCATTTCCCGCATCTAAAGAAACCCTCCTGATTGAAAAAAGTTGACATTTTTTTTTTTTAGGGGGATCTGGTACCGGATCCTCCTTGCTCTCCTATATACGAATGCTGGTTTATTTGGTAGGACCTTGCTCAATTGTGGATCATTACTGATTATGGGCCAATGTTTCTTTATAATGTTCTCTAGTGTTTTGTATTGCTTATTAAATCCTGTTATGAATGGCACTTTGTCGTTCTGATTATGATTTCTAGTTTTATTGGTTAGTGTTAGCTCTCTATCCATATTGGCTATTTTTAGACGTGTTTCCTCCAGTGTGTCTCTTTTGTAACCCTTGTCTATGAATCACTTAATTAGTGTATCAGTTTGCTGAAAGTAATCCTCTATTTGGTCACAATTTCGTCTTATCCTGATAAACTGGCTTTTTGGGATTGCTTTTTTCCAATGGGGGTGGTGACAGCTCCCCATCGGTATATAACCATTCCGGTCCGTTTCTTTGAAGTGTGTCCTAGTCCCAAGTTTATTTTTGTTCTTATAAATTTCTAGATCCAGAAAATTTATTTTTTGTTGGTGTACTGTAGCTGTAAATTTGATATCATATTTATTATAGCCAATATGTTGGATAAATGCTTCCAGTTGTTCTTGGCTGCCCTTCCACACTATCAAAATGTCATCAATGAAGCGTTTGTATAACAGCAAGTGTGGCCAGCATCCCCCAAAGATCTCTTCCTCCTCCCATTTACTTAGGAAGATGTTGGCCACACTCGGTGCATACTTGTTACCCATTCCTACTCCCTTAATCTATCTGTAGTAGTTATGGTTGTGCCAGAAAAAATTATTCCCCATGGCCATCCTTAATCCCTCCAGTATGAACCTTCTTTGTTTTAATTTTAGATCTGATAGGTTCTTCATTCCCCATGCTACAGCTGCCAAGGCATCCGTTTGTTTTATATTGGTGTACAACGACTCCACATCCATTGTTACCAATAACGTGGAGTCGTCCACCTGTAGATCCTTTAAATTATTGATTACATCCTTACTATCCTTGAGGAATGCCTTACCCTCTCCTGCTATTGGTTGGAGGAATATATCCAAATACTCCCCCAATCTGGAGTAGACTGATTCTATGCCGCTGATTATAGGCCTTCCTGGTGGTCTAGTTTTATTTTTATGAATTTTAGGAACCTGGTATATTACTGGTATCCTTGGTGCTTCTGTCAGCAAGTACCTACCTTCTTTTTTATTTATAATTTTGTCCGCTATGACCTTATTCAGATACTCTTTCAATTTCTTTTTGAGTTCTCTATTGGGATTCTTTTTCAGGGGTTGATATGTGCCAATATCTTTAACTAGTCTTTCCACTTCTGTGTAGTAGTCCTGTTTGGTTAGGACCACTACCCCTCCCCCCTTGTCCGCTGGTCGAATTACTATGTTTTTTCTTTTTTCCAATTTCTTCAGACCTTGCCATATTCAGTCTTTATTGCACTTTTCCGGTTTGATGTTTCTCATTTCCTTCTCTACTATCCTTTTAAACACTTCAATGTGTTGGTTGGAGTTTGACCTGGGGTTGAACGTGGACCTGTTCCTCAACTGACTGTGTGTGTACTCTGTTTCATTAGGTTGGTGTTGGGGTTCTCCTTTCTCTAAATAGTATTTTTTTTAGGTTTAGTTTCCGGATGAACTTTTGCAAGTCAGTGAATGCTTCGAATTGGTTAAAAGTTGCACTAGGTGCATATTTAATGCCACTATCTAGTACTAGCAGTTCCTCATGGGTAAATGTTATGTCTGTTAAATTAAAAATACCCTCCCCTAATTTTCTCTTTTCCTTTTTGCCTCCCCCTCTACAGCCTCTCTTTCTCTTTGGTTTACACTGCCTCCAGTTTCCTGGGGGTTCCTGCTCCAGCCCCCCCTGCTGGTTTGGAATACTGGCATGGGTGGTTTGTAGGGTTCTCTCCAGTCCCGCCATTCCCCCTGCCACATAGGTGGGCCGTAGTTTGGGCCATAGTTATAATAACCCCTACCCCTCCCTCTATAGCCCCCTCTCCAGGGTCTGGGGAATTGTCCCATTGGGGGTTGGTAGGGGGTCGCATATGTATTATTGTTCCCTTGATCGGGTTTCTTGGTGTTTACCTTCTTCTAGTTGTTACTTGGGGTCTGTACTGTTACTCTAGTATCTTTTCTTGCTAAATTGGCGATGGGGGTACCTGATATTCTATTAATTCCTGCGTCTGCAGTCACATCCCCGATGTTCACCTCCTCATCAAGGGACGTGTTTGCAGAGTTGGTGGGCGTTTCCTCCTCCTGCCACCTGTACACTTTTCCCTCCAGGTAATCTTTTTTGTCCCTTTGGTATTTTTTAACCTTTTTATTTTTTACTTCATTGTCCAGTTTTGCCAGAAATTCCTGTAATTTAGCCGCTCTAGTTTTATACTCATTTGTTTCCACATGTGGTAACATGTTGTCCTTAATGTTACTAATGGTGGATTCTACCTTTTTTAGTTTGATTCTTCTTCTCTCGATAATCATGTCTAACAATTTGTTTTCACAACTATTAAAAAAATCAAACCAAATCCTTGATAGATTTTCATCTGTTATCCCGTCATTGGGGCCTAGGTCCCATCTGAGCCTCCTTGGGGTGATTTTGGCTTCTCTGTATTGGTCTAATGTGTTGATATCCCACCATATTCTAATTTGTTTGTCCATAGCATTCTTCAAGTGTTTAAAACTTTGTTCCAAATTTAGTGCCGTGGTGTTATCATAGTTTTGGAAAAGTTCCCCCAGATCTAGCTTGCGATTCGCCAGAAATGAAAAAACCTCCATGTTATGCTGCCCGTGAAAAAAATTATATAAAATATATAACCGTGAATTACTGTGTATGTGTCACCGGCGCAAAACAACCCCTAATTGCTCAAAAAGTATTAAATGTTTCAACCATACGTATCAGGGTTGCTGCATTCAAAAAAAACCTTCATTAGGGGCGTGGCGTCCGAGCCCGAAGATGGCCGCTTAGCTCCCGAGCTCCGCCACTCCACTGGGGGAATCCGCTACCATCGGAGCGATCGATAGTGCCATCCGCCGCCATCCGATCCATCAGAGTCCCGTGCACACGCAGGGATGCCGCGGAGACGAAAGGACCCTCCGCCGCAGCTTAGCAAACTGCCGGAGTATTTCTCCGCCTCGCGGCCTAGCCAAAATGGCGCCCGGCCGAAACAAAAGCAGCAGCAGGCCGCATCCACGAGCTGTACGCCCGGCCTAAATAACGCCGATCCACAGACCCAGCACAGCGGATCGTCCTCAGCAGCTTCCACCCCCACTACAAGAAGTCCGGTTAAATCCAGGCAGAGGACGGCCTCTCCACAGGGGAATCAACAACATCAAGCCATGGAGGTGAGAACACATACCCCCCCACAGGCCCAGGCCTCAGCCGCCTCAGATCCTATAGAGGGATTCCCTACCACAGGACAGCCTATATCAGACACTGTCCTTAAAGAGATGCTAATATCCCTGAGGGCATCCCTGCATCAAGACATGCTGATGACAGTACAACAGTGTCAAGCTGAAGTACAGGCCCTAGGAGGGAGGGTAGATTACATTGAGAATACACTAGCATCTCATGGGTCCTCTTTCAACAAGATGGTGGATGCTCACACCATTCACTCTGATGACATTTCCTGGATCAAAGATAAATTATCTGACCTTGAAGACCGATCCAGGAGAAATAACCTCAAAATAAGAGGCATCCCTGAATCTATCTCTGCATTGCAACTGCCGCAATATGTCCAAGAACTGTTCATGGCTCTGCTCCCTGCAACATCTGCATTGGAGCTCATGGTAGACAGGGTACATAGAATACCGAAACCGTCCTTTTTACCCGATGATGTCCCCAGAGATGTTCTACTGAGGCTCCACTTCTATAAAACGAAAGAAACCATTTTGGCTTCATTCCGCAACCCTGATCAGCGCCCACCTCAATATGCATCTCTTCAGCTACTCCCTGATTTGTCACGGCATACCCTCCAGAAACGCCGCAATTTAGCCACCATCACTAAGGCGCTCCGTAACCATCGCATTCTACACAGATGGAAATACCCAGCTATGCTTTCAATCACCCATAACGGCACGACCGCCACGGTCTCCACTTTGGAAGACGGTCTGCATATCCTCAGGCAATGGGGAATCTTGCTGGAAACATCCCCACCTCCTATACAGGCTGACCCTCCTCAACACATACAGGCAGAATGGCAGGTGGTGAAAAGAAAAAAAAGCGACAAGAAACACACTTAAATGTTTGATCGCTCCTATTCATTTCACTAAATCTTTACGTCTACACTCCCCCAGTGCAGGCACACTTGGAAATTTTTCCAAAACCCCTCAACCCTATTGAACAGTGCGTATGGATCAAGAATCCCCCTGTGGATTCTCCTATCACCCTGTAACCTCTCTTTTTTTTCCCTTTAACTTGTTTAGTTCTTTGTTTTTTGCTGTTTTTATGGATCAACAACTATCTACAGAACCAAGCTCACCTGTAACATCGTGGAAAGCAACCTACCACATCTGCATTCCAACTATCCGCTTCAAGGGATATTCTAGAGGCAAAACCACCCTGGCACCGCAGTCAATCATCGGCCGTGAGTACTGTGATTCCTTGACGTTTAGCATTCCCTCCAACATACCTCATGCCAGTTAAAATATTTTCCATCAATGCCCATGGCTTAAACCATCCAGCCAAAAGAGCATCTCTTTGGAAAGAAGTTGACTCTTCCCAATGTGATATTCTTTGTGTTCAAGAGACACACTTCCATCAAGAAGCCCCACCTTACTGCTCTCACAGAAACTTTCAACACTACTTCTTCTCCAATATGAAAGCGAAAAAGAGAGGAGTTATGGTGGCCATTAAGGACTCTGTATCATTTCAACTTCTCTCCGAAATATCTGACGAAGCAGGCCGATACCTCATACTTATATGCGATATCAATTCCACCCGCTATACTCTGGTGAATGTGTATGTTCCTAATACCAAACAAATTCACTTTCTCAATAATTTAATGAAAAAGGTTAAAAAAATCCTACAAGGTTCCCTTATACTTTGTGGAGACTTTAATATTACTCCCGATCCACACATGGACTCTACCTCGTCCTGTTCACGGAAATCTCCTTCTCTACATGCTTTTCTACGATCGCATGACTTATTCGATTGCTGGAGATGCAAGCATGCTAGTGAACGAGATTTCACATTTTATTCTCATAGACATTGTGTTTACTCGAGGATTGACCTGGTCTTGATGGATAAGTGGTTGCTACAAAAAGTATCTCAAATTCAAATAAATAACATTACGTGGTCGGACCACGCCTCTATCCTCCTGATGCTTGGGGATAACTACCCTACTAATGGAGCATACCTCTGGCGCGCAAACCCCCAAGTAATACAGTCACCAACCACCAAAAAACTATTAGAGAATCACTTGTCTGATTACTTCCAGATCAATCACTCTTCCACTAATGATCCGTTTGTCTTATGGAATGCTCACAAGGCATACATTAGAGGAATATTTATTCAATTGGCCTCAAGACTTAAGAGACAGAGACAGCAGCGGCTCGACACCATACTGGCAGATATCAAATCCCTAGAGGAACTAGATAAAAAACATCCTACACACCGGAATAGTAAACGACTAACTATTCTCCGACATGATCTCAGACTAGAACTACTACACTCCTTTGAGCAAAAAGAACGACGACTCAAAATGTCATACTATTCAACCAGCAACAAAGCTGGAAAGGCATTGGCTCGCAAATTACAAGGCCAACGCTACAAAAATAAAATACCTTACATCATAAGCCCCTCCTCCAAACAAAAAGTGATTGACCCTCAAAGCATTGCCAATGCTTTTAGCGAATACTACAGTTCCCTATACAATTTAAATCAAGACAATCTTCTCAACCAACCGTCACAAAACGCCATAAATGATTTCCTAAAACACATTGACCTACCGAGTCTATCCACTTCACAAATCCAAGACTTGAATTCCCCCTTCACATTATCTGAGTTACTGAAAGTTATTGACACCCTACCTGCTAATAAATCACCAGGACCGGATGGCCTGACAGGGGAATATTATAGAAATTTCAAACAATGTTTAGGTCCTCATCTCCTCAGGGTGTTTGAGGCCGCTGCTGTCTCATCTTCTTTTCCTCCTGAGATGTTAGAGGCTTTAATAATAACGCTGCCTAAACCAGGGAAGACACCGGATGTTCCTCAAAACTTTAGACCGATTTCATTACTGAATACCGATCTGAAGCTTTATGTTAAAATGATAGCGTTGAGGCTCAGTGACATCCTCCCCACTATAATTGACCCTGACCAATGTGGATTCACCAAAGGCAGACAAACATCTGACGCTACCAGAAGATTAATAGATGTGATTCATGTGACTAGGAAGACAGGGACGCCTTCTCTGCTTCTCGCTCTAGATGCAGAGAAGGCGTTCGACAGAGTACATTGGACATATCTAGCAAGCACTTTGGAAAAATTTGGTTTTAAGGGCCATATTCTATCTGCCATACTATCCCTCTACTCTACACCATCAGCCAGAGTATACACCTCAGGTATGTTATCCAAACCTTTTAAAATCACGAATGGCACCCGCCAGGGGTGTCCCCTCTCCCCACTCATTTTCAACCTCTTAATGGAACCACTAGCGTCCAGCATCAGACAAAACCCTAATATACAGGGCCTTCCTATTAATCATCACAAACATGTCATCAGTCTCTTCGCAGACGATGTAATCCTTATGTTAACAAATCCGGTGTCTTCTCTGCAACACGTGTCTCAATTACTACACGAATATGGTTTAATATCGTATTACAAAGTGAACGAAACCAAATCTTACATATTGGACCTTGGTGTAAAGGCAAACGATAAATTACTTTTGCAAAACAGATACCCGTATATCTGGGAATCCCATGAAATAACTTATCTAGGTATTAAACTAACATCCCGCCCTACGCAACTATTTCATGCTAACTACCTTCCTTTGATACGCTCTTTAAATACGAATCTACAATCCATAAGCAAACACACATTGTCTTGGTCCGGTAGGTTAGCCGCCTTTAAGATGCAACTTCTGCCACAAATACTCTATATATTTCGTACGGTTCCTATTCCAGTTCCTCGAAAGTACTTTAAAACTTTACAATCCACACTTTCTAGATACTTATGGGAAGGTAAAAAAGCCAGAAGCGCGCTCATCAATCTCCGTAAAACGAAAACAGCAGGAGGCGTTGGCCTACCGATTTTTGCCGACTACCATTTAGCTGCAATCCTGGCACAATTAAGAGGGTGGTTTCCCCACCACCAACCACCGCTTTGGTGCGCCATTGAACAATCCACAATACCAGGTGGTAACCTTTACGATTATTTGTTGGCTTTTGTGCATCTTAAATCCAAACCTTCTGACCTCTCTCTCCCGATTCTAGCGACACTCAGCTCATGGAAGACATTGTCAACCACCAAATCTAGATCATCCCCCACCATATCCCTGTCAATCCCTCTATCAACACTGGCTCTACTGATCCCAGATATACCCGTGGCTAACTGGATAGAGAAAGGTATACAATGGGTTTCAGATGTACACTCTGGCCATAATGCTAGATCGTTTGATGATCTACAACAATCCTATGACCTACCCACTTCGGACAGATTTAATCACTTCAGAATTGCCTCTTATCTCAAAACACATGACATCCAATACAAAATATTCTGGCAAATTCATGTGTACTTAAATGCCAAGCTACCTCGGAAGGGAGGTATCTCATTATTTTATACTTATCTTCACGATAAAAATATATTTACCAAAACAAACTCCATGTTAGCATGGGAAAGAGATCTCAACGACTCCTTTTCCCCACAACAATGGCATAAGGCTTTACAACACATCCATTCAGCCACCAAAAGCACCAACCTCTGGGAACTCTCCCATAAGATCACACAACGATGGTATTTATCACCCTATAGATTAGCCAAGTTTGACGTCTCCACACCTCCCACTTGCTGGAGGAATTGTGGGCAATCAGGCACTATCTACCACATCCTCTGGGATTGTAAACACCTGACCTCATATTGGTCCCAGGTCTTTAACATTTTACGTCAAACTACAAATCTCAACATAACTAACACCCCTTCATTGGCCATCCTAAATATAGGCATAGAACACATACCACCATTGCATAGACAATTTACTACCCACTTATTCCTAGCTGCTAAATTAGTGATCCTAAGAAAATGGAGATCATTGGATCCACCAGACATAGAAGAAACAGTAAACACCTTTTCTTTGCATTACACTTATGAAAGGATGTTAGCATCAATTAGTGGAAAATACGATATTTTTCTCCCACGCTGGCAACATTGGATTAATTGGTACAACACCCATCGCAATCCAACATGACACTACTCACTACTACTAGAGTGCATAACATCAACCTTTTTTTGGCTCACCTAGAACCTTAGCCTCCCCTCTCCATGTGGTTTCTGAATTGATCCTCTATAACATACATAAGAGTTACTTTTATCTAGTTATGAGCTATATGCTCTTGTTATATGAATACCAACAGATATAAAAGGATTTACACTGATGTGGACACGTAGACATGAAAGGGCTATGCCTCCGCTGAGCCACAGAAAGTTCCCATTGGGGTGGCTGACGGAGTCACATGGCCTCTCCAGCCTTGATCTATTCCTCATAACTAACTTATGGTACTGAACGACAAACTGATGTATCTGTTAACATATATTATTTGGTTTTATTTTCTATTATTTTCTTATTCTCTTTTATTAACCCAGTTTACCATATCTCCTGTAACATGTAAATGAGATGTATATCTTTGTAAACTGACTAAATTCTGAATAAAAACTATTTAAAAAAAAAAAAAAAAAAAAAAAAAAAAAAACCCTTCATTGAGATGGGTAAGAAATGCTAATTGGTGTGTGTGAATGCGCTACTCCCGTAATTTACCACCACCTGCAATACTTATTTTCTATTACTCATAAATTTTTCATGTGCGTATACTTAAAACTTTAGATCATTAAATCATATAACCATATACTAATCAATGCATGAAACAAAAGTCCTTCAAACGTGCTGCAAAATCTTGTAACCATTAATGTGACTGGCGTGCTCCTATGTTCCTTCAGTATTCATATGTGACTGAGTGAGACACCTCCACCATTCAGATTGGCCACTCACCAGATACTTAACTAGAGATGCGCCTTTGGTTCATTCAAGGGATAACCACTCCACTTAGGCAACACTTCTCACCGGCTAAAACTCGGACTCTAATGCTCCTCATAGGTAAGCATAGGGACAAAAAACGATCATAGCGCAATATGCTTGAACCATTTATTTTAAAAATACAAGGTATAAAATAATCACTCACATTTAAAAGTGCCCTCAAGCCGGCACAAAGCTTATCCAGCAGTTACGGGCGGGTAGGTGGCTGTTAGCATGGTCCGCCTGGTAGTAGTGTGCGGCCTCCACGCTCGGCTTGCGCTCCAAGCCTCGTTCCCGTTCACGTCCGGTCACCTGATGCAAAAAACTCTCCCAGCAGCCTCTACGCGTTTCGCATCATCAAATGCGTCATCAGGAAGCTGCCGTTTGATTGGTGCACGCTCTATTTATACCACATATGGCCGGAAGTGTATGTTCCGCCATTTTGACTAAGGTAATGTTCCCATCTGTGACTTCCTTTCTATTATCGCCATTTTAACTAAGGGCTTTTCCCTCTTTATATAACCTGCATTTGTGTAGCTGTTTCCCCTTTTCGTTTCCTTAGTTTATAAATATATCTAAATATTGGACATAAGTCCTGACCCATCTATATCTGCTGGAGAGGCTTTTACAATGTCTTAAACATATTACACATTTTCAAACAATTTTGTACATTTTACCCATTCCGCTCTAGCCGCTGATCCATATAAATATGGGACAGCAAAAAATTTTTTTATTTCCTAGAAAATTCCCAAAAAAAATCCAAAAAAATTCTAAAAGAATATATATACATTTGTGTGTGTAACCCCTGTTCTCCTTTATTGTATTACGTTCATATTGGTTCCATTCATCCATATTATGAATGGGAATAAACATAAAAATAAAAAATATTTTTAAAGTGGAAAATAGGAATAAAAAATAAAATAAAAAATATATATAATATAATAAAATTAAAATAAACATAACAATAAATAAATCAAAAAATATTACTAAATGAAAAAAATAACAAAAATAAAATTAAAATTAAAATAGAAAAATAGAAAACAAAAAATTAAAAAATTAAAAATAGGGATATAAACATAATGAAAATAATAATAAAAATAAAAAAAATAAAAAAATAATAAAAAATGATAAAATAAAAATAAATAATAAAGATAAATGAATAATCCATAAAAAATTCCCCAGACCCTGGAGAGGGGGCTATAGAGGGAGGGGTAGGGGTTATTATAACTATGGCCCAAACTACGGCCCACCTATGTGGCAGGGGGAATGGCGGGACTGGAGAGAACCCTACAAACCACCCATGCCAGTATTCCAAACCAGCAGGGGGGGCTGGAGCAGGAACCCCCAGGAAACTGGAGGCAGTGTAAACCAAAGAGAAAGAGAGGCTGTAGAGGGGGAGGCAAAAAGGAAAAGAGAAAATTAGGGGAGGGTATTTATATAGAGAAGGAAATGAGAAACATCAAACCGGAAAAGTGCAATAAAGACTGAATATGGCAAGGTCTGAAGAAATTGGAAAAAAGAAAAAACATAGTAATTCGACCAGCGGACAAGGGGGGAGGGGTAGTGGTCCTAACCAAACAGGACTACTACACAGAATTGGAAAGACTAGTTAAAGATATTAGCACATATCAACCCCTGAAAAAGAATCCCAATAGAGAACTCAAAAAGAAATTGAAAGAGTATCTGAATAAGGGCATAGCGGACAAAATTATAAATAAAAAAGAAGGTAGGTACTTGCTGACAGAAGCACCAAGGATACCAGTAATATACCAGGTTCCTAAAATTCATAAAAATAAAACTAGACCACCAGGAAGGCCTATAATCAGCGGCATAGAATCAGTCTACTCCAGATTGGGGGAGTATTTGGATATATTCCTCCAACCAATAGCAGGAGAGGGTAAGGCATTCCTCAAGGATAGTAAGGATGTAATCAATAATTTAAAGGATCTACAGGTGGACGACTCCACGTTATTGGTAACAATGGATGTGGAGTCGTTGTACACCAATATAAAACAAACGGATGCCTTGGCAGCTGTAGCATGGGGAATGAAGAACCTATCAGATCTAAAATTAAAACAAAGAAGGTTCATACTGGAGGGATTAAGGATGGCCGTGGGGAATAATTTTTTCTGGCACAACCATAACTACTACAGACAGATTAAGGGAGTAGGAATGGGTAACAAGTATGCACCGAGTGTGGCCAACATCTTCCTAAGTAAATGGGAGGAGGAAGAGATCTTTGGGGGATGCTGGCCACACTTGCTGTTATACAAACGCTTCATTGATGACATTTTGATAGTGTGGAAGGGCAGCCAAGAACAACTGGAAGCATTTATCCAACATATTGGCTATAATAAATATGATATCAAATTTACAGCTACAGTACACCAACAAAAAATAAATTTTCTGGATCTAGAAATTTATAAGAACAAAAATAAACTTGGGACTAGGACACACTTCAAAGAAACGGACCGGAATGGTTATATACCGATGGGGAGCTGTCACCACCCCCATTGGAAAAAAGCAATCTCAAAAAGCCAGTTTATCAGGATAAGACGAAATTGTGACCAAATAGAGGATTACTTTCAGCAAACTGATACACTAATTAAGAGATTCATAGACAAGGGTTACAAAAGAGACACACTGGAGGAAACACGTCTAAAAATAGCCAATATGGATAGAGAGCTAACACTAACCAATAAAACTAGAAATCATAATCAGAACGACAAAGTGCCATTCATAACAGGATTTAATAAGCAATACAAAACACTAGAGAACATTATAAAGAAACATTGGCCCATAATCAGTAATGATCCACAATTGAGCAAGGTCCTACCAAATAAACCAGCATTCGTATATAGGAGAGCAAGGAGGATCCGGAACAAAATAGTGAAGAATGTACCAGATCCCCCTAAAAAAAAAAAATGTCAACTTTTTTCAATCAGGAGGGTTTCTTTAGATGCGGGAAATGCAAGGCGTGTAAATCTACCAGCAAAAGAGATAGAAAGACAATGAACTTCATGTCAAATAGCAATAAGCAAACCTACAAAATTGATAAACTTATAACATGTGCTAGCACACATGTCACCTACGTACTGGAGTGCAGTTGTGGACTGCAGTACGTGGGCAGAACAACTAGAGCCCTATCGGCAAGAGTGGGAGAACATGTTAGAGATATCAAAAAAGGATTCAAACACCATAGTGTATCCAAACACTTTAGGGATGTACATGGCAGGAACCCCCAACATCTAAAATTCTACGGAATAGACAGAATAGAAAAAGATTGGAGAAACACTAACATGAAAAGGGAGGTATCAAGGAATGAAACCCATTGGATATACAAAATGGACACTATGAGGCCAAAAGGGTTAAACGTGGAACTCGACATCAACTGCTATCTGGAAAATTATTAATTAGTACAGCATAAATTTTTTATGGATTATTCATTTATCTTTATTATTTATTTTTATTTTATCATTTTTTATTATTTTTTTATTTTTTTTATTTTTATTATTATTTTCATTATGTTTATATCCCTATTTTTCATTTTTTAATTTTTTGTTTTCTATTTTTCTATTTTAATTTTAATTTTATTTTTGTTATTTTTTTCATTTAGTAATATTTTTTGATTTATTTATTGTTATGTTTATTTTAATTTTATTATATTATATATTTTGTTATTTTATTTTTTATTCCTATTTTCCACTTTAAAAATATTTTTTATTTTTATGTTTATTCCCATTCATAATATGGATGAATAGAACCAATATGAACGTAATACAATAAAGGAGAACAGGGGTTACACACACAAATGTATATATATTCTTTTAGAATTTTTTTGGATTTTTTTTGGGAATTTTCTAGGAAATAAAATTTTTTTTTGCTGTCCCATATTTATATGGATCAGCGGCTAGAGCGGAATGGGTAAAATGTACAAAATTGTTTGAAAATGTGTAATATGTTTAAGACATTGTAAAAGCCTCTCCAGCAGATATAGATGGGTCAGGACTTATGTCCAATATTTAGATATATTTATAAACTAAGGAAACGAAAAGGGGAAACAGCTACACAAATGCAGGTTATATAAAGAGGGAAAAGCCCTTAGTTAAAATGGCGATAATAGAAAGGAAGTCACAGATGGGAACATTACCTTAGTCAAAATGGCGGAACATACACTTCCGGCCATATGTGGTATAAATAGAGCGTGCACCAATCAAACGGCAGCTTCCTGATGACGCATTTGATGATGCGAAACGCGTAGAGGCTGCTGGGAGAGTTTTTTGCATCAGGTGACCGGACGTGAACGGGAACGAGGCTTGGAGCGCAAGCCGAGCGTGGAGGCCGCACACTACTACCAGGCGGACCATGCTAACAGCCACCTACCCGTCCGTAACTGCTGGATAAGCTTTGTGCCGGCTTGAGGGCACTTTTAAATGTGAGTGATTATTTTATACCTTGTATTTTTAAAATAAATGGTTCAAGCATATTGCGCTATGATCGTTTTTTGTCCCTATGCTTACCTATGAGGAGCATTAGAGTCCGAGTTTTAGCCGGTGAGAAGTGTTCCCTAAGTGGAGTGGTTATCCCTTGAATGAACCAAAGGCGCATCTCTAGTTAAGTATCTGGTGAGTGGCCAATCTGAATGGTGGAGGTGTCTCACTCAGTCACATATGAATACTGAAGGAACATAGGAGCACGCCAGTCACATTAATGGTTACAAGATTTTGCAGCACGTTTGAAGGACTTTTGTTTCATGCATTGATTAGTATATGGTTACATGATTTAATGATCTAAAGTTTTAAGTATATGCACATGAAAAATTTATGAGTAATAGAAAATAAGTATTGCAGGTGGTGGTAAATTACGGGAGTAGCGCATTCACACACACCAATTAGCAGGACAACCTGGATGTCCAGGCCTTTAGGGCCAGGTACGCTGCCCGAATCTCTAGAATGCTGATGGGTAAGGTCCTTTCGGTTCTGGACCATTTTCCTTGGACAGTCGTCTCTTCCAGGACTGCTCCCCTACCTGAAAGACTGGCATCTGTTGTTACCACCTTCCAGGTAACTGGTAAGAGGGATTTCTCCTTTCTCCAGATTCTCGGGTATCCTCCACCGACTGAGGCTCTGGCGCACTTTTGGCGACAAACGCATCAGAAAATCTAGCGCCTGGACTTTCTTGTTCCAGGCAGACAGGATACTGTTTTGCAGCAGTCTTGAATGAAACTGAGCATAGGGAACCGCTTCAAATAAAGCCACCATCTTTCCCAACAACCTCATGCAAAGGCGAATAGAAGGACCCTTCTTCGCCCTGACCACCTGAACCAGCTCCTTTACGGCGCTGATCTTTGCCTGGGGTAAAAACACCCTCTTCTGGGTTGTATCTGTAGCACCCTGCTCCTGTTGATCAGGCACATGCATGTAAATTAAGGGGGTTATCTGTTCTGTATATAGTTCAGATTTAATCTGTGGCTAAATTAGCTTCTGCTCCAGCATTGGCTGTGTTGTGTGTAGTTCCACACTGTTGTCTATAGGTGTAGTTGTCACCACAGGCCAGTGTTGGAAAAGCAACAGGCTATAGTGTATTGAGTGCTCTTGTTTCTCAGAAGTAACCCAGTGGGGGTGATTCACCACTGTGCATTCTGGGAGAGGGTACTTAAGGGGCAGACGCCATTTTTTCACATTCTTACCTCCTGGCCCTCCTGGCCTAAGGTATGTGGTGATTTTTCTCCTGCCCTGGCCCGAGGCTATGTGACTACAAGTAGGCCCAGAAGCCTATCTGGGGCCTACCACCACAGAGGTGGTCCTTAGGCTGTCTTGCCTGTTAGGAAGAAGCCGAGCCAAGCTGAGGAGATCCAGGGGAGGACCCTTCCTGGAGAGAGCCAGGATGAAGGCTGGTCTCTCGGGAGGGCCTGGTAACTTACTTGGAGGACACACCTATACCTAACCAACCTAGAGCACAGTACTGCCAGTTTGGCTTAAAGGTTCTGGTACTGTGTTTGCTGATCATCTAATAATTTTCGTCCGTGTGCCATTCCAGCTGCTAGGTCAGTGAGAGAGGCCTATCCGGGTGGGCAAAGATCTGTTGACTGAAGGTGTGTTTGTCTTCAGGATCTCAAATTCCTCAGTGATCTGCATAAGGTATCTGAACCCTCCTGCAACTCACTTTCTACCTCTTTACTGCTACTTCTTCAAAAGTTTTGCAATAAAGCATTGGAAATACAACGAAGTGACTGGTGCATACATTGGTGGGTGTAAGGCCTAATACAGACTCTAAGTCCCGTGTCTGGTGGAAATACAGGTAAGGGGGTGACGGCAAAGACCCAAATTAAATTAACCCTGATTTGGGTGTAAGCGCTACATATCTATAACTAGACCCAAGTACTCTAGTCTTCTTACTGGCTTTAAAGAAGATTTCTCTAGGTTGAGGAACCAACCTAGGTATTCCAGGTAGTTGACTGTGGTGACCAAGCTTTGCTCTAAGCGGGCTACCAACCGGTCTATCCAGAGCAGGTCATCTAGGTATGCTATAATAGTTATACCCTGGGCCACTAATCTGGCCAGAGGGGGGAGGCAGGACCTTTGTAAACACCCGAGGTGCAGTAGCTAGACCGAAAGGTGGAGCTACAAACTGAAAATGAAGTTTTTCCACTTCAAAACGCAGATATTTCTGATGAGGGGGGAAAATAGGTACACGCAGGTATGCATCCTTGATGTCGATTGATGCCAGAAATTCTCCTCCTTGTAGGATGGAGACTACTAATCAGATTGATTCCATGCGAAAAGATCAAATTTTCAGGAACCGGTTTAGATCTTTGGGATCTAGAATGGGTCTGACATCTCCATTTGGTTTTGGCATTGTGAAAAGGTTTGAATAAAACCCCAACCCCTGCTCTTTCATGGGGGCCACCATGATCACTTTTTGCGACAAAAGTTGGTCTAATGCTTGAAGGAGAGACTTCTTTTTCTCTGGATCTTTGGGAACATTTGACTTGAAGAAACGAGACGGGAATTCTCGGAACTCTAGTCTGTAACCTAGAGCTATTGTGGAAACCACCCATCTGTCCTGAAAATCCTGCCAGACCCTTGAGAACTGTAGCAGTCTTCCCCCCACTCGAATGAGTGGGGGCGCCCCTTCATAAAGCGGCTTTAGCGTTCTGTCTTATAAGTTTCCTCCCCCAGGACTTCTTTTGTCCCTGGGGTTGACTCTGAGTCTTATCTCTTGAACCTGACGGTGGAGGCCGTCGCGACGACCTGGAGGCTGATGCCCCTGGCACTGGAGAAAGAGCCTGTTTAAATGAGGGACGTTTACTCCTTTTCTTAACAGGCAAAAGGGTACTTTTCCCACTTGATATCTTTTGAATATAATTGTCCAAATCATCCCCAAACAGCCTTTCACCGCAGAAAGGAAAATCAGCCGGGAGCTTATTTTTTTTTATTTTTATTTTTTTTCCGTTTCAAATTTTTTTATTGTTTTTTTGCAAGTAAATACAAAGTACAATTAAAATATTGTACGTCGTGCAACAACGTAATGTATAGGTTCAAAACAGAACAAAGAATTGTCAAAAATGAACTATATGTAACAGTCAGCAGTTCATCATTGATTACGTGCAATCAAATGGGCATAGGTATAGAAATACACTGTACTGTGGTTAGGGTATTATACATATAGGGCCCCCTCTCCCATCGCAGCACCCCAATTGGGATCTCTTTGTGCCGCTAGGGGAGAACGGTCCCCATGAGTAGTTGTTAAGTACAATCAATTTCTTGTATATTGAGGCGTAAAACCTCTGCTGTAGTCAAAGTGCAACTAGCAGGACTAATACATGATGAACAAATTGCTCGGTCAAGAAGGTTTAAGGTTGACTTTGGGATTCTGGGTATGGACTGCAGCATTAGTCCAGTTTGTCCAGGGTAACCATTGTTTACTGGCTTTTGATGCCCGACCATTGCTGGTGGCCATCATTGTTTCGTAACTGAAGTGGAGTGAGACCAGGTCTATTGTTTGTGTTATGGTTGGGGGAGTGTCTGATTTCCAATTCCGTGTTATATTGAGTCTGGAAGCCAAGAGAATATGGGTTGTTGTGTGTCTGAGAGGTCCAGATATGTTATCTATGTTTAAGTTTAGAAGCGCCATCTCGGGTGAAGGTGGGATATGAATTTAATTAATGTTGGTAAGCAGATTAAACGTATCTAAACAGTATTTCCGGATGGAAGGGCATGTCCAAAAAATATGAAACATGTCACCTCTAGAAGATTTGCATCTCCAACAAGTGTTGTGGGTGTGGGGGTTGAATGTAGCTAGCTTGTCTGGGGTTAAATACCAACGGAGCAAGATTTTCTGGGTGAGTTCCCAAAGTGTTGAACATTGGGTTGCTTTGTAGGTGGACTTGAGAGCTAGTTGCCATTGTGCGTCAGAAAAAGTATTTGTAAGATCCTTTTCCCATTGATAGTGGATGGCCAGCTTGGTAAAGGACCTTTTCCCCTGAAGCAGGGTATAAAAGTAAGATATGCCTTTGGGCCGTGGTGTGGGGTTTGTGAGGAAATCCCAGGTCTTTTGGGGGATGTTGTAGAGGGAGAGAGGTAGTTTATTTAGGCAGTGGTGAATGCGGAGGTATGTGAATCTTTCAGTGGCGGGTAGTGCGTATTCTGTTTGTAGTTGGGAAAAGGGTTTAATTTGATTACCTTGTAGAAGGTGGTGTAGTGAGTGTATTCCACTGAGGAACCATTTGGAAAGTCTGAGGTCAGGTGACAAATGATGAAGAGTCTCTAGGGGTATGTTGAAGAGTGTTTTAGGGGGGGTGTAGTCTGAGAGGGTGAGCATTTTTTTCAAGGCATAGACTGAAGCCTTCATAGTGGGGAAGATGGAGGGTGATACATAAGAGCCCAAAGGGGTACTCATTAACCAGTTTTTTAGGTTTGGGCGTATCAGTGAGAGATTTTCTATCTGGGCCCATAGAGATTGGGTATTAGGTTGAAACCACTCTGAGAGTTGTGCAAGTATGGCCGCCAGGTAGTAATCCCTAAATTCTATGGATCCTGTGCCTCCCGCCAATCTATGTTTGATTAATTTTGCGTGTGCGCATCTGGGTTTTTTCCCGTTCCATAGAAATTTGTTGAAGATTGACTGAAGGGACTTAAAAAAAGAGGCGGGAAGTGGAATTGGCAATGTTCGGAAGAAGTACAATATTTGAGGGAGACATGTCATTTTAAAGGCTGCCAGTCTCCCCGACCAGGAGAGCTCATGTTTTATAATATGTTGTGTGTCAGTTTTGATTTTATGAAGGAGTGGGAGAAAGTTAGATGAGTAGATATTCCTGGTAGTTTTTGGGAGTTGGATTCCCAGGTATGTGATTTCCTTGTCTGCCCATGCGAAGGAATACTGTGTCTGGAGTTAATTCTTGGTGGTGGCATCAAGATTTATATCAAGAATAGAAGATTTGGTTGTGTTTAGTTTATAATACGATACCTTACTGAACCAATTTAGTGTAGCTTGTACTTCCGCCAGGGAATATGTGGGATTGGTGAGTACTAGAATAACATTGTCCGCAAAAAGACTAATTTTGTGGCAGACATTTGTATTCCGGATATTGTAGTATTGGTTCTGATGTGTTGTGATAAAGGTTTCATTAGTAAGTTAAAGATAAGTGGGGACAGGGGGCAGCCTTGACGTGTGCCATTTGTAATAGGGAATGGTTTTGAAAGCATACCTTCTGTGAAGACTTGGGCCGAAGGAGTGGTATACATAGCTAAGATGGCTCTAAGGATGTGGTCTCTGAATCCAAATTTCTGGAGGACCATTTCAAGGTAGGTCCAGTGAACCCTGTCGAACGCCTTCGCCTTGGATTCCACGTGGTGTATCAAGTTGAGCATTCTTCTAGTGGCATCTGGTGCTTGTCGCCCTTTGGTGAATCCTGTCTGGTCTCTATGTATGAGGGTAGGTATGATGTCTAATAGACGTGTGGCTATGGTCTTAGCATAAATTTTCAGGTCAAGGTTGAGTAGGAAGATTGGTCTAAAGTTTTTGGGGGTGTTTGGTTCCTTCCCTGGCTTTGGTATCGTAACTATTAATGCATTTAAATAATCATTCGGAAGTTTAGAAGAGGAGGCAGCGTTGTTATAAAGCTCAGTAATATGTGGGACAATCTGTGGAGAATACTGTTTATAGTATTCGGCTGTTAGGCCACCAGGACCTGGGGCTTTCCCATTAGGTAGGGAATCAATTGATGTTTGAATTTCCTGTTCTGTAAAGGGCTTATTGAGATTCTCTAGTTGGTTCCCATTCAGGGTGGGTAACTGAATAGATTGGAGAAAGTGATTAATCTCTTCTGATGATGGTTAGGGTGTATTAGTGTCGTGTTTCAGATTGTAAAGGTCGCTATAGTAATCGCTGAATGCGTTGGCTATATCTTGAGGGTTGGACTGGGGGATATTCGTGTGGGGGTGGATAATCTGAGAAATTTTGGTTTTAAGTCTTCTAACCTTAAGTTTCATTGCTAGAGTTTTGCCTGCCTTGTTGGAGGTGGCGTAAGAAGTGGCTTTTAGTTTACGCTGGAGATATTCAAATGATTGAAGGAGCAAGGTTTTCAGTTCTTGCCTTAGGTTCAATAATTGGTGGGTTTGCGGGTTTTGGGGGTTGGCTTTATGTTGTTGTTCTAGGGAGGTAATTTGGGAGGTTATTTCATCTATACGCTGCGTCCTCTTCCTTTTGTGAAGGGAGCTTAGTTTAATCAGCATACCTCTAATATAGGCCTTATGGGCACTCCACACCACCCCGTGGTCAGACACTGTGCCTTTGTTTATAGAAAAAAATTCAGTGAGATGGTTGGAGATTTCTGTTGTGTATTTTTCACTTTGCAGTATATAATTGTTTGCACGCCACAAAAATGTGTTGCGTTGTGGAGTGGAGTCTGAAATAGAAATAGATATTGGGGCGTGGTCTGACCATGTTGCGGTGTGGATTTCAGATTTACATACATTCTGGAGGAGCCATTTATCAGTAACAAATAAATCAATTCGTGAATATGAATTATGCATGTTAGAATAGTAGGTAAAGTCCTTTTCTGAACCATGGTGGCAGCGCCACACATCAAATAAGTCCTGTGAGGACAAAACATTTTTCAATGGCGATACTCGCCTCTTCGCTGGTGACGTTGTGTCCATGTTGATGTCAGGAACAACGTTAAAATCCCCGCAAAGAATTAAATGACCTTTTCTTATCTGTTTGGTTAAACGTAGAACCTTATGCAGGAATTTCATCTTGTGAGTATTCAGTGCATATATGTTGGATAGGGTGTAAAAAATTTTGTTGATGGTACACACTAAGATTAAGTAGCGACCTTCAGGGTCAATTAGTAGGTTGGATAGGTGGAAGTCCACTGATTCTTTGATTGCTATCATGACTCCTTTGGATTTGGTAGAGTGGCAGGCTTGAAAAATGTGTGGAAACTAGCGGTTGGTGCATAGTGATGAGTCTGAGTTTATCAGATGTGTCTCTTGAATACAGAGAATGTCACTCTGGAGAGCTTTGGTGGTTTTCCATAAAGAGTGGCGTTTAGCCGGATGATTCAGGCCCTTGGCATTTAGCGATAATATGTTTAGTGGCATGGTGATGGGAAATGGAGGCAGGCTTGTGTGAGATATCACTTACGGTTAGTCGTCCCGGTCTAGGAGTCGGAAGATCCTAGTATCTGTGTCGGTTGGTAGAAGGAGTTTGGTCCACGGATTCAATATTGGTTGGATAATATAGCTGCAGATAGAGCAAAATGTTAATCACACTTGACAGTATGAACCCAATGAGCAAACCGCCGATAAGGCAACTCTGCTATGTTGAAAAGGAATACGTAGAGGAGGTGTAAAACACCGCTTCAACCTCTATTTGGGGGTATAAACAGTTAGTAATGAAGGGAGCTGAACAATCAATGGATCAATTCGTCAAGCTCCAGGGGATGTGAGATGTAGTAGTTAGGCCTACTGTGGTATTAACTATGGGGTCTCCTCAGCTGGGGTGGTGATCCATATGGCTGCAGGCGTGAGAGGGGCCGTTGCGCATTGGTGGGGTCTTGGGAGGTTCAATAATTATTCCCCAGTTGTAGAGGAGGTGCAGGCCTTTGTTTAGGTCATGTATGATGTGAGATTGACCATTTCTAGTGACCAGGATAGTCGCTGGATGGCGCCATTTGTATGGTATTTTATGGTTTTTTGGTGATCGGGTTCAGGTTTCTTCTTAGTTGGAGAGTATATTTAGAGAGATCCGGGAAAAACTGGATTCCTGTGTACGGAGCAGGCAGTGGTGATTTATTTTTGACCCCCAGCAAGAGTTTCTCTTTGATGTGAAAGAAGTGGACTCTCATTAAAACATCTCTGGGAATGGAGGCAGCAAGGTGGGATGGCTTGGCTATTCTGTGTATTCTGTCTATTATTTTTATTTTTTTTTTAAACATTTTGTTTTATTGAAAATAAAAATATATGCATACAAAGCAACAGAGATCAATTGCTTGGCAGATAAGTTACAATAGTAGGTAGATATTTAAAGCACAAGATGGAATTACAGTGATTTCTGTGCAATTATCATCAGTATACCGTTACTTATGTAATATAGTCTGAGAAACTAAATTGAAAGTTAACTGAGTTTCATCATTCTGTATGTTAGTTATGGGGTAAACATATGAACCCATGCTATATCCTAAGAAGGGGTAGTTACCGCTTCTTTGTAACTAAACAACATACATTGCCGCAATCTACAGTGTACATTTGGTTTATCATCTTATGTAAACATCACCTTCTTCTTAATATTAACTATTATAAAAGTAAAGAGGGGAGGAGGAGGAAAAAGAAAAAAAAAAAAAAGAAAAAGAAAGGGAAAAAAGAAAGGGGGAATGGGAGGTAGAAGAGGAGTCAGACCAGGTTTTGTGCCAAGACTGCATTGAAGTCTTGTGAGTACTTAAAGGTGAACCAAGGTTGCCAAGTTCTATGAAACCGTTCAATGTGGCCCCTGTCCTGTGCCAGCATGTCCTCCATCTCGCAAATATCCCCTACTTTATTCAGCCATTCTGCTGTAGAAGGGACTCTCACTGAATTCCAATATAGCGGGATCAAAGATTTAGCCGCATTTAGAAGGTGCTTAGTCAGAGAGTGCCGTTTGAATGAAAAATTCGTTACGTGTAAAAGGCAGCAAGCTGCTGTGAGATTTATTCTGGTTTCAGTAATTTTTTTAATCAGATTTCTTATTGTAGACCAGAAATTTGCGATAGGAGGACAGTGCCACCATATATGGGCCAATGTGCCTAACTCACCCTGACATCTCCAGCATAATTCTGACTTCTGAGAATTCCATTTATGCAATTTGTCTGGTGTGTTGTACCAATGCATTAGCAATTTATAACTCGTCTCTTGTGATTTAGTGTTTATAGAACCTTTATGAGCAAAAATACATGCATACCTCCATTGTTCACCCGAGATGTCCTCTCTCAGCTCCTCCGACCACCTCCTCCTGTGACCGTCATCATCAGTGCTCTTGGGGTGTTGCAGCCACGCATATGCGAATGAAATGGCTCTGTTTAAAGGAGTCCTGCTATGGCAAACCGATTCCAGATCCGTGAGAGGTCTAAGGAAATCCCCCTTATGACTATGGCTGGTTAGGTAGCTTCTTAACTGAAAATAAGACCATTGCCTTAGATGTGGTAGGTTATTTTCAGCCTTTAATACCATCCAATCTTTAAATCTGTCATCAGTAAAACAGTCACCCGTAAGTAACGGAGATGCGTCCTGAGTTATGGGTTGGAACAGTTTGTTCCCGAGTCCAGGGGCAAAATCAGGGTTAGTGGGGTCAGTGGGCTTACGTCTGAAGTAATAAAATGACGATTGGCAAGTAAGTGTATAAGTGTATAATCTCTAGTGTGATGCCAGTTATAGGGTGTTTGCGAACATTCGACGGATATCTAGCCCAGGGAATCCACGGGTAGTATTGTAACTTTAGGGAGCTCAACTCTCCCTCCAGGGGGACCCAATCCTTCATGTGGCCATGGCAATGCCAATCTATCACTCTGGCTAAGTGTGAAGCGTAATAATAATGCTTAAAGTTAGGTAGATTAATCCCCCCTAAATCTTTAGGTCTTGTCAGCCAGGGTAACCTAATCCTAGGTTTCTTTTGGTTCCAAAGGAATCTCAAAATTATAGAGTTTAGTACACGAAAAAAGGCATGAGGGATTCTAACTGGCAGGGTGCGCATTAGATATAGAAACCTGGGTAGTATAATCATTTTTATAATAGCGGCCCGTCCGAACCAAGATAGAAAATCCAGGTGCCAGTCCTTAAGATTCTTTTCACAGCTCTTCAGGAGTGGAGGAAAATTTTTTTCAAACGTGTTCTGGAGTCGAGGGGTAAGCCAGACTCCCAGATATTTAAGTGCATTGGTGACCCATCTAAACTGTGAATTGGAAGTGGTTAGGCGGAGCAGATTATCTGGTAGAGTAATGTTAAGGGCTTCCGATTTTGAATAATTTATTTTTAAATTTGAAATGTAACTGTATGTGTTAAATTCTTTCAGTAAGTTAGGTATGGAGACAGTAGGGTTCGTGAGAAAAAATAAAAGGTCATCTGCATAGGCTGCCACCTTGAACTCCCTGTCCCCAATCCGGAATCCAGCTATTGCGGTATTTTGTTTAATCGTTCTTATGAAGGGTTCTAAGGTTAGTATAAACAGCAGGGGTGACAACGGACACCCCTGCCTAGTCCCATTCGCTATGTGTACAGGCCTAGAAAGGGTACCATTAATTTTTAATTGCGCCTTGGGGTTTTGGTATAAAGCTGATATCCAGGAGAGCATGTGCGTGCCCAGTCCCACATGTTGGCACACTGCCCTCATGAAATCCCATGCCACTCTATCGAAGGCCTTCTCTGCATCCGTGGACAGGAGAAGGCCCTCGATATCCCGCGATTTTGCTGCATGTATAAGAAGGAGCGCTTTAGTGACATTATCTTTAGCGTCTCTTCCAGGAACGAAGCCCACCTGTTCCAGATCAATCAGCTCCGGCAATAGTGGGCTCAGTCTCGTAGCGAGGATCTTAGCGAACAGTTTAACATCCAGGTTTAGCAGGGAGATGGGTCTATAACTAGGACATTCTAAAGGGTCTTTTCCTGGCTTCGGTATCACCGTGATGTGGGCCGAAAGAAAATCTGGGGTCACCTCTCTAGGCGAGGACAAGGAGTTCAAGGCAGCCGCAAGGGGGTTCTTAAGGATGTTCAAGAAGGTTTTATAATAAATGGCGGAATAACCGTCCGGTCCCGGACTCTTGCCATTTTTTAAGTGTTTAATGGCCTGGGTGATTTCTAGTGGTGTGATTGGGTCCTCTAGCAGGGCAGAGTCCGACTCCTGGAGAGCTGGGAGACCGCTCCTGAGTATGTAGTCTTTTATGATTTGGGTTCTGTCGTCAGTCATATTATGTTCTCTGTGTTGTGGTGGAAGATTATAGAGTTTTGTGTAGTATTTCTGGAAATGATCGGCTATCGCTTCTGTTGTTACGTCAATTTTACCTTGTGCCCCTCTGATGCCGGGGATGTTATTAGAGGTTGTGTGTTCCCTTATCGCTCTTGCTAAAAGTTTTCCCGTTTTATTTCCCGCCTCGTAGTATAGTTTCTTTCTAAAGAATAGAGTTCTTTTAGCTCTAGAATCCAATATTTGTTGAAGAGTCTTCCTAGCTTCTAGTAGTTGTGTGGCTGTGACTGTAGATAAAGACTGTTTATGCAAGGTCTCTAGGATATTAATTTGTGTGATCAGTTTTTTAATAGTAAGTTCTTTTTCTCTTTTACGTTTGGATCCCATTCTTATCAACTCACCCCTAATCGTACATTTGTGGGCCTCCCAAATCATGAGAGGGTCTGCGTCTGGGGTGTTGTTTAATTTGAAAAACTCAGTCAGTGTGGAAGTTAGAGTAGGAAGAAGCGACGGGTCTGTCAGGAGTGATGCATTTAATCTCCATGTCGGTTGTTTTTGTGGAGGATTTAACAAATCCAACGATAGGGAAATAGGTGCATGATCAGAAATCGTTTGGTTTCCTATGTATGCACCCTTTACTAACTGGAGGTCTCTCTGTGAAATGAACAGGTAGTCTAGTCTCGCATATCTAGCATGTGGGATAGAAAAAAAGGTAAAATCTCTATCCTCAGGATGGAGAAAGCGCCATGTATCGACTAACTGGAGGGATTGGAGCAGCGCCTTTAGTTTTTTGAGTATTCTGTAGGTGATGCATGTTTTCCCGTTGGACGTGTCTGCTAGAGGGTTAAGCGGGACATTAAAATCCCCTCCTAGGATCAAACAGCCGGAAGCAAATCCCTGTAACTCCTTTACCATTCGTTGGCAAAACGTGATATGGGCCTTATTCGGGAAGTACACGTTTGCCAGAGTTACTGGGGTGTTTCCTAAAGATCCCTTTAGAAAAATAAACCTACCTTCGGGGTCAGAAAGTTGCTCAGTCAGTTCAAAAGGTGTGTTTTTGCCTATTAAAATTGATACTCCCTTGGATCTGGAATCGTTATTTGTAGCATGGAATGCCCTTGTAAAGTGGGAATTCGTAAGTTTAGGGACATGATGTGTCCTAAAATGAGTTTCCTGCAAGTAAACAATTTGCGGCTTACCTTTTTGGAGTTCCATTAGAAGGGAAGTGCGTTTCTCAGGGACATTCAGTCCTCTTACGTTGTGAGAGATGATCAGAGGGTTTTTCCCCAGCGATGAGTAGGTCATGGCGGAAGGTCAGGAGGAGGCGGTCCCGAGGACAATCTGCAAGGAGACAACTACAAAAACCTGATTAAGCACTTTTCTATTATCAAAGACTCTCAATCTTAATCCTAATTGGAGTGGGTCTGAGTAGATTAGGACAAAAGATTGAGCAAAAAAAAAACTAAAAAAGGAGAGAAAGAGAGATAGGGTAAACGATGAGTAAATAAAAAGGGGGGGAATAGATTGAGGGAGCAAATAAAGTACTGGGGGGTCCCTCACCAGGGCGTGATCTTACCGCCCTAGAGGGGGAGCCCACTGGGTATAATAGTGAACCCTGAGACCTGTAGTCAGGCTACTGGGTCACTTTGTGGGGGAAGAGGGAGTCGTCAACGACCAAGCGGGGGCACACCAACTAAATAAGTAGATGTGTAAAATTAGGTTTGAGAGAGAACTCTATTGAGTCACACACAGCCTTAATGAGATTAACTGAATAAAAATTAAAAGAAAAACTGAACCATTGTATACCCAACCCAAGTGTTAGTCAAAAATTCGGGTTGAGGTGGTGGGAGGTCTTATAAAGCGAGGGCTGAGACCAAACATAAAATTCAGAACTAAGGCTAAAGCTCCCTATGGACGAGTAGAGAGAGTTCAAGTGGGGCACTAAAGGTATTATCGTCCTCTTTAGAAGATCAATGTTTCCGCCCTGTGAGAACAGCTGGTCTTCGATTGTAACTTAAGGTGAACATGTGGAATAAGAACAACTGCAAAACTGTGGGGCCGCACATCCGTGCAGAGGGTCTTGAGATTTAAGGGTGGGGGAGGAAGTCGAGTGTCTTCAAAGCAGATGTAAACGAGGGTTATCAAGTTCGAAGTTTCTGCAAAGCACCCGTGAACAACGTAACTGTGAAAACGTTAGTGAGCACTAACAACAAATTGGGTTACGGGCATCACATCATTCATCCTCCTGGATTCTGGCATCTTCTGCGGATCTTCTCGGGGTTCCCATTTTGGAGTTTCCAGATCTGCTGTATTTAGATTTCTTAGACATTCTCTTGTCAGGTGTGGAGAGAGGTGAGCTCGGTGGACTTCTTTCAATAGGTGTCCGGAGGAAATCAGCGTACCACTCTGGCAGATCAATCTGATCCATATCTAGAGCGCGGCAAAATTCAGGGAGGTCAGCGGGGGTGCGCAGGGTGTGTTGGTGGCCATTGTATGAAACCATCAAAGCAAAAGGGAATCGCCAGGAGTATCTGAGATCTTTTTCCCTTATTTTCTCCAGCAGAGGGCGCAAAGCGCGTCTATTTTGCAGAGTAATCTGAGATAGGTCTTGAAATAGCATGATCGTTGCTCCATTGAAGACAATTCTCTCATTTCTCCTTGCTTTCCGCATTATTTCATCTTTTAGCACAAAACTTTGCAGGCAGCATATAATATCCCTTGGAGGGGCTGTGTCTGGACCTTTCGGTCTAAGGGCTCTATGAGCTCTGACAAAGTCAATCTCCATGTCCTCAGGTCTCTCTAATAAACTGTTGAACACCCTCTGAAGTGCTGGGGCTATTTGGGCCTGTTCCACTGATTCAGGGATCCCTCTCACCCTGATATTGCACCTTCTGCCTCTGTTGTCGAGGTCTTCAATATGTCTATTCATGTTTATTAGGTGCTGGGATTGCGTCAGTGAGGCCTTTTCAAGCCTGCCTATGGCCTTGTCTCTGTGCCTTCCCGCGGCCTCTGCCGCCGACATTTTCTCATTAATAACCAGCATGCTGGTCTTTAGGTCTGTGATGGCAGCTGAGAAAGTGGCTTTGATATCTGCAGCTATCAGGGACATGTCGGCGAATGTTAAGGGGTAATCTGGCCTATGCTTACCCCTGCCTGAGTCCTCCGGTGCCGACTGGGAGTCTTCGCTGTACTCCTCCTCGTTGTGGGCCGGCGCCATCTTGGATCTCGTTTTGCTGCTAGTGAGCTGCTTAGCTTTAAAGATGTCCGGAATAGTAGAAGCCGAGTGGGGCACCGATCCACGTCTCGGGCGGGATTTAGGTGTGTAGTATAGCTTCTTACCCGGCATCTGGTGGCTCTGGGTCGGGTATTAGGTTGCGGACGGCTGTGTGTGCTGCGGAGCTCAGTTAGTGTGCGACCATCCTCGTCGCGCGCCAAGCCACGCCCCTCATTCTGTCTATTATTATGTCCCTGGGGGATGCTTCTGGGACAATGATGTGCATCATTTCTTTTGCGTATCTTGGCAGGTCTGCAGGCATTATGGATTTGGGGACTCCGCGTAGCTTGATATTGTTCCTGCGAGATCTGTCCTCTAAATCGTCCGGTAGATCCGTGTATGAGTCCCGCGGCGCGGCCTGGCTGGCGCCATCTTGGATTTCACTGACCTGCTCCGCCGGCTTGTAGGAGAACTCGGTAAGTTTTTTTGGTTTGTACTCTGGGTTTCTCTTTTTAGACACGCTGGCCATGTTCCCCGGTGTCTTAGGTGCTAGGATGGCACTGGATTAGGTTAGCTGTGCGGCCTGTGTAGCTTGGATATCTCCCCTGTGAGACGAGCTGTGGTATCAGGTGTCCATCTACAGCTCCGGCCGGCCACGCCCCTGTTTTTGTGATTTTTGCTCACATGTTTAAAAAAATTATTTTAGACTTAAGACTGAGCCTTAAAACATAGCTCCCAACTGTCCCTGATTTTGAGGGACTGTCCCTGATTGGAAACAATCAGCCGGGAGCTTTTCGCATGGCGCTTCGGCTGACCAATTTTTCAACCATAAGATTCTACACATATGCACCAACAAAAGCCTTAGGCGAGAGGTCTGAAGGACAGAATCTCTGATCGCATCAATTGCAAAACACAAAGCCGCTGGCAGCTCGGCTAAATCCTGGGCCCGCTCTTCAGGGAAAACCTTGAGCACCTGTTTCAAGTGGTCTTTCAAACATTGACACACTCCAATTGCCACCACTGCAGGTTGAGCTACTGAACCTGCCAAAGAAAAAATGTTTTTTTAACAGGAATTCCAACTTTTTATCGGTTGGATCCCTAAGCATTTGAGCGTTGTCAACAGGACAAGTCAAACTTTTACCTACAAAGGATATAGCAGCGTCAATTGCTGGTATACCCCACATCTTTGTAATTTTTTTCCTCCATAGGATAAAGTGTTGAAAAATTTTTGGGAGGGAAAAAATGCTTATCTGGGTGATCCCACTCAGAATATATAAGCTTTTCCAGCAATGAATGGACAGGAAAAGTATGCACAGCTTGAGGAGGCTTCAGTGAACCCAAGCAAGAAGTGGGCTTTTCAACCGACTCAGTTACGGGTAACTTAAATGTGGATCGGACCATTTCAGTTATGCCGCGCACACACGGTCGGACTTTTCACCTACAAAAGTCCGACGGACGCCGCCGGACCAAATCCGGCGCACAATCCGACCGTGTGTGGTCTCCATCGGACTTCCGACGGACCGTTTCGGCCGGAAATCCGACGTACTTTAGATTTGAAACTTGCTTCAAATCTTTACGTCGTAACTCCGCCAGACTCAGTTCCTGACGGAAAGCCCGTTCGTCTGTATGCTGGTCCGACAGACCACATACGATGGAGGAGCAGGGTACTGCATCTCGCGCTCGCTGCAATAGGAAAAAAAATGCGAGAGGAATGAAGTTCTTTTTCTGCTTTATATTCACACAGAGTTCTCACAAACTACTTTTTTCATGATTTATCCTCATGCCATGACTAATATGATATTTGTAAAAAGCCAGATCTCCATAAATAAAAACTTTTAAATTAGATTTTGGACTCATCTTTATTTTTTTTTATTGATTTCAACATTTATCTATTTTACAATGTGTGCTAAATTATACCAACTTTTTTTTTTTTTTGTGTGCATTTTCAAGTTACCACAAAAAACGTAATATTTTGTGTTGTTTTAATGAACCTTAATGAGGTTGGTGTCCCTTGTTAATTAGACATAGGGGGGTGTATTTTCCAAAGGCAAATTCATTTTTCACTACAAGTGCAAATTCTACTTGGAATTGCACAGAAAGAGCATTTTGAAGTGCCTTCGCTGTGGATCCGAGGGGCACATGCAAGGAACCCCCAAAAAAAACAAAAACTTTTTATTGCACATGATTGTATGATAAAATCAGCAGAGCTTCATTTCATTTCAGCTCTTCCCCTCAGATTTACAGCGACTGCACTTCCAACAAGTGCACTTGCTGTGCAATTTCTAAAGTGAACTTTTCACTAGTACTTTTCACTTAATTTTAGAAATGATTTAGCCTTTTGGCAAAAACACACATAGGGGTTGATTTACTAAAGGGAAAAAGACTGTGCACTTTGCAAAGTGCAGTTGCCCTCTGCAAGAGCAGTTGCTCCAGAGCTTAGTAAATGAGCAGAAGCTCTGCTGACTTCCATCATCCAATCATGTGCAAGCAAAAATGCTGTTTTTCGAATTTTCCTTGCACAGGATTGGGTACTCTTTGCAAAGTCAAGCCTTACCTAATTTCTGAAGCTCTGGAGCAAATGCACTTGCAGAGGGCAATTGCCCTCTGCAAAGTGCACAGTCTATTTGCTTTTCTTAAATCAACCCCATAGTCTTTTTGATCTGTACCTGCCTACTCCCAAATAAAAAGGCATTTTTGAATCAAAACACATAGTCAATAATGTAAGGTAACAAAAAAATCCATTTATTTTGGTCAAAAAAAAATTAGGAAGGCAACACTGGAGACACTTTTAGAATCTGTGAAGCCTTTCGTCCCCCAGGACACACATCAAGTTTTAGGACAAGAAAATTGGTATCTTGCGACTATAGGGAGCACAGGGAGCACAGTCAGACCAGACAGAAACCAGGCAATCACTTTCGACTCTTCCGTGGAGCCTTCCCTGCACGCTCCTCTGCAGCCTTCCCTCCACGCTTCTCTGCAGCCTTCCTCGGAGGTTGGGCCTCTGGTGGTGTACTTGGGGCAGGAGGAGGAGGAGGAGGAGGAGTGGCTTCATCTGCCAGATACGTGGTAGAAGTAAGCTCCCCTCTCAAGCCCTTCTGATATGCCTTAAAAATCAAACACTCACAGAGGAGGCGTTGGCCCTTTTCCAACTCCAGCAATCTGCTGGCTATATAGGTGCCATACGCCTCCTCTGCATTGGGTGGTGTACTCAGGATTTGGCTTGCTTCCCGTATGAGGGCTAGGGATTTCTGTTCAGTTTGTGTCATTCTCCTGGGACTTTTGTGGAGAATGCGGAGGGGAGGCACCTGACACTCTGTGTGGCTTCTACTTGGCCCAGCCACAGCCTCCTCCTCTCTCCCACTGGGCAAGGCCTCCTCCTGGCTGAGGTCATCCTGTGTCAAAAAAAGGGACATAGTTGTAATTTTGTGTTATGCAATCACACACAATTTTCAGCTCATGAAAAAATAGTAAAGGCTATCTATTTGACACCACCATTATTTCAGGTGATCAACAATATCTGAAGTACATAGGCTGGCGCGCAGGGTGTGCCAGGTGTGCCTGGGCACACCCTAATTGCCTTGTGTGCTGCATATTCCCCCTGTTTAGACCACTGATATTTCATCCCCCCCAAAAATGTTACACAAGTCAAAAATGTTTGTGAAATGAAAACTAACAAAATTACACTGTTCACTGCCCTACTGACACCATCAGTACATATATACATGCATATGTATTTGAGCTTTGGGGTGCACACCCTAATGCAAGAGGCTGCGCACACCTATGCAGAAGTATATTTTTGGCCACTACTGTCTAGTGATATGTCTACATATTAATATTTGTGCTGAAGTCATTTTTTAGGAAGCACTTAAAAAATTAACACGTTAACATCATTAATAACATTTACACAATCACAAATTCCACAAAAAAGGATACCTGGCTGAAGCTGGGCGCATCAACTTCATCAATGATGAAAAGGCCCAGTTCTTCCTGGGACTCCTCAGCTGGGGTGGAGGTGGATGGAAGGCTGGAGGGAAGAGTGGATGGAAGGCTGGAGGGAAGAGTGGAGGGAAGGCTGGAGGGAAGGGTGGGGGGAAGGGTCGAAAGTGATTGCCTGGCTTGGGTCTGGTCATCCAGGAATCACATTTTGTGGTAGTACCACAACTTGGGTACATATACTTGGTCAGCTGCTGCACCGGATCTGAGTGACTCCTGGATTTTATTGTGTTCCCGCTTGTACATGTTTCGCAATATACCAATTTTCTTGTCCACAAACTTGAGGTCTGCCTGGGGGACTCGAGTCTTCACAAATTCTAAAAGTGTGCCCAGTGTTGCCTTCCTTACATCTCTATTGTAATTTAGTGGGTGTTTGACCTCCCACAGGTTTTTCTTTTCCTGATATAGCTCAATAAATTGGGACAAAAATTCTTCCTCTTTAAAGGAATTCATTGTTTCTGAAAGACAAGACACAAGATCCAAACTAATACCAGTCACAAATCACAGGATTATTTTGGTTTGGAATCTAGGGGACACATACATACACGCACACACCAAACACACACACCCCCACTTTAATCTTACCTTCGTTTTTGACGCTCGCTACTTCCGCACGGACATACGTAGGCCATCGTAATAGCTTTATATACACTGCGCATGTGTCATGCTCCGCCTGCGTCGCCCGCCCCTGACGTTCTTTAGTACGATTTGTCCCCGCCCCTTCACTCTTCCTTGCGCAGTGGGAGTAGATAAAGATGGCGGAGAGAATCAGTGGAAGTAGCGCGGAGGAAAGCCCGGAGCCACAACCATCCACATCCCGGAGGAGATGTAAGGCCACCAACATGGCTTTTGAAGAGATGGTGGAGATGGTGTCCATATTGAGAAGGAAGGACTACGATGGCAAAAAAGAACCGTACACACAACCGAATATGCGTAAGGACAAAATAATGTCCTCACTTGTCACCGCTCTAGAAGCTAAATTTGGCACTTAACGGTCGAAAGAACAATTGAGGAAGCGGTGGTCTGACATCAAAAGTCGGGAGCCAGAACAATATTGGCGAATAAAGAAGCTGCTTAAAAAAAGTAAGTACTTGTTGT
Organism: Lithobates septentrionalis; assembly: GCA_037952835.1. NCBI lineage: Eukaryota > Metazoa > Chordata > Amphibia > Anura > Ranidae > Lithobates > Lithobates septentrionalis. The sequence goes on from JBBDGP010000707.1 coordinate 2,117,861, forward strand.
GTTTTCCTATTGAGATACTTAACTTGCATGCTGATCCATATTTTTTTACTTTATACAGCATCGTTCGTAAAGACCGTTCTTTGTAAAATACATATGATACTTTAGAAAATTACATTATTTTTTCGCCAAATACGATGGGACAGGGTTGGACATACATTTATGTCTTGATAATTTGTCGTATTCCCACAATTTGTTCATGTGGTGTAGATGTGTTGGAAAATATAATGCTCCTTCAAAAATGATTCAGTGTAATGTAAGGACAGGACACAGCAACTGTTTACACATCTGGACTCACGAGCACTATAGTGTACTATGTGACCATAAATAAATTTTAGAGGGGTAATACACATAGGAGATCATTGAAGTGTCTGCATCTGTGAAACTTGCCAGAAAATGTGCATTGTTTATAATTGTTGTTCAGAGGGAATGTTCATCCTGTCTTCTAAATTTTTGAGGACAAAAAAAGGCAATTGGCCACAACTTTCATGTTATTTGATAAAATCTAAAATATCGCTGTGTTTTAACTATACCTTTTGTTCAATTATCATAGGGGAGAAAAGACTCAGACAACAGTCCAAGGATCCCAGGACCCCCCAAGTCACCAGCCTGAGGCAGAAGATACCTCAAGCCCCAGCCATAGACCACGCCCACCCGAGGACCTGGAGAAAGGAGAGGTGGAGGAAGTTTGCGAGGTTTCAAGCCCACCAAGTGAGTGACTGACACCCCAGCTTAAGGTAATGAATTTTGGCGTACATATTGTAACCCTTGTTTTTATTCACTCATTTTAGGTGAGTTTCTGGTTGTGGAAGGCCAAGCGGCAGAGCCATTCAGCACAGACAGTGCCCAAAGACTGATTAGCCAGATAATGCTGTGGAATGGCCAAATAGATAAAATGCGTGACCAAATTCACAGCATGCAACTTCGCCTGGACTCCATGCAACAGGAAATGAAGAACATGATTGATGTTTTGGGCAGAATATAATAACTTTTTTCCTAAAAACAACAATCATTTTCTTCGTTTCCTTGTGAAGTTTGTTTCTTCTAGAAAATAGTTTTTAATTTTTTTTGGGATCCCCAAATTTTGATTATGATGCACACGGTGTGTCATCATGTGCTATCTTCCAACATGGGTTATCAATGTACTTGTTTTGTGTTTGCAACTCCTTCATCCTCAAAATTATTTAGTGGGGATAGGAACAAAAAGGATTGCACACACAAAACACGTACATTGCTCACCCATGATGGGAGATAGCACATGTTGACTTGACCCTTTTGTAATGCTCAATTTTGAGCATATTCAAAATTAACGATTTACAAGGGTGACATCACATGCACCGTTCTTTAAATGTTGAACTTTGTAAGTTCTTTAATGTTTTGGTATGTTTTTCAAAACACTGTTGTGAATTTAAATATTTTAATCAAGGTCTATTTTTGTAAAAATATGCCTTTAATAACGTTAAAACAAAATAAATATTTTTACACCAAAAAAAACTATTAAAAAAATGTAAAAAAAAAATATTCAAAAATGCACCTTTCAATGTGCACACAGTAAAAAGTTTTTACTAATACAATGTGTGTGGTTGATTAGTTCTGAAAAATATATATATTTTTTTTGGTGGTTACAGTGACAAAGGGCCTGATTAACTAAAGGTAAATGCACTTGCCACTACTACAAGTGCACTAGGAGACAGACCAAACTAAATGCAAACAAGAATAAAAACAAGATATTTTTGATCAATTATTTTTATTGTATTTTTTTGTAAAATTAAAGCTCTTGCTGAATAGCAATGGCCCACCGACCATTAAAATAATTCACATATTGCTCACGCACTTGACGTGCGGTTCCAGGGGCCAAGCCAATACAGCCAATTTTTAGGCCTGTCATTGTTTGATCTTGTTCCAGTCCGGTCTCAGGCCCAACAGAAGAAATATATGTCGCAGAATGTCTCCGTAAAAAGTTATGTAGGATGCAGCAAGCAAGTATGACGTAATTTAGTTTATAGTCCGCCAGATTTATTGCTGAAAGGAACAAACGGAACCGGCTGGCCAGAATCCCAAAGGCATTCTCCACAACTCTTCTTGCTCTGGCCAGCCGGTAATTAAATACCCTCCTCTCAGGGGTGAGTGTCCTTTGGGGGAACGGCCTCATCAAGTGCTCACCGAGAGCAAACGCTTCATCAGCGATAAAAACTGAGGGGAGTCCATCAATATTCTGGTCATCAGGTGGCAGCTCGGTCTGTGCAAAGACTCCTCCATCAGACATCCGGCCGTTCTTCCCCACATCCACAAACAGAAAGTCCAAATGTGCCGAGACCACCGCCATCAAAACTACACTATGGAACCCCTTATAGTTGTAGAAATAAGACCCCAAATGCGGTGGTGGCACAATGCGGACATTAGGGATGAGCTTCGAGTTCGAGTCGAACTCATGTTCGACTCGAACATTGGCTGTTCGCAAGTTCGCCGAACAGCAAACAATTTGGGCTGTTCGCGGCAAATTCGAATGCAGCGGAACACCCTTTAAAAGTCTATGGGAGAAATCAAAAGTGCTAATTTTAAAGGCTTATATGCAAGTTATTGTCATAAAAAGTGTTTGGGGACCTGGGTGCTGCCCCAGGGGACATGGATCAATGCAAAAAAAGTTTTAAAAACGGCCGTTTTTTCAGGAGCAGTGATTTTAATAATGCTTAAAGTCAAAAATTAAAAGTGTAATATCCCTTTAAATTTCGTACCTGGGGGGTGTCTATAGTATGCCTGTAAAGGGGCACATGTTTCCTGTGTTTAGAACAGTCTGACAGCAAAATGACATTTCGAAGGAAAAAAACCCATTTAAAACTACCCGCGGCAATTGCATTGCCGACAATACACAAAGAAGTTCATTGATAAAAACGGCATGGGAATTCCCCACAGGGCAACCCCGAACCAAAATTTAAAAAAAAAATGACGTGGGAGACCCCCTAAATTCCATACCAGGCCCTTCAGGTCTGGTATGGATATTAAGGGGAACCCCGGCCAAAACTTAAAAAAAATATGACGTGGGGTTCCCCCTAAATCCCATACCAGACCCTTCAGGTCTGGTATGGATTTTAAGGGGAACCCCGCGCCAAAAAAAAAAAAATGGCGTGGGGTCCCCCCAAAAATCCATACCAGACCCTTATCCGAGCACGCAACCTGGCAGGCCGCAGGAAAAGAGGGGGGACGAGAGTGCGCCCCCCTCCTGAACCGTACCAGGCCACATGCCCTCAACATTGGGAGGGTGCTTTGGGGTAGCCCCCCAAAACACCTTGTCCCCATGTTGATGAGGACAAGGGCCTCATCCCCACAACCCTGGCCGGTGGTTGTGGGGGTCTGCGGGCGGGGGGCTTATCGGAATCTGGAAGCTCCCTTTAACAAGGGGACCCCCAGATCCCAGCCCCCCCTGTGTGAAATGGTAAGGGGGTACTTACCCCTACCATTTCACTAAAAAACTGTCAAAAATGTTAAAAATGACAACAGACAGTTTTTGACAATTCCTTTATTTAAATGCTTCTTCTTTCTTCCTTCATCTTCTTCTGGTTCTTCTGGTTCTTCTGGTTCTTCCTCCGGCATTCTCGTCCAGCATCTCCTCCGCGGCGTCTTCTATCTTCTTCTCCTCGGGCCGCTCCGCACCCATGGCATGAGGGGAGGCTCCCGCTCTTCTCTTCATCTTCTTCTTCATCCTCTTCTCTTCTTTCTTCTTCTCTTCTTCATTTTCTTCTCCGGGCCGCTCTGCGTCCATGCTGGCATGGAGGGAGGCTCCCGCTGTGTGACGGCGTCTCTTCGTCTGACGGCTCTTAAATAACGGGGGCGGGGCCACCCGGTGACCCCGCCCCCCTCTGACGCACGGAGACTTGACGGGACTTCCCTGTGACGTCACGGGGAATGCCACAGGGAAGTCCCGTCATGTCCCGTGCGTCAGAGGGGGCGGGGTCACCGGTTGGTGAGGGGGGGGGCCGGGATCTGGGGGTCCCCTTGTTAAAGGGGGCTTCTAGATTCCGATAAGCCCCCTGCCCGCAGACCCCCACAACCACCGGCCAGGGTTGTGGGGATGAGGCCCTTGTCCTCATCAACATGGGGACAAGGTGTTTTGGGGGGCTACCCCAAAGCACCCTCCCAATGTTGAGGGCATGTGGCCTGGTACGGTTCAGGAGGGGGGGTGCACTCTCGCCCCCCCTCTTTTCCTGCGGCCTGCCAGGTTGCGTGCTCGGATAAGGGTCTGGTATGGATTTTTGGGGGGACCCCACACCGTTTTTTTTTTGCCGTGGGGTTCCCCTTAAAATCCATACGAGACCTGAAGGGTCTGGTGTGAAATTTAGGGGGAACCCCACGTCATTTCTTTTTTTTTATTTTGGCCGGGGTTCCCCTTAATATCCATACCAGACCTAAAGGGCCTTGTATGGAATTTAGGGGGACTCCCACATCATTTTTTTTTTTAATTTTGGTTCGGGGTTTCCCTGTGGGGAATTCCCATGCCGTTTTTATCAATGAACTTCTATGTGTATTGTCGGCAATGCAATAGCCGCGGGTAGTTTTAAATGTTTTTTCCTTCGAAATGTCATTTTGCTGTCAGATTGTTCTAAACACAGGAAACATGCGCCCCTTTACAGGCATACTATAGACACCCCCCAGGTATGAAATTTAAAGGGATATTACACTTTTATTGTTTGGCTTTAAGCATTATTAAAATCACTGCTCCTGAAAAAACGGCCGTTTTTAAAACTTTTTTTTGCATTGATCCATGTCCCCTGGGGCAGGACCCGGGTCCCCAAACACTTTTTATGACAATAACTTGCATATTAGCCTTTAAAATTAGCACTTTTGATTATTCATGTTCGTGTCCCATAGACTTTAACGGTGTTCACGTGTTCGAGTGAACTTTTTTCCTGTTCGCATGTTCTGGTGCGAACCGAACAGGGGGGTGTTCGGCTCATCCCTAGCGGACATGCTTCCCGTCAATCGCCCCGACACAGTTGGGAAAGTCCCAACGGTCAGCGAACTGGGAGGCCACAGTCTGCCATTCCTGTGTACTGGAAGGAAACCGTGGAGTGAAAAAACAAACAAACATTAAGATAAGGACTTTTAAACATAACTTGTATATCAGATTACACAAAAACATTAGTGAACAACAGCAGTCAAACATTATTAATATGTGTGTGTGTAATTTAAATTGTAAAAAACATAAGGCCCACTTATAAGATTATTCACCCCCTCTGATGGCCCATTGATCCATTTGAATGTGGGGGGGAGAGGTTCTAATTAGGTTAACAAACACACCTGACTGTTTTAAACATTTGTGGGGTGGGGGAGGGGTTCTAATTAGGTTAACAAACACACCTGACTGTTTTAAACATTTGTGGGGTGGGGGAGGGGTTCTAATTAGGGTCAAAAACACACCTGACTGTTTTAAACATTTGAGGGGTGGGGGAGGGGTTCTAATTAGGTTAACAAACACACCTGACTGTTTTAAACATTTGTGGGGTGGGGGAGGGTCAAACAAGACAATGGAGCAGACAATATACATTGTTCAAGGGACTATAGGCTAGAGATATAAATGGACCCAGGATTGCATGGTGGGGAGGTTATTGAAGGTAAATATGCATGTAGGGCAATAAATGATTAATGTCCAAAAACAGGCTTGCATGAAGATAAAGGGGACATTCACAGCATATTGAAAGCATGGCAATTAGGTAAGGAGGACATTTATACAATACATTAGCAAACATTTAATACATATCATGTCATGTTAAAGGATAAAACTTACCTTCATATAGTCCTTCTGCAGGACCTGAATGATGGCAGAACAAGTCTCTGGGATTATTATCCCCAGAGCCTGGGGGGAGATGCCTGTCGGGAACTTCAAGTCCTGAAGACTTCTCCCAGTCACCAAGTAACGTAACGTGGCAACTAGCCTCTGCTCCGCACTGATGGCTTGCCTCATGCAGGTATCCTGCCTGCTGATATAGGGGGTCAGCATAGCCAGCAGACGCTCAAAAATGGGGTCAGTCATCCTGAGAAAATTCCTGAAATCCTCAGGATTATTCTCACGGATCTCACGGAGCAAAGGCATGTGCGAGAATTGGTCACGCTGGCGCAACCAATTCTTCATCCATGAACTCTTCCTCGCCCTGTTCATGGACTGGACTCGGGTCAAAGTATTAACCCCACCACCAACACGAGTATGTCCACGCGACATGGCTTCAAAACGGTCGGCTGGTCAAACAAACAAACTTATAACAAACGCACTGAAGAACAGCAAGGCCTATGAAGAACGACCTGAAAATCAGGAACGAGCGGACCAGAACGGCCTGCGAGGCAGGTTACGAACTGACCAACACGCACTGAAAAGCAGATACAAACCTCACAAGCACAAACTGAACCGCAGAAAATGATCAAAATAAGCTGAAGTGTGAAAAGCGCGAATCGTCTCTAACCAAACTTCTACTAACACGAGATAAACACGAGATTAGCAGAAGGAGCCCAAAGGGTGCAGTAGTGGGGCTTGATCTTCCTTTTTATAGTCCCGTCGTACGTGCTATACGTCACCGCGTTTCAAACCAGCGGACTTTTCCAGTGATCGTGTGTGGCCAAGTCCGTCCCTTTTTAAGTCCGGCGCAAGGAGCCGACAAAGTCTGGCGAAAAGTCCGCCGAGCAAAGTCTGCCATAAAGTCTGCTTGTGTGTACGTGGCATTAGTCGTGCACTCCACAAATCTGGCCTTAATGGAAGAGTGGCAAGAACAAAGCCATTGTTGAAAGAAAGCCAAAAAGAAGTACAGTTTGCAGTTTGCGAGAAGCCACGTGGGGGCACAGCAAACATGTGGAAGAAGGTGCTCTGGTCAGATGAGACAAAAATTGAAATTTTTGGCCTAAAAGCAAAACGCTATGTGTGGTGGAAAACTAGCACTGCACATCACCCTGAACACACCATCCCCACCGCAAACATGGTGGTGACAGGGTCGTGTTGTGGGGATTCTTTTTTTCAGCATAGACAGGGAAGCTGGTCAGAGTTAATCGGAAGATGGACAGAGCCAAATAGGAAATCTTAGAAGAAAACCTGTTATGCAGCGTACACACGGTCTGACTTTTTGACCGGACTGGCAGACAATCGGATCATGTGTGGGCTTCATCGGACCTTCAGTGGACTTTTCCAGTCGAAAATCTGACAGACTTTAGATTTGGAACATGCTTCAAATCTTTACATTGTAACTCCGCTGGACCCAGAAATCCGCTCGTCTGTATGCTAGTCCAACGGACAAAAACCGACGCTAGGGCAGCTATTGGCTACTATCAACTTCCTTATTTTAGTCCGGTGTACGTCATCACGTACGAATCTGTCTGACTTTGGTGTGATCATTACTAGGCAATGCCGTTCGTTAAAAAGTCTGTCCGAAGTCCTTCAAAAGTCCGTCGGAAAGTCCGTCGGACCAGTCCGGTCGAAAAGTCCGCCCGTGTGTATGCGGCTTTAGAGTCTGCAAAAGACTGGGGCGGAGGTTCACCTTCCAGCAGGACAACTACCCTAAACATACAGCCAGAGCTACAATGGAATTGTTTAGATCAAAGCATATTCATCTGTTAGAATGGCCCAGTCAAAGTCCAGACCTAAACCAAATTGAGAATCTGTGGCAAGACTTGAAATTTGCTTTTCACAGATGCTCTCCATCCAATCTGACAGAGCTTGAGCTATTTTGCAAAGGAGAATGGACACAAATGTCACTCTCTAAATGTGCCAAGCTGGTAGGGACATACCCAAAAAGACTTGCAGCTGTAATTGCAGCGAAAGGTGGTTCTACAAAGTATTGACTCAGGAGCGCTGAATACAAATGCACACCACACTTTTCACATATTTATTTGTAAAAAAAATTGAAAAACATTTATCATTTTCCTTCCACTTCACAATTATGTGCCACTTTGTGTTGGTCTATCACATAAAATCACAATAAAATACATTTAAGTTTTTTGGTTGTAACAACGCAAAATGTGGAATATTTCAAGGAGTATGAATACTGTTTCAAGGCACTGTAGGTGGAAGCTATTTATTCTCATCCAAAAGCGGCAGTAAGAGATAACAATGCATTGTCATCTACCTTTTTACTAGGCAACAGTATCAGACAGGGGTGTCCCCTGTCACCTCTTATTTTGGGAGTGACCACACACCATAAGGTTGCAACTTATGTTGACAACCTCCTCTTTCTTGTTACCTGCCCAGACATAACCATCCTCAACCCCCTACGGGAGTTACAAAATTATGCAGACCTATCAAAATATAAAATCAATGTCCATGAGTCAGAGGCCTATTGTAAATATTAACATGACTCCAGAGGCTCTACGCCAAATTTTGCCTAGGTTCATACTGTTGCGGGATTGAAATTGTGCGAGTTCAGTTGAACTCATGCGATTTCATACCCGCATGTCAGTCTGACTTCTGGGGAGATTTCAGAGACATCTGTGCGGGTTCCTGCACAGATGTCTATTGAAATCACACCCGAAGTTGCTAAAAGTAGTACAGAAACAATTTTTTGGAATCGGTGCGGCACCGCATAGTCAGTGTCGCACCAATTCGGACGGTGCCATTGCCTGCAATAGTCACCGATTTGGAATGCAGTTTGACATGTAAAATCACATGCCAAATCGCATCAATTTGAACTTAGGCTATAACTAACTTCCCCTTCTCTCAGGCCCAGAAGAAAGCGAAATACTTATGTCGCGTACACACGGTTGGAATTTCTGACAACAAATGTTCGATGTGAGCTTGTTGTCGTAAATTCCAACCATGTGTAGGCTCCATCAGACATTAGTTATCGGAATTTCTGACAACAAAAATTTGGGAGCTGGTTCTCAAATTTTCCGACAACAAAATCCGTTGTCGTAAATTCCAAGAGTGTATAGACAATTCCGATGCACAAAATTCCACGCATGCTCTGAATCAAGTATGAGATGGAAGGGTTTGGTCTGGTAAAACTAGCGTTCGTAATAGAAATAGCACAATCGTCATGCTGCAAATTTTTAAATCTTTAAATCAGTGGTTCTCAACTCCAGTCCTCAGGACCCACCAACAGGCCAGATTTTAAGTATTACCTTGGGGAGATGCAGACAAAAATACTGCAATCACTGAGCAGGAATGAGATCACCTGTGATGCATTTCAGTTATCTTGCAAACCTGGCCTGTTAGGGGGTCCTGAGGACAGGAGTTGAGAACCACTGCTTTAAATGCAGCGCATTTTCTTCTTCTTTATAATGCTAGAATAATAAAGTTGTTTTGCTGCTAATGTTCACACAGAGTTCTGACAAACTGATTTCTTTATTATTTTGTGATCTCCTGAATAATCTTTTTTTTTTTTCACCAGATCTCCAGAATAATGTTTATAATTTTTTTTATAGTGATCTACTATTTTTTTTATCAAGATCTCCAGATTTTTTTTTTTGTAGTGATCTCCATAATATTTTTTGGCGTTTTGTGTGTCAATTGTGAAGATATATTACTAAATATAAACTTGCGCTGATGGAAACAATTTGGTGATAGTAAAATGCAGCTGCTGTAAACAAAGTGCTAATCACTTGAATAATGTGGATTAAAAAGTACAGTGCTCACAACACACAATATAAGTGAAATAAACAGAAAAGTAAAAAAAAATGTAGTTGAAATGTTCGTTCACAATGAAGTAGGTGCAAAAAAACTTGCAGGAGTACAGTAACAACCCCTTTTGCATCCCCACTCACCAGAACCAGACGTCCCCAGGTTTGCAGTCCGGGGGTCACTTCAGGCTTGTTAAGGGTATCCCACACACGTGGATTGGTGTTAAAACATCAGATGATGGATCGTTGTAAACATCAGAAGATAGATTTCCAATAGGAGGCTCTCAACAGGATATGCAGGCACCTAGAAATAAAAAGAGGATGGACTGATAGTGAAGTACTGTTATAAAAGTAGATTTAATGCGCATAGGGATCGTTACTTACAAGACACAATTAAAAACAGGCATGGATATAAGGCTGTAGATACAGGAAGCAGCCGTTGATAGCGTGCGTTCCAAGGGCCAGGAACGCACGCTATCAACGGCTGCTGGTGAGTGGGGATGCAAAAGGGGGTGTCACTGTACTCCGGTTAATTTGTGAAGCATTTTTTGCACCTACTTCATTGTGAACGAACGCTTCAACTACATTTTTTTTTTACTTTTCTGTTTATTTCACTTATATTGTGTGTTTTGTGTGTCAAGTTACCACAATACCATTATTATCTTGTATTTTTTAACCTCAAGGAGATTGGTTGGTGTTGGTGTTCCTTGTTGATTTGACATTGTATTTTTGAAATGTACCTGCCTACTCACAAAAAACTGTCCTTTTTGAAGTCAAACACATAGGTAAGTATTTGTGAATAAAAAATAGACATTTATTAGGGGTCGTAACAAAATAAAGAGGAAGGCAATGCTAGATAAACTGGTGAAATTGGTGAAGCCTTTGTACCCCAGGGCACACATCAACTATTTGACAGGCAAAATTGGTAGCCTGAGGAGTTCATTTAATAGGGAGCACAACCTGGTCCAGGACTCCGAGAGATCAGGAACAGCAGCAGATGACATATATGTCCCGAGGCTGTGGTCATACAACAGCCTGCGTTTTTGTCAGACCAGACTAAACTTAGGCCATCACTCTCTTTTCTTCCTTCCATGCTTGCTTCCAGGCTGTAGCTCTGGTGTTGGAGTTGTGGCAGGAGATGGAAGAGGTGGAGGAGGTGGAGGAGGTTGGTCCAACTCACACAGGTGGGTTTTGCCAGTGAGTTCGCCCCTCAACCCCTTATTTAGGGCCAGATAGATCACTTCCTCACAAAAGAGGAGTTGTCCCACCTCCATTTCCGGCATTTTGTTGGCAGCCATGCAGGCGTAGGCCTCAAGAAGCCTGGGGGGGCACTGAGGGCTGCAGAAGCCTGCCAAATTAACCCAAGTGCTGACTCCTCCATGTTCCTCCCCTTCCTGGGTCTTTTTTGTTGAAGGTGGAGGGGAGGGACCTGGGATTCGGTCAGGCTACTGGGCCTGGCCACTTCCTGACTGCCACTTACCCCCGCCACCTCCTGGCTGCCACTTTCCCCCACCACCTCCTGCCTGCCACTTCCTCAGTCTCCTCCTGGCTGAGACTTTCCTGTGTATGAAAATGGGACATAGTTTTAGTTTATTGTTCATCAATCACACACAATTTTGATAAATATGTTGAACAATGCTATACCTGACTCAAGTAGGGCTCCTCCACTTCTTCCTGGGTGGAAGGCCCAGGTTGGACATCGGAAGCCTCAGATGGGGTGGAAGGAAGAGTGGAAGGAAGGGTTGAGAGTGATGGCCTGATTTTAGTCTGGTCTGACAAAAAATGCAGTCTGTCGTAGTACTGCAGCCTGGGGACATAAATGTAAGCCTGGGCCTTCTTGCGCTTCCTATTATAAGTGCTCTTCAGGCCACCAATTTTGCACTTCAAATAGTTGATGTTTTCCGTGGGGATCTGTGGCTTCACAAATTCCAGCAATTGATCGAGCACTGCCTTCCTCTTTATTCTATTGGTATAAAAGGGGTGTTTTGTCTGCCACAGACAGCGCAGCTCTCTGTACATATCAATGAATTGGGGGAGGAAGTGGTGATCCTTGAATCAATCCATTTTATCTGCAAGACACAACACAAGACAAACCCTAATGTCAGGCTAAACTTTCATAATATTGTCCCAATATAGGCCTCAATCTATAAGCAGTATAGGCCACAGATGCCTCAAGTTAAAATTGTACCTTTGTTAGCACGATCGGCGCTTCCAATACTCCTTCTTCCGCTCACAGATCGTAGGTACGACGCACACGTGTTATGCTTTATATACACTGCGCATGCGTGAAACTCCACCCGCCCCTGACCTTCTTTCTAGTATATTCCCCGCCTTTCCCCGCTCTTTCAGCACAATGGAAGAGCACATGGCAGAGAAAGAACTAGTGCATGCAGACAGCAGCAGCAATGACAAAAGCCCGGAGCCACGAACGCCGTGATCCAGGAGGAGATTTAAGGCCTCAAATATATCCTTTGTAGAGATGGTGGAGATGGTGGACATGTTGAAGAGGGCCGACTATGATGGGAAGTATGGACCGTACCCAAACCCAAATGTGAGAAAGGACAAGATCATGAATAGAGTTGTGAAAAATCTGCACAGTAATTTTGGGGTACAACGATCCAAGGATCAATTGAGGAAACGCTGGTCAGACCTGAAATTGAGGGAGCACGATCAGTACAGAAGGATCAGGAAACTGCTTCTAAAAAGTAAGTATTTGTCGTGTGTTCCTATTATTATTATTACTTGCATGCTGCTCCATGTGCTTTTCTTTACTGTTGTACAGTTTAAAATGGCAACTTTCACGTTTGTGGGCACAGTAACCTGTCGTAGAAAACATTGTTTGTTCGCTCACTAATACAATGTTTTTAAAAAAGGTTAACTACATTTGGTCATGCCTATTTGTATTAAAATAAGTTTAGTACATTGTTGTCTAGATGGGTTTGTAACTAGAATGAAATGCAAACTTGATTCAGTGTAAGAGAGGACACTCAGCAGCTGTTTACACATCTGGATGCCGAAGCACTAGTGTGGGACACCAGAACAAACTGTTTAGGGTGTCCCACACAGGTGCTCCAGTGGATACTAGGGGTGTCTCCATGTGTGAAACTTGCACAAAACAGGTAAGTATTCCAGCTTTAGAAACGGAAAAAATGATGTTTTCAGCTTGGAACTCTGCCAAAACAGACAATTGTACAACACTTCCAAGCAATGTTTCATATTCCTATTTCTGGCCTCAAATATCTGTGTGCTAAGTATACCTTTTTTTAATTCATATAGGGGAGAAAAGACTTGGGACATCTGAGGACACCAGGGACCTCTTAAAGAAGGGGAAATCTCCACACCACAACATGAGGATGTGAAGGAAGGAGAGGTTTATGAAGTGGGCGAAATAGTGACCACAACAGGTCAGTGTCTGAAACCACAGCTTCAGGTAATAGATGGAGGCCTCCGTATTTATAATACATGGTGTGTTTTTTTTATTTTAGGTGATGTGGAAGAAGAAACTCATTTCACAAGTGCAAGTGCACAGATCCTCATCGGGGAGATAATGGTGTGCAATCGTGATTTACAGAAGATCAAGGAAGACATCAATGATGTGGAAAAAAGACTCAAAAACATCATAGATGTTTTAGGCGGAATCTAAAACACACCAAAATTATTCAAGTTTGTTTTTAATTTTCTTATTTTTCAAACAATTTTAAGGTATTTTGAAAGCCAAATTTTGAAGATGCATACAGTGTGTCAACATGTGCTGCCTGCCATCATGGATATCAATGTACACTTTTTGTGGGTGCAACCCCTTCCTCGCAACTCAAGTAGGTGAGAGGAAGAGGTTGCACCCCCAAAACATGTCCATTCATTGCCCATGATAGGATCTAGCACATGTTGACATTAGGCATGGGTTCAGGAGGGAAATCCACATTTTGACTCCCAATTTGTGTGCATCTTCAAAATTTGGCTTTCACAGGAGTGACATCACCCCATCTGATGAAGGCAAGATCAACACAGATTGGACATACTAATGTCTGATATTGCCTTCACTTTGCCAAAGTTGAACTTTGAAAGTTCCTGAGTTGTGTATTGTTTTATGGTTTTAAACATGCCTGTTTAACCCAAAAAAGTCTATTTCTACTGTCAAACATAAAAATGTTATACAACAAATATGTTGGTTTGTTCAAAAACCCTTTTCTAACGCATATGTGAATGTGCAAAGTGTAAAATGTTTTCTACTCAACAATGTGTGGATTCTTCTTTCAATGCTCAATAGCAGTTTTTGGAGTAGGTTGGTGTTTACAGTGATAATGGGGGCTATTTACTAAAGGTAAATACACTTTGCATTACAAGTGCACTTTCAGTGCAGTTTCAAGTGCACTTGCAGAGCAAACTGGATTTTCCTTTAGTAAATCTGGATTTTCCTTTAGTAAATAACACCCACAGTGCTCTAAAAGTGCCCCAATCAGGCCATTTTCAGGGCTCCAAAAAAATAATTCATGGTGCTGAAAATGATGAATATCTTTTATCATTAATGCATTACATACATTAACAACAAAAACAATGTGTGTGTGTGTAGCAGACCCACAACATAATAGTTAGCTGAAGAAGAGATTGTCACCTCATGTATCAAATAAATAACGTTTGCACTATTGAAGAAAATGGCCAAAAAGAAAAGCCCATCGGACAACCTAGGAAACAGCTAAAAGAAACACAAGCAGTAAATCAAATTAAATATTATTTCAGTTTAAAATAAAAATGTATTTTAAAAATGTTTCTTAAACATTTGCTAGCATATCAATGGCCCCCCTACCCGCAAAGTATTCTATATATTTTTGACGGACCTCGCAGGCGCTTTGGGGGGGGCAAGCCAGGACAGCCAGCTTCAAGTGCCATCAGGGTTTGTTCTTGAAATCCGGCCTCAGGCCCAACTGAGGCCACATAGATCATAGAATTTCTCCTTAGAAAGTTGTGCAGAATGCAGCATGCATGTATTATATGGTTTAGTTTATATTCCGCCATGTTGATTGGTGTCAGGAATAGGCGGAACCGGCTGGCCATTATCCCAAAAGCATTCTCCGCCACCGGTAGTTAAAAACCCTCTGGTCTGGGGTGAGGGTCCTCATGGGGAATTTCCGCATCAGGTGTCCACCAAACCCAAATGCTTCATCAGTGACAAAGACGAACGGTAGACCAGCCACATTGTCTTCCGGAGGTGGCAATCCCAAGCCACCACTCTGGAGCCGTCCGTAGAACTCGGTCTGGGTGATGACTCCACCATCTGACAACCAGCCATTCTTCTCCACGTGCACATACAAAAACTCGTATGTCACCGACACCACTGCCAACAACACAATACTATTAAACACCATATAGTTATAATAGTATAACCTTGAGTTGGGGGGTGGGACAATGTGGACGTGTTTCCCATCAATTGCCCCTCCGCAGTTGGGAAAGTCCCACCGCTGGGCAAAGTGGGGTGCCACAGTCTGCCATTCCTGTGGCATTAAAGAAAACTGTGGATTCAAACAAGAAAAAAATAAATTAGTAATTTTACACATAACATGCACAGCATGAACTCTACGATGAGTACGTACCCGCAACATGGCTTCAAAACGGTCGGCTGGTCAGAACAAACTAACAGAACGCACTGAAAATCAGAAAGGCCTGAGAAAAGCGACCTGGAAATCAGAAACGAGTGGACAAGAAGTCACTGAAAATCGAAAACGTACTATAAATAGCACACACTGAAAACCAGATGCGAACTGACTACATGCACTGAAAAACAGATACGAACCCACAAGCACAAAATGAAGAGCAGTAACGAACTGAAAAGCACAAGGCTGAAAAGCGCGAATCGTCTCTCACCAAACTTCTACTAACACGAGATAAACACAAGATTAGCAGAAGCAGCCCAAAGGGTGGCACACTTGGTATTGAATTCCCCTTTTATAGTGCCGTAGTACGTGTTGTACGTCAGCGTGTTCTTGGCGATCGGAATTTCCGACAACATTTCTGCGATCGTGTGTATGCAAGAGAAGTTTGAGCCAACATCCGTCAGAAATAAATCCAGGATTTTGTTGTCGGAATGTCCGATCGTGTGTACGCGGCATTAAGTTTACAATACTGTGCAAAAGTTTTAGGCAGGTTTGAAAAACTGCTGTAGATTAAGAATGCTTTGAGAAATAGAAGCGCTAATAGTTGATTTTTTTTCCATAAAGATTTTATTCAATGTATTAACAAGAATAAACATTCAAAGCAAAGCAGTTATTACATGACAACATATGGTCAGGACAGGATAACCATACCATTTAAAGGAAACATCATGGGAATTCATCATAAGAAAAGATAGCCAGGAACAGGTAATAAAAATGAGAGTCAGCAACAAAGGGCGGAGGATCCTTTCTTTTTTTTCACCTCCCCCAAGTCCTCCTCTGGGAGCCCAAAGGAGGGGATGGGTTATGAAACTGATCCTGGCCAAGGTCCGAGGTATACTAATTCTCAACATAGCATATATGGTATCCAAGTAGAAATGTGTCATCAACAAATACCATTGTCCATGTTTATTTGTTGGGTATGGAGATATAAGAATATAGTATTAAAGAAGACCGGAATGTAGGAGACCAAAGAAAAGAAGAAGCAGGGAAATAAGAAAAAGACAGAGAATAGAGGCATGGAAGAGGGAGAGGAAGAGCGAGAAGGGGGAAAGGAGGGGGGAAGGGTAGACAGGGAACATTCATCAGGGAGATCAGGGGTCAGAAGTGGATCCACACCCACATCCCCACCACCAAAGAGATCCGTATTACCGATGCATTTTCCGCCAGGCAGCCTAAGGGACATACTGGCAGTATCTATCAGTGGTTGTGAAGTGCGTCCAGCATGCCCAAGTCGATGAAAACTTATGCATTCTATCTTGTGAGATATGGATGAGTTCCTCCATATCTTTTGTTTTAGAGATTCTTGCAAACCATTTCCTGATTGTTGGAGTGTACGTGGAGCGCCAATGATTGGGGATGCAGAGTCTGGCTGCATTAACCATATGCATGGCTAAGGACTTATAGTATTTCTGGTTGGATAGGGATGTGTGGTGTAAGAGGAATTGGGCCGTGGTGTAGTCAAGAGTGAATGTGGTAATATGTGTGATTAAACTGTGGACCTCCTTCCAAAAGGGTTGGAGACCCACACAGTCCCAATTCACGTGAAGCATTGTACCCACCTCCAGTCCGCACCTCCAGCAAGTATTAGGAATATTGGATGAGAATTTGTTGAGCCGTGAGGGGGCCCTGTACCCCCTAGTAGCTACCTTGTACCCGTTCTCCTGGATAGTGACATTCAATGAGCCCTTATGTGTGTACTCATAGACCGTAGTCCATTCCTCATTTGTTAAGGGTGTTTGTAAGTCCCTGTTCCATGAGATTTGTGAGGGTGTAAGAGTCGGAGTCGCAGGTTCTGAGAGCAGGGTATACAGGAGCGAAATAAGATGTCTTTGTGGCGGTTTACAGTGGCACAAAGATTCGAATGGCGTAAGTTGTCTTGTCCAGTTTGTTTGGCAAGTATGAGTATCGAGGAAGTGTCTGATTTGTCTATATGTCCAAAAGGAGAATGAAGTCGTTTTGGAGGTCGCTCTAAGTTTGTCTAGGGGAATGGGTTTTCCATCAGAGTAGAATTGAAGGGCTATCACATCCTCATATGGCCATTCCTTCTATAAAAAGTTGTTGGAATCGCCTGGAGGAAAGTCAGGATTCCCTCTTAATGTAGTTAGGGGACCCGGGATGGGGGCGAGAATCCCACTAGCTGACGCTTTCCTGAGAGCCGAGAGGGATGGATGATATAGTGGGTGTGTCGCTAGCGTTTGTGACCAATGTTTCGGGTGTAACCATGGGAGAAGGTGTAGGGGACCAAACGAGAAAGCACTTTCAAGGAATATCCAGAACCTTTTGTAAGTGTGGATATTCCATTCTGCGATCCTTGTAAGGTGACAGGCCATGCAATATTTACGTAAATCCAGCAACCCAATGCCACCCCTGAGTTTAGATATGGTGAGTCGGGAGTATTTGATGCGTGGGGGAGAATCCCTCCATAGAAAAGCCAAACAGGCCTTTTGATAAGTTGAGAAAAAGCTGGATGGCAGGGCTATCGGGGTTGCTTGTATCAAGTATAATAAACGTGGTAAAATGAACATCTTGACCAGGGCTGCACGCCCAAACCGTGAGACATTTAGGGCCTTCCAATCTTTAAGAAGTTTTTGGACTTTGAGTAGGGCCGCATGGAGGTTCAATGGGCTTCAGACTTTGCATGGTTAATTTTTAGATTGGATATTTTACCAAAAACTTCAATATCGTGAAGGAGGTTTGGAAGGGAGACACGGGGTGCTTGCAAAGAGAGCAAAATGTCATCGGCAAATGCCGCAACCTTAAATTCTCTCCCCTTCACAGTAATTCCTTGGATGTCTGGGTTGTGCCATAGCTTATTAAGAAATGGTTCTAAAGTAAGAATGTAAATCAGCGGTGAGAGTGGGCATCCTTGACGTGTGGCGTTACTAATAGAGAAGGCGTTCGACATATGGCCGTTAACCCAAACTGCGGCTGAAGGCCCGGAGTACAAGGCCATTATGCAGGAAAGCATGCGGTCTCCGAGTCCAATAGCCAGGAGAGCCTCATGCATATAGTCCCAGGCCACCCTGTCGAACGCCTTCTCGGCGTCAAGTGAAAGGAGGAATCCTTGTGTTTTGGAGGATGTTAGCCAGTGGTGCAGGTTTAGTGTGCGAATGGTGTTGTCCCTGGCCTCCCTACCAGGGACAAAACCCACTTGGTCTAAGGAGACAAGGTCCGGCAACATGGGGAGTAACCTATTAGCTAGAATCTTTTCGTATAATTTAATGTCCACATTCAATAGGGATATTGGTCTGTAATTCACAACTAACAAGGGATCTTTGCCCTCTTTGGGTATTACGGAAATGTGGGCAGCTAACATTCTGGACGGATTGTTCTGGGGTTCTGATAAGGCATTGAAGGTGGCTAAAAGTTTGGGGGAAAGGATCTCAGCAAAAGTTTTATAATACTGGAGGGTGAAGCTGTCAGGCCCCGGGCTTTTGCCCAGTTTCATTTGTTTGATGGCCACCTCCAGTTCTGCTGCAGATAAATGGCTATCAAGATCAGATGCTTGTTGGGGAGATATCAGCTTGGGGCTATATCGGGTAAGAAAGTCTTTGATAAGTTCGGTATGCGTTTTGAGGCCAGTCTGGGTCATATGATCGGAGTAGAGGTTATAGAGCTTTGAGTAGAAGTCTTCAAATTCTTTAGCAATATCCTCATTCTTGACCAGAAGATTTCCCCTAGGATTGCGTATATGATGAATTATGGAGGATGGATTAGAGGATTGAACAGTGTGTGCCAGGAGGCGGCCACATTTGTTACCATGTTCGTAGAATATCCACTGGCCAAGAATGTATCGCCTTCTGGTGTGTTTGTCTAATTCTTCCCTAAGGAGGGAGCGAGTATGGACCAAGTCCTATAAGGTGGAGAGTACCTGTGTCCGTTTGTGAGTTATTTCAAGAGATTTAATTGACTCAATAAGGGCCTTTATAGTTTCCTGGTTTAGTCTCTTGGCCTTTGCTGCTAGGGATATCAATTCACCCCGGATCACGCATTTATGCGCTTCCCAAAGGGATATTGGAGAAACGTCCGGACTCAAGTTTTCGATAAAGTAATGCTGTATGCTTGTGCGTATGCGCTCAAGTGAGACTGGATCTTTGAGTAGGGAGGCATTTAAGCTCCAAATATTTGTTCTCGAGCAGGTTTCAGGGAAAGACAATGTGCCCGTTATTGGGTGGTGGTCGGACAAGAACATTGGCTCTATGGTGGACTGTTGTAGGAAGGGCAGGTCTGATTGGGAAAGAAAAAAGTAATCAATCCTAGAATATTTTTGGTGTGGGGTCGAATAGAATGTATAATCTTTAACTGAAGGAGACAGAGTGCGCCATGTGTCATGTAGGGTAAGGTTTTGCAGTTGAATTTTGATCTGGCGCAGTGCTTTGTATGTTAAAGCGGAAGTTTCTGTAGAGGAGTCCAACAGTGCTTTCAGGGCAACATTGAAGTCCCCACCCAGGATGACTAAGCCTTCCCGAAAGGAAACCAGAAGGTCACAGATACTCCTATAAAAGGTAACCTGGTGATGATCATTGGGGCAATATATGTTTGCTAATGTTATTGGTTTAGATGCATAGGAGCTCTTGAGAAAAATAAATCTACCCTCTGGGTCAATAAGAGAGTCTGAAAGGTGAAAATTTGCGTGTTTGGAATTTAAGTTAGAGACAGACGCTTTTCACCTTAGCGTCAGGGTTGGTAGCATGAAAGGCTGTTCGGTATATGTGGTTGGAGAGTTTAGGTATGGCATCTGAACGAAAGTGAGTTTCTTGTAGAAAGATGAAGTGAGCTCTGTGTTTGGTGAGGGGGGACAGGGCCTGGGATTGTTTTTCCGGCAAGTTAAGGCCTTTCACATTAAGGGATATGCATTTCAACATCAGGGATAAATTAGTTGGTAATTTGGTTTGCATAATGGGACCAAAGAGTTGCTTTGTGGCTGCTTTTATCAAGAACGGACTGTGCTAATAAAAATTTGGATGACTCAAGTAGTCAGCCGGGAGGGGTGGGTGTGGACCCAGTCCAGAGAAGGGTGTCGGAACCAAAAGATGGAAGTGGAGAGGAGTGGGGAAGAGGGGAAGGGTTTAAGGTAAGGAGATTGAGAAGAAGGAGGAGGAGAAAGGGAGGAAAGACAGAATGGAAGATAGAGGGAAAGAAAACAAGAACAAAGGGAGGGATAGAAAAAGAAGAGAGAGAGATGAGATCAAACCAGAGGTGGTAGTAGTTGCTCTATAGCACCTGAAGAAAGGAAAAGCCTGGGGTGTCAGCTAACGTCCCAAGGGGACTGCTGTGTGGGGGTGAAAGAAAGGGGGGGATGACCTCAGGGTGTTTGCGAACTGGGGGTCAAACATAAAATTGTGGTGAAAATACACATGAAATGTAAAAAATTATAGTTACGTGGGGAGCCTACTAACAATATAATCATGCTACCACAGTAACCAAAATAGGAGAGGTAGAACATTAGTATTAACATTTATAACATTTATAGCAGACCAGCCATACATTGCTTTTGCCTAGTTCCATCGCTGAAGCAAAGAGTGAGCAGATAGAAAAAGGTTGTGCCTTCAGTTTCCTCTAGTGTATCGAAACCAAATTTAGGTAGGTGTGGGGCAAAAGGGATCTCTCTCAGGAGGGGGGGGAGAAGCAAAAAGGGTGATGGGGATAGGGAGGGTGAGGATTGAGGAAGGGGAGGAGGGGGGAAGGGGAAGGAGGGGAGGAGTGGAAGGGGAGGAGGGTACTACATGGGAGCATGTTGTTCAAATTACCTGCTAGATGCTTAGGGGATCAATTGTGCAACAGTAGCAAAGTAAGTATGCGGCATAATGTGTAATTATCTCTGATTCATTTGCATAAGTATCTGAAAACCAGGGATGTCATACCAGATCTCTAAAAGCATATAACCTCCTTTAGGTGCCTTAGGTGGATATTTTTCAAAGATTAGTATGCCCGGCCAGCAACGTAAGACAGGGGTTTATAAGTATTTTGAGAGTATCCTAATGATACATCCCTGGTATTCAAGATGGTAAGTATCAATTATGGTCTCGTGCACAAATCCACAACTTTGTTTAAAGTAAAACATTATTGAGTATCATTGCTCCTATAGATACACTTTCTAAAGAAGATGTAAAAGAGTAGCCCCATGAGGCAACATGTTGTAGTATTGGGTTGTGAATAAAGGTGGAAATCCCCCTAGAAATTCGCAGGGAACTGGTGTGCAGGAGATCAGTTGAATCCACCAAGATCATGAACCTGTGGGCAGAGTCATCTTCAGTGTGAGTGTAAAAGGGATAGTATAACCTCATGTAGGATAAGACCTACGGATGCAAAACTGATTACGTTCGGCGATCATGAGATAGCTGTAATCATCACAGAATGGAGTTTTGCAGTCCAGGTGCATCCGGGCAATATGTGTGGAGCAAAAGAAATCCTCTTCCGTATCCATCTAGGAGATAGAGCAAAGTGACTGAAGCTAGGGGATGAAGGGTGAAGCAGGCAGGGTGAAAGCCCGGTAAGTAGTCCAACAAGAGAGAGCAATGCATGACAGGATGTACATCATACAGCAGGAGGAAGAAGGAGTCATATGTAGAGGAGTTTATTCATGAGTGGCAGTGTATGGCTGGAGCGAGGTAGGTTAGGCCTCCGGACGGTCCCGTCTCACGGGAGGCAAAGGTGAGTGCTCTGGGCTACATTGGTAAAGGTTGCGGCGTGATGAGTGGGCTTTCGGAGACATCGGATCCATTTTGTGTCTACGCAATCTCTGGCTTGGAGCCTTCAGTGATGGGTTGAGAGTGACCGGTAGCCATGGTTCAGATGGGAAGTAGAGCTCATACCAGTCCGGAAGTTCAACCCAAGAAAGATCAAGTTGGTTGCAAAAGCCTTTTAAGTCTTCCGGTGTGCGTAGTAGGGCAGAGCGGCCCCTAGCAGATGCAGATAGTGCGAAGGGGAATTTCCATCGATATTGAATGTTTCTGGCTCGGAGGGGGGCGCAGGGCTCTTCTATTTTGGAGTGTTATCTGAGACAAATCTTGGAACAGTTTCACTTCAGTACCGTTGCAAAGAACTCGTCCCCTTTCTCGCGCTTTACGAAGGATTTCCTCCTTGAGGGGAAAATTAACCAGACAACATATAATGTCTCCGGGTGGCTCGTTCTCCCAGGGTTGGGGGTGTAAAGCACAATGGGCCCTTTCCATGACAATAGGAGAGTCTGCCGGAGGATCGATCAGATCATTAAATATTGTACACAGGGCCTGCTGTAGTGAGCTTGGGTCGGCATTTACAGGGACCCCTCGTACTCTAATGTTATGCCTCCGGCCTCGATTGTCAAGGTCTTCCACATGTCTGTGGAGGTCGAACAGTTGGTAAAGTTGAGAGTCGTAGGTGGATTGCACCTGACGAATGGCGGCCGCATGAGTCTGAGCGGTTTGCTCCACGGTATCAATGCGGTGGGCAACCGCATGAATGTCCTATTTTAAGTCGGAGGCGTTAAACGGAGGCGTTGTAATCGCAGGCGTTACTGGTGGTTGCACTCGTCCGAGGCAAGAAGTAGAACTTCCCGATGTCTGCATGTCAGGCATCACGCTAGGCGAGTTCGGGGTCTGGGCCTGTGATGCCACAATCTCCAGGATGTTTCTGCTCAGTTGTGTACCTGGTTCTATAGCAGCACAGGATGCAGAGAAGCTCCGGGTGTTTCTGCTCATAGTAATGGTGAGGTGTAGGCTCCCCTTTAGGCAGGATTCGGTCCCCGGGTCGCAGGAGCTATCAGATTATGCTGCCATCTCGGTCTCTGTCCAGGCCACGCCCAGAATAGTTTATTTTTTTTATCAATTAACATAATGGAAAGTTAATTAACAAAAGAGAAATCCAAATCAATATTTTGTTGTGACCACATTTTTCCTTCAAAACAGCACCAATTCTTCTAGGTACACTTGCACACGGTTTTTGCAGGAACTCAGCAGGTAGGTTTTTCCAAATATCTGACTCATCAGTCCAGAGCACCTGCTGACATTTTTATGCACCCCAGTTTCTATGTTTTTGCTCATAGTTTAGTTGCTTAGCCTTGTTTCCACTTCGGAGGTATGCTTTTTGGGCATAATTCTTCCATGAAGATCACTTCTGGCCAGAATTCCCTGGACAGTACTGTAGATGTGTGTACCTGACTCTCACTGGTTTCCACCAGTTCTGTGCTGATAACACTGCTGGATATCTTCCGACGTGAAAAGGAAGTAAGCATGATGTGTCTTTCATCTGCTGCATTAAGTTTCCTTGGCCAACCATAAGAAAAAGAAAGAAGTCGTGGAAGAGATGGTTTGGCCCCCACAGAGCCCTAATCTCAACATCATTAAATTTGTCTGCAATTAAATGAAGAGACAGGAATATTTGAGGCAGCCTACATCCACAAAAGATCTGTAGTTAGTTCTCCAAGAAGTTTGAAACAACCTACCTGCAATGTTCCCTCAAAAACTGTGTGCAAGTGTACCTAGAAGAATTGATGCTAGTTTGAAGCCAAAGGGTAGTCAAACAAAATATTGATTTGATTTAGACTTTCTTCTGTTCGCTCACTTTGCATTTTGTAAATCAATAAAAATAAACAATTAATATATATATATATATATATGTTTTGACAGCATTCTTTACAACCAGGAGTGCTTTATTGTAGAAATTAGCATTTACAATATTATGTGTTCACATTTCGTTGTTACAAGAAGTATATTTGGTACAAGTTTGTCAGCATTTCACACAAAGCATACATCGTAAACCAATGTCAGGAAAAGAAGAAGTCTAAAACCATAAAACATTGTCAAGTGCAATATAATCGTAGTTCCCTGTTCAGGGGGTATATATCTGATTAGTAGAGGGAGGAGAATACAGAGAAGAGGGCAGGGAAAGGGAAAAGCCGACAGGGAACACAACCCCGGAGGGGGGGGGCAGCAGAGACCGAAAACACCAGAAGAGAACAGGGGTCAACCAGCATATCCACCACTCTACTGACAATGTCCCACCGCCTAAATTGACGCCCATGATGACCAAACTTTGTCAAATTTCCATGGGCATCCACGATTAATGTACATCAATTTATACAGTGGGAGAGCAGCATTTACTTTGTTCTCCCATGTAGTTACATCCGGGGGGACGGAGGATGTCCATTTACACAGTATTTCTTTCTTAGCATAAAAGAGCAAGTATGAAATTAGCAATTTACTATGATGCGATCTCTGATCATCATCGTGTATACCCAGTAAGGCTAGTTCAGGCGTCACGGGGACGTTCAACTCGAGGCGGACGTTTAGATGATCAAATACTCCTTCCCAGAAGTTTGACAACCTAGGACAGTCCCAGAACATGTGTAGGTATGATCCCGGATGTGTCAAACATCTGGGACATTGTGGGTCTCTATCGGATATATTCTAGACATGCGAACCGGGGTAAAATAAACCCTATGGAGGAACTTGGTCTGTATAAGTTTATCTCCTGCAGCTATAACTAGCTTGGGGCTCTGTTCAAGACTGTCCTCCCAATCGTCTCTCTCTAAAAATGGAATATCAGCCTTCCATTGTTCCCAGAGTCTATCCATTTTAACGCTATCAATTGGAAGTAAAATACCATATAAAGCCGAAAGTGGCTTTTTTAGGTCTTCACAGGACAATAGATTCTCTACGGGGTCCAATTTCAGAGTAGGCTGCATTTGGAATTGGGCCCTGGCCGCATGCCTCAGCTGAACATAGCGGAAGAACATCCATCCAGGTAGCTCATATTTCCTCGCTAGTTGCGAAAATGACATCAGTGTGCCCGTAGGCATAATATCCCTTAAGGTTTTAATGCCGAATCTCGCCCACACCTGAGGGTCAGGTATTGACCTAAAATGAGGCAAGTTTGGATTTCCCCAGAGAGGCTGGACCGGTGACCACTGACCCGCTATGAGGAACCTGCGTCTAGCCGCAATCCAAACCTTTATCGTCGCCTTAGTTGGGGCGGGAAGGTTTTTATTGGCTCCCACTCCTCTATACGCCAAGTTTTGCAGTTCCTGTACGGAGCCTAGCCAGGCTGCCTCTACACAAACCGCAGCGTTAGATTTACTCGCCGCAAACCACCAGTATATAGTGACCAACATAGCTGCCCAGTAGTACACCCTGAAATCCGGGAGGGCCAATCCTCCCAGTTGTGTCGGTGCACGGAGTGTGGTCTTTGCCAGTCTTGGTGTAGAACCATTCCATATAAAAGCGGTGATGCATTTATCAATTTCTTGGAAGAAGGTCTGCGGTATCCAAATCGGAGTGTTCCGGAAAAAATAATTGAACTTGGGTAGGATAACCATTTTGAGAATACTTATACGGCCTAATAAGTTCAATGGAAGTCCGGACCAAGACTGGCATTTCTCCCTTAGAAGTCTAAGCAATGGGAGCAGGTTCAATACATAGTATTGGGCAACATCCCTAGATACCTTAACCCCAAGATACTTGAATTCTCCAACCCACTGTAATGGTGTATGGTTGTGTAGGCCTTGGGGCTGCATATCCAGGGAAAAAAGGACCAATTTGTTCCAATTGATACGGATGCCTGATAATGCACCAAATTTATCAAATAACACGAGGGTGGCAGACAACGATGGTCCAAAGTCATTTAGATAAAGTAGCGCATCATCCGCATATAGGGATAATTTCTCTTCCAGATTGCCAACCCGAATTCCCTTAATCTCCTGTGACTCACGAATTAAAATTGCTAATGGTTCCAAGGCCAAGGCAAATAAACTAGGGGACAGGGGACATCCTTGGCGGGTGCCCCTGTGTAAGGAAAAAGCGTCAGACACTCGGTCATTCATGCGTACCCTAGCCTTGGGGGCTCTGTAAAGTAGCTGCAGCCAGCGTATAAATTTGGGTCCAAACCCAAAGTGTTGTAGCACCCCCCAAAGGTACAACCACTCTACAGAGTCAAACGCCTTTTCGGCGTCTAAAGAGGCAATCACCCGAGATCCCGCAGTGTCATAACCGAAAGAGAGGTTTAGAAAAAGGCGTCTAAGATTTATGTCGGTACCTTTGCCCGGCATAAACCCTGTCTGGTCGACATGAACCAGGGTGGTGATTACCGACGACAGTCGATTAGCTAAAATTTTTGCTAGAATTTTTGCATCAACATTGAGTAAAGATATTGGCCTGAAGGATGCACAGTCCTGTGAGTCTTTACCAGGTTTGGGTATTAGAACTATAATAGCTTCCTCCATAGATTCTGGGAGAGCGCCTGTCTCCTCCAGGCCAGAGAAGAGGGATTTCAATCTGGGGGCAAGCACTTCTGCATGTTGTGAATAAAACTCTGTGGGGAGGCCGTCTGCACCCGGAGTTTTCCCGCACTGCAAACTGCCGATTGCAATCTGGACCTCCTCCAGGGAAAAATCCCCCCTCTAATAACTTCCTATGTTCCTCTGAAAGGGACGGGAAAGGGATTGCATCTAAATATTCCTGTAGTTCTACTGGCGTAAACTGGGCTCTAGAGGTGTACACCTCCCTGAAAAACTTCAGGAATTCAGCATTTATTTCCTCTGGTGAAGAAAGTAGGTGCCCATTGGCATTCCTGATACTAGCTATGTGGGTGAAGGCTGTCTGGTTCTTTGATAGCCAAGCTAACAGACGCCCATTCTTATTTCCGTGCTCAAATATTTTTTGCTTTGTATATAGCATAGATTTTTTTTTTGACAGCATTCTTACTTCACAACATTTCTTCACACCTGCCTAAACCCGTGCACAGTACTGTATGTCTTACCTCATGCCTGTTGGAGATTTTCAAAGAAAAATGTTCTGCCATCACTAGCTTTGATCAGGGTGTACCTGAAAAGGTGGTACCAGCAAACATTCACCTGATTTTGGTGTAACAGCATTGTGAAAATTTTATAATTTTTTTTACAAACCCTCCCAATGCCCATTCCATGTTCTTTTCTCTGCGCAACAAAACTGGGGTTCCTAAACGTTCCCTGGGACCACAAAACAAAGCGTATTTTACATTGGTTTCATGCCCTGCCCAAGGGGAGAGGGGACATTGATTTACCAGACCCCTTTAAATCTTATGCGGTTCTTATGTCCTGTACATTAACCACTTCAGCCCGGAAGGATTTGCCCCTTAATGATCAGGCCATTTTTTGCAATACGGCACTTTAACTGACAATTGCGCAGTCGTGCAATGCTGTACCCAAACAAAATTTATGTCCTTTTTCCCACAAGTAGAGCTTTCTTTTGGTGTTATTTGATCACCTCTGCAGTTTTTATTTTTTGTGCTATAAACAAAAAAGAGCGACAATTTTTTTAAAAAACAATATTTTTTACTTTTTGCTATAATAAATATCCCCCAATTTTTTTTTCTTAAAGCAAATTTATTCATTTAGGCCGATATATATTCTTCTACATATTTTTGCCAAAAAAAATTGCAATAAGAGTATATTGACTGGTTTGCACAAAAGTTATAGTGTCTACAAAATAGGGGATAGATTTATAGCATTTTTATTTATTTTATTACTAGTAATGGCGATAATAAGTGATTTTTTTTCCCACAAAAAAGGGTTTTATTGAAAGAAAGCACAATTACATGTACAAACAGTTGAACAGGTTTTGAAAAATGCATCCATGACATTTTATACATTGGTAATACAGAAAGTGTTGATGCAATTTAAGTCATGGGAAACGAAAGTATATGTTAGGTTAATTGAAGTGCATAAAAGAAGAACCAGCTAACCGTATTACTACGAGACATTTTCTGTATACAAGTATTGTTGTAATCAAAAATCCTTCGTGTGGGCCAATATCACCAGGTCCAGTCACGAAGTAAGGAAGATCATTAGACTTGTGTGAAACTAACACAGAAAGACCTGTCTCTATTAGGTCTTAAAATATGTTGTGTTAATTGTCTCAGTCAGATGTTGTAGGGAGGGAATGTATAGGTATGGATAAAAAGGGTATAGATCTTAAATGGAATGGAGATATTGGAGGGATATAGAAGGGGGAGGGGTGGGTGTAAGAAGAAACAGCGGGGAGAAAGGAATGAAAAAGGAATAAAAGAAAAAGAAGATATGGAGCATTGAGGTAAAAAAAAAAAAGGGGGGGGGGTAGAGGACCGCTCCCCCTCTCCAGTCAAACCCCCCCGCCAAAAAGAGTGACCGAATCATTCCCCGTCTCTCGGGAGGGGGAAAATATTACATCGGGAAGTACGACTTGTAGCAGGTAGTGTTTTTAAAATGTGTCCAACATGCCCATGTATTGGTAAATTTTTGAATGCGGTCTTGTGAGATATAGATCAATTCCTCCATCTCCTCTATCTTAGCAATCCTCGTCAGCCATTCCCTGATAGTCAGGGGGATTGGTTGAATGCCAGTTTACAGGTATGCATAGTCTGGCCGCATTTACCATATGCATGGCCAGTGATTTGTGGTAGGATCTTTTAGGTAAGGTTGTATGGTGGAGGAGATATTGTGCTGGATTGAAATCCAGGGTGTAAGTAGTGATCCGTTGTATGTCATGAACCTCCTTCCAGAATGACTGAAGTATTGGGCATTCCCACCAAATGTGGATCATAGAGCCTTCCTCCTTATTACACCTCCAGCACGTATTTGGGATTAAGGGTGAGAAAGGCTGAGAGGAGATCACAAATTTGCCTAAAAAAGGTTACTTGGTGTTCATTCGGGCAGTACACAATTGCGATCGTGATTGGTTTTGATGCGTATGTGCCTTTAATAAAAATGTATCTACCCTCGTGGTCAACCAGGGAGTCCTTCAGTTGGAAGTCAGCGTGTTTGGAGATAAGTATAGATACTCCTTTTGTTTTTGAAGTTGGATTTGTAGAGCGGAGTGTACGCTTATAGATGTGATTTGATAATTTGGGGACATGCTTTGTGCAAAAATGTGTTTCCTGTAACAAGAGGAAGTGGGCTTTGTGTTTAGTCAATGCCGATAAGACCTGCAACATTTTTTCTGGAATATTTAAGCCTTTTACATTAAGTGACAGGCATTTAAGTGAGAGTTGTTGTGTAGAGGTTGCTACTCCCTTCAGCATTGTGGATATTCTAAAGTTATATGGGGTATTAAGATTATCTAGATAATACCGTGTCCTGTATGTGTGTTACAGGATAATTCTGTGGGTAAATGGAAGCTAGAGAAGAGGAGAGAGGAGCGGTCCCCACCCTAAAGAGTAGATATGATGTAGACGAGATGAGGAAAGAGAGAGGGTAGTTAGATAAAATAGAGAGGGTAGGGCACAAGGGGAATGAGAAGATAGAAAAAGAAAGGAAAAGAGGGGTGTGGGGGAGGGAAGGGTAGAAAAAGAAGGGGTAAATAGGATTAGACTCTGGGGAACTGGGGAACGTACCTCAGAAATACGGCGGGTACGTGTGTAAATCGTTACCGGAGGTGGTCGTAGGCTTGCCTATCCACCTATAGAAAAAATGTCCGGTTTAGTAGCTCTAGTCCGTGTGGACAGCTGTTTGGAGTTTGCGATCTGTGGTAGGAATGAGTGCTGCAGCACTACGAAGGACGAAGAATGCTAAAAAGTAGCTGTTAAGGGCATGAAGAGGTGTACCAAGAAACTGCGTTGTGGAAAATCTAGATGTCTGTCGTGTGGGATCATATGAATGCTAATTCGGTTCTGTGTGTATTAAAATTTCGACAAACTATATGTCATTTCTAATGGTAGTAATAATACACTAGAACCCCTATCGGTAAACAATGTCCCTGCACAGTGAAGTATATAACAAATAACGGTTAACAGGTAAAGAGCAGGCTAAAACAACAACCTATGACAGTCAAACACTTTCGAGACATAAACATTAGTAAAGGCAATGAAATTTTGGAAGCATATTCCTCTATAACTTATTTTAACTAAATTTTTCCCCTGCCCCCTCGCCCTAGGGTCGGGTTGGCTATTATGGGAGTCTGGATCTCCACCCAGGGCTCATAAGTAGGTGTAGATGTTAAAGAACTAGAGGGACAATAGTTGTGGAAGATTTTTGCTGCTAATGAAGTGTAGCAATACTAGTTCTTCATTTTGCTGAGGGTAAAAGTGGCGTTGTAAGAAGTTTGTTGATAGTGCATGAGCCATGAGTGATATGTGAAATATCGTTAGAGGGTAAAGGTAATTGTAGCTCTAGAGAATTTGAACAGAAAAGAGAGGGGCCCCCAGAGTCCCCATCCCTCCACACGAAGGGGAAGAGTGGGGGCACCACAGACCAGCCCCCACTGGAGACTTGAAAGCATAAACACTAGATTGATTTATAACTAGGGATTTAAGGACCCAGACCCCCACAATTTTATCCATAAAATAAGGTCACAACCATATAAAACGAACAAAACAGAAACAAAAATAGATTTATAGCCTTTTGTTTTAGACAAAAGAGATCGTCCTGCTTGGTTAGCTATAATTCTAGCATAGGCATGTGTATAAATGGTGCCAGTGTTAAAGACGAGAGTGAGTAAGTTGACAGATCAACTATATCAAGCCAGAACTTTACTCACAAAGTCCGAGTGGGGTGATGAGACTAATTTCTGGACAATGGACTTCCATTAGGAGTTCTTGTGAAAACTGATGTTGCTCCATCGGCTAAACAAAAGGGGAGAAAAACACAGGGAGAAAGAAAACAGAAAAAACGGGGGAGAGTGAGAAGCAGTATGCTAGGAGGAAGCAAAAGTTAGTTTTACTGTGTGAGAGCAGTATGAGAGATTTCAAGGCGAGCTATGTCATCTAGTAATTCCGACGAGGAGTATCTGCCAGTCCTGGGCTGCGAGCAGGGAGGTCTCGGCAAGATTGGAAGTCTCTAGGTGATGTAGGGTCCAGTCTGCGGCGTCTGGATCGTTGTCTTTGGGCTTTGGGAGAGGAGTTGTGTGAAACTGGCTTCCATGGCTCCGTAGGAAAGTAGAAAGAGTGCCACTCAGGAATGTCCATCTGAGGAATGTCCAGTTGTTCGCAGAAAATGGGTAAATCTTCCGGGGTTCTAAGAAAAGCTGTGCGGCCCCTAGTGGACGCTGATAAACAGAACGGAAACTTCCATCTATATTGGATATTGTGCGTACGTAAGACTTCCAGCAGAGGGCGTAGGGTGCGTCTGTTCTGTAGAGTAATTTGAGATAAGTCCTGAAACAATTTCACTTCAGTTCCATTGAACAATATGCGGCCTCTGTCTCTTGCTTTCTTAAGAATCTCCTCTTTAAGGGGAAAGTTGACAATGCAACAGACAATGTCCCTGGGTGGTTCAGTATCTCGGGGAGGGGGCCTTAATGCACGGTGCATGTGTTCCATTTCTATTAGGGAGTCTGCTGGTTGGCCCAGTAAATCATTAAAGATGGAGCATACTGTGTGTTGTAGTGCGGCCTGGTCGACTCCTTCCAGGACCCCCCTCACCCTCACGTTGTGCCTGCGGCCCCTATTGTCCAGGTCTTCAACTTGTCTATGTAGCTCAAATAAATGTGGCAGATGCGAATCATAGGTTTTCTGTACTTGCCTGATAGCAGTAGCTTGCGTGCGAGCTTTTTTTTCTCCACATCCGCGATTCGGTTGTTCATCGAGTGAATGTCCGCTTTCAGATCTGAGATCGCCGACATCATAGTATGTTTGATGTCTAGGGCGACTCTCTGGAGGTCTCTTTGGAGGTCAAGTAGACTTGGGAGAGGGACTCCGGATCCGTCGTCATCCATGAGCGGGTCCGCACTACTTCTAATTGAGTCCGGGGATGAGGCCTGCGGGGTCTGTGAGGCCTGCAAGGCCTGCGAAGCCTCGAGTTGCGCAGCTTGTCTGGTCCGGAAGATCTCCGGTATATTACCGCTGATCTGCGTGCCTGGCTCCTTCTGTGTGCGGGGTGTCGAGGTGCTCCTATTAGACTTTCCCATCATGGGTAAGTGCCTCTAAAGTCCCAAATAAGGCATTTGTCATCCTCCGAGTGCGGGAGCTTTCTGTTTAAGCAGCCATCTCGATTCCCGTCCAGGCCACGCCCCCCCATAAGAAGTGATTTTTATTGGGGCTGCGACATTGCAGTGGACATATCAGACACTTTTGACACTTTTTTGGGACCATTGCCATTTATACAGCGATCAGTGCTATAAAAATTCACTGATTACTGTGTAAATGTCATTGGCAGGGAAGGGGTTAACACTAGGGGCGATCAAGGGGTTAAATGTGTTCCCTGCTTGGTGTTTCTAACTGTGGGGGGATGGGACTCACTGGAAGAGGAGACAGATCGCTGTTTCTAATCTTTAGGAGCAGATGATTTGTCTCTCCTCCCCTGACAGAACTGGAATTTGTGTGTTTACACACACAGATCCCTGTTCTGGCTCTCGTGCCCGCGATCAGGGGTGGCCGGCGGGCATCGCCACCACCGGCCACGTGCAGCGGGCGCGCACACCTGCTAAGGCTCTTTAAGAAGCCGATATACCTTTACAACATTTTGCGCAGGGCTGTCAACCTGTCCAAATATATGTACATAAGGCGGTCGGGAATTGGTTAAACTGGATAAAACATAAGCTGGAGAAACATAAGCTGGAGAAGGGCTGGGTAGGTTTGGAAAGATATGTCACCACTCCCACTGCAAACACTTCCATGGCAAACTACCCTCTTCCTGATGTGAAATCACACCCTATGATATGTACTACAGTTGCAGTTCTGACCAAAATGGGATGGCTTTATATTTTATATAGTTCTTGATTACCCAAATTACAGTATTTCACCAAAAGTTTTGCATTCTGGAAGTAGAAGACTTTCATATGAACAAATATTCTAAGACAACTTTTGTGAATTGTACTTTTCTATACTTAGAAAAGACCCCGGTTCCTGTATGTATAAATAGCAGGGTATTTTCACCGATCTAGGTTCTGAAAAATAATCTTTCCCCTGTACTGTATGATTCTCCAGATTGTCCATTGTTAGTATCATATTTTGTCATCCACATAAATACGTGTTGAACAGACAAAGCTTGCCATCTCCCAGGGATTTTTCATAATATTAACATTTGGTTGTATTTTCAAAAATATCTTGAATTGAGCACATGTTAAAACATAGCAACAGATTACAACATAACAGTAAACAGCTCTGGGTATACTTACTACAACAAAAATGCTTTGATAAGTGAAGAAGCACCAAGGACTGTTCTTATCACAAATAATTATGTCTGCAAATGATTTAGATCTGCTGTACCTTTGTGCATTACAATACTCAATGGGTATCATTTCTTTGCTATGGTCACACTTCCTTTCATGCCTGATTATTTAGCCAGGCTGCCGGTTTATCACATGAAAACTGTCTTTTTTTGGCATTATAATAAGAGACAATTTGTGCTTCAATGATTGGGGTCTGGCTATACTGCTTTTAAAAAATGAAAGTCTCAGATATATGATTAAGCTGTTTGTTAAATGACAAGTATGTCGGGTTTTTACACAGAGACGCAAAAAGGAAACAAACCATTTGTTTGTCATTTCTGAGAGTTCTGAAGTTTGGGTGCGACTTATTGCCAGACTGAAGGACAAACCTGTGCTATGGATGAAACTTTCATTTTTTTTTTCTAACTAAAGTGTCATCTATCATAATGGTAACAAGGAGTATGGCAGGTTAAATTACAGCCTTGTCATTGATGTATTGAATGGATGATGACATTTTTCATGTCTGTGGGGACAATTCTGCAAGGAGACAAAATCTAAATAGAGATAGAATAACAATTTATCTAAAGAATGTAGACAGCACATACATTTATATTGGAAGGTAATCATGCTTCTGTGTGATATACTTTTTACAAACTGTAAAAAGTAGTACGATCAATATAACATTTAATAGGGTATCTTTGTATAATATTTTCTAAACAAATTCAGACATTTTTTG
This sequence comes from Lithobates septentrionalis, assembly GCA_037952835.1. Taxonomy (NCBI): domain Eukaryota; kingdom Metazoa; phylum Chordata; class Amphibia; order Anura; family Ranidae; genus Lithobates; species Lithobates septentrionalis. The sequence continues at coordinate 2,151,910 of JBBDGP010000707.1, forward strand.
ATGGTACTGTATGGGGATATCCAAAGATCTGCACTACCTGCCATAAGCACTATCGACAACTATAAAAAAAATTTCTTGATCAGTATGAAGTAACTTCTATTCTATTAACTCTATTGCTTTATTAGTAATACCTGGTGTTGCCTAGACTGGGTAAGAAAAAAATAAATTATTATGGTCAATAAACAGTTTGGGTGGCAATTTCATGTTTGTGAGTGCTTGGAGAAAAGGTCAACCAAGTGCTGTCAAGGGAAGCTAGTAAACATATGCAGAATGTAAAAATTAGTTTTGTTAATTTCAGATAGATTTATGTTACTAATTTTATTTTGTTATGGAATTTGTTTAGTTTGGTTTTGGAATTCATTTAGTTTAATTTCCTTTTCATTAAAATTCAGTTAATTCATTAATTTTCTAACAAATTCCAACTTTTTAGAATGATTAGTAGAAAAATGATCGACCAATTCAAATTATGTGTGAAGAAATAGCTGGTTGTTAAGCAGCGGGCCGGGAAGCCAGCCGCCTGCGTCCTTAAAAACCATGACTCATCATCTGTCAGCTGGCTTCCCCCACTGACAGATGAATGTAAAGAAAACAATGCCAGTTCAGCAGGCATCACGACTGACGATGGATCTACATTAAGGGACACAGTTTTTTATTTTTTAATAAAGGATTTGTCAAAAACTTATTTTTTGACACTTTTTGGTGAATGGGTGCGGGTACTATGTAACCGATACCCATTCACATGGGGGGGGGCAGGATCTGGGGGCCCCCTTGTTAAAGGGGGCTTCCAGATTCTGATAAGCCCCCCACCCGCAGACCCTGACAACCACAGCCCAGGGTTGTCGAGAAGAGGCCCTTGTCCCCATCAACATGGGGACAAGGTGCTTTGGGGTGTGGGGGCAGAGCCCCCCTGCCCAAAAGCACCCATCCCCCATGTTGAGGACATGTGGCCTGGTATGGTTCAGGGTGGGTGGCGCTTGCTCATCCTCCCCCCTTTCCTGACCCGCCGGGCTGCATGCTCTGGACAAGAGTCTGGTATGGATTTTGGGGGGGACCCCAAGCTGTTTTCTTTTAAATTTTGGCATGTGATGCTGGCATTGTTTTCTTTACATTCACCTGTGAGTGGGGAAGCCCACTGACAGATGATGACTCATGGTTGTTAAGGACGCGGGCAGCCAGCTTCCTGGCCTGCTGCTTAATAACCAGCTATTTCTTCCCACAGAATTCAAATTGGTCAATAGTTTTTCGACCAATCCAAATTCTTTCTTTTCTTTTCCAAGAAATTTTATTAGGTTTTTGTAATGAAATACAAAGAGGTAAAACAATATAGTCATGTATAAAATGGTATAATATTGCCAAAATTATCTTATTCATTGTGAATAATAAACAAAACTGTTAACTTTGTACAACTTTAAAACTGTTTCCAGTATCATCCATCACTGGGTGGGCTGACTAACTGTAAATCCAGTCGCATAGAATGGAAGAGACTAGAGAGTGTTACATACGCTGTCTTACATCTGTTTCTATAAGTGAATAGATACAGCTCTTGTGCATTTGCATCTCATTAGGGTATTGGTGTCTAGGTAACAACTTAAGGGGCTGTAATTAGGTTGAGGTTATCTATATGGAAATATGTAACCTTGCAGCTATATGATGAGTGAATAGAAAGAGTCAAAGGGATGGTTTAGGAGTGGGAAAACTGCAAAGGGAGTGGGGAATAGATCCACAGTTCGAGCAACCTGAAGAGTGTACCGCATATCATATATACTAGAAGGTAAGCATAGGATGGGACATGAGTTGTTAGGGTCCCAAACCACTTCTAAATGTGTTGTGTTCAAGACAGTTTATCAATGAGGCCAGTTGAGGTGTCACTGCATTTAATGTTTCTTGAAAGTGGAGCCAACATGCCCAAGTGCTGGTAAATTTAAAAGGGCTGTCTTGTGTGACACTGATCAGCTCCTCCATTTCAGCCATATTACTAATCCGACAATACCAATCTGCTAACTCTGGAGCGGTAGTGGTGCCCAGGGGCGGACTGACCATTGAGCCACTCGGGCACTGCCCGAGGGCCCTGGGCCACTAGGGGGCCCCATCAGGGTTGCCAACCTCAGTAAAACCAGGGACAGTATGGACCAGGGACAACCAATAGACAGTATGGACCAGGGACAGCCAATAGAAACATGCATGTGTATACTGTGTGTGTGTATACTATGTGGCCCCATAATCTCTGATTGCCTGGGGGCCCCATAATCTCCTATTGCCCGGGGGCCCCATGAGTTATCAGTCCACCCCTGGTGGTGCCCCATATTGCCGGGATACCTCGTCTAGCAGCATTCACTAGATGGAGAGCCAATAATTTGTGATATGTAGATTTTGGAAGGGAGGTATGATGTAGCAATTATTGTACCAGGGTAAAGTTAACCGCTTGCCGACCGGCTCAAGCCGATATACATCGGCAGAAGGGCATGTACAGGCATATTAACGTACCTGTACGTTGCCCTTTAAGAAGCAGTTTGCGGGTGCGCTGCAAGCTCCGTGAGTGTGATTGCAGGTCCAGCGGACTCGATGTCCGCGGGGATAACCACGATTGTCTCATGGAGAGGAAGAATGGGGAAATGCCGATGTAAACAAGCATTTCCCCATTCTGCCTAGTGACACTGACACTAATCACCGCTCCCTGTAATAGGGAGCGGTGATCAGTGTCATGTCACACATGGCCCCTCCCCCCAACAGTTAGAATCACTCCCTAGGACACACTTAACCCCTACAGTGCCACCTAGTGGTTAACCCCTTCACTGCCAGTCACATTTACACAGTAATCAATGCATTTTTAATCGCACTGATCACTGTATAAATGTGAATGGTCCCAAAATAGCTCCAAAAGTGTCCGATCTGTCTGCCATTTTGTTGCAGTCATGATCAAAATTGCTGATCTCTTTTTACTAGTTAAAAAAAAAAAATATTAATAAAAATGCCATAAAACTATCCCCTATTTTGTAGACGCTATAACTTTTGTGCAAACCATTCAATAAACGCTTGATGCGATTTTTTTTACCAAAAATATGTAGAAGAATATGTATTGGCCTAAGCTGTGAAAAAAATGTTTTTTTATATATTTTTTGGGGATATTCATTCTAGCAGAAAGTAAAAAATAATGTGTTTTTTTCAAAATTGTCACTTTTTTTTTTTATAGCGCAAAAAATAAAAACCACAGAGGTGATCAATTACCACCAAAAGAAAGCTCTATTTGTGGGGAAAAAAAGGACATTAATTTTGTTTGGGAGCCATGTCGCACGACCGCGCAATTGTCAGTTAAAGTGACGCAGTGCCGAATCGCAAAAAGTGCTCTGGTCTTTTGCCAGCCAAATGGTCTGGGGCTTAAGTGGTTAAGGGTGAAGGTGGTTATTTTAGTTATGTCATTGTGTACCGCTTTCCAGAATTCCTGCATTTTCGGACAGGACCACCAGATATGTAATAAGGATCCAGGTGCAGATCCGCACCTCCAACACAGAGGGATTTGTCAAAAACAACATTTTGTGGAGGATTACAGGGGTTCTGTACCACCTGAGAAACGTTTGTATCCCGTACTGACCCTTTGTGCGTGTGGGTGAGGATTCTATGCCAATCTTCATCAGAGAGTTTGAGGTCAAGTTGTGTCTCCCATGTCTGACAGACTTTATTGGTACTCAGGGTGCATTTGGAAAACAGAAGGGAGTATAAAATAAATATTGTGTTGTTGTGTAAAATTTCCCAAGCAGATAGCTTCAAACAGAGTATGGGTGCGGAACCAATCTGGAGAGGATCTTGGGTATCTGAAAAAGTGCCGTAACTGAACGTAAGTCCATAATGGGAAGGTGGAGTTTTGCATCTTCGCCTGTAGGGCTTTATAGGATAGAAAGGCCACTCTGTGAAAAAAGTATTCAGTGCATACCTGTTCATAGGGCCAAACGTCCTTCAGGAATTGATTTGAGAGACCTGGAGATTGTGTCTAAGGGGGGTAAGTGGGCCCGGCTGAGACGAGACAGCGTAAGGTGTGCATGCTGTGCGGAAGCAGTGTAGAGATGGGCCTACCATCGGGTGTGCGTTACATTCTGTAGGTGTCTGTTGTTTGTCTAGCCAAGGAATCACTTGTAGAGGCATCAAGGAGCTTGCTTGTTCTATACGTATCCATGCTTTTATGTGTTGATGGAATGCCAGTCAACAATTCTGGGTAGGTAGCATGCTACATAATATTTGTGGATGTCAGGCAGTCCTATGCCTCCTTTTAGTTTGGGTAAAGTAAGCATGAGGTAACTGAGTCTAGAATATTTACACCCCCAAAAGAAGAGCGTGCAGGCTCTGCGATACGCCATAAAGAATGCCTTCTGTAGTTGGATAGGCACCGTTTGGAGTATATAAAGGAGCCAGGGGAGTACATTAATTTATATTATGGCTGCCCGTCCAAACCATGAGAATAGCTGCTTGTTCCAGGTCTGTAATGCCCCGTACACACGGTCGGACATTGATCGGACATTCCGACAACAAAATCCATGGATTTTTTCCGACGGATGTTGGTTCAAACTTGTTTTGCATACACACGGTCGCACAAAGTTGTCGGAATTTCCGAATGCCAAGAACGTGGTGACGTACACCACGTACGACGAAACTTGGCAGCTCAGTACCAAGCGCGGCACCCTTTGGGCTCCTTTTGCTAATCTCATGTTAGTAAAAGTTTGGTGAGGGACAATTCGCGCTTTTTTCAGACTCGTGGTTTTCAGTTTGTTTTTCTGGTGTTCAGTTTGTTCTTGTGGGTTTGTATCTGGTTTTCAGTGCGTGCAGCTAGTTACCATTGACCATTACCATTACCATTGAGTTACCATTGTGTTCTTGTTGGTTCTTTACTGATTTTCAGGTGGCTTTTCACAGGCCTTGCTGTTCTTCAGTGCGTTCTGTTACTTCTTTCTGAGCAGCCGACCGTTTTCTAGCCATGTTGCGTGTACGTACTCATCGTAGAGTTCGTGCTGTGCGGGGGCTTGGTGTTGGGGTTCTTACTTTGACACAAGCCCAGTCTATGAACAGGGTGAGGAGGAGTTCATGGACCAAGAATTGGTTGCTTCAGCGTGAACTGTTCTGTCACATGCCTTTCCTCTGTGAGATCTGTGAAAATAATCCTGATGATTTCAGGAAGTTTCTCCGGATGACGGACCCCATTTTTCACTTTGTTGGCTTTGCTGACCCCCTATATCAGCAGGCAGGATACCTGCATGAGTCAAGCCATCACTCCGGACCAGAGGCTAGTCGCCACCCTGCGGTACTTGGCGACGGGGAGAAGCCTGCAGGACCTCAAGTTCTCGACAGGCATCTCCCCACAGGCTCTGGGGATCATTATCCCAGAAACCTGTTCTGCCATCATCCAGGTCCTGCAGAAGAAGTATATGAAGGTAAGATTTTTATCATTTAACATCACATTTTATTGTATAGAATGTTTGCTAATGTATTGTATTCCTTTCATCATTCACCAATTACCATGATTGTAATATGCTGTGAATGTCCCCTTTGTCCTCACGCATGCTGGATTTTTATGTAACTTTTTTTGTTCTTCATACATATTTGCCTTCACTTACCTCCCCAGCATGCTCTCCTGGGCCTATATTCACCTTGTGTAATCACTTAACAATGTATTTTGTCAGCTCCATAGTAGTGCTTTACCCTAAATACCCCCTAAAATGTGTAAAATTGTGATTTGTGCTTGAAATTCAGGCAGAGTGCCAGAGGTTTTTTTTTTGGGTCCCTTTGGAACCCTCCCTCCCCCCAACTGCTAACTCAGCTGATACCAGTCCTCTATCTATCCTGAATCCTCTATCTGCTGACTTTTCCAAACACATACACACTATACCCACCTCTTTTGTGGTCATATTTATGGATGAATTCCCCAAAGCATGTAGTGCAAGGGCCTGCCTGAATACTTTCAAATGGTAATGTTCAAAGTTTTTGTATCCTATTATTATCTTGATAGGTAATAGCAGAATGTAAAAATGTGCTAAAATGTGTACAGTGTGTATTTATCTCTTTGTATTATGACACTTCTCACCTGTCCATTGTGCTGCCAATAGTGTAAGTAAGGGGCTGGCCAAAGTATTTTAGTACACATTATTTAGGCATTCATCTCTCAATGAAGTGGAGAGGGTTACCTGTCCAAAACATCTCCCCCCCATAAAATATCTTAACCACTTCAGCCCCGGAAGGATTTACCCCCTTCCTGACCAGAGCACTTTTTACAATTTGGCACTGCGTCGCTTTAACTGCTAATTGCGCGGTCATGCAATGCAGTACCCAAACGAAATTTGCGTCCTTTTCTTCCCACAAATAGAGCTTTCTTTTGATGGTATTTGATCACCTCTGCCGTTTTTATTTTTTGCGCTATACACGGAAAACGACCGAAAATTTTGAAAAAAATTATATTTTCTACTTTTTGTTCTAAAAAAATCCAATAAACTCAATTTTAGTCATACATTTAGGCCAAAATGTATTCAGCCACATGTCTTTGGTAAAAAAAATGTCAATAAGTGTATATTTATTGGTTTGCGCAAAAGTTATAGCGCCTACAAACTAGGGTACATTTTCTGGAATTTACACAGCCTTTAATTTATGACTGCCTATGTCGTTTCTTGAGGTGCTAAAATGGCAGGGCAGTAAAAAAACCCCACAAGTGACCCCATTTTGGAAAGTAGACACCCCAAGGAAATTTCTGAGAGGCATGTTGAGCCCATTGAATATTCATTTTTTTGTCCCAAGTGATTGAATAATGACAAAAAAGAAAAAAAATTACAAAAAGTTGTCACTAAATGATATATTGCTCACACAGGCCATGGGCATATGTGGAATTGCACCCCAAAATGCATTCAGCTGCTTCTCCTGAGTACGGGGATACCACATGTGTGGGACTTTTTGGGAGCCTAGCCGCGTACGGGGCCCCGAAAACCGATCACTGCCTTCAGGATTTCTAAGGGCGTAAATTTTTGATTTCACTCCTCACTACCTATCACAGTTTTGAAGGCCATAAAATGCCCAGATGGCATAAAACCCCCCAAATGACCCCAATGACCCCATTTTGGAAAGTAGACACCCCAAGCTATATGCTTTGAGGCATGTTGAGTCCATGGAATATTTTATATTTTGACACAAGTTGCGGGAAAGTGACAATTTTTTTTTTTTTTTGCACAAAGTTGTCACTAAATGATATATTGCTCACACAGGCCATGGGCATATGTGGAATTGCACCCCAAAATACATTTAGCTGCTTCTCCTGAGTATGGGGATATCACATGTGTGGGACTTTTTTAGGAGCCTAGCTGCGTACGGGGCCCCGAAAACCAATCACCGCCTTCAGGATTTCTAAGGGTGTAGATTTTTGATTTCACTCTTCACTGCCTATCACAGTTTCGGAGGCCATGGAATGCCCAGGTGGCACAAACCCCCCCAAATGAACCCATTTTGGAAAGTAGACACCCCAAGCTATTTGCTGAGAGGCATGGTGAGTATTTTGCAGCTCTCATTTGTTTTTGAAAATGAAGAAAGACAAGAAAAAAACATTTTTTTTCTTTTTTCAATTTTCAAAACTTTGTGACAAAAAGTGAGGTCTGCAAAATACTCACTATACCGCTCAGCAAATATCTTGGGGTGTCTACTTTCCAAAATGGGGTCATTTGGGGTTTTTTTTTGCCACCTGGGCATTCCATGGCCTCCGAAACTGTGATAGGCAGTGAAGAGTGAAATCAAAAATCTATGCCCTTAGAAAGCCTGAAGGCGGTGCTTGGTTTTCGGGGTCCCGTACACGGCTAGGCTCCCAAAAAGTACCACACATGTGGTATCTCCATACTCAGGAGAAGCAACAGAATGTATTTTGGGGTGTAATTTCACATATTCCCATGGCATGTTTGAGCAATATATCATTTAGTGACAACTTTGTGCAAAAAAAAAAAAATTGTCTCTTTCCCGCAACTTGTGTCACAATATAAAATATTCCATGGCCTCTCAGCAAATAGCTTGGGGTGTCTACTTTCCAAAATGGGGTCATTTGGGGGGGGGGTTGAACTGTCCTGGCATTTTATGCACAACATTTAGAAGCTTATGTCACACATCACCCACTCTTCTAACCACTTGAAGACAAAGCCCTTTCTGACACTTTTTGATTACATGAAAAAATTATTTTTTTTTGCAAGAAAATTACTTTGAACCCCCAAACATTATATATTTTTTTAAAGCAAATGCCCTACAGATTTAAATGGTGGGTGTTTCATTTTTTTTCCACACAGTATTTGCGCAGCGATTTTTCAAACGCATTTTTTGGGGAAAAAACACACTTTTTTAAATTTGAATGCACTAAAACACACTATATTGCCCAAATGTTTGATGAAATAAAAAAGATGATCTTAGGCCGAGTACATGGATACCAAACATGACATGCTTTAAAATTGCGCACAAACGTGCAGTAGCGACAAACTAAATACATTTTTAAAAGCCTTTAAAATCCTTCACAGGTTACCACTTTAGATTTACAGAGGAGGTCTACTGCTAAAATTACTGCCCTCGATCTGACCTTCGCGGTGATACCTCACATGCATGGTGCAATTGCTGTTTACATTTGACGCCAGACCGACGCTTGCGTTCGCCTTAGCGCGAGAGCAGGGGGGACAGGGGTGCTTTTTTTTTTTTCTTTAATATTTTTTTGCTTTTTTATCTTATTTTTAAACTGTTCCTTTCATTTTTTTTTAAATCATTTTTATTGTTATCTCAGGGAATGTAAATATCCCCTATGATAGCAATAAGTAGTGACAGGTACTCTTTTTTGAAAAAATTGGGGTCTATTAGACCCTATATTTCTCATTTGCCCTCAAAGCATCTGACCACACCAAGATCGGTGTGATAAAATGCTTTCCCAATTTCCCAATGGAGCTGTTTACATCTGGCGAAATCTAAGTCATAAAATGCTCGTAGCTTCCGGTTTCTTAGGCCATAGAGATGTTTGGAGCCACTCTGGTCTCTGATCAGCTCTATGGTCAGCTGGCTGAATCACCGGCTGCATTCTCAGGTTCCCTGTTGAGACAGGAGAGCCAGAGAAAAACACGGAAGACGGTGGGGGGGCATTCCCTCCCACTGCTTGTAAAAGCAGTCTAGAGGCTAATTAGCCGCTAGGATTGCTTTTACATGAAAGCCGACCACTGCCTGAAAAGAATGATACCGAGGTGCATGGGCGTAGCCTAGCGGAGCAGACATGCATTGTTAGAGCTCCGCACCGCTGAGGAGAGAAGAGAAGGACAAAGCGGAGCCTGCAGGCTCAAAAGGTATCCATTTGAACCTTTTTGCCCCAGGTAACAAACTGTGAAAGTTTGGGCAGGAAATATGGTACTGGGAGGAAGCCGTGGCAGAAATAAAAATCACCTCACAAAGAGCTCACAGACACTCACTGCAACTAAAGCAGCTCCAGTCACCTCACAATATACAGCATCAGGGCGCTCTCACAGACAGAAAATGTCACAGCAAGACTCTCCATTTGAGTCAGATACAGAACAAATGCTCTCACAAACTTCTCCACAAGCCTCCTCAGCATCCCCAGTAATATTATTACAATTTGAAAAGATGCTTCATAAGGCTTTAAAACAAACCTCAGACCAAATAACAAACAGCCTAACCAAAGAAATAAGAGAGCTGGGAAACCGCACCGCAGCCTTAGAAATAAAAATGGATGAAATTGAAATTACAACCCAAGAAAATATAACAGAATTGGAACAATTAAAAGAAGAGAATTTAATACTTCAAACTAAGCTCGAAGATTACGAAAATAGAGCCAGACGTTCAAACTTGCGCATAAGGGGAATACCTGAAACTGTGACAGACCTGCAATCTACTATTACTGCTCTATTACAAGAACTAAAGCCAGATATCCCTATTGAACGTTTAGAACTGGACAGAGTACACAGAGCCCTCACAGCCAAAAAGAAAGATGGACCCCCACGTGATATAATCACAAAATTTCATTATTACAGAACGAAAGAACAAATACTAATTGCTGCAAGAGAAAAAAAGGAACTTATTTTTCAAGGACACAATTATCAAATTTTTGCTGACCTATCCCAACTTACTATTACTAAAAGACGATCCATGAAACCCCAACTAATGGAACTGCAACGCCACAACATTATGTATCAATGGGGCTTCCCCTTTTCAGCCAGATTTAACTACCAAGGTACAATTTACAGAAGCAGATCAGCAGATGAACTACAACAAACCCTTTTAAAATTAAATCTGACAGAACCCACAAGCAGCAACTCTCCCACACGCAGAAGAATGGCATCATCTTCACCTTCAGGCAGCACCCAGAAAATTTCAGAACAAAATGGGAATCATCATTCTCACAAAAGAGGCCGTTATGCCACATCATCCATGGACCAAGAAGATTCAATGGACTGACATCCTAATCCCTGATAACTCTTCATTTATTATACTAAGAGATGGTTTTCTATAAAAAACCTGTATTTATAACTGAATGTAACTGCATTCTGATAGTCACACACTGTGTGGGATCATGTTACATTCCAGTTATATTTCTTATTACTTCTGATTCATATAGCCTTAGAATATATAAGTGAAATAAGGAAATTATTGTTCAGTTATATATTTTCAGGTAATAACAATAGATTTATTACTTTTTAGGACAAATATGTTCAATAATCCAGAAGTAATGGAAGCTTTTTCTTTCTTTTCTTAAAACAAATATATTATTACCTAACTAGTTCCTAGAACTATGTTTTTGTTTATTCTAATCTGAAGCAATACAACCTCAATTTTATGAGTTAACATATCTAAACAGTTACATATGAATAAAATATGTAATTGTTTACTCTAAAAGGGTTAAAATCCCAAAATAATTCAAACTATCTTCATCAATACCAAAGTTATTAACAGTACCTTTCTAACTGAATTATTTAGCCTAGGGCAAGACTAACCATATACAACCACCCTGGAATAAATAATTTCAACAAAAACTATATTCTGCACTCCAATTAATGAATCATCATTTTGATGTCTTTTGACATAGCACTTCTCTCCTGTAAGCGGAAGATCTGTGTACCCCCATTAGCCCTCCTCATTCTCCCAACCATATTATGTGGGAGTGTGACAAAGGCACTTATTCCCCTGAGAGAGATATTTATTCTCTTTCACGGGTAAATTGTGATTACTTGCAAAAAATAATTTATACAATGTATCATCTAATCTCATATGTTTTTTGTTTACTCTTTACTCCAGAATTCACTGGTTTCTTTTCTATCTTTTCATCTCTTCAGTCCACACAGGTTGATCTGCGCAGTCAGCTCTGCATAACAAAAAGTAAGTCAAAACTATTTGATCTGTTGCCATGGCACCACTGAATATACTTTCCCTGAATGTTCAGGGAATAAATGTCCCTCAAAAAAGGACCAAAGCCTTCCGTACTTTCCATAACAAGAAGGCTCACATAGTATGCCTCCAAGAAACACACTTCACCAAAGATTCTACTCCAAAATATATTTCTCCTTTTTATCAACAAATTTACATGACTTCTGCCTGTACCAAACAAAGGGGTACTCTAATTGCATTTCACCGATCCACACCATTCACCTTATCATCAGAAATTAAAGACCCAGAAGGTAGATACCTGATACTCATGGGTTATATAATGGATACAGCAATCATGGTGATTTCCTACTACGCTCCTAACAAACAACCTACACCATTCCTCTCACATATATTACAAGTGATTAATACACACAAAATAGGAACAGTGATAATGTGCGGGGATTCGAACCAGGTCCTCCTCCCATTTCTAGATAAATCACCTTTTACACCATCCAAAATAACCTCTAGATTACCTTTTTCTCAACTTCTTTCCAAATACAATCTGGTAGATTCGTGGAGAGAAAGTAACCCAATGAAAAAGAAATTCACTTATTTCTCTCACCCTCATCAAACCTTCACCAGAATAGATCATATTTTTCTAACAATAGGAATGATACCAGAAATTATTGCATCAGATATAATTCCGATTCCGTGGTCTGACCATAATGCAGTATACACTACTATAGCCTCAGCCATACCAAAAGCGCATGACCCAACGTGGTACTTACCGGACATAATGCTCAAACACCCACTACATCAGATGGCCATTGAACAAGCTTTAAAGGAATACATATCAATTAATAATACAACAGACATCTCCCCAATAACACTGTGGGAAGCTCATAAGCCTGTCTTGCGTGGTACAATACAAAGACAAATGGCACTATTTAAACGGGAACGCAAAAATCTAGCAAAAAAACTAGAACTCAATTTTAATGCAGCCTACATATCATTCCAAGATAATCCATCTCAGAGTACAAAATCTCATCTGGAAAAATCTAGATTGGAATACGATCTATTTCTCACTGAGTCAGTTGATAAATCCCTCAAACGCTCCAAACACAATTTCTACATGAATACAAACAAACCAGGTACATATTTGGCTGGGCATTAAATTCAACTAACAAATCTTTCAAACCAATACGTTTGAAATTATCAAAAAATGTTTACACTTGTAATCCAGTTAAAATAGTCCATAAATTTCACTCACATCTCGCAACTTTATACAAGACAAACAATAAATTTAATCCTACAGTGGCTGAATCCTTCTTCTCGAAAATAACCTTACCTGAGTTGTCTCAGAATCAAAAAAGCAGTTTGGATGAGCCTATAACTATAGATGAAGTTGCTAACCATAAAAGACCTAAAACTTAACAAAAGACCAGGCCCAGACGGCTACTCGGCTTTATACTATAAAACATTCTCAGAAATACTCTCTCCCATTCTCACTGAAACTTTTAACAAACTTCTAGAAGGACATTCTTTTCGGCAAGAAACACTAATGGCAATTGTTTGTATGATCCCAAAACCCCTTTCTGATGACACTTCCTGTGTGAATTATCGGCCTATCTCTCTGTTAAACCTTGATATTAAATTATTAGCAAAAATAATAGCAAAACGCCTCAATAGCATTATAGGAAAATTAATACATAGAGATCAAATAGGCTTCATGCCAAATAGACAGGCAGGCGATTATATACGCAGGGCAGTGTTATTGGCACATATTGCTAAAAAACGGAAAATCCCTTTATGTTTTCTATCTCTCGATATTAAGAGGGCATTTGACACAGTATCCTGGCAATATATGCAATATTCATTACAAAAATGGGGTTTTGGACCCCACTTTTTAACATGGATCAAAGCATTATATAATAAACCCAAAGCTTATATAAAATATGCTGGATACAAATCTGATGCCTTTAATATCGAAAGAGGTACCCGACAGGGTTGCCCATTATCTCCCTTATTATTTGCCCTTATACTCGAACCCATGGCCCAATACATCAGAACAAACCAAACTATAACTTGCATTGAAGTAGGAGGTATTACACACAAATTATGTATATTTGCAGACGATATATTACTTTTTTATCATCACCACAGGTCTCTGGTCCTAACTTAATACCAGCTCTTGATGGATTTGCAGCCCTATCCGGCCTTATGATTAATCCTAAGAAATGCCTAGTGCTTAATATTTCGCTCACAAACATGGAATTGATCCCGGCTAGGGCTGCACTCCCATTCACATGGGCAGAAAAATCAATCCCATATCTTGGAATTCATTTAACAGCATCTCATTCTGACTTATTCTCAACCAATTATCCTCCTGTATTAAGACAGATCACAAATCTAATAAAACAATGGCCGCAACTTCCTTTATCCTGGATAGGGAAGATTAATGCAATCAAAATGACTATTCTACCCAAATTGCTTTATCTATTCAGAGTCCTCCCTATTCCAATTCCTTCCTATTTTTTGAGAATAGTACAAAAAAGAGCAACTTCGTTTATATGGGGCTCTTCTAAACCACGTATACCTATACACACACTATATCTTCCCAAAAATAAAGGAGGCCTGGGATACCCTAATTTTACTAACTACTACAGAGCAGCACATTTGGCCAGTCTGTCCAAATACCATGCAAAACAGGAAATCCCATTATGGGTATTTATAGAGGCTTCAGAAAATGACCCTCTATTAATATCAAACTTGTTATGGCTTGATCCTAAAGACCACTTTAAAATTCATAATCCCATAACTAAACACTTCTTATCTCTCTGGTATAAACTAAAAACCAAATATCAGTTACAATCTCCACACAATCCTCTCCTTTCTTTTATCAGAAATCCGGCCTTTTATCCGGCATGGATCTACCCAAATTCTTTTAAAGCTTGGACAACATCAGGCATTCAGACACTAAATGACTTCATAGCATCTAAATCATTCCTTTCATTCCCATCGCTTAGAAAAAAATATGATCTACCAAACTCTGAGATATTTAGATATCTCCAAATCAAAAATTTCTATACACCATTCCTAAAGGGGGATACACCATTATCCCAATTATCCATTTTTGAATCAATCTGTACAAAAGATCCATTTGCTAAAGGTACAATTTCATCACTTTATAATCAATTATATGGAGTAGTAAATTTTAATAGACCCTCTTACGTTCAGAGGTGGGAGGAGGACCTGGGACGAACTTTAGAAGACACGGACTGGTCTAACATATGGCTCACATCTAAGTCATCTTCACCCAACATCTTAGCACTGGAGACAAATTATAAAGTCCTAACTCGCTGGTACCTTGTACCTGCTAGAGTGGCAAAATATTCACCTAATACCTCAGCTCTTTGTTTTCGAGGATGCCCAGAAATAGGCACACATTTACACATATGGTGGACGTGCCCAGTAATCCAAACCTTCTGGAAGGAAGTCTTCGTGATTGCATCTAAAATATTTAAAAAAATAATACAACCAGATCCATATATAACTTTACTTAATCTAAAACCGGAATGGTTAACACTCTCTCAATTCAAACTTATGATCCAACTAATAACGGCTGCAAAACAAACAGTGGCCAAGGCATGGACATCTCCTACATTGGTACTAGCAGAAACAATTCACAGAATGAATAATACAATGTCCCATGCTAAGATGGTAGCCATCGATCAAAATCAAATTCCAAAATTTGAAAAACTTTGGCATCCTTGGATAAAACAACAGTTCCTGTCAAATTTCAATGACTCTGTCCTGTTGCCATGGTAACAGATTAAATGACTTACAGAGACACCCATTCTAAGGCTTCAAAGAGAACTAAAAAGAATAATAAACTGACGAGCGGGACAACCTTGTGGACCATACCTCTGCCTTTCTACCCTTTTTCTTCTTTCTCTTTCCTTTTCTCCACCTTACGATTAAAGCTCATTATCAGAATTTATTTGACCTATATACACTCTACCTGTAAACTATATGTATAGTAGGTATAAATCATGTAAATACCTACAAAAGTAACTAAGGAAATGATATATATCTTTAATTTAGGTTTACGTGAACCCAAGGTTTAATATTTGAAATTTCATGATATTTACCTATATAAACCCTACTGTAAAACAATGAGCTTACTTTATAGATCCTTGTAAACTTACTTTATGTATCTTTATAATATTGTATACTCAATAAACTTCTTTTGACAAGGAAAAGAATGATACCAAGATGATACCTAAACCTGCAGGCATCATTCTGGTATAACCACTCAAAGTCGTGAATGGCGTACCTGAAGACCAAAAAATGGTTAACAATAAAGCACAGTAAACGGTAAAGTATAAAAAATTGCATACCTGAAAAGCAAACATGATAAAACATAATAACAATAAAACATTGCAGAATAGAATACAGTAAAAAAGAGCAGAACAATAGAGAGAATAGAGAGAGAGAGAGAACAATAAAACGACAACTATTTTTTTTTATTTTATATTTTTGTTTGTGTTTTTTTTTTACACTTTTTTTTGTAACTGTAACTTTTGTAACTGTAACCGGTTCCAGGTTCGGGTCTCTCAAAATGCGATGGCATCTTGGGAGACCCTGTGAAAGTGTGCCTAGTCTGTGGAATGCTGTACCCTACGCTAATACTCAACTAGTGAATGGTAGCGTTCAAAACATTCACCAATGCAAAGACCAGGATTGTCAGGACAGGAGGGACAAAAATGGTGGGTGTCACGCTTATATCCGCGCTTGCTGCAGACACAACATCTTTTTTGGGGGGGTTCGTTGGGTAGGGGTACTCGGGAGGACATAAAGAAAATGCCTCTCATGCAGCCGACTGCATTTGGTTGGGGATGTGAATGGGGGAATTACGGGCGCTGCAGAAGTGGTGGGTTCCCAATTAGGATTGGTGAATGCAGCAGGAAGGGCATTATGGGCATGATGGGCCTGTTTGTCTTCTTGGTGGCAGCGGGACACTACTTGTGCTTGCCACCTCACCAGCTTGAACTGCACTTATGGAACTCGCCACGTCACCAAGTGTTACTGCAGTGCTGGTTTGACTACGACCGGGGTGTACTAGGCCGCTGGTGCTTGCCAGTTCACCAAAACGCTACCAAAAAATCTGTTAGCGATCGCAGGGATCAGGCCTGACTCTGCGAACGCTGCAGTTATGCGTTTAGTGTTTTGTAAGTGACAGTGATCGATCGATACTGCACTTGGGTGGGCTGGGCCGGGCCAGGCGGAGGGGCAAAACGCAGGTGCTAGCAGGTATCTGGGCTGATACCGCTAACACTGCGTTTTTGGGAACCCTAAACTGCTGGGGACGCCATTATAGATCTGATCGGATCAGATATTGATCCGTTCAGATACTATACCACTAAGGGAGGTGTATGCTGCGTGCGTGGGTGTTAGCGGTACTGGCACTAACCTGATGCTGCTTGGGGCTGGTGCTTGCCAGTTCACCAAAACGCTACCAAAAAAACTGTTAGCGTTCGCAGGGATCAGGCCTGACTCTGCGAACGCTGCAGTTATGCATTTAGTGTTTTGTAAGTGACAGTGATCAATCGATACTGCACTTGGGTGGGCTGGGCTGGGCAGGGCGGAGGGGCAAAACGCAGGTGCTAGCAGGTATCTGGGCTGATCCCGCTAACACTACGTTTTTGGGAACCCTAAACTGCTGGGGACGCCAGTATAGATCTGATCGGATCAGATATTGATCCGTTCAGATACTATACCACTAAGGGAGGTGTATGGTGCGTGCGTGGGTGTTAGCGGTACTGGCGCTAATCTGACGCTGCCTGGGGCTGGTGCTTGCCAGTTCATCAAAACGCTACCAAAAAAACTGTTAGCGATCGCAGGGATCAGGCCTGACTCTGCGAACGCTGCAGTTATGCGTTTAGTGTTTTGTAAGTGACAGTGATCGATCGATACTGCACTTGGGTGGGCTGGGCTGGGCTGGGCCGGACGGAGGGGCAAAACGCAGGTGCTAGCAGGTATCTGGGCTGATCCCGCTAACACTGCATTTTTGGGAACCCTAAACTGCTGGGGACGCCAGTATAGATCTGATCGGATCAGATATTGATCCGTTCAGATACTATACCACTAAGGGAGGTGTACGGTGCGTGCGTGGGTGTTAGCGGTACTGGTGCTAATCTGACGCTGCCTGGGGCTGGTGCTTGCCAGTTCATCAAAACGCTACCAAAAAAACTGTTAGCGATCGCAGGGATCAGGCCTGACTCTGCGAACGCTGCAGTTATGCGTTTAGTGTTTTGTAAGTGACAGTGATCGATCGATACTGCACTTGGGTGGGCTGGGCTGGGCCAGGCGGAGGGGCAAAACGCAGGTGCTAGCAGGTATCTGGGCTGATCCCGCTAACACTGCATTTTTGGGAACCCTAAACTGCTGGGGACACCAGTATAGATCTGATTGGATCAGATATTGATCCATTCAGATACTATACCACTAAGGGAGGCATATGCTGCGTGCGTGGGTGTTAGCGTTACTGGCGCTAATCTGATGCTGCCTGGGGCGACGCATATCACCGCTGGGCAATCAGGGGGCTAAACCTTTATTCGGTAATAAACGGCGGGTGCCCTGACACTATAAAAAATAAACGAACTAACCAGCGTCAACCGTAACAGTTATACGGTGATCAGTGGTGAAAGGGTTGACTAGGGGGCAATCAAGGGGTTAAAACATTTATTAGGTAGTATATGGGGGGTCCCTTTCGCTATAAAACGCTGACGGCGAACCTAAATATTTACGTCCCTAACTAGCGTCACCAGCGACACTAATACAGCGATCAGAAAAATGATCGCTTAGTGACACTGGCGACAGGGGTGATCAAGGGGTTAAAACTTTATTAGGGGGGTTAGGGGGATATCCTAGACCTACAGGGGGCTAACACTAACTGCCCTACCACTTCTAACTGTCACAAACTGACACCATGCAGTAATCAGAAAAAAAAAACAAAAAAAGAAAAAACACTGCTTGGTGTCAGTTTGACAGGGGGGGGAGGGGTGATTGGGGGGGGATCGGGGGGCGATCAGGGGGGGATCGGGGGTGTAAAGTGTGCCTGGCATGTTCTACTGTGTGTGTTTGTATGTGTTGTGCACTCACATGTCTTCTCTCCTCTGCGCCTGAACGGAAACTGCCGAGCCGAGGAGAAATGACATCACATCCTCTGCCTCTGTGTACTACACAGAGGCAGGGGATGTTTCTCATTGGCTGGGAGCGATCGCGAGGGGGGGCCACGATCGGATGGCCTCCCCCTCATCTCTGATCGCTGCCAGACAAAAGCCGACCGCCGCTGGCACCGGGGGGGGTCCGATCGGACCCCCCGCCCGCGGGAAGGCAATCAAGTACCAGGTACGTGATTTTGCCTGCCCGTGCCATTTTGTTCACGTATATATGCGTGAGGCGGTCGGCAAGTGGTTAAATGGCCCATGAGAGGGGTGGAGGAATCTGATCAGTAGACCTTATACCTTTGTCTTTAAATACTCCCTAAAATAAATGTTATACTGATGTTGACCAAGAATGTTTGTGTCTAATCTGCTTTCCATGTTTATGTGCAAAATGATTAATTTTGTTATTCTTGTTTGACTCCACAGTTTCCTTCCAACCCACAGGAATGGCAGACTGTGGCCTCCCACTTTGCCCAGCGGTGGGACTTTCCTAACTGCAGAGGGGCAATTGATGGGAAACACGTCCACATCGTCCCACCACCCAACTCGGGGTCATACTATTACAACTACAAGGGGTTCAATAGTATTGTGATGTTGGCGGTGGTGTCGGCTACTTACGAGTTCCTGTATGTGGACGTGGGGAAGAATGGCCGGATGTCAGATGGTGGAGTCATCGCCCACCCGGATTCTACAGGTATCTCCAGAATGGCAGCTTGGACTTGCCACCTCCAGAAGACAATGCGGAGGGACTCCCATTTGTCTTCATTGCGGATGAAGCGTTTGCACTGGGGGACCATCTTATGCGGCCATTCCCTATGAGGACCCTCACCCCGGACCAGAGAGTTTTTAATCACCGGCTGGCCAGAGCCAGAAGAGTGGTGGAGAACACATTTGGAATAATGGCAAGCCGGTTCTGCCTATTTCTTACATCGATACACATGGCGGAGTATAAACTCAATCACATCATCTTGGCTTGTTGTGTTCTCCACAACTTTTTAAGGAGAAATTCTGTGAACTATGCTGGCTCAGTTGGGCCTGAAGCTGGAATTATTAATCTCAATGAACAAACCCTGATGGCGCTTGAAGCTGGCCGTCCTGGCTTGCCCCCCCAGAGTGCCCGTGTGGTCCGTCTAAGATACATGGAATACTTTGCGGGTATGGGGGGCCATCAGTATGCCAGACAATGTCTGAGACATTTTTTAAATAAAAAAATATTTTAAACTGAACAAATATTTGCTTAGATTTACTGCTTGTCTTTCTTTTAGCTGACCCTGACTGAAATTTTGGGAGTCCTGAAAATGGTGTGATTGTGTCAAATTAGAAAGCACTGTTGGGTGTTATTTACTAAAGGCAAAGACACTTTGCAATACAAGTGCACTTGAGACTGCACTGAAACTGCACTTGTAGTGCAAAGTGGATTTGCCTTTAGTAAATAACACCCATTGTCACTGAAAACACCAATTTTACAACACAAAAATGCTTTTGAGCATTCAAAGAAGAAGCCACACATTGTATAATCTCAATCTTTTTAATCAAAGCACAATCACATGTGCATTTATAAAAGGTTTTTTTTAAAACAAACCAACATGTTTGTTGTATAACAATTAACAAGAAATGTCTTTTTAAGGTAAAACAGGCATGTTTAAAGCCAACAAGAAATACACAAATCTGGAACTTACAAAGTTCAACTTTTGTAGAACTTGAAGGCAATATCAGACATGAGTATTTATAAACTGTGTTTGATATTGCATTCAGATGGGGTGAAGTCACCCCTGGAAAAGCCAAATTTTGAAGATGCACACAAATTGCCGAATGTCAACATGTGCTAGCTGCCATCATGGGGGATCAATGGACATGTTTTGTGGGTGCAACCCCTTCCTCTTAGCTACTTTTTTATTGAGGAAGGGATTGCACCCCCAAAACGCATACATTGATCTCCTGTGATGGCAGATAGCACATGATGACACACTGTGTGCATCTTCAAAATTTGGCTTTTCGAGAATATGTCAAAAAATGTGAAAAATATTTTCTGGAAATAAAGCAGAAAAAATTAGGGATTTTGAGGGGTTTTAAACTCTCCCTAAAACATCAATGATGTTCTTCATTTTGTTTTGAACATCATCGATGTTTTGCTTGATGTTTTCCAAGTCCCTATTACACCCCATGATCTCCCCGATCAGGATCTGGGCACTTTCGCCGGTGAAATGACCTTCATCCACAACATCACGATCACCTAAAATATAGAAACAAAAACACACCATGTATTATAAATATGCAGGCATCCATCTCTTACCTGAGCCTGTGGTTAAAGACACTCACCTGTTGTGGTGACAATTTCCACCACGTCTCCCTCCTCCTCCTTCTGTTGGCTTTGTGGCATTTTCACTTCTTCATGAGGTGTGGGGTCTGTTGTCTCCTCTGATGAGTGGTGTCCTCCGAGTCTTTTCTCCCCTATGTAAAAAAAAATAGGTATACTTAGCACACAGATATTTGATGGCAGAAATAGGAATATGAAACATTGCTTGGAAGTGGGGTACAATTGTCTATTTTGGCAGAGTTCCAAGATGAAGAAATATTTTGTCACTTTGTCCAGCTTGAATACTTACCAGTTTTGTACAAGCTTCACAGATGGAGTCACCCCTATATTATCCACTGGAGTACCTGTGTGGGCCCTATAATAAAAAGGGTGTTCTGGTGTCCCACACTAGTGCTCCAGCGTCCAGATGTGTAAACAGCTGCTGAGTGTCCTCTCCTTAAACAGAATCTAGTTTGCATTCCATTCTAGTTACAACCCATCTAGACAACAAAATTATTTTAAGAGAAGTAGGCCAGAAAAAATGTATTGAAATGCATCTGGACAAAACATGGTGTTTTATTGGCCGAACGAACAATGTTTCCTACGAACGAATAATGTGTCCATGAACATGAAAGTTGCCATTTTAAACTGTACAACAGTAAAGAAAAGCACATGGAGCAGCACGAACAATATAAAAATAATGAATAGGAGCACAGGACAACTACTTACTTTTTTGCAGCACTCTCCTGATCCTTCTATACTGATCGTGCTCCCTTAACTTGAGGTCCGACCACCGCTTCCTCAGTTGATCCTTGGATCGACGTACCCCAAAATTACGGTGCAGACTCTTCACAACTTTCGCCATGATCTTGGCCTTTCTGACATTGGGGTTGGGGTAAGGTCCATATTTCCGTCATAGTCGGCCCTCTTCAGGATGTCGACCATCTCCACCATCTCCACAAAGGACATATTTGATGCCTTAAATCGTCTTCTCCGGGATCGTGGCGTTTATGGCTCCGGGCTTTCCTCCTCCCCCTCGTTGTTGCTGTAATTAGCATGCACCTGCTCTGTCTCCGCCATGTGCTCTTCACCACTGCGCCGAACGAGAAGGGGCGGGGAATAGACTAGAAAGAACATCAGGGGCGGGCGAAGTTTCACGCATGCGCAGTGTATATAAAGCGTAACACGTGTGCATAGTACGTACGATCTGTGAGTGGAGGAAGGAGTATCAGAAGCGCCGATCGTGATAACGAAGGTAACATTTAAACTTAGGCCTATACTGCTTATAGATTGAGGCCTATATTGGGACAAGATTAGGAGAGTTTAGCCTGACGTTACGGTTTGTCTTGTGTTGTGTCTTGCAGAGAAAATGGATGGCTTCAATGACCACAACTTCCTCCCCCTCTTCATAGACAAGTACAGGGAGCTGCCCTGTCTGTGGCAGGTGAAACATCCACATTATAATCGTAAACAAAAGAGGCAGGCAGCGCTGGAGAAACTGCTGGAGTTGGTGAAGCCGGTGGTCCCCACGGCAACCATCCCCTATTTAAGAACCAAAATTGGTGGCCTGGGGAGCACTTATCTTAGGGAGCGCAAGAAGGTCCAGGATTCCCAAAGATCCGGAGCTGCAGAGTCCCCAGGCTCTGGTACTATGAGAGACTTCGATTTCTGTCAGACCCGACTGAAGTCAGGGAATCCCTCCCAACCCTTCCTTCCACTCTTTATTCCACCCTATCTTCCACCCCAGCTGAGGCCTCTGATGTCCAACCTGGGACTTCCAGCCAGGATGAGGTGGAGGAGCCCAGCTTGAGCCAGGTATAGCATAGTTCTACAGATTTCTGGGCAATAAATAAATTATGTCTACTAGATGTTATTATTGATCACTAATTGCTGATTTAATAAAGTGTTTTACATATCAATAGACAGTAGTGGGCAAAAATAATTGGGACAAGAATGAAAAATGCTGGGCTCAGAATGATAATCTGTTATATTTGTTAACATTCAATTTGCAACAGTTATGAGATGAAAATTGTGTGTGATTGATGAAAAAAAAACTAAAACGATGTCCCTTTTTCATACACAGGAAGACCTCAGCCAGGAGGTGGATGTGGAATGTGGCAGCCAGGAGGAGGCTGTGGAATGTGGCAGCCAGGAGGAGGCAGGGGTTAGTGGCAGCCAGGAGGAGGCGGGGGTAAGTGGCAGCCAGGAGAAGGCCAGGCCCAGTAGGAGCCTCACAGAATCGCAGGTTCCTCCCCTCTGCCTTCCGAACAAAAGACCTAGGAAGGGGAGTAACGTGCTGGATTCAGCACTCGGGCTGATTCAGGAGGCCTCTGCTTCCCTCAGAGCCCCCCCCACTCATGAAGAGGCCTTTGCTTCCATGGCTGTCACCAAACTGCAGGACATGCAGGAGGGCCAACGCCTCATGTAAGGAAATCATTTATCAAACATTAAATAAGGGGTTGAGGGGAGAAATCACACCCAATACCCACCTGAGTAAGTTGCATCATCCTCCTCCTCCTGCCACAACTCCACCACCACAGACACAGCGTGGAAGGAAGCGTGGAAGGAAGACAAGAGAGTGAAGGCCCTGGGTTCAGTCTGGTCTGACAAAAGATGCAGGCTCTTGTATGACCACAGCCTGGGGACATGTATGTCATCTGCTGCTGCTTATGATCTCTTGGACTTCTGGACCAGATTGTACTCCCTTAGATATGGACTCCTCAGGCCACCAATTTTGCAGTAAAATAGTTGATGTGTGCCCTAGGGGCCAAAGGCTTCGCCAATTTCTGCTGTTTCTCCAGCGTTGCCTCCCTCTTTATTTGGTTAGGACCCCTTAATACATTTTTGTTTTGATTTATTATACTTGCCTATGTGTGTTTTCCTTCAAAAAGGACAGTTTGTTTGTGAGGAGGCAAGTACATTTCAAAAATACAATGTGAAATTAACAAGAGACACCAACACCAAGCAATCTCCTTGAGATTAAATAATACAAGATAATAATCGTTTTGTGGTAACTTGACACACAAAACACACCCAAAACTATTCTGGAGTAAATAATAAAGAAAGAAGTTTGTGAGAAGTCTGTGTGAATATGAGCAGCAAAACACCTTCATTCTTCTAGCATTATAAAGAAGAACAGAGTGCGCTGCAATAAACAATTTAAAACATTGCAGTGTGACGAAAGTGCTATATCCATTCCAAACGCTAATTTTACCAGATCGAGCAGTTCCGTCTCGGAATTTATTCTGAGGATGCATGGCACTTTGTGCGTTGGAATTGTCCACACACGGTCAGAATTGACGCGATCGGATATTGTTGTCGGAAAATTTTATAGCCTGCTCTCAAACTTTGTGTGTCGGAAAATCCGATGGAAAAAGTCAGATGGAGCCCACACACGGTCTGAATTTCCGACAACAAGCTCTGATCGCACATTTTCCTTCGGAAAATCGGACCGTGTGTACAGGGCATTAGTCATTTTGGATTTCTCTTAGTAAAGGCAGGTAGTTCAGTGTGTAACGGTTCGATAAGGACATAGGGAGTTGTATCCCAAGGTAGGTTATTGATTACTTCTGCCACACAAAAGGAAAGCTGGATTTGCATGTGTTCACCGAGACATTGAGAGTGAAGGATTTAGCAAAATTGATCTGATGTTAGAGAGGTTTTTGTAATGTGTGAAATCTGTCAGTATTGAGGGAATGGACGTCAGTGGTTCAGATAGGAACAATAGAATATTGTCCGCAAACAACGCTATTTTAAAGGTGCATTCTGTGACCTTGATTCCTTTTATGTTATCATTTGCTCTAAGGGGATATAATAAAGGTTCCTGCGTTAGAACACATAGAAGTGGCGAGAGAGGACAGCCCTGTTTGGTACCGTTTGAGATAGAGAAGGCATTCGATAGGTGGCCATTAGGGATGAGCTTCGAGTTTGAGTCAAACCCATGTTCGACTCCAACATCGCATGTTCAACCGATCGCCAAATTGCGAACCATATGGGCCGTTCGCGCCAAATTCGAGTAGCGCATCATGGCCCATAATTCACTGCGGCATCACAGTGCATTGTTGGTTGATGATTGGCCAAGCATGCACTATGCATGCACTTGGCCAGGGTGGCTTTGGCCAATATATATATATATATATAACTGTATTCAGTTTAGCTAGATCAGTTCCTGTTATTCTCTTCCTACTGACAGGCAGGCAGGTGTTTTTACAGTATTTACAGCTACCTGAAGAAAATTGCTGGTGTTCTTCTGATCCTATTAGTCCTATTAGCTACAGTATTTACAGTTAGTGTAGTGTGTCCTCTGCACAGTGTGCACCTAAAGCTACCTGAAGAAAATTGGTGGTGTTCTTCTGATCCTATTAGTACGGCAGGCAGCTCAAGTATTTACAAGTTAGTGTAGTGCATCCTCTGCACAGTTTGCACCTAAAGCTACCTGAAGAAAATTGGTGGTGTTCTTCTGATCTTATTAGTACCACAGGCAGCTGTAGTATTTACAAGTTAGTGTAGTGCGTCCTCTGCACAGTGTGCACCTAATGCTACCTGAAGAAAATTGGTGGTGTTATTCTGATCCTATTAGTACCGCAGGCAGCCGCAGTATTTACAAGTTAGTGTAGTGCGTCCTGTGCACAGTGTGCACCTAAAGCTACCTGAAGAAAATTGGTGGTGTTCTTCTGATCCTATTAGTACCGCAGGCAGCTGTAGTATTTACAAGTTAGTGTAGTGCGTCCTCTGCACAGTGTGCACCTAAAGCTACCTGAAGAAAATTGGTGGTGTTCTTCTGATCCTATTAGTACCGCAGGCAGCTGTAGTATTTACAAGTCAGTGTAGTGCGTCCTCTGCACAGTGTGCACCTAAAGCTACCTGAAGACAATTGCTGTTGTTCTGCTCCTATTAATACCTCAGGCAGGCAGCTACAGTATTTACAGTTTGCGTACTGTGTCTTCTGCACAGTGTGCACCTAAAGGTACCTGAAGACAATTGCTGTTGTTCTGCTCCTATTAATACCACAGGCAGCTACAGTATTTAGAGTTAGTGTACTGTGTCCTCTACACAGTGTGCACCTAAAGCTACCTGAAGAAAATTGGTGGTGTTCTTCTGATCCTATTAGTACCACAGGCAGGCAGCCGCAGTATTTACAGTTAGTGTAGTGCGTCCTCTGCACAGTGTGCACCTAAAGCTACCTGAAGACAATTGCTGTTGTTCTGCTCCTATTAATACCTCAGGCAGGCAGCTACAGTATTTACAGTTAGGGTACTGTGTCCTCTGCACAGTGTGCACCTAAAGCTACCTGAAGAAAATTGGTGGTGTTCTTCTGATCCTATTACTAGCACAGGCAGGCAGTTAATTCTGTTAGCTGCAGTATCAGTATATATATATATACATCCCAGCTTTGTGCAGCTACATCTCACTGCAGACCATTAGTATGTCTGGAAGGCCAACAAGGAGAGGCAGACAGTAACAAATCAATTAATAAGGGCAAGCAGGCTCTGTGTCTAGACACAACAGTGCTGGTAGTGGAAAGGTTGCATCCTCATCAGCACGTGGCCAGGGGACATGCTTGTCCTTTTATTCAGCAGCTGGCCGTGTTGAGCCACAACATGCAGAAGACTTGGTAGAGTGGATGACCAAGCCATCCTCATCCTCCTCATCCTCTCTCACCCATACTCAGGGTACTTTGTCTGGCAAAGCAGCTGCCAACGCGGCCTCTTCTCTCGGCTCAATGGCATCAGTCACTCCTTCACTATCCCCACCATGTCCTCCTGAGGAGTCCCCCGAACTGTTTGACCACAGTGTTGGGTACATGCTCCAGGAGGATGCCCAGCGTTTTGAAGGCCCTGATGATGGTACCCAGCTAGAGGAAGGCTGTAATGTGAGCTCAGAGAGAGGGGGTGCCCAAGAAGGACAGCAATCTGGCAGTCATGTTCCCCCAGCTGCAACATACTGCCAGGTTTGCTCCAGTGATGAGGAGGGAGGGGATGATGAGGTCACTGACTCCACGTGGGTGCCTTATAGGAGAGAGGAGGAGGAGGAGGCACATCTCCAACGAGGCAGGATGCCCTCCAGGGGCCAGCCTAATGGCAGCACACCAACTGCATCACACTGCAGAGCTCCGCATGTGCAGGGCGCTGCTGTCTGCGCATTATCCCAAAAGTTCTTTGGTGTGGGCCTTTTTTGAGATGAGTGCATCAGAACGCACCTCTGCTATTTGCAACATATGTCTCAAGCGTATCTCGCGTGGCCAAAACATCACCCGCTTTGGCACCACATGCTTGACCAGACATATGTCGACCTGCCATGCAGTTTGTTGGCAAGCGTACCTAAAAGACCCACACCAAATAACAAAGTGGACCTCTACTTGCTCTTCGTCAGCTGGGATCTCCAACCCCACTATACCATCAGTCTGAAACCTGCACTGAGAGGAATGAAGGTGTAGAATTAGGTGTGTCACAGCCAAGTACTTGCGGGCAATCTGCTATCGGTACACGGACGTCAGATTGTACCAGGCAAATTTCCCTGCCCCAGCTGGTGCACCGCTGAAAGAAGTCCACTCCCAGCCATCCACATGCCCAGCGGTTGAATACTAGCTTGGTTAAATTGCTGCCTTTTCAGTTGGTAGACTCTGCCCCTTCCGTGAGTTTGTGGAATGTGCGGTTCCTCAGTGGCAGGTTCCCAAATGCCACTTTTTCTCATGAAAGGCGATTCCGGCTCTCTACCGGCATGTGGAAGGCAATGTCTTGGCCTCGCTGGACAGATCAGTCAGCGGTAAGGTGCATATTACCGCTGACTCATGGTCCAGCAGGCATGGACAGGGACGTTACCTATCTTTCACCGTGCACTGGGTGACTCTTCTGGCAGCTGGGAAGGATGCAGGACAGGGTGCAGTAGTGTTGGAGGTTGTTCCGCCACCATGCCTCCAAAATTTCACTAGTGGGGATTCTTCCACACCTCTCTTCTCCACCCCCTCCTCTTCTTCTTCCTCCACGGCCTCTTCCTGTGCTGATTTGTCCTCGGAACCAGCGGTGCTCCGTAAGCGTTCAAGGGGCTACGCAAGCACGCAAGAAAAAAGATGCCATGCGGTGCTTGAGCTGGTGTGCTTGGGGGACAGAAGCCACACTGGGGCAGAGATGCTGTCAGCTCTGCAGGGGCAGGTTCAGAGGTGGTTGACATCAGGCCAGCTTAAGCCAGGTATGGTGGTTTGTGACAATGGCACCAACCTCCTCTACACCCTCTGACAGGGACAACTGACCTATGTTCCCTGTTTGGCTCACGTCTTTAACTTGATGGTGCAGCAGTTCTTGGGCAGGTACCCAGGCTTACAGGATGTCCTCAGGCAGGCCAGGAAAGTCTGTGTGCATTTCCGCCGGTCATATAATGCCAGTGCTCGGCTGGCTGACCTCCAAAAGGAATTTTTCCTGCCCAAGAACTGCTTAATCTGTGACATGCCCACCAGGTGGAACTCAATTTTGGCCATGCTGCAGTGGCTGCACACACAGCAGAGGGCCATCAACGAGTACCTATGCGACTATGGCACCAGGATAGGGTCAGGGGACCTTGGTTTTTTTCCCCATGCCAGTGGGGAAATCAGGGATGCATGCACTGTCCTGTCACCATTTGAGGAGGCCATGAGGATGGTGAGCAGTGACAGTGCATGCATCAGTGACACTGTCCCCCTTGTCCACCTGTTGGAGCACACGCTGCGTGGAATAATGGACAGGACACTTGAGGCAGAAGAGAGGGAGGAAGAGGAGGACTTCCTTACCTCTCAAGGCCCCCTTTATCCAGACAGTGCTCTTGCGTGCCCGCCGATTACACAGGAAGAGGAGGAGGATTGTGTCAGCATGAAGGTGGAGCCTGGCACTCAGCATCAGCAGCAGTCTTCAAGGGATCATTTACAGTCTGAAGAAACCCATGGACTTGTACGTGGCTGGGAAGAGGTGGCTGCGGATCATGTCGTCCTTAGTGACCCAGAGGACTCTGGACCGAATGTCTCAGCAAACCTACGCTGCATGGCCTCCCTGATCCTGCAAAGCCTGCGGAAGGATCCTCGTATTCGTGGTATCAAGGGGAGGGATGATTACTTTCTGGCAACTCTCCTTGATCCATGTTACAAGGGTAAGGTTGCGGACTTTATCTTGCCATCGTAGAGGGAGCAGAGGATGAAACATCTTCAGGAGGCCTTGCACAAAGGTTTGTGCAACGCGTTTCCAGACTGGGAGATTACAATTTCCTGGTCCTCCTGGCCATTGTGTTGCTGAGGCTTCGGTCAGTCCCAGAAGGAGTGGTGGAGAAGGTGGCCGTCTGACCGATGTGTTCAGACAATTTTTTAGTCCGCAGCCCCAAGGTCTGATCGGTTCCAGCAACCATCGCCAGCGTCTGATTCACATGGTGCAGGATTACCTATTGGCAAGATCAGAATTGGACACCTTTCCCACCGAAAATCCTCTGGGTTACTGGGTCTTGAAGATGGATCACTGGCCAGAGTTTGCACTTTATGCAATTGAGCTACTGGCCTGTCCTGCATCCAGCGTTCTTCCGGAACGCACTTTCGGTGCTGCCGGAGGCTTTGTAACCGATCACAGGGTGTGACTGTCCACCGAATCGGTCGATCGGCTGACCTTCATAAAAATGAATCAGTTTTGGATCACCAGCTACCAAGCACCTGATGCTGATGTAACCAATTGATTTTTTTGTAATGTGAGATCCCTTCAAGACTGCCTATGCTGATGCTGAGTGACTATCCTGTTATGCTGAGTGACAATCCTCTTCCTGATGAGGGCGCTGCTGTCTGCGCGTTATTCCAAAAGTTCTTTGGTGTGGGTCTTTTTTTGAGACGAGTGCATCAGAACGCACCGCTGCTATTTGCAACATATGTCTCAAGCGTATCTCGCGTGGCCAAAACATCACCCGCTTGGGCACCACATGCTTGACCAGACATATGTCGACCTGCCATGCAGTTTGTTGGCAAGCGTACCTAAAAGACCCACACCAAATAACAAAGTGGACCTCTACTTGCTCTTCATCAGCTGGGATCTCCAACCCCACTATACCATCAGTCCTCTCTAAAACCTGCACTGAGAGGAATGAAGGTGTAGAATTAGGCGTGTCACAGCCAAGTACTTGCAGGAAATCTGCTATCGGTACACCAACGTCATATTGTACCAGGCAAATTTCCCTGCCCCAGCTGCTGCACTGCCAAAAGAAGTTCTCTCCCAGCCATCCACATGCCCAGCAGTTGAATGTTAGCTTGGCTAAGTTGCTAGCACTTCAGCTGCTGCCTTTTCAGTTTGTAGACTCTGCCCCCTTCCGTGAGTTTGTGGAATGTGTGGTTCCTCAGTGGCAGGTTCTCAAACGCCACTTTTTCTCACGGAAGGCGATTCCGGCTCTCTACCGGTATGTGGAAGGCAATGTCTTTGCCCCCCTGGACAGGACAGTCAGCGGTAAGGTGCATATTACCGCTGACTCATGGTCCAGCAGGCATGGACAGGGACGTTACCTATCTTTCACCGTGCACTGGGTGACTCTTCTGGCAGCTGGGAAGGATGCAGGACAGGGTGCAGTAGTGTTGGAGGTTGTTCCGCCACCATGCCTCCAAAATTCTACTAGTGGTGATTCTTCCACACCTCTCTCCTCCACCCCCTCCTCTTCTTCTTCCTCCATGGCCTCTTCCTGTGCTGATTTGTCTTTGGAACCAGCGGTGCTCCGTAGGCGTTTAAGGGGCTACGCAAGCACGCAAGCAAAAAGATGCCATGCGGTGCTTGAACTGGTGTGCTTGGGGGACAGAAGCCACACTGGGGCAGAGATGCTGTCAGCTCTGCAGGGGCAGGTTCAGAGGTGGTTGACATCACGCCAGCTTAAGCCAGGTATGGTGGTTTGTGACAATGGCACCAACCTCCTCTACACCCTCTGACAGGGACAACTGACCCATGTTCCCTGTTTGGCTCACGTCCTTAACTTGATGGTGCAGCGGTTCTTGGGCAGGTATCCAGGCTTACAGGATGTCCTGAGGCAGGCCAGGAAAGTCTGTGTGCATTTCCGCCGGTCATATAATGCCAGTGCTCAGCTGGCTGACCTCCAAAAGGAATTTTTCCTGCCCAAGAACCGCTTAATCTGTGACATGCCCACAAGGTGGAACTCAATGTTGGCCATGTTGCAGTGGCTGCACACACAGCAGAGGGCCATCAATGAGTACCTATGCGACTATGGCACCAGGACAGGGTCAGGGGACCTTGGTTTTTTCCCCATGCCAGCGGGGAAATCAGGGATGCATGCACTGTCCTGTCACCATTTGAGGAGGCCATGAGGATGGTGAGCAGTGACAGTGCATGCATCAGTGACACTGTCCCCCTTGTCCACCTGTTGGAGCACACGCTGCGTGGAATAATGGACAGGGCTCTTGAGGCAGAAGAGAGGGAGGAAGAGGAGGACTTCCTTACCTCTCAAGGCCCCCTTTATCCAGACAGTGTTCTTCCGTGCCCGCCGATCACACAGGAAGAGGAGGAGGAGGAGGATTATGTCAGCATGAAGGTGGAGCCTGGCACTCAGCATCAGCAGCAGTCTTCAAGGGATCATTTACAGTCTGAAGAAACCCATGGACTTGTACGTGGCTGGGAGGAGGTGGCTGCGGATCATGTCGTCCTTAGTGACCCAGAGGACTCTGGACCGAATGTCTCAGCAAACCTACGCTGCATGGCCTCCCTGATCCTGCAAAGCCTGCGGAAGGATCCTCGTATTCGTGGTATCAAAGGGAGGGATGATTACTTGCTGGCAACTCTCCTTGATCCATGTTACAAGGGTAAAGTTGAGGACTTTATCTTGTCATCGCAGAGGGAGCAGAGGATGAAACATCTTCGGGAGGCGTTCAGCCAATTTTTTAGTCCGCAGCCCCAAGGTCTGATCGGTTCCAGCAACCATCGCCAGCGTCTGATTCACATGGTGCAGGATTACCTATTGGCAAGATCAGACTTGGACACCTTTCCCACCGAAAATCCTCTGGGTTACTGGGTCTTGAAGATAGATCACTGGCCAGAGTTTGCACTTTATGCAATTGAGCTACTGGCCTGTCCTGCATCCAGCGTTCTTTCGGAACGCACATTCGGTGCTGCCGGAGGCTTTGTAACTGATCACAGGGTGCGCCTGTCCACCGAATCGGTCGATTGGCTGACCTTCATAAAAAAGGAATCAGTCTTGGATCACCAGCTACCAAGCACCTGATGCTGATGTAACCGATTGATTTTTTTGTAATGTGAGATCCCTTCAAGACTGCCTATGCTGATGCTGAGTGACTATCCTGTTATGCTGATTGACAATCCTCTTCCTCCTCAATTTTCATGCTGATAGCTTGTAAGAACATTTTTGGTTCTGGGCACCGCCACCAGTGGCCAAGGCACAATTTTTCTGCCCCTGTTTAACAGGGGCGTGTAATTGCAATTTTTGATGCAATACTTTGCAGCAGGGCTCATTCCTGCGCTCCAACAATAGTATCTGTGAGGGGTTGCAGTTTTGTGGCACCAGCACCAGTTCCCAAGGCCCAATTTTTCAGCCCCTGTTTAACAGGGGCGTATAATTACAATTTTTAATTCAATATTTTGCAGCAGGGCTCATTCCTGCACTCCAACTAGAGTATCTGTGAGGGACATGTAATTACAATTCTTAATCTAATATTTCACAACAGGGCCCATTCCTGCGTCCACCAAGAGTAACTGTGAGGGCTTACAGTGTTGTGGCAACACCACCACCACCACCACCAATGGTTCAATTTTTCTGCCCCTGTTCAACAGGTGCATGTAATTACAATTCTTGATCTAATATTTCACAACAGGGCCTGTTTCAGCGCCCACCAAGAGTAACTGTGATTACTTACAGTGTTGTATCAACACCACCACCACCAAAGGCCCAATTTTTCTACCACTGTTCAACAATGGCATGTAATTACAATTCTTGATCTAATATTTCACAGCACGTTCCTGCGCCCACCAAGAGTAACTGTGAGGGCTTACAGTGATGTGGCAACACCAACACCTAAGGCCCCAATTTCTGCAGAGTAAATAGGGCAGGCCCCTACTTTCAAACATCCAACTTACAAATGACTCCTACTTGCAAACGGAAGGAGACAACATGAAGTGAGATGAAATCTACCCCAAGGAAGGGAAATTCTCTCTTGTAAAAGTTATTATGGGAAAAATGTGTCTCCTCTTCACTGATGCTTTAGCACCAATCCTTGTTTCACTAAAAACCCCAAATTTTCAAAAAAAAATTGTCATTGGGACATAAAATTATGTGAAATCTTCTGAAGAGGTGCACAGACAGTAAAACAAATGTTACAGGGGTGATAACCCTTCCCAATGTTTTCCAAAAAGCTTAAAAATAGATTTTTTGGCTGGAACTACACTTTAGAAATGTACCAGTTCAAAATTACAAACAGATTCTACTTACCAATAAACCTACATTCCCTGTCTTCTTTGCACCACCTGTATACTGCTGTTCAGAGTATATAGGGCCTGGGGGCCCCACGCCTTTCCTTTTTTTAATTTGGGTGCGGGGTTCCCCTTAATATCCAGTTACAGTGTTGTATCAACACCACCACCACCAAAGGCCCAATTTTTCTACCACTGTTCAACAATGGCATGTAATTACAATTCTTGATCTAATATTTCACAGCACGTTCCTGCGCCCACCAAGAGTAACTGTGAGGGCTTACAGTGATGTGGCAACACCAACACCTAAGGCCCCAATTTCTGCAGAGTATATAGGGCAGGCCCCTACTTTCAAACATCCAACTTACAAACGACTCCCTGTTTTGTTTGCACCACCTATATACTGCTGTTCAGAGTATATAGGGCCTGGGGGCCCCACGCCTTTCCTTTTTTTAATTTGGGTGCGGGGTTCCCCTTAATATCCATACAAGACCCAAAGGGCCTGGTAATGAACTGAGGGGATACCCATGCCGTTTGTCTCACTGTTTTTCATCCATATTGCCGGGAACCGACATTACATTAAAGCCGCAAGCAGTTTTAAATTACTTTTATTTTATTTCATTTAAAAATGTCATTTTGTGCAGGGACTGTTCTAAGCACGGGAAACACGCGCCACTTTACAGGCATACTATAGACACCCCCCAGGTACGATATTTAAAGGAATATTTCACTTTTTTTTTCACTTTAAGCATCATTAAAATCACTGTTCCGTCAGCCGTTTTTAAAACTTTTTTTTGCATTGATACATGTCCCCTGAGGCAGGACCCGGGTCCCCAGGCCCTCTTTAGGACAATAACTTGCATATAAGCCTTTAAAATTAGCACTTTTGCTTTTGAACATTCGAGTCCCATAGACTTTAATGGAGTTCGTTTGCAGGTTCTGGTGCGAACCGAACCGGGGGGGTGTTCGGCTCATCCCTACTAGCTAGTATATGACCATCACCAACTTCTACCTGCTGTAGTAATTCCATAAGATGTCTACTATCCCTGAGATAGGATGGACAACTTTGTGCCAATGGCTGTAGAAAACAATTGATGTATTCACCAATTCTGGCAAACAAAGAGTCTACCCCACTCACTATGGGCCTGCCAGGAGGTTTGGCTGGGTTCTTGTGGATTTTGGGTAATTGGTAGATAACTGGCACCCGAGGGGCATCCAGTACCACATATCTAGCCTCTTTTTTGGTGACAATACCTTCATCTTGGGCATCTTTAACCAGATGTCTCAGCTTAGCTTTGAATTTGTTGGTAGGGTTAACTCTCAGTTTTTCATATGTTTCAGCATCATAGACAAGTCTGTTAAGTTCAGCTAAATAGTCAAGTTTATTAGGGATGACAAGCCCCCCCCCCCCCCTTTATCTGCACTAGGGATGACAATCTGTTTATTTTCTTTTAGGGATTTTATACCCCTTTCAATATCTGTTTTGTGCCTACTAGGTTTAATTAATTGACAAACCTTCTAAGTCCTGCTGGACCAAGGATTTGAGCACCTCTAAAAAGTGACTGTTAGCATTCCTGGGATTAAAAACTGAGTTATTCCTCAGATCAGTATGACTATAATCAGACGGTTCATGTCCTTTTTTGGGTACTGCTTTACTAAAATGTTTCTTAATGTTGACTTTTCTCATAAATTTATGAAGATCAATAAAAGTATCAAATTTATTAAGATCCTTATCTGGGGCAAATTTGAGGCCCAACTCTAAAACGTTTAACTCATCTGGCGTAAAAGTGGCATCGCTTAAATTGAAGATGCCCTGAGTTAGGTTTCTCTTTTCCTTTTTCCTTTTACCTCCTCCACAACCTCTCCGTTTGTTATACCTGGTTCTGCCACATATGGTCTGGGGGGTCCCGTGGGATACCACGGTTTCCACTCCCCCCACCATTGTCTTGAGGGTGTGGACCGCTCCCTCTCCCTCTGGGATATGTAGGTCCCTCCCCCTCCAAGGGGGACCACCATACCCCCTTTTGTGAAAATCCCCACTATAATTACCACCAGGGTGTCCCCTTTGTGCTCTTGAGGGTGGACCTCCCCTGGGTTGTGACGGAGCCCAGCCAGGGCTGCTCAAACCACGATTTTTACCATCATTGGAATCAACACAGGGCCCAGCATTGCTGTTAACCTGTTGAGATGACTCGGGGGTTGCTCCACTACGTGAGTTTTACAAAGTTGTAGGAATGGTCTCTCTATCCTCTATGGGGAGAGTGACCTCTTCAGTTAATATGGCATCTTGCCATTTATAAACTTTATTGGTTTTGTAATCATTCGTATCTCTCACATATTTTTTCATTTTTTTCTTTTGAGTTTCTTTGTCGACTTTAGCAACAAAGTCCTGTAGATGTTTCATTTTTTTCTTTGAACTCTGCTGTACCTTCAAAGGGAGCTAATTTGGCTTTACCCAAATTAATACTTGTCTCTAGATTTTTTAATTTTTTTTTCCTGTTCAATATTTTTATTGAAGCATTTTCCAATACAATGCCAACAATGACATTCCAAACATAAAAAGATACTTCTCGCTGGCCAAGATAGCCAGAAGAGGAAAATACATGGAAGCAAAATAGTTATCTCTAACATGGGTAATACAGCAGTAAGGCACTGACATGTTTACAGATATAGTACTATAGTCCTAAAATAATACCCACCCATGTTGTAACTGTGGAAATATATCTGGTAAGGGGGGAATGATAATAAGGCAGATAACAGAGCAAGAACTAGAGAAAACAGTGCATCTCAGAATATAATGGCTCCCAAAAACGTGCCTTGTAGTGTAAATTCATGTTGCGTAACTGAAAGTGGGATCCTGCTAGTGTCAAGGAGTCGTCAGACTGGGGGAAGGCATAGCATCCTGTCCCTCCGCGTCTGTTGCTAAGATGGAAGTTTTACCCAAGTGTGCTACTACAGACAATGGTCAGCATTAGAGAAATTTTGGCAGGAATGCCTCCCCAGGCAAGCCCCTGAGATCATCACCCCACCCCTATGGGTGCACACTGTGGAGTGAGAGAGCTCCAGGACCACCCCAGGCAGGGCCACCTGCCTATAGACCATCGGCTCCTCCCGGAAGACGCACCAGCCAGCAATCCATCCCCGGGATGGAGCAGACGAGTGCCTGTCCATAAGTGGTCGACCAAAAGTGATTGACTGTTCCCTGTGCTGGGTTATCTAACTTACATCTGAGGTCCATCCATGTGGAGTCTACTGAATGGTATACACTCTGTCAATCCAGTATCTATTGATAGAAAGAGAGAAGAGAGAGGCAGGGCAGAAAAAGAGTGACAGGTGGGGAGGAAAGAGGAGGGAGTTTGGCAGGAAGTAGGATAGAGGAGTGTCGTCTTGCCAGAAATCCTTCACATTAATAGATGACCCTGGTAAAGTGGGATCTTGATATATGTGGCCCATGGTTCCCAGATCCCCTCAAAGCCCTGTACCGCGTCCCGCAGTTTCGCCACTGTTTGTTCCTGTGACATGATCCACAAAATTTTCCGCTTGGCAGCCAGGATTGACACTGTGGGAGTTTTCCAGGCTTTGTGGTCTTGGCACCCAGACACATGAAGAAAATGAGATGTTGTGTGGCCTTAGGCGTGTTGTGCACTCTGTGGTTTAGTAGGATATATGTGGGGTCTTGAGGCACATCAATCCCAGTGACCTTTCGTAGAAGATGAAGAAATGTATTCCAGTAGCTTCGCATGCGGGGGCACGTCCACCATATATGAAGCATCGTGCCTATATGTCTGCAGCCTCTATAGCAGAGAGGTTAGGCATCTGGAAATATCTCGGAGAGCCTGGCGGGGACATAGTACCACCTAGTGAAAACCTTAATGTTAGCTTCTATCAAAGCAATGTTTAGGATACCTTTAGATGATCTGCCGAAGGTTAGGAACCACATATCAGTGTCTAGCTGGATGTCCAGATCCGACTCCCAGGATCGAGCATATGCCGGGGCGTCAGTCCTATCCACCAGGGAGGCATAAATAATGGAAATCCCGCCCTTTTGAGGTCCTATATTTGAGCACCATTGCTCGTACATCGTGGCTTTAGGAATGTTCAGTTTGTCAGTCCAGAATGTGCGGAGGAAGTGCCTGATCTGTGAGAATCTAAACTTTTCCGAAGCAGGCATTTCTAGTGTGCTCAGGCAATGACCCAGAGAAATGGGGCCGTTAGGTGTAAAGAAATGGCCTATTCTGAAAAGACCTTTGTTCAGCCACCAGTGAAACGCATGTATGTTCATCCCTGGAGGGAAGTTGGGGTTATGAAATAGGTGTGTGAGGGGCTTTAGGGGGCATATCAAGTTCACATTTATGTAGCTGATCACAAAGCGATAGGGAGTCAGATAACGTAGGAGCTAGTATGACAGGTCTGTGTTTAGAAGGTCTCTATGCTAAGAAGTCAAGTGTGTAATGTGGGACTGCCTGCCTCTCGATGGACACCCAGTCAGGTCTGTGACTCTTTGTGTATATTGCGGAAAACTGGGCCAACTGTGCTGCCTGATAATAAAGCCATAAGTTCGGTAGGCCTAAGCTACCCTGGGTCTTAAGTCGGAGTAGTAAGTCCTTTGAGAAGCGATGACCTCCATCTCCCCAGACAAATCCAACCACCCTGACTTGAAATTTAGACAGGACAGATTTTGTAATTGGTATAGGGAGCAAATATAAACAAATGAACAAATATAAAAGACGGGGTAAAAGATTAAATTTGACTGCATTCAGTCTACCTACCCAGGATAGGCCTTCCTTTGACCATTTATTTAGGTCCGTCTCTAATGAGCAGAACATGGGGGGATAGTTGGCAGCGTATAGGTTGCCTATGCATTTAGTCAGTTTGATGCCCAGATAGAGTATTGCATCTCCTGCCCATGTGAAGGGAAAATGTTGTTTGAGTAGGTCGATTAGTGTCGGGTGGACCAATACGTTGAGGGCGACTGATTTGGACATATTAACCTGGAGCCCCGAAATGGTTCCGAAATCCTGGAGAAGTCGGAACACATTGGGGGTGGAGATCAGTGGTGATGTCAGGAATAATAATATGTCATTAGCAAAGAGGGCACACTTATGTTCCTCTTGACCGCATTGAACCCCTTTGATGTTTGTATTTGCTCTTATGGCTATGGCCAGTGTCTCGATCGCAAGTGCGAAAATCAAGGGCGAAAGAGGACAACCCTGCCTGGTTCCTCTGTGAATGTCGAAGGACTTGGAGTAGTGACCCATTAATCGCAGTTGATTTTACGTCACTTGATTTTTATTCACTGTTTTTCACCGAAGATCTCTATAGATCTATTTTGGACCAAAGCAATTTGTACGCAGGTCAACACTTCACCACTATTCCCCAGTCCTCCCTTGCAAGAGATTGGAAACCAATTACGGTTTCCGAATTTAAGCTCTTTCTGGGCCTTTCCCTCAACATGGGCATCATTAAAAAGAGTGAGTTGCGGTCATATTGGTCCACTGACCTAATTCACCATATGCCCTTGTTCTCTCCCTCCGTGACTAGGGCACGATATGAGCAGATCTTGCGGTTCAGGCACTTCAATGAAAATGAACTCTGTTGTCCTCGTGGAGACCTTGGATACGATCGGCTCTACAAAATTCAACCCCTCGTAAACTAGTTCAACCAACGTTTTGCAGACTTTTTTACTCCCCATCAAGTTGTCTACGTTGATGAGTCCCTGATTAAGTTTTCTGGCCACTTGTCATTCAAACAGTGACTTCCCAGCAAGTGTGCCAGATACGGGGTCAAGATGTATAAGCTCTGTGACAGGGTCACAGGCTATACATGTAGTTTTATGGTTTACGAGGGAAAAAATAGCCACGTAGAGCCGACAAACTGCCCTGACTACATAGGAAGTGCTGGCAAGATTGTGGGGGACTTGGTGTCGCCCCTATTCGGAAAGGGATACCACTTGTACGTGGACAATTATTACACGAGCGTGCCACTTTTTAGTCACTTGTTTGATCAGCAGATTGGAGCATGTGGCACCAAGCGACCTAATCGCCGGGGCTTTCCCCAGCGGCTTGTAGATTCCCGTCTTAGGCTGGGGGAGAGAGCCTGCTTCAAGTGTAATAACTTTCTCGCTATGAAGTGGAGGGATAATAAGAATGTTTTCGTTCTTACCTCCCTTCATGCAGACACGACGGTCCAAATTACTACGGCGACTGGTGTTGTGGAGAAACCCCTCTGTGTCCACGAATATAACCAAAATATGGGAGGGGTGGGTCTCAACGACCAGTTGTTGGTGCCATACCTAATCGCCCGTAAGGCCAGACGCTGGTACAAGAAAGTGTCTGTTTATTTATTTCAATTGGCTTTGCTGAACACTCATGTGCTATACAGAGCTTCAGGACGGACTGGATCCTTCCTTAAATTCCAGCAAGGGATCGTCAGAGCCCTTCTGTTTCCAGATGGTGCTCCACCTCACCTTCCCCAACCAAATGCAGTAAGCAGGCTGCATGAGAGGCATTTTCTTTATGTCCTCCCGAGTACCCCTACCCAACGAACCCCCCAAAAAAGATGTTGTGTCTGCAGCAAGCGTGGATATAGGCGTGACACCCGCTATTATTGTCCCTCCTGTCCTGACAATCCTGGTCTTTGCATTAGTGAATGTTTTGAACGCTACCATACACTAGTTGAATATTAGGGTAGGGTACAGCACTGCACAGACTAGGCACACTTTCACATTGTCTCTCAAGATGCCATCGCATTTTGAGAGACCCGAACCTGGAACCGGTTACAGTTACAAAAGTTACAGTTACAAAAAAAGTGTAAAAAAAATAATAAATAAATAAATTAAAAAAAAACACAAAAAATATATATTATATAAAAAAAACAAAAATAGTTGTTGTTTTATTGTTCTCTCTATATTCTCTCTCTATTGTTATGCTCTTTTTTACTGTATTCTATTCTGCAATGTTTTATTTTTTATCATGTTTGCTTTTCTTTTTTTTTCAAATATCAAGTTTATTCAACTCCAAACAGGGGTGGGGCCCCGATACAGATACATAAACAAAAAACCATTCTGTCATGGTCGTTATACAAGGGTTGAAACAGTATAGAATATAATACAGTACATTTTTAGGCTTAAGACTTCCTAGTATGTATATACTTTAGATAAAAAACGATGAAATCCAAGACAGAGTGTTGATATCTATAGCTCCGGGGTATTCCCCTCCTGACTTTTTCCATTTTTTCTATAGAAAAATGGGGACCGAAGTCCCTAGACCAGATAAGGGGTGTAAAAGATAGAGGAGAGGGTTTAGGGGAAGAAAAAGAAATAATAGAAAGGTAATGGGAGGTGGGAGAGGAAGGAGGGGAGAAGGAGACATGGCGGTAGTTCAGCCAGTATACCAGGTTCCACGGAGTCTACTCAATACATATGGGGAAGGAGTTATAAGCCAAGTAAGCGTTGTCCTTCCTCGGAATAGATAAATGCGTTCCAGATGTCCCAAGTTTTTTTAAAGGCTTCTTGTTTATGTTGAGCGGTAAGGATCAGGTCTTCCATATGTTTTATATCCTCCACTCTCCGCAACCATAACGAGAGGGCTGGTGGGGAGGATTGTTTCCAGCAAAGTGGGATACACGTCCTCGCAGCGTTGAGTAAGTGACGCGTGAGAGATTTCTCATATCTCTTGATGGGGATCGAGGAAAGGTGTAGGAGAAAGAACGCGGCCTCGTCTGGGATATTATACTCTGTACATTTTTGTGTTATTCGTCTGACTTCTCCCCAGAAGTCTTTCAACTTCGGGCATGACCAAAAAATGTGAATCAAGGTTCCCTCCTCCTCAGCGCAGCGCCAGCACCGGCTCGAGGAGGTAGGGAAGCATTTCTGTAATCTGGAGGGGGTCAGATACCAACGGGTGAGGAGCTTGTAATTTGTTTCCTGAATTTTAGTGCACAGTGAGGACTTAAGGGCAAGTGTGATTATGCGTTGTCGCTGTGCTTCTGAAAACGAGCAGTTCAGGTCTCTTTCCCATCTAGCTAAGTAAGGAGGTGGGGGTTGTTCGTTTGGTGAGATTAGTAGTGAATAGGTTTGGGATAGGATATGGGCCAATGGGTCTTCTCCAGAGCAAAGCTCCTCGAACGTCGTTAGTTGGCGGACGAACGTTTGTGTTTTTGGGAGGGAGTGGAGGAAGTGGTGCAGTCGGGCAGCTTTCCAGAAACAGAGATGGTAGTCACCTGCCGGGTTGGTTAAGTCCTGTATGGAAGGCCAATGTCCTTCGACAATAAATTTGGCTGCGTGATCTCTACCTGAGTCTCTAAGGTTGTTATAATCCACAGTATGTAATCCCGGAGTGAAGTTTGGGTGGCCAAAAATGGGGAGTAGGGGCGAGTTTTTTGTTGTGAGGGAGGTCTTAATGGCTATTTGGTAGCTATGTCTCAGGGTGGTACCTATCAAGGGATGCGACCTCAGTTTAGGCGGGAGGGCATCGTAACACCATAGTGCACTCTTTAAAGGTATCAGTGTTTGGTTCTGTTCCAGTAGGACCCAGAGTTTAAATGCTTTATTTCTCCTCCAGTCTAGTATTCGTCCTAGATGAGAGGCCAGATAATATTGGCGAATGTCGGGTAATGCTATTCCTCCCTCTCTTTTGGGGAGCGTGAGCTGTGAGTGTTTTAAGCGGGGCTTCTTGTGAGCCCAGACAAATCTGGTGAAGAGGGATTGGATCTGTTTGAAGAATGAGGGTGGGATATTAATGGGTAGTGCTTGGATCAGGTAAGTAAATTTAGGTAGAACGCACATTTTCAGAAGGTTACATCTCCCGAACCAGGAGTGAAAACCTGTGTTCCACTTTTCTAGCAAAATCCGGGTTTTAATCAGTAAGGGTGGGAAGTTCAGGTCAAACGTACGCGACAGGTCAGAGGGGATCTTTGTACCTAGGTATGTTAGGGCTGTATCCGTCCACTTAAAGTTGAAGTTAGACTGTAAGTCCCTTAGTGTCAGGGGGGGTATAGAAATGCCCATTGCTTCCGACTTTGAGAAGTTTATCTTTAAATGAGATATGGCTCCATAAGTTTTGAATTCTTGCATGAGATTTGGTAGAGATATTCTAGGGTTAGTTAGGGAGAATAGTAAATCATCAGCATATGCTGAGATTTTGCAGTGGGAGTCACCTATTTGAAGTCCTGTTATGTCTGGGTTTGCTCTGATAGTACATAAAAAGGGTTCCAGGGAAAGGGCAAATAAAAGGGGGGAAAGGGGACAGCCTTGTCTAGTGCCATTGGCTATAGAAATGGGGTTTGATAGCACACCGTTAACTTTTACTTGGGCAGAGGGATTGGAATAGATATTTTGGATCCATTTCAACATCTTGTTTCCTAGGCCAATATGACGGAGAACTGAGAACATGTAGTTCCAGTTTACCCTGTCAAAGGCCTTTTCGGCATCGGTGTTTACAAATATGCAGGGGGTCTTGCTATCATTTGCTACGTGGATAAGGTTGAGGGCCTTGATGGTGTTGTCCCTTGCCTCTCTGGAGGGTATAAACCCAACCTGGTCTAAGTGTATTAGGTTTTGGAGATGTTGTGCTAGTCTGGTGGCGATTATCTTGGAAAATAACTTCAGATCCAAATTTAAGAGGGAAATGGGCCTATAACTTCCGCATGCACTCGGGTCTTTCCCATCTTTATAAATCAAAGAGATATGGGCTTTTAGGGTCTCCCTCGGAAACTTAGCATCTTCTCCTAGGGCATTGAAAAAGGCTACCAGCCGTGGGCCTAAGATGGGGAGAAAGGCTTTATAGTATTGGGCAGTGAAACCGTCAGGTCCTGGGGCCTTACCTAGTTTCATAGATTTCACTGCTGACTGGAGTTCTTCTAAAGTTATTGGTTCGTCTAAGATCTCCTGGGTTTCAGTCGGTAGGGATGGGAGCTGTGAGTCAGAGATGTATTTATCTATATTTGCCCGTTCGGTGGGGGAGCTGGGTAGGTTATATAAGTTTGAGTAGAAGTCTCCGAATTCTTTGGATATTTGCTGTGGGGTAGAGGCTCTTTGGCCATCGGGGCCAATTATTTGTGGAATGTAGGTAGCTGATTTAAGATCTTGCACGGATCTGGCCAACAGTTTCCCGCATTTGTCTCCCGATTCGTAGGATAGTTTGCGGCAGAACTGGAGGGCCGCTTTTGCTTTGTAGCGCAATAGGTCTGTTATTTGTGTACGTAGCATCATCAACTGCGCCTCCAGCTCTCTGGTAGGAGTTTGTTTGTGTTGTATTTCTACTGAGGCTAAAGCTGCAAGTAATTTAGTGATTTGTGCATTTCTTTTTCTCTTTATGGACGCCCCGTGTTTAATTAGAACTCCTCGCAGGACACACTTGTGAGCCTCCCACAATATTCCGGGGTCGCATCCATGCGTATCATTCTCCCGGAAGTAGAGATCAAGCTCTTTAGTTACATCCTCCAAGACCTCGGGAATTTGTAGGAGACTCTCGTTCAGACGCCAAAACAGGGATCTGGGTGAGGGTCGGTCTGTGAGGATGTATGTGAGGGAAATGGGAGCATGGTCGGACCATGTGATCTGACCTATTGATGAGGAGCTCACAAGGTGCAACTGATCATGGGGCATCAGAAAGAGATCAATTCTGGAATACACCTTGTGTGGGGGAGAGAAGAAGGAATAGTCTCTCTCCCTTGAATGCTGAAGGC
This sequence comes from Lithobates septentrionalis, assembly GCA_037952835.1. NCBI lineage: Eukaryota > Metazoa > Chordata > Amphibia > Anura > Ranidae > Lithobates > Lithobates septentrionalis. Next base: position 2,195,889 of record JBBDGP010000707.1, read on the forward strand.
GCCACACATCGGTCAACTGGGCACTAAGTAAAGTCTGCATTATTCGTTTTCTGGCGGCAGGGGGGAAGGAGGAATTACCAGATGACGTGTCTATTGAAGGGGTCAGAGGGACATTTAGGTCTCCTCCCATGAGTAGTTGGCCTTGTTTATATTTTGTCAGTTTTTCAATTGTGTGTTTAAGGAATCTGTCCTGATGTTCATTTGGGGCATACAGTGTAGCCAATGTGAACTGATTCCCTGCAATCAAACCCTTTACAAATAGAAAACGCCCCTCGGGGTCTGCTAGCATCTCTTGAAATTCCCATGGTAGTTTGCTGGATATCACTATGGAAACCCCTCTAGATTTGGATTGGGAGTTAGTCGAATGGTAAACATGGGAAAAAAATCTATTTTGCAGTATGGGGGATTTATCCGTTTTAAAGTGGGTCTCCTGGATGAAGGCGATGTCAGTCCGCGACTTTTTAAAGTCGCAAAGTAACATACGCCTCTTCTCCGGGGTGTTCAAGCCCCTGGCGTTAAGAGAGGTCACTGTAAGAGAATCTACCGCCATGGTAAAGGGGGGGGGGGGTCAATCAGAGGGGGGAGGGTGGGGGGAGAGAATAATAAGAAGGGGGGGAAGGTAAGGAGAAACCAAGGACAGAGGGTGGAAGGAGTAATTAGTAAGTGCTTAATCACACTTATAGACTCTATGTGGAGTATTCTAGATCAATAGTACTACAGTACTAGGGCGCTCACCAGTGCGAACTGGTAATCGAGCGCAGGCCTATTTGGGGTTGTGGAAAGAGATAGCCAGGTTTGAACTCACTGACTCCCCCTCCCCAAAAACACCCGCCATAAATCTGAATATATCAATGTTACATTGAGAACGGCTATTGTACCTGGTCATGTAGATAGAGCATGGTTAAAACACATAACAGCAACTGCTTAGTAAACAGGGATAAATCTTTTTGCAATCTGTGTGGTACACATAGTGCCCCGACCTGAGCACGACAATAATTGAGAGCAAGGTAAGAAAAATTGTTTCTGTGATGCTTACAAGGGGAAGCGGGGAGAGCAGCCTCAGAGCTCAAGAAGAGGGAAAAATACAAAAGAGAAGGGAAAAAGGTCCCGAAACTAAATTTAGCTAGAGGCCGCTTCCCCTGGTCCCCATGTGCATTACTCAGACATTCCCCTCTCCGGGAGTAGATCTCCCAGTGTTAAAAGCATCAGAACTGTCATTCCCTTCTGCAGGTGCGCCATTTTAATACGAAGTGGGAGCTTGTGTTGTGTGAACGGTCATCATCCCATCAGAGTTTGTGGGGTAAGTTTATGTTTGAGCATTCACGTGCCATATTCTCTGCTCCGTAGTGGGTGGAGTCTCCTTCAAGTACAGTACAGTAAGGCGGTAAGTGCAGAACATGTAACCTTCAACACGGGCAGGATTTTGCGTCCTTAACATCTCCTACAGTTCTGACATACTCAAACCCATCCGAACATAAGCTTTGTTTCTCACCTCCTCTATCCGGGATTCATATCACGGTATAGTTATGTCTTAAGGGGTGAGGGTCTCTTATATTCAGGTGGACCAGATTTAAATACCTGTCTGTCAGTAAACATGTAGGCATCTGTTACGCGCGCCTAGAGGGGGTCAGTCAGTAGATCAGCAACATCAGGGGTGATAGTGTCATGTCATGCTCAGGTAACAGATTGGTCTGGTACGAGGTAGCTACATCATGACTCACGTGTGCCCTCACTGGAGGGTGCCCTGGACCTCCTTCTGGAACGTTGTTGGCGAGGCGGTTGGTATCGATGAGCAGTGGATCCAGATCTGCCTGTGGGGCGCGGTACAAGGGTCAGCCAATTAGGGATAGTGATCGGTTCTGATCCCAGGAAGGTAAAGAGGGCCGGCAAGTCCGCTGGAGTGCGCAGGGTAAAGGATGCTGTGGTATTCCGGAAAGTTACTGCCAGGGGGTATCCCCAACGGTATGTGCATCCCTGCCTCCTTGCTAGTTCCAAGACAGGTTTCAGCATAGCTCTTCTCAGTAGCGTGGCTCTGGAGAGATCCGGGAGGATCTTGATCTCGGCGCCATCAAAGATTACCTCCCCTTGTTCCCACGCTTTGCGGAGTATAAGATCCTTCTGGGTGTATCGGTGTACCCTACAGAGCACATCTCGGGGCCTGTCTGGATCCGTGGGTCTTGGACCGAGCGTCCTGTGTACGCGGTCCAGTTCGATGGATGGTGGCGGTGTGTCCAGGAGCCCCTGAAAGATGGCCGTCACTGTTGCCTCCAGGTCTTCGGTTCCAGTGGCCTCTGGTAGACCTCTCAGCCGCAAATTATTGCGGCGGCTGCGGTCTTCCAAATCCTCGAGATGGAGCTGCAAATCCACCGCCGCGGAAGCCTGGGACTCTTGTGAACGCTCTAGGTCAGACACCCGTTGTGTGAGGGCACTAACCGAGCTTTCTCCTGCGTCTATTCGGTCTGCGATTGTCCGCATCTCCTCTCGAATCTCTTGTACGTCTCTGGTATGGGCCTCTTCCACTCGCTGGATAAGGGCCTCAATGTCAGACTTGGATGGTAGGGCCTCAAAATCAGCTTTAGTGGGGAGTGCCTGTAGAATGGCGCGGATATCATCCGGTATGTCTCTGCCGTACCTCGTCGAGTTCGCCATTGCTGTATGAGGATCTCTTGTGAGTTCTAGAGGACACTCCGGGCTGTCGAGCGAGGATGTAGGTGTAGATACTGGCAGTATGGCAGGTTCTGCTGGGCAACGTGCTCGTGGTGCCGATACAATGGCGCCCGGTGAGCTCCTCTGGGAGTCCGGAAAATAGCTCCGTATACTGCTCCGTGGGGTGGAATTGCGGTTGTCACTAACCGAGGCTCTCGTCCTGTATTTCTTGCAGGTTGGCATGCCGCATTTATCTAGAGTTTAGCCGTCGTTTTGTGCGGGCAGGGTAGGGGGAGGCCAGGAGCTCTCTAGAAATGCTTCTTCACACGGCCATCGCTAAGCCACGCCCCCTCATGTTTGCTTTTCAGGTATGCAATTTTTTTTATACTTTATTGTTTACTGTGTTTTATTGTTAACCAATTTTTTATTTTCAGCTACGCAATTCAGCTGCAGAGCGGTTTATTTATCTTGACAGCAACAACGTTTGCTCCCACGATACATAACGCCGTGACTTCAACGTTGTCGGAGGTGATTTCACCACTACAGTTAAAAAAAGAGCATATACAGTGGCTTGCGAAAGTATTCGGCCCCCTTGATCTTTTCAACCTTTTGCCACATTTCAGGCTTCAAACATAAAGATATAAAATTTTAATTTTTTGTGAAGAATCACCAACAAGTGGGACACAATTGTGAAGTGGAACGAAATCTATTGGATATTTTAAACTTTTTTAGCAATTAAAAAACTGAAAAGTGGTGCGTGCAAAATTATTCGGCCCCTCTACTTTCAGTGCAGCAAACTCACTCCAGAAGTTCAGCGAGGATCTCTGAATGATCCAATGTTGTCCTAAATGACTGATGTTGATAAATAGAATCCACCTGTGTGTAATCAAGTCTCTGTATAAATGCACCTGCTCTGTGATAGTCTCAGGGTTCTGTTGAAAGCGCAGAGAGCATCATGAAGACCAAGGAACACACCAGGCAGGTCCATAATACTGTTGTGGAGAAGTTTAAAGCCGGATTTGGATACAAAAAGATTTCTCAAGCTTTAAACATCCCAAGGAGCACTGTGCAAGCGATCATTTTGAAATGGAAGGAGTATCAGACCACTGCAAATCTACCAAGACCTGGCTGTCCCTCTAAACTTTCAGCTCAGACAAGGAGAAGACTGATCAGAGATGCAGCCAAGAGGCCCATGATCACTCTGGATGAACTGCAGAGAACTACAGCTGAGGTGGGAGAGTCTGTCCATAGGACAACAATCAGTCGTACACTGCACAAATCTGGCCTTTATGGAAGAGTGGCAAGAAGAAAGCCATTTCTCAAAGATATCCATAAAAAGTCTCGTCTAAAGTTTGCCACAAGCCACCTGGGAGACACACCAAACATGTGGAAGAAGGTGCTCTAGTCCGATGAAACCAAAATCAAACTTTTTGGCCACAATTCAAAACGATATGTTTGGCGTAAAAGCAACACAGCTCATCACACTCAACACACCATCCCCACTGTCAAACATGGTGGTGGCAGAATCATTGTTTGGGCCTGCTTTTCTTCAGCAGGGACAGGGAAGATGGTTAAAATTGAGGGGAAGATGGATGCAGCCAAATACAGGACCATTCTGGATGAAAACCTGTTGGAGTCTGCAAAAGACCTGAGACTGGGACGGAGATTTATCTTCCAACAAGACAATGATCCCAAACATACAGCAAAATCTACAAAGGAATGGTTCACAAATAAACGTATCCAGGTGTTAGAATGGCCAAGTCAAAGTCCAGACCTGAATCCAATCGAGAATCTGTGGAAAGAGCTGAAAACTGCTGTTCACAAACGCTCTCCATCCAACCTCACTGAGCTCGAGCTGTTTTGCAAGGAAGAATGGGCAAAAAATTCAGTCTCTCGATGTGCAAAACTGATAGAGACATACCCCAAGCGACTTGCAGCTGTAATCGCAGCAAAAGGTGGCTCTACAAAGTATTAACGCAAGGGGGCCGAATAATTTTGCATGCCCCACTTTTCATTTTTTTATTAGTTAAAAAAGTTTCAAAAATCCAAAAGATTTCATTCCACTTCACAATTGTGTCCCACTTGTTGGTGATTCTTCCCAAAAAATAAAAATGTTATATCTTTATGTTTGAAGCCTGAAATGTGGCAAAAGGTTGAAAAGTTCAAGGGGGCCGAATACTTTCGCAAGCCACTGTATGCCGAAGCATGGGGGCAGCAGGGGCGGAGGAGCAATTTGCTCCTACCTTTTGCAGTTGGATGCCCCCATGCTTCGGCATATATATATTTTAGGCACAGGTTGCGTTAAAAAATGTTTTATTTTTTGCTGTTTTTTTTATATGCTTTGCAGGTATGGTAAGTCTTACTGTTATACTGTAATGTTACTTTGTTTTATTGTTAACCATCATTTGCTTAGCAGGTACGCCATTCAGTGGCAGCGCGGATTTATTTATCTTGACAGCATCAGCGTTTGCTCCCACGATACATAAAGCCATGACTCCAGTGCTGTAGGAGGTGATTTCACCACCACAGTTAAAAAAAGAGCATATATGCCGAAGCATGGGGGCAACAGGGGTGGAGGAGGGATTTGCTCCTATCTTTTGAGACGGATGCCCCCATGCTTCGCCATATATAAACGGTGCATGTATGCCCATCATTAGAAGTGGGTGGATGAAGGGAGGTATTCTAATGGTGGACATACCCACCGATCAATCTCTTTTTTTCGTTCAGCCCATAGACTGCATGAAAAAAAAGTTTACAATATACAGTGGGCATCAAAACTTTGGGCACCCCAGGTAAAAATGTGTATTAATATGCATAACGAAGCCAAGGAAAGATGGAAAAATCTCCAAATGGCATCAAATTACAGATTAGACATTCTTATAATATGTCAAAACAAGTTATATTTTATTTCCATCATTTACACTTTCAAAATTACAGAAAACAAAAAAATGGCGTCTGCAAAAGTTTGGTCACCCTGCAGAATTTATAGCATGCACTGCCCCCTTTGCAAAGCTGAGACCTGCCAGTGTCATGGATTGTTCTCAATCATCGTCTGGGAAGACCAGGTGATGTCATTCTCAAAGGTTTTAAATGGCCAGACTCATCTGACCTTGCCCCAACAATCAGCACCATGGGTTCTTCTAAGCAGTTGTCTAGAAAACTGAAACTGAAAATAGTTGACGCTCACAAAGCTGGAGAAGGCTATAAGAAGATAGCAAAGCGTTTTCAGATGTCAATATCCTCTGTTCGGAATGTAATTAAGAAATGGCAGTCATCAGGAACAGTGGAAGTTAAAGCAAGATCTGGAAGACCAAGAAAAATATCAGACAGAACAGCTCGCAGGATTGTGAGAAAAGCAATTCAAAACCCACGTTTGACTGCACGATCCCTCCAGAAAGATCTGGCAGACACTGGAGTTGTGGTACACTATTCCACTATAAAGAGATACTTGTACAAATATGGTCTTCATGGAAGAGTCATCAGAAGAAAACCTCTTCTACGTCCTGACCACAAAAATCAGCGTTTGAACTTTGCAAATGAACATATAGACAAGCCTGAGGCATTTTGGAAACAAGTTCTGTGGACCGATGAGGTTAAAATAGAACTTTTTGGCCGGAATGAGCAAAGGTACGTTTGGAGAAGAAAGGGCACAGAATTTAATGAAAAGAACCTCTGTCCAACTGTTAAGCATGGGGGTGGATCAATCATGCTTTGGGGTTGTATTGCAGCCAGTGGCACAGGGAACATTTCACGAGTAGAAGGAAAAATGGATTCAATAAAATTTCAGCAAATTTTGGATGGTAACTTCAGGCCATCTATGAAAAGCTGAAGTTAAAGAGAGGATGGCTTCTACAAATGGATAATGATCCTAAACACACTTCAAAATCCATGGGGGATTACATCAAGAGGCGTAAACTGAAGGTTTTGCCATGGCCTTCACAATCTCCTGACCTCAACATTATTGAAAATCTATGGATAGACCTTAAAAGAGCAGTGCGTGACAGACAGCCCAGAAATCTCAAAGAACTGGAAGACTTTTGTAAGGAAGAATGGGCAAAGATATCTCAAACAAGAATTGAAAGACTTGGCTGGCTACAAAAAGCGTTTACAAGCTGTGATACTTGCCAAAGGGGGCAGTACAAGATATTAACTCTGCAGGGTGCCCAAACTTTTGCAGACGCCATTTGTTTGTTTTCTGTAATTTTGAAAGTGTAAATGATGGAAATAAAATCGAACTTTTTTTGACATATTATAAGAATGTCTAATCTGTAATTTGATGCCATTTGGAGATTTTTCCATCTTTCCTTGGCTTTGTTATGCACATTAATACATATTTTTACCTGGGGTGCCCAAACGTTCGATCACCACTGTATGCCCAACAAGAACCAGCCAAAAACTGGTATGTTGCTAGATTTTGAGTGGTTATACCAGAATGATGCCTGCAGGTTTAGGTATCATCTTGGTATCATTCTTTTCAGCCAGTGGTCGGCTTTCATGTAAAAGCAATCCTAGCGGCAAATTAGCCTCTAGACTGCTTTTACAAGCAGTGGAAGGGAATCCCCCCACCATCATCCATGTTTTTTTCTGGTTCTCCTGTCCCAACAGGGAACCTGAGAATGCAACCGGTGATTCGGCCAGCTGACAATAGAGCTGATCAGAGACCAGAATGTCTCCAATCATCTCTATGGCCTAAGAAACCGGAAGCTATGAGCATTTTATGACTTAGATTTCGCCGGATGTAAACAGCGCCATTGGGAAATTGGGATAGCATTTTATCACACTGATTTTGGTGTGGTCAGATGCTTTGAGGGCAGAGGAGAGATCTAGGGTCTAATAGACCCCAATTTTTTTCTAAAAAGAGTACCTGTCCCTACCTATTGCTATCATAGGGGATATTTACATTCTCTGAGATAACAATAAAAATGATAAAAAAAATGAAAGGAACAGTTTAAAAATAAGATAAAAAACAAAAAATAATATAAAAAAAAAAGCACCACCTGTCCCCACCTGCTCTCGCACAAAAGCGAACGCAAGCATCGGTCTGGCATCAAATGTAAACAGCAATTGCACCACGCATGTGAGGTATCACCGTGAAGGTCAGATCAAGGGCAGTAATTTTAGCAGTAGACCTTCTCGGTAAATCTAAAGTGGTAACCTGTAAAGGCTTTTAAAGGCTTTTAAAAGTGTATTTAGTTTGTCGCCACTGTACGTTTGTGCACAATTTTAAAGCATGTCGTATTTGGTATCCATGTACTTGGTCTAAGATCATCTTTTTTACTTCATCAAACATTTGGGTAATATAGTGGGTTTTAGTGCATTAAAATTTTAAAAAGTGTCTTTTTTTCCCAAAAAAAATTTGTTTGAAAAATTGCTGCACAAATACTGTGTGAAAAAAATTGAAACACCCACCATTTTAATCTGTAGGGCTTTTGCTTTAAAAAAATATATAATGTTTGGGGGTTCAAAGTAATTTTCTTGCAAACAAAATAATTTTTTCATGTAAACAAAAAGTGTCAGAAAGAGCTTTGTCTTCAAGTGATTAGAAGAGTGGGTGATGTGTGACATAAGCTTCTAAATGTTGTGCATAAAATGCCAGCACAGTTCAAGCCCCCCTCAAATGACCCCATTTTGGAAGGTAGACACCCCAAGCTATTTTCTGAGAGGCATGTCGAGTTCATGGAATATTTTATATTGTGACACAAGTTGCGGGATAGCCGCGTATGGGACCCCAAAAACCAAGCACCGCCTTCAGGCTTCCTAAGGGTGTAAATTTTTGATTTCACTCTTCACTGCCTATCACAGTTTCAGAGGCCATGGAATGCCCAGATGGCACAACCCCCCCCCCCCAAATGACCCCATCTTGCAAATTAGACACCCCAAGCTATTTGCTGGGAGGTATGGTGAGTATTTTGCAGACCTCACTTTTTGTCACAAAGTTTTGAAAATTGAAAAAAGAAAAAAATATATATTTTTCTTGTCTTTCTTCATTTTCAAAAACAAATGAGAGCTGAAAAATACTCACCATGCCTCTCAGCAAATAGTTTGGGGTGTCTACTTCCCAAAGGGGAGGGGGGTTGTGCTTTCTTGGCATTTTATGGCCATCGAAACTGTGATAGGTAGTGAGGGGTGAAATCAAAAATTTACGTCCTTCGAAATCCTGAAGACGGTGATTGGTTTTCGGGGCCCTGTATGCAGCTAGGCTCCCAAAAAGTCCCACACATGTGGTATCCCCATACTCAGGAGAATCAGCAGAATGTATTTTGGGGTGCAATTCCGCATATGCCCATGGCCTGTGTGAGCGATATATCATTTAGTGACAACTTTGTGCAAAAAAAAAAAACAGTTTGTCACTTTCCCGCAACTTGTGGCAAAATATAAAATATTCCATGGACTCAACTTGCCTCTCAGCAAATAGCTTGGGGTGCCTACTTTCCAAAATGGGGTAATTTGGGGGGGTTTGTGCCATATTGGCATTTTATGGCCTTCAAAACTGTGATAGGTAGTGGGGAGTGAAATAAAAAATTTACGCCCTTAGAAATCCTGAAGGCGGTGCATGGTTTTCGGGGCTCCGTATGTGGCTAGGCTCCCAAAAAATCCCACACATGTGGTATCCCCATACTCAGGAGAAGCAGCAGAATGTATTTTGGGGTGTAATTCCACATATGCCCATGGCATGTTTGAGCAATATATCATTTAGTGACAACTTTGTGCAAAAAAGAAAAAAGTTTGTAATTTTCCCGCAACTTGTGTCAAAATATAAATTATTCCATGGACTCAACATGCCTCTCAGAAAATATCTTGGGGTGTCTACTTTCCAAAATAGGGTCATTTGGGGGGGGTTGTGCCATATTGGCATTTTATGGCCTTCAAAACTGTGATAGGTAGTGAGGAGTGAAATCAAACATTTACGCCCTTAGAAATCCTGAAGGCGGTGCTTGGTTTTCGGGGCTCCGTACGTGGCTAGGCTCCCAAAAAGTCCCACACATGTGATATCCCTGTACTCAGGAGAAGCAGCAGAATGTATTTTGGGGTGTAAATCCACATATGCCCATGGCATGTTTGAGCAATATATCATTTAGTGACAACTTTGTGCAAAAAAGAAAAAAGTTTGTAATTTTCCCGCAACTTGTGTCAAAATATAAATTATTCCATGGACTCAACATGCCCCTCAGAAAATATCTTGGGGTGTCTACTTTCCAAAATGGGGTCATTTTGGGGGGGGGGGGGTTGTGCCATATTGGCATTTTATGGCCTTCAAAACTGTGGTAGGTAGTGAGGAGTGAAATCAAAAATTCACGCCCTTAGAAATCCTGAAGGCGGTGTTTGGTTTTCGGGGCCTTGTACGCGGCTCCCAAAAAGTCCTACACATGTGGTATCCCCATACTCAGGAAAAGCAGCTAAATGTATTTTGGGGAGCAATTCCACATATAACCATGGCATGTGTGAGCAATATATCATTTAGTGACAACTTTTTGTACTTTTTTTTATCATTATTCAATCACTTGGGACAAAAAAATGTAATATTCAATGGGCTCAACATGCCTCTCAGCAATTTCCTTGGGGGTGTCTACTTTCCAAAATGGGGTCATTTAGGGGGGGGGGGTTGTACTGCCCTGCCATTTTAGCACCTCAAGAAATGAGTTAGGCAGTCATAAACTAAAAGCTGTGTAAATTCCAGAAAAAGTACCCTAGTTTGTAGACGCTATAACTTTTGCACAAACCAATCGCTTATTGACATTTTTATTACCAAAGACATGTGGCTGAATACATTTTGGCCTAAATGTATGACTAAAATTTAGTTTATTGGATTTTTTTATAACAAAACGTAGAAAATATCATTTTTTTCAAAATTTTTGGTCTTTTTCCATTTATAGTGCAAAAAATAAAAACCGCAGAGGTGATCAAATACCATCAAAAGAAAGCTCTAGACTTCCGGTTCCGGCGCCACATGAGGAGGAGATAGCTAGCTCCAGCTCCCGCAGCGCTCCTCACTAATCTGCCTCTCAAGCCGGCTATTGCTCCGAGGAGACCCCCCCTCACAGTGTGGACACACAGCGGGCTCCCATGGATCGCTTTGTGGAGCGATCGTACACTCGGGTGGTCACATCCACGATCCCCACCGGAGGAGATACAGCGGTGGACACAGCCAAGATGGCGACCGCCCCAGGCATGACGAAGCAGGCACACACGCAGCCACAGCCGCAACCACAGCTCCCCTCAACTCCTGACATGACAGGTACGGACCCTACCTCCCCTGCTGGAATTGCACAAGCTGTAGTCACGCTGCTGGGCCCCACTCTCACAGCCACAGTGGATGCAGCAGTTCATAGAGGGTTAGAGCAGTTACACATTGACCTACAAGCACAGGCACAGAGAATCAATCAGGTGGAGGATAGAATTTCCTCCCTGGAAGATAAACTCACAGCCTCATTTGCAGCAGTAGCACGTCTCACAGCTACTAACAGGGACATATGGGACAAACTCGATGATTTGGAAAATCGTTCGAGGAGAAACAATTTACGCATCATTGGTCTGCCTGAATCAGTATCCACACCACAGCTAACCAATATTTGAGCAAAAATCATCCCAGAACAACTGGGCCTTCGCATTCCCTGCACTATCGAACGCGCGCACCGCATAGGTCAATTCTCAGAATGACGTGCCAAACCCCGCCACGTTATTGTAAAGTACCTCAACTACGCGGACAAGAATGCCATAATGCAAAAGTTTTGTCGTTCACGGTCTTTAATGGTTGATGGCGCAAAACTCCTACTTTTCGCAGATTATTCCATAGAGGTAATGAAGCAGCGTAAAGCGTTCTCACCGATCTGCTCCACCCTTCATCACAACCAAATCCGGTTCTCCTTAGCCTATCCAGCTGTCCTCCACATCCAAACACATGAAGGAGAACACCTCACGTTTCATACCCCTGAGGAGGCGGAACATTTTCTCGCCACCCGAGGCACCGAAATGGAGCATAGCAGCATTGAAGAGAATTCACCATCGTCATCACCGTCGACAGCGAAGGTACCACCCAAAAATCAACGCAGCCCCACAAAACCTCCATACAAGCGCAGCCGCTTTACTAACCAGGAAGACCGCTCTGCAAATCGATGAAGGACTTCAGGAACTTTATCTAACCAATTACACTTCCTCAGATGGGTAATATTACACCCCATTGTCTCTAACCTGATTTCTTCTTATTTTACTTGTTAGCCTGTTTTAAGTGTAATGTCTCACAAGGTTGCTATTACTTGTTAGCTCAAGGTCCTGTTATAATGCCTCTCAGCCTGGTTTACCACCACCCAGCGCCCACACTCTGTCTGCCCAAAAGGTCAACATAATAACTCAGTTGATATCCACGGCTATAGACCCCTCACTGGGCAGACCCTTTGACTAAGCCCCCCCTTTTTTTTATTATATTATCTTAGCTGAGTCTATTCTATGACACAGATACAACCAGCCACCTCCCTTACCCCCATACCCTAATCTAACCCCTCTACCAGCTCCTACCTACCACCCCTCCCTCCTTCCCCTCCCTCCCCCTTTCCCTCTTCTCTTCCTCCCTCCTCCCACTCCTCTAAGCCAACATCATGCTCGTATGTGAGGAGCTAGCGGGTCGCTGAGAGGCATTACGGGTAGATGTATCCCATGTGGAAAAAAGTGAAGTACACTGTTTGTAGTTTGTTACGCTATAACCGTAACCTTGCTCTGTTACAGCTCAATACATATCGCTTAATAGACTTGCAATTCATGTTTGCCTTATTAGTACCTTTTCTTTTATGTGACCTACAACATTTGGGTGATTCCTGTATGGTTGACACTGTACATATCAGGAGGCTTCCTGATCAGCCTCCCACTCATCACAACTATTATATTCAATCATGTCTCTTTCAACCGATGGGAGTCACCTGAAATTTATTTCATGGAATGTTAAGGGGCTCCAATCCGCGAATAAATGTATGTCCATTCTTAGACATTTACGGCGTCTTCGGGCAGATGTGGCTCTATTGCAGGAGACACATCTCTCCGCAGACGATTTAACACGCCTTCAAAAAATGTGGGTAGGATCTGTATATGGGTCCCCTGCATTAGGTCGCAAAGCTGGTTTAGCTATTTTAATTCATAAAAACCTACGACACTCTGTCAGAGAGGTGAGAGCTGACGCCCTAGCCTGCAAATTGACATTACATATGACCATAGGCGACAAAGCAGTAGCTATCACCAATATCTATGCTCCCAACTCTCCAGACACTTCATTCTTCCAGGACATGGTTCAATGGGTTCTCACTGCCCCTGAGGTATTGCATTTAGTGGGCGGGGACTTCAACTCGGTCATGTCCACACTGGCAGACCGCACTTATCGCCCTAAGCAAATGACAAGGTCCGGTCCCTCCCATACACCAGACTCTACTCCCTTAGCGCACTCCATTGAATCTATGCACTTTGTCAACATCTGGCGCCTGACACATCCAACGGACAGAGAATATACCTTTTTCTCGCCCCACATAATACCTTCTCTCGTATAGACTACTTCTTTGCCTCCCCGGCCCTAGTGTCTGTAATAAACACCCCAGACATTTACGATGCCAGAATCTCAGACCACAGCCCCATCGCAGTCCATATGACTCAATCCACACCCTCAACTTCTTCCCCTACCTGGCGTTTCCCTTCATATTTGACGGATAATGAAGACTTCCGACACGTACTGCACCAAACATGGGAAGAATATATCTCCACAAATGGAGCACATATCTCTGACCCAAACCTCTTCTGGGAAGCAGGTAAAGCCTTCCTACGGGGTAAATTCATTTCGTACACCGTCCAATTTAAGAAACACACCCGACAACAATATATGCAAGCAAGTGAAGCCTTACGTGTAGCTCACGACAAGCTAACACTTAACCGCACCTTAGCTAATATACAGGAATGGAAGCGGGCCAAGTGCGCCTTTGATCTCTGGGCAGAACAACACGAAGCTGCTAAAACTTCGTACTCTACTCTTCACTTTCACAAGTTTGGCAACAAGGCAGGCAGATTGCTTGCCAGACTATGTTCAGGACCAAGACGTCCTACACATATCCCAACCTTGAGAAATGCTTCCGGCTCGCTAGTTACCTCGCCTGCCGAAGTCAGCAAATTACTTGCAGATTATTATACTGATTTGTACCGAGCAGACCCAGCAGATCAACCTGCCGTGGAAGCTCTGCTAGACAAGATACGCCTGCCCAGGCTTCAAACAACACACTTGGAGGCACTTAATGCGCCTATTACTTTAGAAGACATACAACACACGATCAAATCTATGGCCTCTGCTAAAGCTCCGGGTCCCGACGGGTACACTGCGGAATTCTTCAAATTAACGTCTGATTTTATTCCCGACACACTGAAGCATGTATATGCAGCCATGTGGGACGGAGGTCCATACCTCCCCACAGGGACACAAGCTCATATCAAATTAATTTCTAAGAAAGGGAAAGATCCCTTACTTCCAGGCTCCTATCGTCCAATTTCCTTAATAAATGTGGATGTAAAAATCCTGTATAAAATAGTAGCATCACACTTAGCTCTCTTACTTCTGTCCCTCTTACACCCAGCCCAATCTGGTTTTGTCTCAGGACGATCAGCTACACTAAACATCCGTAAGGTCTTAATGGCTCTAGAATTTGCTAAAACACACCCCGATCAAGACGTCGCAATTATGTCCCTAGACGCCGAAAAAGCCTTTGACAACATTGGTTTTTCATGGCTTTTCACGGTAATGGAAAAATTTGGCTTTTCGGGTCAAATCACAAGGTTCCTCTCACAAATGTACGCCTCACCAACGGCACGCCTTGTCACCCCGGACTTTATCTCAGACACCATCCCCTTAGCGAAAGGAACGAGACAGGGATGCCCCCTATCCCCGTTGTTATTCAACATTGCGATTGAACCCTTATCTAGAATCCTCAATTCAACCGAAGGGGTTAGTGGCATCACCTTGGGAAACCAAACACTCCGCTCTGCACTATTTGCGGACGATATTTTATTGTTTTCTACTGACCCCGTATCAGACTTTGACAGACTTAAACAAATATTTACAACCTTCCGACTCTGCTCTGGTTTTCGTATAAACTTTGGTAAAAGTGAAATCTTAGCACCACACCCTCGACTATCCACTAAGTGGACACATTTGTCCCCGCTGACCATTGCATCTCAACATATAACATACTTAGGAATACATATAGGCCGAGACCCATCTTCCTTGTATATACTCAATTATCCTCCCTTGGTAGCCAAAATTGTTCGGGAATTGGAGGCTTGGGGTGCCCTTCCCCTCTCGCTTTTTGGGAGATGCCACCTTTTTAAAATGGTATCATTTGCACGCCTACTGTACCCCATGCAAACCATACCTCTATTATTGAGGCATTCAGATGTGCAAAAACTTCAGAAGGCTGTGACAGCTTTCTTATGGTCTAGCAAAAAAACACGCATTGCGCTTCAAAAACTATGTCTCCCGAAGAGCGAGGGCGGGGCAGGACTCCCCAACATTCGTTTTTATAATTTAGCCTGCTTACTTAGACAGGGCCTAGACTGGTTAACAGGAGGGTCCAAATATTCCAATTATGCCCTAGAGGACTCTATGGCATACCCACACGACCTTACAGGCATCCTCCACTCTAATCCTAACAACCTGCCGCATCACCTCAAAACCAGCATAATATTCAGAAATACTGTCATCGCCTGGAGGGAGGTCAGAAAACTACTTGGACTGCCCTCTAGCATCTCGAAACATCTTAAAATACAAGGCAACCCTATGTTCTTACCCTCCACTTTACATAAAGCCTATACCCAATGGCAATCCAGAGGCCTCATACAGATAATTTCGTTATACCAAGATAATACAAGTAAGCTCAAACCATACCAAAACCTGATGCGGGAATTTTCCCTGCCACCAACTCACAGCTTCTTCCATCACCAACTCACGAATTATCTGAGATCCTGCTGTGGTCCTGACTCTGATCCTTTTAATATATCCTTTATTGATAACTTACTGCAAAGCAAAGATTACTCTATCTCCAACATCTACTCCCACCTCATTCAACACCAATCGCGGAAGTACCACCTCACGCCTTTCCAAAAATGGTCCCATATACTGGGAGATGAAGACCTACCCGACAAAATCCTTGAGGGATATAGGCTCACCCGGAAACTTACGATCTCTGAAACATGGCGTGAAACTCAATTTAAGATTATTCACAGAGCATACTTCCCATTTCGTTTCAACAAAGAAGATCCGTCTCAAGCACTATGTCCATTGTGCTTATTACCACGTCCCACGCTGCTCCATAGGCTTTGGGAGGGCTCTGCTATTAACAGCTACTGGAATGATGTGATAGCCTATATTAACAAAATCTGCAATATCAGGTTACATAGTGACTGCCTACTATGCCTGTTTAGCATCACACCTTCAGCCTCCTCCTCGTTCGCATTGGACTTACCAAACATACCACACTGGGCTCATATCTGCCTTCTTGTAGCCCGCAGGACTATTATGTCCCACTGGATCACGACATCGCCGCCCAATCTGCCTGCGGTTATAAAAGCCTTGACGTCATTATTCTATCTAGAAAGATTGGACCTCATCAAGTCAAATCTCCGCTTTACCCCACAATTTTTCAAACGCTGGAGAAGGTTTCTGGAAGCCACATTTCCTCAACAGACCATCCAAGACATAATGCACCCATTTAGATATACAGAATGGTACCTGACGAGAGACATTACTAACTCACTCGGCAAACTTAAAATTCCTCCAGTGTCTGATCCTTCTTCATTTAAACCACCATAAGCGGCCTACAATCACCTGAAGCTCCTTGGCATCCATCAACTTCAGCTATTACACTCTGGGACTATATTCATCCAATCAAAATGTATTAACCAGATCATATTGTAGGTTATCTAGTTAGATATGTTCATAAGTCGCCTCCATTCCCTAAAGGTACAAAAAATTTAGGATAAACCCTTTTGGCAACTTCTTGCCCAATGTTAGTGACAAGCTGGCAAATGTGAATTGCTTACCCCCCTCTCCCTTCCCTCCCCCTCCCTCTCCCCAGTTCTCCTTATAACTATGTTTATGTTTAGGTATAACATGCATTCTGTATAAAGAATAATTGTGTATATTCATGCCCTACAATTGTTCTGTACAATGTTTTCTATGAATATATTTTGAAAAAATCAATAAATATTTTTCAAAAAAAAAAAAAAGAAAGCTCTATTTGTGGGGAAAAAAGTACGCAAATTTCGTTTGGGTATAGTATTGCATTACTGCGCAATTAGCAGTTAAAGCGATGCAGTGCCAAATTGTAAAAAGTGCTCTGGTCAGGAAGGAGGTAAATCCTTCCGGGGCTAAAGTGTTTAAGAAATCCGTCAAATCCCCAGTGTTCTAGAATATCAAAAAGGTAGGTCCATGACTAGGGATGAGCCGAACACCCCCCGGTTCGGTTCGCACCAGAACCTGCGAACGGACCGAAAATTCGCACAAATGTTAGAACCCCATTGACGTCTATGGGACTCGAACGTACAAAATCAAAAGTGCTCATTTTAAAGGCTAATTTGCATGGTATTGTCCTAAAAAGGGTTTGGGGACCCGGGTCCTGCCCCAGGGGACATGTATCAATGCAAAAAAAACGTTTAAAACGGCAGTTTTTTCGGGAGCAGTGATTTTAATGATGCTTAAAGTTAAAAAAAAAGTGAAATATTCCTTTAAATATCGTATCTGGGGGGTGTCTATAGTATGCCTGTAAAGTGGCGCGTGTTTCCTGTGCTTAAAACAGTCCCTGCACAAAATGTCATTTTTAAAGGAAAAAAAAGTCATTTAAAACTGCTTGCGGCTTTAATGTAATGTCGGGTCCTGGCAATATGGATAAAAATCAGTGAGACAAACTGCATTGGTACCCCCCAGTCCATTACCAGGCCCTTTGGGTCTTGCATGGATATTAGGGGGAACCCAGCACCCAAATTAAAAAAGGAAAGGCGTGGGGCCCACAGGCCCTATATACTCTGAACAGCAGTATACAGGCGGTGCAAACAAGACAGAGACTGTAGGTTTGTTGTTAAGTAGAATCTGTTTGTAATTTTGAACTGGTACATTTTTAACGTGTTTAGCTCCAGCCAAAAAATCTATTTTAAGCTTTTTGGAAAACCTAGGGAGGGTTATCACCCCTGTGACATTTGTTTTGCTGTCTGTGCTCCTCTTCAGAAGATTTCACCTCACTTTTTGTCCCAATGACAAATGTTTTTTGAAAATTTGTTTTTTTTTTGTGAAACTAGGATTGGTGATAAAGCATCAGTGGAAAGGAGAAAAGTTTTTCCCATATTAACTCTTACAGGAGAGAATTTCCCTTCCTAGGGGTAGATTTCATCTCATTTCCTGTTGTCTCCTTCCATTTGCAAGTAGGAGTCGTTTGTAAGTTGAATGTTTGAAAGTAGGGGCCTGCCCTATATACTCAGCAGAAATCTGGGCCTTAGGTGTTGTGGCCACAACACTGTAAGCCCTCACAGGGCCCTGTTGTGAAATATTAGATCAAGAATGGTAATTACATGCCCCTGTTGAACAGGGGCAGAAAAATTAAGCCTTTGGTGGTGGTGGTGGTGCTGGTGCCACAACACTGTAAGTCCTCACAGATACTCTTGGTGGGTGCAGAAATGGGCCCTGCGGTGAAATATTAGATCAAGAATTCTAATTACATGTCCCTGTTGAACAGGGGCTGAAAAATTGGGCCTTAGGCACTGATGCTGGTGCCACAACACTGGAACCCCTCACAGATACTTTAGTTGGAGCCCAGGAACTAGTCCTGCTGCAAAGATTTGCATCAAAAATTGTAATTACATGCCCCTGTTAAACAGGGGCTGAAAAATTGGGCCTTAGGCACTGGTGCTGGTGCCACAACACTGTAACCCCTCACAGATTCTCTAGTTGGAGCGCAGGAACTAGCCCTGCTGCAAAGAATTGCATCAAAAATTGTAATTACACACCACTGTTAAACAGGGGCTCAAAAATTGGGCCTTAGGCACTGGTGCTGGTGCCACAACACTGCAACCCCTCACAGATACTCTAGTTGGAGGGCAGGAACTAGCCCTGCTGCAAAGAATTGCATCAAAAATTGTAATTACACGCCCCTGTTAAACAGGGGCTGAAAAATTGGGCCTTAGGCACTGGTGGCAGTGCCCAGAACCAAAAATGTTCTTACAAGCTATCATCATGATCATTGAGGAGGAAGGATAATTACTCAGTATAACAGGATAGTCACTCAGCATCAGCATAGGCAGTCTTTGAAGGGATCTGACATTTCAAAAAAATGTATTCGGTTACATCAGCATCAGGTGCTTGGTAGCTGGTGGTTATCCAAGACTGATTCATTTTTATGAAGGTCAGTCGATCGACTGAGTCAGTGGACAGACGCACCCTGTGATCAGTTACAAAGCCTCCAGCAGCACTGAATGTGCCCATTCGAAAGAAGGCTGGATGCAGGACAGGCCAGTAGCTCAATTGCATACTGTGCAAGCTCTGGCCAGTGATCCATCCTCAAGACTCAGTAACCCAGAGGATTTTCGGTGGGAAAGGTGTCCAAGTCAGATCTTGCCCTTAGGTATTCCTGCACCATGTAAAACAGATGCTGGCGATGGTTTCTGGAACCGATCATACCTTGGGGCTGCGGACTAAAAATTGTCTGAACGCATCGGTCAGATGGCCACCTTCTCCACCGCTCCTTCTTTGACTGCTCGAAGCCTCAGCAACACGTTGTCCAGAAACAGGAGTTTGTAACCTCCCAGTCTCTGGGAATGCGTTGCACAGACCTTTCTGCAAGGCCTCCCGAAGATGTTTCATCTTCTGCTCCCTCTGCGATGGCAAGATAAGGTCTGCAACCTTACCCTTGTAACGTGGATCAAGGAGGATTGCCAGCCAGTATTGTTATTTCTCCTTGATACCACGAATACGAGGATCCTTCTGCAGGCTTTGCACGATCAGGGAGGCCATGCAGCGTAGGTTTGCTGAGGCATTCGGTCCGGAGTCCTCTGGGTCATTAAGGACGACATGATCCGCAGCCACCTCCTCCCAGCCACGTACAAGTCCATGTGTTTCTTGGGACTGTAAATGATCCCTTAAAGACTGCTGCTGATGCTGAGTGCCAGGCTCCACCTCCATACTGACACAATCCTCCTCCTCCTCCTCCTCTTCCTGTGTGATCAGCGGGCACGCAGGAACACTGTCTGGATAAAGGGGGCTTTGAGAGCTAAGGAAGTCCTCCTCTTCCTGCCTCTGTTCTGCCTCAAGTGCCCTGTCCATTATTCCACGCAGCATGTGCTCCAACAGGTGGACAAGGGGGACAGTGTCACTGATGCATGCACTGTCAGTGCTCACCATCCTCGTGGCCTCCTCGAATGGTGACAGGACAGTGCATGCATCCCTGATCATGGCCCACTGGCGTGGGAAAAAAAACCAAGCTCCCCTGACCCTGTCCTGGTGCCATAGTCGCACAGGTACTCATTGATGGCCCTCTGCTGCGTGTGCAGCCGCTGCAGCATGGCCAACGTTGAGTTCCACCTGGTGGGCATGTCACAGATTAGGCGGTTCTTGGGCAGGTTAAACTCCTTTTGGAGGTCCGTCAGCCGAGCACTGGCATTATATGACCGGCGGAAATGCACACAGACTTTCCTGGCCTGCCTCAGGACATCCTGTAAGCCCGGGTACCTGCCCAAGAACCGCTGCACCACCAAGTTAAGGACGTGAGCCAAACAGGGCACATGGGTCAGTTGTCCCTGTCGGAGGGCAGAGAGGAGGTTGGTGCCATTGTCGCAAACCACCATTCCTGCCTTAAGTTGGTGTGGCGTCAACCACCTCTGAACCTGCCCCTGCAGAGCTGACAGAACCTCTGCCCCAGTGTGGCTCCTGTCCCCCAAGCACACCAGCTCAAGCACCGCATGGCATCTTTTGGCCTGCGTACTTGCGTAGCCCCTTGAACGCCTACGGAGCACCGCTGGTTCCGAGGAAGAGGCCATGGAGGAAGAAGAAGAGGAGGGGGTGGAGGAGAGAGGTGTGTCACAATCAGCATTTTGGAGGCGTGGTGGCGGAACAACCTCCAACACTACTGCATCTTGTCCTGCATCCTTCCCAGCTGCCAGCAGAGTCACCCAATGCGCCGTGAAACTAAGGTAACGTCCCTGTCCATGCCTGCTGGACCATGAGTCAGCGGTAATATGCACCTTACCGCTGACCGCCCTGTCCAGCGAGGCATGGACATTGCCTTCCACATGCCGGTAGAGAGCCGGAATCGCCTTCCGTGAGAAAAAGTGGCGTTTGGGTACCTGCCACTGAGGAACCGCACATTCCACAAACTCACGGAAGGGGGCAGAGTCTACCAACAGAAAAGGCAGCAGTTGAAGTGCTAGCAATTTTGCCAAGCTAGCATTCAACCGCTGGGCATGTGGATGGCTGGGAGCAAACTTCTTTCTGCGGTGCAGCAGCTGGGGCAGGGAAATTTGCCTGGTACAATCTGACATCGGTGTACCAAAAGCAGATTGCCCACAAGTACTTGGCTGTGACACACCTAATTCTACACCTTCATTCCTCTCACTGCAGGTCTCAGAGAGGACTGAAGGTCTAGTGGGGTTGGAAATCTCAGCTGATGAGGAGCAAGGAGAGATCCTCTTTGTTCTTTGGTGTGGGTCTTTTAGATATGCTTGCCAACGAACTGCATGGCAGGTCAACATATGTCTGGTCAAGCATGTGGTACCCAAGCGGGAGATGTTTTGGCCACGTGAGATACGCTTGAGACATATGTTGCAAATAGCAGCGGTGCGATCTGATGCACTGGTCTCAAAAAAGGCCCACACCAAAGAACTTTTTGAATAACGCGCAGAGACTGCAGTGCCCTGCACATGTGGAGCTTTGGGGTGTGATGCAGTCAATGTGCTGCCCTTAGGCTGGCCCCTGGAGGGCATCCTGCCTCGTTGGTGATGTGCCGCCTCCTCCTCCTCCTCCTCCTCCTCCTCTCTCCTATCAGGCACCCACGTTGAGTCAGTGACCTCATCATCCCCTCCCTCCTCATCACTGGAGCAAACCTGGCAGTATGCTGCAGCAGGGGGAGCATGACTGCCAGATTGCTGTCCTTCTTGGGCACCCCCTCTGTCCGTGCTCATGTTACTGCCTTCATCGAGCTCAGTATCATCATCAGAGCCTTCCAAACGCTGGGCATCCTCCTGGAGCATGTACCCAACACTGTGGTCAAACAGTTCGAGGGAATCCTCAGGAGGACATGGTGGAGCTAGGGAAGGAGTCACTGATGACATTGAGCTGAGGGAAGAGGCCGCTGCTTTGCCAGACAAAGCACCCTGGGCATGGGTGAGAGAGGATGAGGAGGATGAGGACGGCTTGGTCATCCACTCGACCAAGTCTTCCGCATGTTGCGGCTCAACACGGCCAGCTGCCGAAAAAAAGGCCAAGCGTGTCCCATGGCCACGTGCTGATGAGGATGCACCGTCTCCACGACCAGCACTAGACACAGAGCCTGCTTGCCCTCTCTTATTGGCTTGTGACTGTCTGCCTCTCCTTCTTGGCCTTCCAGACATACTAATGGCCTGTAGCTGCACTAAGCTGGGATAGAACACCTGTAATTTTCTTCAGGTAGCTTTATATACTGTAACCAGACAAGCCTGCCTGTCAGTAGGAAGATAACAGGAACGGATCTAGCTGAACACTGTGAGCAGGACGCACTGCACTAAATGTAAATAGCAGGAACGGATCTAGCTGAACACTGTGAGCAGGACGCACTGACTGCACTAAATGTAAATAGCAGGAACAGATCTAGCTGAACACTGTGAGCAGGACGCACTGCACTAAATGTAAATAGCAGGAACGGATCTAGCTGAACACTGTGAGCAGGACGCACTGACTGCACTAAATGTAAATAGCAGGAACGGATCTAGCTGAACACTGTGAGCAGGACGCACTGCACTAAATGTAAATAGCAGGAACAGATCTAGCTGAACACTGTGAGCAGGACGCACTGCACTAAATGTAAATAGCAGGAATGGATCTAGCTGAACACTGTGAGCAGGACGCACTGACTGCACTAAATGTAAATAGCAGGAACGGATCTAGCTGAACACTGTGAGCAGGACGCACTGCACTAAATGTAAATAGCAGGAACAGATCTAGCTGAACACTGTGAGCAGGACGCACTGCACTAAATGTAAATAGCAGGAACAGATCTAGCTGAACACTGTGAGCAGGACGCACTGCACTAAATGTAAATAGCAGGAACGGATCTAGCTGAACACTGTGAGCAGGACGCACTGACTGCACTAAATGTAAATAGCAGGAACGGATCTAGCTGAACACTGTGAGCAGGACGCACTGCACTAAATGTAAATAGCAGGAACGGATCTAGCTGAACACTGTGAGCAGGACACACTGACTGCACTAAATGTAAATAGCAGGAACGGATCTAGCTGAACACTGTGAGCAGGACGCACTGCACTAAATGTAAATAGCAGGAACGGATCTAGCTGAACACTGTGAGCAGGACGCACTGCACTAAATGTAAATAGCAGGAACGGATCTAGCTGAACACTGTGAGCAGGACGCACTGCACTAAATGTAAATAGCAGGAACGGATCTAGCTGAACACTGTGAGCAGGACACACTGACTGCACTAAATGTAAATAGCTGGAACAGATCTAGCTGAACACTGTGAGCAGGACGCACTGCACTAAATGTAAATAGCAGGAACAGATCTAGCTGAACACTGTGAGCAGGACGCACTGAACTAAATGTAAATAGCAGGAACAGATCTAGCTGAACACTGTGAGCAGGACGCACTGACTGCACTAAATGTAAATAGCAGGAACGGATCTAGCTGAACACTGTGAGCAGGACGCACTGCACTAAATGTAAATAGCAGGAACAGATCTAGCTGAACACTGTGAGCAGGACGCACTGAACTAAATGTAAATAGCAGGAACAGATCTAGCTGAACACTGTGAGCAGGACGCACTGACTGCACTAAATGTAAATAGCAGGAACGGATCTAGCTGAACACTGTGAGCAGGACGCACTGCACTAAATGTAAATAGCAGGAACGGATCTAGCTGAACACTGTGAGCAAGACGCACTGCACTAAATGTAAATAGCAGGAACGGATCTAGCTGAACACTGTGAGCAGGACGCACTGACTGCACTAAATGTAAATAGCAGGAACGGATCTAGCTGAACACTGTGAGCAGGACGCACTGCACTAAATGTAAATAGCAGGAACGGATCTAGCTGAACACTGTGAGCAGGACGCACTGACTGCACTAAATGTAAATAGCAGGAACGGATCTAGCTGAACACTGTGAGCAGGACGCACTGCACTAAATGTAAATAGCAGGAACGGATCTAGCTGAACACTGTGAGCAGGATGCACTGACTGCACTAAATGTAAATAGCAGGAACGGATCTAGCTGAACACTGTGAGCAGGACGCACTGCACTAAATGTAAATAGCAGGAACGGATCTAGCTGAACACTGTGAGCAGGACGCACTGACTGCACTAAATGTAAATAGCAGGAACGGATCTAGC
The DNA here is from genome assembly GCA_037952835.1 of Lithobates septentrionalis. Taxonomy (NCBI): domain Eukaryota; kingdom Metazoa; phylum Chordata; class Amphibia; order Anura; family Ranidae; genus Lithobates; species Lithobates septentrionalis. The sequence goes on from JBBDGP010000707.1 coordinate 2,220,137, forward strand.
TGAACACTGTGAGCAGGACGCACTGCACTAAATGTAAATAGCAGGAACAGATCTAGCTGAACACTGTGAGCAGGACGCACTGCACCAAATGTAAATAGTCTAGATAGAAGATAACAGGAACGGATCTAGCTAAACTGAATACAGTGTATATATATATATATGCAACACCTGGGATGCATATATATACAAAATACACTGTAAGTGCAGCTAACTGACTGACTGTTCTGCCTAATCTATCTAACTCAAATCAAATGACACTGTCTGTCTCTCTCTCTATCTCTCAGCACACCGGAACACACTACACAGGGCCGCCGTGCAGGCGGCCTTATATGGTGTGGGGCGTGTACTAAATCCCCTGAGCCATAATTGGCCAAAGCCACCCTGGCTTTGGCCAATTACAGCTCTCTCTACTGACGGCGCTGTGATTGGCCAAGCATGCGGGTCATAGTGCATGCTTGGCCAATCATCAGCCAGCAATGCACTGCGATGCCGCAGTGAATTATGGGCCGTGACGCGCCACACGAATTTGGCGCGAACGGCCCATAACATTCGCAATTCGACGGACGGTCGAACAGCCGATGTTCGAGTCGAACATGGGTTCGACTCGAACACGAAGCTCATCCCTAATGAGGAGCAAGGAGAGGTCCTCTTTGTTCTTTGGTGTGGGTCTTTTAGATACGCTTGCCAATGAACTGCATGACAGGTCAACATATGTCTGGTCAAGCATGTGGTGCCCAAGCGGGAGATGTTTTGGCCATGCGAGATACACTTGAGACATATGTTGCAAATAGCAGTGGTGCGATCTGATGCACTCATCTCAAAAAAGGCCCACACCAAAGAACTTTTGGAATTACGCACAGAGACAGCAGCGCGCTGCACATGCGGAGCTTTGCGGTGTGATGCAGTCAGTGTGCTGTCCTTAGGCTGGCCCCTGGAGGGCATCCTGCCTCGTTGGTGATGTGCCTCCTCCTCCTCCTTCTCCTCCTCTCTCCTATCAGGCACCCACGTTGAATCAGTGACCTCATCATCCCCTCCCTCCTCATCACTGGAGCAAACCTGGCAGTATGCTGCAGCAGGGGGAGCATGACTGGCAGATTTCTGTTCTTCTGGGGCACAGTGCTCACGTTACTGCCTTCATCTAGCTCAGTATCATCATCAGAGCCTTCTAAACGCTGGGCATCCTCCTAAGGCATGTACCCAACACTGTGGTCAAACAGTTTGAGGGACTCCTCAGGAGGACATGGTGGGGCTAGGGAAGGAGTCACTGATGCCATTGAGCTGAGGGAAGAGGCCGCGTTGTCAGCTGCTTTGCCAGACAAAGTACACTGAGCATGGGTGAGAGAGGATGAGGAGGATGAGGACGGCTTGGTCATACACTCGACCAAGTCTTCCGCATGTTGCGGCTCAACGCGGCCAGCTGCCGAAAAAAAAGGCCAAGCGTGTCCCACGGCCACGTGCTGATGAGGATGCTCTGTCTCCACGACCAGCACTGTTGCCTCTAGACACAGAGCCTGCTTGCCCTCTTTTATTGGCTTGTGACTGTCTGCCTCTCCTTGTTGGCCTTCCAGACATACTAATGGCCTGCAGTGAGATGTAGCTGCACTAAGCTGGGATATATATGTATATATATATACTGATACTGCAGCTAGCAAAATCAACTGCCTGCCTGTAGTATGAGAACACCAAAAAATCTTCTACAGGTAGCTTTAGCTGAACACTGTGCAGAGGTCGCACTAGACTAACGTGTAAATAATGTAGCTGCCTGCGGTAGTGATAGGATCAGGAAAACACCACCAACCTTCTACAGATAGCTTTAGCTGAACACTGTGCAGAGGACGCATTACAATAACGTTAAAATAATGTAGCTGCCTGCGGTAGTGATAGGATCAGGAAAACACCACCAACCTTCTACATGTAGCTTTAGCTAAACACTGTGAAGAGGACGCACTACACTAACGTTAAAATAATGTAACTGCCTGCGGTAGTTATAGGATCAGGAAAACACCACCAACCTTCTACAGATAGCTTTAGCTGAACACTGTGCAGAGGTCGCACTAGACTAACGTGTAAATAATGTAGCTGCCTGCGGTAGTGATAGGATCAGGAAAACACCACCAACCTTCTACAGATAGCTTTAACTGAACACTGTGCAGAGGACGCACTACAATAACATTAAAATAATGTAGTTGCCTGCAGTAGTGATAGGATCAGGAAAACACCACCAACCTTCTACAGGTAGCTTTAGCTGAACACTGTGAAGAGGACGCACTACACTAACGTTAAAATAATGTAGCTGTCTGCGGTAGTGATAGGATCAGAAAAACACCACCAACCTTCTACAGGTAGCTTTAGCTGAACACTGTGCAGAGGACCCACTACACTAACGTGTAAATAATGTAGCTGCCTGCGGTAGTGAAAGGATCAGGAAAACACCACCAACCTTCTACAGATAGCTTTAGCTGAACACTGTGCAGAGGACGCACTATACTAATGTTAAAATAATGTAGCTGCCTGCGGTATTGATAGGATCAAGAAAACACCACCAACCTTCTACAGGTAGCTTTAGCTAAACACTGTGAAGAGGACGCACTACACTAACGTTAAAATAATGTAGCTGCCTGCGGTAGTGATAGGATCAGGAAAACACCACCAACCTTCTACAGATAGCTTTAGCTGAACACTGTGCAGAGGTCGCACTAGACTAACGTGTAAATAATGTAGCTGCCTGCGGTAGTGATAGGATCAGGAAACCACCACCAACCTTCTACAGATAGCTTTAACTGAACACTGTGCAGAGGACGCACTACAATAACATTAAAATAATGTAGTTGCCTGCGGTAGTGATAGGATCAGGAAAACACCACCAACCTTCTACAGGTAGCTTTAGCTGAACACTGTGAAGAGGACGCACTACACTAACGTTAAAATAATGTAGCTGCCTGCGTTAGTGATAGGATCAGGAAAACACCACCAACCTTCTACAGGTAGCTTTAGCTAAACACTGTGAAGAGGACGCACTACACTAACGTTAAAATAATGTAGCTGCCTGCGGTAGTGATAGGATCGGGAAAACACCACCAACCTTCTACAGATAGCTTTAGCTGAACACTGTGCAGAGGTCGCACTAGACTAACATGTAAATAATGTAGCTGCCTGCGGTAGTGATAGGATCAGGAAAACACCACCAACTTTCTACAGATAGCTTTAACTGAACACTGTGCAGAGGACGCACTATAATAACGTTAAAATAATGTAGCTGCCTGCGGTAGTGATAGGATCAGGAAAACACCACCAACCTTCTACAGGTAGCTTTAGCTGAACAGTGTGAAGAGGACGCACTACACTAACGTTAAAATAATGTAGCTGCCTGCGGTAGTGATAGGATTTGGAAAACACCACCAACCTTCTACAGGTAGCTTTAGCTGAACACTGTGCAGAGGACGCACTACACTAACGTGTAAATAATGTAGCTGCCTGCGGTAGTGATAGGATCAGGAAAACACCACCAACCTTCTACAGATAGCTTTAGCTGAACACTGTGAAGAGGACGCACTACACTAACGTTAAAATAATGTAGCTGCCTGCGGTAGTGATAGGATCAGGAAAACACCACCAACCTTCTACAGATAGCTTTAGCTGAACGCTGTGCAGAGGTCGCACTAGACTAACGTGTAAATAATGTAGCTGCCTGCGGTAGTGATAGGATCAGGAAAACACCACCAACCTTCTACAGGTAGCATTAGCTACACACTGTGAAGAGGACGCACTACACTAACGTTGAAATAATGTAGCTGCCTGCGGTAGTGATAGGATCAGAAAAACACCACCAACCTTCTACAGGTAGCTTTAGCTGAACACTGTGCAGAGGACGCCCTATACTAACGTTACAATAATGTAGCTGCCTGCGGTAATGATAAGATCAGGAAATCACCACCAACCTTCTACAGGTAGCTTTAGCTAAACACTGTGAAGAGGACGCACTGCACTAACGTTAAAATAATGTAGCTGCCTGCGGTAGTGATAGGATCAGGAAAACACCACCAACCTTCTACAGGTGGCTTTAGCTGAACACTGTGAAGAGGACGCACCACACTAACGTTAAAATTATGTAGCTGCCTGCAGTAGTGATAGGATCAGGAAAACACCACCAACCTTCTACAGATAGCTTTAACTGAGCACTGTGCAGAGGATGCACTACAATAACATTAAAATAATGTAGCTGCCTGCGGTAGTGATTGGATCAGGAAAACACCACCAACCTTCTACAGATAGCTTTAGCTGAACACTGTGCAGAGGACGCACTACACTAACGTTAAAATAATGTAGCTGCCTGCGGTAGTGATAGGATATGGAAAACACCACCAACCTTCTACAGGTAGCTTTAGCTAAACACTGTGAAGAGGACGCACTACACTAAAGTTAAAATAATGTAGCTGCCTGCGGTAGTGATAGGATCAGGAAAACACCACCAACCTTCTACAGGTAGCTTTAGCTGAAAACTGTGCAGAGGTCGCACTACACTAACGTGTAAGTAATGTAGCTGCCTGCGGTAGTAATAGGATCAGGAAAACACCACCAACCTTCTACAGGTAGCTTTAGCTAAACACTGTGAAGAAGATGCACTACACTAACGTTAAAATTATGTAGCTGCCTGCGGTAGTGATAGGATCAGGAAAACACCACCAACTTTCTACAGATAGCTTTAACTGAGCACTGTGCAGAGGATGCACTACAATAACGTTAAAATAATGTAGCTGCCTGCGGTAGTGATAGGATCAGGAAAACAGCACCAGCCTTCTACAGGTAGCATTAGCTGAACACTGTGAAGAGGACGCACTACACTAACGTTAAAATAATGTAGCTGCCTGCGGTAGTGATAGGACCAGAAAAAAACCACCAACCTTCTACAGACAGCTTTAGCTGAACACTGTGCAGAGGACGCACTACACTAACGTTACAATAATGTAGCTGCCTGCGGTAGTGATAGGATCAGGAAAACACCACCAACCTTCTACAGGTAGCTTTAGCTAAACACTGTGAAGAGGACGCACTACACTAACGTTAAAATTATGTAGCTGCCTGCGGTAGTGATAGGATCAGGAAAACACCACCAACTTTCTACAGATAGCTTTAACTGAGCACTGTGCAGAGGATGCACTACAATAACGTTAAAATAATGTAGCTGCCTGCGGTAGTGATAGGATCGGGAAAACAGCACCAGCCTTCTACAGGTAGCTTTAGCTGAACACTGTGAAGAGGACGCACTACACTAACGTTAAAATAATGTAGCTGCCTGCGGTAGTGATAGGACCAGAAAAAAAACACCAGCCTTCTACAGGTAGCTTTAGCTGAACACTGTGCAGAGGACACACTACACTAACGTGTAAGTAATGTAGCTGCCTGCGGTAGTAATAGGATCAGGAAAACACCACCAACCTTCTCCAGATAGCTTTAGCTGAACACTGTGCAGAGGACGCACTATACTAACGTTACAATAATGTAGCTGCCTGCGGTAGTGATAGGATCAGGAAAACACCACCAACCTTCTACAGGTAGCTTTAGCTAAACACTGTGAAGAGGACGCACTAGACTAACGTGTAAATAATGTAGCTGCCTGCGGTAGTGATAGGATCAGGAAAACAGCACCAGCCTTCTACAGGTAGCTTTAGCTGAACACTGTGAAGAGGACGCACTACACTAACGTTAAAATAATGTAGCTGCCTGCGGTAGTGATAGGACCAGAAAAAAACCACCAGCCTTCTACAGGTAGCTTTAGCTGAACACTGTGCAGAGGACGCACTACACTAACGTGTAAGTAATGTAGCTGCCTGCGGTAGTAATAGGATCAGGAAAACACCACCAACCTTCTCCAGATAGCTTTAGCTGAACACTGTGCAGAGGACGCACTACACTAACGTTAAAATAATGTAGCTGCCTGCGGTAGTGATAAGATCAGGAAAACACCACCAACCTTCTACAGATAGCTTTAGCTGAACACTGTGCTGAGGTCACACTAGACTAACGTGTAAATAATGTAGCAGCCTGCGGTAGTGATAGGATCAGGAAAACACCACCAACCTTCCACAGGTAGCTTTAGCTGAACACTGTGCAGAGGACGCACTACACTAACGTGTAAATAATGTAGCTGCCTGCGGTAGTGATAGGATCAGGAAAACACCACCAACCTTCTACAGGTAGCTTTAGCTAAACACTGTGAAGGAGATGCACTACACTAAAGTTAAAATTATGTAGCTGCCTGCGGTAGTGATAGGATCAGGAAAACAGCACCAACCTTCTACAGGTAGCTTTAGCTGAACACTGTGAAGAGGACGCACTACACTAACGTTAAAATAATGTAGCTGCCTGCGGTAGTGATAGGATCAGAAAAACACCACCAACCTTCTACAGATAGCTTTAGCTGAACACTGTGCAGAGGACGCACTATAATACGTTACAATAATGTAGCTACCTGCGGTAGTGATAGCATCAGGAAAACACCACCAACCTTCTACAGGTAGCTTTAGCTAAACACTGTGAAGAGGATGCACTACACTAACGTTAAAATAATGTAGCTGCCTGCGGTAGTGATAGGATCAGAAAAACAACACCAACCTTCTACAGATAGCTTTAGCTGAACACTGTGCAGAGGACGCACTACAATAACGTTAAAATAATGTAGCTGCCTGCAGTAGTGATAGGATCAGGAAAAAACCACCAACCTTCTACAGGTAGCTTTAGCTGAACACTGTGAAGAGGACGCACTACACTAACGTTAAAATAATATAGCTGACTGCGGTAGTGATAGGGTCAGGAAAACACCACCAACCTTCTACAGGTAGCTTTAGCTAAACACTGGGAAGAAGACGCACTATACTAACGTTAAAATTATGTAGCTGCCTGCGGTAGTGATATAATCAGGAAAACACCACCAACTTTCTACAGATAGCTTTAACTGAGCACTGTGCAGAGGATGCACTACAATGACGTTAAAATAATGTAGCTGCCTGCGGTAGTGATAGGATCAGGAAAACAGCACCAACCTTCTACAGGTAGCTTTAGCTGAACACTGTGAAGAGGACGCACTACACTAACGTTAAAATAATGTAGCTGCCTGCGGTAGTGATAGGATCATGAAAACACAACCAACCTTCTACAGATAGCTTTAGCTGAACACTGTGCAGAGGTCGCACTAGACTAACGTGTAAATAATGTAGCTGCCTGCGGTAGTGATAGGATCAGGAAAACACCACCAACCTTCTACAGGTAGCTTTAGCTGAACATTGTGAAGAGGACGCACTACACTAACGTTAAAATAATATAGCTGACTGCGGTAGTGATATGATCAGGAAAACACCACCAACCTTCTACAGGCAGCTTTAGCTAAACACTGTGAAGAAGACGCACTACACTAACGTTAAAATTATGTAGCTGCCTGCGGTAGTGATAGGATCAGGAAAACACCACCAACTTTCTACAGATAGCTTTAACTGAGCACTGTGCAGAGGATGCACTACAATAACGTTAAAATAATGTAGCTGCCTGCGGTAGTGATAGGATCAGGAAAACAGCACGAACCTTCTACAGGTAGCTTTAGCTGAACACTGTGAAGAGGACGCACTACACTAACGTTAAAATAATGTAGCTGCCTGCGGTAGTGATAGGACCAGAAAAAAACCACCAGCCTTCTACAGGTAGCTTTAGCTGAACACTGTGCAGAGGACGCACTACACTAACGTGTAAGTAATGTAGCTGCCTGCGGTAGTAATAGGATCAGGAAAACACCACCAACCTTCTCCAGATAGCTTTAGCTGAACACTGTGCAGAGGACGCACTATACTAACATTACAATAATGTAGCTGCCTGCGGTAGTGATAGGATCAGGAAAACACCACCAACCTTCTACAGGTAGCTTTAGCTAAACACTGTGAAGAGGACGCACTAGACTAACGTGTAAATAATGTAGCTGCCTGCGGTAGTGATAGGATCAGGAAAACAGCACCAGCCTTCTACAGGTAGCTTTAGCTGAACACTGTGCAGAGGACGCACTACACTAACGTGTAAGTAATGTAGCTGCCTGCGGTAGTAATAGGATCAGGAAAACACCACCAACCTTCTCCAGATAGCTTTAGCTGAACACTGTGCAGAGGACGCACTATACTAACGTTACAATAATGTAGCTGCCTGCGGTAGTGATAGGATCAGGAAAACACCACCAACCTTCTACAGGTAGCTTTAGCTAAACACTGTGAAGAGGACGCACTACACTAACGTTAAAATAATGTAGCTGCCTGCGGTAGTGATAGGATCAGGAAAACACCACCAACCTTCTACAGATAGCTTTAGCTGAACACTGTGCTGAGGTCACACTAGACTAACGTGTAAATAATGTAGCAGCCTGCGGTAGTGATAGGATCAGGAAAACACCACCAACCTTCTACAGGTAGCTTTAGCTGAACACTGTGCAGAGGACGCACTACACTAACGTGTAAATAATGTAGCTCCTGCGGTAGTGATAGGATCAGGAAAACACCACCAACCTTCTACAGGTAGCTATAGCTAAACACTGTGAAGGAGATGCACTACACTAAAGTTAAAATTATGTAGCTGCCTGCGGTAGTGATAGGATCAGGAAAACAGCACCAACCTTCTACAGGTAGCTTTAGCTGAACACTGTGAAGAGGACGCACTACACTAACGTTAAAATAATGTAGCTGCCTGCGGTAGTGATAGGATCAGAAAAACACCACCAACCTTCTACAGATAGCTTTAGCTGAACACTGTGCAGAGGACGCACTATAATACGTTACAATAATGTAGCTACCTGCGGTAGTGATAGCATCAGGAAAACACCACCAACCTTCTACAGGTAGCTTTAGCTAAACACTATGAAGAGGACGCACTACACGAACGTTAAAATAATGTAGCTGCCTGCGGTAGTGATAGGATCAGAAAAACAACACCAACCTTCTACAGATAGCTTTAACTGAACACTGTGCAGAGAACGCACTACAATAACGTTAAAATAATGTAGCTGCCTGCAGTAGTGATAGGATCAGGAAAAAACCACCAACCTTCTACAGGTAGCTTTAGCTGAACACTTTGAAGAGGACGCACTACACTAACGTTAAAATAATATAGCTGACTGCGGTAGTGATAGGATCAGGAAAACACCACCAACCTTCTACAGGTAGCTTTAGCTAAACACTGGGAAGAAGACGCACTACACTAACGTTAAAATTATGTAGCTGCCTGCGGTAGTGATAGGATCAGGAAAACACCACCAACTTTCTACAGATAGCTTTAACTGAGCACTGTGCAGAGGATGCACTACAATAACGTTAAAATAATGTAGCTGCTGCGGTAGTGATAGGATCAGGAAAACACCACCAACCTTCTACAGATAGTTTTAGCAGAACACTGTGCAGAGGACGCACTACACTAACGTTAAAATAATGTAGCTGCCTGCGGTAGTGATAGGATCAGGAAAACACCACCAACCTTCTACAGGTAGCTTTAGCTAAACACTGTGAAGAGGACGCACTACACTAAAGTTAAAATAATGTAGCTGCCTGCGGTAGTGATAGGATCAGGAAAACACCACCAACCTTCTACAGATAGTTTTAGCTGAACACTGTGCAGAGGTCGCACTAGACTAACGTGTAAATAATGTAGCTGCCTGCGGTAGTGATAGGATCAGGAAAACACCACCAGCCTTCTACAGATAGCTTTAACTGAACACTGTGCAGAGGATGCACTACACTAACGTTAAAATAATGTAGCTGCCTGCTGTAGTGATAGGATCAGGAAAACACCACCAACCTTCTACAGGTAGCTTTAGCTGAACACTGTGAAGAGGACGCACTAGACTAACGTTAAAATAATATAGCTGACTGCGGTAGTGATAAGATCAGGAAAACACCACCAACCTTCTACAGGTAGCTTTAGCTAAACACTGTGAAGAAGACGCACTACACTAACGTTAAAATTATGTAGCTGCCTGCGGTAGTGATAGGATCAGGAAAACACCACCAACTTTCTACAGATAGCTTTAACTGAGCACTGTGCAGAGGATGCACTACAATAACGTTAAAATAATGTAGCTGCCTGCGGTAGTGATAGGATCAGGAAAACAGCACCAGCCTTCTACAGGTAGCTTTAGCTGAACACTGTGAAGAGGACGCACTACACTAACGTGTAAGTAATGTAGCTGCCTGCGGTAGTAATAGGATCAGGAAAACACCACCAACCTTCTCCAGATAGCTTTAGCTGAACACTGTGCAGAGGACGCACTATACTAACGTTACAATAATGTAGCTGCCTGCGGTAGTGATAGGATCAGGAAAACACCACCAACCTTCTACAGGTAGCTTTAGCTAAACACTGTGAAGAGGACGCACTAGACTAACGTGTAAATAATGTAGCTGCCTGCGGTAGTGATAGGATCAGGAAAACAGCACCAGCCTTCTACAGGTAGCTTTAGCTGAACACTGTGCAGAGGACGCACTACACTAACGTGTAAGTAATGTAGCTGCCTGCGGTAGTAATAGGATCAGGAAAACACCACCAACCTTCTCCAGATAGCTTTAGCTGAACACTGTGCAGAGGACGCACTATACTAACGTTACAATAATGTAGCTGCCTGCGGTAGTGATAGGATCAGGAAAACACCACCAACCTTCTACAGGTAGCTTTAGCTAAACACTGTGAAGAGGACGCACTACACTAACGTTAAAATAATGTAGCTGCCTGCGGTAGTGATAGGATCAGGAAAACACCACCAACCTTCTACAGATAGCTTTAGCTGAACACTGTGCTGAGGTCACACTAGACTAACGTGTAAATAATGTAGCAACCTGCGGTAGTGATAGGATCAGGAAAACACCACCAACCTTCTACAGGTAGCTTTAGCTGAACACTGTGCAGAGGACGCACTACACTAACGTGTAAATAATGTAGCTCCTGCGGTAGTGATAGGATCAGGAAAACACCACCAACCTTCTACAGGTAGCTTTAGCTAAACACTGTGAAGGAGATGCACTACACTAAAGTTAAAATTATGTAGCTGCCTGCGGTAGTGATAGGATCAGGAAAACAGCACCAACCTTCTACAGGTAGCTTTAGCTGAACACTGTGAAGAGGATGCACTACACTAACGTTAAAATAATGTAGCTGCCTGCGGTAGTGATAGGATCAGAAAAACACCACCAACCTTCTACAGATAGCTTTAGCTGAACACTGTGCAGAGGACGCACTATAATACGTTACAATAATGTAGCTACCTGCGGTAGTGATAGCATCAGGAAAACACCACCAACCTTCTACAGGTAGCTTTAGCTAAACACTGTGAAGAGGATGCACTACACGAACGTTAAAATAATGTAGCTGCCTGCGGTAGTGATAGGATCAGAAAAACAACACCAACCTTCTACAGATAGCTTTAACTGAACACTGTGCAGAGGACGCACTACAATAACGTTAAAATAATGTAGCTGCCTGCAGTAGTGATATTATCAGGAAAAAACCACCAACCTTCTACAGGTAGCTTTAGCTGAACACTTTGAAGAGGACGCACTACACTAACGTTAAAATAATATAGCTGACTGCGGTAGTGATAGGATCAGGAAAACACCACCAACCTTCTACAGGTAGCTTTAGCTAAACACTGGGAAGAAGACGCACTACACTAACGTTAAAATTATGTAGCTGCCTGCGGTAGTGATAGGATCAGGAAAACACCACCAACTTTCTACAGATAGCTTTAACTGAGCACTGTGCAGAGGATGCACTACAATAACGTTAAAATAATGTAGCTGCTGCGGTAGTGATAGGATCAGGAAAACACCACCAACCTTCTACAGATAGTTTTAGCAGAACACTGTGCAGAGGACGCACTACACTAACGTTAAAATAATGTAGCTGCCTGCGGTAGTGATAGGACCAGAAAAAACCACCAGCCTTCTACAGGTAGCTTTAGCTGAACACTGTGCAGAGGACGCACTACACTAACGTGTAAGTAATGTAGCTGCCTGCGGTAGTAATAGGATCAGGAAAACACCACCAACCTTCTCCAGATAGCTTTAGCTGAACACTGTGCAGAGGACGCACTATACTAACGTTACAATAATGTAGCTGCCTGCGGTAGTGATAGGATCAGGAAAACACCACCAACCTTCTACAGGTAGCTTTAGCTAAACACTGTGAAGAGGACGCACTACACTAAAGTTAAAATAATGTAGCTGCCTGCGGTAGTGATAGGATCAGGAAAACACCACCAACCTTCTACAGATAGTTTTAGCTGAACACTGTGCAGAGGTCGCACTAGACTAACGTGTAAATAATGTAGCTGCCTGCGGTAGTGATAGGATCAGGAAAACACCACCAGCCTTCTACAGATAGCTTTAACTGAACACTGTGCAGAGGATGCACTACACTAACGTTAAAATAATGTAGCTGCCTGCTGTAGTGATAGGATCAGGAAAACACCACCAACCTTCTACTGGTAGCTTTAGCTGAACACTGTGAAGAGGACGCACTAGACTAACGTTAAAATAATATAGCTGACTGCGGTAGTGATAAGATCAGGAAAACACCACCAACCTTCTACAGGTAGCTTTAGCTAAACACTGTGAAGAAGACGCACTACACTAACGTTAAAATTATGTAGCTGCCTGCGGTAGTGATAGGATCAGGAAAACACCACCAACTTTCTACAGATAGCTTTAACTGAGCACTGTGCAGAGGATGCACTACAATAACGTTAAAATAATGTAGCTGCCTGCGGTAGTGATAGGATCAGGAAAACAGCACCAACCTTCTACCTGTAGTTTTAGCTGAAAACTGTGAAGAGGACGCACTACACTAACGTTAAAATAATGTAGCTGCCTGCGGTAGTGATAGGACCAGAAAAACACCACCAACCTTCTACAGTTAGCTTTAGCTGAACACTGTGCAGAGGACGCACTACACTAACGTTAAAATAATGTAGCTGCCTGCGGTAGTGATAGGATCAGGAAAACACCACCAACCTTCTACAGGTAGCTTAAGCTAAACACTGTGAAGAGGACGCACTACACTAAAGTTAAAATAATGTAGCTGCCTGCGGTAGTGATAGGATCAGGAAAAAACCACCAACCTTCTACAGGTAGCTTTAGCTGAACACTGTGAAGAGGACGCACTACACTAACGTTAAAATAATATAGCTGACTGCGGTAGTGATAGGGTCAGGAAAACACCACCAACCTTCTACAGGTAGCTTTAGCAAACACTGGGAAGAAGACGCACTACACTAACGTTAAAATTATGTAGCTGCCTGCGGTAGTGATATAATCAGGAAAACACCACCAACTTTCTACAGATAGCTTTAACTGAGCACTGTGCAGAGGATGCACTACAATGACGTTAAAATAATGTAGCTGCCTGCGGTAGTGATAGGATCAGGAAAACAGCACCAACCTTCTACAGGTAGCTTTAGCTGAACACTGTGAAGAGGACGCACTACACTAACGTTAAAATAATGTAGCTGCCTGCGGTAGTGATAGGATCATGAAAACACAACCAACCTTCTACAGATAGCTTTAGCTGAACACTGTGCAGAGGTCGCACTAGACTAACGTGTAAATAATGTAGCTGCCTGCGGTAGTGATAGGATCAGGAAAACACCACCAACCTTCTACAGGTAGCTTTAGCTGAACACTGTGAAGAGGACGCACTACACTAACGTTAAAATAATATAGCTGACTGCGGTAGTGATAGGATCAGGAAAACACCACCAACCTTCTACAGGTAGCTTTAGCTAAACACTGTGAAGAAGACGCACTACACTAACGTTAAAATTATGTAGCTGCCTGCGGTAGTGATAGGATCAGGAAAACACCACCAACTTTCTACAGATAGCTTTAACTGAGCACTGTGCAGAGGATGCACTACAATAACGTTAAAATAATGTAGCTGCCTGCGGTAGTGATAGGATCAGGAAAACAGCACCAGCCTTCTACAGGTAGCTTTAGCTGAACACTGTGAAGAGGACGCACTACACTAACGTTAAAATAATGTAGCTGCCTGCGGTAGTGATAGGACCAGAAAAAAACCACCAGCCTTCTACAGGTAGCTTTAGCTGAACACTGTGCAGAGGACGCACTACACTAACGTGTAAGTAATGTAGCTGCCTGCGGTAGTAATAGGATCAGGAAAACACCACCAACCTTCTCCAGATAGCTTTAGCTGAACACTGTGCAGAGGACGCACTATACTAACGTGTAAATAATGTAGCTGCCTGCGGTAGTGATAGGATCAGGAAAACACCACCAAAATTCTACAGGTAGCTTTAGCTGAACACTGTGCAGAGGACGCACTACACTAACGTGTAAGTAATGTAGCTGCCTGCGGTAGTAATAGGATCAGGAAAACACCACCAACCTTCTCCAGATAGCTTTAGCTGAACACTGTGCAGAGGACGCACTATACTAACGTTACAATAATGTAGCTGCCTGCGGTAGTGATAGGATCAGGAAAACACCACCAACCTTCTACAGGTAGCTTTAGCTAAACACTGTGAAGAGGACGCACTACACTAAAGTTAAAATAATGTAGCTGCCTGCGGTAGTGATAGGATCAGGAAAAAACCACCAACCTTCTACAGGTAGCTTTAGCTGAACACTGTGAAGAGGACGCACTACACTAACGTTAAAATAATATAGCTGACTGCGGTAGTGATAGGGTCAGGAAAACACCACCAACCTTCTACAGGTAGCTTTAGCTAAACACTGGGAAGAAGACGCACTACACTAACGTTAAAATTATGTAGCTGCCTGCGGTAGTGATATAATCAGGAAAACACCACCAACTTTCTACAGATAGCTTTAACTGAGCACTGTGCAGAGGATGCACTACAATGACGTTAAAATAATGTAGCTGCCTGCGGTAGTGATAGGATCAGGAAAACAGCACCAACCTTCTACAGGTAGCTTTAGCTGAACACTGTGAAGAGGACGCACTACACTAACGTTAAAATAATGTAGCTGCCTGCGGTAGTGATAGGATCATGAAAACACAACCAACCTTCTACAGATAGCTTTAGCTGAACACTGTGCAGAGGTCGCACTAGACTAACGTGTAAATAATGTAGCTGCCTGCGGTAGTGATAGGATCAGGAAAACACCACCAACCTTCTACAGGTAGCTTTAGCTGAACACTGTGAAGAGGACGCACTACACTAACGTTAAAATAATATAGCTGACTGCGGTAGTGATAGGATCAGGAAAACACCACCAACCTTCTACAGGTAGCTTTAGCTAAACACTGTGAAGAAGACGCACTACACTAACGTTAAAATTATGTAGCTGCCTGCGGTAGTGATAGGATCAGGAAAACACCACCAACTTTCTACAGATAGCTTTAACTGAGCACTGTGCAGAGGATGCACTACAATAACGTTAAAATAATGTAGCTGCCTGCGGTAGTGATAGGATCAGGAAAACAGCACCAGCCTTCTACAGGTAGCTTTAGCTGAACACTGTGAAGAGGACGCACTACACTAACGTTAAAATAATGTAGCTGCCTGCGGTAGTGATAGGACCAGAAAAAAACCACCAGCCTTCTACAGGTAGCTTTAGCTGAACACTGTGCAGAGGACGCACTACACTAACGTGTAAGTAATGTAGCTGCCTGCGGTAGTAATAGGATCAGGAAAACACCACCAACCTTCTCCAGATAGCTTTAGCTGAACACTGTGCAGAGGACGCACTATACTAACGTTACAATAATGTAGCTGCCTGCGGTAGTGATAGGATCAGGAAAACACCACCAACCTTCTACAGGTAGCTTTAGCTAAACACTGTGAAGAGGACGCACTAGACTAACGTGTAAATAATGTAGCTGCCTGCGGTAGTGATAGGATCAGGAAAACAGCACCAGCCTTCTACAGGTAGCTTTAGCTGAACACTGTGCAGAGGACGCACTACACTAACGTGTAAGTAATGTAGCTGCCTGCGGTAGTAATAGGATCAGGAAAACACCACCAACCTTCTCCAGATAGCTTTAGCTGAACACTGTGCAGAGGACGCACTATACTAACGTTACAATAATGTAGCTGCCTGCGGTAGTGATAGGATCAGGAAAACACCACCAACCTTCTACAGGTAGCTTTAGCTAAACACTGTGAAGAGGACGCACTACACTAACGTTAAAATAATGTAGCTGCCTGCGGTAGTGATAGGATCAGGAAAACACCACCAACCTTCTACAGATAGCTTTAGCTGAACACTGTGCTGAGGTCACACTAGACTAACGTGTAAATAATGTAGCAGCCTGCGGTAGTGATAGGATCAGGAAAACACCACCAACCTTCTACAGGTAGCTTTAGCTGAACACTGTGCAGAGGACGCACTACACTAACGTGTAAATAATGTAGCTCCTGCGGTAGTGATAGGATCAGGAAAACACCACCAACCTTCTACAGGTAGCTTTAGCTAAACACTGTGAAGGAGATGCACTACACTAAAGTTAAAATTATGTAGCTGCCTGCGGTAGTGATAGGATCAGGAAAACAGCACCAACCTTCTACAGGTAGCTTTAGCTGAACACTGTGAAGAGGACGCACTACACTAACGTTAAAATAATGTAGCTGCCTGCGGTAGTGATAGGATCAGAAAAACACCACCAAACTTCTACAGATAGCTTTAGCTGAACACTGTGCAGAGGACGCACTATAATACGTTACAATAATGTAGCTACCTGCGGTAGTGATAGCATCAGGAAAACACCACCAACCTTCTACAGGTAGCTTTAGCTAAACACTGTGAAGAGGACGCACTACACGAACGTTAAAATAATGTAGCTGCCTGCGGTAGTGATAGGATCAGAAAAACAACACCAACCTTCTACAGATAGCTTTAACTGAACACTGTGCAGAGGACGCACTACAATAACGTTAAAATAATGTAGCTGCCTGCAGTTGTGATAGGATCAGGAAAAAACCACCAACCTTCTACAGGTAGCTTTAGCTGAACACTTTGAAGAGGACGCACTACACTAACGTTAAAATAATATAGCTGACTGCGGTAGTGATAGGATCAGGAAAACACCACCAACCTTCTACAGGTAGCTTTAGCTGAACACTGGGAAGAAGACGCACTACACTAACGTTAAAATTATGTAGTTGCCTGCGGTAGTGATAGGATCAGGAAAACACCACCAACTTTCTACAGATAGCTTTAACTGAGCACTGTGCAGAGGATGCACTACAATAACGTTAAAATAATGTAGCTGCTGCGGTAGTGATAGGATCAGGAAAACACCACCAACCTTCTACAGATAGTTTTAGCAGAACACTGTGCAGAGGACGCACTACACTAACGTTAAAATAATGTAGCTGCCTGTGGTAGTGATAGGATCAGGAAAACACCACCAACCTTCTACAGGTAGCTTTAGCTAAACACTGTGAAGAGGACGCACTACACTAAAGTTAAAATAATGTAGCTGCCTGCGGTAGTGATAGGATCAGGAAAACACCACCAACCTTCTACAGATAGTTTTAGCTGAACACTGTGCAGAGGTCGCACTAGACTAACGTGTAAATAATGTAGCTGCCTGCGGTAGTGATAGGATCAGGAAAACACCACCAGCCTTCTACAGATAGCTTTAACTGAACACTGTGCAGAGGATGCACTACACTAACGTTAAAATAATGTAGCTGCCTGCTGTAGTGATAGGATCAGGAAAACACCACCAACCTTCTACAGGTAGCTTTAGCTGAACACTGTGAAGAGGACGCACTAGACTAACGTTAAAATAATATAGCTGCCTGCGGTAGTGATAGGATCAGGAAAACAGCACCAACCTTCTACCTGTAGTTTTAGCTGAAAACTGTGAAGAGGACGCACTACACTAACGTTAAAATAATGTAGCTGCCTGCGGTAGTGATAGGATCAGGAAAACACCACCAACCTTCTCCAGAAAGCTTTAGCTGAACACTGTGCAGAGGACGCACTATACTAACGTTACAATAATGTAGCTGCCTGCGGTAGTGATAGGATCAGGAAAACACCACCAACCTTCTACAGGTAGCTTCAGCTGAACACTGTGCAGAGGTCGCACTAGACTAACGTGTAAATAATGTAGCTGCCTGCGGTAGTGATAGGATCAGGAAAACACCACCAACCTTTTACAGATAGCTTTAACTGAACACTGTGCAGAGGACGCACTACAATAATGTTAAAATAATGTTGCTGCCTGCGGTAGTGATAGGATCAGGAAAACCCCACCAACCTTCTACAGGTAGCTTTCGCTAAACACTGTGAAGGGGACGCACTACACTAACGGTAAAATTATGTAGCTGCCTGCGGTAGTGATAGGGTCAGGAAAACACCACCAACCTTCTACAGATAGCTTTAGCTGAACACAGTGCAGAGGTCGCACTATACTAACGTGTAAATAATGTAGCTGCCTGCGGTAGTGATAGGATCAGGAAAACACCACCAACCTTCTACAGGTAGCTTTAGCTAAACACTGTGAAGAGGACGCACTACACTAACGTTAAAATTGTGTAGCTGCCTGCGGTAGTGATAGGATCAGGAAAACACCACCAACCTTTTACAGATAGCTTTAACTGAACACTGTGCAGAGGACGCACTACAATAATGTTAAAATAATGTTGCTGCCTGCGGTAGTGATAGGATCAGGAAAACCCCACCAACCTTCTACAGGTAGCTTTAGCTAAACACTGTGAAGAGGACGCACTACACTAACGGTAAAATTATGTAGCTGCCTGCGGTAGTGATAGGATCAGGAAAACACCACCAACCTTCTACAGATAGCTTTAGCTGAACACTGTGCAGAGGTCGCACTAGACTAACGTGTAAATAATGTAGCTGCCTGCGGTAGTGATAGGATCAGGAAAACACCACCAACCTTCTACAGGTAGCTTTAGCTGAACACTGTGCAGAAGACGCACTATACTAACGTGTAAATAATGTAGCTGCCTGCGGTAGTGATAGGATCAGGAAAACACCACCAACCTTCTACAGGTAGCTTTAGCTAAACACTGTGAAGAGGACGCACTACACTAACGTTAAAATTATGTAGCTGCCTGCGGTAGTGATAGGATCAGGAAAACACCACCAACCTTCTACAGATAGCTTTAACTGAACACTGTGCAGAGGATGCACTACAATAATGTTAAAATAATGTAGCTGCCTGCGGTAGTGATAGGATCAGGAAAACACCACCAACCTTCTACAGGTAGCTTTAGCTGAACACTGTGCAGAGGACGCACTACACTAACGTGTAAATAATGTAGCTGCCTGCGGTAGTGATAGGATCAGGAAAACACCAACAACCATTCTCCAGATAGCTTTAGCTGAACACTGTGCAGAGGACGCACTATACTAACGTTACAATAATGTAGCTGCCTGCGGTAGTGATAGGATCAGGAAAACACCACCAACCTTCTACAGGTAGCTTTAGCTGAACACTGTGCAGAAGACGCACTACACTAACGTGTAAATAATGTAGCTGCCTGCGGTAGTGATAGGATCAGGAAAACACCACCAACCTTCTACAAATAGCTTTAGCTGAACACTGTGCAGAGGACGCACTACACTAACGTTAAAATAATGTAGCTGCCTGCGGTAGTGATAGGATCAGGAAAACACCACCAACCTTCTACAAGTAGCTTAAGCTAAACACTGTGAAGAGGACGCACTACACTAAAGTTAAAATAATGTAGCTGCCTGCGGTAGTGATAGGATCAGGAAAACACCACCAACCTTCTACAGATAGTTTTAGCTGAACACTGTGCAGAGGTCGCACTAGACTAACGTGTAAATAATGTAGCTGCCTGCGGTAGTGATAGGATCAGGAAAACACCACCAACCTTTTACAGATAGCTTTAACCGAACACTGTGCAGAGGATGCACTACAATAATGTTAAAATAATGTTGCTGCCTGCGGTAGTGATAGGATCAGGAAAACCCCACCAACCTTCTACAGGTAGCTTTAGCTAAACACTGTGAAGAGGACGCACTACACTAACGGTAAAATTATGTAGCTGCCAGCGGTAGTGATAGGATCAGGAAAACACCACCAACCTTCTACAGATAGCTTTAGCTGAACACTGTGCAGAGGTCGCACTAAACTAACGTGTAAATAATGTAGCTGCCTGCGGTAGTGATAGGATCAGGAAAAAACCACCAACCTTCTACAGGTAGCTTTAGCTAAACACTGTGAAGAGGACGCACTACACTAACGTTAAAATTATGTAGCTGCCTGTGGTAGTGATAGGATCAGGAAAACACCACCAACCTTCTACAGATAGCTTTAGCTGAACACTGTGCAGAGGTCGCACTAGACTAACGTGTAAATAATGTAGCTGCCTGCGGTAGTGATAGGATCAGGAAAACAGCACCAACCTTCTACAGGTAGCTTTAGCTGAACACTGTGCAGAGGACGCACTACACTAACGTGTAAATAATGTAGCTGCCTGCGGTAGTGATAGGATCAGGAAAACACCACCAACCTTCTCCAGAAAGCTTTAGCTGAACACTGTGCAGAGGACGCACTATACTAACGTTACAATAATGTAGCTGCCTGCGGTAGTGATAGGATCAGGAAAACACCACCAACCTTCTACAGGTAGCTTCAGCTGAACACTGTGCAGAGGTCGCACTAGACTAACGTGTAAATAATGTAGCTGCCTGCGGTAGTGATAGGATCAGGAAAACACCACCAACCTTTTACAGATAGCTTTAACTGAACACTGTGCAGAGGACGCACTACAATAATGTTAAAATAATGTTGCTGCCTGCGGTAGTGATAGGATCAGGAAAACCCCACCAACCTTCTACAGGTAGCTTTCGCTAAACACTGTGAAGGGGACGCACTACACTAACGGTAAAATTATGTAGCTGCCTGCGGTAGTGATAGGGTCAGGAAAACACCACCAACCTTCTACAGATAGCTTTAGCTGAACACAGTGCAGAGGTCGCACTATACTAACGTGTAAATAATGTAGCTGCCTGCGGTAGTGATAGGATCAGGAAAACACCACCAACCTTCTACAGGTAGCTTTAGCTAAACACTGTGAAGAGGACGCACTACACTAACGTTAAAATTGTGTAGCTGCCTGCGGTAGTGATAGGATCAGGAAAACACCACCAACCTTCTACAGGTAGCTTTAGCTGAACACTGTGCAGAAGACGCACTACACTAACGTGTAAATAATGTAGCTGCCTGCGGTAGTGATAGGATCAGGAAAACACCACCAACCTTCTACAGGTAGCTTTAGCTGAACACTGTGCAGAAGACGCACTACACTAACGTGTAAATAATGTAGCTGCCTGCGGTAGTGATAGGATCAGGAAAACACCACCAACCTTCTCCAGATAGCTTTAGCTGAACACTGTGCAGAGGACGCACTATACTAACGTTACAATAATGTAGCTGCCTGCGGTAGTGATAGGATCAGGAAAACACCACCAACCTTCTACAGATAGCTTTAGCTAAACACTGTGAAGAGAACACACTACACTAACGTTAAAATAATGTAGCTGCCTGCGGTAGTGATAAGATCAGGAAAACACCACCAACCTTCTACAGATAGATTTAGCTGAACACTGTGCAGAGGTCGCACTAGACTAACGTGTAAATAATATAGCTGCCTGCGGTAGTGATAGGATCAGGAAAACACCACCAACCTTCTACAGATAGCTTTAGCTGAACACTGTGCAGAGGACGCACTACACTAACGTGAAAATAATGTAGCTGCCTGCGGTAGTGATAGGATCAGGAAAACACCACCAACCTTCTACAGATAGCTTTAGCTGAACACTGTGCAGAGGACGCACTACACTAACGTTAAAATAATATAGCTGACTGCGGTAGTGATAGGATCAGGAAAACACGACCAAACTTCTACAGGTAGCTTTAGCTAAACACTGTGAAGAAGACGCACTACACTAATGATAAAATTATGTAGCTGCCTGCGGTAGTGATAGGATCAGGAAAACACCACCAACTTTCTACAGATAGCTTTAACTGAGCACTGTGCAGAGGATGCACTACAATAACGTTAAAATAATGTAGCTGCTTGCGGTAGTGATAGAATCAGGAAAACACCACCAACCTTCTACAGGTAGCTTTAGCTGAACACTGTGCAGAGGACGCACTACACTAACGTGTAAATAATGTAGCTGCCTGCGGTAGTGATAGGATCAGGAAAACACCACCAACCTTCTACAGATAGCTTTAGCTGAACACTGTGCAGAGGACGCACTACACTAACGTTAAAATAATGTAGCTGCCTGCGGTAGTGATAGGATCAGGAAAACACCACCAACCTTCTACAGATAGCTTTAGCTGAACACTGTGCAGAGGACGCACTACACTAACGTTAAAATAATGTAGCTGCCTGCGGTAGTGATAGGATCAGGAAAACACCACCAACCTTCTACAGATAGCTTTAGCTGAACACTGTGCAGAGGACGCACTACACTAACGTTAAAATAATGTAGCTGCCTGCGGTAGTGATAGGATCAGGAAAACACCACCAACCTTCTACAGGTAGCTTTAGCTAAACACAGTGAAGAGGACGCACTACACTAACGTTAAAATAATGTAGCTGCCTGCGGTAGTGATAGGATCAGGAAAACACCACCAACCTTCTACAGGTAGCTTTAGCTAAACACTGTGAAGAGGACGCACTACACTAACGTTAAAATAATGTAGCTGCCTGCCGTAGTGATAGGATCAGGAAAACACCACCAACCTTCTACAGGTGGCTTTAGCTGAACACTGTGCAGAGGATGCACTACACTAACGTTAAAATAATGTAGCTGCCTGCGGTAGTGATAGGATCAGGAAAACACCACCAACCTTCTACAGATAGCTTTAGCTGAACACTGTGCAGAGGTCGCACTAGACTAACGTGTAAATAATGTAGCCGCCTGCGGTAGTGATAGGATCAGGATAACACCACCAACCTTCTACAGGTAGCTTTAGCTGAACACTGTGCAGATGACGCACTACACTAACGTGTAAATAATGTAGCTGCCTGCGGTAGTGATAGGATCAGGAAAACAGCACCAACCTTCTACAGGTAGCTTTAGCTAAACACTGTGAAGAGAACGCTCTACACTAAAGTTAAAATAATGTAGCTGCCTGCGGTAGTGATAGGATCAGGAAAACACCACCAACCTTCTACAGATAGCTTTAGCTGAACACTGTGCAGAGGACGCACTACACTAACGTTAAAATAATGTAGCTGCCTGCGGTAGTGATAGGATCAGGAAAACACCACCAACCTTCTACAGATAGCTTTAGCTGAACACTGTGCAGAGGACGCACTACACTAACGTTAAAATAATATAGCTGACTGCGGTAGTGATAGGATCAGGAAAACACGACCAAACTTCTACAGGTAGCTTTAGCTAAACACTGTGAAGAAGACGCACTACACTAATGATAAAATTATGTAGCTGCCTGCGGTAGTGATAGAATCAGGAAAACACCACCAACTTTCTACAGATAGCTTTAACTGAGCACTGTGCAGAGGATGCACTACAATAACGTTAAAATAATGTAGCTGCTTGCGGTAGTGATAGAATCAGGAAAACACCACCAACCTTCTACAGGTAGCTTTAGCTGAACACTGTGCAGAGGACGCACTACACTAACGTGTAAATAATGTAGCTGCCTGCGGTAGTGATAGGATCAGGAAAACACCACCAACCTTCTACAGATAGCTTTAGCTGAACACTGTGCAGAGGACGCACTACACTAACGTTAAAATAATGTAGCTGCCTGCGGTAGTGATAGGATCAGGAAAACACCACCAACCTTCTACAGATAGCTTTAGCTGAACACTGTGCAGAGGACGCACTACACTAACGTTAAAATAATGTAGCTGCCTGCGGTAGTGATAGGATCAGGAAAACACCACCAACCTTCTACAGATAGCTTTAGCTGAACACTGTGCAGAGGACGCACTACACTAACGTTAAAATAATGTAGCTGCCTGCGGTAGTGATAGGATCAGGAAAACACCACCAACCTTCTACAGGTAGCTTTAGCTAAACACAGTGAAGAGGACGCACTACACTAACGTTAAAATAATGTAGCTGCCTGCGGTAGTGATAGGATCAGGAAAACACCACCAACCTTCTACAGGTAGCTTTAGCTAAACACTGTGAAGAGGACGCACTACACTAACGTTAAAATAATGTAGCTGCCTGCCGTAGTGATAGGATCAGGAAAACACCACCAACCTTCTACAGGTGGCTTTAGCTGAACACAGTGCAGAGGATGCACTACACTAACGTTAAAATAATGTAGCTGCCTGCGGTAGTGATAGGATCAGGAAAACACCACCAACCTTCTACAGATAGCTTTAGCTGAACACTGTGCAGAGGTCGCACTAGACTAACGTGTAAATAATGTAGCCGCCTGCGGTAGTGATAGGATCAGGAAAACACCACCAACCTTCTACAGATAGCTTTAGCTGAACACTGTGCAGAGGTCGCACTAGACTAACGTGTAAATAATGTAGCCGCCTGCGGTAGTGATAGGATCAGGATAACACCACCAACCTTCTACAGGTAGCTTTAGCTGAACACTGTGCAGATGACGCACTACACTAACGTGTAAATAATGTAGCTGCCTGCGGTAGTGATAGGATCAGGAAAACACCACCAACCTTCTACAGATAGCTTTAGCTGAACACTGTGCAGAGGACGCACTACACTAACGTTAAAATAATGTAGCTGCCTGCGGTAGTGATAGGATCAGGAAAACACCACCAACCTTCTACAGATAGCTTTAGCTGAACACTGTGCAGAGGACGCACTACACTAACGTTAAAATAATGTAGCTGCCTGCGGTAGTGATAGGATCAGGAAAACACCACCAACCTTCTACAGATCGCTTTAGCTGAACACTGTGCAGAGGACGCACTACACTAACGTTAAAATAATGTAGCTGCCTGCGGTAGTGATAGGATCAGGAAAACACCACCAACCTTCTACAGGTAGCTTTAGCTAAACACAGTGAAGAGGACGCACTACACTAACGTTAAAATAATGTAGCTGCCTGCGGTAGTGATAGGATCAGGAAAACACCACCAACCTTCTACAGGTAGCTTTAGCTAAACACTGTGAAGAGGACGCACTACACTAACGTTAAAATAATGTAGCTGCCTGCCGTAGTGATAGGATCAGGAAAACACCACCAACCTTCTACAGGTGGCTTTAGCTGAACACAGTGCAGAGGATGCACTACACTAACGTTAAAATAATGTAGCTGCCTGCGGTAGTGATAGGATCAGGAAAACACCACCAACCTTCTACAGATAGCTTTAGCTGAACACTGTGCAGAGGTCGCACTAGACTAACGTGTAAATAATGTAGCCGCCTGCGATAGTGATAGGATCAGGATAACACCACCAACCTTCTACAGGTAGCTTTAGCTGAACACTGTGCAGATGACGCACTACACTAACGTGTAAATAATGTAGCTGCCTGCGATAGTGATAGAATCAGGAAAACAGCACCAACCTTCTACAGGTAGCTTTAGCTAAACACTGTGAAGAGAACGCTCTACACTAAAGTTAAAATAATGTAGCTGCCTGCGGTAGTGATAGGATCAGGAAAACACCACCAACATTCTACAGGTAGCTTTCGCTAAACACTGTGAAGGGGACGCACTACACTAACGGTAAAATTATGTAGCTGCCTGCGGTAGTGATAGGGTCAGGAAAACACCACCAACCTTCTACAGATAGCTTTAGCTGAACACAGTGCAGAGGTCGCACTATACTAACGTGTAAATAATGTAGCTGCCTGCGGTAGTGATAGGATCAGGAAAACACCACCAACCTTCTACAGGTAGCTTTAGCTAAACACTGTGAAGAGGACGCACTACACTAACGTTAAAATTGTGTAGCTGCCTGCGGTAGTGATAGGATCAGGAAAACACCACCAACCTTCTACAGGTAGCTTTAGCTGAACACTGTGCAGAAGACGCACTACACTAACGTGTAAATAATGTAGCTGCCTGCGGTAGTGATAGGATCAGGAAAACACCACCAACCTTCTACAGGTAGCTTTAGCTGAACACTGTGCAGAAGACGCACTACACTAACGTGTAAATAATGTAGCTGCCTGCGGTAGTGATAGGATCAGGAAAACACCACCAACCTTCTCCAGATAGCTTTAGCTGAACACTGTGCAGAGGACGCACTATACTAACGTTACAATAATGTAGCTGCCTGCGGTAGTGATAGGATCAGGAAAACACCATCAACCTTCTACAGATAGCTTTAGCTAAACACTGTGAAGAGAACACACTACACTAACGTTAAAATAATGTAGCTGCCTGCGGTAGTGATAGGATCAGGAAAACACCACCAACCTTCTACAGATAGATTTAGCTGAACACTGTGCAGAGGTCGCACTAGACTAACGTGTAAATAATATAGCTGCCTGCGGTAGTGATAGGATCAGGAAAACACCACCAACCTTCTACAGATAGCTTTAGCTGAACACTGTGCAGAGGACGCACTACACTAACGTGAAAATAATGTAGCTGCCTGCGGTAGTGATAGGATCAGGAAAACACCACCAACCTTCTACAGATAGCTTTAGCTGAACACTGTGCAGAGGACGCACTACACTAACGTTAAAATAATATAGCTGACTGCGGTAGTGATAGGATCAGGAAAACACGACCAAACTTCTACAGGTAGCTTTAGCTAAACACTGTGAAGAAGACGCACTACACTAATGATAAAATTATGTAGCTGCCTGCGGTAGTGATAGGATCAGGAAAACACCACCAACTTTCTACAGATAGCTTTAACTGAGCACTGTGCAGAGGATGCACTACAATAACGTTAAAATAATGTAGCTGCCTGCGGTAGTGATAGGATCAGGAAAACACCACCAACCTTCTACAGATAGCTTTAGCTGAACACTGTGCAGAGGACGCACTACACTAACGTTAAAATAATGTAGCTGCCTGCGGTAGTGATAGGATCAGGAAAACACCACCAACCTTCTACAGATAGCTTTAGCTGAACACTGTGCAGAGGACGCACTACACTAACGTTAAAATAATGTAGCTGCCTGCGGTAGTGATAGGATCAGGAAAACACCACCAACCTTCTACAGGTAGCTTTAGCTAAACACAGTGAAGAGGACGCACTACACTAACGTTAAAATAATGTAGCTGCCTGCGGTAGTGATAGGATCAGGAAAACACCACCAACCTTCTACAGGTAGCTTTAGCTAAACACTGTGAAGAGGACGCACTACACTAACGTTAAAATAATGTAGCTGCCTGCCGTAGTGATAGGATCAGGAAAACACCACCAACCTTCTACAGGTGGCTTTAGCTGAACACTGTGCAGAGGATGCACTACACTAACGTTAAAATAATGTAGCTGCCTGCGGTAGTGATAGGATCAGGAAAACACCACCAACCTTCTACAGATAGCTTTAGCTGAACACTGTGCAGAGGTCGCACTAGACTAACGTGTAAATAATGTAGCCGCCTGCGGTAGTGATAGGATCAGGATAACACCACCAACCTTCTACAGGTAGCTTTAGCTGAACACTGTGCAGATGACGCACTACACTAACGTGTAAATAATGTAGCTGCCTGCGGTAGTGATAGGATCAGGAAAACAGCACCAACCTTCTACAGGTAGCTTTAGCTAAACACTGTGAAGAGAACGCTCTACACTAAAGTTAAAATAATGTAGCTGCCTGCGGTAGTGATAGGATCAGGAAAACACCACCAACCTTCTACAGATAGCTTTAGCTGAACACTGTGCAGAGGACGCACTACACTAACGTTAAAATAATGTAGCTGCCTGCGGTAGTGATAGGATCAGGAAAACACCACCAACCTTCTACAGATAGCTTTAGCTGAACACTGTGCAGAGGACGCACTACACTAACGTTAAAATAATATAGCTGACTGCGGTAGTGATAGGATCAGGAAAACACGACCAAACTTCTACAGGTAGCTTTAGCTAAACACTGTGAAGAAGACGCACTACACTAATGATAAAATTATGTAGCTGCCTGCGGTAGTGATAGAATCAGGAAAACACCACCAACTTTCTACAGATAGCTTTAACTGAGCACTGTGCAGAGGATGCACTACAATAACGTTAAAATAATGTAGCTGCTTGCGGTAGTGATAGAATCAGGAAAACACCACCAACCTTCTACAGGTAGCTTTAGCTGAACACTGTGCAGAGGACGCACTACACTAACGTGTAAATAATGTAGCTGCCTGCGGTAGTGATAGGATCAGGAAAACACCACCAACCTTCTACAGATAGCTTTAGCTGAACACTGTGCAGAGGACGCACTACACTAACGTTAAAATAATGTAGCTGCCTGCGGTAGTGATAGGATCAGGAAAACACCACCAACCTTCTACAGATAGCTTTAGCTGAACACTGTGCAGAGGACGCACTACACTAACGTTAAAATAATGTAGCTGCCTGCGGTAGTGATAGGATCAGGAAAACACCACCAACCTTCTACAGATAGCTTTAGCTGAACACTGTGCAGAGGACGCACTACACTAACGTTAAAATAATGTAGCTGCCTGCGGTAGTGATAGGATCAGGAAAACACCACCAACCTTCTACAGGTAGCTTTAGCTAAACACAGTGAAGAGGACGCACTACACTAACGTTAAAATAATGTAGCTGCCTGCGGTAGTGATAGGATCAGGAAAACACCACCAACCTTCTACAGGTAGCTTTAGCTAAACACTGTGAAGAGGACGCACTACACTAACGTTAAAATAATGTAGCTGCCTGCCGTAGTGATAGGATCAGGAAAACACCACCAACCTTCTACAGGTGGCTTTAGCTGAACACAGTGCAGAGGATGCACTACACTAACGTTAAAATAATGTAGCTGCATGCGGTAGTGATAGGATCAGGAAAACACCACCAACCTTCTACAGATAGCTTTAGCTGAACACTGTGCAGAGGTCGCACTAGACTAACGTGTAAATAATGTAGCCGCCTGCGGTAGTGATAGGATCAGGATAACACCACCAACCTTCTACAGGTAGCTTTAGCTGAACACTGTGCAGATGACGCACTACACTAACGTGTAAATAATGTAGCTGCCTGCGGTAGTGATAGGATCAGGAAAACAGCACCAACCTTCTACAGGTAGCTTTAGCTAAACACTGTGAAGAGAACGCTCTACACTAAAGTTAAAATAATGTAGCTGCCTGCGGTAGTGATAGGATCAGGAAAACACCACCAACCTTCTACAGATAGCTTTAGCTGAACACTGTGCAGAGGACGCACTACACTAACGTTAAAATAATGTAGCTGCCTGCGTTAGTGATAGGATCAGGAAAACACCACCAACCTTCTACAGATAGCTTTAGCTGAACACTGTGCAGAGGACGCACTACACTAACGTTAAAATAATGTAGCTGCCTGCGGTAGTGATAGGATCAGGAAAACAGCACCAACCTTCTACAGGTAGCTTTAGCTAAACACTGTGAAGAGAACGCTCTACACTAAAGTTAAAATAATGTAGCTGCCTGCGGTAGTGATAGGATCAGGAAAACACCACCAACATTCTACAGATAGCTTTAACTGAACACTGTGCAGAGGTCGCACTAGACTAACGTGTAAATAATGTAGCTGCCTGCGGTAATGAAAGGGTCAGGAAAACACCACCAACCTTCTACAGATAGCTTTAACTGATCACTGCGCAGAGCACCCACTACAATAGCGTTAAAATAATGTAGCTGCCTGCGGTAGTGATAGGATCAGGAAAACACCACCAACCTTCTACAGTTAGCTTTAGCTGAACACTGTGCAGAGGACGCACTACACTAACGTTAAAATAATGTAGCTGCCTGCGGTAGTGATAGAATCAGGAAAACACCACCAACCTTCTACAGATAGCTTTAGCTGAACACTGTGCAGAGGTCGCACTAGACTAACGTGTAAATAATGTAGCTGCCTGCGGTAGTGATAGGATCAGGAAAACACCACCAACCTTCTACAGGTAGCTTTAGCTGAACACTGTGAGGAGGATGCACTACACTAACTTGTAGCTTTAGCTGAAAACTGTGCACTACACTAACTTGTAGCTTTAGCTGAACACTGTTCAGAGGTCGCACTACACTAACTTGTAGCTTTAGCTGAACACTGTGAGGAGGACGCACTACACTAACTTGTAGCTTTAGCTGAACACTGTGCACTACACTAACTTGTAGCTTTAGCTGAACACTGTTCAGAGGACGCACTACACTAACGTATAGCTTTAGCTGAACTCTGTGCAGAGGTCGCACTAGACTAACGTGTAAATAATGTAGCCGCCTGTGGTAGTGATAGGATCAGGAAAACACCACCAACCTTCTACAGGTAGCTTTAGCTGAACACTGTGCAGATGACGCACTACACTAACGTGTAAATAATGTAGCTGCCTGCGGTAGTGATAGGATCAGGAAAACACCACCAACCTTCTACAGATAGCTTTAGCTGAACACTGTGCAGAGGATGCACTACACTAACGTTAAAATAATGTAGCTGCCTGCGGTAGTGATAGGATCAGGAAAACACCACCAACCTTCTACAGATAGCTTTAGCTGAACACTGTGCAGAGGACGCACTACACTAACGTTAAAATAATGTAGCTGCCTGCGGTAGTGATAGGATCAGGAAAACAGCACCAACCTTCTACAGGTAGCTTTAGCTAAACACTGTGAAGAGGACGCTCTACACTAAAGTTAAAATAATGTAGCTGCCTGCGGTAGTGATAGGATCAGGAAAACACCACCAACATTCTACAGATAGCTTTAACTGAACACTGTGCAGAGGTCGCACTAGACTAACGTGTAAATAATGTAGCTGCCTGCGGTAATGAAAGGGTCAGGAAAACACCACCAACCTTCTACAGATAGCTTTAACTGAACACTGTGCAGAGGACGCACTACAATAGCGTTAAAATAATGTAGCTGCCTGCGGTAGTGATAGGATCAGGAAAACACCACCAACCTTCTACAGTTAGCTTTAGCTGAACACTGTGAAGAGGACGCACTACACTAACATTAAAATAATGTAGCTGCCTGCGGTAGTGATAGAATCAGGAAAACACCACCAACCTTCTACAGATAGCTTTAGCTGAACACTGTGCAGAGGTCGCACTAGACTAACGTGTAAATAATGTAGCTGCCTGCGGTAGTGATAGGATCAGGAAAACACCACCAACCTTCTACAGGTAGCTTTAGCTGAACACTGTGAGGAGGATGCACTACACTAACTTGTAGCTTTAGCTGAGAACTGTGCACTACACTAACTTGTAGCTTTAGCTGAACACTGTTCAGAGGTCGCACTACACTAACTTGTAGCTTTAGCTGAACACTGTGAGGAGGACGCACTACACTAACTTGTAGCTTTAGCTGAACACTGTGCACTACACTAACTTGTAGCTTTAGCTGAACACTGTTCAGAGGACGCACTACACTAACGTATAGCTTTAGCTGAACACTGTGAGGAGGACGCACTACACTAACTTGTAGCTTTAGCTGAACACTGTTCAGAGGATGCACTACATTAACTTGTAGCATTAGCTGAACACTGTGAGGAGGATGCAATATACTAACTTCTAGCTTTAGCTGAACACTGTGCACTACACTAACTTGTAGCTTTAACTGAACACTGTTCAGAGGACGCACTACACTAACTTGTAGCTTTAGCTGAACACTGTGCAGAGGTTACACTAAACTAACTTGTAGCTTTAGCTGAACTCTGTGAGGAGGATGCACTACACTAACTGTAAATAGTCTAGCTTGCTGACTGTGGTACTAATAGGATCAGAAGAACACCAGCAATTTTCTTCAGTTAGCTGTAAATACTGTAACAACACAAGCCTGCCTGTCAGTAGAAAGATAATAACAGGAACGGATCTAGCTGAGTACAGTATATATATATATATATATATATATATATATATATATATATATATATATATATATATATATACAACACCTGGGATGCATATATATACACAATACACTGTAAGTGCAGCTAACTAACTGACTGTCCTGCCTAATCTATCTAACTTAAATCAAATGACACTGTCTCTCTGTCTCTGTCTCTCAATGCCGGCACACACTACACAGGGCCGCCGTGCAGGCGGCCTTATATAGTGTGGGGCGAGTACTAAACCCCCTGAGCCATAATTGGTCAAAGCCACCCTGGCTTTGGCCAATTACAGCTCTCTCTACAGACGGCGCTGTGATTGGCCAAGCATGCGGGTCATAGTGCATTCTTGGCCAATCATCAGCCAGCAATGCACTGCAATGCCGCAGTGAATTATGGGCTGTGACGCACCACACAAATTTGGCGCGAACGGCCCATATCGTTCGCGATTCGGCAAACCATCGAACAGACGATGTTCGAGTCGAACATGGGTTTGACTCGAACACGAAGCTCTTCCCTATCCATGACACAGAATCAAAGGCCTTCTGCAGATCCAGTGACAACAGGTAGGCCTCCTGAGTGGGGCCCCCGTCCCACTGGGACTGCAGAAGGGATATCAGATCAACTGCTCTAAGAACCTGGAGTCATCAATGCTCATCAGTGCTGTCTCATCAGTGCTGATCGGTGCTGCCTATCAGTGCTGCTCATAAATACTGCCTATCAGTGTCCATCAGTGCAGCCTCAACAGCACACATCAGTGTGAGAAAAAATATGCAAAATTTTATAACATAGAAAATGTTTATTTTTTTCAAAAATGTCACACTTTTTATTTTTTTTTTCAGCAAAAATTTAAAAACCCAGTGGTGATTAAATACCAACAAAAGAAGGCTTTTTCTGTCTCAAACAAATTATACAAATTTCATTTTGGTACAGTGTTGCATGATCGCGCAATTGTCATTCAAAATGTAACAGCACTGAAAGCTGAAAATTTGCCTGGTCAGGAAGGGGGGATAATTGCACAGTAAGCAAGTGGTTGAATTAGTATGCAGGGCCGCCATCAGGGGGGTACAGGAAGTACTCCTGCAAGGTGCCCGAGCGTCCCAAGGAGCCCGCCTGCCCGGGCCCCCCCTTCCCCCCTCCGGCTCCTGCTATAGAAAGGGAGCATACACAAGTCTGATGTGCCACCGCCTTTCTTTCAGTAGCCCCCCCAGCGCCCGCTATAGAGAAGAAGGAAGTAAGGGAGCTTACAAATCTGAGCTGATCCACCACCGCCGCTGCCTTTCACTAATGGATCGAGGTCAGCACTCGCTCCACTTCTTTCCCTGCTGAGGTGGAGCCTGCTCGCTGTTGCTTCTAGGTTAGTTCTGATTGGCCGGGACTCGGGCAGAGGGTGTGGTCAATTCGTCAGCGGTGAATGACCCAGCCCTATTTGGTGCATGCAGATAGGAGAGAGTGACGTGGGAGGGAAAGTCACAAAGAGTTGATGTGCTGCTGTGCTCCCTGTGCTGTATATTTGGACTTTATTGTATTCTCCTTCTTGGATGGGTCACATGAGGCTGACAAGCTGGCATGATTGGGTTACAAAGTGAGAATGGATGAGGATGACTCTGGGTGGAGATGATAGTTACATTGTGGAGAGCCTCTTCACTATGTAACTCTCATCCCCACCCAGAGTCTCATCCCCACTCCTAACTCAATCATCTTCATCCCCACCCAGCATCATCCATCCCTCCAGTCTCCACAATGTATCCACGTCCAGCATCATCCATCCATCCCTCCTTCCAGTCTCAACAATGTATCCATGTCAAGCATCATCCATTCATTCACCCATTCAGTCTCCACAATGTATCAACAACCACGTCCAGAATCATCCATCCCTCCAATCTTCACAATGCATCCACGTCTAGCATCATCCATCCATCCCTCCAGTCTCCACAATGTATCCACATCCATGTCCAGCATCATCCATTAATCTATCTATCCCTCCAGTCTCCACAATGTATCCACATCCACGCCCCGCGTCATCCATCCATCCATTTATCCATCCCTCCAGTCTCCACAATGTATCCACACCCAGCATCATCCATCTATCCATCCCACCAGGATCTACATCCACGCCAAGAATCATCCATCCCTCCAGTCTCCACAATGTATCCACATCTACGCCCAGCATCTCCAGGTACTGTTAGACCTCAGTGCAGCATTTGACACAGTGGACCACAATACTCTACTTGTCCGGCTCACAGAAGTAGTAGAAGCCACAGTTTCTAGTCTAAAATGGTTTGCATCCTTCTTAGAGAATCGTTCGCAGACAGTGAAACTAGGAGCATTTACCTCGGAAACCCGGGCAATCTCCTGTGGAGTCCCTCAGGGCTCCCCCTTGTCGCCAGTGCTTTTCAACATTTACATCCGCCCTCTCCTCAATATCATCAAAAAATCAGACCTCTGCTTCCACTCATACGCAGACGATACCCAAATCTACTTTCGGATCACCGGACAAAAAGACCACCATCAGCAACTAGAGAAATGCCTCACTTCAATAGATGACTGGATGACCATTAGTTCCCTCAAACTCAACGGGTCAAAAACAGAACTTCTCTACCTACACGCTAACCAAAATCCCAAAACCAAGACCCCATGGACACCCCCCGCCATCTTTGGACAGACCATTTCTCCGAGCACCAAGGCAAAAAGTCTTGGAGTTATCTTTGACGCAGAAATGACAATGGATGCACAAATAGGATCAGTAGTTAGTGGATCGCACCATCTCCTCCGCAAGTTACGCAGACTCATCCCCTTCATCCCAGAAGATGACAAAGCAGCAGTAGTTGGAACAATCATCAATTCCCGTCTCGACTACGCAAACTCACTCTACTTAGGATTACCCCAATATCAGCTTACGCGCCTACAGGCCATTGAAAACGCAACGGCAAGACTAATAACAGGAAAAAAACCCTGGGAGTCCATCTCCCCATCGCTGAGGAGGCTACATTGGCTAACAGTAAGGAATCGGATCACTTTCAAGACCCTCTGCCTCACCCACAAATGCATACATAGAAACACCCCTCAACATTACACACCGAATCGCAACTGCGATCATCTAATCAAAACCTCCTCCTCATTCCCAAATACCGCTACAAAGCAAGGGGAGAACGAAGATTTGCAGTCCAGGGACCTCGGCTATGGAATTCTCTTCCGACTTACATCCGCATGGAAGAAAACCATCTGGCATTCAGGAAAAAACTCAAGACTTACCTCTTCTAATGAAGCTGACAAACAACGCATCAGCGCCTTGAGGCGATTCAGTTCGCATTTGCAGCGCTTTACAAATCATTCATTCATTCATCATCCATCCATTCATCCATCCATCCCTCCAGTATCCACATCCATGCCCAGCATCATCCATCCCTCCAGTCTCCACAATGTATCCACATCCACGCCCAGCATTATCCATCAATCCATCCATTCCTCCAGTCTCCACAATCTATCCACATCCACGTCCAGCATCATCCATCCCTCCAGTCTTCACAATGTATCCACATCCACGCCCAGCATCATCCATCCATCCCTCCAGGATCCACATCCACACCCAGCATCATCCATCCCTCCAGTCTCCACAATGAATCCATATCCACACCCAGCATCATCCATTCATCCAATCATCCCTTCAGTATCCACATCCACGCCCAGCATCATCCATTCATTCCTCCAGTCTCCACAATGTACCCACATCCACGTCCAGCATCATCCATCCCTCCAATCTCCACAATGTATCCACGTCTAGCATCATCCATCCATCCCTCCAGTCTCCATAATTTATCCACATCCACGTCCAGCATCATCCATCCATTTATCCATCCCTCCAGTCTCCACAATGTATCCACATACACGCCAAGCATCATCCATCCATCCCTCCAGTCTCCACAATGTATCCACATCCACGCCCAGCATCATCCATCCATCCTTCCGGTCTCCACAATGTATCCACATCCATGCCCAGCATCATCCATCCATCCATCCATCCATTTATCCATCCCTCCAGTCTCCACAATGTATCCACATCCACGCCCAGCATCATCCATCCATCCATTTATCCATCCCTCCAGTCTCCACAATGTATCCACATCCACACCTAGCATCATCCATCTATCCATCCCACCAGGATCCAGATCCAAGCCCAGCATCATCCATCCTTCCAGTCTTCACAATGTATCCACATCCACGCCCAGCATCATCCATCAAACCATCCATTCTTCCAGTCTCCACAATGTAACCACATCCACGTCTAGCATTGTCCTTACCTCCAGTCTTCACAATGTATCCACATCCATGCCCAGCATCATCTATCCATCCCCCAGGATTCACATCCACACCCAGCATTATCCATCCCTTCAGTCTCCACAATGTATTCATATCCATGCCGAGCATCATCCATTCATCCAATCATCCCTCCAGTATCCACATCCACACCCAGCATTATCCATCCCTTCAGTCTCCACAATGTATCCATATCCATGCCAAGCATCATCCATTCATCCATTCATCCCTCCAGTCTGCACAATGTTTCCACATCCACGCCCAGCATCATCCATCAATCCCTCCAGGATCCACAATGTGTCCACATCCATGTCCAGCATCATCCATCCATCCCTCCAGTCTCCACAATGTATCCACATCCACACCCAGCATCATCCATCCATCCATCCTTCCAGTCTCCACAATGTATCCACATCCATGCCCAGCATCATCCGTCAATCCCTCCAGGATCCACAATGTGTCCACATCCACGTCCAGCATCATCCATCCATCCCCTTACAGTCTCTACAATGTATCCACATCCACGCCCAGCATCATCCATCCATCCATCCATTTATCCATCCCTCCAGTCTCCACAATGTATCCACATCCACGCCCAGCATCATCCATCCATCCATCCATCCATTTATCCATCCCTCCAGTCTCCACAATGTATCCACATCCACACCCAGCATCATCCATCTATCCATCCCACCAGGATCCAGATCCAAGCCCAGCATCATCCATCCCTCGAGTCTTCACAATGTATCCACATCCACGCCCAGCATCATCCATCCATCCCTCCAGTCTCCACAATGTATTCACATCCACGCCCAGCATCATCCATCAATCCATCCATTCTTCCAGTCTCCACAATGTAACCACATCCACGTCCAGCATCATCCTTACCTCCAGTCTTCACAATGTATCCACATCCATGCCCAGCATTATTCATCCATCCCCCAGGATCCATATCCACACCCAGCATCATCCATCCCTCCAGTCTCCACAATGTATCCATATCCACGCCCAGCACCATCCATTCTTTCAATCATCCCTCCAGTATCCACATCCATGCCCAGCATCATCCATTCATCCCTCCAGTCTCCATAATGTTTCCGCATCCAAGCCCAGCATCATCCATCAATCCCTCCAGGATCCACAATGTGTCCACATCCACGTCCAGCATCATCCATCTATCCCTCCAGTCTCCACAATGTATCCACATCCATGCCTAGCATCCTCCATCCATCCCTCCATGATCCACAATGTATCCACATCCACGCCCAGCATCACCCATCCATCCATCCTTCCAGTCTCCACAATGTATCCACATCCATGCCCAGCATCATCCATCCATCCATTTATCCTTCCCTCCAGTCCCCACAATGTATCCATATCCATGCCCAGCATCATCTATCCATCCCTACAGTCTCCACAATGTATCCACATCCACATCCAGCATCATCCATCCATGCATTCCTCCAGTCTCCACAATGTATCCACATCCATGCCCAGCATCATCCATCCATCCCTCCAGTCTCCACAATGTATCCACATCCATGCCCAGCATCATCCATCCATCCCTCCAGTCTCCACAATGTATCCACATCCACACCCAGCATCATCCATCCGTCCATCCATTCCTCCAGTCTCCACAATGTATCCACATCCCCGCCCAGCATCATCCATCTATCCATCCCTCCAGTCTCTACAATGTGGGCTGATTCGGTGGGACGGCCAGTGGGAAGTCCCTGGGGAATGTTGGTGGTCATGCCCCGAGGGGCCCAGGCTTAAAGCTGTGTAAGGGGCCCCAAAATTTCTGATGGCTGCCCTATTAGTATGTATTACTATTAGCATTTGTTAGCTGGTGTTACAGATGTTGCTGTTAGTAGGCAGACATGCAGATTGCTGGGTCCATATTTCATTGTCCATATACAGCATGCTAAAAGATGCCAGTCTGCTAAAATGGTGACAGTGATATAAAGGTATTCTTTTATTGGGAGAAGGTAAAGAAAAGTGTAGCTTTATATTTGGCTTTATATGCTTGCCTATTTTGCAGAACAGAAAGGGTATAAATAATATTAAATAGAATATAAACTATTGGGCAGACAACACATTTTGAAATTCTTCTATATAAACAAAATGTGTAATTTTTAAAGGCTGAAAAACTGGCTCTCACTTTTTTAAAGCATTCCTTATTTAAGATCAGCATTTTACAAAAAAAATACAATTTTCAACATCATATTTAATAAACACTGTAAGCAAATGTATTTGAACAATCCGCAAAAGTTGTTACTGAAATCGGCGATTTGTACTGTGCCAAAGATTAGAGCTAAGCAGTGAAAATAATTCTCCGGACCTTCGAAAAGGGAAGCGCATAGGCAACTATCATACAGAAGTCTAGATCTTTCGGTAGTCCACAGGGCATTAGCATGGTGTTAGGTTAGGTCTTCCATGTGTTTGAGAGAGGGGGGAGCGAAATTGTTAGTGGGGTGTTTTTTTATCCTAATGCAGAGGATGCATTAAGGTGAAAAACACTCAGCCTTTAGAACCACTTAAATTAATCTCAGGTTCAGGTTCTGAATTCATCGGTCAGTTACCTGATACCCAGTAACATCCACCATCCAAAGCTAAACAAAATTATTTAGTAATCTGCTAAGCAAAGCATAATTTTCCGCAGCAGTATTTTTTTCTGCATACTTTTTAAGACATATGTTCAGGTGAAATTAGAGATGGAGTGAACACAACCATTTTTCCTGATTTTCCAATAGAAATTGCTGTAAAAACCCAGAATGGTATGATCTGTAAGGTACTGTGGATTTTCACACCACAAAGAAAATGGCACAGGTAAATCTGGGAAATAGTTAGCAAAGTGTATTTTAGAACATACTCCCATGTTTTCACAAAACTGTTTAGCTAACTTAAGCATTTGAAATATGGCATGTCAGGGAAAGTTTGTGCAGACCTTCAAGTGACAAAATAAATTTGAGTTTAAAAGTACATTATTATAAAGCACTGGAATTGTGATATCGTATATAACTTTTTATATTTCCCAGAATAAAAGCGATGAAATCTTATCTGTGTCTTGCCAGTGACAACCATAAACTGAAAGTGTGTTTCATGCCAGCTACTAAGTTTTAGCAGAAGGAGCCTAACTTTTCTTTTTACAAGAGATTTAGGTATCCTTTTACTAAGCAGCGCTAAACATTACTGAACATTGCCTTCACAACAGATTGGTTCTGCACTTTCTATAGTAAATTAATATTCTAATTATGATGAATGGGCAAGGTTTGTAGTATTTATGTTTGTGATTTACAAAAGCACAATGGGAGAAATAAATGTTGAAAATGAGAGGTGCAAAGTTTGCTCCAAACAGCCTGAGTTTGCAAAAAAAAAAAAAATCAGCATAAGGGATATTACCCTCAAGACAGTGGCGGGACTCTCGGGGTCACAGAAGTCACACTTGCGACTGGGCCCTGGAGTTCCACCGCTGTGAGGGGGCCCAAGCAGTGTTGTCAGCCTCCCATGATATCAGTGACAGTTCAAGAAAGCAAACTGATTTCTTCCATTTGTAGGACAGGAGAATCAGTCTGTACATTTAGGGGCCAATGGCTGCAGCTGAGCAGAGTGTCTATAACACTTGTCTCACACACAGCCCTGCGAGTTCACTCCCCCCTCCCAACAATGGACAGGAGAGGAGAGATGCATACAGCTGCTCCTCCTCTATTCACCCCTGCCCCCCTGTGCCTGCCCAGCCCACCCACTCTCCAATCCCGGCGTACAGCTGTGCAGAAGAGAGCAAGGGGATGTGCGCGGGAAATATGAAGAACAACAGTTACACATTCCAAGCTGTATGGATGATGCCTGAGCTACCAACTTCCAGCCTCAGCTCTCGAATGAGTGAGCGCTGTATTTACACTTTGCATTACACATCACTGAACTGTCCCTACTCCCTCCCTTCTCCCCCTCATCTGTCTCCCTCCCCCCTTTGTTCTTCCAAGTTACAGTTAGCACTTATGCAACCCATACATTAATCACTTTTTTTTTGTTCGATCATTACACTGAAAAAAAAAGATCCAATTCCCCCATCTACACATTCTAGGTGGATGGGGGAATACTCCCACTGTGGACCAATGGCCGAAAACCAGGGTTGTTGTCCTGCCCCTGCTATTGACAGCGCTGGTCTCTGCTTATATGGCAGCAGCAGCGTATTAGGACCCAGTGCTTCTTACAATATGGGGCTGATGGGAGTATGCATGGGTGGGGGAGCACAATTGGTTGTAGACAGCTGAGCCCCTTGCAGGTCGCTTAGCAGCGGTAGCTCTGTATTGCCTTCTCTGACATGCTGATTGGGATGCGATTCAGGTGATGCTCTCAGGCAAACCTAATATTAAGTATGATAATGTTTTTATTGATTAGAGCCCCTACCTTACTGGTATGGAGCCCACATGACTGCAGAACATATGGTTGATATATACAGTATATGATTGTACTCTTGATTCTTATAAATACTGTGTTTATGAAATCCGACTGGGAGCATCACCTGGATCACATCCTGGTCGGCACATCAACAGAGAAGGCAATGCAGGGTTAACGCTTCTAGGTGACAGGCAGGGGGCTCAGCTGTCTACAACCAATAGTGCCAGCCCTCCCCCGCATGCACCCATCAGCCCCTTAATGTAACCAGAACTGGGTCCTAATAGACTGGCACCACTGCCATGGGGACAGAGAAACCAGACCAGCTCTGTCAATAGAAGGGGCAGGACAGCAAGAGGAGGCTGGGGACCCCCACAGTGGTATAACACCAGGGCTCGGTCGCAAGTGTGACCTTTGCAACCTTAGTAATTGAGGGTCCTGCAACAGGAGTAAAGGGCCCCCAGGATCAGTGGGGAGGGCCATGGGAGCAGAGAAAAGGGCCCTGGGACCAATGAAATGAGGGGGAGGTTGGGGGGCCTTCCGAAGTTTCTTGCACTGGGGCCCTGAAGGTTCTTTTTTTTATAATAATCACTTTTTCTTTATTAAGACAAATTCCAACATACAAGATAAAAATACACATTACACAATATATATCTATATAAATATTTTAATTAACATAAACTACACTAACCCCCCCCACCCCAAGAAAACACACCGGGACCTTGATCATGTCCTCTTCCGAAGAGAGAAAGGAGGAAAAAAAAAAGCCCACCTTCTTACCTACCCATAACCAAAACATTTGTGCAAAACATTATTCAAAGTATAATTAAGAAGGGGGCTTTACAACGCCCTAATACGTGTGTCAAACAACCAACAATACAACAATGAAGAAAAAATTTATAATTTTGAATTATTATTTTTGTGTCCTGTTTAGTGTTTTAATTGAATATAATCTCACTCTACTATTTCATTTTTATACCTCTCCACCTTTAATTTCAATCTACCCTTCTATATGTGATTCCATTACTTGTTACCCATCCCGTGCCAAATTTTATTACTTTTTATTTATAACTTATCCTCTTCCTTTAAAGACATCAATCATCTCTCTACTGTGCCTCCCAGAGAAGGAATAGAAAAACAACACAAACAAAAGAAAAAAAAAAGAAAAACCCCCAACCCCTCCCAACCGTCCCCCCCAGATGCATCCCATAGACTATCCAATCTATAACACAGCATTGCCCCAGAAGGGTTTAATCCACCCCTATATCTGAGGAGTAATACAGCCCTCTTGCCCATGTATCTTTACATTTATACTGTTGGTCTTTAACCATATGTATCCATCTCTCTGCTTCCTTTATTTTTTCAACCTCCCTTTTCCAATCCATTATAGTGGGACATCCAAAAATTCCAAAATCTAGGTATCAATAATTTGGCTGCATTTAGCAAATGGGGAGTAACGCTTCTTTTATAAAACCTAGCAGATGATGGCTTCCCATGAAAAAGAAAATGTAATGGAGAAAATTCTATAGGTCTAAGTGTAATTTTCTTAATCCAAGGGGCTATCTCCTCCCAGCAGCCAGCAGTTAGCATCCGCTGATGGGTATATCTGAGCCAATCAAGCCAGTGTAAGATACCATCTTGTCAGGAACTTGTATGACATCTCCTGTACATGGGAACTTATTGAAGTATGTTGTGTCGCTCCCATCAGCCTTTTCATTTGCTCTGATGTAAAATTATAGCCCAGTTCTCTCTCCCATTCTCTAATGAAAAAGGGAGTTATCATATTTTGAGCACTCAGAACCAGCATATACATTCGAGACAACATATGACCCAGCTCTGATAAGTTAACACACTATTTCTCAAAAGTAGTAAGAAGGTTCACTGGCCTGATCTGGTACTTCCACTTATTGAACAAGTCTGTAAGTTGATGGTATTTCCATACAGCCATTGGTACTTTCCCCAGTATTTTAACCAAATCCACCAATGGAAGCAATTTACCCTGTGTGGCCATGCCAGAGCAATTACCCTTCTCGTCCATTCCCCAGCGATCTAAACTCCCTTTCTACTCCCCCAGAGAAAACCAGGGAAATTCTTCCAATGGTGTTATAGGGGATATTGGGGCAAACTTTCCTGTACGGTGCATTCTATTGCATATTCTGACAAACCCATTATAACAAACCGGAATCCAAGGGGCTCCGGCCAAGTTCCTACCTGCTAATGTTTTCTCCAAGGGTACCCACATTTTACCAGCAGAGTCATAGCATCAGTTCATTATGCAAACCA
This sequence comes from Lithobates septentrionalis, assembly GCA_037952835.1. Taxonomy (NCBI): domain Eukaryota; kingdom Metazoa; phylum Chordata; class Amphibia; order Anura; family Ranidae; genus Lithobates; species Lithobates septentrionalis. The sequence goes on from JBBDGP010000707.1 coordinate 2,263,098, forward strand.
GGGCCATGGCTCTGTAACAAAATGCTATATCCAGGAGTCCCACCCCACCCTCCCATTTTGGTCTCCTCAAAATCTCATGTGCCAACCTTGGATGTTTATCTCCCCGCATAAAGGTCATAAAAGCCCTTCGTATTTGTTTAAAGAATACCTGGGGGAGTGGTATGGGTACGGTATATAAAAAGTAAATAAGTCTGGGAATTCCATTGATTTTAAGCGCGTTTACCCTGACAAACCATGTCAGAGTATGATTTCTCCACTTTTGCAAATCTTTTATTATGGATACCTCAAGGGTCCATAGTTTAAATCATATAGGCGCTTTATATCTGAAGAGAAGTGGATCCCTAAATAGAATATAGAATCAAGGCGCCAAACAAAAGGAAAAGATTGTTGCAAGGTGGTCCTCATCTTCAAAGGCACATGGCTCGGCATCAACATCAATTGCTCAATATTTATATTAAAATTAGATATAAGGCCAAACCTGCCTATTTCCAACATCAGTTCCGTCAGAGACTCTTGAGGGGAGGAGAGGTATAACAGTAGATCATCTGCGTAAGCTGAGATCATATTTTCCGTTGATCCAATACAAATGCCATTGATCTTCCTATTTCCCCTAATCATGCGCAGAAAGGGCTCCAGCACCATAGCAAATAACAACAAGGACAGTGGGCATCCCTGCCTAGTCTCTTTCCTTATCTCAAAATAATCTGATAGTCTACCATTAAATTTAACCCTTGCTCTAGGATCTGCATACAGTGCCCTCACCCATCCCATCATCTGTTCTCTCAGACCCATCTCCCTCAAAATTCTGACCATAAACTTCCACCCCACCCAATCGAATGCTTTTTCAGCATCCATTGAAATTACTACACTCGGGGTCTGATTCGGTCCATTATGCATCCAATGCAATACATGCAGGGCCCGAATAGAATTATCTCTAGCCTCTCGGCCCTTCATAAACCCTGTTTGATCTGGATGAATCGATTTAACTATATGTTCTTGTAAACTTAGGGCCAGAATTTAAGCCAGGAGCTTAGTGTAAGAGTTAAGAAGGGAGATGGATCTGTAGCTGGCACAGCACTGAGGGTCTTTCCCTACCTTCGGGAGAACCGTCACATAAGCCAACAGTGCTTCTGGAGACAATGGGTTAGAGACGGAAACAGAGTTAAGGTATCTGCAGAGAGGAACCAACAGGTATGATTAAAATGTCTATAGTGAAATGTGAGGTAACAAGGGACCAAAGTCCATAAAAATAGGATCAGTGGAAGTCTTCGCAGAGGGAGAGGGGCTGTAAACCCTGGAGGGTGAATTGACACTCAAATGGAAGGCAACTACAGGTAACAGGCCACACAAATCTTCAATGAAGGAGGTTGGGTACCCTTATCGGATCCGTAGGACGTATCTGCCGTACAGCAGTACGTCTATTAGGCATGAGGAGGTAACCTCCCGTGATGTTCACCCGAGTGATGTCCTGTAGATCACGGTCACCGATGTGAGGTAGTTGTCCTGGATGGAAGCCGAACCACTATCACACGCACCCTCCAGTTCCGGTACAGACAGGTCGGGAGGAACTCCTCTGCTGCCACTTCCAGCAGAAACTACTGGAAGTGGCAGCAGAGGAGTTCCTCCCGACCTATCTGTTCCGGAACTGGAGAGTGCGTGTGATAGTGGTTTGGCTTCCATCCAGGACAACTACCTCACATTGGTGACCGTGATCTACAGGACATCACTCAGGTGGACATCACGGGAGGTTACCTCCTCATGCCTAATAAAAAAAAGAGGAGGGGCCGAATGGGAATTTAAATGAGGCAGTAGACAGATTGGGGTAAGGTAAAAAATGTGTGTTCAAGTTTATTGTATAGAAAAATCCAGATATATAACACATGTGAAGGGTTACTGTGCAAACGCACAGGACATAGCCTTCATACATACATACATGTGTATAAAGACAGTCATCATAAAGTCTAACAATAAATAGCTGTTGCAAATATAATGTGCAAAATATACATATAAACTGGGAAGCACAAAACACAAAATGTAGAAGGTGAGTATATAAAAAATATAATATATAAGATGCATCAAGAAGTTAATCAGGGTAAGATCCTATTAAAAGCCCAGTGGCTGCATCCATGGTGCCCAACGCGTTTCTGTGAATACACTTCTTCAGGGGAGGATGCTACAGGATTTCTGAAATTACAAGGTATGAAACCTTAAAAAAATAGAAATAAATACAACCAGAAAGGACAATGTGTCAGTTTCTGGTTACTCACGATGTAACCAAGCTATGGTATAGGGCAAGGACTGGGCAGGTAAATGCCCTCCCCCGGAGCTGAATGGCAAGCAATCCAACGCAAAACAGGCGCACACCGGCATCATCCCCAGAGCACAACCATCTCCTCCACAGCATAGCCAATGATAGGTCAGGGTGGTGGACAGGTATCTAAAATGGATCAATAGATCCATAGAGATAAACACGGATACTATAACTTGAGAGTAAAGGGAGTAGAGAAATGCAATAAAGTCGTGGGGTGTTACCTTGGAAGTGCTTGGAACAAGAGCTCACCAGCGCTGTGGCGTCTGCACTTGTGTGGAAGAGAGAGGACTGTGCCCGAGGCGACGCCTGATAAGCGTCCCGCCTGCGTCGGTGATTGCCACCAACGTCACGCTACAGGCCAGCAATGTGTGGGGCGAGGCCCCTGCCAGAGCGGTAGGGACCCGCCCAGACTGACGCCACTGCGTCCAGCTATGTCGGCAGAGGGCGGAAAGTTACGCGCCCGCACAATGGCGCCGGCTGGTGACGTCATGTGCGGGAGCGATGCAAGGCGCCGATGCGATGTGAGCACCTGCCCAATCCCTGCCCAATCCCCCACACCAAACCAAGCCCAAAAGGGGACGGACGTGGGGGGGATGGGGAGGGCATGCAGAGCGCATCGCAGCTCCGGGAAAAGAACAACCCAAAGCCAAGAACCTTCTTATATCTTATATATTATATTTTTTATATACTCGCCTTCTACATTTTGTGTTTTGTGCTTCCCAGTTTATATGTATATTTTGCACATTATATTTGCAACAGCTATTTATTGTTAGACTTTATGATGACTGTCTTTATACACATGTATGTATGTATGTAGGCTATGTCCTGTGCGTTTGCACAGTATCCCTTCACATGTGTTATATATCAGGATTTTTCTATACAATAAACTTGAACACACATTTTTTACCTTTCCCCAATCTGTCTACTGCCTCATTGAAAGTCCCATTCGGCCCCTCCCCTTTTTTCTTGTACTCGGGATGGAGGCACAGTCCCATGCCTCACTCAAAGTCCCAAACTTTTTCCATTGCAACTTTACTAGGGATGGAGGCAGTCGACAGTTGCAGGCAGTTATCCCCTGCCAGCTTTGTTTGGGGTTTATCCGTGTGTGTTAGTGTACCTCAGTGGTCCACACACATACCTTTGTGCAACTATATGTTGCCCAAATTCTGGGCACACTGCACACAATCCAGCATGGTGCCTGGGTTCTGGGCTTTGGGTTTTACTTTTCCCGAAGCTGCAATTCGCTCTGCGTGCCCTCCCCATCCCCCCACATCCGTCCCCTTTTGGGCTTGGTTTGGTGTGGGGGATTGGGCAGGTGCTCACATCGCATCGGTGCCACGCATCGCTCCCGCACATGACGTCACCAGCCGGTGCCATTGTGCGGGCGTGTAACTTTCCACCCTGTGCCGACGTAGCTGGACGCAGTGGCGTCAGTCTGGGCGGGTCCCTGCCGCTCTGGCAGGGGCCTCGCCCCACGCTTCGCCGGCCTGTAGCGTGACGTTGGTGGCAATCACCGACGCAGGCGGGACGCTTATCAGGCGTCGCCTCGGGCACAGTCCTCTCTCTTCCACACAAGTGCAGATGCCACAGCGCTGGTGAGCTCTTGTTCCAAGCACTTCCAAGGTAACACGACACGACTTTATTGCATTTCTCTACTCCCTTTACTCTCAAGTCATAGTATCCGTGTTTATCTCTATGGATCTATTTATCCATTTTAGATACCTGTCCACCACCCTGACCTATCATTGACTATGCTGTGGAGGAGATGGTTGTGCTCTGGGGATGATGCCGGTGTGCGCCTGTTTTGCGTTGGATTACTTGCCACCTCAGCTCCGGGGGAGGGCATTTCCCTGCCCAGTCCTTGCCCTATACCACAGCTTGGTTACATTGTGAGTACCCAGAAACTGACACATTGTCCTTTCTGGTTGTATTTATTTCTATTCTTTGATGGTTTCATACCTTGTAATTTCAGAAATCCTGTAGCATCCGCCCCTGAAGAAGTGTATTCACAGAAACGCGTCAGACACCATGGATGCAGCCACTGGGCTTTTAATAGGAACCTACCCTGATTAACTTCTTGATGCATCTTATATATTATATTTTTTATATACTCACCTTCTACATTTTGTGTTTTGTGCTTCCCAGTTTATATGTATATTTTGCACATTATATTTGCAACAGCTATTTATTGTTAGACTTTATGATGACTGTCTTTATACACATGTATGTATGTATGAAGGCTATGTCCTGTGCGTTTGCACAGTAACCCTTCACATGTGTTATATATCAGGATTTTTCTATACAATAAACTTGAACACACATTTTTTACCTTACCCCAATCTGTCTACTGTCTCATTTAAAGTCCCATTGGGCACCTCCCCTTTTTTCTTGTACTCGGGATGGAGGCACAGCCCCATGCCTTACCCAAAGTCCCAAACTTTTTCCATTGCATCCTCATGCCTAATAGACGTACTGCTATATGGCAGATACGTCCTAGGGATCCGATAAGGGTACCCAACCTCCTTCATTGAAGATTTGTGTGGCCTGTTACCTGTAGTTGCCTTCCATTTGAGTGTCAATTCACCCTCCAGGGTTTACAGCTCCTCTCCCTCTGAGAAGACTTCCACTGATCCTATTTTTATGGACTTTGGTCCCTTGTTACCTCACACTTCACTATAGACATTTTAATCATACCTGACTGGTTGTCTTTTGCACTTTTGTCACTTTATTTCACTTTTTCACAGGTGTAGATATAATAATATCTGAACTTTTGTTCTGAATCCAAAACAATGGCAAAGCAGCAATTGCTCCTTCCAGCTCTTCAATGGAGATTCCTTTTTCCATTTCCTCCAAGGCCACAGATGGAATTGCCTGTAGCCCTGAGGCCTCAAGATATTCCCGGATTCTAAACGTCCACCCTCCTCCGCCCCCACAGGAACTGAGTCTATGTTATACAACCTGAAGGTTCTAGTTGTGCCCCTGCCTCAACATGATGTGTCCTTTGTGCTGCTGTGTACTAGTTCAGCATAAATCTTCCTCCCTCTATTAACCCCCCTCCCCCAGCTGCCATAATCTTGCAGTGCAGTGGGGGTTAATAAAACTAAGTGAGATGTGATAGGTTTTCATCAAGAGTGCTCGACTATACCTACCTTTTCCACTGAACTCATTCAAAGTTGATACTACAGCTTCTGTGAATGAAATTGGAGCTATGAATGAAAGACAGGTAGATGACTGAAAGCTTGCAGCTCCATTCATAGATCATATTTCATTCATAGAACCTATAGAGAAAAAGGGTGGGCACCGTTGGGGTAAGTGAAAGTAAGTAATATCCCTTGTGCTGATTAGGTAAACCTAAGCTTTAAGGCGAATGGAACTGGGGACAGGAGTGGACACAGAGTAGATTTGCACAGGGTAGGAGATGCAGCATCTTGTGAACTATACAGGGCATCATTCCATGCTAGGAAAAGTATAGAAAGTACAGCTTCTGCTTGTGAACAGGAGTGGGGGGAGGTACACCAGCTACTGGCGCACAGAGGGTAGGTGGTACAACAGCTACTTGTGCTTAGAGGACGAGAGGTGTTGGAACTTTTGGTGGCTAAGTACAAGAGGTGACAATAGACAGGGCACAGACAATGACAGGTGCAGATGGCAGAAAAGGTTTACAGGTGTTTGATACTCACAATCACATGAAGGGTGGGGGGGGGGGGTTATTAGCAGGCATAAAAGGAAGGAGGAAGGCAAATAAATGTGCAACATTTCCGATGCTGCTGAAATTTTGAGTCAGTTCAAAAAGTGTACTGGTACAATTGTATCAGACTATCACCATCAAGGATGGATTGGCAGTGCTTAGTTGTTGGGATTGAGTTCACCTGCTGGTGGCACTGTGCTGCTCTGGGCTGATTGCTGCAGTTACAGTGTCCACCAGCAGGTGTCTTCCAGAAGCCAGCAGGCTGTAATGATCAGTTACATTCGTGCTAAGCTGCCAGGTGGCTATTTAAGGCTGCTCCTTCCTTTCCCAGGTGCATCACTATTCTGATTGCCTCCTTCCTGCCAGATTGTTCCTTTGATCCTTATCTATCCTGCACCCTACCCTGCTGCCTTGCTCCTGCCCTCTGCCCTTGTACTCAGTTGTGATTCCCCCTTCCTTGCATCCCTGTACTCCCTGTTACCCTTGTCCCTTATATTGTAAATATTTGTAGATGGTCAGTTATTAGGTTCATTAGTTATTTTTGTCATTGGGGTTGGTTCTTGTTTGCTGGGGTTTCCTATGTTCATTGTTTGCTGTGTATGCTCGTTTGTGTGTTTCACTGTGGATAAACCTCACTTTAAGGATATCTGCATTGTTTGGTCTCAGTTTCCATGTGTAGCTACATGTGTCTGGTCGCCCTAGCTGCTGCTGAATCCTGACATTAGCGCTGCTAACCCAAACTGATCTTATTCATTATATCAGCAGATATAATCTTCTCCCTGTATATGTTTTTAATAGTGTATATGTTTGAAAATACCTCTTTTCTGCAGTAGTCAGATATAATTCTATGAATCTGCAAAAAAATGTATTTCACATTAAAAATCCCAGGCCTATATAGTGACCACAATCTTTGCACCTAGTGTACTGTATATTCATATCAGCGTATTGTATTAATATTTAGAATAACTAGTGTAATAATGCCAAAACAAACAAAACAATATAAGTGTACAGATGATGATCATTTTTACATTAGTCCTGATAATTTTACAGACATTTCCCCTGCCCTGCCTGTCAGCAGCAGACAACTCTGTGGTTGCCTGTCAACATTTATATCCTGGAAGTTGAGATTCCCATTTGGAGTTCAATGGCCACATTCTGGGTTAAGGGTTCCCATTTACGTCCAGTACTGTGATGAGTATTTCATGAATTTTTGTTTTGTTTTTACCTTGCTTTAATACTAGAGGTGTTACTTTTATGTCACTATATAAGAGTGTAGTTTTTATAAAACTTTGGGGTTGATTTACTGAAGGCAAATTGTCTATGCACTTTTTTAAGTGTAGTTGCTTTCATTTTCCCCAGAGCTTAGTGAATGTGCTTAAGCTCTGCTGGTTGCCATCATCCAGCGATGTGCAAGCAAAAATGCAGTTTTTTTTTTCTTTGCACCTAATCTAGAGAAAATGAGTGCAACTGAACTTGCAATGTGCACAGTCAATTTATTGTAAATCAACCCCTTGGACAACTTTTCAGAATAAAGGCCTGTTTTGGGCACTATTACGTGGACGTTGTTATAATTTTAACTTAATATTCACCTTATGGTGGAGTCCTAAAAGTGCTGTCTCCTATAAGTCAGCAAAAAAAAATGTCAAAAATGAATGTTTGAAACAATGTGTAAAGTCTCTTGCTATACCCATTACAATCTGATTGTTCAAACCTTGTACAACCTCCTTTATATTTATCAAAATTATGATATTATTGGAAATATTTTGTGATTTAATCATGCTCCCTTTATTTTCACTCACTCGCCAATAGAGGTTGTATCTGTAACCTGCTCTATAAAGAAGGAGATAAACCTGGGTAGCTATTAGCCAGAGCACTGTACACTAAAAATAGCATGGTATCCATCCTGAAAATTGAAACATCCCTATGGTAACTCACAACCCAAAATAAATTATTGGACTATTTCACTCTTTTTTATCATAAACTATATAACATAAATAGCTCCCATACTGTTTTCTCATCTAATCAGGCTTCTATTTTAAGTGATGAATACATTGCTCGTACTGTCTTGCTTACCATTCAGGATTCTGATTAGGGATGAGCCGAACACCCCCCGGTTCGGTTTGCACCAGAACCTGCGAACGGACCGAAAATTTGCCTAAACGTTAGAACCCCATTGACGTCTATGGGACTCGAACGTTCGAAATTAAAAGTGCTCATTTTAAAGGCTAATTTGCATGGTATTGTCCTAAAAAGGGTTTGGGGACCCGGGTCCTACCCCAGGGGACATGTATCAATGCAAAAAAAACTTTTAAAAACTGCCGTTTTTTCGGGAGCAGTGCTTTTAATGATGCTTAAAGTAAAAAAAAAAAAAAAGTGAAATATTCCTTTAAATATCATACCTGGGGGGTGTCTATAGTATGCCTGTAAAGTGGTGCATGTTTCCCGTGTTTAGAACAGTTCCTGCACAAAATGTCATTTTTAAAGGAAAAAATCTCATTTAAAACTGCTTGCGGGTTTAATGTAATGTCAGGTCCTGGCAATATGGATGAAAATCAGTGAGACAAACGGCATGGGTACCCCCCAGTCCATTACCAGGCCCTTTGGGTCTTGTATGGATATTAAGGGGAACCCCGCACCCAAATTAAAATAAGGAAAGGTGTGGGGCCACCAGGCCCTATATACTCTGAACAGCAGTATACAGGCGGTGCAAACAAGACAGGGACTGTAGGTTTGTTGTTAAGTAGAATCTGTTTGTAATTTTGAATGGGTACATTTTTAATGTGTTTAGCTCCAGCCAAAAAAACTTTTTTAAGCTTTTTGGAAAACATAGGGAAGGGTTATCACCCCTGTGACATTTGTTTTGCTGTCTTTCCTCCTCTTCAGAAGATTTCACCTCACTTTTTGTCCCAATGACAAATGTTTTTTGAAAATTTGGGGTCTTTTGTGGAACAAGGATTGGAAAGCATCAGTGGAAAGGAGAAATGTTTTTCCCATATTAAATCAGCATGGATTCATGAAGAATCGTTCTTGCCAAACCAATCTATTAACCTTCTATGAGGAGGTGAGTTGCCATCTAGATAAAGGAAGGCCCGTAGACGTGGTGTATCTGGATTTTGCAAAAGCATTTGACACAGTTCCCCATAAACGTTTACTGTACAAAATAAGGTGCGTTGGCATGGACCATAGGGTGAGTACATGGATTGAAAACTGGCTACAAGGGCGTGTTCAGAGGGTGGTGATAAATGGGGAGTACTCAGAATGGTCAGGGGTGGGTAGTGGGGTCCCCCAGGGTTCTGTGCTGGGACCAATCCTATTTAATTTGTTCATAAATGACCTGGAGGATGGGATAAACAGTTCCATCTCTGTATTTGCAGACGATACTAAGCTAAGCAGGGCAATAACTTCTCCGCAGGATGTGGAAATCTTGCAAAAAGACCTGAACAAATTAATGGGGTGGGCGACTACATGGCAAATGAGGTTCAATGTAGAAAAATGTAAAATAATGCATTTGGGTGTCAAAAATATGAATGCAATCTATACACTGGGGGGAGAACCTCTGGGGGAATCTAGGATGGAAAAGGACTTGGGGGTCCTAGTGGATGATAGGCTCAGCAACGGCATGCAATGCCAAGCTGCTGCTAATAAAGCAAACAGAATATTGGCATGCATTAAAAGGGGGATCAACTGCAGAGATAAAACGATAATTCTCCCGCTCTACAAGACTCTGGTCCGCCCGCACCTGGAGTATGCTGTCCAGTTCTGGGCACCAGTCCTCAGGAGGGACGTACTGGAAATGGAGCGAGTACAAAGAAGGGCAACAAAGCTAATAAAGGGTCTGAAGGATCTTAGTTATGAGGAAAGGTTGCGAGCACTGAACTTATTCTCTCTGGAGAAGAGACGCTTGAGAGGGGATATGATTTCAATTTACAAATACTGTACTGGTGACCCCACAATAGGGATAAAACTTTTTTGCAGAAGAGAGTTTAATAAGACTCGTGGACACTCATTACAATTAGAAGAAAAGAGGTTTAACCTTAAACTACGTAGAGGGTTCTTTACTGTAAGAGCGGCAAGGATGAGGAATTCCCTTCCACAGGCGGTGGTCTCAGCGGGGAGCATTGATAGCTTCAAGAAACTATTAGATAATCACCTGAATGACCACAATATACAGGGATATGTAATGTAATACTGACACATAATCACACACATAGGTTGGACTTGATGGACTTGTGTCTTTTTTCAACCTCACCTACTATGTAACTATATGTAACTATGTAACTCTTACAGGAGAGAATTTCCCTTCCTAGGGGTAGATTTCATCTCACTTCCTGTTGTCTCCTTCCGTTTGCAAGTAGGAGTCGTTTGTAAGCTAGATGTTTGAAAGTAGAGGCCTGCCCTATACTCAGCAGAAATGTGGGCCTTAGGTGTTGTTGTGGCCACAACACTGTAAGCCCTCACAGGGCCCTGCTGTGAAATATTAGATCAAGAATTGTAATTACATGCCCCTGTTGAACAGGAGCTGAAAAATTAGGCCTTAGGCACTGGTGCTGGTGCCACAACACTGCAACCCCTCACAGACACTCTAGTTGGAACGCAGGAACGAGCCCTACTGCAAAGTATTGCATCAGAAATTGTAATTACACGCCCATGTTAAACAAGGGCTGAAAAATTGGGCCTTAGGCACTGGTGCTGGTGCCACAACACTGCAACCCCTCACAGACACTCTAGTTGGAACGCAGGAACGAGCCCTGCTGCAAAGTATTGCATCAAAAATTGTAATTACACGCCCCTGTTAAACAAGGGTTGAAAAATTTGGCCTTAGGCACTGGTGCTGGTGCCACAGCACTGCAACCCCTCACAGACACTCTAGTTGGAACGCAGGAATGAGCCCTGCTGCAAAGTATTGCATCAAAAATTGTAATTACATGCCCCTGTTAAACAGGGGCAGAAAAATTGGGCCTTAGGCACTGGTGCTGGTGCCACAACACTGCAACCCCTCACAGACACTCTAGTTGGAATGCAGGAACGAGCCCTGCTGCAAAGTATTGCATCAAAAATTGCAATTACACGCCCCTGTTAAACAGGGGCTGAAAAATTGTGCCATAGGCACTGGTGGTGGCGCCCAGAACCAAAAATGTTCTTACAAGTTATCAGCGTGATCATTGAGGAGGAAGAGGATAATTACTCAGGGATAGTCACTCAGCATCAGCATAGGCAGTCTTTGAAGGGATCTGAGATTTCAAAAAAAATTATTCGGTTACATCAGCATCAGGTGCTTGGTAGCTGGTAGTGATCCAAGACTGATTCATTTTTATGAAGGTCAGTCGATCGACCGAGTCGGTGGACAGACGCACCCTGTGATCGGTTACTACGCCTCCAGCAGCACTGAATATGCGTTCCGAAAGAACGCTGGATGCAGGACAGGCCAGTAGCTCAATTGCATACTGTGCAAGCTCTGGCCAGTGATCCATGCTCAAGACCCAGTAACCCAGAGGATTTTCGGTGGGAAAGGTGTCCAAATCTGATCTTGCCCCTAGGTATTCCTGCACCATGTAAAACAGACACTGGCGATGGTTGCTGGAACCGATCATACCTTGGGGCTGCGGACCAAAAAATTGTCTGAATGCATTGGTCAGACGGCCACCTTCTCCACCGCTCCTTCTTTGACTGACCGAAGCCTCAGCAACACGTTGTCCAGAAACAGGAGTTTGTAACCTCCCAGTCTCTGGGAACGCGTTGCACAGACCTTTCTGCAAGGCCTCCCGAAGATGTTTCATCCTCTGCTCCCTCTGCGATGGCAAGATAAGGTCCGCAACCTTACCCTTGTAACGTGGATGAAGGAGGGTTGCCAGCCAGTATTGGTCCTTCTCCTTGATACCACAAATACGAGGATCCTTACGCAGGCTTTGCAGGATCAGGGAGGCCATGCAGCGTAGGTTTGCTGAGGCATTCGGTCCGGAGTCCTCTGGGTCACTAAGGACGACATGGTCCGCAGCCACCTCCTCCCAGCCACGTACAAGACCATGTATTTCTGGGGACTGATCCCTTAAAGACTGCTGCTGATGCTGAGTGCCAGGCTCCACCTCCATACTGACACAATCTTCCTCCTCCTCCTCCTCCTCCTCTTCCTGTGTGATCGGCGGGCACGCAGGAACACTGTCTGGATAAAGGGGGCCTTGAGAGCTAAGGAAGTCCTCCTCTTCCTGCCTCTGTTCTGCCTCAAGTGCCCTGTCCATTATTCCACGCAACGTGTGCTCCAACAGGTGGACAAGGGGGACAGTGTCACTGATGCATGCACTGTCACTGCTCACCATCCTCGTGACCTCCTCAAATGGTGACAGGAGAGTGCATGCATCCCTGATCATGGCCCACTGGCGTGGGGAAAAAAAACCATGCTCCCCTGACCCTGTCCTGGTGCCATAGTTGCACAGGTACTCATTGATGGCCCTCTTCTGCGTGTGCAGCCACTGCAGCATGGCCAACGTTGAGTTCCACCTGGTGGGCATGTCACAGATTAGGTGGTTCTTGGGCAGGTTAAACTCCTTTTGGAGGTCCGTCAGCCGAGCACTGGCATTATATGACCGGCGGAAATGCACACAGACTTTCCTGGCCTGCCTCAGGACATCCTGTAAGCCCCGGTACCTGCCCAAGAACCGCTGCACCACCAAGTTAAGGACGTGAGCCAAACAGGGCACATGGGTCATTTATCCCTGTCGGAGGGCAGAGAGGAGGTTGGTGCCATTGTCGCAAACCACCATTCCTGCCTTAAGTTGGCATGGCGTCAACCACCTCTGAACCTGCCCCTGCAGAGCTGATAGAACCTCTGCCCCAGTGTGGCTCCTGTCCCCCAAGCACACCAGCTCAAGCACGGCATGGCATCTTTTGGCCTGCGTACTTGCGTAGCCCCTTGAACGGCTACGGAGCACCGCTGGTTCCGAGGACAAAGCACAGGAAGAGGCCATGGAGGAAGAAGAAGAGGAGGGGGTGGAGGAGAGAGGTGTGTCACAATCATTAGCATTTTGGAGGCGTGGTGGCGGAACAACCTCCAACACTACTGCACCTTGTCCTGCATCCTTCCCAGCTGCCAGCAGAGTCACCCAATGCGCCGTGAAACTATGGTAACATCCCTGTCCATGCCTGCTGGACCATGAATCAGCAGTAATATGCACCTTACCGCTGACCGCCCTGTCCAGCGAGGCATGGACATTGCCTTCCACATGCCGGTAGAGAGCCGGAATCGCCTTCCGTGAAAAAAAGTGGCGTTTGGGTACCTGCCACTGAGGAACCGCACATTCCACAAACTCACGGAAGGGGGCAGAGTCTACCAACTGAAAAGGCAGCAGTTGAAGTGCTAGCAATTTTGCCAGCTAGCATTCAACCGCTGGGCATGTGGATGGCTGGGAGCAAACTTCTTTCGGCGGTGCAGCAGCTGCGGCAGGGAAATTTGCCTGGTACAATCTGATGTCGGTGTACCAAAAGCAGATTGCCAACAAGTACTTGGCTGTGACACACCTAATTCTACACCTTCATTCCTCTCAGTGCAGGTCTCAGAGAGGACTGAAGGTATAGTGGGGTTGGAAATCTCAGCTGATGAGGAGCAAGGAGAGGTCCTCTTTGTTCTTTGGTGTGGGTCTTTTAGATACGCTTGCCAACGAACTGCATGGCAGGTCAACATATGTCTGGTCAAGCATGTGGTACCCAAGCGGGAGATGTTTTGGCCACGCGAGATACGCTTGAGACATATGTTGCAAATAGCAGCGGTGCGATCTGATGCACTCGTCTCAAAAAAGGCCCACACCAAAGAACTTTTTGAATAACGCGCAGAGACTGCAGCGCCCTGCACATGTGGAGCTTTGGGGTGTGATGCAGTCAATGTGCTGCCCTTAGGCTGGCCCCTGGAGGGCATCCTGCCTCGTTGGTGATGTGCCGCCTCCTCCTCTTCCTCCTCTCTCCTATCAGGCACCCACGTTGAGTCAGTGACCTCATCATCCCCTCCCTCCTCATCACTGGAGCAAACCTGGCAGTATGCTGCAGCAGGGGGAGCATGACTGCCAGATTGCTGTCCTTCTTGGGCACCCCCTCTGTCCGTGCTCATGTTACTGCCTTCATCGAGCTCAGTATCATCATCAGAGCCTTCCAAACGCTGGGCATCCTCCTGGAGCATGTACCCAACACTGTGGTCAAACAGTTCGAGGGGCTCCTCAGGAGGACATGGTGGGGCTAGGGAAGGAGTCACTGATGACATTGAGCCGAGGGAAGAGGCCGCTGCTTTGCCAGACAAAGTACCCTGGGCATGGGTGAGAGAGGATGAGGAGGATGAGGACGGCTTGGTCATCCACTCGACCAAGTCTTCCGCATGTTGCGGCTCAACACGGCCAGCTGCCGAAAAAAAGGCCAAGCGTGTCCCACGGCCACGTGCTGATGAGGATGCACCGTCTCCACGACCAGCACTAGACACAGAGCCTGCTTGCCCTCTCTTATTGGCTTGTGACTGTCTGCCTCTCCTTCTTGGCCTTCCAGACATACTAATGACCTGTAGCTGCACTAAGCTGGGATATATATATATATATATATATATATATATATATATATATATATATATATATATATATATATATATATATATATATATATATGTATGTACTGATACTGCAGCTAGCAAAATCAACTGCCTGCCTGTAGTATGAGAACACCACCAACCTTCTACAGGTAGCTTTAGCTGAACACTATGAGGTGGACGCACCCCACTAACTTGTAGGTTTAGCTGAACACTGTGAGCAGGACGCACTGCACTAACTGTAAATAGTCTAGCTGCCTGACTGTGGTACTAATAGGATCAAAAGAACACCAGTAATTTTCTTCAGGTAGCTGTATATACTGTAACAAGACAAGCCTGCCTGTCAGTAAGAAGTTAACCGGAACAGATCTAGCTGAACACTGTGAGCAGGACGCACCCCACTAACTTGTAGGTTTAGCTGAACACTGTGAGCAGGACGCACCCCACTAACTTGTAGGTTTAGCTGAACACTGTGAGCAGGACGCACCCCACTAACTTGTAGGTTTAGCTGAACACTGTGAGCAGGACGCACTGCACTAACTGTAAATAGTCTAGCTGCCTGACTGTGGTACTAATAGGATCAAAAGAACACCAGTAATTTTCTTCAGGTAGCTGTATATACTGTAACAAGACAAGCCTGCCTGTCAGTAAGAAGATAACAGGAACGGATCTAGCTGAACACTGTGAGCAGGACGCACTGCACTAACTGTAAATAGTCTAGCTGCCTGACTGTGGTACTAATAGGATCAAGAGAACACCAGCAATTTTCTTCAGGTAGCTGTATATACTGTAACAAGACAACCCTGCCTGTCAGTAAGAAGATAACAGGAACGGATCTAGCTGAACACTGTGAGCAGGACGCACCCCACTAACTTGTAGGTTTAGCTGAACACTGTGAGCAGGACGCACCCCACTAACTTGTAGGTTTAGCTGAACACTGTGAGCAGGAAGCACTGCACTAACTGTAAATAGGCTAGCTGCCTGACTGTGGTACTAATCGGATCAAAAGAACACCAGTAATTTTCTTCAGGTAGCTGTATATACTGTAACAAGACAAGCCTGCCTGTCAGTAAGAAGATAACAGGAACGGATCTAGCTGAACACTGTGAGCAGGACGCACTGCAATAACTGTAAATAGTCTAGCTGCCTGACTTTGGTACTAATAGGATCAAAAGAACACCAGTAATTTTCTTCAGGTAGCTGTATATACTGTAACAAGACAAGCCTGCCTGTCAGTAAGAAGTTAACAGGAACGGATCTAGCTGAACACTGTGAGCAGGACGCACCCCACTAACTTGTAGGTTTAGCTGAACAATGTGAGCAGGACGCACCCCACTAACTTGTAGGTTTAGCTGAACACTGTGAGCAGGACGCACTGCACTAACTGTAAATAGTCTAGCTGCCTGACTGTGGTACTAATAGGATCAAAAGAACACCAGTAATTTTCTTCAGGTAGCTGTATATACTGTAACAATACAAGCCTGCCTGTCAGTAAGAAGATAACAGGAACGGATCTAGCTGAACACTGTGAGCAGGACGCACTGCACTAACTGTAAATAGTCTAGCTGCCTGACTGTGGTACTAATAGGATCAAAAGAACACCAGCAATTTTCTTCAGGTAGCTGTATATACTGTAACAAGACAAGCCTGCCTGTCAGTAAGAAGATAACAGGAACGGATCTAGCTGAACACTGTGAGCAGGACGCACCCCACTAACTTGTAGGTTTAGCTGAACACTGTGAGCAGGATGCACCCCACTAACTTGTAGGTTTAGCTGAACACTGTGAGCAGGACGCACTGCACTAACTGTAATAGTCTTGCTGCCTGACTGTGGTACTAATAGGATCAAAAGAACACCAGTAATTTTCTTCAGGTAGCTGTATATACTGTAACAAGACAAGCCTGCCTGTCAGTAAGAAGTTAACAGGAACGGATCTAGCTGAACACTGTGAGCAGGACGCACCCCACTAACTTGTAGGTTTAGCTGAACACTGTGAACAGGACGCACCCCACTAACTTGTAGGTTTAGCTGAACACTGTGAGCAGGACGCACTGCACTAACTGTAAATAGTCTAGCTGCCTGACTGTGGTACTAATAGGATCAAAAGAACACCAGTAATTTTCTTCAGGTAGCTGTATATACTGTGTAGAAAACTCCTGCACTGTCAGAGGAATCCTATACTAAGGGGACACTGCTGCAACGCACAAGACTGCTCCAAAACAGACAAAACAATAGTAGACTAAGAGGGTGGTGGCTGCGCTGTGATAGAAAGGGGGGGGGCTATACTAGATAAATAAATATTAAATGACCTAAAAATGTGAATAAATAATGTGAAAGCGTACTCACAAATGCAAATATATAAATAGAATATACGCACAAACAAATATCACTAGATGATGTATAATAAATTCCTGTGATCAAACCAAAATGAAAATAAAAAGGCTGGAAATGTATACCAGCAAAGAATGTGCAGGGGTATGTGAATCTGCTAAAAAAGGAACATAAATCCGAAATCTATCATAATATCATGAAAAAGTTCTCCAATGACATTACTAAAACCATGTGTATATAAATATAATAATCAACTGATGATATAGGTACACACATGAATAATAGACAATGTGAATAAAGAGTAAATATAAGTGTCCATAAAAATAGTCCCAGTGATTGGTGTTGGTGTCCCGCCAACACTTGGCGAAAAAATACAATAGAAAAAATAAAAATAATAGTAAAATTAACAAGATGACGACAGTCCCACCACCAGATGTGACAATCCTGGATATAGATAAGATAATGATGAACCAGGGGGAAGGAAAAAACAGTGTGCTGACAGGTAGGGGCACCTTCGTGTTCCCAGGCCCCTTACCTTACAGCTGTAAGGTATACAGCATATGCAGAGGAGGCCCCGCAGACGGGGAAGTCCAACGGTACAGCAAGTGGCGTTGATTGGTGATGCCGTATATCATATGTAGAAAACAAAGAACGAGTGGTATATAGTATGATACCGTTTGATGTAAAGATACAGGTGGGGGAAAGGGGGAGGGGGGGTTGCACTCACTTTTAGATAATGAGCGCACGCCTCAACCCACGAGCGCCGAGCTCGTATAATCCCAGGCTCTGAATCTGCTGAGGGACTCTCCCCGCTTCCAATTCCACCACCCGTTGTGCAGAGTTGTTTAGTGTGGTATATAAAAAACAAAAACCGCACATAGCATAATCCCGTATGTCATATAATTTATTGAAACACTCATAAAAATTCGTACACTTACATTTAAAAACAGCTGGGGGGTAAAACATCCACGAGCGCCGAGCTCGTCACATCCAGCTAGTGTGTGGCAGCGTCCCGTGCTCCTGACACGTATCGTCACGTCACGTGACTTCTTCAGAGGATAGCACGGGATAGAAAGCCATGGCTTATAAAGGGTCCCCGTGTGATGGACACACGGCGGCCATTTTCCCGAAGGGCGCTAATGTAAGGGATAGGGCAAGCAACCAGCGACCATTTTCCCAGAGCTTATCTCTATGTATAATGTCAAACGGAGCAATGTGTCAAGCTTATGAAACGCAGCCAATTATAGGATAACAGTTATACCGGATAGACAGCCCAGGGCTGCGGGGGAGGTCTAAAACCATACTTAGGTAGAAAAATCGTTAAAAAATATATGTGCTTCAATGTATGAATACATCGATCGACTAATATTAAAGATAATAGCCTAATCCATAAAAAACAGACCAAGAAAATTTATAAGAAAAAAGGATAAATGTATTGGTTGTCAGTTTAGCATAACGATATTTTAAAGGGTACTATTATAAGGACTGTAAAATGGGCAACTGGTGGCCATTTACAGAATCCACCATACTACACAGTGTCAAATGGGATAATGTATCAATAGTACAACCTATTTGTGAGATATAGAACATACCTAATGGGGACATAGTCAGCCCAAAGTTGCAGGGATAAAAAAAAGGGGGATTATTAAAAAGTGGGGCATGCTTGAAATTAAAATCAAATTAAAAATAATAATAATAAAAGTAACAAATTACAGAATGCTCCCATATATAGATACAGGGAGCACTCTGCATAGTATTATAGAATAGTGAACAGGCTGGTAGAGAAGTAATAGGGAGAAAAGGGAATTTTTTAAAATATTTTAACTCACTATTAAATAGTAATAGTGGACATAAAAAAGAGGAATACAGTAGTCAACGAAAAATGAAAAAATATCAAAAAAATGTCAAAAAACGTCTCTGGAGCTCGGGAGGTGTCAGACACCAACTATACCAATACTCACACCAGAAAATAATACAGGCAGAAAACAAAACAAAATACAAACTTAAATTTAGACTAATGGCCTGTAAGTCCATAGTAAAATGCATAGGTAGATGATTAAGTCATAGAAAGAGAGGAGTGCGGGGGGATGAGGGGGTTCTATACTAGAAGTCACTTATGAAGCAATTTAGGTCTAACTCGATATTGAGTCCCTTTGGTGGTAAGGTGTCCATGGAATATATCCATTTGGACTCTAATTTGCTTAGAGCCCTCACTTTGTGGCCCCCTCGCCATGGTCTCCTGTAGGGTTCAATACCCCAAAATTTCAGATGCCTAGGGTCTCTATTATGATGTTTATCAAAATGCCTAGAGACATTATGCTTGTCGAAGCCATTTTTTATATTTTGAACATGCTCCTTAATACGAATTCTTAATAATCTTTTGGTGCGGCCTACGTACTGGAGGCCACAACTGCACTCCAATACATAGACCGCACCTTCGGTATTACATCCAATAAACTCGTTAATATTGAATTTGGTGCCATTACTGTTTGAAATGAGAGTACTTTTTCATTCGGGTGTTTAGTTCGGGTGCAGGCATAGCAGCGTTTACAAGGATAAAATCCTTTTCCAGTGAAGAAGGAGAAAAGTTTTTTGGGGGGATCAATCACTCTTTTGACTAGTCGATCTCTCAGGGTAGATGCCCTTTTATATATAAATACAGGTTTTTCTGGTAATATTTCTCCCAGGCCTTTATCTGATTTGAGGATATGCCAATGACGGGATATGATATTTTCAATCTTCTTATGTTGGAAGTTATAATCAAAGATTAAAGGAACCTGATCCTGTTGACGGGTAGGTGTCTTATCCTCGAGTAGTCCCTGTCTTTGCATCCGTACTACCTCCATTGTTTTATCATTTATGAATTCTTGGTCATATCCTTTTTCTATAAACCTTTTTCCAATCACCAGGGCTTGCGCATGAAAATCCTCATCTAGAGTGCAGTTGCGTCTTAATCGCATTATCTGGCCTTTAGGAATGTTAAATAGCCAGTTTCTATGGTGGCAGCTGCTTAAAGGCAAATAGCTGTTACGGTCGACATTTTTGAAAAAAGTCTTGGTGATATATTGTTTGTTGATACCTGAGATCTCCAAATCTAAGAATGGAATGGACTGTTCTTCAATTTGCCAGGTCAGTGTAATGTTATTAACATTATTATTCAGTTTGAGAAAAAATGATGTTAGACGATCTCTTTCACCCTCCCATATAATAAAAATATCGTCGATGTACCTTTTAAACATACAAAGTTCTTTAGGGGGATCTGAGAACACCACTTCCTCTTCCCATTGGGACATAAACAGTCCTGCAATGCTGGGGGCAAATTTCGCCCCCATAGCTACTCCTGTTTTCTGATAATAAAATTGTTTACAATACCAGAAGTGGCTATGTTTCAAGCAAAAATCTAGACACTTAACGAGAAACTTCCTTTGGTGGAGGGGGAGCTTGGTGAATCTTCTCAAACCCCACTTCGCGGCTTCACAGGCCGCGAAGTGGGGTATGATGGTATAAAGTGATGATACGTCAGCTGTAGCCATCCAAATGGTGCCGATGTCATTTCTCCCCTCTAATAACTGGAGCATTTGTTTCGTATCCCTCAAGTAGGCTTTCGTACTTTGGACTGCAGGCTGAAGGTACTTGTCAATATACTCGCCCAGTCTTGCTGTAATCGATTCTATGCCATTGACAATTGGTCTAAAAGGAGGGTTAGTTTTATCTTTATGGATTTTGGGTAGTGCGTAAATAATTGGTGTTCTGCAAGCCTCCGGGACCAAGTATTTAGCTTCTTTCTTATTGAGTATGCATTTTTTAAGGCCCAGTTGGACTACCTGTTCAAGTTCTTTCTTCCATTTGAATATAGGGTTGTTGAGGAGTATGGTATATGTATTCGAATCTCCTAATAGTTTCAGCATGCCATTATGATATTGTTCAGTGGTTAAAATTACAATGCCACCACCTTTATCTGAAGGCCTGATAACAAGGTTCTTCCTTTTGATAAGTTTTTGAATACCAGTCCGTATCACTCTGGGTTCTTCTCTTTTTTTGTATGTTAAGTTCTTGATTTCTTCTGTTACCAGGTCCTTGAACACCTCTATGTGGGTGCTGTTCTTAGGTTTAGGGTTATAGATGGATTTATTCCTCAGACTGCTATGTAATACTGGATCTTCTTGCACAGTGATGGTACTAATGGGTTTGTCCAATAAATATTTCTTAATGTTTAATTTTCTTACATATTTCTGAATACTAATGTATGTTTCAAATTTGTTTAAATTCTTTACAGGTGTGTATTTTAGCCCTTTATCCAGCACTGTTAGTTCTTCCTGAGTTAGTGGTATGTCTGTGAGGTTGAAAATACCTTCCCCTAAGTTACCCTTTTCCTTTTGTTTTCTCTTTCCTGCTCTGCAACCTCTTTTTCTGTGGGGCTTTTTTTCTTCTTTGTTTCTTCTAATCTTCTCGGGGGATGGTGATCCATTCCTCTCTCTAAAAAAGATCTATTTTGACCTTGTTCATATTGGTTATCATGTTGATATCTTCCATCTCTGTCTGAATCTTGGAGATCTCTCAAAGGGGCATAATAATTATACGTGTGAACTGGGCTGCGTTCCCTAGGCCTATAAGGTGCATATGGTTGATCTCTACCTTCTCTGGGACTACGTTCCCTAGGCCTGTAAGGTGCATATGGTGGATCTCTTCCTTCTCTGGGTCCATAATGGTAGTTTGGGCCTGGACTTCTATCACGAGGCCTGTAATACTCGTGTTGCCCGTATTGGTTTTCTCTTGTTTCATAATGTGTATAGGGATATGCTGGATGTCTCTCTTGTCTATATGGTTCTTGTGGCGGTCGTCTTACATCTCTGGATGTATTCGAAGGTTTTGTCCAGTAGGGTCTTCTGTTATTATTCCTTCTATTATTAGGTTTCTTCCATCCTTGTTGTGGAGTACGTGGTGGGTAGAAAGGTTGTCTCCGGGTATTATATGGAGTATTGTTGTTGGGATGTCTGTATCTGGTATCAGTGTTTGGGTATCACTGATACCAGATACAGACATCCCAGCAACAATACTCCATATAATACCCGGAGACAACCTTTCTACCCACCACGTACTCCACAACAAGGATGGAAGAAACCTAATAATAGAAGGAATAATAACAGAAGACCCTACTGGACAAAACCTTCGAATACATCCAGAGATGTAAGACGACCGCCACAAGAACCATATAGACAAGAGAGACATCCAGCATATCCCTATACACATTATGAAACAAGAGAAAACCAATACGGGCAACACGAGTATTACAGGCCTCGTGATAGAAGTCCAGGCCCAAACTACCATTATGGACCCAGAGAAGGAAGAGATCCACCATATGCACCTTACAGGCCTAGGGAACGTAGTCCCAGAGAAGGTAGAGACTAACCATATGCACCTTATAGGCCTAGGGAACGCAGCCCGATTCACACGTATAATTATTATGCCCCTTTGAGAGATCTCCAAGATTCAGACAGAGATGGAAGACATCAACATGATAACCAATATGAACAAGGTCAAAATAGATCTTTTTTAGAGAGAGGAATGGATCACCATCCCCCGAGAAGATTAGAAGAAACAAAGAAGAAAAAAAGCCCCACAGAAAAAGAGGTTGCAGAGCAGGAAAGAGAAAACAAAAGGAAAAGGGTAACTTAGGGGAAGGTATTTTCAACCTCACAGACATACCACTAACTCAGGAAGAACTAACAGTGCTGGATAAAGGGCTAAAATACGCACCTGTAAAGAATTTAAACAAATTTGAAACATACATTAGTATTCAGAAATATGTAAGAAAATTAAACATTAAGAAATATTTATTGGACAAACCCATTAGTACCATCACTGTGCAAGAAGATCCAGTATTACATAGCAGTCTGAGGAATAAATCCATCTATAACCCTAAACCTAAGAACAGCACCCACATAGAGGTGTTCAAGGACCTGGTAACAGAAGAAATCAAGAACTTAACATACAAAAAAAGAGAAGAACCCAGAGTGATACGGACTGGTATTCAAAAACTTATCAAAAGGAAGAACCTTGTTATCAGGCCTTCAGATAAAGGTGGTGGCATTGTAATTTTAACCACTGAACAATATCATAATGGCATGCTGAAACTATTAGGAGATTCGAATACATATACCATACTCCTCAACAACCCTATATTCAAATGGAAGAAAGAACTTGAACAGGTAGTCCAACTGGGCCTTAAAAAATGCATACTCAATAAGAAAGAAGCTAAATACTTGGTCCCGGAGGCTTGCAGAACACCAATTATTTACGCACTACCCAAAATCCATAAAGATAAAACTAACCCTCCTTTTAGACCAATTGTCAATGGCATAGAATCGATTACAGCAAGACTGGGCGAGTATATTGACAAGTACCTTCAGCCTGCAGTCCAAAGTGCGAAAGCCTACTTGAGGGATACGAAACAAATGCTCCAGTTATTAGAGGGGAGAAATGACATCGGCACCATTTGGATGGCTACAGCTGACGTATCATCACTTTATACCATCATACCCCACTTCGCGGCCTGTGAAGCCGCGAAGTGGGGTTTGAGAAAATTCACCAAGCTCCCCCTCCACCAAAGGAAGTTTCTCGTTAAGTGCCTAGATTTTTGCTTGAAACATAGCCACTTCTGGTATTGTAAACAATTTTATTATCAGAAAACAGGAGTAGCTATGGGGGCAAAATTTGCCCCCAGCATTGCAGGACTGTTTATGTCCCAATGGGAAGAGGAAGTGGTGTTCTCAGATCCCCCTAAAGAACTTTGTATGTTTAAAAGGTACATCAACGATATTTTTATTATATGGGAGGGTGAAAGAGATCGTCTAATATCATTTTTTCTCAAACTGAATAATAATGTTAATAACATTACCCTCACCTGGCAAATTGAAGAACAGTCCATTCCATTCTTAGATTTGGAGATCTCACGTATCAACAACCAATATATCACCAAGACTTTTTTCAAAAATGTCGACCGTAACAGCTATTTGCCTTTAAGCAGCTGCCACCATAGAAACTGGCTAGTTAACATTCCTAAAGGCCAGATAATGCGATTAAGACGCAACTGCACTCTAGATGAGGATTTTCATGCGCAAGCCCTGGTGATTGGAAAAAGGTTTATAGAAAAAGGATATGACCAAGAATTCATAAATGATAAAATAATGGAGGTAGGACGGATGCAAAGACAGGGACTACTCGAGGATAAGACACCTACCCGTCAACAGGATCAGGTTCCTTTAATCTTTGATTATAACTTCCAACATAAGAAGATTGAAAATATCATATCCCGTCATTGGCATATTCTCAAATCAGATAAAGGCCTGGGAGAAATATTACCAGAAAAACCTGTATTTATATATAAAAGGGCATCTACCCTGAGAGATCGACTAGTCAAAAGCGTGATTGATCCCCCAAAAAAACTTTTCTCCTTCTTTACTGGAAAAGGATTTTATCCTTGTAAACGCTGCTATGCCTGCACCCGAACTAAACACCCGAATCAAAAAGTACTCTCATTTCAATCAAACAGTAATGGCACCAAATTCAATATTAACAAGTTTATTGGATGTAATACCGAAGGTGCGGTCTATGTATTGGAGTGCAGTTGTGGCCTCCAGTACGTAGGCCGCACCAAAAGATTATTAAGAATTCGTATTAAGGAGCATGTTCAAAATATAAAAAATGGCTTCGACAAGCATAATGTCTCTAGGCATTTTGATAAACATCATAATAGAGACCCTAGGCATCTGAAATTTTGGGGTATTGAACCCTACAGGAGACCATGGCGAGGGGGCCACAAAGTGAGGGCTCTAAGCAAATTAGAGTCCAAATGGATATATTCCATGGACACCTTAGCACCAAAGGGACTCAATATCGAGTTCGACCTAAATTGCTTCATAAGTGACTTCTAGTATCAAACCCCCTCATCCCCCCGCACTCCTCTCTTTCTATGACTTAATCATCTACCTATGCATTTTACTATGGACTTACAGGCCATTAGTCTAAATTTAAGTTAGTGTTTTGTTTTGTTTTCTGCCTGTATTATTTTCTGGTGTGAGTATTGGTATAGTTGGTGTCTGACACCTCCCGAGCTCCAGAGACGTTTTTTGACATTTTTTTGATATTTTTTCATTTTTCGTTGACTACTGTATTCCTCTTTTTTATGTCCACTATTACTATTTAATAGTGAGTTAAAATATTTTAAAAAATTCCCTTTTCTCCCTATTACTTCTCTACCAGCCTGTTCACTATTCTATAATACTATGCAGAGTGCTCCCTGTATCTATATACGGGAGCATTCTGTAATTTGTTACTTTTATTATTATTATTTTTAATTTGATTTTAATTTCAAGCATGCCCTGCTTTTTAATAATCCCCCTTTTTTTATCCCTGCAACTTTGGGCTGACTATGTCCCCATTAGGTATGTTCTATATCTCACAAATAGGTTGTACTATTGATACATTATCCCATTTGACACTGTGTAGTATGGTGGATTCTGTAAATGGCCACCAGTTGCCCATTTTACAGTCCTTATAATAGTACCCCTTAAAATATCGTTATGCTAAACTGACAACCAATACATTTATCCTTTTTTCTTATAACTTTTCTTGGTCTGTTTTTTATGGATTAGGCTATTATCTTTAATATTAGTCGATCAATGTATTCATACATTGAAGCACATATATTTTTTAACGATTTTTCTACCTAAGTATGGTTTTAGACCTCCCCCGCAGCCCTGGGCTGTCTATCCGGTGTAACTGTTATCCTATAATTGGCTGCGTTTCATAAGCTTGACACATTGCTCCGTCTGACATTATACATAGAGATAAGCTCTGGGAAAATGGCCGCTGGTTGCTTGCCCTATCCCTTACATTAGCGCCCTTCGGGAAAATGGCCGCCGTGTGTCCATCACACGGGGACCCTTTATAAGCATTGGCTTTCTATCCCAAGCTATCCTCTGAAGAAGTCACGTGACGTGACGATACGTGTCAGGAGCACGGGACGCTGCCACACACTAGCTGGATGTGACGAGCTCGGCGCTCGTGGATGTTTTACCCCCCAGCTGTTTTTAAATGTAAGTGTACAAATTTTTATGAGTGTTTCAATAAATTATATGACATACGGGATTATGCTATGTGCGGTTTTTGTTTTTTATATACCGCACTAAACAACTCTGCACAACGGGTGGTGGAATTGGAAGCGGGGAGAGTCCCTCAGAAGATTCAGAGCCTGGGATTATACGAGCTCGGCGCTCGTGGGTTGAGGCGTGCGCTCATTGTCTAAAAGTGAGTGCAACCCCCCCTCCCCCTTTCCCCCACCTATATCTTTACATCAAACGGTATCATACTATATACCACTCGTTCTTTGTTTTCTACATATGATATACGGCATCACCAATCAACGCCACTTGCTGTACCATTGGACTTCCCCGTATGCGGGGCCTCCTCTGCATATGCTGTATACCTTACAGCTGTAAGGTAAGGGGCCTGGGAACACGAAGGTGCCCCCACCTGTCAGCACACTGTTTTTTCCTTCCCCCTGGTTCATCATTATCTTATCTATATCCAGGATTGTCACATCTGGTGGTGGGACTGTCGTCATCTTGTTAATTTTACTATTATTTTTATTTTTTCTATTGTATTTTTTCGCCAAGTGTTGACGGGACACCAACACCAATCACTGGGACTATTTTTATGGACACTTATATTTACTTATATTTACTCTTTATTCACATTGTCTATTATTCATGTGTGTACCTATATCATCAGTTGATTATTATATTTATATACACATGGTTTTAGTAATGTCATTGGAGAACTTTTTCATGATATTATGATAGATTTCGGATTTATGTTCCTTTTTTAGCAGATTCACATACCCCTGCACATTCTTTGCTGGTATACATTTCCAGCCTTTTTATTTTCATTTTGGTTTGATCACAGGAATTTTCTAGTGATATTTGTTTGTGCGTATATTCTATTTATATATTTGCATTTGTGAGTACGCTTTCACATTATTTATTCACATTTTTAGGTCATTTGATATTTATTTATCTAGTATAGCCCCCCCCTTTCTATCACAGCGCAGCCACCACCCTCTTAGTCAGCTGTATATACTGTAACAAGACAAGCCTGCCTGTCAGTAAGAAGATAACAGGAACGGATCTAGCTGAACACTGTGAGCAGGACGCACTGCACTAACTGTAAATAGTCTAGCTGCCTGACTGTGGTACTAATAGGATCAAAAGAACACCAGTAATTTTCCTCAGGTAGCTGTATATACTGTAACAAGACAAGCCTGCCTGTCAGTGAGAAGATAACAGGAACGGATCTAGCTGAACACTGTGAGCAGGACGCACTGCACTAACTGTAAATAGTCTAGCTGCCTGACTGTGGTACTAATAGCATCAAAAGAACACCAGTAATTTTCTTCAGGTAGCTGTAAATACTGTAACAAGACAAGCCTGCCTGTCAGTAGGAAGATAACAGGAACGGATCTAGCTAAACTGAATACAGTGTATATATATATATGCAACACCTGGGATGCATATATATACACAATACACTGTAAGTGCAGCTAACTGACTGACTGTTCTGCCTAATCTATCTAACTCAAATCAAATGTCACTGTCTGTCTCTCTCTCTCTCTCAATGAACGCCGGAACACACACTACACAGGGCCGCCGTGCAGGCGGCCTTATATAGTGCGGGGCGTGTACTAAATCCCCTGAGCCATAATTGGCCAAAGCCTCCTTGGCTTTGGCCAATTACGGCTCTCTGTTCAGGCGGCGCTGTGATTGGCCAAGCATGCGGGTCATAGTGCATGCTTGGCCAATCATCAGCCAGCAATGCACTGCGATGCCGCAGTGAATTATGGGCCGTGACACGCCACACGAATTTGGCGCGAACGGCCCATATCGTTCGCAATTCGGCGAACGACCGAACAGCCGATGTTCGAGTCGAACATGGGTTCGACTCGAACACGAAGCTCATCCCTAATCCTCATTAAGAAACCCTGGAACAACTGTTTTCAGAGGAAGAACTTGTAGGCATCCTTTCTGCCCTCAAAAACAACAAAAGTCCTGGCCCTGACAGTTTTCCTGCCCATTTTTAAAAAATGTCCTGAGGCTTTCTGGTACCATTCCTCACAAAAACATATAATGTTATCTCTCCGAACACAAGCTTTCCAGATCAGGAGCTGGAAGCTCATATTATAGTCCTGCTTAAACCAGGCAAGGATAATATGTGGGAGCTATTGCTCCATATCTCTTACTAATATTGACACTCACTTGTACTCAAAAATCTTAGTTAATCCTAACACACCCATAATCTTGGATATTGTGCACTCGGATCAGGTGGGCTTTGCCCCTAGTAGAGAATCCCAGGATAAGACCCTCAAACAATCTCTTTATTGGAGTATTCCAAAGAAAAAAGATGCAGGCCTGTTTAATTTTGGGATTGGGAATTTAAATTGTATTTCCTTGATATACAGGATTCCTAATTATATTAAAGCATTATTAAACCCAAAATAAAACACTTATTATATTGCAGCCTGCCAATTCTTAGATGTGATAGCTGTATTAGTTTCATTTTTTAGGCATGCCTTTTTTTATTTTCATCCAGTGATCCAGCCAGCAAGTCTGTTGTTTCTCAAAGCACAAGCTCTCTCGCAGAATGTATTAGTTTAGATGGATGAGACAAACCACTTAACACTAGCAGGGGTGATTAAAATGATCAGCTTTTATTTATTCATCTAAAACCATTATCCCAAAAGGAAAACAACTGTTTGCTGTAAATACTTATAAAGCTTGAGCTGGGGTTTGGCTTCAGTTTCTTAATGTATCTAAATCTGATAATACATTTAACACTCGCCCTCACCGGGCTGACAATGCCGTTGTCTGCTGTGTCTCCTGTGCTCATTACTCCAGAGTGGTGTCTTACTAATACAGGAGGTGTGATACTGGCCAGCATGTTGGAGGTGTCTAGGGGCCCCAGGCACAATGACCCATATCTGGGGTACATGCCCACTAATTGTTCCCATCTAGGATACAATACTTCAATTATAGTTTAGGCTTGAGGGGAATAGTGTTTCTAACATCCCTCAAATCGGTGTACTTTCTATGATACCACTTTTAAAGCATTAAAAAGGAATTGCCGTACCATTTCCTAACCTCAGCAATAACTGTTGCTAGATACTGGTATGAACCTCATTCTCCTCCTATGTCTGAGTGGACATGTAAAATGTATTTGAAATTTAAAAAAAGTACTTGTATAATTTAATTTTCCTTTTATGAGTACCAAAACCATATTGGGGTTCAACAGTGAAACATTTCTATCTATTTGTTATGTACATCGTTTAAATTCTTTTTTCCGTTTATCAAAGTCAGGCTAGAACAAAGGCAGAGCCCGACATGATTAATCATGATATGTATACATTTTATCACAATGATACATTTTTCCTTGTTTAGTTTGCTTAGTTTGCTCCAGTTTTAGAAGTCTGCTCTAAAAACGTAAAGGGGTACTAAACACATGTTTCATTTATATTGTCCCTTCTATTTCTGTATATAAAGTAAAAAATCTCCTTTTTTTTGTTTTTAAAGGTAAATGCTCTGAATGCGCGCTCCTCCCTGCTCTCTCCAACCGGAAGAGTGTCTTGAAGCGTTGGGAACCACCGGCATCCTAGGACCCATCAGCTGCCGAAGATCGTCTCCCCCACGATTGGATGAACCGCATTATTAATCACACATGCGCTGACATCTCATACATCTTGTGAGTTACCAATTTTATGAAATAAAATGTCCTAATAATTCTGCACTTAGATGGCGCTGCTATCGTGTCTTTGCTTTCCACAGAGTTACTTCTTGCCTGTCACGAGCTGGCAGACATCCACAGTCAACTTATCTGTACATTTGTACCACAAATGTACCCCTCTACATAAACTCGTTGTGAAAGAGAGTTCTAATTACCCACTCTCTCTTTATTCAGTTGATCAAGCACAAATGATCGAATGTACTTTCTCTAGGAAGTGGTTAAATAGCTTTACTAAAGGAATACCATTTCAAATGTACTGTTTGTAAAGTGTAATTTTGCTATTCAATGTGAATAGGGTAAAGCTAATGTGCTAGCAAAACACATTTGTAAAGTTTATTTTGCATTCGAATGGTAATTTAATTTAAGTATTTAAGTGAAAACAGTTTCATCCTGTTATTTTAAATTTAATGTCCAAAGCTATCAAACGCTTTACAAGTGAACTTGCTATGCTCAGTGAACAGCCTTTTTTCCTTAGTAAATCAAACCCATTGTCTTGTCACAATCTTGATGTAAAGATCCAATACCAGCTTCAGTTTGCTTTCAAGCAGAAAATAATTTGTTTTTACATGAGAAGTAATGGTCAGAAATCACTGTGACCTGTCGTTTGTGGTATATTAGAGTTTCATACTATTAGCATGTAAAATGATTGTTTACCACTACTCACCATTCATTTCAGCTGACCTTTGGGTTTGTTTTCTAAGTAAATTTATACAATTTTGCAACAGCTGTAAGAAACAAGTATAGTATATACTTCATATTGACAGTTTTAAAGGGACAACTTAGGCTTCATGTACACAGGATGTTTTTACAACCTCTCCTGAACGATTTAACTTTACAGATAGTAAGCCACGTTTAAAACGTCCGTTTTGCCGCGCTTACATGCCGCGTTTAGTGGCGTTTTGCCTCGTCTAGCTGTGTTTGTGTTTAGAAGTTCTTTTAAAAAAAAAAAAAACTTTTTTTTTTAAATAGCCAAAAATGAAAAACATCTGTAAACTAAATGCGGCAAAGCATGAGTTACCGCGTTTAGCTGCGTTTTTCCACGTCTAGAAGCATTTGACACTTGAAATGCCTCTAAACTCAGCTTCTAAACCCATTTTTGGGTTCCCAAAAAAGCCTCTAAACTCAACTGCCTAGAAACGATTATAAACGACCCTGTGTACATGTACTGATAAGATAACATAGAGGAGAATTCAGGAGCAATTGAAAAAAATGCCCAACTGCTCCTAAACATCCGTTTAGCAGCAGCAGTGTACATGAGGCCTTATAATCAGATAGATGGTGCCATCAGTAAGCAAGTATCTCTGTCTTGCAAAACCATAACATGTGATACAGCCAAACATAGTTATATGGGATACATTGCAAGTAAATTAACATACGTGTTTAACATTGTATATAGCTGACATTTGGCAGCTGTGAGTTTTGTTTGCATTAAGATTAAAAAATTGATTGCTGCAAAGTTCTTCCAGAAATCAATGGGTGATATAAAGTTTTGAGTAATGATGGAAAGGATTATCTGAACTGTATATTCTGCAAGTCTTCGTTGCATGAGAAACTAAGAAATTATGTTTGTAATTTGATTCCATATCCAAATACATCCTGTAAAACTTAAATTCTTTGCTTTATGTTGAACTTTTGACCAGACTATAGGTTATTAAAAATTAGGGATGAGCCAAGCATACCTGGGCTCAGTTTAAAGCAGTTTCTTCAAACATTTCTGAAGTTCTGATGCCAACTTTCAGTGTAATCAATGAAAACCAAATGTTAAATAACAATAATGCCAATTTTGTAGGCTAATAGGTAAGGGTTTGCCAATCAAAAATGCATAGGGGGGCAAGCACTGCCCTAGGGAATATGTTCCAAAGAAAAACATAACAAAAAAAATATTTTAGCTGGAGTAATGATTTTAAGGGCAGTAGGGATGAGCCGAACACCCCCCTGTTCGGTTCGCACCAGAACATGCAAACAGGAAAAAAATTCGTTCGAACACGCGAACACCGTTAAAGTCTATGGGACACGAACATGAATAATCAAAAGTGCTAATTTTAAAGGCTAATATGCAAGTTATTGTCAATAAAAGTGTTTGGGGACCTGGGTCCTGCCCCAGGGGACATGAATCAATGCAAAAAAAAGTTTTAAAAACGGCCGTTTTTTCAGGAGCAGTGATTTTAATAATGCTTAAAGTCAAACAATAAAAGTGTAATATCCCTTTAAATTTCGTACCTGGGGGGTGTCTATACTATGCCTGTAAAGGGGCGCATGTTTCCCGTGTTTAGAACAGTCTGACAGCAAAATGACATTTTGAAGGAAAAAACACATTTAAAACTACCGCGGCTATTGCATTGCCGACAATACACATAGAAGTTCATTGATAAAAACGGCATGGGAATTCCCCACAGGGCAACCCCGAACCAAAATTAAAAAAAAAAAATGATGTGGGAGTCCCCCTAAATTCCATACAAGGCCCTTGAGGTCTGGTATGGATATTAAGGGGAACCCCAGCCAAAATTTTTAAAAAAAATTGACGTGGGGTTCCCCCTAAATTCCATACCAGACCCTTCAGGTCTGGTATGGATTTTAAGGGGAACCCCGCGCCAAAAAAAAAAAAAAAAACGGCGTGGGGTCCCCCTAAAAATCCATACCAGACCCTTATCCGAGCACGCAACCTGGCAGGCCGCAGGAAAAGAGGGGGGGACGAGAGTGCGCCCCCCCCCTCCTGAACCGTACCAGGCCACATGCCCTCAACATTGGGAGGGTGCTTTGGGGTAGCCCCCCAAAACACCTTGTCCCCATGTTGATGAAGACAAGGGCCTCATCCCCACAACCCTGGCCGGTGGTTGTGGGGGTCTGCGGGCGGGGGGCTTATCGGAATCTGGAAGCCCCCTTTAACAAGGGGACCCCCAGATCCCGCCCCCCCCGTGTGAAATGGTAAGGGGGTACTTACCCCTACCATTTCACTAAAAAACTGTCAAAAATGTTAAAAATGACAAGAGACAGTTTTTGACAATTCCTTTATTTAAATGCTTCTTCTTTCTTCCTTCATCTTCTTCTTCTTCTGGTTCTTCTGGCTCTTCTGGTTCTTCCTCCGGCGTTCTCGTCCAGCATCTCCTCCGCAGCATCTTCTATCTTCTTCTCCTCGGGCCGCTCCGCACCCATGGCATGAGGGGAGGCTCCCGCTCTTCTCTTCATCTTCTTCTCTTCTTCATCTTCTTCTTCATCTTCTTCTTCTTCTTCTCTTCTTCCTTCTTCTCTTCTTCATTTCTTCTCCGGGCCGCTCCGCAGCCATGCTGGCATGGTGGGAGGCTCCCGCTGTGTGACGGCGTCTCTTCGTCTGACGGTTCTTAAATAACGGGGGACGGGGCCACCCGGTGACCCCTCCCCCCTCTGACGCACGGGACATGACGGGACTTCCCTGTGGCATTCCCCGTGACGTCACAGGGAAGTCCTGTCAAGTCACCGTGCGTCA
Source organism: Lithobates septentrionalis (assembly GCA_037952835.1). Classification (NCBI taxonomy): domain Eukaryota; kingdom Metazoa; phylum Chordata; class Amphibia; order Anura; family Ranidae; genus Lithobates; species Lithobates septentrionalis. Next base: position 2,296,283 of record JBBDGP010000707.1, read on the forward strand.
GAGGGGGGCGGGGTCACCGGGTGGCCCCGCCCCCCGTTATTTAAGAACCGTCAGACGAAGAGACGCCGTCACACAGCGGAGCCTCCCACCATGCCAGCATGGCTGCGGAGCGGCCCGGAGAAGAAATGAAGAAGAGAAGAAGGAAGAAGAGAAGAAGAAGAAGAAGAAGATGAAGAAGAAGATAAAGAAGAGAAGAAGATGAAGAGAAGAGCGGGAGCCTCCCCCCCATGCCATGGGTGCGGAGCGGCCCGAGGAGAAGAAGATAGAAGACGCCGCGGAGGAGATGCTGGACGAGAACGCCGGAGGAAGAACCAAAAGAGCCAGAAGAACCAGAAGAAGATGAAGGATAAAGAAGAAGCATTTAAATAAAGGAATTGTCAAAAACTGTCTCTTGTCATTTTTAACATTTTTGACAGTTTTTTAGTGAAATGGTAGGGGTAAGTACCCCCTTACCATTTCACACAGGGGGGGGGGCGGGATCTGGGGGTCCCCTTGTTAAAGGGGGCTTCCAGATTCCGATAAGCACCCCGCCCGCAGACCCCCACAACCACCGGCCAGGGTTGTGGGGATGAGGCCCTTGTCTTCATCAACATGGGGACAAGGTGTTTTGGGGAGCTACCCCAAAGCGCCCTCCCAATGTTGAGGGCATGTGGCCTGGTACGGTTCAGGAGGGGGGGGGGCGCACTCTCGTCCCCCCCTCTTTTCCTGCGGCCTGCCAGGTTGCGTGCTCGGATAAGGGTCTGGTATGGATTTCTAGGGGGACCCCACGCCGTTTTTTTTTTTTTTTGGCGCGGGGTTCCCCTTAAAATCCATACCAGACCTGAAGGGTCTGGTATGGAATTTAGGGGGAACTCCGCGTCATTTTTTTTTTTAAATTTTGGCTGGGGTTCCCCTTAATATCCATGCCAGACCTGAAGGGCCTTGTATGGAATTTAGGGGGACCCCCACATCATTTTTTTTTTTTTTTTTTTTGGTTCGGGGTTGCCCTGTGGGGAATTCCCATGCCGTTTTTATCAATGAACTTCTATGTGTATTGTCAGCAATGCAATAGCCGCGGGTAGTTTTAAATGAGTTTTTTCCTTCCAAATGTCATTTTGCTGTCAGACTGTTCTAAACACAGGAAACATGCGCCCCTTTACAGGCATACTATAGACACCCCCCAGCTACGAAATTTAAAGGGATATTACACTTTTATTGTTTGACTTTAAGCATTAATAAAATCACTGTTCCTGAAAAAACGTCCGTTTTTAAAACTTTTTTTTGCATTGATACATGTCCCCTGGGGCAGGACCCGGGTCCCCAAACACTTTTTATGACAATAACTTGCATATAAGCCTTTAAAATTAGCACTTTTGATTTCTCCCATAGACTTTTAAAGGGTGTTCCGCGGCATTCGAATTTGCCGCGAACACCCCAAATTGTTCGCTGTTCGGCGAACTTGCGAACAGCCAATGTTCGAGTAGAACATGAGTTCGACTCGAACTCGAAGCTCATCCCTAAAGGGCAGCATTAATGATTCAAAAGTAAATTAAATACCATGCTTTCGGTATGCCCTGACCCTGCCTGTAAAATTAAAATACTGTGGAAATTTGCCCAAAAATGACAGCTTGAGCTATTTTACTTCTGATTGTAAACAAATGTATGGGGATTACCTAAATCTATACCAGACCTTTAACCTAGATGAATGTCTGGTATACAGTGCCTTGAAAAAGTGTCCATACCCCCTGAAATTTTCCATATTTTGTCATGTTACAACCAAAAACGTAAATGTATCTTATTGGGATTTTATGCGATAGACCAACACAAAGTGGTGCATAATTGTGAAGTGGAAGGAAAATGATAAATGATTTTCAAAATGTTTTACAAATAAATATGTGAAAAGTGTGACATGCATTTGTATTCAGTGCCCATTACTCTGATACCCTAACTAAAATCTAGTGGTACCAATTGCCTTCAGAAGGCACCTAATTAGTAAATAGAGTCCACCTGTGTGTAATTTAATCTTGGTATAAATACAGCTGTTCTGTGATGCCCTCAGAGGTTTGTTAGATAACATTAGTGAACAAACAGCATCATGAGGGCCAGGGAAAACACCAGACAGATCAGGGATAAAGTTGTGTAGAAGTTTAATCACCCCAAAAATGGAAAGAGTATGGCACAACTGCAAACCTATCAAGATATGGCGTCCACCTAAACTGACAGGCCGGGCAAGGAGAGCATTATTCAGAGAAGCAGCCAAAAGGCCCGTGGTAACTCTGGAGGAGCTGCAAAGATCCACAGCTCAGGTGGGAGAATCTGTCCACAGCACAACTATTAGTCGTGCACTCCACAAATCTGGCCTTTATGGAAGAGTGGCAAGAAAAGAGCCATTGTTGAAAGAAAGCCATAAGAAGTCCTATTTGCAATTAGCGAGAAGCCAAGTGGGGGACACAGCAAACATGTGAAAGGAGCTGCTCTGGTAAGATGAGACCAAAGTTTAGATTTTTGGCCTAAAAGCAAAACGTTATGTGTGGCGGAAAACTAACACTGCACATCACACTAAACACAGCATCCCCACCGTAAAACATGGTGATGGCAGTATCATGTTGTGGGGATGCTTTTCCTCAGCAGGAAAGCTGGTCAGAGTTGATGGGAAGAGGATGGAGTCTGCAAAAGACTTGAGACTGGGGCGGAGGTTCACCTTCCAGCAGGACAACGACCCTAAATATACAGCCAGAGCTACAATGAAATGGCTTAGATCAAAGCATATTCATGTGTTAAAATGGCCCAGTCAAAGTCCGGCCCTAAATCCAATTGAGAATCTGTGGCAAGACTTGAAAATTGCTGTTCACAGACACTCTCCATCCAATGTGACAAAGCCTAAGCTATTTTGCAAAGAAGAATGGGCAAAAATGGCACTCTCTAGATGTGCAAAGCTGGTAGAGATATCCCCAAAAGACTTGCAGCTGTAATTGCAGTGAAAGGTGGTTCTACAAAGTATTGACTCAGGGGGGCTGAATACAAATGCACGTCACACTTTTCACATATTTATTTGTAGAAAATGTTGAAAAACATTTATCATTTTCCTTCTACTTCAAAATCATGTATCACTTTGTGTTGGTCTATCACATAAAATTCCCCAAAAATACATATACATTTTTGGTTTTAACATGACAAAATGTGGAAAATGTCAAGGGGTATGAATATTTTTCAAGGCACTGTAGATGTTAATAGGAGACCCCACACACACAAAAAATGTGGGTTTTCCCCTAAAAACCCATATCTGACCCTTATCCTTGATGAGATTCACCTTAATGTAATTGTCCATATTTGGCCAATCATGTCAACCCCACCCCTTTGTTTATAATCAGCGATCATCCACTCGATCTATCATTTGCAGGCAAGCAGTATGATGGGAGAAGATCATGTGGGCTGTCAGTGACAAAGAACCTTGTCCTAATGTTGATAAGGACATGTTACTCTTGCGCCCAACCCTGGCCTCAGAATCTGGAAGCCTCCTTTAACAATAAGGGTCACCAAAATAATGGCACCTTAATGTGAATGAGTAAGGGGTACATAGTATTTTGAAGTGGCACCCTCTGGCCTGGCGTGGTTCAGGAGGTTCAGGCGCATGTGTACCCCCCTTTTCTGGCCAAACAGGCTGCATGTTTGGATAATGGTCCGGCATAAAATTGTGGAAGACACCACACCTTTTTTGTTTTTGTCCCTTGTAAAATTCATACAATAGCTGAAAGGCCTGATGAATTATGGAGTGAACCCATGTCATTTTTTTACCTATCACTGGCAACTTTGTTTAAATAGCAAGGGTGTCATGATCACTTAGTGCCCCTGTTCCTCATTCCAGCACCCGGCTTTTGGCTGTTGCTTTTCCCCTGTCTGTGTTCACCTGGAAGGTGATTTATCTGATCAGTCACCTGATATAAGCAAACCGAACACTCTATCTCTTGCTTGTGATTGAGACAGTTACCTGCATTGTTCCTGTTCAAGCCTCCTGTTTGTCTGCCTTGCTTTATTGTTGGACTTCCCTGTGTATGACCCGGATCGGATATTGGACTTTTCCCTGAAGTCACCCTGCATTTCACCTAGGCTCATTGGATCGGATATTGGACTATTCCCTGAACTCAGCCTGCCTTTCACCTAGACTGTCATTGGATCGGATATTGAATTATTCCCTGAACTCAACCTGCCTTATTACCTGGATCGTCTTAGAACCACACTATCTGTCTGCTAAACTGCAAGTAGTCTGTTGTTTGATCTGCTCGTGTCTGCCCTAGTGTGGTGACCAGGCACTATAGCATTGTGTATAAGTGGCCCCACCCTACTTCTCTAACCGGTCTAATGCCCTGTACACACGACCGGTTTTCCCATCGGAATAAACTCTGAAGGTTTTTCCGACGGAGTTCTGACGGAATTCCGCTGAAACTGTCTTGCGTACACACGATCACACCAAAGTCCGATCGTCAAGAACGCGGTGACGTACAACGCGTACGATGGGACTTGAAAAAGGAAGTTCAATAGCCAGTAGCCAATAGCTTCTGTCTCGTACTTGCTTCTGAGCATGCGTCGTTTTTAGTCCTTAGGAACAGCATACAGACGAGCAGTTTTCCCGATAGGAATTGGTTCCATCAAAAATATTTAGAACATGTTCTATCCGTCAGAATTTTCAGAAAAGATAGTCCGATGAGGCATACACACGATCAGAATATACGATGAAAAGCTTCCGTCTGACTTTTTCTGTCGGACATTCCATTCGTGTGTACGCGGCATAAGAGCTTCAATCCACCCTTTGGATAAACTGTCTCATTCAACCAGGTGGGGCTTTCAATACTTTTTTCAGGACTCTCTGTTTTCCGCTCGTGTTTTAGCTGTCTGGCTTGACCACTGTGACACATTTTCTGTTAACCAGCCTGACCTCGTGGATCCATGGACCTCTGCTCAGTCTGATGGTCCTGTGCTGGATGTCCAACTGGTCTTTGAGGGTCCGGGGGCTCCTCCTCAGAGGGGGGGTAATGTCATGATCACTTAGTGTCCCTGTTCCTCATTCCAGCACCCGGGTGCTGGCTGTTGCTTTTCCACTGTCTATGTGTGACAAGCAGCAATTTTTTTTTACCATAGAATCCTATGGTCATAGGCTGCCCACCCATCCTCAAATATTCCTTCAAAATTCAATCATATGACAGAGGCAGTGAGTGAAAACTGTGAGCTACATGGGAGACAAGATAGAAAAAGAAGAACCTCACAACTGATAGTGCTGTGAAACTGTTTAAATACCAGCTGGTGAAACAGCCCCATTTATATACTGTAGTTAATAACCTGATAATCTCCCACATTTACATTTTCCTACCATTTTATGTTTTTATTTAAACAATAACAGATTTGCATTTTTCATCATTTTCTTTTTTTTATTTACATTTTTTTTTTCTCTTTCAAAGTATTTTATTGTTTTTTTGCAGGGAAATACAGAGTACAATTGAAAGAATGTACGTCGTGCAACGACGTAGAGTATAACTTGAAATAAAGCAAAGAATTTGCAAACAGAGATTATACGTAATATTCAGCAGCTTGTCATTGGATGAGCGCTCTAAAATGATCATAGGTATAACACTTCACTGTACTATGGTTGCAGTATTTTGCAATTAGGGCCCCTTCTCCCCTCGCAGCACCCCTCTTGGGATCTCTTTGTGCTGCAAAGGGAGAGTGGTTCCCACATGAACTTTGTTAAGCACAGGCAGTTTCAATTGTGATATGGTGTTAAGTTGCTGTAGTAGTCAAGATTTAAGTCGCATATCTAAGATATGGTAAACAGATTGCTCGGTCAAGAAGGTCTAAGGTTGAGTTAGGGAGTCTGGGCTTGGGGTGCAGCTTTGGTCCAGTTAGTCCAGGGTGACCATTGTTTACTGGCTTGTGTGGCACGACCATTGCTGGTGGCCACCGTCATTTCGTAGCTAAAGTGGAGTGAGACCAGGTCAATGGTTTGTTTTATGTTTGGGGGTATGTCGGACTTCCAATTCCTTGTTGTATTGAGTCTAGTGTTGTGATATAGTATATTAATATTATATTACACGGCACCAGTGTTGTGATCGAATATATTTATTAATATATATTGGGTGATTATAGATTAAGTACTCTTCCGCAGCAACCCAATTCTTCCAGAGAGATGCACTTTATTGACTTCCAACACAGAACAAAGTCCAAAGTCCACAGATGACAAAGAAATCCGACAGAGGAGATATAATTCAGAGACCCATATTCCTAGGCCTGTGTGTTCCCAGCCATACACAGACAAGCCTCTCCTATACACAGACGAGCCTCTCTCTTCCCCCAAACCTATAGACTGAATGCTGTGTTATATACACTAAATGTTGAATGGCTGAGCAATTTGATTGGCCTTTCAATTTAGGACATTGAGTCTTTCAAACAGACAACAACCCCCAGCCGTGAACAGCCGTGAACCACCCCAATTTGCACTCCCGCATATCAACATCAACAAGTCCCCTTTAGATATGTGTATACCACCTGAACACCCTTTTGAATACCTTTTGGAATACCTACATTCCTGCATATCAACAAGCCCTCCTGATAAATTAGCCCCACAGGAGGGAGCCTCCGCTAGGCCAACCCAAAACACTTCCTGATCCCATTGTTACCCCCTCAGGTCTAATTACCATCAATTAATATTTCTACTATGGTCCTTTAAACAATGTACCCTTTGAAATGTTCAATTAGGTTTCCAGACCATACCTCACCTCACACACCTAGGTAGACTTGCATAAAATCAACACATCAAAGAGTCTTCAGCTGTCCCCTTGATATGTTAAAATTCAGTTGGACAAATCAACCAGTCAATTGAATTCTGGCCTGGTCAATATTGACTGCATGTGTACATACACACAACAATGTCCCACATAAATCGGTGAACATTACAACATATTACAACATATACCCCCACTTGGGTCGGTTCTATCTACTAGAACTGACCCATAAATCAAACAACAAAAAATATCATTACGATTTAAGGTACTGGATGCTTTACAATGGCTCATATAAAATATGAAGTTGAAACTGGTTACATCTCTCTTCGCCAGCCTCTAAAATATCCCCATGAAACAGTTATTAGATAATATAACTTTTAGACCATGACTGGAAAAGAATTTGGTAAACATCAGTGGCCCATATAGCTGTTAGGCCTTATATCACATCAAGATCTTGAATATTGCGCAAAGACGAGCTGATGTCACAGTCCATCCTTCGGTCTGACTTCATCACATCTCTCACCATCTCACTGAAAGTAAACTTGGTATGCTCTGGGAACTCCAATCCACATAAGTCCAGGATTTTTCCATCTCCAGGCTCAAGCTTTCCATTTTTAAAGATGCTTTTACGCAAACACTCTACTTTCATCTTTATAGCAAGAAGAACGATCAATGTACCAGCACTCACTTTCAAGGTCAATAGGTTTGGATATGGCAATAAAAACTGTGCTTCAAACTATTTTCTTGCACTTGACATTCATGAGTCCATCTTGCAAGCATTTTACAATTCACATCTGCTTCTTTCCATTTCCTATTTGAACAAAGATGACTGGGATGTGTACCTGTCAAGTATCAGAATTTGTTGATTGCCAGCCACAATTTGCTTTTGTAATTTGCTGTAGGCCGACCCCTCATTGTCTTCAATAAAGCAGTTACTTGGATCATTCAGTCCATAATTACACTTGAATGGTATACCAACATATACATATACCCCCACACGATGGTTCAGATAGAATCAGCTTGACATCAGTGTTTATCAGATCTTCTGTCCAGACAAAGCGGCAGTGGAAATTCTTGCCAGTATCTTCACCATGAAAGGTAGAAACTTCTTTTTCATCCATATATGTCATAGCCTTTAGCATATTATAAACAACTGAATCAACAAAGTTTCAAATCATGACTAGAGTGATGAATTTCACTCACCCCTCTTATAAATTTAGGAAAACCACCCAACATACTATAATTTATGCTATGCCAAGCCATTGTGCAGCATCTCACCTTAGATGTCAAATATATTGATCAATACGCATTATGTAATATGTACAGATGTTATGAAAATTATTTTAGGTTACAATGCCTCTCTTTGGTTTTAAGATAAAGTTCAAGAAATAAAACAAACAAAAATAAAAAATGAAAAGCAAAATATATCAGGAAAAGGGAGAAAAATTAAAAATTAGGGCGTTGAAGAAAAAAGAAAAAAAGGTCCATTGCTTGATGAATTTCGAGAGAGTCCATGAATGCTTTATAATTCCATGTATAGTGATATATTGTCTATTCAGCATTTCTCCCATAATTCTCCACCACTATTCAATTTCAGACTTCTGCTATTCACATGCAAGCCTCTTCAGACGTCCCTGAAAAACAAAACTCTCCAACAAAACTAATTAGCAAGGTCCTTAAACATTGTTTGAAGTTAAAACAAAACACTATTTACACGTTTACAGTTTGGAGCTAATTCACCCCCACTGCTAGAGAAGTGTCATTTGCATTCAAAAACAGATCTGGAGAATATACATCTTGTACATTCATGACACCCTGTATCCCCTTCAACTGCTCTAATAATGTATCACGTTCCCCTCTCATCTTGTCATACTCAATTTTCAGCTGGTCATATTTGTGTTTTAACTGAGAAAACGGTATCCAAGTCTTTGACCTTTTCTTATTATTATTTTGGTCAGCTCTGTTTTTCATATTAATATCACCAATGTTTGACCCGGAGTGTCCTCTCTGGGTGTCATCATAGGATATTATCTTCTGATCTTTATGCTCAGTATTTGTCCTAAACAATGTGGCTAAATCAATTTTGACAGCCTGCTCATTTGACTTTCTCCATAAATGGTCTGCTCTCAACAATATGTCTTTTAAATCATGAGGATTTGGGGTAACTAATAAAATATTTTGTTTGATATCTTCATGCAACGCATCTAGAAACATACTCATATGTATCAAGCCACCACGCTCAAATGCAAGATTATTACCGACCAATAATTCCATAATAGTTGCTATCCTGTGTGACAATTCATAGGGAGATTCATTTTGCATTTGTTGGATCTTTCCATGAATAGTAACATCAGAACGTACACCATACAAAACACATAATAATTCCAGTAATATGTCCCTTGTCCTCAGAGGCTGAATACAGATTTGTTTAATTCTCATCCAAAGACCACTTCCTATAGAATGTTGCAAAACTCTTTCTAAGTCAGGTGGGTTGAGATTGTACATATCTCTGACCTGCTGCACGTCACAAAACCATTTTAAAAATCTGTTTAAATCATGGTATGGAACCATTCCTATTTCTTTAAGAATTGCGTCTAATAATTTTGATTTCAAAGGCTTAATTACAAGCTGAACTTCACCTGTATTATTATTATTGTTATAAACTGTGGTAGTCACAGTGGGGGCAGCTGGTAATGCATTATCAGATTTAATATGAGGTTCTGTTTGCTGCAGATTGCTGAATCCAAGATTTGATGCATATCTGCATTCCTGAGATCTCTTCTCTAATTCCATAATTCTTAATTTTAATCTCTCATTTTCCTCTGATAATTCATCACAACGTTTAGATTTCTCAAGTAAAGCTTCTCCAATGGTAACCGCATGCAATTTTAAATTTACTGTCTCGGTGTCTGATTGGTTTTGTAACCTCTCACAAACATTGTTGCTATTATCAACTGCCTTCTGTAACTGGGTAATTTCCTCAATCTTACCATTCAAAGAACTTTCCATTGTTAAACAGCAAGATAACAAGCCCTGTATAATACAACCTTTTCTTTTACTTTCTGAAATTTTGCTATCAAAAACATTTTTCTCTAAAAATTCCTTCATCATCGTCCATGTCTGCTTACATTTTTCTGGAATTTCATAAGGACCGCCATGGCGCTTAATACATTTTAATACCCATCTGTTAACTTTATCAGAACTGACACTAGCTTCACACTGAGTAAGCATTTTGACTATATTACTAATAATTTTTAGAAAAAGGAAATATTTTACTCACCGCATTAGTTACTCCTTCAGATTCCAGTTCAGGTCTTCTGGTACACGACACAGTCCTTTTTTTGTTGTTTCCAGTCTCCAGAGAATAATTCTGGGGTTCCCAACTTGTTAAATTTTGTAATCCAGACTCTCTTATGTCACAACCAGACATTAGAGTCACAGCACAGCTCTTGGTTCTTCATCAGACTTCTGTCCAACTCACAGGATTGTTGTCACCACCGACTTCTGTTACTAAGTCCGAAAATGCTCTTCTGGTCGCTTTCACGGCACCAGTGTAGTGATCGGGTATATAATTAATATTTAGGTAATGATGTAAAATTCAACAATAATGGTAATGATAAATATGAAACATCGCTATATACTAAATTTTGCCTTCTGGGTAAGTCCAAACAGCAGATTCCACAAAGTAATCAGATTTTGGCATCATGATCTCACATCTAACGACTATCCACCCCCCGGCTATGCCCTTTACCATATCCCCATGTATCTGGATGCCTTCTGATTCCCGTAAAACAGTAAGTTCTGTAGTATGATCCACTACACTTCTTTTACTTCGATCAGATTTCTCCACTTTAACTTGACACGTTTCCACTCTGATGTTTGTAATGCAAAGTAGTAGAGTGATTGACACTGTTATCAACACACATGCTAATAGAGAAGGCTTGTATTTATCCAGGGGGAATGTCTTCATGTTGATGTAGTCCTCTGGTATTCGCATTACTCCTGGGACCTGAAAGACAATCTCAGGAAGAAAGTTAGACAATGCTTTCCTCCATCAAATCCATTTTTCCTTTAAATGCTTTGATCTGACATGCATGACTCCATCTTGACCTATCCTCTCCCAAGTCTAATAAGTAAACAGAGGGTCCAATTTTGTCTATGATTGCATAAGGGCCCTTCCACTTTGCCCTAGGAAATGGGTGAAACCCAGAAAAATCCTGTAACATTACTCTAGCCCCAATTTGGTATTCGCTGGTATCACCCATCGCATTAAACCACTGTTGTGAGCTTTTATGGGTACATTCATCAGTGGCACACTGATATTGACTGCATGTGTACATACACACAACAATGTCCCACATAAATCGGTGAACATTACAACATATTACAACATCTAGAAGCTAAGAGAATATGGGTTATTGTGTGTCTGAGAGGTCCAGGAATGTTTTCTATGGTTAAATTTAGGAGCGCCAGCTCTGGTGAGGGTGGGATATGACACTTTGTAATGTTGGCTATCAAATCAAACGTATCTATCCAGAATTTTCTGATGAGGGGGCATGTCCAGAAAATATGGATCATGTCCCCTCTAGATGCTTTGCATCTCCAGCATGTCGGGGGAGTGTGGGAGTGGAAGGCAGCTAGCTTTACTGGGGTTAGGTACCAGCGGAGCGAGATTTTTTGAGTGAGTTCCCAAAGTGATGAGCATTGGGTTACTTTGTAGGTGGACTTGAGAGCTAGTTGCCATTGTGCGTCAGAGAAGGTGGTGTTAAGATCTTTTTCCCATTGACAATGGGGGACCAACTTATTAAAGGATCTTTTCCCTTGAAGCAGGGTGTAGAAGTAGGATATACCTTTGGGCTTTGGAATGGGGCTTGTGAGGAATTGCCAGGATTTTTGAGGTATGTTGTAAAGGGGGCGAGGAAGTTTACTTAGGCAGTGGTGTATACGAAGGAATGTAAATCTTTCTCCGTCAGGCAGATCGTATTCTTTTTGTAGTTGGGAGAAGGATTTAATTTGATTACCTTGTAAAAGGAGGTGTATCGAGTGTATTCCATTGATGGACCAGTTGGTGAGTCTGAGATCAGGTGATAGGTGGTGTAGTGACTCCAAGGGTATGTGGAGGTGTGTGTTGGGGGGGTGCATTCTGAGAGGGCGAGCATTTTTCCCCAGGCATAGACTGAGGCCTGCATGGTCGGGGAGATAGAGGGTGAGACATAAGAGCCCAAAGGGGTGCTCATTAACCAGTTTTTTAGGTTTGGGCGTACCAGAGAAAGATTTTCCATCTGGGCCCACAGAGATTGAGTAGTGGGTTGGAACCACTCTGGAAGTTGTGCAAGTATGGCCGCTAGGTAGTAGTCTCTAAAATCTATGGATCCTGTGCCTCCCGCCAGTCTGTGTTTAATTAATTTGGCGTGTGCACATCTGGGTTTTTTCCCGTTCCAAAGAAACTTGGAGAAAATTGATTGGAGAGATTTGAAGAACGAGACGGGAATTGGGATTGGTAGTGTTCGGAAGTAGTACAGTATTTGAGGTAGGCATGTCATCTTAAAGGCTGCTAGCCTCCCCGACCATGAGAGCTCGTGTTTTGTGATTTGTTGTGAGTCAGTTTTGATTTTGTGAAGGAGTGGGAGGAAGTTAGATGAGTATAAATTCTTTGTATTTTTCGGGAGTTGGATTCCCAAGTATGTGATTACCTTGTCTGCCCATGTGAAGGAGTATTGTGTCTGAAGTAGATTCTTAGTGGTGGCATCCAGATTGATGTCAAGGATGGAAGATTTGGAAGTGTTTAATTTATAGTACGATACTCTACTGAACCAATTTAATGTGGTTTGTACTTCTGCCAGGGAGGTTGTGGGATTAGTGAGTATTAAGATAACGTCGTCTGCAAAGAGACTGATTTTGTGGGTGACGGGACCTATTTGTATTCCGGATATTATAGTGTTGGATCTGATGTGTTGTGCTAGAGGTTCCATTAATAAGTTGAAGATGAGTGGGGACAGTGGACAACCTTGACGCGTTCCATTTGTGATTGGGAATGGTTTTGAAAGCATACCTTCCGTGAATACTTGGGCCGAAGGGGTTGTATACATAGCTAATATGGCTCTAAGGATGTGGTCTCTGAAGCCAAATTTCTGAAGGACCAATTCTAGGTAGGTCCAGTGAACCCTGTCGAACGCCTTCTCTGCATCCAAGGACAGGAGCAGAGAAGGCGTTCCGGTGGATTCCGCGTGGTGTATCAAGTTGATCATTCTTCTGGTGGCATCTGGTGCCTGTCTTCTTTTGGTGAATCCTGTCTGGTCCCTATGTATGAGGGTGGGTATAATATCTAAAAGGTGTGTGGCGATTGTCTTAGCGTAGATTTTCAGGTCAAGGTTGAGTAGGGTTATTGGTCTAAAGTTTTTGGGGGAGTCCGGGTCTTTCCCTGGTTTGGGAATCGTGACTATTAGTGCATTCAAGTAATCATTCGGCAGATTGGAAGAGGAGGCAGCGTTGTTAAATAGCTCAGTAATATGTGGGACTATCTGTGGGGCATACTGTTTGTAGTATTCGGCTGTTAGGCCGTCTGGTCCTGGGGCTTTCCCATTAGGTAGGGAATCAATTGTTGTCTGAATTTCCTGTTCAGAAAAGGGCTTATTTAAGTCATCTAGTTGAGTGCCTGTTAGGGAAGGTAATTGAATAGATTGGAGAAAACGGTTTATCTCAGCTGATGTTGGTTGCGGTGTATTAGCTTCGCGTTTTAAGTTGTAAAGGTCGCTATAGTAGTCGCTGAAAGCGTTAGCTATTTCCTGAGGATTGGACTGGGGGATGTTCGTGTGGGGGTGGATAATCTGAGATATTTTAGATTTGAGTCTTCTGCCTCTGAGTTTCAGTGCTAGTGTTTTACCTGCCTTGTTGGAGGTGGCGTAGGAAGTGGCTTTTAATTTACGCTGGAGGTATTCGAATGAGTGGAGGAGCAAGGTTTTCAGTTCTTGCCGTAGATTCAATAATTGGATGGTTTGTGGGGGTTGGGGGTTGGCTTTATGTTGTTGTTCTAGGGAGGTGATTTGGGCTGTTAGTTCATCTAAACGCTGCGTCCTCTTTTTTTTGTGAAGGGAGCTCAGTTTAATCAACATACCTCTAATATAGGCCTTATGGGCACTCCATACCACCCCATGGTCAGACACTGTGCCTTTGTTTATAGAAAAAAATTCAGTGAGAAGATTGGATATTTCTGTAGTGTATTTTTCATTTTGTAGTATGAAATTGTTTGCACGCCACAGGAATGTGTTGCGTTGTGGAGTGGACTCTGAGATAGTAATAGATATTGGGGCGTGGTCTGACCATGTTGTGGCGTGGATTTCAGATTTACATATTTTCTGGAGAAGCCATTTATCAGTGACAAATAAATCAATTCGTGAATACGAATTATGCACGTGGGAGAAGTAGGTGTAGTCCTTTTCTGAGCCGTGGAGGCAGCGCCATACATCAAAGAGTTCCTGTGAGGACAAAAGATTTTTCAGTGGCGATAAACGCCTCTTCGCCGGAGACGTAGTATCCATGATGACATCGGGGGCAATGTTAAAATCCCCACATAGGATTAGGTGACCTTTTTTTATTTGATTGGTTAGGCGTAGAACCTTATGGAGGAATTTCTTTTGGTGGGAGTTCGGTGCATAAATGTTGGAAAGAGTATAAGAAATTTTGTTGATGGAGCATACTAAAATTAAGTAGCGACCTTCAGGGTCAATTAGTATCTTGGCTAGTTGGAAGTCCACTGTGTCCTTTATTGCAATCATGACGCCCTTGGATTTGGTGGAGTGGCAGGCATGGAAGATGTGTGGGAACTGGCGGTTGATGCATAATGGAGAGTCTGAGTTTATCAGATGTGTCTCTTGGATACACAAGATGTCGCTCTGTAGAGCATTGGCAGATTTCCAAAGAGAGTGACGTTTGGCTGGATGGTTCAAGCCTTTAGCATTAAGCGATAATATTTTTAGTGGCATGGTGTTAGGAGGTGTAGTTAGGTTGGTGTGGGAAGTCACTTACAGTTAGTTGACCTGGTTTACTTGCCAGAGGATCTTGGTGGCGGTAGCAGTTGGTGGATGGTGGTCGGTCGCTGGAGCCAGTAGGGGGAGGGTAATAGAGCTGCAAATAGAGCAAAAAGTTAATCACAGTTGACGATACAGTGCCAATGAGCAAACCGCTGAAAGGGTAACTTTGCAAAAGTGAACAGGGAGACGTAGAGGAGGTGTATCACACCACTTCAACCTCTAATTGGGGGTATAAACAGTTAGTATCAAGAGGAGCTGAGCAATCAGTGGAACAATTTGTCTAACTCCAGGGGATGTGCGGTGTCGTGGTTAGGCCTATTACGGTATTAACTGTGAAGCCACCTCAGCTGGGGTGGTGATCCATGCGGCTGCGGGCCTGGGATGTGCCGCTGCGCGTTGGTGGGTTCTTGGGGTGTTCCAGAATTATTCCCCAGTTATGGAGGAGGTGTAGGCCTTTGTGCAGGTCATGTATGAAGTGGGATTGCCCATTTCTAGTGACCAGAATAGTTGCTGGATAACGCCATTTGTATGGTATTTTGTGGTTTTGAAGCCCTTTGGTGATCGGGTTCAGGTTTCTCCTTCGTTGGAGAGTATATTTAGATAGGTCTGGGAAAAATTGGATTCCCGTGTACGGAGCAGGCAGTGGAGATTTGTTTTTGACCCCCAGCAGGAGTTTCTCTTTGACGTGGAAGAAGTGGACCCTCATCAAGACATCTCTGGGGATGGATGCAGCTAGGTGGGATGGCTTGGCTATTCTATGTATTCTGTCGATGATTATGTCCCTGGGGGATGCTTCTGGGACTATGACATGCATCATTTCTTTCGCATAGCGTGGTAGGTCTGCAGGCAATATGGATTCAGGGACTCCGCGCAGTTTGATATTGTTCCTGCGAGATCTGTCCTCTAAATCGGCCAGCTTGGCGCGGATCCATGTCTGTTCCTCTCTCATATCGGCACATACATCCATGACCTCATTCACTTTGGTAGTGCAGTCACTCATATCATTTTCAATGCATGTCACTCTGTCATCCATTATGTGTATTTCTGAGGAGATTTTTGCAAAAAGTGAGGAGAGATCTGTCATAAGGGAGGTCTGCAGTGATAGCAGCATGTCCTTTAACGTGGTATCCATAACAGGCTGCCCTGAGGTGGGGAAAGCTGCCATGGATGAGTGCAGGGCCTGGTTGTTGAGAAGGGAGTTGAAAGCCTGGGCCTCAATTTGTGGGATGGGCGGCCGCTGCGGCGGCGCATCGATCCTCATTTTAGCCTTAGCAGGGCTATTCAGGAGGTTGTCTCCCTCCGGGGGGTGAGGGGGTAAGGCTGGGGGGTCTGATGTGGCAGGATCTGCCAGGAATTCGTCCTGGAGATCCGTGTATGTGTCCCGCGGCGCGGCCTGGCCGGCGCCATCTTGGAGATCACTGACCTGCTCCGCCGGCTTGTATGAGAATTCAGTGAGTTTCTTTGGTTGATACTCCGGGTTTCTCTTCCTAGATGTGCTGGCCATGGTCTCCGGTGTCTTGGAGGCTAGGATGGCTCTGGATGAGCTTCGCTGTGCGGCCTGAGTAGCTGGTATCTCTCCCCTGTGAGACGAGCTGAGGTATTAAGCGTCCATCTACAGCTCTGGTCGGCCACGCATCCACATTTTTTTTTTTTAATGATCAAGCAAACATCAGCAGGAACAGCAAGGATGTAACTATAATGCCCTGTACACACAGTCGGATTTTCCGACAGAAAATGTGTGATAGGACCTTGTTGTTGGAAATTCCGACCGCATGTGTGCTCCATCACACATTTTCCATTGGAATTTCCGACACACAAAGTTTGAGAACTTGCTATAAATTTTCCAACAACAAAATCCGTTGTTGGAAATTCCGATCGTGTGTACACAAATCCGATGCACAAAGTGCCACGCATGCTCAGAATAAATTAAGAGACGAAAGCTATTGGCTGCTGCCCTGTTTATAGTCCCAACGTACGTGTTTTACATCACTGCGTTCAGAACGATCAGATTTTCCGACAACTTTGTGTGACCATGTGTATGCAAGACAAGTTTGAGCCAACATCCGTCAGAAAAAATCAATGGATTTTGTTGTCGGAATGTCCGATCAATGTCCAACCGTGTGAACAGGGCATAACAGTTACAAGCAAATATTATGAAATTCAAGTTGGGTTCAATGCAGAGTTCACCAGGAACTTTGGTTGTTTACAGTACACCTGAACAGCAAACCCCCATAATGAATTTCATGATTTGTCAGCTGGAGTAGTGTGGCTAGCAATGTTGGTTTGCAAATGTGTCAACCCCCTTCTTAAAAAGTATGTTCTTCCAACAGCCTGCTGTCAGTTGTATTGTGAAGCTGATAGGGACAGATCACAGCATTTTCAGAAAGAGATTATTATTGCTTCTTTAACATACACTAGTGGAGTGGGGTTACAAAGATTGGCTATAAAGAGGGAGTTTACCCCCTATGCTGTTTAGTGTTCCATTACTGTGAATTTCAATATAATGATTAATATGCAGTGTATTCACAGGAAACCAGGAAATAGGCCCAACAGTCTTTGTTAAGGATACTTTATGTGTGGCAGGATTAAATTCTGTTGCTGATTAGCCATTGTTGCCCTTTTCTGTTTTTTTATGGGGGTGATTTATTCATTTGTTTTTTTTTTCACCTTTTCTGTTCATTTTTTCATTCTCTAAAAAAGAAAAATTAATTACATGCATTTTATTTTTATAGTTTTGATAATATCTTTATTTTTTTCAGGAGCATGAACACTGCATACAGAATGCATTGGATTGAGAGTGAGAAAGACAGGCATTCCAAAGGAATAAATGTTAAATCATTCATAAAAGCAGTTATCATGTGAAACAGCATACTGATTTGGACCAAAGGCTGTGATAAATTGTATGTTAAGTCACAAACTATTTTTTGTTAGGTTTGGATCCCTGTTGGGTTTTTCCTCTGTCCATGGCTCCAATAAGGAGATTTACCCTCATGTCCTGTCTTGTTGACAGTGTTTTATCAGAGAGGAAAGCTGAGGATAGTCGAGTCATCTAAGTCGGATGAACCGGATACAATCAGACCTACTGCTCCCCATACGGACAAGTGATTACCTTGCCGGATATATGGAACTCATCCCCACCACAGCATGTCTCTGTCTGGTGGACCTGTCTACAATTGACGCGTGAAAGGCGTTCTCTGGTCAAGCAATCACTGCAAAGAGAAGGGTAAGAACCCCAAATGGACTGGTATGTTCTCTTCACACGGGCTTCTATGTCTATTTATATGCCATAGACTTGCAGCTGACATGTGCACTGATATACATGAGACGGCTTCGGGATCTTCATAATCAGATTCCTGCAGCTCTTTGCACCAATTGAATCAAACTTTGATTGCCCAGGTGTGCTCTGCTTTATGATTGATCAATTGAAAAATCTTTTCTGTCTGATTATGCATGGATGTACTGGTTCCTTTTATATCTATACCGTCAGGATCATCATTATCATTTTTACATTGTCGCTACAATACAAGATCAGGTGTATTGGGTAACAGCTTTTTGTGTGTTCCTATTGAAACTTTTCTACATTCAGATTTCTTTGAAGTCCTATTCAGGACACATATCTTTAAAAGCGATCTGGGACAATCAACAGCTGTTTACCATACACAGAGACTATCATTCTCCAATACCACACTCATGGTCCTCATTATTTGAAGGAGGATTAAAGCTCGGGGAGGGTGGGGGAGGCTTCATGTCTAGCATCTATTTTTAATGATACAACGTTGTTTTTTTCTTTTCTACAGTCTGCATACTTTTTATTGTTGTTAGTAGGTTTCGTGTAGGAACGGGTCCCACCTGTGTAGCCAGTGTGCCACATATGTGGGACTCTTTTCAATAATACATTTTTTGTGCATTTTCAATAAAGTTAACTTAATAATTGGTCACATAGCGTTGTTGACTCTCTCTATTGATAGCATTCCTGGGACCGCTGTGGTCTCACCTTCTTTCTTTTTTGTTCTATATTTTTTTGCTACATGGGAGATAGCCCATCATATTGTCAAATCGTTTGATCATTTATTTGTTTGTATTATACTCAAGTGGGTTTTACTTTTAATTAGGAAAATGA
Organism: Lithobates septentrionalis; assembly: GCA_037952835.1. Taxonomy (NCBI): domain Eukaryota; kingdom Metazoa; phylum Chordata; class Amphibia; order Anura; family Ranidae; genus Lithobates; species Lithobates septentrionalis. The sequence goes on from JBBDGP010000707.1 coordinate 2,315,185, forward strand.
GACAACACCTGCAACAGGGACACAGCCAGAAAAAAAATCTGACAAGGGTTTATACTTCCCTACTCTACTAAAGGCATAATTTTTTTTCTCCATCTGTATTTAGATTTTTTAGGTATACATGACAAAGAGGAATTATATTATACAACCTCAAATGGAAGGTGTAAATAGAACTCAAAGAAAATAGTAAGGGGAGGGGGAAGTATGAGGTAAGATATTTGAGGAAGTATTTAGTTTTAGGAGGATAAAGGGGGAGAAATGGGGAAAGGGGTTAGAAAAGGGTTATAAGGGTGGGGTAAAGGGAAAAAGGCAAGCAGGCATAAGGATCTGCTACTTGTAATCTAGTACATTTTTAAAAGTTTTAAAAAATTACTGGGTGAGTACTAACCACTATGGCTAAAATTTCCTAAATGAGGGTTACAGTAGCCAGGTCATCTGAAGGTTAAAGTGGTTGTAAAGTCAATCTAAGGACTAGAGCGGGAGGGGCTGAGGGTGGAGAGTCTTGGGAGGTTACGTGACTGCACAGCAGTTACTCTAAAATAAGGTAGTTAGCAGCATAATTAAAAAAAACATTGAGAGTGTGTTTTATACCTTGTTATAACAGAGGGGCTGGCAGTAATGGTACTCACTGACTTTACTGCCACACAGAATAGCTATTGGCACACAGTAGGAACTGACAGGCAAGGAGGGCGAGAGAGCAGAGACTCTAACAAGTGGGATGGCAGAGGCACATACACTGACCACAGTATATGAATCAGCAGCCATGATTACCATGGCCAGTTCACAAAGGGGACACAATAACAGGCAGGATAAACTAGGTGTTTTACAGCATAGAAAGGGACAAATTACACAGCACAAGCATTATGCTGTTTAACATACTTTAACCACTTTCCGGCGGCTCTCGTTTTGGAATGGCGTCATATGATGCCGTCCCAGAATGGCAGCTCTCACACACCCGCGGGGCATGCACCGCGACGATCGCCACTGTGCCATGTTGCTAGGACACAGTGCTACCCCGATCTCTGTAAAGAGCTGCGGCTGTGGCTCTTAAACCATGTGATCGGTTGTGTCCAATCACAGCCGGTCATATGTAAACACGGAGATGCCAGTAATTGGCGCTCCTCGCCTCACACTGACAGAGTACATCTAGGTATGTAATCAGGGCAATGATCATCAGTGCTCTGATTACAATAAAGCCTCCACAGTCCCCACACCAGTCCCAGCAATGAGTGCCCACCAGTGCCAGAAATGAGTGCTCACCAGTGCCAGCAATAAGTGCCCATTAGTGATGCCAGTCAGTGCTGGCTATCACTCCTGCCCATCAATGCCCATCACTGCTGCCCATCAATGCCCATCATTGCTGCCCATCAATGCCACCCATCAATGCCAATCAGTGCCCATTAGTGCTGCCCATCTGTGCCCATCAGTGCCGCCTATCCATTCCGCCTATCTGTGCCCACCAGTGCCACCTATCTGTGCCCATTAGTGCCACCTATCAGTGTCCACCAGTGCCACCCATCAGTGCCCACCAGTGCCATCCATCAGTGCCGCCTATCGGGGCTCATCAGTGCCACATATCAGTGCCACCTATCAGTACCCATAAGTGCATCATATTCATGCCTCCTCATCAGGGCCACCTAATCAAAGCCCATAAGTGCCGCCTTATCTGTGCCCATAAGTGCCACCTCATCAGTGCCCATTCGTGCCCATCAGTGCAGTCTATCAGTGCCCATCAGTGCTGCCTAATCAATACCCATCAGTGAAGGAGAAAAAATCGTTATTTACAAAATTTACTGACAGAAACTAAGAAACTTTTTTTCTTTTTCAAAATTTTCAGTCTTTTTTTTTAGGAAAAAATAAAAAACCCAGAAGTGATTAAATACCACCAAAAGAAAGCTGTATTTCTGTGAAGAAAATTATGAAAATTTCACATGGTTACACTGTAGCATGACCGCACAATTGTCATTCAAAATATAGCAGCGCTGAAAGATAAAATATGGACTGGGCAGGAAGGGGGTGAAAGTGCCCTGTATTGAGGTGGTTAAAGGAACAGGATCTTTTTTTTTTCTTTTTTTTTAGGGTCGCAGCCTCTTAAAGCAGTGGTCATCAACCCTGTCCTCAGGGCCCACTAACAGACCAGGTTTTATGCATTACCTTGGGGAGATGCAGACTAGAATACTGCAATCACTGAGCAGCAAATTATATCACCTGTGATGTATTTCAGTTATCTTGTAAACCTGGCCTGTTAGGCTCCATTCACACTAGCGCGTTTTTTGATGCATTTTGCATTTTGCAGAAATGCACGGGAATTTTTTAACATGGGTTCCTATGGAACATGTTCACATCAATGCCTTTTTGTATCTCTGCATTTTTGGAAAGGGTCAGGGACTTTTTTTCATGCAAAATGCAGCGTTTTGCATGTAATAGAATTCAATGGACAAGCATCAAAAACGCAAGTGCACCGTTTTTGCAGTGTTTTTGCAGCGTTTTTGGTGCGTTTTTGATGCATTTTTGCCGTTTGTTTTTTTTTTTTTTTTTTTTTTTTTTTTTAAGACTGTAAAAAAAACTGTAAAAAAAAAAAAAACGCAAAACGCAAATTGCGGCAAAAACGCTGCTCAAAAACGTGGCAAGCATGAAAAAAACCCTCCAAAAACGCTCAAAAGCAACATGCATAGGTGTGAATCGAGCCTTAGTGGGCCCTGAGGACAGGGTTGATGACCACTGTCTTAAAGTAATGCCACAGGTGATTTCCCTAGCTTCTTCTAGCTTCTTCCATGGCAAAATAGAATCTATGTTTAAAAACCACTTTAATACAGTAATGATGGAGGGTAGGTTGTTTTCTAGTGCATGTGGATCCGAGATTTAGCTGAATGAAGTAAAGTATTTTAGGGAGGATTTGTACGTTTTTATAGGAATAGTAGACATGTGTAAGCAAAAGGCCCTGGGAGAAATAGAAACCTTTGTTCCTGTAGTTCAGTTTATTAGGTCTTCAATTTTGGACCAGTAGGAAATAAAAAGGGGACAATCCTACCAAATGTGGATCAAGGATTCCTTATCTAGACCACCTCTAGACCACCTCTCTAGCAATGTCTCTAGTGAGGAGAGGGATTTTAAGGCCAGGTGAGAAGTCCAGGTTATTCTTTAGAAGAGTGCTTCAATGTAATTAAACTTAATAAAGTGACCGATGCATAAGCCACAAAATTAAAACTTTAAACACAAGAAATTCCCCTAGTGGACTTTAGAGGCACATATGAAAAAATGTATAGAAAAAAAGTATAATATGTAGACAATAATTTATTCATTGCAAAAAACATCATAAAAACATCAATAACAAATAATGAAAGGAATGCGATTCATGCATTTGTAAATGTATAGATATTGATACCAATGTGCTTGCACCCGACGCGTTTCGGAGTTGTTTTAGCCTCCTTCTTCAGGGTGGTTGTAAGTTTTAGCAAGGGTTTCTAAATTAGGAATAGTGTATTTAACAGAGAAATAGTGAGTATATGTACATATCACACCATACGGACATAAGTACAAGTTACATTTTTGTTTCATTTACACTTACATTGGCATTCTATAGGCTAGCTTCGCATTCCAAAGCAATTTAATAACAAAGGCGCTGACACTGTCTGCGCATGAAGTATTAACATTCTGGGTATGCCGATTAACCCTTATCTATCACAATTGGGAAACACGCTGGATGGGCAGACAGTGTCAGCGCCTTTGTTTTTTTTTTTGTTATTTATTATTGGCCTTGGAGTTATTGCTTTGACTTTTTTTGGTTGATAATGAATAATGATTTGATTTGGTATGTTTTCTATATTTTTGGATGCATAGAATGCACTTTTTGGTTCAGTTCTATTGGCAGATAGCATGTCTAATTTTTTTTTTTTTTAATGCACAATAAAAAAATTGTGTAGAATAATACTTGGCTATGTGTCTTATGCCGCGTACACACGAGCGGACTTTACGGCAGACTTTGCCCGGCGGACGGGATTTCGCCAGACAAATTGATCGTGTGTGGGCTCCAGCGGACTTTGTTTTCTCAAAAGTTGGACGGACTTAGATTTGAAACATGTTTTAAATCAATCCGTCGAACTCGAGTCCGGTCAAAAAGTCCGCTCGTCTGTATGCTAGTTCAACGGACAAAAAGCCACGCTAGGGCAGCTATTGGCTACTGGCTATGAACTTCCTTGTTTTAGTCCGGTCGTACGTCATCACGTACGAATTCGACGGACTTTGGTGGATTGTGTGTAGGCAAGTCCGTTCATTCAGAAAGTTCGTTGTAAAGTACGTTGAAAAGTCAGCCGGGCAAAGTCTGCCGTAAAGTCCGCTCGTGTGTACGCGGCATTACTTCAAATGACAGTTAAGGAGTAGGCAGTTACATTTTAAAAAATAGAATGTAAAATTGACAAGGGACACCAACATAGTTGTATCTTTGATCTTAAAAACTACAGGATAATGGTGTTGTGGTAACTTGCCCAAATAAAAAAAAAAGCATAATAATATTATTCTTGATATCACTGGAAAAAAAAAAGCCTTTGAAAATTTGTTTGCAATAACTCCATCAGTATCAGCAAAGCAGCTTTATTATTATCCCATTAACCACTTGCCGACCGCCTCACGCTGATATACATCAGCAGAATGGCACGGGCAGGCAGAATCACGTACCTGTACGTGATCTGCCTCCCGCGGGCGGGGGGTCCAATCGGACCCCCCCCGGTGCCCGAGGCGGTCGGTGTTTGTCCCCCGGCGATCGGAGGTGAGGGGGAGGCCATCCATTCATGGCCCCCCTCGCGATCGCTCCCAGCCAATGGGATCATTCCTCTGCTGCTGTATTGTAAACAGCAGCAGAGGAAATTATGTCATCTCTCCTCGGCTCGGTATTTTCCGTTCCGGCGCCGAGGAGAGAAGACTGCAATGTGAGTGCACAAACACTACACACACAGTAAAACATGCCAGGCATACATTACACCCCCCTTTACCCCCCGATCCCCCTTGATCACCCCCTAATCACCCCTCCCTCCCCCCGTCACACTGACACCAAGCAGTTTTTTTTATTCTGATTACCCCCCTAACCCCCGCTAATAAAGTTTAAACCCCTTGATCACCCCCCGTCGCCAGTATCACTAAACGATCATTTTTCTGATCGCTGTATTAGTGTCACTGGTGACTAGGGATGAGCTTCGAGTTCGAGTCGAACTCATGTTCTACTCGAACATTGGCTGTTCGCAAGTTCGCCGAACAGCGAACCATTTGGGGTGTTCGCGGCAAATTCGAATGCCGCGGAACACCCTTTAAAAGTCTATGGGAGAAATCAAAAGTGCTAATTTTAAAGGCTTATATGCAAGTTATTGTCATAAAAAGTGTTTGGGGACCCGGGTCCTGCCCCAGGGGACATGTATCAATGCAAAAAAAAGTTTTAAAAACGGACGTTTTTTCAGGAACAGTGATTTTATTAATGCTTAAAGTCAAACAATAAAAGTGTAATATCCCTTTAAATTTCGTAGCTGGGGGGTGTCTATAGTATGCCTGTAAAGGGGCACATGTTTCCTGTGTTTAGAACAGTCTGACAGCAAAATGACATTTGGAAGGAAAAAACTCATTTAAAACTAAATGTCAAAAATGAATGTTTGAAACAATGTGTAAAGTCTCTTGCTATACCCATTACAATCTGATTGTTCAAACCTTGTACAACCTCCTTTATATTTATCAAAATTATGATATTATTGGAAATATTTTGTGATTTAATCATGCTCCCTTTATTTTCACTCACTCGCCAATAGAGGTTGTATCTGTAACCTGCTCTATAAAGAAGGAGATAAACCTGGGTAGCTATTAGCCAGAGCACTGTACACTAAAAATAGCATGGTATCCATCCTGAAAATTGAAACATCCCTATGGTAACTCACAACCCAAAATAAATTATTGGACTATTTCACTCTTTTTTATCATAAACTATATAACATAAATAGCTCCCATACTGTTTTCTCATCTAATCAGGCTTCTATTTTAAGTGATGAATACATTGCTCGTACTGTCTTGCTTACCATTCAGGATTCTGATTAGGGATGAGCCGAACACCCCCCGGTTCGGTTTGCACCAGAACCTGCGAACGGACCGAAAATTTGCCTAAACGTTAGAACCCCATTGACGTCTATGGGACTCGAACGTTCGAAATTAAAAGTGCTCATTTTAAAGGCTAATTTGCATGGTATTGTCCTAAAAAGGGTTTGGGGACCCGGGTCCTACCCCAGGGGACATGTATCAATGCAAAAAAAACTTTTAAAAACTGCCGTTTTTTCGGGAGCAGTGCTTTTAATGATGCTTAAAGTAAAAAAAAAAAAAAAGTGAAATATTCCTTTAAATATCATACCTGGGGGGTGTCTATAGTATGCCTGTAAAGTGGTGCATGTTTCCCGTGTTTAGAACAGTTCCTGCACAAAATGTCATTTTTAAAGGAAAAAATCTCATTTAAAACTGCTTGCGGGTTTAATGTAATGTCAGGTCCTGGCAATATGGATGAAAATCAGTGAGACAAACGGCATGGGTACCCCCCAGTCCATTACCAGGCCCTTTGGGTCTTGTATGGATATTAAGGGGAACCCCGCACCCAAATTAAAATAAGGAAAGGTGTGGGGCCACCAGGCCCTATATACTCTGAACAGCAGTATACAGGCGGTGCAAACAAGACAGGGACTGTAGGTTTGTTGTTAAGTAGAATCTGTTTGTAATTTTGAATGGGTACATTTTTAATGTGTTTAGCTCCAGCCAAAAAAACTTTTTTAAGCTTTTTGGAAAACATAGGGAAGGGTTATCACCCCTGTGACATTTGTTTTGCTGTCTTTCCTCCTCTTCAGAAGATTTCACCTCACTTTTTGTCCCAATGACAAATGTTTTTTGAAAATTTGGGGTCTTTTGTGGAACAAGGATTGGAAAGCATCAGTGGAAAGGAGAAATGTTTTTCCCATATTAAATCAGCATGGATTCATGAAGAATCGTTCTTGCCAAACCAATCTATTAACCTTCTATGAGGAGGTGAGTTGCCATCTAGATAAAGGAAGGCCCGTAGACGTGGTGTATCTGGATTTTGCAAAAGCATTTGACACAGTTCCCCATAAACGTTTACTGTACAAAATAAGGTGCGTTGGCATGGACCATAGGGTGAGTACATGGATTGAAAACTGGCTACAAGGGCGTGTTCAGAGGGTGGTGATAAATGGGGAGTACTCAGAATGGTCAGGGGTGGGTAGTGGGGTCCCCCAGGGTTCTGTGCTGGGACCAATCCTATTTAATTTGTTCATAAATGACCTGGAGGATGGGATAAACAGTTCCATCTCTGTATTTGCAGACGATACTAAGCTAAGCAGGGCAATAACTTCTCCGCAGGATGTGGAAATCTTGCAAAAAGACCTGAACAAATTAATGGGGTGGGCGACTACATGGCAAATGAGGTTCAATGTAGAAAAATGTAAAATAATGCATTTGGGTGTCAAAAATATGAATGCAATCTATACACTGGGGGGAGAACCTCTGGGGGAATCTAGGATGGAAAAGGACTTGGGGGTCCTAGTGGATGATAGGCTCAGCAACGGCATGCAATGCCAAGCTGCTGCTAATAAAGCAAACAGAATATTGGCATGCATTAAAAGGGGGATCAACTGCAGAGATAAAACGATAATTCTCCCGCTCTACAAGACTCTGGTCCGCCCGCACCTGGAGTATGCTGTCCAGTTCTGGGCACCAGTCCTCAGGAGGGACGTACTGGAAATGGAGCGAGTACAAAGAAGGGCAACAAAGCTAATAAAGGGTCTGAAGGATCTTAGTTATGAGGAAAGGTTGCGAGCACTGAACTTATTCTCTCTGGAGAAGAGACGCTTGAGAGGGGATATGATTTCAATTTACAAATACTGTACTGGTGACCCCACAATAGGGATAAAACTTTTTTGCAGAAGAGAGTTTAATAAGACTCGTGGACACTCATTACAATTAGAAGAAAAGAGGTTTAACCTTAAACTACGTAGAGGGTTCTTTACTGTAAGAGCGGCAAGGATGAGGAATTCCCTTCCACAGGCGGTGGTCTCAGCGGGGAGCATTGATAGCTTCAAGAAACTATTAGATAATCACCTGAATGACCACAATATACAGGGATATGTAATGTAATACTGACACATAATCACACACATAGGTTGGACTTGATGGACTTGTGTCTTTTTTCAACCTCACCTACTATGTAACTATATGTAACTATGTAACTCTTACAGGAGAGAATTTCCCTTCCTAGGGGTAGATTTCATCTCACTTCCTGTTGTCTCCTTCCGTTTGCAAGTAGGAGTCGTTTGTAAGCTAGATGTTTGAAAGTAGAGGCCTGCCCTATATACTCAGCAGAAATGTGGGCCTTAGGTGTTGTTGTGGCCACAACACTGTAAGCCCTCACAGGGCCCTGCTGTGAAATATTAGATCAAGAATTGTAATTACATGCCCCTGTTGAACAGGAGCTGAAAAATTAGGCCTTAGGCACTGGTGCTGGTGCCACAACACTGCAACCCCTCACAGACACTCTAGTTGGAACGCAGGAACGAGCCCTACTGCAAAGTATTGCATCAGAAATTGTAATTACACGCCCATGTTAAACAAGGGCTGAAAAATTGGGCCTTAGGCACTGGTGCTGGTGCCACAACACTGCAACCCCTCACAGACACTCTAGTTGGAACGCAGGAACGAGCCCTGCTGCAAAGTATTGCATCAAAAATTGTAATTACACGCCCCTGTTAAACAAGGGTTGAAAAATTTGGCCTTAGGCACTGGTGCTGGTGCCACAGCACTGCAACCCCTCACAGACACTCTAGTTGGAACGCAGGAATGAGCCCTGCTGCAAAGTATTGCATCAAAAATTGTAATTACATGCCCCTGTTAAACAGGGGCAGAAAAATTGGGCCTTAGGCACTGGTGCTGGTGCCACAACACTGCAACCCCTCACAGACACTCTAGTTGGAATGCAGGAACGAGCCCTGCTGCAAAGTATTGCATCAAAAATTGCAATTACACGCCCCTGTTAAACAGGGGCTGAAAAATTGTGCCATAGGCACTGGTGGTGGCGCCCAGAACCAAAAATGTTCTTACAAGTTATCAGCGTGATCATTGAGGAGGAAGAGGATAATTACTCAGGGATAGTCACTCAGCATCAGCATAGGCAGTCTTTGAAGGGATCTGAGATTTCAAAAAAAATTATTCGGTTACATCAGCATCAGGTGCTTGGTAGCTGGTAGTGATCCAAGACTGATTCATTTTTATGAAGGTCAGTCGATCGACCGAGTCGGTGGACAGACGCACCCTGTGATCGGTTACTACGCCTCCAGCAGCACTGAATATGCGTTCCGAAAGAACGCTGGATGCAGGACAGGCCAGTAGCTCAATTGCATACTGTGCAAGCTCTGGCCAGTGATCCATGCTCAAGACCCAGTAACCCAGAGGATTTTCGGTGGGAAAGGTGTCCAAATCTGATCTTGCCCCTAGGTATTCCTGCACCATGTAAAACAGACACTGGCGATGGTTGCTGGAACCGATCATACCTTGGGGCTGCGGACCAAAAAATTGTCTGAACGCATTGGTCAGACGGCCACCTTCTCCACCGCTCCTTCTTTGACTGACCGAAGCCTCAGCAACACGTTGTCCAGAAACAGGAGTTTGTAACCTCCCAGTCTCTGGGAACGCGTTGCACAGACCTTTCTGCAAGGCCTCCCGAAGATGTTTCATCCTCTGCTCCCTCTGCGATGGCAAGATAAGGTCCGCAACCTTACCCTTGTAACGTGGATGAAGGAGGGTTGCCAGCCAGTATTGGTCCTTCTCCTTGATACCACAAATACGAGGATCCTTACGCAGGCTTTGCAGGATCAGGGAGGCCATGCAGCGTAGGTTTGCTGAGGCATTCGGTCCGGAGTCCTCTGGGTCACTAAGGACGACATGGTCCGCAGCCACCTCCTCCCAGCCACGTACAAGTCCATGTATTTCTGGGGACTGATCCCTTAAAGACTGCTGCTGATGCTGAGTGCCAGGCTCCACCTCCATACTGACACAATCTTCCTCCTCCTCCTCCTCCTCCTCTTCCTGTGTGATCGGCGGGCACGCAGGAACACTGTCTGGATAAAGGGGGCCTTGAGAGCTAAGGAAGTCCTCCTCTTCCTGCCTCTGTTCTGCCTCAAGTGCCCTGTCCATTATTCCACGCAACGTGTGCTCCAACAGGTGGACAAGGGGGACAGTGTCACTGATGCATGCACTGTCACTGCTCACCATCCTCGTGGCCTCCTCAAATGGTGACAGGAGAGTGCATGCATCCCTGATCATGGCCCACTGGCGTGGGGAAAAAAAACCATGCTCCCCTGACCCTGTCCTGGTGCCATAGTTGCACAGGTACTCATTGATGGCCCTCTTCTGCGTGTGCAGCCACTGCAGCATGGCCAACGTTGAGTTCCACCTGGTGGGCATGTCACAGATTAGGTGGTTCTTGGGCAGGTTAAACTCCTTTTGGAGGTCCGTCAGCCGAGCACTGGCATTATATGACCGGCGGAAATGCACACAGACTTTCCTGGCCTGCCTCAGGACATCCTGTAAGCCCCGGTACCTGCCCAAGAACCGCTGCACCACCAAGTTAAGGACGTGAGCCAAACAGGGCACATGGGTCATTTATCCCTGTCGGAGGGCAGAGAGGAGGTTGGTGCCATTGTCGCAAACCACCATTCCTGCCTTAAGTTGGCATGGCGTCAACCACCTCTGAACCTGCCCCTGCAGAGCTGATAGAACCTCTGCCCCAGTGTGGCTCCTGTCCCCCAAGCACACCAGCTCAAGCACGGCATGGCATCTTTTGGCCTGCGTACTTGCGTAGCCCCTTGAACGGCTACGGAGCACCGCTGGTTCCGAGGACAAAGCACAGGAAGAGGCCATGGAGGAAGAAGAAGAGGAGGGGGTGGAGGAGAGAGGTGTGTCACAATCATTAGCATTTTGGAGGCGTGGTGGCGGAACAACCTCCAACACTACTGCACCTTGTCCTGCATCCTTCCCAGCTGCCAGCAGAGTCACCCAATGCGCCGTGAAACTATGGTAACATCCCTGTCCATGCCTGCTGGACCATGAATCAGCAGTAATATGCACCTTACCGCTGACCGCCCTGTCCAGCGAGGCATGGACATTGCCTTCCACATGCCGGTAGAGAGCCGGAATCGCCTTCCGTGAAAAAAAGTGGCGTTTGGGTACCTGCCACTGAGGAACCGCACATTCCACAAACTCACGGAAGGGGGCAGAGTCTACCAACTGAAAAGGCAGCAGTTGAAGTGCTAGCAATTTTGCCAGCTAGCATTCAACCGCTGGGCATGTGGATGGCTGGGAGCAAACTTCTTTCGGCGGTGCAGCAGCTGCGGCAGGGAAATTTGCCTGGTACAATCTGATGTCGGTGTACCAAAAGCAGATTGCCAACAAGTACTTGGCTGTGACACACCTAATTCTACACCTTCATTCCTCTCAGTGCAGGTCTCAGAGAGGACTGAAGGTATAGTGGGGTTGGAAATCTCAGCTGATGAGGAGCAAGGAGAGGTCCTCTTTGTTCTTTGGTGTGGGTCTTTTAGATACGCTTGCCAACGAACTGCATGGCAGGTCAACATATGTCTGGTCAAGCATGTGGTACCCAAGCGGGAGATGTTTTGGCCACGCGAGATACGCTTGAGACATATGTTGCAAATAGCAGCGGTGCGATCTGATGCACTCGTCTCAAAAAAGGCCCACACCAAAGAACTTTTTGAATAACGCGCAGAGACTGCAGCGCCCTGCACATGTGGAGCTTTGGGGTGTGATGCAGTCAATGTGCTGCCCTTAGGCTGGCCCCTGGAGGGCATCCTGCCTCGTTGGTGATGTGCCGCCTCCTCCTCTTCCTCCTCTCTCCTATCAGGCACCCACGTTGAGTCAGTGACCTCATCATCCCCTCCCTCCTCATCACTGGAGCAAACCTGGCAGTATGCTGCAGCAGGGGGAGCATGACTGCCAGATTGCTGTCCTTCTTGGGCACCCCCTCTGTCCGTGCTCATGTTACTGCCTTCATCGAGCTCAGTATCATCATCAGAGCCTTCCAAACGCTGGGCATCCTCCTGGAGCATGTACCCAACACTGTGGTCAAACAGTTCGAGGGGCTCCTCAGGAGGACATGGTGGGGCTAGGGAAGGAGTCACTGATGACATTGAGCCGAGGGAAGAGGCCGCTGCTTTGCCAGACAAAGTACCCTGGGCATGGGTGAGAGAGGATGAGGAGGATGAGGACGGCTTGGTCATCCACTCGACCAAGTCTTCCGCATGTTGCGGCTCAACACGGCCAGCTGCCGAAAAAAAGGCCAAGCGTGTCCCACGGCCACGTGCTGATGAGGATGCACCGTCTCCACGACCAGCACTAGACACAGAGCCTGCTTGCCCTCTCTTATTGGCTTGTGACTGTCTGCCTCTCCTTCTTGGCCTTCCAGACATACTAATGACCTGTAGCTGCACTAAGCTGGGATATATTTATATATATATATATATATATATATATATATATATATATATATATATATATATATATATATATATGTATGTACTGATACTGCAGCTAGCAAAATCAACTGCCTGCCTGTAGTATGAGAACACCACCAACCTTCTACAGGTAGCTTTAGCTGAACACTATGAGGTGGACGCACCCCACTAACTTGTAGGTTTAGCTGAACACTGTGAGCAGGACGCACTGCACTAACTGTAAATAGTCTAGCTGCCTGACTGTGGTACTAATAGGATCAAAAGAACACCAGTAATTTTCTTCAGGTAGCTGTATATACTGTAACAAGACAAGCCTGCCTGTCAGTAAGAAGTTAACCGGAACAGATCTAGCTGAACACTGTGAGCAGGACGCACCCCACTAACTTGTAGGTTTAGCTGAACACTGTGAGCAGGACGCACCCCACTAACTTGTAGGTTTAGCTGAACACTGTGAGCAGGACGCACCCCACTAACTTGTAGGTTTAGCTGAACACTGTGAGCAGGACGCACTGCACTAACTGTAAATAGTCTAGCTGCCTGACTGTGGTACTAATAGGATCAAAAGAACACCAGTAATTTTCTTCAGGTAGCTGTATATACTGTAACAAGACAAGCCTGCCTGTCAGTAAGAAGATAACAGGAACGGATCTAGCTGAACACTGTGAGCAGGACGCACTGCACTAACTGTAAATAGTCTAGCTGCCTGACTGTGGTACTAATAGGATCAAGAGAACACCAGCAATTTTCTTCAGGTAGCTGTATATACTGTAACAAGACAAGCCTGCCTGTCAGTAAGAAGATAACAGGAACGGATCTAGCTGAACACTGTGAGCAGGACGCACCCCACTAACTTGTAGGTTTAGCTGAACACTGTGAGCAGGACGCACCCCACTAACTTGTAGGTTTAGCTGAACACTGTGAGCAGGAAGCACTGCACTAACTGTAAATAGGCTAGCTGCCTGACTGTGGTACTAATCGGATCAAAAGAACACCAGTAATTTTCTTCAGGTAGCTGTATATACTGTAACAAGACAAGCCTGCCTGTCAGTAAGAAGATAACAGGAACGGATCTAGCTGAACACTGTGAGCAGGACGCACTGCAATAACTGTAAATAGTCTAGCTGCCTGACTTTGGTACTAATAGGATCAAAAGAACACCAGTAATTTTCTTCAGGTAGCTGTATATACTGTAACAAGACAAGCCTGCCTGTCAGTAAGAAGTTAACAGGAACGGATCTAGCTGAACACTGTGAGCAGGACGCACCCCACTAACTTGTAGGTTTAGCTGAACAATGTGAGCAGGACGCACCCCACTAACTTGTAGGTTTAGCTGAACACTGTGAGCAGGACGCACTGCACTAACTGTAAATAGTCTAGCTGCCTGACTGTGGTACTAATAGGATCAAAAGAACACCAGTAATTTTCTTCAGGTAGCTGTATATACTGTAACAATACAAGCCTGCCTGTCAGTAAGAAGATAACAGGAACGGATCTAGCTGAACACTGTGAGCAGGACGCACTGCACTAACTGTAAATAGTCTAGCTGCCTGACTGTGGTACTAATAGGATCAAAAGAACACCAGCAATTTTCTTCAGGTAGCTGTATATACTGTAACAAGACAAGCCTGCCTGTCAGTAAGAAGATAACAGGAACGGATCTAGCTGAACACTGTGAGCAGGACGCACCCCACTAACTTGTAGGTTTAGCTGAACACTGTGAGCAGGATGCACCCCACTAACTTGTAGGTTTAGCTGAACACTGTGAGCAGGACGCACTGCACTAACTGTAATAGTCTTGCTGCCTGACTGTGGTACTAATAGGATCAAAAGAACACCAGTAATTTTCTTCAGGTAGCTGTATATACTGTAACAAGACAAGCCTGCCTGTCAGTAAGAAGTTAACAGGAACGGATCTAGCTGAACACTGTGAGCAGGACGCACCCCACTAACTTGTAGGTTTAGCTGAACACTGTGAACAGGACGCACCCCACTAACTTGTAGGTTTAGCTGAACACTGTGAGCAGGACGCACTGCACTAACTGTAAATAGTCTAGCTGCCTGACTGTGGTACTAATAGGATCAAAAGAACACCAGTAATTTTCTTCAGGTAGCTGTATATACTGTGTAGAAAACTCCTGCACTGTCAGAGGAATCCTATACTAAGGGGACACTGCTGCAACGCACAAGACTGCTCCAAAACAGACAAAACAATAGTAGACTAAGAGGGTGGTGGCTGCGCTGTGATAGAAAGGGGGGGGGGCTATACTAGATAAATAAATATTAAATGACCTAAAAATGTGAATAAATAATGTGAAAGCGTACTCACAAATGCAAATATATAAATAGAATATACGCACAAACAAATATCACTAGATGATGTATAATAAATTCCTGTGATCAAACCAAAATGAAAATAAAAAGGCTGGAAATGTATACCAGCAAAGAATGTGCAGGGGTATGTGAATCTGCTAAAAAAGGAACATAAATCCGAAATCTATCATAATATCATGAAAAAGTTCTCCAATGACATTACTAAAACCATGTGTATATAAATATAATAATCAACTGATGATATAGGTACACACATGAATAATAGACAATGTGAATAAAGAGTAAATATAAGTGTCCATAAAAATAGTCCCAGTGATTGGTGTTGGTGTCCCGCCAACACTTGGCGAAAAAATACAATAGAAAAAATAAAAATAATAGTAAAATTAACAAGATGACGACAGTCCCACCACCAGATGTGACAATCCTGGATATAGATAAGATAATGATGAACCAGGGGGAAGGAAAAAACAGTGTGCTGACAGGTGGGGGCACCTTCGTGTTCCCAGGCCCCTTACCTTACAGCTGTAAGGTATACAGCATATGCAGAGGAGGCCCCGCAGACGGGGAAGTCCAACGGTACAGCAAGTGGCGTTGATTGGTGATGCCGTATATCATATGTAGAAAACAAAGAACGAGTGGTATATAGTATGATACCGTTTGATGTAAAGATACAGGTGGGGGAAAGGGGGAGGGGGGGTTGCACTCACTTTTAGATAATGAGCGCACGCCTCAACCCACGAGCGCCGAGCTCGTATAATCCCAGGCTCTGAATCTGCTGAGGGACTCTCCCCGCTTCCAATTCCACCACCCGTTGTGCAGAGTTGTTTAGTGTGGTATATAAAAAACAAAAACCGCACATAGCATAATCCCGTATGTCATATAATTTATTGAAACACTCATAAAAATTCGTACACTTACATTTAAAAACAGCTGGGGGGTAAAACATCCACGAGCGCCGAGCTCGTCACATCCAGCTAGTGTGTGGCAGCGTCCCGTGCTCCTGACACGTATCGTCACGTCACGTGACTTCTTCAGAGGATAGCACGGGATAGAAAGCCATGGCTTATAAAGGGTCCCCGTGTGATGGACACACGGCGGCCATTTTCCCGAAGGGCGCTAATGTAAGGGATAGGGCAAGCAACCAGCGACCATTTTCCCAGAGCTTATCTCTATGTATAATGTCAAACGGAGCAATGTGTCAAGCTTATGAAACGCAGCCAATTATAGGATAACAGTTATACCGGATAGACAGCCCAGGGCTGCGGGGGAGGTCTAAAACCATACTTAGGTAGAAAAATCGTTAAAAAATATATGTGCTTCAATGTATGAATACATCGATCGACTAATATTAAAGATAATAGCCTAATCCATAAAAAACAGACCAAGAAAATTTATAAGAAAAAAGGATAAATGTATTGGTTGTCAGTTTAGCATAACGATATTTTAAAGGGTACTATTATAAGGACTGTAAAATGGGCAACTGGTGGCCATTTACAGAATCCACCATACTACACAGTGTCAAATGGGATAATGTATCAATAGTACAACCTATTTGTGAGATATAGAACATACCTAATGGGGACATAGTCAGCCCAAAGTTGCAGGGATAAAAAAAAGGGGGATTATTAAAAAGTGGGGCATGCTTGAAATTAAAATCAAATTAAAAATAATAATAATAAAAGTAACAAATTACAGAATGCTCCCATATATAGATACAGGGAGCACTCTGCATAGTATTATAGAATAGTGAACAGGCTGGTAGAGAAGTAATAGGGAGAAAAGGGAATTTTTTAAAATATTTTAACTCACTATTAAATAGTAATAGTGGACATAAAAAAGAGGAATACAGTAGTCAACGAAAAATGAAAAAATATCAAAAAAATGTCAAAAAACGTCTCTGGAGCTCGGGAGGTGTCAGACACCAACTATACCAATACTCACACCAGAAAATAATACAGGCAGAAAACAAAACAAAATACAAACTTAAATTTAGACTAATGGCCTGTAAGTCCATAGTAAAATGCATAGGTAGATGATTAAGTCATAGAAAGAGAGGAGTGCGGGGGGATGAGGGGGTTCTATACTAGAAGTCACTTATGAAGCAATTTAGGTCTAACTCGATATTGAGTCCCTTTGGTGGTAAGGTGTCCATGGAATATATCCATTTGGACTCTAATTTGCTTAGAGCCCTCACTTTGTGGCCCCCTCGCCATGGTCTCCTGTAGGGTTCAATACCCCAAAATTTCAGATGCCTAGGGTCTCTATTATGATGTTTATCAAAATGCCTAGAGACATTATGCTTGTCGAAGCCATTTTTTATATTTTGAACATGCTCCTTAATACGAATTCTTAATAATCTTTTGGTGCGGCCTACGTACTGGAGGCCACAACTGCACTCCAATACATAGACCGCACCTTCGGTATTACATCCAATAAACTCGTTAATATTGAATTTGGTGCCATTACTGTTTGAAATGAGAGTACTTTTTCATTCGGGTGTTTAGTTCGGGTGCAGGCATAGCAGCGTTTACAAGGATAAAATCCTTTTCCAGTGAAGAAGGAGAAAAGTTTTTTGGGGGGATCAATCACTCTTTTGACTAGTCGATCTCTCAGGGTAGATGCCCTTTTATATATAAATACAGGTTTTTCTGGTAATATTTCTCCCAGGCCTTTATCTGATTTGAGGATATGCCAATGACGGGATATGATATTTTCAATCTTCTTATGTTGGAAGTTATAATCAAAGATTAAAGGAACCTGATCCTGTTGACGGGTAGGTGTCTTATCCTCGAGTAGTCCCTGTCTTTGCATCCGTACTACCTCCATTGTTTTATCATTTATGAATTCTTGGTCATATCCTTTTTCTATAAACCTTTTTCCAATCACCAGGGCTTGCGCATGAAAATCCTCATCTAGAGTGCAGTTGCGTCTTAATCGCATTATCTGGCCTTTAGGAATGTTAAATAGCCAGTTTCTATGGTGGCAGCTGCTTAAAGGCAAATAGCTGTTACGGTCGACATTTTTGAAAAAAGTCTTGGTGATATATTGTTTGTTGATACCTGAGATCTCCAAATCTAAGAATGGAATGGACTGTTCTTCAATTTGCCAGGTCAGTGTAATGTTATTAACATTATTATTCAGTTTGAGAAAAAATGATGTTAGACGATCTCTTTCACCCTCCCATATAATAAAAATATCGTCGATGTACCTTTTAAACATACAAAGTTCTTTAGGGGGATCTGAGAACACCACTTCCTCTTCCCATTGGGACATAAACAGTCCTGCAATGCTGGGGGCAAATTTCGCCCCCATAGCTACTCCTGTTTTCTGATAATAAAATTGTTTACAATACCAGAAGTGGCTATGTTTCAAGCAAAAATCTAGACACTTAACGAGAAACTTCCTTTGGTGGAGGGGGAGCTTGGTGAATCTTCTCAAACCCCACTTCGCGGCTTCACAGGCCGCGAAGTGGGGTATGATGGTATAAAGTGATGATACGTCAGCTGTAGCCATCCAAATGGTGCCGATGTCATTTCTCCCCTCTAATAACTGGAGCATTTGTTTCGTATCCCTCAAGTAGGCTTTCGTACTTTGGACTGCAGGCTGAAGGTACTTGTCAATATACTCGCCCAGTCTTGCTGTAATCGATTCTATGCCATTGACAATTGGTCTAAAAGGAGGGTTAGTTTTATCTTTATGGATTTTGGGTAGTGCGTAAATAATTGGTGTTCTGCAAGCCTCCGGGACCAAGTATTTAGCTTCTTTCTTATTGAGTATGCATTTTTTAAGGCCCAGTTGGACTACCTGTTCAAGTTCTTTCTTCCATTTGAATATAGGGTTGTTGAGGAGTATGGTATATGTATTCGAATCTCCTAATAGTTTCAGCATGCCATTATGATATTGTTCAGTGGTTAAAATTACAATGCCACCACCTTTATCTGAAGGCCTGATAACAAGGTTCTTCCTTTTGATAAGTTTTTGAATACCAGTCCGTATCACTCTGGGTTCTTCTCTTTTTTTGTATGTTAAGTTCTTGATTTCTTCTGTTACCAGGTCCTTGAACACCTCTATGTGGGTGCTGTTCTTAGGTTTAGGGTTATAGATGGATTTATTCCTCAGACTGCTATGTAATACTGGATCTTCTTGCACAGTGATGGTACTAATGGGTTTGTCCAATAAATATTTCTTAATGTTTAATTTTCTTACATATTTCTGAATACTAATGTATGTTTCAAATTTGTTTAAATTCTTTACAGGTGTGTATTTTAGCCCTTTATCCAGCACTGTTAGTTCTTCCTGAGTTAGTGGTATGTCTGTGAGGTTGAAAATACCTTCCCCTAAGTTACCCTTTTCCTTTTGTTTTCTCTTTCCTGCTCTGCAACCTCTTTTTCTGTGGGGCTTTTTTTCTTCTTTGTTTCTTCTAATCTTCTCGGGGGATGGTGATCCATTCCTCTCTCTAAAAAAGATCTATTTTGACCTTGTTCATATTGGTTATCATGTTGATATCTTCCATCTCTGTCTGAATCTTGGAGATCTCTCAAAGGGGCATAATAATTATACGTGTGAACTGGGCTGCGTTCCCTAGGCCTATAAGGTGCATATGGTTGATCTCTACCTTCTCTGGGACTACGTTCCCTAGGCCTGTAAGGTGCATATGGTGGATCTCTTCCTTCTCTGGGTCCATAATGGTAGTTTGGGCCTGGACTTCTATCACGAGGCCTGTAATACTCGTGTTGCCCGTATTGGTTTTCTCTTGTTTCATAATGTGTATAGGGATATGCTGGATGTCTCTCTTGTCTATATGGTTCTTGTGGCGGTCGTCTTACATCTCTGGATGTATTCGAAGGTTTTGTCCAGTAGGGTCTTCTGTTATTATTCCTTCTATTATTAGGTTTCTTCCATCCTTGTTGTGGAGTACGTGGTGGGTAGAAAGGTTGTCTCCGGGTATTATATGGAGTATTGTTGTTGGGATGTCTGTATCTGGTATCAGTGTTTGGGTATCACTGATACCAGATACAGACATCCCAGCAACAATACTCCATATAATACCCGGAGACAACCTTTCTACCCACCACGTACTCCACAACAAGGATGGAAGAAACCTAATAATAGAAGGAATAATAACAGAAGACCCTACTGGACAAAACCTTCGAATACATCCAGAGATGTAAGACGACCGCCACAAGAACCATATAGACAAGAGAGACATCCAGCATATCCCTATACACATTATGAAACAAGAGAAAACCAATACGGGCAACACGAGTATTACAGGCCTCGTGATAGAAGTCCAGGCCCAAACTACCATTATGGACCCAGAGAAGGAAGAGATCCACCATATGCACCTTACAGGCCTAGGGAACGTAGTCCCAGAGAAGGTAGAGACTAACCATATGCACCTTATAGGCCTAGGGAACGCAGCCCGATTCACACGTATAATTATTATGCCCCTTTGAGAGATCTCCAAGATTCAGACAGAGATGGAAGACATCAACATGATAACCAATATGAACAAGGTCAAAATAGATCTTTTTTAGAGAGAGGAATGGATCACCATCCCCCGAGAAGATTAGAAGAAACAAAGAAGAAAAAAAGCCCCACAGAAAAAGAGGTTGCAGAGCAGGAAAGAGAAAACAAAAGGAAAAGGGTAACTTAGGGGAAGGTATTTTCAACCTCACAGACATACCACTAACTCAGGAAGAACTAACAGTGCTGGATAAAGGGCTAAAATACGCACCTGTAAAGAATTTAAACAAATTTGAAACATACATTAGTATTCAGAAATATGTAAGAAAATTAAACATTAAGAAATATTTATTGGACAAACCCATTAGTACCATCACTGTGCAAGAAGATCCAGTATTACATAGCAGTCTGAGGAATAAATCCATCTATAACCCTAAACCTAAGAACAGCACCCACATAGAGGTGTTCAAGGACCTGGTAACAGAAGAAATCAAGAACTTAACATACAAAAAAAGAGAAGAACCCAGAGTGATACGGACTGGTATTCAAAAACTTATCAAAAGGAAGAACCTTGTTATCAGGCCTTCAGATAAAGGTGGTGGCATTGTAATTTTAACCACTGAACAATATCATAATGGCATGCTGAAACTATTAGGAGATTCGAATACATATACCATACTCCTCAACAACCCTATATTCAAATGGAAGAAAGAACTTGAACAGGTAGTCCAACTGGGCCTTAAAAAATGCATACTCAATAAGAAAGAAGCTAAATACTTGGTCCCGGAGGCTTGCAGAACACCAATTATTTACGCACTACCCAAAATCCATAAAGATAAAACTAACCCTCCTTTTAGACCAATTGTCAATGGCATAGAATCGATTACAGCAAGACTGGGCGAGTATATTGACAAGTACCTTCAGCCTGCAGTCCAAAGTGCGAAAGCCTACTTGAGGGATACGAAACAAATGCTCCAGTTATTAGAGGGGAGAAATGACATCGGCACCATTTGGATGGCTACAGCTGACGTATCATCACTTTATACCATCATACCCCACTTCGCGGCCTGTGAAGCCGCGAAGTGGGGTTTGAGAAAATTCACCAAGCTCCCCCTCCACCAAAGGAAGTTTCTCGTTAAGTGCCTAGATTTTTGCTTGAAACATAGCCACTTCTGGTATTGTAAACAATTTTATTATCAGAAAACAGGAGTAGCTATGGGGGCAAAATTTGCCCCCAGCATTGCAGGACTGTTTATGTCCCAATGGGAAGAGGAAGTGGTGTTCTCAGATCCCCCTAAAGAACTTTGTATGTTTAAAAGGTACATCAACGATATTTTTATTATATGGGAGGGTGAAAGAGATCGTCTAATATCATTTTTTCTCAAACTGAATAATAATGTTAATAACATTACCCTCACCTGGCAAATTGAAGAACAGTCCATTCCATTCTTAGATTTGGAGATCTCACGTATCAACAACCAATATATCACCAAGACTTTTTTCAAAAATGTCGACCGTAACAGCTATTTGCCTTTAAGCAGCTGCCACCATAGAAACTGGCTAGTTAACATTCCTAAAGGCCAGATAATGCGATTAAGACGCAACTGCACTCTAGATGAGGATTTTCATGCGCAAGCCCTGGTGATTGGAAAAAGGTTTATAGAAAAAGGATATGACCAAGAATTCATAAATGATAAAATAATGGAGGTAGGACGGATGCAAAGACAGGGACTACTCGAGGATAAGACACCTACCCGTCAACAGGATCAGGTTCCTTTAATCTTTGATTATAACTTCCAACATAAGAAGATTGAAAATATCATATCCCGTCATTGGCATATTCTCAAATCAGATAAAGGCCTGGGAGAAATATTACCAGAAAAACCTGTATTTATATATAAAAGGGCATCTACCCTGAGAGATCGACTAGTCAAAAGCGTGATTGATCCCCCAAAAAAACTTTTCTCCTTCTTTACTGGAAAAGGATTTTATCCTTGTAAACGCTGCTATGCCTGCACCCGAACTAAACACCCGAATCAAAAAGTACTCTCATTTCAATCAAACAGTAATGGCACCAAATTCAATATTAACAAGTTTATTGGATGTAATACCGAAGGTGCGGTCTATGTATTGGAGTGCAGTTGTGGCCTCCAGTACGTAGGCCGCACCAAAAGATTATTAAGAATTCGTATTAAGGAGCATGTTCAAAATATAAAAAATGGCTTCGACAAGCATAATGTCTCTAGGCATTTTGATAAACATCATAATAGAGACCCTAGGCATCTGAAATTTTGGGGTATTGAACCCTACAGGAGACCATGGCGAGGGGGCCACAAAGTGAGGGCTCTAAGCAAATTAGAGTCCAAATGGATATATTCCATGGACACCTTAGCACCAAAGGGACTCAATATCGAGTTCGACCTAAATTGCTTCATAAGTGACTTCTAGTATCAAACCCCCTCATCCCCCCGCACTCCTCTCTTTCTATGACTTAATCATCTACCTATGCATTTTACTATGGACTTACAGGCCATTAGTCTAAATTTAAGTTAGTGTTTTGTTTTGTTTTCTGCCTGTATTATTTTCTGGTGTGAGTATTGGTATAGTTGGTGTCTGACACCTCCCGAGCTCCAGAGACGTTTTTTGACATTTTTTTGATATTTTTTCATTTTTCGTTGACTACTGTATTCCTCTTTTTTATGTCCACTATTACTATTTAATAGTGAGTTAAAATATTTTAAAAAATTCCCTTTTCTCCCTATTACTTCTCTACCAGCCTGTTCACTATTCTATAATACTATGCAGAGTGCTCCCTGTATCTATATACGGGAGCATTCTGTAATTTGTTACTTTTATTATTATTATTTTTAATTTGATTTTAATTTCAAGCATGCCCTGCTTTTTAATAATCCCCCTTTTTTTATCCCTGCAACTTTGGGCTGACTATGTCCCCATTAGGTATGTTCTATATCTCACAAATAGGTTGTACTATTGATACATTATCCCATTTGACACTGTGTAGTATGGTGGATTCTGTAAATGGCCACCAGTTGCCCATTTTACAGTCCTTATAATAGTACCCCTTAAAATATCGTTATGCTAAACTGACAACCAATACATTTATCCTTTTTTCTTATAACTTTTCTTGGTCTGTTTTTTATGGATTAGGCTATTATCTTTAATATTAGTCGATCAATGTATTCATACATTGAAGCACATATATTTTTTAACGATTTTTCTACCTAAGTATGGTTTTAGACCTCCCCCGCAGCCCTGGGCTGTCTATCCGGTGTAACTGTTATCCTATAATTGGCTGCGTTTCATAAGCTTGACACATTGCTCCGTCTGACATTATACATAGAGATAAGCTCTGGGAAAATGGCCGCTGGTTGCTTGCCCTATCCCTTACATTAGCGCCCTTCGGGAAAATGGCCGCCGTGTGTCCATCACACGGGGACCCTTTATAAGCATTGGCTTTCTATCCCAAGCTATCCTCTGAAGAAGTCACGTGACGTGACGATACGTGTCAGGAGCACGGGACGCTGCCACACACTAGCTGGATGTGACGAGCTCGGCGCTCGTGGATGTTTTACCCCCCAGCTGTTTTTAAATGTAAGTGTACAAATTTTTATGAGTGTTTCAATAAATTATATGACATACGGGATTATGCTATGTGCGGTTTTTGTTTTTTATATACCGCACTAAACAACTCTGCACAACGGGTGGTGGAATTGGAAGCGGGGAGAGTCCCTCAGAAGATTCAGAGCCTGGGATTATACGAGCTCGGCGCTCGTGGGTTGAGGCGTGCGCTCATTGTCTAAAAGTGAGTGCAACCCCCCCTCCCCCTTTCCCCCACCTATATCTTTACATCAAACGGTATCATACTATATACCACTCGTTCTTTGTTTTCTACATATGATATACGGCATCACCAATCAACGCCACTTGCTGTACCATTGGACTTCCCCGTATGCGGGGCCTCCTCTGCATATGCTGTATACCTTACAGCTGTAAGGTAAGGGGCCTGGGAACACGAAGGTGCCCCCACCTGTCAGCACACTGTTTTTTCCTTCCCCCTGGTTCATCATTATCTTATCTATATCCAGGATTGTCACATCTGGTGGTGGGACTGTCGTCATCTTGTTAATTTTACTATTATTTTTATTTTTTCTATTGTATTTTTTCGCCAAGTGTTGGCGGGACACCAACACCAATCACTGGGACTATTTTTATGGACACTTATATTTACTTATATTTACTCTTTATTCACATTGTCTATTATTCATGTGTGTACCTATATCATCAGTTGATTATTATATTTATATACACATGGTTTTAGTAATGTCATTGGAGAACTTTTTCATGATATTATGATAGATTTCGGATTTATGTTCCTTTTTTAGCAGATTCACATACCCCTGCACATTCTTTGCTGGTATACATTTCCAGCCTTTTTATTTTCATTTTGGTTTGATCACAGGAATTTTCTAGTGATATTTGTTTGTGCGTATATTCTATTTATATATTTGCATTTGTGAGTACGCTTTCACATTATTTATTCACATTTTTAGGTCATTTGATATTTATTTATCTAGTATAGCCCCCCCCTTTCTATCACAGCGCAGCCACCACCCTCTTAGTCAGCTGTATATACTGTAACAAGACAAGCCTGCCTGTCAGTAAGAAGATAACAGGAACGGATCTAGCTGAACACTGTGAGCAGGACGCACTGCACTAACTGTAAATAGTCTAGCTGCCTGACTGTGGTACTAATAGGATCAAAAGAACACCAGTAATTTTCCTCAGGTAGCTGTATATACTGTAACAAGACAAGCCTGCCTGTCAGTGAGAAGATAACAGGAACGGATCTAGCTGAACACTGTGAGCAGGACGCACTGCACTAACTGTAAATAGTCTAGCTGCCTGACTGTGGTACTAATAGCATCAAAAGAACACCAGTAATTTTCTTCAGGTAGCTGTAAATACTGTAACAAGACAAGCCTGCCTGTCAGTAGGAAGATAACAGGAACGGATCTAGCTAAACTGAATACAGTGTATATATATATATGCAACACCTGGGATGCATATATATACACAATACACTGTAAGTGCAGCTAACTGACTGACTGTTCTGCCTAATCTATCTAACTCAAATCAAATGTCACTGTCTGTCTCTCTCTCTCTCTCAATGAACGCCGGAACACACACTACACAGGGCCGCCGTGCAGGCGGCCTTATATAGTGCGGGGCGTGTACTAAATCCCCTGAGCCATAATTGGCCAAAGCCTCCTTGGCTTTGGCCAATTACGGCTCTCTGTTCAGGCGGCGCTGTGATTGGCCAAGCATGCGGGTCATAGTGCATGCTTGGCCAATCATCAGCCAGCAATGCACTGCGATGCCGCAGTGAATTATGGGCCGTGACACGCCACACGAATTTGGCGCGAACGGCCCATATCGTTCGCAATTCGGCGAACGACCGAACAGCCGATGTTCGAGTCGAACATGGGTTCGACTCGAACACGAAGCTCATCCCTAATCCTCATTAAGAAACCCTGGAACAACTGTTTTCAGAGGAAGAACTTGTAGGCATCCTTTCTGCCCTCAAAAACAACAAAAGTCCTGGCCCTGACAGTTTTCCTGCCCATTTTTAAAAAATGTCCTGAGGCTTTCTGGTACCATTCCTCACAAAAACATATAATGTTATCTCTCCGAACACAAGCTTTCCAGATCAGGAGCTGGAAGCTCATATTATAGTCCTGCTTAAACCAGGCAAGGATAATATGTGGGAGCTATTGCTCCATATCTCTTACTAATATTGACACTCACTTGTACTCAAAAATCTTAGTTAATCCTAACACACCCATAATCTTGGATATTGTGCACTCGGATCAGGTGGGCTTTGCCCCTAGTAGAGAATCCCAGGATAAGACCCTCAAACAATCTCTTTATTGGAGTATTCCAAAGAAAAAAGATGCAGGCCTGTTTAATTTTGGGATTGGGAATTTAAATTGTATTTCCTTGATATACAGGATTCCTAATTATATTAAAGCATTATTAAACCCAAAATAAAACACTTATTATATTGCAGCCTGCCAATTCTTAGATGTGATAGCTGTATTAGTTTCATTTTTTAGGCATGCCTTTTTTTATTTTCATCCAGTGATCCAGCCAGCAAGTCTGTTGTTTCTCAAAGCACAAGCTCTCTCGCAGAATGTATTAGTTTAGATGGATGAGACAAACCACTTAACACTAGCAGGGGTGATTAAAATGATCAGCTTTTATTTATTCATCTAAAACCATTATCCCAAAAGGAAAACAACTGTTTGCTGTAAATACTTATAAAGCTTGAGCTGGGGTTTGGCTTCAGTTTCTTAATGTATCTAAATCTGATAATACATTTAACACTCGCCCTCACCGGGCTGACAATGCCGTTGTCTGCTGTGTCTCCTGTGCTCATTACTCCAGAGTGGTGTCTTACTAATACAGGAGGTGTGATACTGGCCAGCATGTTGGAGGTGTCTAGGGGCCCCAGGCACAATGACCCATATCTGGGGTACATGCCCACTAATTGTTCCCATCTAGGATACAATACTTCAATTATAGTTTAGGCTTGAGGGGAATAGTGTTTCTAACATCCCTCAAATCGGTGTACTTTCTATGATACCACTTTTAAAGCATTAAAAAGGAATTGCCGTACCATTTCCTAACCTCAGCAATAACTGTTGCTAGATACTGGTATGAACCTCATTCTCCTCCTATGTCTGAGTGGACATGTAAAATGTATTTGAAATTTAAAAAAAGTACTTGTATAATTTAATTTTCCTTTTATGAGTACCAAAACCATATTGGGGTTCAACAGTGAAACATTTCTATCTATTTGTTATGTACATGGTTTAAATTCTTTTTTCCGTTTATCAAAGTCAGGCTAGAACAAAGGCAGAGCCCGACATGATTAATCATGATATGTATACATTTTATCACAATGATACATTTTTCCTTGTTTAGTTTGCTTAGTTTGCTCCAGTTTTAGAAGTCTGCTCTAAAAACGTAAAGGGGTACTAAACACATGTTTCATTTATATTGTCCCTTCTATTTCTGTATATAAAGTAAAAAATCTCCTTTTTTTTGTTTTTAAAGGTAAATGCTCTGAATGCGCGCTCCTCCCTGCTCTCTCCAACCGGAAGAGTGTCTTGAAGCGTTGGGAACCACCGGCATCCTAGGACCCATCAGCTGCCGAAGATCGTCTCCCCCACGATTGGATGAACCGCATTATTAATCACACATGCGCTGACATCTCATACATCTTGTGAGTTACCAATTTTATGAAATAAAATGTCCTAATAATTCTGCACTTAGATGGCGCTGCTATCGTGTCTTTGCTTTCCACAGAGTTACTTCTTGCCTGTCACGAGCTGGCAGACATCCACAGTCAACTTATCTGTACATTTGTACCACAAATGTACCCCTCTACATAAACTCGTTGTGAAAGAGAGTTCTAATTACCCACTCTCTCTTTATTCAGTTGATCAAGCACAAATGATCGAATGTACTTTCTCTAGGAAGTGGTTAAATAGCTTTACTAAAGGAATACCATTTCAAATGTACTGTTTGTAAAGTGTAATTTTGCTATTCAATGTGAATAGGGTAAAGCTAATGTGCTAGCAAAACACATTTGTAAAGTTTATTTTGCATTCGAATGGTAATTTAATTTAAGTATTTAAGTGAAAACAGTTTCATCCTGTTATTTTAAATTTAATGTCCAAAGCTATCAAACGCTTTACAAGTGAACTTGCTATGCTCAGTGAACAGCCTTTTTTCCTTAGTAAATCAAACCCATTGTCTTGTCACAATCTTGATGTAAAGATCCAATACCAGCTTCAGTTTGCTTTCAAGCAGAAAATAATTTGTTTTTACATGAGAAGTAATGGTCAGAAATCACTGTGACCTGTCGTTTGTGGTATATTAGAGTTTCATACTATTAGCATGTAAAATGATTGTTTACCACTACTCACCATTCATTTCAGCTGACCTTTGGGTTTGTTTTCTAAGTAAATTTATACAATTTTGCAACAGCTGTAAGAAACAAGTATAGTATATACTTCATATTGACAGTTTTAAAGGGACAACTTAGGCTTCATGTACACAGGATGTTTTTACAACCTCTCCTGAACGATTTAACTTTACAGATAGTAAGCCACGTTTAAAACGTCCGTTTTGCCGCGCTTACATGCCGCGTTTAGTGGCGTTTTGCCTCGTCTAGCTGTGTTTGTGTTTAGAAGTTCTTTTAAAAAAAAAAAAAACTTTTTTTTTTAAATAGCCAAAAATGAAAAACATCTGTAAACTAAATGCGGCAAAGCATGAGTTACCGCGTTTAGCTGCGTTTTTCCACGTCTAGAAGCATTTGACACTTGAAATGCCTCTAAACTCAGCTTCTAAACCCATTTTTGGGTTCCCAAAAAAGCCTCTAAACTCAACTGCCTAGAAACGATTATAAACGACCCTGTGTACATGTACTGATAAGATAACATAGAGGAGAATTCAGGAGCAATTGAAAAAAATGCCCAACTGCTCCTAAACATCCGTTTAGCAGCAGCAGTGTACATGAGGCCTTATAATCAGATAGATGGTGCCATCAGTAAGCAAGTATCTCTGTCTTGCAAAACCATAACATGTGATACAGCCAAACATAGTTATATGGGATACATTGCAAGTAAATTAACATACGTGTTTAACATTGTATATAGCTGACATTTGGCAGCTGTGAGTTTTGTTTGCATTAAGATTAAAAAATTGATTGCTGCAAAGTTCTTCCAGAAATCAATGGGTGATATAAAGTTTTGAGTAATGATGGAAAGGATTATCTGAACTGTATATTCTGCAAGTCTTCGTTGCATGAGAAACTAAGAAATTATGTTTGTAATTTGATTCCATATCCAAATACATCCTGTAAAACTTAAATTCTTTGCTTTATGTTGAACTTTTGACCAGACTATAGGTTATTAAAAATTAGGGATGAGCCAAGCATACCTGGGCTCAGTTTAAAGCAGTTTCTTCAAACATTTCTGAAGTTCTGATGCCAACTTTCAGTGTAATCAATGAAAACCAAATGTTAAATAACAATAATGCCAATTTTGTAGGCTAATAGGTAAGGGTTTGCCAATCAAAAATGCATAGGGGGGCAAGCACTGCCCTAGGGAATATGTTCCAAAGAAAAACATAACAAAAAAAATATTTTAGCTGGAGTAATGATTTTAAGGGCAGTAGGGATGAGCCGAACACCCCCCTGTTCGGTTCGCACCAGAACATGCAAACAGGAAAAAAATTCGTTCGAACACGCGAA
Organism: Lithobates septentrionalis; assembly: GCA_037952835.1. Taxonomy (NCBI): domain Eukaryota; kingdom Metazoa; phylum Chordata; class Amphibia; order Anura; family Ranidae; genus Lithobates; species Lithobates septentrionalis. The sequence goes on from JBBDGP010000707.1 coordinate 2,344,870, forward strand.
CACCGTTAAAGTCTATGGGACACGAACATGAATAATCAAAAGTGCTAATTTTAAAGGCTAATATGCAAGTTATTGTCAATAAAAGTGTTTGGGGACCTGGGTCCTGCCCCAGGGGACATGAATCAATGCAAAAAAAAGTTTTAAAAACGGCCGTTTTTTCAGGAGCAGTGATTTTAATAATGCTTAAAGTCAAACAATAAAAGTGTAATATCCCTTTAAATTTCGTACCTGGGGGGTGTCTATACTATGCCTGTAAAGGGGCGCATGTTTCCCGTGTTTAGAACAGTCTGACAGCAAAATGACATTTTGAAGGAAAAAACACATTTAAAACTACCGCGGCTATTGCATTGCCGACAATACACATAGAAGTTCATTGATAAAAACGGCATGGGAATTCCCCACAGGGCAACCCCGAACCAAAATTAAAAAAAAAAAATGATGTGGGAGTCCCCCTAAATTCCATACAAGGCCCTTGAGGTCTGGTATGGATATTAAGGGGAACCCCAGCCAAAATTTTTAAAAAAAATTGACGTGGGGTTCCCCCTAAATTCCATACCAGACCCTTCAGGTCTGGTATGGATTTTAAGGGGAACCCCGCGCCAAAAAAAAAAAAAAAAACGGCGTGGGGTCCCCCTAAAAATCCATACCAGACCCTTATCCGAGCACGCAACCTGGCAGGCCGCAGGAAAAGAGGGGGGGACGAGAGTGCGCCCCCCCCCTCCTGAACCGTACCAGGCCACATGCCCTCAACATTGGGAGGGTGCTTTGGGGTAGCCCCCCAAAACACCTTGTCCCCATGTTGATGAAGACAAGGGCCTCATCCCCACAACCCTGGCCGGTGGTTGTGGGGGTCTGCGGGCGGGGGGCTTATCGGAATCTGGAAGCCCCCTTTAACAAGGGGACCCCCAGATCCCGCCCCCCCCGTGTGAAATGGTAAGGGGGTACTTACCCCTACCATTTCACTAAAAAACTGTCAAAAATGTTAAAAATGACAAGAGACAGTTTTTGACAATTCCTTTATTTAAATGCTTCTTCTTTCTTCCTTCATCTTCTTCTTCTTCTGGTTCTTCTGGCTCTTCTGGTTCTTCCTCCGGCGTTCTCGTCCAGCATCTCCTCCGCAGCGTCTTCTATCTTCTTCTCCTCGGGCCGCTCCGCACCCATGGCATGAGGGGAGGCTCCCGCTCTTCTCTTCATCTTCTTCTCTTCTTCATCTTCTTCTTCATCTTCTTCTTCTTCTTCTCTTCTTCCTTCTTCTCTTCTTCATTTCTTCTCCGGGCCGCTCCGCAGCCATGCTGGCATGGTGGGAGGCTCCCGCTGTGTGACGGCGTCTCTTCGTCTGACGGTTCTTAAATAACGGGGGACGGGGCCACCCGGTGACCCCTCCCCCCTCTGACGCACGGGACATGACGGGACTTCCCTGTGGCATTCCCCGTGACGTCACAGGGAAGTCCTGTCAAGTCACCGTGCGTCAGAGGGGGGCGGGGTCACCGGGTGGCCCCGCCCCCCGTTATTTAAGAACCGTCAGACGAAGAGACGCCGTCACACAGCGGAGCCTCCCACCATGCCAGCATGGCTGCGGAGCGGCCCGGAGAAGAAATGAAGAAGAGAAGAAGGAAGAAGAGAAGAAGAAGAAGAAGAAGATGAAGAAGAAGATAAAGAAGAGAAGAAGATGAAGAGAAGAGCGGGAGCCTCCCCCCCATGCCATGGGTGCGGAGCGGCCCGAGGAGAAGAAGATAGAAGACGCCGCGGAGGAGATGCTGGACGAGAACGCCGGAGGAAGAACCAAAAGAGCCAGAAGAACCAGAAGAAGATGAAGGATAAAGAAGAAGCATTTAAATAAAGGAATTGTCAAAAACTGTCTCTTGTCATTTTTAACATTTTTGACAGTTTTTTAGTGAAATGGTAGGGGTAAGTACCCCCTTACCATTTCACACAGGGGGGGGGGCGGGATCTGGGGGTCCCCTTGTTAAAGGGGGCTTCCAGATTCCGATAAGCACCCCGCCCGCAGACCCCCACAACCACCGGCCAGGGTTGTGGGGATGAGGCCCTTGTCTTCATCAACATGGGGACAAGGTGTTTTGGGGAGCTACCCCAAAGCGCCCTCCCAATGTTGAGGGCATGTGGCCTGGTACGGTTCAGGAGGGGGGGGGGCGCACTCTCGTCCCCCCCTCTTTTCCTGCGGCCTGCCAGGTTGCGTGCTCGGATAAGGGTCTGGTATGGATTTCTAGGGGGACCCCACGCCGTTTTTTTTTTTTTTTGGCGCGGGGTTCCCCTTAAAATCCATACCAGACCTGAAGGGTCTGGTATGGAATTTAGGGGGAACTCCGCGTCATTTTTTTTTTTAAATTTTGGCTGGGGTTCCCCTTAATATCCATGCCAGACCTGAAGGGCCTTGTATGGAATTTAGGGGGACCCCCACATCATTTTTTTTTTTTTTTTTTTTGGTTCGGGGTTGCCCTGTGGGGAATTCCCATGCCGTTTTTATCAATGAACTTCTATGTGTATTGTCAGCAATGCAATAGCCGCGGGTAGTTTTAAATGAGTTTTTTCCTTCCAAATGTCATTTTGCTGTCAGACTGTTCTAAACACAGGAAACATGCGCCCCTTTACAGGCATACTATAGACACCCCCCAGCTACGAAATTTAAAGGGATATTACACTTTTATTGTTTGACTTTAAGCATTAATAAAATCACTGTTCCTGAAAAAACGTCCGTTTTTAAAACTTTTTTTTGCATTGATACATGTCCCCTGGGGCAGGACCCGGGTCCCCAAACACTTTTTATGACAATAACTTGCATATAAGCCTTTAAAATTAGCACTTTTGATTTCTCCCATAGACTTTTAAAGGGTGTTCCGCGGCATTCGAATTTGCCGCGAACACCCCAAATTGTTCGCTGTTCGGCGAACTTGCGAACAGCCAATGTTCGAGTAGAACATGAGTTCGACTCGAACTCGAAGCTCATCCCTAAAGGGCAGCATTAATGATTCAAAAGTAAATTAAATACCATGCTTTCGGTATGCCCTGACCCTGCCTGTAAAATTAAAATACTGTGGAAATTTGCCCAAAAATGACAGCTTGAGCTATTTTACTTCTGATTGTAAACAAATGTATGGGGATTACCTAAATCTATACCAGACCTTTAACCTAGATGAATGTCTGGTATACAGTGCCTTGAAAAAGTGTCCATACCCCCTGAAATTTTCCATATTTTGTCATGTTACAACCAAAAACGTAAATGTATCTTATTGGGATTTTATGCGATAGACCAACACAAAGTGGTGCATAATTGTGAAGTGGAAGGAAAATGATAAATGATTTTCAAAATGTTTTACAAATAAATATGTGAAAAGTGTGACATGCATTTGTATTCAGTGCCCATTACTCTGATACCCTAACTAAAATCTAGTGGTACCAATTGCCTTCAGAAGGCACCTAATTAGTAAATAGAGTCCACCTGTGTGTAATTTAATCTTGGTATAAATACAGCTGTTCTGTGATGCCCTCAGAGGTTTGTTAGATAACATTAGTGAACAAACAGCATCATGAGGGCCAGGGAAAACACCAGACAGATCAGGGATAAAGTTGTGTAGAAGTTTAATCACCCCAAAAATGGAAAGAGTATGGCACAACTGCAAACCTATCAAGATATGGCGTCCACCTAAACTGACAGGCCGGGCAAGGAGAGCATTATTCAGAGAAGCAGCCAAAAGGCCCGTGGTAACTCTGGAGGAGCTGCAAAGATCCACAGCTCAGGTGGGAGAATCTGTCCACAGCACAACTATTAGTCGTGCACTCCACAAATCTGGCCTTTATGGAAGAGTGGCAAGAAAAGAGCCATTGTTGAAAGAAAGCCATAAGAAGTCCTATTTGCAATTAGCGAGAAGCCAAGTGGGGGACACAGCAAACATGTGAAAGGAGCTGCTCTGGTAAGATGAGACCAAAGTTTAGATTTTTGGCCTAAAAGCAAAACGTTATGTGTGGCGGAAAACTAACACTGCACATCACACTAAACACAGCATCCCCACCGTAAAACATGGTGATGGCAGTATCATGTTGTGGGGATGCTTTTCCTCAGCAGGAAAGCTGGTCAGAGTTGATGGGAAGAGGATGGAGTCTGCAAAAGACTTGAGACTGGGGCGGAGGTTCACCTTCCAGCAGGACAACGACCCTAAATATACAGCCAGAGCTACAATGAAATGGCTTAGATCAAAGCATATTCATGTGTTAAAATGGCCCAGTCAAAGTCCGGCCCTAAATCCAATTGAGAATCTGTGGCAAGACTTGAAAATTGCTGTTCACAGACACTCTCCATCCAATGTGACAAAGCCTAAGCTATTTTGCAAAGAAGAATGGGCAAAAATGGCACTCTCTAGATGTGCAAAGCTGGTAGAGATATCCCCAAAAGACTTGCAGCTGTAATTGCAGTGAAAGGTGGTTCTACAAAGTATTGACTCAGGGGGGCTGAATACAAATGCACGTCACACTTTTCACATATTTATTTGTAGAAAATGTTGAAAAACATTTATCATTTTCCTTCTACTTCAAAATCATGTATCACTTTGTGTTGGTCTATCACATAAAATTCCCCAAAAATACATATACATTTTTGGTTTTAACATGACAAAATGTGGAAAATGTCAAGGGGTATGAATATTTTTCAAGGCACTGTAGATGTTAATAGGAGACCCCACACACACAAAAAATGTGGGTTTTCCCCTAAAAACCCATATCTGACCCTTATCCTTGATGAGATTCACCTTAATGTAATTGTCCATATTTGGCCAATCATGTCAACCCCACCCCTTTGTTTATAATCAGCGATCATCCACTCGATCTATCATTTGCAGGCAAGCAGTATGATGGGAGAAGATCATGTGGGCTGTCAGTGACAAAGAACCTTGTCCTAATGTTGATAAGGACATGTTACTCTTGCGCCCAACCCTGGCCTCAGAATCTGGAAGCCTCCTTTAACAATAAGGGTCACCAAAATAATGGCACCTTAATGTGAATGAGTAAGGGGTACATAGTATTTTGAAGTGGCACCCTCTGGCCTGGCGTGGTTCAGGAGGTTCAGGCGCATGTGTACCCCCCTTTTCTGGCCAAACAGGCTGCATGTTTGGATAATGGTCCGGCATAAAATTGTGGAAGACACCACACCTTTTTTGTTTTTGTCCCTTGTAAAATTCATACAATAGCTGAAAGGCCTGATGAATTATGGAGTGAACCCATGTCATTTTTTTACCTATCACTGGCAACTTTGTTTAAATAGCAAGGGTGTCATGATCACTTAGTGCCCCTGTTCCTCATTCCAGCACCCGGCTTTTGGCTGTTGCTTTTCCCCTGTCTGTGTTCACCTGGAAGGTGATTTATCTGATCAGTCACCTGATATAAGCAAACCGAACACTCTATCTCTTGCTTGTGATTGAGACAGTTACCTGCATTGTTCCTGTTCAAGCCTCCTGTTTGTCTGCCTTGCTTTATTGTTGGACTTCCCTGTGTATGACCCGGATCGGATATTGGACTTTTCCCTGAAGTCACCCTGCATTTCACCTAGGCTCATTGGATCGGATATTGGACTATTCCCTGAACTCAGCCTGCCTTTCACCTAGACTGTCATTGGATCGGATATTGAATTATTCCCTGAACTCAACCTGCCTTATTACCTGGATCGTCTTAGAACCACACTATCTGTCTGCTAAACTGCAAGTAGTCTGTTGTTTGATCTGCTCGTGTCTGCCCTAGTGTGGTGACCAGGCACTATAGCATTGTGTATAAGTGGCCCCACCCTACTTCTCTAACCGGTCTAATGCCCTGTACACACGACCGGTTTTCCCATCGGAATAAACTCTGAAGGTTTTTCCGACGGAGTTCTGACGGAATTCCGCTGAAACTGTCTTGCGTACACACGATCACACCAAAGTCCGATCGTCAAGAACGCGGTGACGTACAACGCGTACGATGGGACTTGAAAAAGGAAGTTCAATAGCCAGTAGCCAATAGCTTCTGTCTCGTACTTGCTTCTGAGCATGCGTCGTTTTTAGTCCTTAGGAACAGCATACAGACGAGCAGTTTTCCCGATAGGAATTGGTTCCATCAAAAATATTTAGAACATGTTCTATCCGTCAGAATTTTCAGAAAAGATAGTCCGATGAGGCATACACACGATCAGAATATACGATGAAAAGCTTCCGTCTGACTTTTTCTGTCGGACATTCCATTCGTGTGTACGCGGCATAAGAGCTTCAATCCACCCTTTGGATAAACTGTCTCATTCAACCAGGTGGGGCTTTCAATACTTTTTTCAGGACTCTCTGTTTTCCGCTCGTGTTTTAGCTGTCTGGCTTGACCACTGTGACACATTTTCTGTTAACCAGCCTGACCTCGTGGATCCATGGACCTCTGCTCAGTCTGATGGTCCTGTGCTGGATGTCCAACTGGTCTTTGAGGGTCCGGGGGCTCCTCCTCAGAGGGGGGGTAATGTCATGATCACTTAGTGTCCCTGTTCCTCATTCCAGCACCCGGGTGCTGGCTGTTGCTTTTCCACTGTCTATGTGTGACAAGCAGCAATTTTTTTTTACCATAGAATCCTATGGTCATAGGCTGCCCACCCATCCTCAAATATTCCTTCAAAATTCAATCATATGACAGAGGCAGTGAGTGAAAACTGTGAGCTACATGGGAGACAAGATAGAAAAAGAAGAACCTCACAACTGATAGTGCTGTGAAACTGTTTAAATACCAGCTGGTGAAACAGCCCCATTTATATACTGTAGTTAATAACCTGATAATCTCCCACATTTACATTTTCCTACCATTTTATGTTTTTATTTAAACAATAACAGATTTGCATTTTTCATCATTTTCTTTTTTTTATTTACATTTTTTTTTTCTCTTTCAAAGTATTTTATTGTTTTTTTGCAGGGAAATACAGAGTACAATTGAAAGAATGTACGTCGTGCAACGACGTAGAGTATAACTTGAAATAAAGCAAAGAATTTGCAAACAGAGATTATACGTAATATTCAGCAGCTTGTCATTGGATGAGCGCTCTAAAATGATCATAGGTATAACACTTCACTGTACTATGGTTGCAGTATTTTGCAATTAGGGCCCCTTCTCCCCTCGCAGCACCCCTCTTGGGATCTCTTTGTGCTGCAAAGGGAGAGTGGTTCCCACATGAACTTTGTTAAGCACAGGCAGTTTCAATTGTGATATGGTGTTAAGTTGCTGTAGTAGTCAAGATTTAAGTCGCATATCTAAGATATGGTAAACAGATTGCTCGGTCAAGAAGGTCTAAGGTTGAGTTAGGGAGTCTGGGCTTGGGGTGCAGCTTTGGTCCAGTTAGTCCAGGGTGACCATTGTTTACTGGCTTGTGTGGCACGACCATTGCTGGTGGCCACCGTCATTTCGTAGCTAAAGTGGAGTGAGACCAGGTCAATGGTTTGTTTTATGTTTGGGGGTATGTCGGACTTCCAATTCCTTGTTGTATTGAGTCTAGTGTTGTGATATAGTATATTAATATTATATTACACGGCACCAGTGTTGTGATCGAATATATTTATTAATATATATTGGGTGATTATAGATTAAGTACTCTTCCGCAGCAACCCAATTCTTCCAGAGAGATGCACTTTATTGACTTCCAACACAGAACAAAGTCCAAAGTCCACAGATGACAAAGAAATCCGACAGAGGAGATATAATTCAGAGACCCATATTCCTAGGCCTGTGTGTTCCCAGCCATACACAGACAAGCCTCTCCTATACACAGACGAGCCTCTCTCTTCCCCCAAACCTATAGACTGAATGCTGTGTTATATACACTAAATGTTGAATGGCTGAGCAATTTGATTGGCCTTTCAATTTAGGACATTGAGTCTTTCAAACAGACAACAACCCCCAGCCGTGAACAGCCGTGAACCACCCCAATTTGCACTCCCGCATATCAACATCAACAAGTCCCCTTTAGATATGTGTATACCACCTGAACACCCTTTTGAATACCTTTTGGAATACCTACATTCCTGCATATCAACAAGCCCTCCTGATAAATTAGCCCCACAGGAGGGAGCCTCCGCTAGGCCAACCCAAAACACTTCCTGATCCCATTGTTACCCCCTCAGGTCTAATTACCATCAATTAATATTTCTACTATGGTCCTTTAAACAATGTACCCTTTGAAATGTTCAATTAGGTTTCCAGACCATACCTCACCTCACACACCTAGGTAGACTTGCATAAAATCAACACATCAAAGAGTCTTCAGCTGTCCCCTTGATATGTTAAAATTCAGTTGGACAAATCAACCAGTCAATTGAATTCTGGCCTGGTCAATATTGACTGCATGTGTACATACACACAACAATGTCCCACATAAATCGGTGAACATTACAACATATTACAACATATACCCCCACTTGGGTCGGTTCTATCTACTAGAACTGACCCATAAATCAAACAACAAAAAATATCATTACGATTTAAGGTACTGGATGCTTTACAATGGCTCATATAAAATATGAAGTTGAAACTGGTTACATCTCTCTTCGCCAGCCTCTAAAATATCCCCATGAAACAGTTATTAGATAATATAACTTTTAGACCATGACTGGAAAAGAATTTGGTAAACATCAGTGGCCCATATAGCTGTTAGGCCTTATATCACATCAAGATCTTGAATATTGCGCAAAGACGAGCTGATGTCACAGTCCATCCTTCGGTCTGACTTCATCACATCTCTCACCATCTCACTGAAAGTAAACTTGGTATGCTCTGGGAACTCCAATCCACATAAGTCCAGGATTTTTCCATCTCCAGGCTCAAGCTTTCCATTTTTAAAGATGCTTTTACGCAAACACTCTACTTTCATCTTTATAGCAAGAAGAACGATCAATGTACCAGCACTCACTTTCAAGGTCAATAGGTTTGGATATGGCAATAAAAACTGTGCTTCAAACTATTTTCTTGCACTTGACATTCATGAGTCCATCTTGCAAGCATTTTACAATTCACATCTGCTTCTTTCCATTTCCTATTTGAACAAAGATGACTGGGATGTGTACCTGTCAAGTATCAGAATTTGTTGATTGCCAGCCACAATTTGCTTTTGTAATTTGCTGTAGGCCGACCCCTCATTGTCTTCAATAAAGCAGTTACTTGGATCATTCAGTCCATAATTACACTTGAATGGTATACCAACATATACATATACCCCCACACGATGGTTCAGATAGAATCAGCTTGACATCAGTGTTTATCAGATCTTCTGTCCAGACAAAGCGGCAGTGGAAATTCTTGCCAGTATCTTCACCATGAAAGGTAGAAACTTCTTTTTCATCCATATATGTCATAGCCTTTAGCATATTATAAACAACTGAATCAACAAAGTTTCAAATCATGACTAGAGTGATGAATTTCACTCACCCCTCTTATAAATTTAGGAAAACCACCCAACATACTATAATTTATGCTATGCCAAGCCATTGTGCAGCATCTCACCTTAGATGTCAAATATATTGATCAATACGCATTATGTAATATGTACAGATGTTATGAAAATTATTTTAGGTTACAATGCCTCTCTTTGGTTTTAAGATAAAGTTCAAGAAATAAAACAAACAAAAATAAAAAATGAAAAGCAAAATATATCAGGAAAAGGGAGAAAAATTAAAAATTAGGGCGTTGAAGAAAAAAGAAAAAAAGGTCCATTGCTTGATGAATTTCGAGAGAGTCCATGAATGCTTTATAATTCCATGTATAGTGATATATTGTCTATTCAGCATTTCTCCCATAATTCTCCACCACTATTCAATTTCAGACTTCTGCTATTCACATGCAAGCCTCTTCAGACGTCCCTGAAAAACAAAACTCTCCAACAAAACTAATTAGCAAGGTCCTTAAACATTGTTTGAAGTTAAAACAAAACACTATTTACACGTTTACAGTTTGGAGCTAATTCACCCCCACTGCTAGAGAAGTGTCATTTGCATTCAAAAACAGATCTGGAGAATATACATCTTGTACATTCATGACACCCTGTATCCCCTTCAACTGCTCTAATAATGTATCACGTTCCCCTCTCATCTTGTCATACTCAATTTTCAGCTGGTCATATTTGTGTTTTAACTGAGAAAACGGTATCCAAGTCTTTGACCTTTTCTTATTATTATTTTGGTCAGCTCTGTTTTTCATATTAATATCACCAATGTTTGACCCGGAGTGTCCTCTCTGGGTGTCATCATAGGATATTATCTTCTGATCTTTATGCTCAGTATTTGTCCTAAACAATGTGGCTAAATCAATTTTGACAGCCTGCTCATTTGACTTTCTCCATAAATGGTCTGCTCTCAACAATATGTCTTTTAAATCATGAGGATTTGGGGTAACTAATAAAATATTTTGTTTGATATCTTCATGCAACGCATCTAGAAACATACTCATATGTATCAAGCCACCACGCTCAAATGCAAGATTATTACCGACCAATAATTCCATAATAGTTGCTATCCTGTGTGACAATTCATAGGGAGATTCATTTTGCATTTGTTGGATCTTTCCATGAATAGTAACATCAGAACGTACACCATACAAAACACATAATAATTCCAGTAATATGTCCCTTGTCCTCAGAGGCTGAATACAGATTTGTTTAATTCTCATCCAAAGACCACTTCCTATAGAATGTTGCAAAACTCTTTCTAAGTCAGGTGGGTTGAGATTGTACATATCTCTGACCTGCTGCACGTCACAAAACCATTTTAAAAATCTGTTTAAATCATGGTATGGAACCATTCCTATTTCTTTAAGAATTGCGTCTAATAATTTTGATTTCAAAGGCTTAATTACAAGCTGAACTTCACCTGTATTATTATTATTGTTATAAACTGTGGTAGTCACAGTGGGGGCAGCTGGTAATGCATTATCAGATTTAATATGAGGTTCTGTTTGCTGCAGATTGCTGAATCCAAGATTTGATGCATATCTGCATTCCTGAGATCTCTTCTCTAATTCCATAATTCTTAATTTTAATCTCTCATTTTCCTCTGATAATTCATCACAACGTTTAGATTTCTCAAGTAAAGCTTCTCCAATGGTAACCGCATGCAATTTTAAATTTACTGTCTCGGTGTCTGATTGGTTTTGTAACCTCTCACAAACATTGTTGCTATTATCAACTGCCTTCTGTAACTGGGTAATTTCCTCAATCTTACCATTCAAAGAACTTTCCATTGTTAAACAGCAAGATAACAAGCCCTGTATAATACAACCTTTTCTTTTACTTTCTGAAATTTTGCTATCAAAAACATTTTTCTCTAAAAATTCCTTCATCATCGTCCATGTCTGCTTACATTTTTCTGGAATTTCATAAGGACCGCCATGGCGCTTAATACATTTTAATACCCATCTGTTAACTTTATCAGAACTGACACTAGCTTCACACTGAGTAAGCATTTTGACTATATTACTAATAATTTTTAGAAAAAGGAAATATTTTACTCACCGCATTAGTTACTCCTTCAGATTCCAGTTCAGGTCTTCTGGTACACGACACAGTCCTTTTTTTGTTGTTTCCAGTCTCCAGAGAATAATTCTGGGGTTCCCAACTTGTTAAATTTTGTAATCCAGACTCTCTTATGTCACAACCAGACATTAGAGTCACAGCACAGCTCTTGGTTCTTCATCAGACTTCTGTCCAACTCACAGGATTGTTGTCACCACCGACTTCTGTTACTAAGTCCGAAAATGCTCTTCTGGTCGCTTTCACGGCACCAGTGTAGTGATCGGGTATATAATTAATATTTAGGTAATGATGTAAAATTCAACAATAATGGTAATGATAAATATGAAACATCGCTATATACTAAATTTTGCCTTCTGGGTAAGTCCAAACAGCAGATTCCACAAAGTAATCAGATTTTGGCATCATGATCTCACATCTAACGACTATCCACCCCCCGGCTATGCCCTTTACCATATCCCCATGTATCTGGATGCCTTCTGATTCCCGTAAAACAGTAAGTTCTGTAGTATGATCCACTACACTTCTTTTACTTCGATCAGATTTCTCCACTTTAACTTGACACGTTTCCACTCTGATGTTTGTAATGCAAAGTAGTAGAGTGATTGACACTGTTATCAACACACATGCTAATAGAGAAGGCTTGTATTTATCCAGGGGGAATGTCTTCATGTTGATGTAGTCCTCTGGTATTCGCATTACTCCTGGGACCTGAAAGACAATCTCAGGAAGAAAGTTAGACAATGCTTTCCTCCATCAAATCCATTTTTCCTTTAAATGCTTTGATCTGACATGCATGACTCCATCTTGACCTATCCTCTCCCAAGTCTAATAAGTAAACAGAGGGTCCAATTTTGTCTATGATTGCATAAGGGCCCTTCCACTTTGCCCTAGGAAATGGGTGAAACCCAGAAAAATCCTGTAACATTACTCTAGCCCCAATTTGGTATTCGCTGGTATCACCCATCGCATTAAACCACTGTTGTGAGCTTTTATGGGTACATTCATCAGTGGCACACTGATATTGACTGCATGTGTACATACACACAACAATGTCCCACATAAATCGGTGAACATTACAACATATTACAACATCTAGAAGCTAAGAGAATATGGGTTATTGTGTGTCTGAGAGGTCCAGGAATGTTTTCTATGGTTAAATTTAGGAGCGCCAGCTCTGGTGAGGGTGGGATATGACACTTTGTAATGTTGGCTATCAAATCAAACGTATCTATCCAGAATTTTCTGATGAGGGGGCATGTCCAGAAAATATGGATCATGTCCCCTCTAGATGCTTTGCATCTCCAGCATGTCGGGGGAGTGTGGGAGTGGAAGGCAGCTAGCTTTACTGGGGTTAGGTACCAGCGGAGCGAGATTTTTTGAGTGAGTTCCCAAAGTGATGAGCATTGGGTTACTTTGTAGGTGGACTTGAGAGCTAGTTGCCATTGTGCGTCAGAGAAGGTGGTGTTAAGATCTTTTTCCCATTGACAATGGGGGACCAACTTATTAAAGGATCTTTTCCCTTGAAGCAGGGTGTAGAAGTAGGATATACCTTTGGGCTTTGGAATGGGGCTTGTGAGGAATTGCCAGGATTTTTGAGGTATGTTGTAAAGGGGGCGAGGAAGTTTACTTAGGCAGTGGTGTATACGAAGGAATGTAAATCTTTCTCCGTCAGGCAGATCGTATTCTTTTTGTAGTTGGGAGAAGGATTTAATTTGATTACCTTGTAAAAGGAGGTGTATCGAGTGTATTCCATTGATGGACCAGTTGGTGAGTCTGAGATCAGGTGATAGGTGGTGTAGTGACTCCAAGGGTATGTGGAGGTGTGTGTTGGGGGGGTGCATTCTGAGAGGGCGAGCATTTTTCCCCAGGCATAGACTGAGGCCTGCATGGTCGGGGAGATAGAGGGTGAGACATAAGAGCCCAAAGGGGTGCTCATTAACCAGTTTTTTAGGTTTGGGCGTACCAGAGAAAGATTTTCCATCTGGGCCCACAGAGATTGAGTAGTGGGTTGGAACCACTCTGGAAGTTGTGCAAGTATGGCCGCTAGGTAGTAGTCTCTAAAATCTATGGATCCTGTGCCTCCCGCCAGTCTGTGTTTAATTAATTTGGCGTGTGCACATCTGGGTTTTTTCCCGTTCCAAAGAAACTTGGAGAAAATTGATTGGAGAGATTTGAAGAACGAGACGGGAATTGGGATTGGTAGTGTTCGGAAGTAGTACAGTATTTGAGGTAGGCATGTCATCTTAAAGGCTGCTAGCCTCCCCGACCATGAGAGCTCGTGTTTTGTGATTTGTTGTGAGTCAGTTTTGATTTTGTGAAGGAGTGGGAGGAAGTTAGATGAGTATAAATTCTTTGTATTTTTCGGGAGTTGGATTCCCAAGTATGTGATTACCTTGTCTGCCCATGTGAAGGAGTATTGTGTCTGAAGTAGATTCTTAGTGGTGGCATCCAGATTGATGTCAAGGATGGAAGATTTGGAAGTGTTTAATTTATAGTACGATACTCTACTGAACCAATTTAATGTGGTTTGTACTTCTGCCAGGGAGGTTGTGGGATTAGTGAGTATTAAGATAACGTCGTCTGCAAAGAGACTGATTTTGTGGGTGACGGGACCTATTTGTATTCCGGATATTATAGTGTTGGATCTGATGTGTTGTGCTAGAGGTTCCATTAATAAGTTGAAGATGAGTGGGGACAGTGGACAACCTTGACGCGTTCCATTTGTGATTGGGAATGGTTTTGAAAGCATACCTTCCGTGAATACTTGGGCCGAAGGGGTTGTATACATAGCTAATATGGCTCTAAGGATGTGGTCTCTGAAGCCAAATTTCTGAAGGACCAATTCTAGGTAGGTCCAGTGAACCCTGTCGAACGCCTTCTCTGCATCCAAGGACAGGAGCAGAGAAGGCGTTCCGGTGGATTCCGCGTGGTGTATCAAGTTGATCATTCTTCTGGTGGCATCTGGTGCCTGTCTTCTTTTGGTGAATCCTGTCTGGTCCCTATGTATGAGGGTGGGTATAATATCTAAAAGGTGTGTGGCGATTGTCTTAGCGTAGATTTTCAGGTCAAGGTTGAGTAGGGTTATTGGTCTAAAGTTTTTGGGGGAGTCCGGGTCTTTCCCTGGTTTGGGAATCGTGACTATTAGTGCATTCAAGTAATCATTCGGCAGATTGGAAGAGGAGGCAGCGTTGTTAAATAGCTCAGTAATATGTGGGACTATCTGTGGGGCATACTGTTTGTAGTATTCGGCTGTTAGGCCGTCTGGTCCTGGGGCTTTCCCATTAGGTAGGGAATCAATTGTTGTCTGAATTTCCTGTTCAGAAAAGGGCTTATTTAAGTCATCTAGTTGAGTGCCTGTTAGGGAAGGTAATTGAATAGATTGGAGAAAACGGTTTATCTCAGCTGATGTTGGTTGCGGTGTATTAGCTTCGCGTTTTAAGTTGTAAAGGTCGCTATAGTAGTCGCTGAAAGCGTTAGCTATTTCCTGAGGATTGGACTGGGGGATGTTCGTGTGGGGGTGGATAATCTGAGATATTTTAGATTTGAGTCTTCTGCCTCTGAGTTTCAGTGCTAGTGTTTTACCTGCCTTGTTGGAGGTGGCGTAGGAAGTGGCTTTTAATTTACGCTGGAGGTATTCGAATGAGTGGAGGAGCAAGGTTTTCAGTTCTTGCCGTAGATTCAATAATTGGATGGTTTGTGGGGGTTGGGGGTTGGCTTTATGTTGTTGTTCTAGGGAGGTGATTTGGGCTGTTAGTTCATCTAAACGCTGCGTCCTCTTTTTTTTGTGAAGGGAGCTCAGTTTAATCAACATACCTCTAATATAGGCCTTATGGGCACTCCATACCACCCCATGGTCAGACACTGTGCCTTTGTTTATAGAAAAAAATTCAGTGAGAAGATTGGATATTTCTGTAGTGTATTTTTCATTTTGTAGTATGAAATTGTTTGCACGCCACAGGAATGTGTTGCGTTGTGGAGTGGACTCTGAGATAGTAATAGATATTGGGGCGTGGTCTGACCATGTTGTGGCGTGGATTTCAGATTTACATATTTTCTGGAGAAGCCATTTATCAGTGACAAATAAATCAATTCGTGAATACGAATTATGCACGTGGGAGAAGTAGGTGTAGTCCTTTTCTGAGCCGTGGAGGCAGCGCCATACATCAAAGAGTTCCTGTGAGGACAAAAGATTTTTCAGTGGCGATAAACGCCTCTTCGCCGGAGACGTAGTATCCATGATGACATCGGGGGCAATGTTAAAATCCCCACATAGGATTAGGTGACCTTTTTTTATTTGATTGGTTAGGCGTAGAACCTTATGGAGGAATTTCTTTTGGTGGGAGTTCGGTGCATAAATGTTGGAAAGAGTATAAGAAATTTTGTTGATGGAGCATACTAAAATTAAGTAGCGACCTTCAGGGTCAATTAGTATCTTGGATAGTTGGAAGTCCACTGTGTCCTTTATTGCAATCATGACGCCCTTGGATTTGGTGGAGTGGCAGGCATGGAAGATGTGTGGGAACTGGCGGTTGATGCATAATGGAGAGTCTGAGTTTATCAGATGTGTCTCTTGGATACACAAGATGTCGCTCTGTAGAGCATTGGCAGATTTCCAAAGAGAGTGACGTTTGGCTGGATGGTTCAAGCCTTTAGCATTAAGCGATAATATTTTTAGTGGCATGGTGTTAGGAGGTGTAGTTAGGTTGGTGTGGGAAGTCACTTACAGTTAGTTGACCTGGTTTACTTGCCAGAGGATCTTGGTGGCGGTAGCAGTTGGTGGATGGTGGTCGGTCGCTGGAGCCAGTAGGGGGAGGGTAATAGAGCTGCAAATAGAGCAAAAAGTTAATCACAGTTGACGATACAGTGCCAATGAGCAAACCGCTGAAAGGGTAACTTTGCAAAAGTGAACAGGGAGACGTAGAGGAGGTGTATCACACCACTTCAACCTCTAATTGGGGGTATAAACAGTTAGTATCAAGAGGAGCTGAGCAATCAGTGGAACAATTTGTCTAACTCCAGGGGATGTGCGGTGTCGTGGTTAGGCCTATTACGGTATTAACTGTGAAGCCACCTCAGCTGGGGTGGTGATCCATGCGGCTGCGGGCCTGGGATGTGCCGCTGCGCGTTGGTGGGTTCTTGGGGTGTTCCAGAATTATTCCCCAGTTATGGAGGAGGTGTAGGCCTTTGTGCAGGTCATGTATGAAGTGGGATTGCCCATTTCTAGTGACCAGAATAGTTGCTGGATAACGCCATTTGTATGGTATTTTGTGGTTTTGAAGCCCTTTGGTGATCGGGTTCAGGTTTCTCCTTCGTTGGAGAGTATATTTAGATAGGTCCGGGAAAAATTGGATTCCCGTGTACGGAGCAGGCAGTGGAGATTTGTTTTTGACCCCCAGCAGGAGTTTCTCTTTGACGTGGAAGAAGTGGACCCTCATCAAGACATCTCTGGGGATGGATGCAGCTAGGTGGGATGGCTTGGCTATTCTATGTATTCTGTCGATGATTATGTCCCTGGGGGATGCTTCTGGGACTATGACATGCATCATTTCTTTCGCATAGCGTGGTAGGTCTGCAGGCAATATGGATTCAGGGACTCCGCGCAGTTTGATATTGTTCCTGCGAGATCTGTCCTCTAAATCGGCCAGCTTGGCGCGGATCCATGTCTGTTCCTCTCTCATATCGGCACATACATCCATGACCTCATTCACTTTGGTAGTGCAGTCACTCATATCATTTTCAATGCATGTCACTCTGTCATCCATTATGTGTATTTCTGAGGAGATTTTTGCAAAAAGTGAGGAGAGATCTGTCATAAGGGAGGTCTGCAGTGATAGCAGCATGTCCTTTAACGTGGTATCCATAACAGGCTGCCCTGAGGTGGGGAAAGCTGCCATGGATGAGTGCAGGGCCTGGTTGTTGAGAAGGGAGTTGAAAGCCTGGGCCTCAATTTGTGGGATGGGCGGCCGCTGCGGCGGCGCATCGATCCTCATTTTAGCCTTAGCAGGGCTATTCAGGAGGTTGTCTCCCTCCGGGGGGTGAGGGGGTAAGGCTGGGGGGTCTGATGTGGCAGGATCTGCCAGGAATTCGTCCTGGAGATCCGTGTATGTGTCCCGCGGCGCGGCCTGGCCGGCGCCATCTTGGAGATCACTGACCTGCTCCGCCGGCTTGTATGAGAATTCAGTGAGTTTCTTTGGTTGATACTCCGGGTTTCTCTTCCTAGATGTGCTGGCCATGGTCTCCGGTGTCTTGGAGGCTAGGATGGCTCTGGATGAGCTTCGCTGTGCGGCCTGAGTAGCTGGTATCTCTCCCCTGTGAGACGAGCTGAGGTATTAAGCGTCCATCTACAGCTCTGGTCGGCCACGCATCCACATTTTTTTTTTTTAATGATCAAGCAAACATCAGCAGGAACAGCAAGGATGTAACTATAATGCCCTGTACACACAGTCGGATTTTCCGACAGAAAATGTGTGATAGGACCTTGTTGTTGGAAATTCCGACCGCATGTGTGCTCCATCACACATTTTCCATTGGAATTTCCGACACACAAAGTTTGAGAACTTGCTATAAATTTTCCAACAACAAAATCCGTTGTTGGAAATTCCGATCGTGTGTACACAAATCCGATGCACAAAGTGCCACGCATGCTCAGAATAAATTAAGAGACGAAAGCTATTGGCTGCTGCCCTGTTTATAGTCCCAACGTACGTGTTTTACATCACTGCGTTCAGAACGATCAGATTTTCCGACAACTTTGTGTGACCATGTGTATGCAAGACAAGTTTGAGCCAACATCCGTCAGAAAAAATCAATGGATTTTGTTGTCGGAATGTCCGATCAATGTCCAACCGTGTGAACAGGGCATAACAGTTACAAGCAAATATTATGAAATTCAAGTTGGGTTCAATGCAGAGTTCACCAGGAACTTTGGTTGTTTACAGTACACCTGAACAGCAAACCCCCATAATGAATTTCATGATTTGTCAGCTGGAGTAGTGTGGCTAGCAATGTTGGTTTGCAAATGTGTCAACCCCCTTCTTAAAAAGTATGTTCTTCCAACAGCCTGCTGTCAGTTGTATTGTGAAGCTGATAGGGACAGATCACAGCATTTTCAGAAAGAGATTATTATTGCTTCTTTAACATACACTAGTGGAGTGGGGTTACAAAGATTGGCTATAAAGAGGGAGTTTACCCCCTATGCTGTTTAGTGTTCCATTACTGTGAATTTCAATATAATGATTAATATGCAGTGTATTCACAGGAAACCAGGAAATAGGCCCAACAGTCTTTGTTAAGGATACTCTATGTGTGGCAGGATTAAATTCTGTTGCTGATTAGCCATTGTTGCCCTTTTCTGTTTTTTTATGGGGGTGATTTATTCATTTGTTTTTTTTTTCACCTTTTCTGTTCATTTTTTCATTCTCTAAAAAAGAAAAATTAATTACATGCATTTTATTTTTATAGTTTTGATAATATCTTTATTTTTTTCAGGAGCATGAACACTGCATACAGAATGCATTGGATTGAGAGTGAGAAAGACAGGCATTCCAAAGGAATAAATGTTAAATCATTCATAAAAGCAGTTATCATGTGAAACAGCATACTGATTTGGACCAAAGGCTGTGATAAATTGTATGTTAAGTCACAAACTATTTTTTGTTAGGTTTGGATCCCTGTTGGGTTTTTCCTCTGTCCATGGCTCCAATAAGGAGATTTACCCTCATGTCCTGTCTTGTTGACAGTGTTTTATCAGAGAGGAAAGCTGAGGATAGTCGAGTCATCTAAGTCGGATGAACCGGATACAATCAGACCTACTGCTCCCCATACGGACAAGTGATTACCTTGCCGGATATATGGAACTCATCCCCACCACAGCATGTCTCTGTCTGGTGGACCTGTCTACAATTGACGCGTGAAAGGCGTTCTCTGGTCAAGCAATCACTGCAAAGAGAAGGGTAAGAACCCCAAATGGACTGGTATGTTCTCTTCACACGGGCTTCTATGTCTATTTATATGCCATAGACTTGCAGCTGACATGTGCACTGATATACATGAGACGGCTTCGGGATCTTCATAATCAGATTCCTGCAGCTCTTTGCACCAATTGAATCAAACTTTGATTGCCCAGGTGTGCTCTGCTTTATGATTGATCAATTGAAAAATCTTTTCTGTCTGATTATGCATGGATGTACTGGTTCCTTTTATATCTATACCGTCAGGATCATCATTATCATTTTTACATTGTCGCTACAATACAAGATCAGGTGTATTGGGTAACAGCTTTTTGTGTGTTCCTATTGAAACTTTTCTACATTCAGATTTCTTTGAAGTCCTATTCAGGACACATATCTTTAAAAGCGATCTGGGACAATCAACAGCTGTTTACCATACACAGAGACTATCATTCTCCAATACCACACTCATGGTCCTCATTATTTGAAGGAGGATTAAAGCTCGGGGAGGGTGGGGGAGGCTTCATGTCTAGCATCTATTTTTAATGATACAACGTTGTTTTTTTCTTTTCTACAGTCTGCATACTTTTTATTGTTGTTAGTAGGTTTCGTGTAGGAACGGGTCCCACCTGTGTAGCCAGTGTGCCACATATGTGGGACTCTTTTCAATAATACATTTTTTGTGCATTTTCAATAAAGTTAACTTAATAATTGGTCACATAGCGTTGTTGACTCTCTCTATTGATAGCATTCCTGGGACCGCTGTGGTCTCACCTTCTTTCTTTTTTGTTCTATATTTTTTTGCTACATGGGAGATAGCCCATCATATTGTCAAATCGTTTGATCATTTATTTGTTTGTATTATACTCAAGTGGGTTTTACTTTTAATTAGGAAAATGAGACAACACCTGCAACAGGGACACAGCCAGAAAAAAAATCTGACAAGGGTTTATACTTCCCTACTCTACTAAAGGCATAATTTTTTTTCTCCATCTGTATTTAGATTTTTTAGGTATACATGACAAAGAGGAATTATATTATACAACCTCAAATGGAAGGTGTAAATAGAACTCAAAGAAAATAGTAAGGGGAGGGGGAAGTATGAGGTAAGATATTTGAGGAAGTATTTAGTTTTAGGAGGATAAAGGGGGAGAAATGGGGAAAGGGGTTAGAAAAGGGTTATAAGGGTGGGGTAAAGGGAAAAAGGCAAGCAGGCATAAGGATCTGCTACTTGTAATCTAGTACATTTTTAAAAGTTTTAAAAAATTACTGGGTGAGTACTAACCACTATGGCTAAAATTTCCTAAATGAGGGTTACAGTAGCCAGGTCATCTGAAGGTTAAAGTGGTTGTAAAGTCAATCTAAGGACTAGAGCGGGAGGGGCTGAGGGTGGAGAGTCTTGGGAGGTTACGTGACTGCACAGCAGTTACTCTAAAATAAGGTAGTTAGCAGCATAATTAAAAAAAACATTGAGAGTGTGTTTTATACCTTGTTATAACAGAGGGGCTGGCAGTAATGGTACTCACTGACTTTACTGCCACACAGAATAGCTATTGGCACACAGTAGGAACTGACAGGCAAGGAGGGCGAGAGAGCAGAGACTCTAACAAGTGGGATGGCAGAGGCACATACACTGACCACAGTATATGAATCAGCAGCCATGATTACCATGGCCAGTTCACAAAGGGGACACAATAACAGGCAGGATAAACTAGGTGTTTTACAGCATAGAAAGGGACAAATTACACAGCACAAGCATTATGCTGTTTAACATACTTTAACCACTTTCCGGCGGCTCTCGTTTTGGAATGGCGTCATATGATGCCGTCCCAGAATGGCAGCTCTCACACACCCGCGGGGCATGCACCGCGACGATCGCCACTGTGCCATGTTGCTAGGACACAGTGCTACCCCGATCTCTGTAAAGAGCTGCGGCTGTGGCTCTTAAACCATGTGATCGGTTGTGTCCAATCATAGCCGGTCATATGTAAACACGGAGATGCCAGTAATTGGCGCTCCTCGCCTCACACTGACAGAGTACATCTAGGTATGTAATCAGGGCAATGATCATCAGTGCTCTGATTACAATAAAGCCTCCACAGTCCCCACACCAGTCCCAGCAATGAGTGCCCACCAGTGCCAGAAATGAGTGCTCACCAGTGCCAGCAATAAGTGCCCATTAGTGATGCCAGTCAGTGCTGGCTATCACTCCTGCCCATCAATGCCCATCACTGCTGCCCATCAATGCCCATCATTGCTGCCCATCAATGCCACCCATCAATGCCAATCAGTGCCCATTAGTGCTGCCCATCTGTGCCCATCAGTGCCGCCTATCCATTCCGCCTATCTGTGCCCACCAGTGCCACCTATCTGTGCCCATTAGTGCCACCTATCAGTGTCCACCAGTGCCACCCATCAGTGCCCACCAGTGCCATCCATCAGTGCCGCCTATCGGGGCTCATCAGTGCCACATATCAGTGCCACCTATCAGTACCCATAAGTGCATCATATTCATGCCTCCTCATCAGGGCCACCTAATCAAAGCCCATAAGTGCCGCCTTATCTGTGCCCATAAGTGCCACCTCATCAGTGCCCATTCGTGCCCATCAGTGCAGTCTATCAGTGCCCATCAGTGCTGCCTAATCAATACCCATCAGTGAAGGAGAAAAAATCGTTATTTACAAAATTTACTGACAGAAACTAAGAAACTTTTTTTCTTTTTCAAAATTTTCAGTCTTTTTTTTTAGGAAAAAATAAAAAACCCAGAAGTGATTAAATACCACCAAAAGAAAGCTGTATTTCTGTGAAGAAAATTATGAAAATTTCACATGGTTACACTGTAGCATGACCGCACAATTGTCATTCAAAATATAGCAGCGCTGAAAGATAAAATATGGACTGGGCAGGAAGGGGGTGAAAGTGCCCTGTATTGAGGTGGTTAAAGGAACAGGATCTTTTTTTTTTCTTTTTTTTTTAGGGTCGCAGCCTCTTAAAGCAGTGGTCATCAACCCTGTCCTCAGGGCCCACTAACAGACCAGGTTTTATGCATTACCTTGGGGAGATGCAGACTAGAATACTGCAATCACTGAGCAGCAAATTATATCACCTGTGATGTATTTCAGTTATCTTGTAAACCTGGCCTGTTAGGCTCCATTCACACTAGCGCGTTTTTTGATGCATTTTGCATTTTGCAGAAATGCACGGGAATTTTTTAACATGGGTTCCTATGGAACATGTTCACATCAATGCCTTTTTGTATCTCTGCATTTTTGGAAAGGGTCAGGGACTTTTTTTCATGCAAAATGCAGCGTTTTGCATGTAATAGAATTCAATGGACAAGCATCAAAAACGCAAGTGCACCGTTTTTGCAGTGTTTTTGCAGCGTTTTTGGTGCGTTTTTGATGCATTTTTGCCGTTTGTTTTTTTTTTTTTTTTTTAAGACTGTAAAAAAAACTGTAAAAAAAAAAAAACGCAAAACGCAAATTGCGGCAAAAACGCTGCTCAAAAACGTGGCAAGCATGAAAAAAACCCTCCAAAAACGCTCAAAAGCAACATGCATAGGTGTGAATCGAGCCTTAGTGGGCCCTGAGGACAGGGTTGATGACCACTGTCTTAAAGTAATGCCACAGGTGATTTCCCTAGCTTCTTCTAGCTTCTTCCATGGCAAAATAGAATCTATGTTTAAAAACCACTTTAATACAGTAATGATGGAGGGTAGGTTGTTTTCTAGTGCATGTGGATCCGAGATTTAGCTGAATGAAGTAAAGTATTTTAGGGAGGATTTGTACGTTTTTATAGGAATAGTAGACATGTGTAAGCAAAAGGCCCTGGGAGAAATAGAAACCTTTGTTCCTGTAGTTCAGTTTATTAGGTCTTCAATTTTGGACCAGTAGGAAATAAAAAGGGGACAATCCTACCAAATGTGGATCAAGGATTCCTTATCTAGACCACCTCTAGACCACCTCTCTAGCAATGTCTCTAGTGAGGAGAGGGATTTTAAGGCCAGGTGAGAAGTCCAGGTTATTCTTTAGAAGAGTGCTTCAATGTAATTAAACTTAATAAAGTGACCGATGCATAAGCCACAAAATTAAAACTTTAAACACAAGAAATTCCCCTAGTGGACTTTAGAGGCACATATGAAAAAATGTATAGAAAAAAAGTATAATATGTAGACAATAATTTATTCATTGCAAAAAACATCATAAAAACATCAATAACAAATAATGAAAGGAATGCGATTCATGCATTTGTAAATGTATAGATATTGATACCAATGTGCTTGCACCCGACGCGTTTCGGAGTTGTTTTAGCCTCCTTCTTCAGGGTGGTTGTAAGTTTTAGCAAGGGTTTCTAAATTAGGAATAGTGTATTTAACAGAGAAATAGTGAGTATATGTACATATCACACCATACGGACATAAGTACAAGTTACATTTTTGTTTCATTTACACTTACATTGGCATTCTATAGGCTAGCTTCGCATTCCAAAGCAATTTAATAACAAAGGCGCTGACACTGTCTGCGCATGAAGTATTAACATTCTGGGTATGCCGATTAACCCTTATCTATCACAATTGGGAAACACGCTGGATGGGCAGACAGTGTCAGCGCCTTTGTTTTTTTTTTTGTTATTTATTATTGGCCTTGGAGTTATTGCTTTGACTTTTTTTGGTTGATAATGAATAATGATTTGATTTGGTATGTTTTCTATATTTTTGGATGCATAGAATGCACTTTTTGGTTCAGTTCTATTGGCAGATAGCATGTCTAATTTTTTTTTTTTTTAATGCACAATAAAAAAATTGTGTAGAATAATACTTGGCTATGTGTCTTATGCCGCGTACACACGAGCGGACTTTACGGCAGACTTTGCCCGGCGGACGGGATTTCGCCAGACAAATTGATCGTGTGTGGGCTCCAGCGGACTTTGTTTTCTCAAAAGTTGGACGGACTTAGATTTGAAACATGTTTTAAATCAATCCGTCGAACTCGAGTCCGGTCAAAAAGTCCGCTCGTCTGTATGCTAGTTCAACGGACAAAAAGCCACGCTAGGGCAGCTATTGGCTACTGGCTATGAACTTCCTTGTTTTAGTCCGGTCGTACGTCATCACGTACGAATTCGACGGACTTTGGTGGATTGTGTGTAGGCAAGTCCGTTCATTCAGAAAGTTCGTTGTAAAGTACGTTGAAAAGTCAGCCGGGCAAAGTCTGCCGTAAAGTCCGCTCGTGTGTACGCGGCATTACTTCAAATGACAGTTAAGGAGTAGGCAGTTACATTTTAAAAAATAGAATGTAAAATTGACAAGGGACACCAACATAGTTGTATCTTTGATCTTAAAAACTACAGGATAATGGTGTTGTGGTAACTTGCCCAAATAAAAAAAAAAGCATAATAATATTATTCTTGATATCACTGGAAAAAAAAAAGCCTTTGAAAATTTGTTTGCAATAACTCCATCAGTATCAGCAAAGCAGCTTTATTATTATCCCATTAACCACTTGCCGACCGCCTCACGCTGATATACATCAGCAGAATGGCACGGGCAGGCAGAATCACGTACCTGTACGTGATCTGCCTCCCGCGGGCGGGGGGTCCAATCGGACCCCCCCCGGTGCCCGAGGCGGTCGGTGTTTGTCCCCCGGCGATCGGAGGTGAGGGGGAGGCCATCCATTCATGGCCCCCCTCGCGATCGCTCCCAGCCAATGGGATCATTCCTCTGCTGCTGTATTGTAAACAGCAGCAGAGGAAATTATGTCATCTCTCCTCGGCTCGGTATTTTCCGTTCCGGCGCCGAGGAGAGAAGACTGCAATGTGAGTGCACAAACACTACACACACAGTAAAACATGCCAGGCATACATTACACCCCCCTTTACCCCCCGATCCCCCTTGATCACCCCCTAATCACCCCTCCCTCCCCCCGTCACACTGACACCAAGCAGTTTTTTTTATTCTGATTACCCCCCTAACCCCCGCTAATAAAGTTTAAACCCCTTGATCACCCCCCGTCGCCAGTATCACTAAACGATCATTT
Organism: Lithobates septentrionalis; assembly: GCA_037952835.1. Taxonomy (NCBI): domain Eukaryota; kingdom Metazoa; phylum Chordata; class Amphibia; order Anura; family Ranidae; genus Lithobates; species Lithobates septentrionalis. The sequence continues at coordinate 2,370,375 of JBBDGP010000707.1, forward strand.
TTCTGATCGCTGTATTAGTGTCACTGGTGACTAGGGATGAGCTTCGAGTTCGAGTCGAACTCATGTTCTACTCGAACATTGGCTGTTCGCAAGTTCGCCGAACAGCGAACCATTTGGGGTGTTCGCGGCAAATTCGAATGCCGCGGAACACCCTTTAAAAGTCTATGGGAGAAATCAAAAGTGCTAATTTTAAAGGCTTATATGCAAGTTATTGTCATAAAAAGTGTTTGGGGACCCGGGTCCTGCCCCAGGGGACATGTATCAATGCAAAAAAAAGTTTTAAAAACGGACGTTTTTTCAGGAACAGTGATTTTATTAATGCTTAAAGTCAAACAATAAAAGTGTAATATCCCTTTAAATTTCGTAGCTGGGGGGTGTCTATAGTATGCCTGTAAAGGGGCACATGTTTCCTGTGTTTAGAACAGTCTGACAGCAAAATGACATTTGGAAGGAAAAAACTCATTTAAAACTACCCGCGGCTATTGCATTGCCGACAATACACATAGAAGTTCATTGATAAAAACGGCATGGGAATTCCCCACAGGGCAACCCCGAACCAAAATAAAAAAAAAAAAAATGATGTGGGGGTCCCCCTAAATTCCATACAAGGCCCTTCAGGTCTGGTATGGATATTAAGGGGAACCCCAGCCAAAATTAAAAAAAAAAATTGACGTGGGGTTCCCCCTAAATTCCATACCAGACCCTTCAGGTCTGGTATGGATTTTAAGGGGAACCCCGCGCCAAAAAAAAAAAAAAAACGGCGTGGGGTCCCCCTAAAAATCCATACCAGACCCTTATCCGAGCACGCAACCTGGCAGGCCGCAGGAAAAGAGGGGGGACGAGAGTGCGCCCCCCTCCTGAACCATACCAGGCCACATGCCTTCAACATTGGGAGGGTGCTTTGGGGTAGCCCCCCAAAACACCTTGTCCCCATGTTGATGAAGACAAGGGCCTCATCCCCACAACCCTGGCCGGTGGTTGTGGGGGTCTGCGGGCGGGGGGCTTATCGGAATCTGGAAGCCCCCTTTAACAAGGGGACCCCCAGATCCCGCCCCCCCCCTGTGTGAAATGGTAAGGGGGTACTTACCCCTACCATTTCACTAAAAAAACTGTCAAAAATGTTAAAAATGACAAGAGACAGTTTTTGACAATTCCTTTATTTAAATGCTTCTTCTTTCTCCTTCATCTTCTTCTGGTTCTTCTGGCTCTTTTGGTTCTTCCTCCGGCGTTCTCGTCCAGCATCTCCTCCGCGGCGTCTTCTATCTTCTTCTCCTCGGGCCGCTCCGCACCCATGGCATGGGGGGGGAGGCTCCCGCTCTTCTCTTCATCTTCTTCTCTTCTTTATCTTCTTCTTCATCTTCTTCTTCTTCTTCTTCTCTTCTTCCTTCTTCTCTTCTTCATTTCTTCTCCGGGCCGCTCCGCAGCCATGCTGGCATGGTGGGAGGCTCCCGCTGTGTGACGGCGTCTCTTCGTCTGACGGTTGTTAAATAACGGGGGGCGGGGCCACCCAGTGACCCCGCCCCCCTCTGACGCACGGTGACTTGACGGGACTTCCCTGTGACGTCACGGGGAATGCCACAGGGAAGTCCCGTCATGTCCCGTGCGTCAGAGGGGGGGCGGGGTCACCGGGTGGCCCCGCCCCCCGTTATTTAAGAACCGTCAGACGAAGAGACGCCGTCACACAGCGGGAGCCTCCCACCATGCCAGCATGGCTGCGGAGCGGCCCGGAGAAGAAATGAAGAAGAGAAGAAGGAAGAAGAGAAGAAGAAGAAGAAGATGAAGAAGAAGATGAAGAAGAGAAGAAGATGAAGAGAAGAGCGGGAGCCTCCCCTCATGCCATGGGTGCGGAGCGGCCCGAGGAGAAGAAGATAGAAGACGCCGCGGAGGAGATGCTGGACGAGAACGCCGGAGGAAGAACCAGAAGAGCCAGAAGAACCAGAAGAAGAAGAAGATGAAGGAAGAAAGAAGAAGCATTTAAATAAAGGAATTGTCAAAAACTGTCTCTTGTCATTTTTAACATTTTTGACAGTTTTTTAGTGAAATGGTAGGGGTAAGTACCCCCTTACCATTTCACACAGGGGGGGGGGCGGGATCTGGGGGTCCCCTTGTTAAAGGGGGCTTCCAGATTCCGATAAGCCCCCCGCCCGCAGACCCCCACAACCACCGGCCAGGGTTGTGGGGATGAGGCCCTTGTCTTCATCAACATGGGAACAAGGTGTTTTGGGGGGCTACCCCAAAGCACCCTCCCAATGTTGAGGGCATGTGGCCTGGTACGGTTCAGGAGGGGGGGGGGGCGCACTCTCGTCCCCCCCTCTTTTCCTGCGGCCTGCCAGGTTGCGTGCTCGGATAAGGGTCTGGTATGGATTTTTAGGGGGACCCCACGCCGTTTTTTTTTTTTTTTTTTGGCGCGGGGTTCCCCTTAAAATCCATACCAGACCTGAAGGGTCTGGTATGGAATTTAGGGGGAACCCCACGTCAATTTTTTTAAAAAATTTTGGCTGGGGTTCCCCTTAATATCCATACCAGACCTGAAGGGCCTTGTATGGAATTTAGGGGGACTCCCACATCATTTTTTTTTTAAATTTTGGTTCGGGGTTGCCCTGTGGGGAATTCCCATGCCGTTTTTATCAATGAACTTCTATGTGTATTGTCGGCAATGCAATAGCCGCGGTAGTTTTAAATGTGTTTTTTCCTTCAAAATGTCATTTTGCTGTCAGACTGTTCTAAACACGGGAAACATGCGCCCCTTTACAGGCATACTATAGACACCCCCCAGGTATGAAATTTAAAGGGATATTACACTTTTATTGTTTGACTTTAAGCATTATTAAAATCACTGCTCCTGAAAAAACGGCCGTTTTTAAAACTTTTTTTTGCATTGATTCATGTCCCCTGGGGCAGGACCCAGGTCCCCAAACACTTTTATTGACAATAACTTGCATATTAGCCTTTAAAATTAGCACTTTTGATTATTCATGTTCGTGTCCCATAGACTTTAACGGTGTTCGCGTGTTCGAACAAATTTTTTTTCCTGTTCGCATGTTCTGGTGCGAACCGAACAGGGGGGTGTTCGGCTCATCCCTACTGGTGACGCTAGTTAGGGAGGTAAATATATAGGTTCGCCGTCAGCGTTTTATAGCGCCAGGTACCCCCATATACAACCTAATAAATGTTTTAACCCCTTGATTGCCCCCTAGTTAACCCTTTCACCAGTGATCACCGTATAACCGTTACAGGTGACGCTGGTTAGTTTGTTTATTTTTTATAGTGTCAGGGCACCCGCCGTTTATTACCTAATAAAGGTTTAGCCCCCTGATCACCCGGCGGTGATATGCGTCGCCCCAGGCAGCGTCAGGTTAGCGCCAGTACCGCTAACACCCATGCACGCAGCATACGCCTCCCTTAGTGGTATAGTATCTGAACGGATCAATATCTGATCCGATCAGATCTATACTAGCGTCCCCAGCAGTTTAGGGTTCCCAAAAACGCAGTGTTAGCGGGATCAGCCCAGATACCTGCTAGCACCTGCCTTTTGCCCCTCCGCCCGGCCCAGCCCACCCAAGTGCAGTATCGATTGATCACTGTCACTTACAAAACACTAAACGCATAACTGCAGCGTTCGCAGAGTCAGGCCTGATCCCTGCGATCGCGAACAGTTTTTTTGGTAGCATTTTGGTGAACTGGCAAGCACCAGCCCCAGGCAGCGTCAGGTTAGCGCCAGTACCGCTAACACCCACGCACTCACCATACACCTCCCTTAGTGGTATAGTATCTGAACGGATCAATATCTGATCCGATCAGATCTATACTAGCGTCCCCAGCAGTTTAGGGTTCACAAAAAAATGCAGTGTTAGTGGGATCAGCCCAGATACCTGCTAGCACCTGCGTTTTTGCCCCTCCGCCCAGCCCAGCCCACCCAAGTGCAGTATCGATCGATCACTGTCACTTACAAAACACTAGTCACGAGTCAGGCCTGATCCCTGCGATCACTAACAGTTTTTTTGGTAGCGTTTTGGTGAACTGGCAAGCACCAGTGGCCTAGTACACCCCGGTCATAGACAAACCAGCACTGCAGTAATGCCGCATACACACGAGCGTACTTTCTGGCATGCTTGGTCCGGTGGACCAGAGTCTGCCAGACAATCCGACCGTGTGTAGGCTCCGGCGGACTTTTCCGGCGGACTTTTTCCCAAAAGCCCGCCGGACCTAGATTTGAATCAAGTTTTAAATCTTTCCATCTGAGTTTCTGGCGGAAAGTCCGCTCGTCTGTGTGCTGGTCCGACGGAAAGCCCGCTCGTCTGTATGCTGGTCCAACGGACCAGATACGACGCAAGGGCAGGGTATTGCATTTTGCGCTCGCTGCAATAGGAAAAAAAAAAAAATTTCCTATTCGTCAACATCTGGAGAAGAGAAGAGGGGAGAAAACAAGAAGCCCAGAAGTCCGGACCTCCGCTGGCAAGAGAGCGGCCTGAAAACAGTGGAGGAGCCGGCCGAAGAACTGGAACACCGGGAGAAGAACCAACCGGATGCCGGGAGAAGAGGAACTGGAGGGACCCGCGAAGCTGGAAGAAGACCCCAGAAGCTGGAGGAAGACCCCCCCCGGAGCTGTTTAATAAATTATTTTAAAAACCTGTGTAGTGTGTTTTATTATTGACACTTTTTCCCTAGGTGAATGGGTAGGGGTACCATGTACCCCATACTCATTCACATAGGGTGGGGGCCAGGATCTTGGGGCCCTCTTATTATAGGGGGCTCCCGGATTCCGATAAGCCCCCATCCGCAGACCCCGACAACCAACGGCCAGGGTTGTCGGGAAGAGGCCTTTGTCCTCATCAACATGGGGACAAGGTGCTTTGCGGTGGGGGGCCCCCGCAGGGCGCCCCCTCCCCAAAGCACCCACCCCTCATGTTGAGGGCATGCGGCCTGGTATGGTTCAGGGGGGGGCGCTCGCTCGTCCCCACCCCCTTTCCTGACCGGCCGGGCTGCGTGCTCAGATCGGGGTCTGGTATGGATTTTAGGGGGGACCCCACGCTGTTTTTTCGGCGTAGGGGCTTCCCTTTAAAATCCATACCAGACCTAAGGGCCTGGTATGCCCTGCGACGGGGCTCGCAAGGTGTCAATCTCGCCGATAAAAGCGACAAGATTGACTTCCTTTTCTAGTCCCGTCGCACCTGAGTCACGTTCAAAATGAACAGACTTGTCCATGTGTGGGCAAGTCCGTTCATTCTGAAAGTCCGCCGTAACTCCGGCGAAAGTCCGTCGGAAAGATGGGCGGACTTAGCCCGCCGGAAAGTACGGTCGTGTGTGGGCGAGTCCGTCCGTTTTAAAGTCCGGCGCACCTGGCGGACAAAGTCCGTCAGAAAGTGTGCCGGACCAAGTATGCCAGAAAGTCCGATCGTGTGTACGCGGCATAACACTTGGTGACGTGGCGAGTCCCATAAGTGCAGTTCACGCTGGTGAGGTAGCAAGCACAAGTAGTGTCCCACTGCCACCAAGAAGTAGACAAACAGGCCCGTCGTGCCCATAGTGCCCTTCCTGCTGCATTTGCCAATCCTATTTGGGAACCCATCGCTTCTGCAGCACCCGTACTTCCCCCATTCACATCCCCAACCAAATGCAGTCGGCTGCATGAGAGGCATTTTTATGTCCTCCCGAGTACCCCTACCCAACGACCCCCCCCCCCCAAAAAAGATGTCGTGTCTGCAGCAAGCGTGGATATAGGTGTGACACCCGCTATTATTGTCCCTCCTGTCCTGACAATCCTGGTCTTTGCATTGGTGAATGTTTTGAACGCTACCATTCACTAGTTGAGCATTAGCGTAGGGTACAGCATTGCACAGACAAGGCACACTTTCACAGGCTCTCCCAAGATGCCATCGCATTTTGAGAGACCCGAACCTGGAACCGGTTACAGTTATAAAAGTTAGTTACAAAAAAAGTGTAAAAAAAAACACACAAAAAAATATAATAAAATTTAAAAAAAATTGTTGTTCTTTTATTGTTCTCTCTCTCTCTCTCTCTCTCTCTCTCTCTCTCTCTCTCACTATTCTCTCTCTATTGTTCTGCTCTTTTTTTACTGTATTCTATTCTGCAATGTTTTATTGTTATTATGTTTTATCAAGTTTGCTTTTCAGGTATGCAATTTTTTATAGTTTACCGTTTACTGTGTTTTATTGTTAACCATTTTTTTGTCTTCAGGTACGCCATTCACGACTTTGAGTGGTTATACCAGAATGATGCCTGCAGGTTTAGGTATCATCTTGGTATCATTCTTTTCAGCCAGCGGTCGACTTTCATGTAAAAGCAATCCTAGTGGCTAATTAGCCTCTAGACTGCTTTTACAAGCAGTGGGAGGGAATGCCCCCCCCCCACGTCTTCTGTGTTTTTCTCTGGCTCTCCTGTCTCAACAGGGAACCTGAGAATGCAGCCGGTTATTCAGCCAGTTGACCATAGAGCTGATCAGAGACTAGAATGGCTCCAAACATCTCTATGGCCTAAGAAACCGGAAGCTACAAACATTTCATGACTTAGATTTCGCCGGATGTAAACAGCGCCATTGGGAAATTGGAAAAGCATTTTATCACACCAATCTTGGTGTGGTCAGATGCTTTGAGGGCAGAGGAGAGATCTAGGGTCTAATAGACCCCATTTTTTTCAAAAAAAGAGTACCTGTCACTACCTATTGCTATCATAGGGAATATTTACATTCCCTGAGATAACAATAAAAATGATTAAAAAAAATGAAAGGAACAGTTTAAAAATAAGATAAAAAAGCAAAAAAATAATAAAGAAAAAAAAAAAAGCACCCCTGTCCCCCCCTGCTCTCACGCTAAGGCGAACGCAAGCGTCGGTCTGGCGTCAAATGTAAACAGCAATTGCACCATGCATGTGAGGTATCACCGCGAAGGTCAGATCGAGGGCAGTAATTTTAGCAGTAGACCTAAAGTGTTCTAAAGTGGTAACCTGTAAAGGCTTTTAAAGGCTTTTAAACATTTATTTATTTTGTTGCCAATGCACGTTTGTGCGCAATTTTAAAACATGTCATGTTTGGTATCCATGTACTCGGCCTAAGATCATCTTTTTTATTCCATCAAACATTTGGGCAATATAGTGTGTTTTAGTGCATTAAAATTTAAAAAAGTGTGTTTTTTCCCCAACAAATGCGTTTGAAAAATCGCTGCGCAAATACTGTGTGAAAAAAAAATGAAACACCCACCATTTTATTCTGTAGGGCATTTGCTTTAAAAAATATATAATGTTTGGGGGTTCAAAGTAATTTTCTTGCAAAAAAAAATAATTTTTTCATGTAAACAAAAAGTGTCAGAATGGGCTTTGTCTTCAAGTGGTTAGAAAAGTGGGTGATGTGTGACATAAGCTTCTAAATGTTGTGCATAAAATGCCAGGACAGTTCAACCCCCCCCAAATGACCCCATTTTGGAAAGTAGACACCCCAAGCTATTTGCTGAGAGGCATGTCCAGTCCATGGAATATTTTATATTGTGACACAAGTTGCGGGAAAGAGACAAATATATATATATATTTTTTTGCACAAAGTTGTCACTAAATGATATATTGCTCAAACATTCCATGGGAATATGTGAAATTACACCCCAAAATACATTCTGTTGCTTCTCCTGAGTACGGGGATACCACATGTGTGAGACTTTTTGGGAGACTAGCCGCGTACCGGACCCCGAAATCCGAGCACCGCCTTCAGGCTTTCTAAGGGCGTAAATTTTTGATTTCACTCTTCACTGCCTATCACAGTTTCGGAGGCCATGGAATGCCCAGGTGGCACAAACCCCCCCCCCCCAATGACCCTATTTTGGAAAGTAGACACCCCAAGCTATTTGCTGAGAGGTATAGTGAGTATTTTGCAGACCTCACTTTTTGTCACAAAGTTTTAAAAATTGAAAAAAGAAAAAAAAATGTTTTTTCTTGTCTTTCTTCATTTTCAAAAACAAATGAGAGCTGCAAAATACTCAGCATGCCTCCCAGCAAATAGCTTGGGGTGTCTACTTTCCAAAATGGGGTAATTTGGGGGGGGGTTTGTGCCACCTGGGCATTCCATGGCCTCCGAAACTGTGATAGGCAGTGAAGAGTGAAATCAAAAATTTACACCCTTAGAAATCCTAAAGGCGGTGATTGGTTTTCGGGGCCCCGTACAAGGCTAGGCTCCCAAAAAGCCCCACACATGTGGTATCTATATACTCAGGAGAAGCAGCTGAATGTATTTTGGAGTGCAATTCCACATATGCCCATGGCCTGTGTGAGCAATATATCATTTAGTGACAACTTTTTGTAATTTTTTTTTTTTTTTGTCATTATTCAATCACTTGGGACAAAAAAAATGAATATTCAATGGGCTCAACATGCCTCTCAGAAATTTTCTTGGGGTGTCTACTTTCCAAAATGGGGTCATTTGGGGGGTTTTGTACCGCCCTGCCATTTTAGCACCTCAAGAAATGACATAGGCAGTCATAAACTAAAAGCTGTGTAAATTCCAGAAAATGTACCCTAGCTTGTAGACGCTATAACTTTTGCGCAAACCAATAAATATACGCTTATTGACATTTTTTTTACCAAAGACATGTGGCCGAATACATTTTGGCCTAAATGTATGACTAAAATTGAGTTTATTGGATTTTTTTTATAACAAAAAGTAGAAAATATCATTTTTTTTTCAAAATTTTCGGTCTTTTTCCATTTATAGCACAACAAATAAAAACCGCAGAGGTGATCAAATACCATCAAAAGAAAGCTCTATTTGTGGGAAGAAAAGGACGCAAATTTTGTTTGGGTACAGCATTGCATGACTGCGCAATTAGCAGTTAAAGCGATGCAGTGCCAAATTGTAAAAAGTGCTCTGGTCAGGAAGGGGGTAAATCCTTCCGGGGTTAAAGAAGAAGAGAATGTGTGCTGCATTTGGAGATCTCAACATTTGCCACGTCATGAATGTTAACGCTCCATTACGAACGCTAGTTTACAAGATCAACCGTTTCTGGCTCGTCCTTGCTTCCGAGCATGCGTTTTTGCACTGTGGACTTTTGTCCGATGGACTTGTGTACACACATTCGGAAAATTGGAAAACACACATTTGTTGACGGAAAATTTGAAGACATGCTAGCCAACATTTGTTGGCAAAAAAAGTCCAACAACAATTGTCCGATGGTTGGATTTTCCGCCAACAGCATGACATCGAACATTTCCCATCGTGTCCAATCATGTGTATGGGGCTTGAAGCACATAGTCTGTACAGAAAGCAAGCCCACCCCTTTCAGTTTGTTTGCAGGAAACTACAAGGGAGCAGATACAAGACAAGCCACCCTGCACAAGCCGCAGTGGTTGTTGTTTATTATATAAAACAATTGCATAGAGAAAACATGAAAAAATTACTGCACAGCTTTTTTTAGAAACCTATTAAGGATACCAAAATTCAAGAAAGAATGTGCATTGTTGTTGTATTTAGACAATACAGCTTAGCCTAGATTTAAGCTTTTGTGTAGACTTGTTGATTTTAGCAAAGCAATAAGCTTTCCTGGATTACATTGGCTGTCCACTAAATGATTTTGCATGTTGCTTAGATTTGCTGTTTCGCTTTAGCAGGAAAACTATATCAATAATATGTATTTTTTTTCCTTATTTTCTGGTCCTCTTTAATAAACAGCAATCTGATAATCTCTCTTGTGTCCAATTACTGGAACTGCACAGTACATGTAACTAGTACATAATTGGTTACTCTAGCATTCATTTTAAGAAAGGGGTTTTAAGGAACAGTGTTGTCTTAATATTTTCAGCTAAATCCTTGAAAATGTTTGGTGTTAGATAATGGTTTTATTAACATTTGACAGAGAAATGACTCCATACTCATAGTATCAAAAGCTTTCATTTGTTGGACAAATACTGTGTCTGAAGTTAAGGGTGTGATCTACAGTGTATAATATTGCTGTATCATTGTGACTGCAGTTGTTGTCATGAAACTCCAGCAAAGGTTAAAATATACAGCAAGCTTTTATATACCATATAAAAATGCTGCCAGATCGCTCTTAGGTTCTTTACAATGTCTAAAATGATTCTGACCTTGTTCCACCTTTGAGAAAAGTTAGGCTATACTTTTAAACATGGCACAACTTCATAATGGCTTCTCTTTGATAAAAGAAAAAGAAAGTAATTTGATATTATAAAACTACATAAACGTGTACACATAAAATAAAATGTATGCTAGGCCGTAAGCATAATAACTGGTATTTAAAGTTTCTGCACAAAAGCTAAAGATCGCTTCACATACAGTATATAGACTTACATTTAACAGATAAAGAGATCCTAGAGCAGAACATTGTTAGTGACTCTATTGATTCCACCAATCCCACATATTGCTTATAATCCTGTTCGCATTTCATACTTTACCCTCTAACCTGAACATATTATATGGAGCTGACTGATCAAAACTGGAGCAAAAATCATAAAAAAAGTGGAGCAGTTGCCCACAGAAACCAAATTTCATGGTTGAATTTACATTTAAAGCTGTTGTAAAGGCTTAAGGTTTTAAACCTTCTGTGTTCAGTACCTCCCAAGCCCCCCTAATACTTACCTGAGCCCCATTACGAACCAGCTATGTGCACAACAGCCTTGGCACTCTGGAGACTCTCACTCCTCATTGGCTGAGGCCCGCTGCTATTAATCACAGCCAGTGAGCCAATGAAGAAAGGGGGAAATGGCAGAGCCGCGGCTTTGTGTGTGAAAGGACACACAGAGCTGCAGCTCGGGAGTGTGCCTGCTTGGGGCAGGAGGGAGGGGCCTAGTGTGCCACTGGGGGACCTGAGAAGAGGAGAATCCGGGCTGCTCTGTGCAAAACCACTGCACAGAGCAGGTAAGTATGAAATGTTTGCTATTTTTTAACAAGCCTTTACTATCACTTTAATGGAAGATGAAGTCTCATTTATTGCCATAGGCCGCAACTCCTCCTTTGCTTCAATTATGATTAATGAGCTCAAGGGTGATGCTAATTAAGGACCTTAAAAGAGAAGTTTGAGGGGGGTGTCAAAATCATACTTACCTAAGTGGATGCAGAATCAGTCTGATGCTGTACCTGTTCTCCACCAGCTCTAAGATCGCTCAGTTCTCAGAGCTCCGTGAGCAGAAAGCTGGTGACTGTCAGTCACCGGCTGTCTGCTCTGCCCCCCCCCCCCCCACTCACTCACTGGAGCGCTGGGCTGTGGCTGTATTTCTCCTTTAAGTTAGCACATCTCTGGTTCTCCTGTGACTGTGGCCAGTATTATACACACTTAATCAACTCCAGGTTTTATAGACACATTTTGGATGTTTTTCTTTAGTGATCATTTAGATAACAAATTGCATTTTTCTAATGTAGACTGAAAGTATCAACATTTCACTTTTTTTTTATTCAGGTATTACAACTATATACAGTATAACTCCATTATATGATGAAGTAAAAATGTATTCAGCAAACTTCTATTATATATACAGTGTATATATATTATTAGGAAGATATTCCGAAGTTACCTGATAGGGAAGAGGTTCAGGTATGATGCCACCATGGTTTCGGGTAAATCCAGCATGTTCAAAGTACACGGATCCAGTAACGTAATTTGTGAATTTGTGAATATCTTGAAGAATGTAGGGGTTGGGGTTTTTCCTTCCTTTGTTCCTTAATGCAGCTATGTGACCTGCAGCTTCCTTAAAGCCCCTCCCTGTCTACATGCACTACAGTGTTAACAGACTGTACATTAAAGATGTACAGGGATAGGGATAATTGTAGACACGCACACTCACTCAGGCTGAACTGGATGGCCTGGTGTCTTTATTCAACCTTACTAACTATGTAACTATATAACTATGTAACAGACTGTGCGGTTTATGACAGGAGATGTTCTGTAATTGTTGTTGACTGCAAAAGCTTTTGCTAAAAGAAATTGGATGAAACCACTGTGAGTCAACACTGACCTCCTGGGATAGCTGGGTTCTCAAAATCCCATGAAAACAAACCTCTGCAAAAACACTGAATTTCAAGCACTGAGCATAGTGATATCATCTGCATCCCATAAGTATTGGAAGTAGAGGTCTGGATAAGTATTTTTTCTTTTCTTTTACCAACAGCTTTATTTTTAAAATGGCTTTTTAGGTGATTTGACTTTCGGTTGAGAGACCATCAATACAGCCTTTCATAGAAGGTCTATTTTAAATGGTGACAATATTGAAATATGTCTGGGCAATATGCATCAGCACAACAGCATAACAGTGTTTAGTTTCCTTTGAGAGAGTATGTGCCAATGTGGTTTACAAGCAGAAGATTTTGGTAGCCTCAGAACATTGTCAGCCATAACACAAAGTACCCAAACAAGCACCTTTATATCACTATCACCAGCTCTTATTTTTATGAAAGCTAGTAATTAAAATAAAAATAGGTTTCCATGTGACGTTATCATGTTAAAGCTTATATGAGATTTTACAGTCTGGATTTACATCTTATTTAACAAACTATGCTTGAATTCTTTCAATTGCAGTGTTGGGGTACTTTTTCCTATGTGCCCTATGGGAGGACACAGATCTGTATTGATTCCTTTAAGCCCCCTGCCAACAGACTCTGACCTTGTTCCACCTTTGAGAAAAGTTAGGCTATACTTTTAAACATGGCACAACTTCATAATGGCTTCTCTTTGATAAAAGAAAAAGAAAGTAATTTGATTTTATTTTATAAAACTACATAAACGTGTACGCATAAAATAAGATGTATGCTAAGCCGTAAGCATAATAACTGGTATTTAAAGTTTTTGCACAAAAGCTAAAGATCGCTTCACATACAGTATATAGACTTACATTTAACAGATAAAGAGATCCTAAAGCAGAACATTGTTAGTGACTCTATTGATTCCACCAATCCCACCTATTGCTTATAATACTGTTTGAATTTCATACTTTACCATGTAAATAAAAATTTGCATGGTAAAGTATGACCTAAGTTCAAAGGCCAGGCAGTGCATTATGGTCACTATTGCAAATTCACAAATTACGTTACTGGATCCGTGTACTTTGAACATGCTGGATTTACCCCAAACCATGGTGGCATCATACCTGGACCTCTTCCCTATCAGGTAACTTCAGAATATCTTCTTAATAATATATATATACTGTGTATATATAAAGTGCCCTATGGGAGCACACAGATCTGTATCGATTCCTTTAAGCCCCCTGCCAACAGACCCCCCATAACTACAGGCTGCATGCTCTGATAAGGGTCTGGTATGAATTTTGGAGGAGGGTTCTTATTTTTCTTGCATAGAGTCCCGCTTGACATCAATACCAGACCCTCATCAAGCATTTGGGTCTGCTATGTATTTTTAGGGGGATCCCATAATCTTTATTTGCATGGGGTCCCCCCTAACTTAGCATAAGTGTTTGGCTTATGTGAACAGAATTCCTGAGTTTCCTTACCTAATAGCCTGGAAAATGGACATTGTGTTTTTAAATTCAGCTTCCATTGACTTCAATGGGGCTTGAATTCAGTATCCTAACTTTACTCATGGTCTGGAAACCTGCCTTTCAATTGTTAGGCAAATTAGCGAATTAGCACTAAAACAGTATTCACTATAGCGCTGGTGAGAAAATACTCCCAAAATCAAATTTACTATAGTTCCCTGAAACCAAATAGCACCCAAACGCTAATGCCCCGTACACACGGTCGGATTTTCCAATGGAAAATGTCCGATCGCAGCGTGTTGTCGGAAATTCTGACCGTGTGTGGGCTCCATCGGAAATTTTCCATCGGATTTTCCGACACACAAAGTTGGAGAGCAGGAGATAAAATTTTCCGACAACAAAATCCGATCGCGTCAATTCCGACCGTGTGTGGCCTGTTCCGACGCACAAAGTGCCACGCATGCTCAGAAGAAATTCCGGCACGGAACAGCTCGTTCTGGTAAACTTAGCATTCGCAATTGATACAGCACTTTCGTCACGCTGCAATGTTAAAAATGGTTTAATACAGCGCACTCTCTTCTTCTTTATAATGTGACAAGAATTAAGTAGTCTTGCTGCTCATATTCACAAAGACTTCTCACAAACTTATTTCATTATTATTTATCAGGATTCCCTCAATATATTTTGATTTCTCACATCTGACAACATATTTTTGTTGTATTTTTTTTTTGGCTTTAATGTAGATTCTTTTTTTGTGTTCGTATTTTTTTGAAGGGTGTTATTTTTTTGGGGGGATTTTTATTTGTACTCCCGAAAATGCTTGTGTGTGTTTTTTGTGACAAGTTCCCACAACACCATTGATATGTTGTTCTATTTAATCTGTAGGAGATTGTTTGGTGTTGTTGTCCCTTGTTAATTTCACATTTTATGTTAGAAATGTACCTGAATCGTCACCAACAAACTGTCCTTTTTGGATGAAAACACACACAGGAGAGTATAATTTCCCAAAAATTTTTTTATCAAGGGCTCACAACTAAACAAAGAGGGAGGCAACGCTGGAGAAACTGCTGAAGTGGGTGAAGCCTTGTACCCCCAGGGCACACATCACTAATTTTTAACCAAAATTGGTGGCCTGAGGAGTCCTTATCTAAGGGAGGGCAGTCTGGTCCAGAAGAGATTGCGAGAAGAAACTGCGCTTAGGGCACGTCTATAGGGTCAGAAACCACAGGTTGCTGCCTCCCTTACACAAAGTACCCAATAAGGTGCTTTGCAAAACGTATTGAAAAATTATTAGATATGGATGTAATGGCGCTACCTGAAACCTTAACCGGGATAGCCTTAAAAGTGATAAACCCGTACCACTGGTTATATATCTATAAGGTATTAGACTATAATCTTATAGTATATGGAATACGGTTTCAATAAATGCACTTTATGTAGTACAGCCTCTGGCTCCACCACCAGATGGTGTAAGACAACCTTTTGCTGTGCGAAACTTGATTGGTTGTACTATATCTCTCCCAAAGTATACATCATTGTGAATACATTTATGCTTTTGAAGTACCACTATCAGACTCCTACTTACCAGACCGGTGAGTCCGCTTGGGCAGAGAGTAGGCTCCCTTACGCGTCCGACTCGCGGCCCCTGGTAAGGTAACAGGAAGCACAGGAGTGCGGAGTGGTATGAGAGCCTGTGAACTAGAGTCCAGATGCTGGTGGAATAGCAGTCTATGAACAGCAGGTGCAGGCTGGAACACAGGCGATGAGACTGAGTAGGATGGTCAGGAGGAGACAGGCTGGGTTCGGCAACAGACGGGCAACAAGGTACAATAGGAGCAGGCAGAAGCGGAGTCAAACAGGCCAAGGTCGGGTACAGGCAGCAAGAAGGGGAATCCAAGGGCAATCCGGGTCGTCAGGAGATCAGGTAAACAGGAAGACAAGACAGGAAACAGGAACTACGGCACAGGAAGCTGATGATCAGGCAGCACTGAACAGAGTGCCTGACAAACTTAAATAGGCCGGCTTGATCAGAGGCACTCCCTCTGGTGGCCAATCCCATGACCAGCAAGGTGAGCTCTCTGACAGTGCCCCCTCCCCAAGGGCAGCCTCCGGATGCCCAGCCGGGCCAACCTGGAGGCATGAACATTTCTGAAAGTCTGCAAAAGTTCCGGGGCATGCAAATTGTTTTCTGGTTCCCAGGAATTGTCCTCCGGACCATACCCCTTCCATTTGATAAGATACTGTATTTGATTGCGCCTTTTCCTACAGTCCAGGATAGCCTCGATTTCAAACTCCTCCTCGTTATTGATCATAACAGGCTTAGGAGGACTGGTACTACGGTTGGGGAAACGATCAGGAGCGACCGGTTTCAGTAAGGACACATGGAAAACCGGGTGTATTTTGAAGGAGTCCGGCAGACTGAGCTCGTACGCTACGTTGTTTATTTTTCTTCTCACCGAGAAGGGTCCCATGAATTTAGGCCCTAGTTTCCTAGAAGGGCAAGCCATTTTTAAGTTAGTTGTGGACAGCCATACTTGATTGCCAGGTTCCAGGATAAGCTCCCCGCGCCTCTTCTTGTCGAACGTCTTTTTATAAGAAGCCTGGGATTGGGCCATTCTTGGCAGGCAATGTTGTTGGCAATAATCAGACAGAAACTCCACTTTCCCAGAAACCCAGTTGATATGGGGGTTATGGCCCAGCAACCACGGCATGCCCAGGATGACAGGGAACAGAGGAGAGGAAATGACATCTAAACGGAGGAATTCCTGGTGTTGAGAGTTTATAGTAGCTATTATAGGGATAGTCTCTTGAATGACAGGACCGGAACGGAGGGCGGAACCGTCTGCAAGATGAACAGCCAGGCTCTGGGTCTTGAGTCGGAGTGGGATATCATGCTGAGCTGCAAAGGCCTGGTCCATGAAGCAGCTGCATGCTCCGGAATCAACGATGACTGGAACTTGGATAGCCTTTCCAGGAAGCTGCAAAGTGACAGAGATGGTAAGGTGAGTACTAGGTTTTGGCATGATAGTAGCACATATACGAGCAGAAGAACGACACTTACGCGTCTTGTTGGGGCAGACGCTGGCGTAGTGCCCAGGTTCCCCACAGTAGAGGCATAGGTTAAGGTTACGTCTTCGTAACTTCTCTTCGGGAGTCAAGGAAGGACGGAGCAGACCAAGCTGCATAGGCTCTGATGTGTCGAAAACTGGAGAGGTTGGAGGAGCCAAAGGCCTACTAGGAGGACTGGGAACCTGTGGAAGCATCCAAGTGGGTCGATAGGCACTGGTAGACCTTTCGGTGCGTCGTTCTCTCAGACGACGGTCAATTTGGATTGAGAGGTTAATTAATTCTTCCAGGGTCTGAGGTATCCCAACCCGTGCTAACTCGTCCTTGAGTGGATCGGACAAACCCATTCTAAACTGATGACGCAGAGCCGCGTCATTCCATGCCGTATCCGAACTCCAGCGCCTAAATTCAACGGCATAGTCCTCCGCCGCCCTGCGGCCTTGCCGAAGGGAGTGCAGGGAAGCTTCAGCAGAAGCGGTTAGTTGAGGATCCTCATAAAGTTGAGACATTGCCAAGAAGAAGGCGTCCAGACTTTCCAGGGCATCCGACTTTTTTTCCAGAAGGTGATGGGCCCAGGTTTGAGGCTCACCGGACAACAGGGAAATAACAAAGCCCACTTTGGTGGCTTCTAGGGAGAAGGTCCGAGGCTGCAGAGCAAAATAGAGACTACATGCATTCCGGAATGCACGGTATTTACTACGGTCTCCAAAAAATCTCTCCGGTATAGGTACTTTGGGCTCTGGAGGGAGCATGACTACGGAGGGTGCCCCGGTTGCAGACGAAGTCCCCTGAGGATTGGTAGGTGCAGACAGGGCCTGAACACGTTCCTCTAGTCGGGTATAGCCATCCTGTAAACTTTTGACTGCTTGGGTTAATCCTGCCAAGTGTCTGCAAAGTTCGTCCATAGGGGAGGCCCCCTGCCCGGACTCGGTCATGGCTGCCTGATACTATCAGACTCCTACTTACCAGACCGGTGAGTCCGCTTGGGCAGAGAGTAGGCTCCCTTACGCGTCCGACTCGCGGCCCCTGGTAAGGTAACAGGAAGCACAGGAGTGCGGAGTGGTATGAGAGCCTGTGAACTAGAGTCCAGATGCTGGTGGAATAGCAGTCTATGAACAGCAGGTGCAGGCTGGAACACAGGCGATGAGACTGAGTAGGATGGTCAGGAGGAGACAGGCTGGGTTCGGCAACAGACGGGCAACAAGGTACAATAGGAGCAGACAGAAGCGGAGTCAAACAGGCCAAGGTCGGGTACAGGCAGCAAGAAGGGGAATCCAAGGGCAATCCGGGTCGTCAGGAGATCAGGTAAACAGGAAGACAAGACAGGAAACAGGAACTACGGCACAGGAAGCTGATGATCAGGCAGCACTGAACAGAGTGCCTGACAAACTTAAATAGGCCGGCTTGATCAGAGGCACTCCCTCTGGTGGCCAATCCCATGACCAGCAAGGTGAGCTCTCTGACAACCACTCATAATATAAGGGGGACTTACCCCTTGATGTCTAATACCTTATAGATATATAACCAGTGGTACGGGTTTATCACTTTTAAGGCTATCCCGGTTAAGGTTTCAGGTAGCGCCATTACACCCATATCTAATAATTTTTCAATAAGTCTGGTCCAGAAGTCCCAGAGATCCAGAAAGCAGCAGATGACATCTGTGTCCCCAGGCTGTGGTCATACGAAAAACTGCAGCTTCTGTCAGACCAGACTGAGCCCAGGGCAATCACTCTCTGGTCTTCCTTCCACGCTTCCTTCCACGCGGTGGCTCTGGTGGTGGAGTTGTGGCAGCAGGAGGAGGAGGATGGTCCAAATCAATGACGTCGTTCTTGGGTGTTAGTTCCCCACTCACCCCCTTACGTAGGACTTTATACATAAGGTCCTCACAGAGCCTGAGTTGACCCTCCTGCATGCCCTGCAGTTTTGTGGCAGCCATGCAGGCAAAGGCCTCTTCAGGAGTGGGTAAGGCTCGTAGGGACGCTGAAGCCTCCTGAATCAGCCTGAATGCAGAATTCTGCACGGGACTCGGAGTCGTCTTCCTCGCTCTTTTATATGGAAGGCGGAGGGAAGGAACCTGCGATTCGGTCAGGCTGCGACTGGTCTAAGGCTTCTCTTGGCTGACACTTAGCCCCGCCTCCTCCTGGCTGCCACTAATCCCCGTCTCCTCCTGGCTGCCACATTCCACAACCTCCTCCTGGCTGAGGTCTTCCTGTGTATGAAAAAGGGACATAGTTTGAGTTTTTTATTCATCAATCACACACAATTTTCACCTCATGACTGTTGCAAATTGAATGTTAACAAATATAACAGACTATCATTCTGAGCCCAGCATTTTTAATTCTTGTCCCAAATTTGGGTGCCCACTACTGTCTATTGATATGTAAAACACTTTTTTCAATCAGCATTTAGTGATCAATAATAACATCTAGTAAACATCATTTATTTATTGCCCAGAAATCAGTAGAACAATGCTATACCTGACTCCAGCTGGGCTCCTCCACTTCTTCCTGGCTGGAAGGCCCAGGTTGGACATCGGAAGCCTCAGCTGGGGTGGAAGGAAGCGTGGAAGGAAGAGTAGAGAGGGATTCCCTGACTTCAGTGTGGTCTGATAGAAATCGCAGTCTCTCATAGTACCACAGCCTGGGGACATAAACATCATCTGCTGCAGCTCCGGACCTCTGGGAATCTGTGACCTTCTTGCGCTCCCTAAGATAAGTGCTCCTCAGGCCACCAATTTTGGCTTTTAAATAGGGGATGGTTGCTGTGGGGACCACCGGCTTCACCAACTCCAGCAGTTTCTCCAGCGCTGCCTGCCTCTTTTGTTTATTGTTGTAATGAGGATGTCTCACTTGCCACAGACAGGGCAGCTCCCTGTACTTGTCTATGAACAGGGGGAGGAAATTGTGGTCGTTGAAACCCATCCATTTTCTCTGCAAGACACCACAGAAGACAAACCCTAATGTCAGGCCAAACTCCCCTAATCTTGTTACAATATAGGCTTCCATTTCGAAGCAGTACAGGCCCAAGTTTAGATCCTACCTTCGTTATCATGATTGGCGCCTCCGATGCTCCTTCCTCCGCTCACAGATCGTACGTAAGACGCACGCGTGTTACGCTTTATACACACTGCACATGCGTGTAACTCCGCCCGCCCCTGCCGTTCTTTCTAGTCTATTCCCCACCCCTTTTCATTCGGCGCAGTGGGGGAAGAGCACATGGCGGAGACACAGCAGGTGCGTGCTAATTGTAGCAACGAGGAGGAGGAGGAGGAAAGCCCGGATCCGGACACGTCCCAATCCAGAAGGAGATTTAAGGGCTCAAATATGTCCTTTGGGGAGATGTTGGAGATGGTGGACATCCTGAAGAGGGCCGACTATGATGGAAAGTATGGACCTTACCCCAACCCCAATGTCAGAAAGGCCAAGATCATGGCGAAAGTGGTCAGGAGTCTGCACCGAGAACATGAGCAGTACAGAAAGATCCGGGGAGTGCTGCAAAAAAGTAAGTAATTGTGCTGTGTTCCTATTCTTTTTATGTTTATTACGTTCGTGCTGCTCCATGTGCTTTTAGGAACTGTTGTACAGTTTAAAATGGCAACTTTCATGTTCATGGGCACATTATTCGTTCTTATCAAACATTTTTCTTTCGGACTATAAAATACCATTGTTTAGGCCATATGCATTTGGCCACCATTTTTACGCCCTATACTTTTCTTAAAAGAATTGGGTTGTGTAGATGGCTTTGTTACTAGAATGAAATGCAAACTAGATTCTGTGTAAGGAGAAGACACTCAGCAGCTGTTTTCACATCTGGACACTGGAGCACTAGTGTGGGACCCCAGAACACCATTTTTATTAGGGGGGGCACACAGGTGCTCCAGTGTATACTATAGGGGGGGGCTACATCTGTGAAGCTTGTACCAAACAGGTAAAGTATTGAAGCTTGACAAAGGACACTGAAAATGCTACATTTTGGAACTCTGCTAAAATTGACAATTGTACCCCACTTCCAAGCAATGTTTCCTATTTATAGTTCTGCCATCAAATATCTGTCTGCTAATTATACCTTTTTGTTTTACATAGGGGAGAAAAGACTCGGAGGACACCCCTCATCCGTGGAGACCAGAGCCCCCCCCCCCTCTGGAAGAAGGGGAAATACCCCCAACACAAGCTGAGCAGGAGGAAGAAGACGTGGTGGAACTAGTCACCACAACAGGTGAGTGTCTGTGACCACAGGCTCAGGTAAGAGATGGATGGCGTCATATTTTTGAGACCTAATTTTTTTTGGGGGTTCCTCTCTTTTTAGGTGATCGTGATGTTGTGGATCCAGATCCTTTCACATCCGAAAGTGCCCAGATCCTGATCGGGGAGATCATGGGGTGTAATTTACAATTGGAAAACATCAAGAAAAACATCAATGATGTTATTCCAAAAAATAAAAACATCATTGATGTTTTGGGGCGAGTTTAAAGCCCCTCCAAAACCCTTTGTTTTTTGTTGTGCTACAATGTGCCAAATTTTTTTGTGATTTTTCACAAAGCCAAATTTGGAGGATGCACACAGTGTTTCAACATGTGCTATCTGCCATCACGGGAGATCAATGGACGCGTTCCTCAATATTAAAGTAGCTGAGAGGAAGAGGTTTCTCCCCCAAAACACGTCCCTTGATCCCCCGTGATGGCAGGTCGCACATGTTGACATTGGTAAATTGGTGTGCATCTTCCAAATTTGGCTTTTCCTGGGGTGACTTCACCCCATCTGAACGCAATATCAAACACAGTTTCTAAATACTCATGTCTGATATTGCCTTCAAGTTCCACCAAATGTGACGTTTGTAAGTTCAAGATTTGTGTCTTTCTTGTTGGTTTTACACAGGCCTGTTTCTATTTTTGATAATGCTACCCCAAAAATTGTTATACAACAAACATGTTGGTTTGTTTGAAAAACCTTTGGTAAATGCACATGTGATTGTGCAGGTATAAAAAAGTTTGTTAAGCAAGAATGTGTGGATTATTGTCTCAACGCTACAACACTTTTGGGGTGATGTCATTTCTGTTTTCATAGAAAATGGGGGTTATTTACTAAGGGCAAATCCTCTTGGCACTACAAGTGCAGTTTCAGTGCAGTTGCAACTGCACTTGTAGTGAAATGTGTTTTTGCATTTAGTAAATAACAGCCAACAGTGCTTTGTATAAGGTTACACAATCACGCCATTTTCTGGACTCCACACATTTCTGTCAGGGTCAGCTAAAACAAACACAAGCAGTAAATGTCCACAAAGAATGTTTTTTTTTTTTTATTAGAAAAAGGCTTCACATATTTGCTGGCATATTGATGGCCCCCCTACCCGCAAAGAACTCCAGGTAGCATAACCGGACATCACGGGCACTCAGGGAGGATAAGCCAGGATGGGCGCTTTCAAGCGCCGTCAGTGTGGTTTTATGTATCATTCCGGCCTCAGGCCCAACTGAGCCAGCATGGTTGTCCGAATGTTTCCTTAAAAGGTTATGGAGAATACAGCATGCTAGTATAATATGGTTCCGTTTATACTCCGCCATACGGATGGGTGTCATAAATAGGCGGAACCGGCTGGCCAGGATTCCAAATGTGTTCTCCACCACTCTTCGGGCTCTGGCCAGCCGGTAATTAAAAACCCTCTGTTCCGGGGTGAGGGTCCTCATCGGGAATGGCCGCATCAGGTGGTCCCCCAGCGCAAATGCTTCATCAGCAACGAACACGAATGGGAGTCCTTCCACACTGTCCTCTGGAGCTGGCAAGTCCAAGCTGCCATTCTGGAGACGCCTGTAGAACTCCGTCTGGGCGATGACTCCACCATCGGACATCCGGCCATTCTTCCCCACGTCCACATACAGGAAGTCGTAAGTAGCCGACACCACCGCCAACATCACAATACTATTGAACCCCTTATAGTTGAAATAGTATGACCCTGAATTGGGTGGTGGGATGATGTGGACGTGTTTCCCATCAATTGCCCCTCCGCAGCTAGGAAAGTCCCACCGCTGGGCAAAGTGGGAGGCCACAGTCTGCGATTCCTGTGGCGTAGAAGGAAACTGTTGAGGAAAAAAAAAATAATTACCATTTTTGCTCAGAAACATGGCAAGCAGATTAGGCACAAACATTATGGGGCAACCTCCAGATAGCATTTATTAAGGGGAATTTAACAATGCCAAAGTATAAGGTACACCTATCATATTCCCCCTCCCCCTCTCATGGGCCATTTCTAACATTATGGGGGGTGTGGAAATCTTGGACAGGTAACCCTCTTCACTTCATTGAGAGATGAATGCCTAAATACAGGGTATTACTTTGACCAGCCCCTCCTTAGTTAAACTATTGGCAGCCCACTGGACAGGTAAGAAGTGTCATAATGCAAATATATAAATACACATTGTACACATTTGAGGACATTTGGACATTCTGCTATTACCTGTCAAGATAATAATAGGATACAAAAACTTTAAACAGTACCATTGGAAAGTATACAGGCAGGGCCTTGCACTACATGCTTTGGGGAATTCATCCATAAATCTGACCACAAAAGAGATGGGTATAGTGTGTATGGGTTTGGCAAAGTCAGCAGATAGATGATTGAGGATAGATAGAGAATTGGTATCAGCTGACTTAGCAGTTGGGGGAAGGAGGGTTACTAAAAATGATTTGGGGACACCACAAAAAAAAAGCCTCTGCCACTCTGACAGAATTTAAACCTAAAATAACAATTCAAAACATTTTAGGGGGTGTTTGGGGTAAAGCACTACTATGGAGCTGATAAAATACATTGTTAAGTGACTACATGAGGTGAATATGGGCCAGGAGAGACCATGCTGGGGAGGTTATTGAAGGGCAATCTGTATGAAGGACCTAAAATAATAATTACATAAAAATCCAGCATGCATGAGGACAAAGTCGACATTCACAGCATATTCCAATCATGGTAATTAGGGAATGAGGAAAGAAATACAAGATATTATCAAACATTAAATACAATAAAATGTGATATTAAAGGATAAAAATCTTACCTTCATATACTCCTTCTGCAGGACCTGGATGTTGGCAGAACAGGTCTCTGGGATAATGATCCCCAGAGCCTGGGAGGAGATGCCTGTCGAGAACTTGAGGTCCTGCAGGCTTCTCCCTGTTGCTAAATACCGCAGGGTAGTGACGAGCCTCTGCTCCGGAGTGATGGCTTGCCTCATGCAGGTATCCTGCCTGCTAAAATAAGGGGTCAGCGAAGCCAACAGACGGTGAAACACGGGGTCCGTCATCCTGAGAAAGTTCCTGAAATCATCAGGATTATTCTCACGGATCTCATGGAGCAAAGGCATATGAGAGAACTGGTCACGCTGAAGCAACCAATTCTTGGTCCATGAACTCCTCCCCACCCTGTTCATGGACTGGACTTGTGTCAAGGTCAGGACCCCAACACCAAGCCCCCGCACAGCACGAACTCTACGAGGAGTACGCATACGCAACATGGCTAGAAAACAGTCGGCTGGTCAGAACGAAGTAACAGAACGCACTGAAGAACAGCAAGGCCTGTGAAGAGCGACCTGAAAAACAGTAACGAACGAACAAGAATACAATGACTAAAGTCACGCGGAACTTGCTGCACGCACTGAAGAGCAGATACAAACCCACAAGCACAAACTGAACGGCAGAAAACGATCTGAAAGCCACGAGTCTGAAAAAGTGCGAATCGTCTCTCACCAAACTTTTACTAACACGAGATTAGCAAAAGGAGCCCAAAGGGTACCGTGCTTGGTTCTGAACTGGCCTTTTCTAGTCTCGTCGTACGTGGTGTACGTGACTGCGTGGTTGGCGATCGGAAATTCCGACAACTTTGTGCGACCGTGTGTAGGCAAAACAAGTTTGAGCCAACATCCGTCGGAAAAAATCCTAGGATTTTGTTGTCGGAATGTCCGATCAAAGTCCGACCGTGTGTACGGGGCATTACTCTGTTAAAACCTGGAGTAGTGCACATGGAAATAATGTTTAGAGCATGATATAATTGCCTAAATGGTACTGAAATATGTGGTATATTATTTAAAGATGATCTGCTTTTAAACTGTGTGAAAAAGTGGTTTCTACACTGAAATATCTTTAAAAGTCTGAGAAGTGAAAAATTCCCTGTTTTGGACAACTAGGTGCCAACACAACTGAGCATGCTCAGACCTGAAAATTATTCTCATTTTAACTCAAGTGTCTTTTTTAGCCGGCGCTATAGTAAATACCAAAATGAGAGCTAATTAGAGAGCATTTTTTGAAGTGAAAATCTGCGCTATTTTAGTCCAAATCAAGTTTCAGCCATTGATTCTAATGGAATAATTCTAACTTTCACAAAAAAAACCTTTTAATGTTGAGATGAAATGTATCTTTCTGTGAAATAAATTTTACTTTGCAACATTGTTGCTTCTACTTAAAATATTTTGATTTTAAGAATACTAGAATGTGGAATGTTTTGATAAAATATATTTTTCTCTGTCACTTTCACTTGTTACTCTCAAACTCACACAGGTGTCTTTATAATCCACAAACAATACCATTGCTGATGCAAATTTAGCCAAAAGTATTAGGATGCCTGCCTTTACACACACATGAAGTTTAATGGCAGCCCAGTCTTAGTCCATTAAAAAAAGGGTTAAAATTTGATTTGGCCCACCCTTTGCAGCTAGAACAGCTTCTGGAAAGGGTGTCCACAAGGTTTAGTGTGCCTATGGGAATGTTTGATCATTCTTCCAGAAGTGCATTTGTGAGGCCAGGCACTGATGTTGGATTCAGCCAAAGGGTGTTCTATCGGGTTGAGGCCAGCACTCTGTGCAGGCCAGTCAAGTTTCTCCACCCCAAACTTGCTCATCCATGTCTTTATGGACCTTGCTTTGTGCACTGGTGTGCAGTCATGTTGGAACAGGAAGGGGCTTTCCCCAAACTGTTCCCACAAAGTTAGGAGCATAAAATTGTCCAAAATGTTTTGGTATGCTGACGCCTTAAGAGTTCCCTTAACTGGAACTAAGAGGCCAAGCCCAACCCCTGAAAAACAACCCCACATCATAATCCCCCCTCCACCAAATAATTTGGACCAGTGCACAAAGCAAGGTCCATAAAGACATGGATGAGGGAGTTTGGGGTGGAGGAACTTGACTGGCCTGGACAGAGTCCTGACCTCAACACAACAGAACACCTTGGGGATGAATTAGAGAGGAGACTGTAGGTCAGGCCTTCTCGTCCAACATCAGTGCCTGACCTCACAAATGCACTTGGAAGAATGGTCAAACATTCCCAAGCCTTGTGGACAAGAAGAGTTGAAGTTGTTATAGCTGCAAAGGGTGGGCCAAATGAGTTTTGAACCCAATACTAATACTGGGATGCCATTACAGTTCATGTGCATTTAAAGGCAGGTGTCCCAATACTTAGGCCAATGTATTGTATATTGCTTGTGACACTGAGCATGGCTATGGACTTAGGGCTGGTTCACACCACAGAGATGCAGAGAACATGTGTGGGGCTGCCTGGTGGCTAAGTGGGTAGCAGTTCTGTCTACTAGCACCTGGGATGTTGGTTCAATTTCCCAACATGCTAATCCTTGTGTTTAAGTTTATATGTTCTCCCTGTGTGGATTTCACACCACAATCCAAAGACATGCTGGCATTTTATTTGTCTCCTGTCAAAATAGGTTCTAATGTAAGAAAGTTAATTTTGGACTTTAGATTGGAAGCTCATTGCAGCCAGGGACTGATGTTAATGTTTATTAGCACTAATCATGCCCAGGGACTTGGACATTTCAAATTTTAGGGTTTACACTGCACTGGCACATATGCTTAGAAAACTGTTGCTTTGTTTATGTGGATGCAAATTGACTTTCATCTTTGTCCTGTAGTTGGAGATTTGATGCACATTAACACAGTTGTGAATACTATTATGTGTTCCTGCTCATCAGGTGCAATCACTTTAGACATACATGAAGAGACAGATTGAAAGATACTGGTGGGCGTGTACAGTGTGCTAACAATACAACCTCTCTTATATAAAGGCCTGCATAGGGGGATTTGTTTGGCCTGAGAAGGTCAGGTTTTTTGCTGTGATTTGTGGGGGAGAAGGAATGATATTGGGAGATTTGATTAAATTCTTGTGCATTTTTTCAATCAAAAGTGGGTTTATGTGGCCATTCTGTCAATGTTGTGCGTGTATTGTTCCTGTCTGATCATGCAAACATCGTTTGGAAGCATCTGCTGACCTACTCTTTTTGATCTTGTTGTTTAATCGTGTACACCGAAATGCAGCTTCCAGCAGAACATGGTCACCAATGTATGTATGTGTGGATTGTGGGCTGGTGGTGGGTGTTTCGAATAAGTGTTTTGTAATATTATGTTAGAATGCTTTGTAAGACTGTTAAGTATGTTTCTATAATCTTGCAGATAAAAATGTGATGTGTTGCCCGTTATACACGGAAATTAAAGCTGTGTCAACTCTAAGGTTTTGTCAAATTTTAGATTGTAAGCTCCTATGAGCAGGGCCCTTAAAATCCCATTGCTAAATGTAGCACCATATATCCTGTCCAAATTTTTTTGATGCTAGTAAATGAATGTCAATTTTTTTTTCTGCTGGTAAAATAAAAGTACATTATTGAGCTTTGTTGTGGTGTTTTTTTTTTCTTCTACTTTTCTTTCTCTTTAGTTTTTGTGGGTGGTGGTTTTGGGAAAGTGCAATATCTCTTATATTTTATTTCAATATGTATTTGTGCACCAAAAAACTAATCTCTTTGCCCTGGTTCACATTGATGCTACTTTGAAATCGTGCTACTTCACTTGAAGTAGCGTGATTTCAAAGTAGCAAGGTCAGCGTGATTTCAGGTGCGACTTGATAGACATCCGTGTTGCTTCATACACAAATGTCTATTGAAGTCGCACTTGAAATCAGCAAAAGTAGTGCAGGAACAACTTTAGCAAATTGGTGCAGCTCCACAAAAAAATGTTGCATCGATTGGAACAGTGCCATTGCTGCCAATAGTCACGCGATTTGATCTCTCAAATCGCATGACAAATCGCTCCAATGTAAACCTATGCTTCTGCACACCTGCAAGTTAATGATGAAGGTGGAATCTTTATATATAACAGCTGTGGAGAATTGCAGGTAATGAATTCAGCTGGTGGATAGGCAGTGTTGTATGTGTCAGCTTTAGTTCACATTGGTGCGATTTGACATGTCAAAGTGGTGACAATTGCCTGTTTTAATTGGTGCGACTTTGGGGTGCAATTTGTATTGATATCAGTGCAGAAACCTGCATAGATGTCTCTGAAATTCCCCCTGCAGTCAGGACTGACATGTGGGAATGAAAGTGTGTGATTTCAGCTGAACAATTTCCTCCCTCTGTCAGTGTGAACCAGGGCTCAAACTGGGCCTTTTGTTTTTGTCATTCACCTGCTGCTAACCCAGGGACACCATTTCTTATCGATCGCCTTTAACCACTTGACGACCGCCTCACGCCGATGTACGTCGGCAAGGTGGCACGGACAGGCAAAATCACGTACATGTACGTGATTTGCCTTCCGCGGGTGGGGGGTCCGATCGGACCCCCCCCGGTGCCCGAGGCGGTCGTCTTTTGTCCAGCGGTGATCAGAGGTGAGGGGGAGACCATCCGTTCGTGGCCCCCCCTCGCGATCGCCGCCGGCTAATCGAATCATTCCTTTGCTGCTGTATGCTAAACAGCAGCAAAGGAAATGATGTCATCTCTCCTCGGCTCGGTAATTTCCGTTCCGGCCCGAGGAGAGAAGACATCACCTGTGAGTGCACAACACAATACACACTCAGTAGAACATGCCAGGCACACTAAACACCCCGATCCCCCCCCCCCGATCGCCCCCCGATCCCCCCCGATCACCCCCCCCTGTCACAAACTGACACCAGCAGTTTTTTTTTTTTTTTTCTGATTACTGCATAGTGTCAGTTTGTGACAGTTACAGTGTTGGGACAGTTACTGTTACCCCCCTTTAGGTCTAGGGTACCCCCCTAACCCCCCCTAATAAAGTTTTAACCCCTTGATCACCCCCTGTCACCAGTGTCGCTAAGCGATCATTTTTCTGATCGCTGTATTAGTGTCACTGGTGACGCTAGGTAGGGAGGTAAATATTTAGGTTCGCCGTCAGCGTTTTATAGTGTCAGGGACCCCCATATACTACCTAATAAATGTTTTAACCCCTTGATGGCCCCCTAGTTAACCCTTTCACCACTGATCACCGTATAAGTGTTACGGGTGACGCTGGTTAGTTTGTTTATTTTTTATAGTGTCAGGGCACCCGCCGTTTATTACCGAATAAAGGTTTAGCCCCCTGATCGCCCGGAGGTGATATGCGTCGCCCCAGGCAGCGTCAGATTAGCGCCAGTACCGCTAACACCCACGCACGCAGCATACACCTCCCTTAGTGGTATAGTATCTGTACGGATCAATATCTGATCCGATCAGATCTATACTAGCGTCCCCAGCAGTTTAGGGTTCCCAAAAACGCAGTGTTAGCGGAATCAGCCCAGATACCTGCTAGCACCTGCGTTTTGCCCCTCCGCCTGGCCCAGCCCACCCAAGTGCAGTATCGATCGATCACTGTCACTTACAAAAGACTAAACGCATAACTGCAGCGTTCGCAGAGTCAGGCCTGATCCCTGCGATCGCTAACAGTTTTTTTGGTAGTAATTTGGTGAACTGGCAAGCACCAGCACCAGCCCCAGGCAGCGTCAGGTTAACGCCAGTAGCGCTAACACCCACACACGCAGCATATGCCTCCCTTAGTGGTATAGTATATGTACGGATCAATATCTGATCCGATCAGATCTATACTAGCGTCGCCAGCAGTTTAGGGTTCCCAAAAACGCAGTGTTAGCGGAATCAGCCCAGATACCTGCTAGCACCTGCGTTTTGCCCCTCCGCCCGGCCAAGCCCAGCCCACCCAAGTGCAGTATCGACCGATCACTGACACTTACAAAACACTAAATGCATAACTGCAGCGTTCGCAGAGTCAGGCCTGATCCCTGTGATTGCTAACAGTTTTTTTGGTAGTATTTTGGTGAACTGGCAAGCACCAGCCCCAGGCAGCGTTAGGTTAGCGCCAGTACCGCTAACACCCACGCACGCACCGTACACCACCCTTAGTGGTATAGTATCTGAACGGATCAATATCTGATCCGATCAGATCTATACTAGCGTCCCCAGCAGTTTAGGGTTCCCAAAAACGCAGTGTTAGCGGGATCAGCCCAGATACCTGCTAGCACCTGCATTTTGCCCCTCCGCCCGGCCCAGCCCAGCCCACCCAAGTGCAGTATCGATCGATCACTGTCACTTACAAAAGACTAAAACGCATAACTGCAGCGTTCGCAGAGTCAGGCCTGATCCCTGCGATTGCCAACAGATTTTTTGGTAGCGTTTTGGTGAACTGGCAAGCGCCAGCGGCCTAGTACACCCCGGTCGTAGTCAAACCAGCACTGCAGTAACACTTGGTGACGTGGCGAGTCCCATAAGTGCAGTTCAAGCTGGTGAGGTGGCAAGCACAAGTAGTGTCTCGCCGCCACCAAAAAGACAAACACAGGCCCGTCGTGCCCATAATGCCCTTCCTGCTGCATTCGCCAATCCTAATTGGGAGCCCACCGCTTCTGCAGCGCCCGTACTTCCCCCATTCACATCCCCAACCAAATGCAGTCGGCTGCATGAGAGGCATTTTCTTTATGTCCTCCCGAGTACCCCTACCCAGCGAACCCCCCCAAAAAAGATGTCGTGTCTGCAGCAAGCGCAGATATAGGCGTGACACCCACTATTATTGTCCCTCCTGTCCTGACAATCCTGGTCTTTGCATTGGTGAATGTTTTGAACGCTACTATGCACTAGTTGAGTATTAGCGTAGGGTACAGCATTGCACAGACTAGGCGCACTTTCACAGGGTCTCCCAAGATGCCATCGCATTTTGAGAGACCCGAACCTGGAACCAGTTACAGTTATAAAAGTTAGTTACAAAAAAAGTGTAAAAAAAAAATAAATAAATATACAAAATAAAAAAAAATAGTTGTCGTTTTATTGTTCTCTCTCTCTCTATTGTTCTGCTCTTTTTTACTGTATTCTATTCTGCAATGTTTTATTGTTATTATGTTTTATCATGTTTGCTTTTCAGGTATGCAATTTTTTGTACTTTACCGTTTACTGTGCTTTATTGTTAACCATTTTTTTGTCTTCAGGTACGCCATTCACAACTTTGAGTGGTTATACCAGAATGATGCCTGCAGGTTTAGGTATCATCTTGGTATCATTCTTTTCAGCCAGCGGTCGGCTTTCATGTAAAAGCAATCCTAGCGGCTAATTAGCCTCTAGACTGCTTTTACAAGCCGTGGGGGGAATGCCCCCCCCCCACTGTCTTCCGTGTTTTTCTCTGGCTCTCCTGTCTCAACAGGGAACCTGAAAATGCAGCCGGTGATTCAGCCAGCTGACCATAGAGCTGATCAGAGACCAGAGTGGCTCCAAACATCTCTATGGCCTAAGAAACTGGAAGCTACGAGCATTTTATGACTTAGATTTCGCCGGATGTAAATAGCGCCATTGGGAAATTGGGGAAGCATTTTATCACACCGATCTTGGTGTGGTCAGATGCTTTGAGGGCAGAGGAGAGATCTAGGGTCTAATAGACCCCAATTTTTTCAAAAAAGAGTACCTGTCACTACCTATTGCTATCATAGGGGATATTTACATTCCCCGAGATAACAATAAAAATGATTAAAAAAAAATAAAAATGAAAGGAACAGTTTAAAAATAAGATAAATAAGCAAAAAAATAATAAAGAAAAAAAAAGCACCCCTGTCGCCCCCTGCTCTCGCGCTAAGGCGAACGCAAGCGGCGGTCTGTCGTCAAACGTAAACAGCAATTGCACCATGCATGTGAGGTATCGCCGCGAAGGTTAGATCGAGGGCAGTAATTTTTGCAGTAGACCTCCTCTGTAAATCTAAAGTGGTAACCTGTAAAGGCTTTTAAAGGCTTTTAAAAATGTATTTATTTTGTTGCCACTGCACGTTTGTGCGCAATTGTAAAGCATGTCATGTTTGGTATCCATGTACTCGGCCTAAGATCATCTTTTTTATTTCATCAAACATTTGGGCAATATAGTGTGTTTTAGTGCATTAAAATTTAAAAAAGTGTGTTTTTTCCCCAAAAAATGTGTTTGAAAAATCGCTGCGCAAATACTGTGTGAAAAAAAAAAATGAAACACCCACCATTTTAATCTCTAGGGCATTTGCTTTAAAAAAATATATAATGTTTGGGGGTTCAAAGTAATTTTCATGCAAAAAAAAAAATAACTTTTTCATGTAAACAATAAGTGTCAGAAAGGGCTTTGTCTTCAAGTGGTTAGAAGAGTGGGTGATGTGTGACATAAGCTTCTAAATGTTGTGCATAAAATGCCAGGACAGTTCAAAACCCCCCCAAATGACCCCATTTTGGAAAGTAGACACCCCAAGCTATTTGCTGAGAGGCATGTTGAGTCCATGGAATATTTTATATTGCGACACAAGTTGCGGGAAGAGACAATTTTTTTTTTTTTTGCACAAAATTGTCACTAAATGATATATTGCTCAAACATGCCATGGGAATATGTGAAATTACACCCCAAAATACATTCTGCTGCTTCTCCTGAGTACGGGGATACCACATGTGTGAGACTTTTTGGGAGCCTAGCCGCGTACGGAACCCCGAAAACCAAGCACCGCCTTCAGGCTTTCTAAGGGCGTGAATTTTTGATTTCTCTCTTGACTGCCTATCACAGTTTCGGAGGCCATGGAATGCCCAGGTGGCACAAACCCCCCCCCAAATGACCCCATTTTGGAAAGTAGACACCCAAAGCTATTTGCTGAGAGGTATAGTGAGTATTTTGCAAACCTCACTTTTTGTCACAAAGTTTTGAAAATTGAAAAAAGAAAAAAAAAAGTTTTTTCTTGTCTTTCTTCATTTTCAAAAACAAATGAGAGCTGCAAAATACTCACCATGCCTCTCAGCAAATAGCTTGGGGTGTCTACTTTCCAGAATGGGGTCATTTGGGGTGGTTTTGTGCCACCTGGGCATTCCATGGCCTCCGAAACTGTGATAGGCAGTGAAGAGTGAAATCAAAAATTTTCACCCTTAGAAATCCTGAAGGCGGTGATTGGTTTTCGGGGTCCCGTGCACGGCTAGGCTCCCAAAAAGTCCCACATATGTGATATCCCCGTACTCAGGAGAAGTAGCTAAATGTATTTTGGGGTGCAATTCCACATATGCCTATGGCCTGTGTGAGCAATATATCATTTAGTGACAACTTTGTGCAAAAAAAAAAAAATGTGTCACTTTCCCGCAACTTGTGTCAAAATATAAAATATTCCATGGACTCAATATGCCTCTCTGGAAATAGCTTGGGGTGTCTACTTTCCAAAATGGGGTCATTTGGGGGGGTTTTGTGCCACCTGGGCATTCCATGGCCTCCGAAACTGTGATAGGCAGTAAAGAGTGAAATCATAAATTTACACCCTTAGAAATCCTGAAGGCAGTGATTGGTTTTCGGGGCCCCGTACGCAGCTAGGCTCCCAAAAAGTCCCACACATGTGGTATCCCCATACTCAGGAGAAGCAGAAGAATGTATTTTGGGGTGCAATTCCACATAGGCCCATGGCCTGTGTGAGCAATATATCATTTAGTGACAACTTTTTGTAAATATTTTTTTTTTTTTTTGTCATTATTCAATCACTTGGGACAAAATAAATAAATATTCAATGGGTTCAACATGCCTCTCAGCAATTTCCTTGGGGTGTCTACTTTCCAAAATGGGGTCATTTGGGGGGGTTTTGTACTGCCCTGCCATTTTAGCACCTCAAGAAATGACATAGGCAGTCATAAACTAAAAGCTGTGTAAATTACAGAAAATGTACCCTAGTTTGTAGACGCTATAACTTTTGCGCAAACCAATAAATATACGCTTATTGACATTTTTTTTACCAAAGACATGTGGCCGAATACATTTTGGCCTAAATGTATGACTAAAATTGTGTTTATTGGATTTTTTTTATAACAAAAATTAGAAAATATCATTTTTTTTCAAAATTTTCGGTCTTTTTCCATTTATAGCGCAAAAAATAAAAACCGCAGAGATGATCAAATACCATCAAAAGAAAGCTCTATTTGTGGGAAGAAAAGGACGCAAATTTCGTTTGGGTACAGCATTGCATGACCGCGCAATTAGCAGTTAAAGCGACGCAGTGCCAAATTGGAAAAATACCTCTGGTCCTTAGGCAGCATATTGGTCCGGGGCTCAAGTGGTTAAATATCATATATCAAGTAGAAATACAAATTTGCATATCTGCAAATAAACAAAAATAATAAAATTCTAATAGTGGTTGCGATCAAATATTCGCAGCAGCGATCAAAAGAGTGTGGTTTCAACTTCTGACCCAGAAATAAGTCATTGTAATCACCCGGAAGTTCCTGTGCTGGTCAAGATCTCCATATAGGTGGACATGGCGAGGTCCCTCTTTAGCAAAGAGGAGGTGCTGCTCATTTTCCGGATAAGGGTATGATATGTACTTGTGCCTAATCAATGCGGGGGTGGATGTGGTAGTTAGATTTGGTGTGGGTGTGGTTCATTGATTTGTTTGGCACCCCCACACATTTGCTTCTGGCCCATGTGCACACATCACTTCCTGCATTTGTTCTGCTGATGTAAATGCAAGTTTAAATGAGAGCTCCTTTCTATTAAAATATATATGACTTGTTCACAGTTGGGCGACTTTGGACCTCCGAGTTGCTTGACAAGTTGTACCCCATGATTATCAATGATAACTAGGGATGGGCCGAACATCCCCCCTGTTTGGTTTGCAGCAGAACATGCGAACAGACAAAAAATTTGTGCGAACACCGTTAAAGTCTATGGGACACGAACATGAATAATCAAAAGTGCTAATTTTAAAGGTTAATATGCAAGTTATTGTCATAAAAAGTATTTGGGGACCCGGGTCCTGCCCCAGGGGACATGTATCAATGCAAAAAAGTTTTAAAAATGGCTGTTTTTTCGGGAGCAGTGATTTTAATAATGCTTAAAGTGAAACAATAAAAGTGTAATATTCCTTTAAATTTCGTACCTGGGGGGTGTCTATAGTATGCCTGTAAAGGGTTTTTCCCGTGTTTAGAACAGTCTGACAGCAAAATGGCATTTCAAAGGAAAAAAAGTCATTTAAAAGTACTCGCGGCTGTTAATGAATTGCTGGTCCGACAATACACATAAAAGTTCATTGATAAAAACAGCATGGGAATTCCCCACAGGGTAACCCCGAACCAAATTTTTTTTTAAAAATGGCGTGGGGGTCCCCCTAAATTCCATACCAGGTGCTTCAGGTCTGGTATGGATATTAAGGAGAACCCTGGCCAATTTTTTTTTTGTAAATGGCGTGGGGTCCCCCTCAAAATCTATACCAGACCCTTCAGGTCTGGTATGGATTTTAAGGGGAACCCCGCGCTAAAAAAATTTAAAAATGGTGTGGGGTTCTCCCAAAAATCCATACCAGACCCTTATCTGAGCACACAACCTGGCAGGCCACAGGAAAAGAGGGGGGACAAGAGAGCGGCCTCCCCCCTCCTGAACCGTACCAGGCCACATGCCCTCAACATTGGGAGGGTGCTTTGGGGTAGTCCCTCAAAACACCTTGTCCCCATGTTGATGGGGACAAGGGCCTCATCCCCACAACCTTTGCCCGGTGGTTGTGGGGGTCTGCGGGTGGGGGGCTTATCGGAATATGGAAGCTCCCTTTAACAAGGGGACCCCAGATCCTGGCCCTCCCCCCTGTGTGAAATGGTAAGGGGGTACAAAAGTGCCCCTACCATTTCACAAAAAAAGTGTCAAAAATGTTAAAAATGACAAGAAATAGTTTTTGACAATTCCTTTATTTAAATGTTTCTTCTATCTTCTATCTTCTTTCTTCTATCTTTTATCTTCTATCTTCCTTCGGTTTCTTCCTCCATCTTCTTCTTCTTCTTCTTCTTCTGGTTCTTCTGGTTCTTCCTCTGGTGTTCTCGTCCGGCATCTTCCTCTGTGGCGTCTTCTTCCCTTCTTCTCCTCGGGCCGCTCCGCATCCATGATGGGAGACTCCCGCTTTGTGACGCTTCTGGTCTTCTGACGGTTCTTAAATAATGGAGGCCGGTGACCCCGCCTTCCTCTGACGCACGGGGACTTCCCTGTGGCATTCCCCATGATGTCAGAGGGGGCGGGGTCACCGGGTGGCCCCACCCTCCATTATTTAAGAACCGTCAGAAGACGGTAAGCCTCACACAGCGGGAGCCTCCCATCATGTATTGGACCGGCCCGAGGAGAAGAAGGGAAGAAGACGCCACGGAGGAAGATGCCGGACGAGAACACTGGAGGAAGAACCAGAAGAACCAGAAGAAGAAGAAGATGGAGGAAGAAACCAAAGGAAGATAGAAGATAGAAGAAAAAAGATAGAAGATAGACGAAAGAAGAAGCATTTAAATAAAGGAATTGTCAAAAACTGTCTCTTGTCATTTTTAACATTTTTGAGACTTTTTTTGTGATATGGTAGGGGTACTTTTGTACCCCCTTACCATTTCACACAGGGGGGAGGGCTGGGATCTGGGGGTCCTCTTGTTAAAGGGGGCTTACAGATTCTGATAAGCCCCCTGCCCACAGACCCCCACAACCACCGGGCAAGGGTTGTGGGGATGAGGCTCTTGTCCCCATCAACATGGGGAGAAGGTGTTTTGGGGGGCTACCCCAAAGCACCCTTCCAATGTTGAGGGCATGGGGCCTGGTACGGTTCAGGAGGGGGGGGCGCTCTCTCGTCCCCCCCTCTTTTCCTGCGACCTGCCAGGTTGCGTGCTCAGATAAGGGTCTGGTATAGATTCTGAGGGGGACCCCACGCCATTTTTAAAAAAAAATTTGGCCGGGGTTCCCCTTAATATCCATACCAGACCTGAAGGGCCTGGTATGGAATTTAGGGGGACCCTCACGCCATTTTTAAAAAAAAAAATTGGTTTGGGTTCCCCTGTGGGGAATTCCCATGCCATTTTTATCAATTAACTTTTATGTGTATTGTCGGACCGGCAATTCATTAATAGCCGCGAGTACTTTTAAATGACTTTTTTTCCTTTGAAATGTCATTTTTGCTGTCAGACTGTTCTAAACACGGGAAACATGCGCCCCTTTCCAGGCATACTATAGACACCCCCCAGGTACGAATTTTAAAGGAATATTACATTTTTATTGTTTCACTCTAAGCATTATTAAAATCACTGCTTTCACAAAAAACGGCTGTTTTTAAAAAAATGTTTGCATTGATACGTGTCCCCTGGGGCAGGACCCGGGTCTCCAAACACTTTTTATGGCAAAGAACTCGCATATAAGCCTTCAGTGAGAACTTTGGATTTTGCAGGTTCGAGCCCCATTGACTTCCACTATTCCAGCATATGTGATCTGACAGGCATTATTGCCACAATAGCTCTGCTTTCCATTTGCATAAGCGCTGACTTTCTGAGAGTTGAAGTCTTTCTGGCCTTTTTTGAGAGTTATTTTTTGGTACTGCAGGATAGTTTTTTGGCGCTATAGTAAATGACCCCCACTGTATGTGTTTTCAGGAATTGCCTAAAGGCAGACAGCGTAGGATATAGACATACTGGTTGATGTAGGGAGTTTCAGGGGATGGCATAGGCTCTGGAGAAGTTCTATATGCAAGCATGGGAGGAAGAAGCAAAAGTGGGTTAGAGAGCGGGAGGTCTTGGGAGGGATAAAGATAACTGGTTTGGGTGACATGGACTGGAGGCAAAATTGTAGATGGATTTATATATAGCTGTTAGCACAGCAAAGCCTTCTTAAAACAGAAAGGTATTTACTTGTCTCGTTCCAGCACATATCCTTAAAATAAGAGTATTTTTCTTCATTGCTTTACACCCCATTGACCAGATGCAAATATAGCATAACTTTATTGAACCATCTATTCCAAACTGCATGCAGCTGTTTCAGGCCATTTCACCACTAACGATGCATTGTATTGAAGCCATGGATTCTATGGAGTAGGGTTTCATAGTTGGTAGAGTTAAATAAAGTCTCGCAGTCCATCCAGGTCAACCTGTCTGGATGTTGGTGTATGAGTGTGTGTGTATTTATGTCTCTACCAATTCCTATATCCCTATATATTGCATTCAGTAAGATGACCGTCTAAGAGCTTTTAGAAGCTATTGACCCTCTCCGCTGACACCACAAATTGTGGAAGGGAATTCCACATCCATACAGCTGTAACATTAAAGAATCCCCCATGCAGTTTGTGATTATACTGATTCTCATCCAACTTCATTGAATGGCCCCATGTCTTCTTAAGTGACCAGTGACTGAATAGTCTTTTCCCTATATCAAAAACACCATTTAGATATTTGTATTCTGCAATCATATGCCCTCTTAAGCATCTCTTTTCCAGGGAGAACTAGTTTAATGTATGTAGTCGTTCCTCATAACTGAGGTCCTCCAGTCCTCTTATCAGTACCTAGACAGCAATGCATAGACGGCCACCTAGCCACATTCCCTCTGGCACTGGCAAGACTCTGCCTTCTATCACTGTCATTAGCGTCAATCCAGTACAATTAACTCACCAACAGTGAATGAAAGATTTGGGAACACGATTACCCACCCCTGTGCAGCCACTGTCTTCTAGTCTTTCCCAGTCTTTGAGACTCAATTGGGTTTATTTACAAAAACTGGAGAGTGCAAAAGCTGTTGCAGCTCTGCATAGAAACCAATTAGTTTCCAGCTTTTGTTGTCTAAGCTTAATTGAATAAGCTGAAGTTAGAAGCTGATGGGCTACTATGCACAGCTGCACCAGATTTTGCTCTCTCCAGTCTTAGGAAAATCAACCCCAGTGTTCTTAAGGCGGAGTTCCACCCTAAAAAGGAACTTCCACTTTTCAGATTCTTCCCCCCCTGTGGTGTCACATTTGGTACCTTTCAGGGAGAAGGGGGGAGCAGATACTTGTATAATCCAGGTATTTGCTCCCACTTCCAGGCATAAATCGGCACAGTATCCGTGGCTATCTACACCGTGTCTGGCCCCTCCTCCGTCCCCCCGTTGTCATCTGGGAGACACACAGGTTCCAGAAGACAGCAGGGACCAGTGAGATCACGCATGCACAGTAGGGAACCAGGCTGTGAAGCCGTAAGGCTTCACTTCCTGATTCCCCTATCGAAGATGCCGGCGCCTCCAGCCAGGAGCCGAGGGGCAGGTAAGTGTCCATATATTAAAAGTCAGCAGCTGCAGTATTTGTAGCTGCTGACTTGTATTTTTTTTTTCTGGCAGAACTCCACTTTAAGCAGGATTGTGAGTGGCAGTTGATGCAGGTGGGTGTTTGAGTTTAATAGTGATGATCCGAGCACCCCCCAGTTCGGTTTGCAGCAGAACATGCGAACAGGCAAAAAATGTGTGCAAACACACGAACACCGTTAAAGTCTATGGGATACGAATGTGAACAATAAAAGGGCTCATTTTAAAGGCTTATATGCAAGTTATTGCCATAAAAAAGTGTTTGGAGACCTGCCCAGGGGACATATATCAATGCAAAAAAAGTTTTAAAAACTGAATTTTTTCCAGGAGCAGTGATTTTAATAATGCTTAAAGTGAAACAATAAAAAATGAAATATTCCTTTATATATCGTGCCTGGGGGGTCTCCTTAGTCTGCCTGTAAAGTAGCAC
The DNA here is from genome assembly GCA_037952835.1 of Lithobates septentrionalis. NCBI lineage: Eukaryota > Metazoa > Chordata > Amphibia > Anura > Ranidae > Lithobates > Lithobates septentrionalis. The sequence goes on from JBBDGP010000707.1 coordinate 2,409,626, forward strand.
ATCTTTCCCCTGTTTATATGTTAAAAAAAACACAAATGTTAACGCTGCACTCAAAATTAAATAAAGAGTAAATAATGAAAAAGAAATAAAGCAACCAGCACCAAAAAGTCTAATACAAAAACTCCAGTACACATGTGAAAAAGATGCAGCGCTAAAATCATATATAATCACAACAAAGTAATAGTGAAAAGACTCTCATCAGAGAAAACTAAGGCAGATACCAAACAAAAATAAATAAAACATAAAAAAGTCAAACTGAGAAAAAGTAATGGTGAAAAAACTTTCATTCAGAAAGACTAAGGCAGATACCGCACAGAACAAAAATGTGATGTGCAGATAAAAATAACCACATAAAATTGGTTAATATAATATGTGATAAACCATATTAAATAAAGCAATAACAAATACAGAAATCAATGATAAAAAATTCCACAAAAGATATATAAGTGTAAAATCCCATCCCGAAAATAATCGGTGAAAAAAAAATATGAAAAAAGTCCATAAAAGAAGTGAAGATAATAGTCCAGAGGTAGGTGTATGAAACCAGATCCTTGGTTCCAGGATAGTAGCACACCCGAGTGAGAATAGAGGCTCCTTACCAGCTGCAGGTGACCACCGTGGGTGGTCTCACCAAGCACAGGGAATGATAAGGTCTCCCAGAAACCTATAACGGCATCTGTAAAGGCAGCTAGGTCTGTGGCACTCGAAAGACAGAAACGAAAATAGCTCCCATAGTGTAATCGTTCATATGAAGGATTTATTGAATAAAAAAGATTGCACTTACAAGAGATTCCATTCAAATAGGGCAAATGACCAACACAGGTCAGCGGTTACGAACCGCAGGGTCTCCACAGGCTTCCTGTAGTCAGCTTGCTTCCCATTAGTCTCGACAGGAAGTTTATAACAGTACCACAGCAAAATTACATTTCTAAAGGAAAAAAATGTCATTTAAAACTGCTCACGGGTGTAATGTGTTGTCGGATCCCTGCAATATAGATAAAAATCATTGAAAAAATGGCGTGGGTTCCCTCCCAGTTCCCGTACCAGGCCCTTTGGGTCTGTATGAATATTAGGGGAACCCAGCGCCAAAATTAAAAAAAAATGGCTTGGGGGTCCCCCCAAAATCCATACCAGGCCCTTCAGGTCTTGTATGGATATTAATATATGATTTGTATGTATATTGCTGAGATCCGACAATATATTACAGCTGCGAGCAGTTTAAATTACATTTTTTCCTTTAGAAAAGTCATTTTGCTGCTCTCATTCATTACACTATGTATGGCCGCTATGTAAGCAGCCTTACATAGTGTGGGACGTGGACTTAGCCCCCTGAGCCATGATTGGCCCAAGGCACCCTGCCTTGGGCCAATCATGGCTCTCACAGCAGAGCGTGCTGTGATTGGCCAAAGCATGCAAGTCAAGTGCATGCTTTGGCCAATCAGCAGCCGTCAATGCACTGCAATCTTGCCCTGTATCTAGCATGCTTTCAGGATGGGCATTCAGTGCTTCCAGAGGTTTTTTGACAGATAAAAGAGTGCGCCTGTCCACAGACTCTGTTTACTGGCTGACATTTGTCAAAATGAATCAGTCCTGGATTAGCAACAGCTATCAAGCCCCTGATGCCAATGTTTCTGACTAAATGTGTTTGGGATCTGGAATCTCTGCTAGGCTGCTTTGCTTTGAGAATGTTCATTTTATCTTGAAATAGAGAAGCAAACAAAAAAGATCTCAGACTGTACAGGCCACACGAGGAGTAAACAATTTGTAATAAAATTGTACAATTTATTGATAACAAAAATTAAAAGAGTTTTTTCCAATGTACATATTAATTATGTCCTCATATGCTGACACTTTTCACCAGACATTACTGTGGGACCCACCTCAAGCACAAGGAAACAACAACATCATCACTCCCTTAGTGGGCGTTGGAGCATCAAGGAACCCCACCAAATTATACTCCAAATTAGATCACCGACTAGGATATCGGGTATACCTTCATCATTCAGTCGGGATGTAGTCTATTCTATTTAATATGTCAAGGGGGAATAGAGGAAGGGAGTGAGAGAGGGAAGGAAAAGGAAAAAAAGGTGGGAGAGGTGATGGGGGGAAGCCAAGGAAAAAATGGAGGGGAAGGGGGAAAAAGAAGGAGGAAATGAGGAAAGGAAAGACACATAGATCACTATGGAGCCTCCAGATCTATATTTATATATCATTTATCATAATAGCCATATATATCAACCACTGAACCCATAGGACGGTGCCATACCTGAAAGTTTCATAGTAATTTGCAGTTTACAATTCATCCAATACAGGACTTAAATCAAGACTTAGTCGGTGTCCATCCAACCATAAGTAGTTGGACCTGCAATTTATTATGGATATAGATCAGTATGCAGAATAGAAAACCACATATCGGAGTCTGAAGGGCTGCACACCCCAAATAATTGAAAAAAAAATGGAAGGATTCCTCCAAGGGTTTTTTAGCAGCTAGGTATTCTAATCAAGAAAGTTTATATATTTTATAATATTATAAACTATATATATTTTTTTTATTAGAATATCTAGATGCTAAAAAAAACCCTTGGGGGAATCCTTCCATTTTTTCCATAGATCAGTATGCATCCATAATCCCACCCTCCAGCACATGGTCACGTATCTGTCTATCCAAATCACACCACACCCCTCCATAGTTCTAGTTAACACAGAGAGAAAAACTTACTAAAAAATCCTCCAGGTATCCTAATTCCTGGTTTCACCATAAGCATCCAGTATATCCTCAGACAAGAGGGAGGGGAAGGGAGGAGAGAGCATTCCAAGCAATAATGCCCTAACTTATCTTCAGTAATTGTTTGGTATAGGTTTCATGGGCATAATTAACACCCAAGGACCAATTTTTCCACACCTGTTTGACAGGTGCATATAATTAAAAAATTTTTACAGCAAGGTCAATTCTTGCTTTCATAAAGAGTACCTCTATAGGGTTACAGTGTGAAGGCACCACCAAACACAAAGCCCAATTTTTCTGCACCTGTTTGACAAGTACATATAATTTACATTTTTTACAGAAAGGCCAAGTACGTTTATCAAGATTACCTCTATAGGGTTACGGTATGAAGGCACCACCAACACCCAAAGCCCAGTTTTTCTGCACCTGTTACTTCTATCCAAAGTCTGTGAAAGAGACACCAGGTTTTATCTTAAAAGGAATTGTTAATCTTAGCCTGAGTGTACTATAATGTGGCTTCTTCACATAGGGCTGCTCACCGTCATGCAAAACTTTGTTATTTCCATCCAAAGTGTCACGTACCTTACAGTGGAGCCCGAAATGATGAGGGTGGCCTCTTGCACGGTTCCGGTCCAAGCACCCCTGGTGGTCGGTACAGGGAGTGCAAGGGCAACGAAAGGGTGCAGGTGCCTGCAGGCAGGAGGCTGGAACTTGGAGATATAGGAACCTCTGCTGAGGAGATGTGGAAACTAATCACCAAACTTGTTCAGCGGGAGCCAGATCAGGATCAGGACTGCAGAATCAGGAACAGGCAGAAGTCGGCAACAGGCTGGCAGCGGGGTACCAAGTCAGAAGGCAAAACCGTAGTCAGGAACAGGCAGGGGTTGGCAACAGATGTACAATGGGAACCTCATTTAATTGGGATTTTTAAGGCAACAAAAGAAGGAAGTATTTAAAAATTAGATAAGTTTTATTTATACAGAAATTGTTAAAAAAGAATTAAACATATGAAAATATACATTTACAAAGAATAAAAAATGATACACTACAGAAGTGGCAAAAAATCATATAATCCGACGCGTTTCAAAATGATTAAATTTCTTCTTCAGGGATAAATTTTTGCCATTATCTGAAAGGCACAAAAGTAACATAAGTATACATACATATATATTTTTGAAAAACCAGCAAAAAATATGTGTAAAGAGGCTTACAGTAATCATGATTGACCCAGCGGATTCTCAGTGTAACACTCCAAAAAACCCCATCCAGCCAGATAACGGTCTTGGGGTTGGCAACAGATGGGCAGCAGGGTACAGAATCAGGAGGCAGAGCCGTAATCATAAGTTCAAGCCAAGGTCAGTATTGCAGGTAGAGGCAGGTTCAGCAGGCAGGGGAGATCCAAGAGAAGATAGCCGGGTTTTCAGGAACAAGGTCAATCAGGCAGAGTAACAACAGAAACACAGGAACAAGCTGAAGACAATCCAGCACTGAAGCTAGGCAGACTCTCTGTTTATATAGGGTGCTGTGTGCCAGGATTCGTGCCAGCGTATGTGCATACGCGCATGCGCATTAGCAACTTAGCACATTGGCACATACACGTTAGCACATTAACACCTTGGGACATTGGCGCATGTGCGTTAGCACATTAGCGCTTTGGCACTCGCGGGCGCGCGTTAGCGTGCGTGCGCATTCGCATAGACGTGCCATTGTGCATGCCCACCCTGGATCTCATTTGTCTCTGGCTATGGTTCTGTGCATGCACCTTGGCATTAGCAGAACGAGGATTGGCAGCTGCTGCATGGAGATGGGTGCTTGCTGTGTGAGATCTCTGACTCAAAGTCTGCCAAAGAGACACCAGAATATATCCAAAAAAACACTATATTTAAACTAATTTTCCATTTTTATTGTTTCACTTTAAGCATCATTAAAATCACTGCTCCTTTCAAAACAATCTTTTTTAAAAAAAATGTTTGCATTGATACATGCCCTCCAGGGCAGTACCTGGCCCTCATACCCTTTTTATGGCCACTGACTTGCATATAAGCCTTCAAAATGGGGACTTTTGATTTTTCAATTTCGGGTCCCATAGTCTTTAATTTGCGGTTCAGGTCAGAACTTTTTCTATGTTTGGGAGTTCTGGTGCAAAGTGCGGGGGGGGGGGTGTTCAGCCCATAACTAGTAACTACATTCACTTAATAATAAGGCAACTAAAGCCTGGTAAACATGTATGGAAATTTGGCCAGTTCAGCAGGAATCAGCTGAATTTCGGTACATGTATGTCACTGTTTGATTTGTGATGCTGGATAACTACCATTCGATCAGCACTTGCAGCCATTGGCTGATCTGTGTATTCTTATGGGGGGGGTCTTCCCTGTCAAAATACAATAGCACAGCAGGAGAGATCCCTGCATCAAAATTGCTTATGCTGTTGTGGGAAACTGTCAGGCTTTTTTTTCATTCAACCTGCTGGTTGAACAAAAAAAAACTATACATGTATGCTCAGCTTTAGTCAAAATTTTAGCATTAAGCCCCCTCTGTCCTACCAATTCATTTTATTTCCTGGGGTTTTAGGAGGTTTGTCATGCTTAGAGGTTTGGGCAGTTATAGAAGACACCTTCTGAAACGTGGTTTGGACACACCCATTTGTTCATATCTAATGATTTGCAAAATAATGTCAGCCCCAGTGACTATTTTTTTTTTTTACTGTAGTCAGACTCTTACTACACCTTGCCTATCATATTTTTTCTTACAACAATCTATTCAATAAGATATGGACAAAACCTAACTTTCTTTAGGATAGATTTGACTATTAAATGTAATCATTTATTGCAAAGATTCCAATGCGCTCTATTTGTTTTTATCCTCAGGAAGAGGAAAGAACTAGGCAAACTCAGTATTTATCCAGCTAAAGTATTTGTGCTGAGTATGTATCATTTGGGAAATAACAGTTGGATTCACACATTTGAGTTCAAGATCACTTGGGCACTATTTGTTTTGGATGTTCATCTTTCAAGCCTTTAACTCTTATGCCCCGTACACACGGTCGGACTTTGTTCGGACATTCCGACAACAAAATCCTAGGATTTTTTCCTACGGATGTTGGCTCAAACTTGTTTTGCCTACACACGGTCGCACAAAGTTGTCGGAATTTCCGATCGCCAAGAACGCGGTGACGTCAAGCACGTACGACGAGACTAGAAAAGGCCTGTTCAGAACCAAGCGCAGCACCCTTTGGGCTCCTTTTGCTAATCTCGTGTTAGTAAAAGTTTGGTGAGAGACGATTCGCGCTTTTTCAGACTCGTGGCTTTCAGTTCGTTTTCTGCCGTTCAGTTTGTGCTTGTGGGTTTGTATCTGCTCTTCAGTGCGTGCAGTCAGTTCGTATTGGAGTTTTCTGTGTGATCTTGTCCGCTCGTTGCTGTTTTTCAGGTCGCTCTTCACAGGCCTTGCTGTTCTTCAGTGCGTTCTGTTACTTCGTTCTGAGCAGCCGACCGTTTTCTAGCCATGTTTCGTATGCGTACTCCTCGTAGAGTTCGTGCTGTGCGGGGGCTTGGTGTTGGGGTCCTGACCTTGACACAAGTCCAGTCCATGAACAGGGTGGGGAGGAGTTCATGGACCAAGAATTGGTTGCTTCAGCGTGACCAGTTCTCTCATATGCCTTTGCTCCGTGAGATCCGTGAGAATAATCCTGATGATTTCAGGAACTTTCTCAGGATGATGGACCCCGTATTTCACCGTTTGTTGGCTTCGCTGACCCCCTATATCAGCAGGCAGGATACCTGCATGAGGCAAGCCATCACTCCGGAGCAGAGGTTGGTCGCTACCTTGCGGTATTTGGCAACAGGGAGAAGCCTGCAGGACCTCAAGTTCTCGACAGGCATCTCCCCCCAGGCTCTGGGGATCATTATCCCAGAGACCTGTTCTGCCATCATACAGGTCCTGCAGAAGGAGTATATGAAGGTAAGATTTTTATCCTTTAATATCACATTTTATTGTATTGAATGTTTGATAATATATTGTATTTCTTTCCTCATTCCCTAATTACCATGATTGTAATATGCTGTGAATGTCCCCTTTGTCCTCATGCATGCTGGATTTTTATGTAATTATTATTTTAGGTCCTTCATACATATTTGACCTTCAATAACCTCTCCAGCATGGTGTCTCCTGCCCTATATTCCCCTCATGTAGTTACTTAACAATGTATTTTATCAGCTCCATAGTAGTGCTTTACCCCAAACACCCCCTAAAATGTTTTGAAATGTTATTTTTGATTTAAATTCAGGCAGAGGGCCAGAGGCTTTTTTTTGTGGTGTCCCCAAATTTTTTGTAACCCTCCCTCCCCCCAACTGCTAAGTCAGCTGATCCCAATTCTCTATCCTCAATCATCTATCTGCTGAATTTGCCAAACCCATACACACTATACCCACCTCTTTACTGGTCAGATTTATGGATGAATTCCCCAAAGCATGTAGTGCAAGGGCCTGCCTGTATACTTTCCAATGGTACTGTTTAAAGTTCTTGTATCCTATTATGATCTTGATAGGTAATAGCAGAATGTACAAATGTGCTCAAATGTGTACAGTGTGTATTTATATCTTTGTATTATGACACTTCTTACCTGTCCAGTGGGCTGCCAATAGTGTAACTAAGGAGGGGCTGTTCCAAGTAATACCCTGTATTTAGGCATTCATCTCTCAATGAAGTGAAGAGGGTTACCTGTCCAAGAGTTCCCCCCCCCCTATAATGTTAGAAATGGCCCATGAGAGGGGGGGGGGAATATGATAGGTGTACCTTATACTTTGTTGTTGTTAAATTCCCCTTAATAAATGCTATCTGGAGGTTGACCCATAATGTTTGTGTCTAATCTGCTTGCCAGGTTTCTGTGAAAAAATAGTAATGTTTATTGTTTTTTCCTCAACAGTTTCCTTCCACGCCACAGGAATGGCAGACTGTGGCCTCCCACTTTGCCCAGCAGTGGGACTTTCCTAACTGCGGAGGGGCAATTGATGGGAAACACGTCCACATCATCCCACCACCCAACTCGGGGTCATACTATTATAATTACAAGGGGTTTAATAGTATAGTGATGTTGGCGGTGGTGTCGGCTAATTACGACTTCTTGTATGTGGACGTGGGGAAGAATGGCCGGATGTCCGATGGTGGAGTGATCGCCCAGACGGAGTTCTACAGGCGTCTCCAGAATGGCAGCTTGGACTTGCCACCTCCAGAGGACAATGTTGAAGGTCTCCCATTTGTGTTCGTTGCTGATGAAGCATTTGCGCTGGGGGACCACCTGATGCGGCCATTCCCGATGAGGACCCTCACCCCGGAACAGAGGGTTTTTAATTACCGGTTGGCCAGAGCCCGAAGAGTGGTGGAGAACACATTTGGAATCCTGGCCAGCCGGTTCCGATTATTTCTGACACCCATCCATATGGCGGAGTATAAACTGAACCATATAATACTTGCCTGCTGTGTTCTCCATAATTTTTTAAGAAAACATTCAGCAAACTATGCTGGCTCAGTTTGACCAGAGGCCCGAAATCCAAATCCATCAACACTGACGGCGCTTGAAAGTGGCCGTCCTGGCTTGCCCTCCCTGAGTGCCCGTGATGTCCGGTTACGCTACCTGGAGTTCTTTGCGGGTAGGGGGGCTATCAATATGCCAGACAATCTGTGAAAACTTTTTAAAATAAAAGCCAACCCAAAAAAATTCTTTGTGGACATTTACTGCTTGTGTTTCTTTTAGCTGACCCTGACAGAAATGTGTTGAGTGCAGAAAATGTCGTGATTGGGTAACCTTCTAAAAAACTGTGTTGGCTGGTAATTCCTAAATGCAAAAACACATTTCACTACAAGTGCACTTGCAACTGCACTGAACCTGCACTTGTAGTGCAAAGTGTATTTTCCCTTAGGAAATAACCCCCATTTTTGCATAAAAGAGCAATTACATCACCCCAAAAGTGTTGTAGTGTTGAGACAATAATCCACACATTCTTGATTAAGCCACTTTTTTATAGCTGCACAATCACATGTGCATTTACGAAAGGTTTTTAAAACAAACCAACATGTTTGTTGTATAACAATGTTTGCAGTAGCATTATGAAAAATCAAAATATCCATTTCAGATAAAACAGGCCTGTGTAAAACCAACAAGAAAGCCAAAAAACTTGAACTTACAAAGTTCACATTAGGTAAAACCTGAAGGCTATATCAGACATCAGTATTTAGGAACTGGGTTTGATATAGCGTTCAGATGGGGGGAAATCACCCCTGGAAAAGCCAAATTTGGAAGATGCACACCAATTTACAAATGTCAACATGTGCTATCTGCCATCATGGGGGATCAAGGGACGTGTTTGGGGGGAGCAAGCCCTTCCTCAACGCTACTTTATAATTGAGGAAGGGGTTGCCCCCCCAAAACGCGTCCATTGATCTCCCGTGATGGCAGATAGCACATGTTGGCACACTGTGTGCATCCTCCAAATTTGGCTTTTCAAAACATTGAAAAAATTTTTAAAAGATTGGACCACAATAAAACAAGTGATTTTGTGGGGTTTAAATTCGCCCCAAAACATCAATGATGTTATTATTTTTTTTAATAACATCACTGATTTGTTGCTGTATGTTGTGCAATTCGAGATTACATCCCATGATCTCCCCGATCAGTATCTGGGCACTTTCAGATGTAAAGCGTTCTCTCTCCCTCACATCACGATCACCTAAAAAGAGATAAAGAACAAAAAAAAAGGTCTCAAAAATCTGCCACCAGCCATCTCTTTTACCTGAGCCTGTGGTCGCAGACACTCACCTGTTGTGGTGCCAATCTCCACCACGTCTTCTTCTTCCTCCTGCTCTTCTTCTTGGGTTGGTCTTTCCCCTTCTTCCAGAGGTGGGGGGTCTCTGGTCTCCTGGGATGAGGGGTGTCCTCCGAGTCTTTTCTCCCTTATGTAAAACAAAAATGGTATAATTAGCACACAGATATTTGATGGCAGAACTAGAAATAGGAAACATTGCTTGGAAGTGGGGTACAATTATCTATTTTAGCCGAGTTCCAAGATGTATATTTTTTATTGGCCTTTGTCAAGCTGCAATACTTTACCTGTTTGGTAAAAGCTTCACAGATGTAGCCCTCCCTATAGTATACACTGGAGCGCCTGTGTGGCCCCCCCTAATAAAAATGGTGTTCTTGTGTCCCACACTAGTGCTCCAGTGTCCAGATGTGAAAACAGCTGCTCAGTGTCCTCTCCTTACACACAATCTAGTTTGCATTTCATTCTAGTAACAAACCCATCTACACAAACAAATATTTGGCATCCAAGTAGGCCCCCAAAAATGTGTGAAAATGCATATGGCCTAAACAATGGTGTTCTAGAGGCCGAAAGAAAAATGTTTGATACGAACGAATAATGTGCCCATGAACATTAAAGTTGACCTTTGGAAACGTTACAACTAATCAAAGCATATGGAGCAGAACGAACGTAATAAAGACAGAAAGAATAGGAACACAGCACAACTACTTACTTTTTTGCAGCACTCTCCGGATCTTTCGGTACTGCTCTGGCTCTCTCAACTTCAGGTCCGACCACCGCTTCCTGAGCTGATCTTTAGACCTTCGTACCCCGAAATTCCGCTCTAGACTCCTGACCACTTTCGCCATGATTTTGGCCTTTCGGATGTTGGGGTGGGGGTAAGGCCCATACTTCCCGTCATAGTCGGACTTCCTCATGATGTCGACCATCTCCAACATCTCCCCAAACGACATATTTGTGGCCTTAAAACGTCTCCTTCTGGATCGGGACGTGCCTGGATCCGCCCTTTCCTCCTCCTCCTCCTCCTCGTTGCTACAATTAGCCCGCACCTGCTGTATGTCCACCATCATGCTCTTCACCCACTGCGCCGAACGAAAAGGGGCGGGGAATACACTAGAAAGAACGTCAGGGGCGGGCGGAGTTACACGCATGCGCAGTGTATATAAAGCGTAACACACGTGCGTATTACGTTTGATCTGTGAGCGGAGGAAGGAGCATTGAACGCGGCGATCGTAAGAACGAAGGTAAGAGACAAACTTGGGCCTATACTGCTTCTATAGATTGAGGCCTATATTGTAACAAGATTAGGAGAGTTTGGTCTGACATTAGGCTTTGTCTTGTGTTGTGTCTTGCAGTGAACATGGATATGGTACTGAAAGAAGATACTGACTTCATGTCACTATTCATTGATATGCTAAGGGAGCTGCCCTGTCTGTGGGAGATTACCCACCCCATTACAAGAACCAAGCAAAGAGGAAGGCAGCACTGGAGCAATTGTGTGAAATTGTGAAGCAGGTGATCCCCACGGCAGACATCACTTTTTTAAAGATTTTCATTGGTGGCCTGAGGAGTACATATCTGAGGGAGCGCAGGAAAATCCTGGATTCACAGAGATCCGGAGCAGCAGATGACCCCAGGATGTTGTACTACGACAGGCTGCACTTTCTGGCAGGCCAGACTGAACCCAGGCCATCCCTCTCAAGTCTACCTTCCACACTTCCTTCCCGTCCGGCTGAGGCTTCTGATGCCCAACCTGGGCCTTCCAGACCACATGTGGAGGAGCCCAGATTGAGCCAGGTATAGCATTCCTCTAAATATTTCTGCTTGTCCAATCAATGATGTTAACTAGATGTTAGTTGAGAGTACTAATTTAGGATTGTGATTGATGATGCAAAAACTAAAACCATGTCCCTTTTTCATACACAGGGAAGTCTCAGCCAGGAGGTGGCCGGGCCGAGCCGGCTGGCTGATGTGCAGGTCCCTCCACCCCCGGTGAAAACAGAAAGTGGCAGTAGGAGGAGTACCCTAGAGGAGGCAGCTATCAGATTTTTTTGTAGGGCTACAGAGGTCCTGGGAGCACCCCACACCAGGCAGGAGAACATTGGTGCATTCATTGCATATAAAATGCAGAGGATGGAGGAGGGCCAACAAGCCATGTGTGAGGCCCTCATATCAGAGGCTCTGGAGAAAGGTATGAGGGCCCAAATTACACCTGACACACACCTTTGTGATGGTCCTCCTCCTCCTCCTGCAGGTCCTCCTCCTCCTCCTCCCTCTCCTCCAGGTCCCCCCAGTCCTCCTCCAGGTCCCCCCAGTCCTCCTCCTCCTCCAGGTCCTACTCCTCCTCCTGCCACATCTACAACTGCACAGCGACAGCCGGGAAGGAAGTGTGAAAGGAAGACCAGAGAGTGAGGACCCTGGATCCAGTCTGGTCGGCCAAAAAATGCAGCCTCTTGTGGTACCACATCCTGGGGACACTGATGTCATCTGAAGCTATCCCGATCTCTGTGAATCCCGGACCAGACTGCCCTCCCTTATATATGGACTCCTCAGGCCACCAATTTTGAGGTTGAAGAATTGTTGTCTGCCGTGGGGGTCCCAGGCTTCACTAATTTCTCATGTTGATCCAGTGTTGCCTTCCTCTTTGTTTGGTTCTGATCCCTTAATAAAGGATTTTTGTTTTGAATTATACTCTCCTATGTGTTTTACTTCAAAAATGATGGTTTGTTTGTGAGGATTCAGGTACATTTCTAATATACAATGTGAAATGAACAAGGGACACCAACAACAAACAATCTCATGGAGATTAAATAATAAAAGATATCAATGGTGTTGGGGTAACTTGACACACAAAACACACACAAAAATATTCTGGAGTAAAAATAAAAATAACATTGAACAAAGATCAGCCTTGTAAAAAATCCAAACATTAAAGAAAAAAAAAGGCTTAAAAACAAAAAAAAAAAAAACATAAAAAATATAAAACTGTCAGATGTGACAACTAATAACAATATATTGAGGGAATACCACTAAAAAAACACAAATAAAACTTTGTGAGAAGTGTGTGTGAATATGAGCAGCAAAACTACTTAATTCTTGTCACATTATAAAGAAGAAGAGAGTGCGCTGTATTAAACCATTTTTTACATTGCAGCGTGACGAAAGTGCTGTATCCATTCCGAACGCTAAGTTTACCAGAACGAGCTGTCCCGTGTCGGAATTTCTTCTGAGCATGCGTGGCACTTTGTGCGTCGGAACAGGCCACACACGGTCGGAATTGACGCGATCGGATTTTGTTGTCGGAAAATTTTATCTCCTGCTGTCCAACTTTGTGTGTCGGAAAATCCGATGGAAAATGTCCGATGGAGCCCACACACGGTCGGAATTTCCGACAACACGCTCCGATCGGACATTGTCCATCGGAAAATCCGACCGTGTGTACGGAGCATTATTGTTAATCTTCGTGTTCAGCTCCTAAACACAATGTTGATTTTTTTAGTTGGCTACCTTTACTACTATATTATGCAAACTAATTTTAATTATTGACAGTATAGATAAAGTGTTCCCATCTTCCATATGTGCTTTTTTCCATTTTTTAAGAATGCTATTATACCTAAGATCAACGTGAACTTTAAAAGTCTTTAAAACCTCTTAAAAGTCAGCATACATATCCAGAATTAGGGATGAGCCGAACACCCCCCGGTTCGGTTCGCACCAGAACCTGCGAATGGACCGAAAATTCGCACGAACGTTAGAACCCCATTGACGTCTATGGGACTTGAACGTTCGAAATCAAAAGTGCTCATTTTAAAGGCTAATTTACATGGTATTGTCCTAAAAAGGGTTTAGGGACCCGGGTCCTACCCCAGGGGACATGTATCAATGCAAAAAAAACTTTTAAAAACGGCCATTTTTTCGGGAGCAGTGATTTTAATGATGCTTAAAGTAAAAAAAAAAAAAAGTGAAATATTCCTTTAAATATCGTACCTGGGGGGTGTCTATAGTATGCCTGTAAAGTGGCATATGTTTCCCGTGTTTAGAACAGTCCCTGCACCATATGTCATTTTTAAAGGAAAAAATCTCATTTAAAACTGCTTGCGGGTCCTGGCAATATGGATGAAAATCAGTGTGACAAACGGCATGGGTACCCCCCAGTCCATTACCAGGCCCTTTGGGTCTTGTATGGATATTAAGGGGAACCCCGCACCCAAATTAAAATAAGGAAAGGTGTGGGGCCACCAGGCAATATATACTCTGAACAGCAGTATACAGGCGGTGCAAACAAGACAGGGACTGTAGGTTTGTTGTTAAGTAGAATCTGTTCGTAATTTTGAACGGGTACATTTTTAACGTGTTTAGCTCCAGCCAAAAAATCTTTTTTAAGCTTTTTGGAAAACATAGGGAAGGGTTATCACCCCTGTGACATTTGTTTTGCTGTCTTTCCTCCTCTTCAGAAGATTTCACCTCACTTTTTGTCCCACGGACAAATGTTTTTTGAAAATTTGGGTTATTTTGTGGAACAAGGATTGGAAAGCATCAGTGAAAAGGAGAAATGATTTTCCCATATTAACTCTTACAGGAGAGAATTTCCCTTCCTAGGGGTAGATTTCATCTCACTTCCTGTTGTCTCCTTCCGTTTGCAAGTAGGAGTCGTTTGTAGGTTAGATGTTTGAAAGTAGGGGCCTGCCCTATATACTCAGCAGAAATTTGGGCCTTAGATGTTGTTGTGGCCACAACACTGTAAGCCCTCACAGGGCCCTGCTGTGAAATATTAGATCAAGAATTGTAATTACATGCCCCTGTTGAACAGGGGCTGAAAAATTAGGCCTTAGGCACTGGTGCTGGTGTCACAACACTGCAACCACTCACAGACACTCTAGTTGTAACGCAGAAACGAGCCCTGCTGCAAAGTATTGCATCAAAAATTGTAATTACACGCCCCTGTTAAACAGGGGCTGAAAAATTGGGCCTTAGGCACTGGTGGTGGCGCCCAGAACCAAAAATGTTCTTACAAGCTATCAGCGTGATCATTGAGGAGGAAGAGGATAATTACTCAGGGATAGTCACTCAGCATCAGCATAGGCAGTCTTTGAAGGGATCTGAGATTTCAAAAAAAAAAAATTCGGTAGCATCAGGTGCTTGGTAGCTGGTGGTGGTCCAAGACTGATTCATTTTTATGAAGGTCAGTCGATCGTCCGAGTCGGTGGACAGACGCACCCTGTGATCAGTTACAAAGCCTCCAGCAGCACTGAATGTGCGTTCCGAAAGAATGCTGGATGCAGGATAGGCCAGTAGCTCAATTGCATACTGTGCAAGCTCTGGCCAGTGATCCATCCTCAAGACCCAGTAACCCAGAGGATTTTCAGTGGGAAAGGTGTCCAAGTCAGATCTTGCCCCTAGGTATTCCTGCACCATGTAAAACAGACGCTGGCGATGGTTGCTGGAGCCGATCATACCTTGGGGCTGCGGACCAAAAAATTGTCTGAACGCATCGGTCAGACGGCTACCTTCTCCACCGCTCCTTCTTTGACTGATCGAAGCCTCAGCAACACGTTGTCCAGAAACAGGAGTTTGTAACCTCCCAGTCTCTGGGAACGCGTTGCACAGACCTTTCTGCAAGGCCTCCCGAAGATGTTTCATCCTCTGCTCCCTCTGCGATGGCAAGATAAGGTCCGCAACCTTACCCTTGTAACGTGGATCAAGGAGGGTTGCCAGCCAGTATTGGTCCTTCTCCTTGATACCACGAATACGAGGATCCTTCTGCAGGCTTTGCAGGATCAGGGAGGCCATGCAGCGTAGGTTTGCTGAGGCATTTGGTCTGGAGTCCTCTGGGTCACTAAGGACGACATGGTCCACAGCCACCTCCTCCCAGCCCAAGTCCATGTGTTTCTTGGGACTGATCCCTTAAAGACTGCTGCTGATGCTGAGTGCCAGGCTCCACCTCCATACTGACACAATCTTCCTCCTCCTCCTCGTCCTCTTCCTGTGTGATCGGCGGGCATGCAGTAACACTGTCTGGATAAAGGGGGCCTTGAGAGCTAAGGAAGTCCTCCTCTTCCTGCCTCTGTTCTGCCTCAAGTGCCCTGTCCATTATTCCACGCAGCGTGTGCTCATATAGGTGGACAAGGGGGACAGTATCACTGATGCATGCACTGTCACTGCTCACCTTCCTCGTGGCCTCCTCAAATGGTGACAGGACAGTGCATGCATCCCTGATCATGGCCCACTGGCGCGGGGAAAAAAAACAAGCTCCCCTGACCCTGTCCTGGTGCCATAGTCGCACAGGTACTCATTGATGGCCCTCTGCTGCGTGTGCAGCCGATGCAGCATGGCCAACGTTGAGTTCCACCTGGTGGGCATGTCACAGATTAGGCGGTTCTTGGGCAGGTTAAACTCCTTTTGGAAGTCCGCCAGCCGAGCACTGGCATTATATGACCAGCGGAAATGCACACAGACTTTCCTTGCCTGCCTCTGGACATCCTGTAAGCCCGGGTACCTGCCCAAGAACCGCTGCACCACCAATTTAAGGACGTGAGCCAAACAGGGCACATGGGTCATTTGTCCCTGTCGGAGGGCAGAGAGGAGGTTGGTGCCATTGTCGCAAACCACCATTCCTGCCTTAAGTTGGCGTGGCGTAGACCACCTCTGAACCTGCCCCTGCAGAGCTGACAGAACCTCTGCCACAGTGTGGCTCCTGTCCCCCAAGCACACCCGCTCAAGCACCGCATGGCATCTTTTGGCCTGCGTACTTGGGTAGCCCCTTGAACGGCTACGGAGCACCGCTGGTTCCGAGGACAAAGCACAGGAAGAGGCCATGGAGGAAGAAGAAGAGGAGGGGGTGGAGGAGAGAGGTGTATCACAATCATTAGCATTTTGGAGGCATGGTGGCGGAACAACCTCCAACACTACTGCACCTTGTCCTGCATCCTTCCCAGCTGCCAGCAGAGTCACCCAATGCGCCGTGAAACTTAGTTAATGTCCCTGTCCATGCCTGCTGGACCATGAGTCAGCGGTAATATGCACCTTACTGCTGACCGCCCTGTCCAGCGAGGCATGGACATTGCCTTCCACATGCCGGTAGAGAGCCGGAATCGCCTTCCGTGAGAAAAAGTGGCGTTTGGGTACCTGCCACTGAGGAACCGCACATTCCACAAACTCACGGAAGGGGGCAGAGTCTACCAACTGAAAAGGCAGCAGTTGAAGTGCTAGCAATTTTGCCAAGCTAGCATTCAACCGCTGCGCATGTGGATGGCTGGGAGCAAACTTCTTTCGGCGGTGCAGCAGCTGAGGCAGGGAAATTTGCCTGGTACAATCTTACGTCGGTGTACCAAAAGCAGATTGCCCACAAGCACTTGGCTGTGACACACCTAATTCTACACCTTCATTCCTCTCAGTGCAGGTCTCAGAGAGAACTGAAGGTATAGTGGGGTTGGAGATCTCAGCTGATGAGGAGCAAGGCAAGGAGAGGTCCTCTTTGTTCTTTGGTGTGGGTCTTTTAGATACACTTGCCAACGAACTGCATGGCAGGTCAACATATGTCTGGTCAAGCATGTGGTACCCAAGTGGGAGATGTTTTGGCCACGCGAGATACGCTTGAGACATATGTTGCAAATAGCAGCGGTACGATCTGATGCACTCGTCTCAAAAAAGACCCACACCAAAGAACTTTTTGAATAACGCGCAGAGATTGCAGCGCCTTGCACATGTGGAGCTTTGGGGTGTGATGCAGTCAATGTGATGCCCTTAGGCTGGCCCCTGGAGGGCATCCTGCCTCGTTGGTGATGTGCCGCCTCCTCCTCCTCCTCCTCCTCTCTCCTATCAGGCACCCACGTTGAGTCAGTGACCTCATCATCCTCTCCCTCCTCATCACTACAGCAAACCTGGCAGTATGCTGCAGCAGGGGGAGCATGACTGCCAGATTGCTGTCCTTCTTGGGCACCCCCTCTGTCCGTGCTCATGTTACTGCCTTCATCGAGCTCAGTATCATCATCAGAGCCTTCCAAACGCTGGGCATCCTCCTGGAGCATGTACCCAACACTGTGGTCAAACAGTTCGAGGGACTCTTCAGGAGGACATGGTGGGGCTAGGGAAGGAGTCACTGATGACATTGAGCCGAGGGAAGAGGCCCCTGCTTTGCCAGACAAAGTACCCTGGGCATGGGTGAGAGAGGATGAGGAGGATGAGGACGGCTTGGTCATCCACTCGACCAAGTCTTCCGCATGTTATGGCTCAACGCGGCCAGCTGCCGAAAAAAAGGCCAAGCGTGTCCCACGGCCACGTGCTGATGAGGATGCACCGTCTCCACGACCAGCACTAGACACAGAGCCTGCTTGCCCTCTCTTATTGGCTTGTGACTGTCTGCCTCTCCTTCTTGGCCTTCCAGACATACTAATGGCCTGTAGCTGCACTAAGCTGGGATATATATATATATATATATATATATATATATATATATATATATATATGTACTGATACTGCAGCTAGCAAAATCAACTGCCTGCCTGTAGTATGAGAACACCACCAACCTTCTACGGGTAGCTTTTGCTGAATACTGTGCAGAGCTCGCAAAAAACTAACTTGTAGCTTTTTTAGCTGCCTGCGGTAGTGATAGGATCAGGAAAACACCACCAACCTTCTACAGGTAGCTTTAGGTGAACATTGTGCCGAGCTTGCAAAAAAATAACTTGTAGGTTTAGCTGAACACTGTGAGGTGGACGCACCACACTAACTTGTAGTTTTAGCTGAACACTGTGAGCAGGACGCACAGCACTAACTTGTAGTTTTAGCTAAACACTGTGAGCAGGACGCACAGCACTAACTTGTACTTTTAGCTGAACACTGTGAGCAGGACGCACAGCACTAACTTGTAGTTTTAGCTGAACACTGTGAGCAGGACGCACTGCACTAACTTGTAGGTTTAGCTGAACACTGTGAGCAGGATGCACCCCACTAACTTGTAGGTTTAGCTGAACACTGTGAGCAGGACGCACCCCACTAACTTGTAGTTTTAGCTGAACACTGTGAGCAGGACGCACTGCACTAACTGTAAATAGTTTAGCTGCCTGACTGTGGTTTAGATGAACACTGTGCAGAGGTCTCACTACACTAACTTGTAGGTTTAGCTGAACACTGTGAGCAGGAAGCACAGCACTAACTTGTATTTTTAGCTGAACACTGTGAGCAGGATGCACCCCACTAACTTGTAGGTTTAGCTGAACACTGTGAGCAGGACGCACCCCACTAACTTGTAGTTTTAGCTGAACACTGTGAGCAGGACGCACTGCACTAACTGTAAATAGTTTAGCTGCCTGACTGTGGTACTAATAGGATCAAAAGAACACCAGCAATTTTCTTCAGGTAGCTGTAAATACTGTAACAAGACAAGCCTGCCTGTCAGTAAGAAGATAACAGGAACGGATCTAGCTGAACACTGTGAGCAGGACGCACTGCACTAACTGTAAATAGTCTAGCTGCCTGACTGTGATACTAATAGGATCAAAAGAACACCAGCAATTTTCTTCAGGTAGCTGTAAATACTGTAACAAGACAAGCCTGCCTGTCAGTAAGAAGATAACAGGAACGGATCTAGCTGAACACTGTGAGCAGGACGCACTGCACTAACTTGTAGCTTTAGATGAACACTGTGCAGAGGTCTCACTACACTAACTTGTAGGTTTAGCTGAACACTGTGAGGTGGACGCACCGCACTAACTTGTAGTTTTAGTTGAACACTGTGAGCAGGACGCACCCCACTAACTTGTAGGTTTAGCTGAACACTGTGAGCAGGATGCACCCCACTAACTTGTAGTTTTAGCTGAACACTGTGAGCAGGACGCACCCCACTAACTTGTAGTTTTAGCTGAACACTGTGAGCAGGACGCACTGCACTAACTGTAAATAGTCTAGCTGCCTGACTGTGGTACTAATAGGATCAAAAGAACACCAGCAATTTTCTTCAGGTAGCTGTAAATACTGTAACAAGACAAGCCTGCCTGTCAGTAAGAAGATAACAGGAACGGATCTAGCTGAACACTGTGAGCAGGACGCACTGCACCAACTGTAAATAGTCTAGCTGCCTGACTGTGGTACTAATAGTATCAAAAGAACACCAGCAATTTTCTTCAGGTAGCTGTAAATACTGTAACAAGACAAGCCTGCCTGTCAGTAAGAAGATAACAGGAACGGATCTAGCTGAACACTGTGAGCAGGACGCACTGCACCAACTGTAAATAGTCTAGCTGCCTGACTGTGGTACTAATAGTATCAAAAGAACACCAGCAATTTTCTTCAGGTAGCTGTAAATACTGTAACAAGACAAGCCTGCCTGTCAGTAAGAAGATAACAGGAACGGATCTAGCTGAACACTGTGAGCAGGACGCACTGCACTAACTTGTAGCTTTAGATGAACACTGTGCAGAGGTCTCACTACACTAACTTGTAGGTTTAGCTGAACACTGTGAGGTGGACGCACCGCACTAACTTGTAGTTTTAGTTGAACACTGTGAGCAGGACGCACCCCACTAACTTGTAGGTTTAGCTGAACACTGTGAGCAGGATGCACCCCACTAACTTGTAGTTTTAGCTGAACACTGTGAGCAGGACGCACCCCACTAACTTGTAGTTTTAGCTGAACACTGTGAGCAGGACACACTGCACTAACTGTAAATAGTCTAGCTGCCTGACTGTGGTACTAATAGGATCAAAAGAACACCAGCAATTTTCTTCAGGTAGCTGTAAATACTGTAACAAGACAAGCCTGCCTGTCAGTAAGAAGATAACAGGAACGGATCTAGCTGAACACTGTGAGCAGGACGCACTGCACTAACTGTAAATAGTCTAGCTGCCTGACTGTGATACTAATAGGATCAAAAGAACACCAGCAATTTTCTTCAGGTAGCTGTAAATACTGTAACAAGACAAGCCTGCCTGTCAGTAAGAAGATAACAGGAACGGATCTAGCTGAACACTGTGAGCAGGACGCACTGCACTAACTTGTAGCTTTAGATGAACACTGTGCAGAGATCTCACTACACTAACTTGTAGGTTTAGCTGAACACTGTGAGGTGGACGCACCGCACTAACTTGTAGTTTTAGTTGAACACTGTGAGCAGGACGCACCCCACTAACTTGTAGGTTTAGCTGAACACTGTGAGCAGGATGCACCCCACTAACTTGTAGTTTTAGCTGAACACTGTGAGCAGGACGCACCCCACTAACTTGTAGTTTTAGCTGAACACTGTGAGCAGGACGCACTGCACTAACTGTAAATAGTCTAGCTGCCTGACTGTGGTACTAATAGGATCAAAAGAACACCAGCAATTTTCTTCAGGTAGCTGTAAATACTGTAACAAGACAAGCCTGCCTGTCAGTAAGAAGATAACAGGAACGGATCTAGCTGAACACTGTGAGCAGGACGCACTGCACCAACTGTAAATAGTCTAGCTGCCTGACTGTGGTACTAATAGTATCAAAAGAACACCAGCAATTTTCTTCAGGTAGCTGTAAATACTGTAACAAGACAAGCCTGCCTGTCAGTAAGAAGATAACAGGAACGGATCTAGCTGAACACTGTGAGCAGGACACACTGCACTAACTGTAAATAGTCTAGCTGCCTGACTGTGGTACTAATAGGATCAAAAGAACACCAGCAATTTTCTTTAGCTAGCTGCAAATACTGTAACAAGACAAGCCTGCCTGTCAGTAAGAAGATAACAGGAACGGATCTAGCTGAACACTGTGAGCAGGACGCACTGCACTAACTGTAAATAGTCTAGCTGCCTGACTGTGATACTAATAGGATCAAAAGAACACCAGCAATTTTCTTCAGGTAGCTGTAAATACTGTAACAAGACAAGCCTGCCTGTCAGTAAGAAGATAACAGGAATGGATCTAGCTGAACACTGTGAGCAGGACGCACTGCACTAACTTGTAGCTTTAGATGAACACTGTGCAGAGGTCTCACTACACTAACTTGTAGGTTTAGCTGAACACTGTGAGGTGGACGCACCGCACTAACTTGTAGTTTTAGCTGAATACTGTGAGCAGGACGCACCCCACTAACTTGTAGGTTTAGCTGAACACTGTGAGCAGGACGCACCCCACTAACTTGTAGTTTTAGCTGAACACTGTGAGCTGGACGCACCCCACTAACTTGTAGTTTTAGCTGAACACTGTGAGCAGGACGCACTGCACTAACTGTAAATAGTCTAGCTGCCTGACTGTGGTACTAATAGGATCAAAAGAACACCAGCAATTTTCTTCAGGTAGCTGTAAATACTGTAACAAGACAAGCCTGCCTGTCAGTAAGAAGATAACAGGAACGGATCTAGCTGAACACTGTGAGCAGGACGCACTGCACCAACTGTAAATAGTCTAGCTGCCTGACTGTGGTACTAATAGGATCAAAAGAACACCAGCAATTTTCTTCAGGTAGCTGTAAATACTGTAACAAGACAAGCCTGCCTGTCAGTAAGACGATAACAGGAACGGATCTAGCTAAACTGAATACAGTGTATATATATATATATATATGCAACACCTGGGATGCATATATATACACAATACACTGTAAGTGCAGCTAACTGACTGACTGTTCTGCCTAATCTATCTAACTCAAATCAAATGACACTGTCTCTCTGTCTATCTCTTTCAACGCCGGAACACACACTACACAGGGCCGCCGTGCAGGTGGCCTTATATAGTGTGGGGCATGTACTAAATCCCCTGAGCCATAATTGGTCAAAGCCTGCTTGGCTTTGGCCAATTACGGCTCTCTGTTCAGACGGCGCTGTGATTGGCCAAGCATGCGGGTCATAGTGCATGCTTGGCCAATCATCAGCCAGCAATGCACTGCGATGCCGCAGTGAATTATGGGCCGTGACGCGCCACACGAATTTGACGTGGACGGCCCATATTGTTCGCAATTCGGCGAACGGGTGAACAGACGATGTTCGAGTCGAACATGGGTTCGACTCGAACACGAAGCTCATCCCTATCCAGAATAATCAGAAGTTATGTACAGTATCTGGTCCCACTCCTTCCAAAACATTATGCATGACGCTTTGGGTACCATGGAACTGCCAAGAATTGCAACATCAGTCAGTGAAAAAGCATTGTTAAAGAATAAGACTTATATGGTGGATAGGCAGGGTCTGAACTTTCTAAGAGAATGAAGAGACATCACAGTGCATGGATATGCATGGGAGCAGCAGAACCAATACTGAAGATTCTCAAGAAGAGGCTGTCTGGCACTGAACACGCCACATAGTGAAGATCTTGATGGAGGCAGAACAAGTAAGGGCGTGGCTTGTCAGGGATAATACAAAAGGGCATTTTATAAAACTACGTATAATGATGGCCTTAAATCTGTAGAATTTAGTTTGAATGTTTAGTCAAGAAAGTATAAAAATTGCTAATTCAATGATTTAATAATGTCTTTCAGGGAATGACTGAATCTACTTCCAGACTAACTTTGAAAAGTGCATGTGCATAGGATTACTTATTATTTGTCTTAGGTGGGAGCATATTCAACAATTAGAAATCCATCAATGTGTTAAATGTTTGATATGTTTATTTGATCCTGCAATGTTTGTTATCTCTCATTTCAAGGTTAACCATTGTCTTCGTCCCAGCAAAAAAAGTCTACAGGTTTGTCCACGTTTAAGTCTCGATACTGGACTGTTTTGCTGGATATCCTTTCCTGGATTTCTGTTTTAGCAGTCTTTGTTAGCCTTTTTATACTAGAGATTTTATTGATGCAATAATTATATGTATCTGGTTGATAATTATACTTTACATGAATATAAAAAAAAATAAATAAATAAATAGAAATGTATTCATTCATTCCCATTAGATTTAACAAAATATTTCCATTATTATTATCTTCAAGTTTTTTACTCACTCTGGTTGAAAATATTGCCGAATTTTCCATTGGAACTCTTAGATCATAAAATATACATTTTGACAATTTTCTAATGAAATCCTACAGGTGTAAGACCAGCTTTAATCTTTATTTCATTCATGAGTATTTTTACTATTGACCTCTGTAAGCAACAAGCTCCTTTCAGCAAGAAAAAAAAACAAGGGGAAGAGTCTAAACATTTTCCTGACAGGGAACATATAAAATGTTTATGTGAAATATTTATTAAACTGACCAAAAATATATTTTTAGTCAGTCCTGACAACAGAAAAAGAAAGGAAACATGTACAAACTATTATATATACGTGTTAATATACAACAAAAATATAGCAAGCTTCTAAAAGGTGAAAGAGATATAAAAAAAAATTAAGATTATTAATGCAGAAAATACAAATCGTCTATATAAAATATAACAATATATAGTTATGAAATATCCTTCCTTTTTTTCCATCTGCACAAAAATGCTCAAGGTCAAGTACAGAACAGTCTTTTTAATAGACGTGTAACAGATTTTGAGCAATAAGTGACAATCCTGCTGAAAAGATTTTCCTGAATATTTTATTTGAATGCTTCTCTGATCTACTTTTGAAAGTTAATCTACCTTTTTCCTTGTACATTAGATTTAAGACCAGAGATTTATTTTCTGATTATAGAAGCAGAAAATCTTTGGTCTTTTAGGAATCATTGTCCTTCACCTCAAGCCCACTCTCTTATATCATTCACTCATTTTCAGTGTGTCTGAAGAATTCACTGTTCAACCATTTTAATGCCCAATCTCCCTTTACAGAAAGTTCTGCTGGAAAGTGTTTTAATTCTCTGATGTGTGAACACTGACAGAATCCAAATCGTCAAGTATACATGTTAACGGAAAGATATTACTTAAACTAAAATATACATGTTTTTATAGCTGCCAAATATTAAAAGATACAAATGCTATAATTACAAACTTTATTCAGAAAGTACAGTCTACAGACTCCTGTCTTTCCTTACTGTGATTCTTCCTAATGGCATTTTAATATGTTTTTATGATATCTCCATGTTTTGCTTCCTATCTTAGTTCCTTTTCACTTTTTGCAACTCTGTGTTTTCATGCTCCAATGACACCAGCATTATTATGTAACTGATACATCAGTGTATTCCCCACAGAAATGTATGACAAATGCCTTTCATACAGGCACACCATGAATTTTAGATCAAAGCAGAATTATTTGTCGCATTATAAGAGTTGAGATGGGGAATATCATGAAGAAAAGTAAAAACTAGTAGTAGAGTGAGCCCTACCCCACTCTCCTAATCCAAAACTAGAAAAAGTGATGGATGGCTCCCATACAGTATGTGTAACTTAAACTAATATACCTTACATTGTTGATTGTGTGTTGCTCATTCTCCATGTCAGCATATGTGTATCAGTGAGTTCTAGGTGGTTGAATAATAGCAGTACAATGCAGTCTCCTTTCCAACAATTCAGTCCATTAGCAACAATGCTAATAACACTCATCTCCCAGGCCAGAGGAGGAGATACACAGCTGTTTATGAATTGCTATCAAATAAAACAACCAGCAAAAAAATTACATTGTAGATTTTACACAAAAATGGCATGCAGTCTAATTTTAAAATACGTAATAACATTTATATTCAAAATACAATAAAGGTAAGTAAATACCCAGTACTTCTTAGTATGGAGGAGCATCTGACCCACTCCATGTGCCAGCCCTGGGCTAACAAAACAAACGTATATGTCATACAAAAAGTCCAGTGTAAGCTATGACTCTGAAAGCACATAGTTTATATGGGATTTTTCTTTGCCCCTGGAGGATGAACAAAGTGGCGGGCAAAGCAAACCCCGTGTGGACAAAGCACAGATCCCCCCTTAAAAAAAAAAATACACTTTGTCCAAGCAAAATTACATATGTGATATAAATTGCTAGCATGTTAGTAAAATTGAGATCTAATTCACGCTGTTTGGTTAACACTGACATTGGTACTTCATCAGCTACCTGTGTCCTAAATGGACAATTTGTCCGCTATGATTACATTCTCAGTCCCAATCCTTTCATAATGGAAACCCTGGAAAAAGCAATGAGCTGATCACATGACCAGAAAATAAAATTTCTGTGAATGATCTGTACACAGTGCACATACTACCCCTTGGATGGTCACTAGTGGTTTAAAACGTGTTGATGTCCCTATTCAAATCTGTGCAGTGTTTTTAAATACAATTAAATGTTTTGCTCTGCAGTGCTGGATATAGTTCCACCCCAGGCTGAAGCCCTATTTATTTATTATCTATTCTTCTCTTTATACTGTAAAGAAAGAGTTACAGAGCTCAGATCCACCCACCATCTACCTGCATGCTATTTTGGAGGAGAATCAGTACAACTGTCAGCTTGTGTTGTTGTGAATGACAATGCTGTGGGTTGCACTGATTATGGATCTAGGCTCAGTAGCTTTGTCCCTATTGCCAGCTTTTGCAGGAATGTGGGAGTTGTGCAGGCTCTGTGTGTACTGTCTGTACTGCCCCTTGTCTCTGATCTGTCCATCAGAGTTAAACTGCTCAGGAACCACTGCACAAGTTTCAACAGGACCAAGTGCTTTGTACACTGGGTCTCCTGGGGGATTGAACTTCTGGCATTACTTCTTTATTTCAAGAGAATAGGGACAATTATAGTAATAACTGAATTAAAAAAGCTCAAATTTTCCTTTACAGTCTCGCCAGAAAAATCTTTCTTTTAATTTATTAATGATTGAACAATACCTTAATATTTTATATACAATTTATGCAAACTTTATTTGTTAATTCTAGCACAATAAAATATTAACAATTCAGCATTCATAGTTTTATGGTGCTATTTTTAATAACACTATGCATTTAAATGTTTCTAAAGCTTTACAATATCAATAAACTGTGCAGTATATGTCACACAAAGAAATGTGGCATTACCTGTTGATATAAAATCCTACAGTGACTACTTTGATACCTTTCTTCTTCATATGAAATATGAACTACATGATCAATCATTCTTTCAACTGTAAAATATTTGCTTCAGGTAGATGTTATGAATTTATCTTTATACCTTTTTCTTCGAACAAACCAAATCCCTGGTTATTACAACTTTCATGGAAAGGCATTAGTAAAGAAAGAGTACATTCAGGAAAAAAATCATGTAATTTCACTACAACACACATAAAAAAGGAAAGCTCTTGAGACAACATACTGCATGACAGTTTGTTATTACAATACTATTACCAAAACAGAATATCTCAAACATGTTGAAATGTCTTATTAGGCCATATGCATCTCTCAGTAGTAAAACATCGCTACTAAAGAAGCCTATGTTACTGTTTTTGGGGGGCTTGGTTTTTAAGGGAAGTGGCCTAACTCATGACCCCCTTACAGTCTTAGTATGTACATATATATGATCTATATATCTGTAGTGATGCCTGCTTTTAATATGCATTGATGAATCAGGTAGAAAAGCCGGAATACTCAGTTGGACTGATTATACTGACCAGTACAAGCAGATGCAGAATGTGCACATATTTAACATTTTTGATAGGGGCACCCATTTAAAAAGCCTGGCTGTCATAAATACTTTTATCTGGGAAAAACATTGGACTAATGGCCAAAACATTACCCAAATGAATTTTATATATATATTTTTACAGATAGAGATTTCTCTTGGTGGTATTTATTTACCCCTGTGTTTTTTATTTATTACTATATAAGGTAAAAAAGACCCACAAACTTTTACATATACAATTTCCCTTACTTTCTAGTATAAAACATCAAGAAACATGTGGTCGAACGGGCAAAAGTTTGGGTATTCAGTCTGAACCTAGGCTTTGTCAGGGCTGGGCTCAGCCCTTCCTTCTCAAAGCTGGCCGCTCAGCTGTCGGCTAATTGCCAGCTCCTTTCTCTCCTCAGTGACTCACCTGTTGATGATATCCTGCTCGTCAGTCCTGCCTACTTAAGCTGTCCAACCCAGATGATCTCTGCCTTCGCCTTGGTCACATCTCTAGAGACACTCCTCTGTGTTCCTGTTAAAGTCTTGCTTGGCTGACATTCCTTCTGGCTTCAGATCCTGCTTGCTGTTCTACTATGCTCATCTCTGGCTCCCTGATGTTTTGGCTTGTCTGACTATCCGTTCTGGTTCCTGTACTCTGGCAATGTTTAGACTATGTTTACTCTGTACCTTTTTATTCCTATTATTAAACAAGTGTGATTTAACTGTATTTCTGTCTCAGTCTAATTCATGAATTCAGAAGATGTAGTCAATCCACTTGCTGGTAATATTTTTTCTAGATTGGATGAGCAGGATCACAGCATGGATCAGTTTGCCCTAGCATTACAAATGCTCCTGAGTCACACGGCTCACCTGGAATCTCCCACTGTGGCTTCTGCGGTACAACCTGTGTTGCAGGCCATCCCTGCTGCTGCTCCAGTCTCTGTGCAGGCATCCGCCTCGAGTATTGCCTCTAAAAGAGGTATGTCTGGTTCCGCTCTGCTTCCCCAGCAATTTGGGGGTGATCCAGTCCAATTAAGAGGGTTTCTCAACCAGGTTGAGATATACTTTGAAATGCTGCCCCAGGCGTTTCCCACGGACAGAAGCAAAGTAGGTTTTGTGATATCTTTGCTTTCTGAGAGAGCCTTGGCCTGGGCAAACCCTCTATGGGAGACACAAAAACCTGTTGTCTTAAGTTACCCAGAGTTGGTGGCTTCTTTTAAAAGGGTATTTGACGTTCCCACATGTTCCGCTTCTGCTGCCAAGTGCCTCATGACCATCAAACAGAGTACGAGAATTGTTGCTGATTACGCCATTGAATTCCGTATTCTGGCAGCAGAGGTTCCTTGGAACAATGATGCCCTTATGGCTGCTTTTTCTCCTGGTTTCTCGGATACCATCAAGGATGGGATAGCAGCCTGAGATATACCCACTGAGCTGGAGAAGTTGATCACGTTTGCCATCCTCATTGACTCCAGACTCAGAGAAAGACTTCCTGTTAAGGAGCGCAATCTTATTTCTTGAGACACTAACAAGCCCGGAATGTTCAAATACCCCCCAAATGGCCCCTTTTTGAAAAGTAGACATTACAAGGTATCTAGTAAGATGCATGGTGAGTTTTTTAAAGTTTTTTTCCCACAATTCTTTGCAAAATAAAGATTTTTTTCACAAAATTGTCATATTAACAAGTTATTTCTCTCACATGGCATGTGCATACCACAAATTACACCCCAAAATACATTCTGCTACTTCTCTTGAGTATAGCGATACCACATGTGTGAGCCTTTTACACAGCCTGGCCACATAGAGAGGCCTAACATGCAAGTAGCACCTCCAGGTGTTCTAGGGACATAAATTATATATCTAATTTCCTGACAACCTATCACAATTTTGAAGGTCCTGGAGCACCATGACAATGGAAACGCCCACAAAATGACCCTATTTTGGAAAGTAAACACCCCAATGTATATTCTATGAGGCATAATGAGTCTTTTGAACATGTCCTTTTTTTCCACATGTTTTTGAAAAATGTGGAAAGAAAATGAAAATGCATTTTTTTTTTACACAAAGTTGTCCATTTATAAAATATTTCTAACACATAGCATGTGCATACCACAAATTACACCCCAAAATACATTTTGCTACTCCTCCTGAACTTGGCGATACCACATGTGTGAGACTTTTATACAGCCTAGCCACACACAGATACCCAACATGCAAGTAGCCCCTTCAGGATCCACTGATAGGGTGGCACTGATGAACGCTCACTTATGGCCACTGATGTGCACTATTGGGCACTGTAGTGGCACTGATGTAGCACTAATAGGCACTGGAGTGGCACTGGTGGAACTGTATGGCACAGGTGAGCACTGTAGTGGCACTAATGTGGCACCGATGGGCACTGTAGTGGCACTGTAGGGCACAGATGAGCACTGATGTGGCACTGTAGTGGTACTGCTGGGCACTGTAGTGGCCTTGGTGTCACAGATGGGCACTGATGTGGTACTAATGTGGCACTAATGGCACAAATGAGCACTGTAGTGGCCTTGGTGGCACTGATGTGGCACTGTAGAGCATTGTAGTGGCACTGATGGCACTGTAGTGGCACTGTAGAGCATTGTAGTGGCACTGTAGAGGCACTGTAGGGCACAGATGAGCACTGTAGTGGCACTGTAGAGGCACTGTAGTGGTACTGATAGCAAAGATGAGCACTGATGTTGCACTGTAGTGGAACTGATGGTACTGTAGTGGCACAGGGGGCACTGATGTGGCACTGATGGACACTGTAGTGGCACAAGGGGCACTGGTGGGCACTGCAATGACACAGGGGGGACTGATGTGGCGCTGATGGGCACTGTAGTGGCACAGGGGGGACTGATGTGGCACTGATGGGCACTGTAGTGGCACAGGGGGCACTGATGTGGCACTGTAGTGGCACAGGGGGCACTGATGTGGCATGATAGTGGCACAGGGGGCACTGATGGGCACTGTAATGGCACAGGGGGCAATGATGTGGCACTGTAGTGGCACAGGGGGCACTGATGTGGCTCTGTAGTGGCACAGGGGGCACTGATGTGGCACAGGAGGCACTGTAGTGGCACTGTGAAACACAATAAAAATCAATTAGACTTACTGTGCTTCTCTCGATCTCCCTCCTTGCACATTGTATTAGGGTGAGGAGAGAAACCTGAACCCCTGCATGACCTGGATTATTTACATTGTCATCACTCCGTCATTGGATGGAGCGATCACATGATAAAGTGCCACTGTCATTGGGTCCGGTGAACCCAACGAGCATGTTCATTTTCATGTAAATGCCCCAGGTGGTGCACAGAATGCGTGAGTCTGGGGGGGCATCATTGTACGCCCCCCCCCCCCCCCCCAGAGTTATCCAACCGCGCTGTAGCCGTCATTCGGCTATGGCCCGGTCACTAGTTTTTTTTGTTTTTTTATTAGATAAATGAAAAAAATGAAAAAAAAAATTATACATTCTGTTTTAAACATATCCAATAAAAAAATGTAAAAATCTAATTTTGTCATAAATTTAGGCCAAAATGTATTCTGTTACATGTCTTTGGCAAAAAAAAAAAAAATCCAAATAAGTCTATAATAATGTTTTTTGTGAAAGTTATAGTGTCTACAAACTATGGTATACAGTATATACTGGAAATTACACATCTATAGATGCTATACTGTAATGACCGTGATCAGTAGCAGTAGGAGTAAACTGCACCACATCACGAACATGGACAGAGTATTTATAGCACTGTTAACACTTCCACTTTTATTAGAAAAAATATATAAATACAATAAATAATAATAAAATTATACAACATGCATAATTCCTACAGAAAATATTTTATGATGAAAAATTAATAACAATTACCTTTCCATTTCACCGTATACAGCTGGCTGAGATGGATTTCTTAATGTTCAGTTCCTTTTTTCCTGCTGCCACTCCCCCCCCCCAACGATATGGGAATTACTGGTGGAAAAATGACAGCGAGGAACTGCTTTGTATTACAGTGCAGGGTTGGATGTCAACATGCAGTCACTTCTGTGTAAAATGCCATTTGCAGATAGTTTGCAAATGTAAATAAGTAAATACAATATAAAAGTATATTCTTCCATTGTACTCACTATTTCATTCATTTGTAGATCAAAGGTGTGACCCTTGATCTGCATATGACATCAGTTAAAGAAACATCACAAAAAAATTATGTAAAATGCATTCCTTTTTGACCCCTTATCAGAGGTTTACCATTTATTCAGTTAATCCTAAGCAGCCCTAATTATGTCCTTACTTCCCTTCTGTCCTTATTGATTGTTTTCCATTTTTTATCATTACATTTATTTAACAAAATACATTTTCATTTTCTGTTTGTTATGTTCTTCAGTGTCATAAAAATTAACAAAATTAAGAAAAATTTTGCCATGCTTTTTACCAGAGACAATATTTTGGTGTCATTTTAAACAGGAAAAAATATAGAAAAAATATACTTTTTTATTTACAATAAATCAACTTTAGTCTTTAGACTACTTAGAACATATAATTTTTGCAAGGTAATGCTGCAAAACGAAAGAAAGGTTTGCCCTCCTCAAAAAATGTGTGTATTACCGGTATGTTCTTATCTAAAGTAACAAGAATGTTTCCATATAAACGGGCCCATAGTATAAATGTAAAAAAAATGCTCTGCTCTATAAGAAGTGCAAATGTACCATAGGTAAAGGGGTTAAGCAATATAAACTGGCTTATTACAAACAGCCAAAGCCAAAAAACTGAATTGAAAAATGCAGTAGCCCATAACCATGAGCAATTAGATTGCAGTTTACTGAACCTAGAGAACTGAAAATTAAATTCTAATTGGTTGTGCTGCTCTTGGTTATTATTCATGTTGCCTTTCCTCTATCAAATGAACGTGTAGGTGTATTTTCCAAATGTTAATTTTAATATTGAGCTGTCAGAAGACTTACATAAGAAAATGTGAAAAACATATGTAATTCCACCCCTCTAGATAATAAAAAATATACTAAAATTCGGGGGCGTGGCCTGACGCGGACCATGATGGACGCCTAAGCCCTGTGCTCCGCGCCGCTGACGGGATCTAAAGCCACTCTACGCCACGATCTGACCCCCGCTCTGACCTCACAGAGGGGGGAAGACAGCAGGACCGTCCCGGGCATGTCTAGGAGGCGGAATAAGCCGCCAGCACCTCGCCGCCTCACGGATTACTATCCCCCCGCCGCTATGAACGAGGCCCAAGATGGCGCCGGCGCCGGGAGCTTCACCTCAGAAGCGTCCCGCGCTGCACACACTGAGACACAGCTGGAAGCTCCTTTCACGGACGATCTCACCTCCCAGCCGCTTACTCGCTCACACAAAGAGGACATGGACACCCTCCCATCACCTGATGTCTCTTCCTCACAACAGGGCACGGATAGAGGTAAGAGACTGGCCTCCTCCCCAGCCATCTCCCCCAGCAAGCAGCCACACTACAAAAGGCATCAATGGGCTGATAGAGATCTTGATACAGCACACACCCCTGCTCTGGCAACCATCCCTGCCTCTGACAGCCCTGTGACTGAATCAATGATGAAAGCCATGCTCCTTACCCTGCAGAGAGATTTACACAGAGAACTGCAACTCTCTGTATCTCAAATACATGGAAGGGTAGATCACCTGACAGAGAGAACAACTGTGCTTGAAGATAACATGCAAGACCATGTCAGGGCACACAATGAATTACTAGACGCACATGAACATCAGGCGTCTGAAATACACCATATGAAGCTGAAATTAGCAGATTTGGAAGACCGTTCCAGAAGGAACAATATAAAATTCAGAGGCGTCCCCGAATCTGTTAAGCCAAATGAGATCACGCCCTACCTGCGAGAAATGTTCTCCTGCTTACTACCCCGCCTAAACGCACGAGACATCATGATTGATAGAGCGCACAGAATCGCCAAGCCAGCACACCTCCCCCCTGACACCCCCAGGGACATACTAGCGAGAGTGCATTACTTCCAAGTTAAGGAGCAGATTCTACAGATTGCCAAAACCACTAAACCGCTGCCAGCACCTTACGCAAATGTCCTCATGTTTAGTGACCTCTCCAAGGCCACGATGGAGATGAGAAAAGCGTTCACCCCTGTAACCTCTGTGCTACAGGAGAAGAAAATAACATATAAATGGGGCTTCCCTACCAAGCTACTGGTCACATACCAGCAACAAATAGTTCCAATCCTTACCCCCAAAGATGGATACAAAAAGCTGACCAATTGGGGATTTCTACCCGTATCTGCCAACCAAAAAGCATACAGAGGCTCCTACTCTTGTCCTCCGTCTACAAGCAACGGGATACACGATCCAGGCGAGATCCGTAACAACAAGCAGGCCCTCGGTCCCTCGCACCACTAGGATCCCTGATGGGCGCAGTTTCTGAAACACATCCACCCCCTAAGGTTATAGTGTGCTAAGCACACTGCTATAGTTGTTTTATTTACCTTTTGTTCCTACAGAGATATATTTTATTCCTCTCTTTTTACTCTCATTTTTTTTTTTTTTTTTCGGTTCTCCTAACAGAGTCTACGCGACCATACCGAACGTATACTCTATTTATTAGTTGACCTACTTCCGCATTATAACATATTTGACAGTCCTATGTAACTGCTGCAGGTGTTTCTTGTACAACTTTTGCAAATCACAGCCATACTTTGTATAGATATCTTCTATATTGTCTGATTCATATTTGCTTGGGACGAACTGAAGAGGTGTGGAATCTCGCTCCTTTCATTCCCAAGCCGGGTCACCCCCCAATATTATGGCCTTCAAAATCACCTCCCTAAATGTAAAGGGACTGAATTCCCCATTCAAACGCAACCTCCTCTGGAAAGAGGCACTGTCCCACCATGCTGACGTATTTTGCGTACAAGAAACGCATTTCGATAAAAATAATTCCCCAAAATGCTCGCATAAGCGATACCCGCACTGCTTTTTTGCCAGTGCCCCCACCAAAAAAAGGGGAGTAATGATTGCAATCAATTCCTCGGTCTCCTTTCAGCTACACCACTGTGAAGCTGATGAGGACGGCAGATACCTGATTCTCTCTGCAACCATTGCAAACCAACGCCTCACCCTAGTGAATCTATATGCCCCTAACACTGGCCAAAAGAAATTCTTTACCAAACTGATCTCCAAACTGACACCGTATAGATCTGAACCAGTTATATTATGTGGAGACTTTAATGAAATCGTTGACACAACCCTAGACACATCCAACCCTACTAAACGTAGGCCCTCTGCCTTGTCCTCACTTCTACATAGGGAAGATCTTTATGACCCGTGGAGATGTACCCATGACACAGAGCGAGATTACACCTTCTTCTCCAGCCCCCAGCAGTCTTACTCTCGGATCGACATGTTCCTCACAGACAAATTTCTCCTCCAATCAATCACTGAAGCACACATAGGTACAATCACATGGTCGGATCACGCACCCATATCCATCACATTATTCAATTCCAAAAAGACTACGAGTCATAATATTTGGAGGCTAAACACATCCCTCCTCACCAACCCATGCTTCGAAAATGAGCTTTGATCCGAGATTGAGACATACTTTGATATTAATGTACATTCTACTACTGACCAATCCATAGTTTGGCATGCGCATAAAGCTTTCTCACGGGGCCTCCTCATTAAATATGGAGCACAAACTAAGAAACAACAAACGGCCATCACTGAAACCCTACTAAAGCAGATCAGAGCTTTAGAATATGCCAACAAACAAAATCCATCTCCCAAATTGTCCCTAGACCTCAAAAACTTAAGATATGATCTTAGCGAACACCTCCACAAAAGGTTTGATTACTTCGTTAAACGCCTTAAGCTGCAATATTACTCCTCAGCTAACAAGTCAGGTGCGTTCCTGGCCAAGCAACTACGAAAATACCGGGCCAATAATAAGATACAATACTTAATCAACTCCCAGGGTAAAAAAGTTCACAATCCTCTAGATATAGCAAACGAATTTAGTGCCTTTTACGCCAAACTATACAATCTCAACGACCTAAATCCAGAATCCAAGCCAAAATTAGCGAACATAGATGAGTTTCTCTCCTCTATTCACCTTCCCTCAATATCCGCTGAGCAACTAGAATCTATCTCTGCACCTTTCTCCCCCGAGGAAATCCGCATGGCCATCAAGCGATTACCCTTACACAAAGCCCCGGGACCGGATGGATTCCCGAACGAATATTACAAACATTTCTCGGACGTGATTACCCCGCATTTATGCACCACCTTTAACCAGTACATTAAGACAGGCAACATCCCCACGGAAGCCCTGGAGGCCCTCAT
This sequence comes from Lithobates septentrionalis, assembly GCA_037952835.1. Lineage (NCBI taxonomy): Eukaryota > Metazoa > Chordata > Amphibia > Anura > Ranidae > Lithobates > Lithobates septentrionalis. The sequence continues at coordinate 2,444,943 of JBBDGP010000707.1, forward strand.
TGTCACCATACCCAAACTAGGCAAATCTCCCGACAACCCAGCCAACTACCGTCCAATCTCACTCTTGAATACTGATACCAAAATATACGCAAAAATACTAGCCCAACGATTATCCAAAGTCATTCCCCTCATCATACACCCGGACCAGGTCGGATTCGTGCCTGGCAGGCAGGCCTCCGATGGTACCAGACGCCTTATTGACTTGATCCAGTGGGTAGAACACAGTCAAACGCCTTCTCTCTTCCTCTCCCTGGATGCAGAGAAGGCGTTTGACAGGGTGCACTGGAAATACATGGAGAAGGTAATGCTCAAATTCGGTCTGACAGGGAATATCCTTCAGGCTATACTCAACCTTTACTCTTCCCCTAGCGCCAGAGTATGGACCTCCGGCATAATATCAGACCCCTTTCTCATCACTAATGGCACTAGACAGGGGTGCCCACTCTCCCCCCTGATTTTTGCCATGGTGATGGAACCACTTGCGCAAGCCATTAGAGCCACACCAGCAATCTCAGGCATCACTGTAGGGACTATTGAACATAAAATCGGTCTATACGCAGACGATGTTATTATTACCCTCACAAATCCCAGATATTTTCTTCCCCATGTCCAAAACACATTGGAAAAATTTAGTTCAATCTCTCTATATAAAATTAATCACAGCAAATCCACCATGTTGAACCTAGGGATAGACCCTCAAACTTCACATCATATCTCAACAACCACTCCCTACACTTGGGCTAAAAACTCCTCACTCCCATACCTGGGTATTCAACTAACCTTCCCCAGCAAATCTATGCTTCACCTAAACTATGCCGCCCTTCAGGAAAAACTTATGCGCATCTCAAAAGATATCGGTAACTATACTGTCTCCTGGGCGGGTAGAATAGCTCAAGTCAAAATGTACTTAATGCCACATGTTTTGTATATGTTTCGCACGATCCCAATACCGATGCTACCCCAGCAACTGGCGCAGATACAAAAGATACTCAATACACATATTTGGCAACATAAACACCCCAGACTCAAAAAAGATATCCTTTTGTCTCCTGTACGAAATGGAGGAATGGGAGCCCCCAACGTCCACGCATACTACAAAGCAGCTATACTGGATCAGCTTCGGGAATGGTGGACGCCCGCATCGTCCAAGACTTGGACACAAATTGAAGCTATGGCCCTCAACGCGAACCTACAACACACACTAATGGCTGCGCTACTCAACTTGCAACAAAATCGACACTTCCTACTTACGGTAACCGCAGCCATGCGAGTGTGGTCAGCCACGGCTAACAAATCCAAGAGCATACCCAACTCTATCCTTTCTAAAATACACCTTCATGCACTAGAGTTGATCTCCCCTAATCTATCCCTCCAGGTATGGATACAAAAAGGTCTGACCAACTTGGGACAACTCATTTCCACGTCTGGACTCCACCCGTTCCCACACCTTCGACAAACCTTTGACCTCCCTGCTAATACGTCTTTCTTGTATATGAGGGTCCGCTCTATCATCGCTAAAATTGACCTCACAGCAGATGACTCCCAAATGACTGACATCCTGAATTTTTACAATACCCCAAACCCAGCAGTTAAAGGCATTGCATGGATTTACAAACTATTAACAACGCCCTCCGAAGATCACACCTCTTCATCCATCATATTCTGGTCCACACTCACAAGTTCGCCACCAAAGCCCCCATTGTGGCACAAAGCCCTGACCATTCCTCTGCAAGCCTCAAAATGCATAACTCATTGGGAATCGGCACAAAAACTATTCCACAAGTGGTACTACACCCCAGCCAGATTGGCAAATATCTACCCGGCTACCTCCTCTCAATGTTGGAGAAACTGCTCCGGCAAAGGTACCCTGCGACACATATGGTGGGACTGCCCTAACATCCACCAGTACTGGAAGGAGGTCTCCGACCTCATCTCACAGCTCTGCAAAATCCCACTGCCGTTATCCCCACTGGACCTACTCCTGGGTCTTAACGTCCCCAATTGGCCCAAGAATATCAGAACCCTTGCGACGCATATACTTATTGCGGCACGATTAGCTCTAACAAAAAAATGGAAAGCCTCACAAGCCCCCTCTAGATCGGAACTCATCGCTCTACTAAACAACCACTTCCTAATGGAATTCTCCTTTGCTAAGGCCAACTTCTACATCGCAACGTTTCGTCTCCACTGGGATCCCTGGATCGCCGACCCGAGGAGTGCAACATTACCCTGACTGTCTTCTTCTTTTACCTTGTGACATATCTAATGGTATACACCCTCACCCTGCAGATTGCTACAATTCCGCACATCTAATATGCAAAGAAAACAGAAACCCCCACACCCGAAGGCCCCCCCGCTTAGGGGCACCTCTCTCAGTTACTACTCAGACTGGGACTCGCTAACATGTCATATACTCTTTGCAAGTAGGCCCATAAGTCACTTTTGCTCTTCAGTTTTTCAGTTCTTAGTACCTAGAAAGTTACTGGTTCTACAAATTACCTAGTTCTGACAAATGGATGATTGGAGGCGCTGCCTCTAGTCCCATGGCACAGTAAGTACCCAGATGGGGTGCCGGGGATTGGAGATGACGCCTACTCTCATCAAACTGCAACCTAAAGATTATGTATTCGCTACATATATTTGTTACAGAATGACATTAGTCACCGCACTGTATACTACTCTATGTAACCTTGCTAATACATCAACCGTCTGTACTAATACCCTGTGAAAAATTCAATAAACATATGGTTAAAAAAAAAAAAATATACTAAAATTCTTTTAAAAATACGTTTTATACTTTTTTACAGCTGGGGGAAAAATAAACTAATAAAATAAATAAATAAATAATAAAAAATATAATATATATATATATATATATATATATATATATATATATATATATATATATATATATATATATATATATATATATATATATATATATATATATATATATATATATGTATATATATATATATATATGTATATATATATATATATATATATATATATATATATATATATATATACAGTGGGGACGGAAAGTATTTAAATGTTTTACTCTTTGTTATATTGCAGCTATAAAAAAAAAAAATAAACTAATAAAATAAATAAATAAATAATAAAAAATATAATATATATATATATATATATATATATATATATATATATATATATATATATATATATATATATATATATATATATATATATATATATATATATATATATATACAGTGGGGACGGAAAGTATTTAAATGTTTTACTCTTTGTTATATTGCAGCTATTTGCTAAAATCATTTAAGTTCATTTTTTTCCTCATTAATGTACACACAGCACCCCATATTGACAGAAAAACACTGAATTGTTGACATTTTTGCAGATTTATTAAACAAGAAAAACTGAAATATCACATTGTCCTAAGTATTCAGACCCTTTGCTGTGACACTCATATATTTAAGGTGCTCAGGTGCTGCCCATTTCTTCTGATCATCCTTGAGATGGATTTACACCTTCATTTGAGTCCAGCTGTGTTTGATTATACTGATTGGACCTGATTAGGAAAGCCATACACCTGTCTATATAAGACCTTACAGCTCACAGTGCATGTCAGAGCAAATGAGAATCATGAGGTCAAAGAAACTGCCTGAAGAGCCCAGAGACAGAATTGTGGCAAGGCACAGATCTGGCCAAGGTTACAAAAAAATTTCTGCTGCACTTAAGGTTCCTAAGAGCACAGTGGCCTACATAATCCTTAAATGGAAGATGTTTGGGACGACCAGAACCTTTCCTAGAGCTGGCCGTCTGGCCAAACTGAGCTACCGGGGGAGAAGAGCCTTGGTGAGAGAGGTAAAGAAGAACCCAAAGATCACTGTGGCTGAGCTTGAGAGATGCAGTTGGGAGATGGGAGAAAGTTGTAGAAAGTCAACCATCACCGCAGACCTCCACCAGTCGGGGCTTTATGGCAGAGTGGCCTGACTGAATCCTCTCCTCAGTGCAAGACACATGAAAGCCCGCATGGAGTTTGCTAAAAAACACCTAAAGGACTCCAAGATAGTGAGAAATAAGATTCTCTGGTCTGATGAGACCAAGATAGAACTTTTTGGCCTTAATTCTAAGCGTTATGTGTGGAGAAAACCAGGCACTGCTCATCACCTGTCCAATACAGTCCCAACAGTGAAGCATGGTGGTGGCAGCATCATGCTGTGGGGGTCTTTTTCAGCTGCAGGGACAATCGAGGGAAAGATGAATGCAGCCAAGTACAGGGATATCCTGGACGAAAACCTTCTCCAGAGTGCTCAGGACCTCAGACTGGGCCGAAGGTTTACCTTCCAACAAGACAATGACCCTAAGCACACAGCTAAAATAATGAAGGAGTAGCTTCACAACAACTCCATGACTGTTTTTGAATGGCCCAGCCAGAGCCCTGACTTAAACCCAATTCAGCATCTCTGGAGAGACCTAAAAATGGCTGTCCACCAATGTTTACCATCCAACCTAACAGAACTGGAGAGGATCTGCAAGGAGAAATGGAAGAGTATCCCCAAATCCAGGTGTAAAAAACTTGTTGCATCTTTCCCAAAAAGACTCATGGCTGTATTAGATCAAAAGGGTGCTTCTACTAAATACTGAGCAAAGGGTCCGAATACTTAGGACCATGTGATATTTCAGTTTTTCTTTTTTAATAAATCTGCAAAAATGTCAACAATTCTGTGTTTTTCTGTCAATATGGGGTGCTGTGTGTACATTAATGAGGAAAAAAATGAACTTAAATGATTTTAGCAAATGGCTGCAACATAACAAAGAGTGAAAATTTTAAGGGGGTCTGAATACTTTTCGTATATATATATTCTTTATATATATGCTATATATCAAATGACTGCTGTTTGATTGCAGCAAAGAAAAAATTATGTTTTGTATCTATATTTGTCCCCACTGTGCTGAAAGGAGCATATGTCTTTTACTATGTTGTTGCTGCAGGGAATAGCATCTGCACACTATTGCAGTTTTGTAAAGCTCAGAGCTCCGAGCCATATTTTATGCCAGGAATCAACAGTAATGGAGTGCTGGATAACGTTTGCAATTTCTATAGAAAATTTCTGCAATTCCTTTCAACTTTAAAAATAACATAAGAAAATACTGGAATGACACTTTTCACATCTGTAAAGAGTGTGAAAAGTGTGTAAGTACTATATGATTCAAATTTCAAATAAGTCTAAAAGGCACAGGTAAACTTTATCTAATGGTGCAAAACAATAAATGATTCACTATACACTAGCCCCAACCATTAGTGAAATCGAATAGCAGCGCTAAATTAATTAACCTAAAAATATGTGTAAAAATTATATGTGACTAATAATTTACACCACCCTGTATCAACACAATGTGAAACATAAATTTCTACAAACATATAAAGTCCAATATTCAGTGAAACATAGTGGTATTAGTGGTAATCCATAACGTAATATAGTGCAGATCTTCAATAATTCAATCTTCCACCACACCTCTGTGACTTGTGATTCCACTCCCCTTAGGCGAATAAACTCACCAGTTCCTCTTGCCTTACACTCTCGTGCTCGGCTTTAAGGCTTTTTCCCACACAGAAGGGGGCAAGATGGTGACCTCCAATAAATCCCCGTTTGATATCCAGAGTATATAAGCAAAGCTCTCTCCACATGTAAAAAAGGAAAGCGATCCAATAGTGCAGTAACACAATAAAACTTTATTAAAACAACACTCTCCTCCACCATTGAACTCACATTTCACAAGTTAAATCAAGCAAAGAGGCACAGCAACCATGGTCATCACCACAAAACACTCCAATCGATGAGAAAAATGTATGGTGGTCACGGCAGACCCAGGCAGTTCAATAGCTGGTGACACTCTCACCCGTTCCCTGGAACCTCCTGGAGCCGCTTCCCCACTTCTTTGTATGGCGCTCCCTGTCACAGCGTCCTACGTCATGCACATTCGATTGCCGTACAGCCACGCCCTGACATGTTTCGTCACGAAGGACTTACTCATGGGATTGGCTATAGAGTCTGGCAATCTTTCTTTTATACCCTCTGATCGGAAAACGAGCGGCGCTGGTGACACTGGGCTTGCGCGCTCCCTGTGTCCCCGCTTGCACCATACGTACATATTGCATTGTATTAAAAAGTCAACATGCACATGAAACCTATTCACACTGCAAATGCCTCAATATACAGCTATATGGAGACAATGGCTTATTAGAAGTTGCGCATTCCACTCATGAAAAACGCAAATACTCCATCCTATTTATAAACACTATATATTACAAATATAAAATAACATTCTTAAAAAATATATTTAAAAAAATATATAAAAATATATAAAAATAAATGGTTGGACATATATACTACAAAAAGGTGCTTAACTTATTATGGTATACATCAAATTAATACATAATATTTGAGCCCTCGATACACCCAATTAAATAAATTAAATAAGGTCAGTGATACCAAATCATTCCTCTTCTCTTATGACCCTAACTTAAGGTGGCTGTAATGTCTCTTAATATTACTACCAAGAACACCCCATCACTGATTTCCATACTACAGGCCTACATTGTTCATATATATATGGTCCCCTTTATCTCAAAATAGGGATCCACTTCATCATTAGAGGCACGGGGTCACTCCTATCTCACCCATGATGTCCCCAATCCCTTTACCCATGGTCACCCCCTTCTCTCATTACGTTCTTAAATCAAACTTCCTTAAATATTCAAAGATAATAAGTTATCATATACCAATGGTCTCCCCAATTTGTTACCCACACCCCATAGGTACTCTCATAATTGCGTTGGTGTTACAGAGTGATTCTCAACCTTTCAGGGCCGGGGTGAGGGTGAAGTGGACCTCAACTGCTCCCTCAATAATTGTTAATAAAGCAGTTGAGGTCCAGTTCTATATTTAAACCCCCGGGAAAAAGACATTTCAAAAGGTATATCCATCGAGTTTCTCGTTGGGATAGATCTCTTATCCTATTTGAGCCCCTCCAAGATGGATATACAATGTCTATCCCACAAAACTGGAGAAGACTCGGGTCCTGATTGTGTTTTTCTTTAAAGTGGAGGGACACGCTGTGATATTTAAAACCATTTTTAATATTGGTTAGATGTTCAGAGATACGAACCCTCAGTAGTCGTTTTGTGCGTCCTACATAGAATAGGCCGCATGGGCACCACATCAAATACACCACATACGATGAGTTGCATGTAATGAACTCCTTTATTTCAAATGTTTAATTTTCTTGATTCATGATGCTCTTCATGCTCCTATTCCTAATTCTCACTGTTTTACAACACACACACTTTCTGCATGGGAGAACACAGCGTGTCCCTCCACTTTAAAGAAAAACACAATCAGGACCCGAGTCTTCTCCAGTTTTGTGGGATAGACATTGTATATCCATCTTGGAGGGGCTCAAATAGGATAAGAGATCTATCCCAACGAGAAACTCGATGGATATACCTTTTGAAATGTCTTTTTCCCAGGGGTTTAAATATAGAACTGGACCTCAACTGCTTTATTAACAATTATTGAGGGAGCAGTTGAGGTCCACTTCACCCTCACCCCGGCCCTGAAAGGTTGAGAATCACTCTGTAACACCAACGCAATTATGAGAGTACCTATGGGGTGTGGGTAACAAATTGGGGAGGCCATTGGTATATGATAACTTATTATCTTTGAATATTTAAGGAAGTTTGATTTAAGAAGGTAATAGGAGAAGGGGGTGACCATGGGTAAAGGGATTGGGGACATCATGGGTGAGATAGGAGTGACCCCGTGCCTCTAATGATGAAGTGGATCCCTATTTTGAGATAAAGGGGACCATATATATATATGAACAATGTAGGCCTGTAGTATGGAAATCAGTGATGGGGTGTTCTTGGTAGTAATATTAAGAGACATTACAGCCACCTTAAGTTAGGGTCATAAGAGAAGAGGAATGATTTGGTATCACTGACCTTATTTAATTTATTTAATTGGGTGTATCGAGGGCTCAAATATTATGTATTAATTTGATGTATACCATAATAAGTTAAGCACCTTTTTGTAGTATATATGTCCAACCATTTATTTTTATATATTTTTATATATTTTTTAAGAATGTTATTTTATATTTGTAATATATAGTGTTTACAAATAGGATGGAGTATTTGCGTTTTTCATGAGTGGAATGCGCAACTTCTAATAAGCCATTGTCTCCATATAGCTGTATATTGAGGCATTTGCAGTGTGAATAGGTTTCATGTGCATGTTGACTTTTTAATACAATGCAATATGTACGTATGGTGCGAGCGGGGACACAGTGTCACATGCGCCGCTTGTTTTACGATCAGAGGGTATAAAAGAAAGATTGCCAGACCGTATAGCCAATCCCATGAGTAAGTCCTTCGTGACGAAACATGTCAGGGCGTGGCTATATGGCAATCGAACGTGCATGACGTAGGATGCTGTGACAGGGAGCGCCATACGAAGAAGTGGGGAAGCGGCTCCAGGAGGTTCCAGGGAACGGGTGAGAATGTCACCAGCTATTGAGCTGCCTGGGTCCGCCGTGACCACCATACATTTTTCTCATCGATTGGAGTGTTTTGTGGTGATGACCATGGTTGCTGTGCCTCTTTGCTTGATTTAACTTGTGAAATGTGAGTTCAATGGTGAAGGAGAGTGTTGTTTTAATAAAGTTTTATTGCGTTACTGCACTATTGGATCGCTTTCCTTTTTAACATGTGGAGAGAGCTTGCTTATATACTCTGGATATCAAACGGGGATTTATTGGAGGTCACCATCTTGCCCCCTTCTGTGTGGGAAAAAGCCTCAAAGCCGAGCACGAGAGTGTAAGGCAAGAGGAGCTGGTGAGTTTATTCGCCTAAGGGGAGTGGAATCACAAGTCACAGAGGTGTGGTGGAAGATTGAATTATTGAAGATCTGCACTATATTACGTTATGGATTACCACTAATACCACTACGTTTCACTGAATATTGGACTTTATATGTTTGCAGAAATTTATGTTTTTTTAAGTTTTTTTCAAAAAAATCTTTTTCACACGGAGATTTCCTACGTATTTAATGAATTTTGATTTTGGACACAGGTCACATTGTGTTGGATACAGGGTGGTGTAAATTATTAGTCACATATAATTTTTACACATATTTTTAGGTTAATTAATTTAGCGCTGCTATTTGATTTCACTATTGGTTGGGGCTAGTGTATAGTGAATCATTTATTGTTTTGCACTGTTTTGAATATTTAAGCGGCTGCTCAGAGTGAGCTTTGATTCCACGAGCACAGCGTCTGGCACATAGGAGGGGGCGGATAACCTGTGTACCATATTAGTGACAAACTTTATCTAATGTTGCAGCAGAAACCGTACCTTGGTTGCAGAAAAATAAAAGCTTTATTTCATTTTGAGAAAAAAGGCCTTACCTTAGCCCTTGCTGTATTTCTTAGAAAGCTTCATCACTTACTGGTATGTAGAGTTGGGACAGAGAAACCAGTAAGACACAGGAAGGAGTTTACCAGCTGACATCATTAGCACACACTCTTCACCCATCAACTAAGTTTGCACAGCATCCTCGGCCTCTCTCCATGCGTGCATTTTCCTGGCTTCCCCAGAATCCCCCCACACATACTCAGGCCACATGCTAAACTCCCTGGGGCCGCATGCAGTCCACGGGACACCCCTGAGGTGGTGCAGGGGCATGCCTGATTAGATACAGAGTTATTGGATAGATGGTGGGTCCTCCTATTATATACAGTGCCTTGCAAAAGTATTCGGCCCCCTTGAACTTTTCAACCTTTTGCCACATTTCAGGCTTCAAACATAAAGATATAAAATTTTAATTTTTTGTGAAGAATTACCAACAAGTGGGACACAATTGTGAAGTGGAACGAAATCTATTGGATATTTTAAACTTTTTTAGCAAATAAAAAACTGAAAAGTGGTGCGTGCATAATTATTCGGCCCCTTTACTTTCAGTGCAGCAAACTCACTCCAGAAGTTCAGCGAGGATCTCTGAATGATCCAATGTTGTCCTAAATGACTGATGGTGATAAATAGAATCCACCTGTGTGTAATCAAGTCTCTGTATAAATGCACCTGCTCTGTGATAGTCTCAGGGTTCTGTTGAAAGCGCAGAGAGCATCATGAAGACCAAGGAACACACCAGGCAGGTCCGTAATACTGTTCTGGAGAAGTTTAAAGCCGGATTTGGATACAAAAAGATTTCCCAAGCTTTAAACATCCCAAGGAGCACTGTGCAAGCGATCATTTTGAAATGGAAGGAGTATCAGACCACTGCAAATCTACCAAGACCTGGCTGTCCCTCTAAACTTTCAGCTCAGACAAGGAGAAGACTGATCAGAGATGCAGCCAAGAGGCCCATGATCACTCTGGATGAACTGCAGAGAACTACAGCTGAGGTGGGAGAGTCTGTCCATAGGACAACATTCAGTCGTACACTGCACAAATCTGGCCTTTATGGAAGAGTGACAAGAAGAAAGCCATTTCTCAAAGATATCCATAAAAAGTCTCATCTAAAGTTTGCCACAAGCCACCTGGGAGACACACCAAACATGTGGAAGAAGGTGCTCTGGTCCGATGAAACCAAAATCAAACTTTTTGGCCACAATGCAAAACGATATGTTTGGCGTAAAAGCAACACAGCTCATCACACTCAACACACCATCCCCACTGTCAAACATGGTGGTGGCAGCATCATGGTTTGGGCCTGCTTTTCTTCAGCAGGGACAGGGAAGATGGTTAAAATTGAGGGAGAAAGATGGATGCAGCCAAATGCAGATCATTCTGGATGAAAACCTGTTGGAGTCTGCAAAAGACCTGAAACTGGGACGGAGATTTATCTTCCAACAAGACAATGATCCCAAACATACAGCAAAATCTACAAAGGAATGGTTCACAAATAAACATATCCAGGTGTTAGAATGGCCAATTCAAAGTCCAGACCTGAATCCAATCGAGAATCTGTGGAAAGAGCTGAAAACTGCTGTTCACAAACGCTCTCCATCCAACCTCACTGAGCTCGAGCTGTTTTGCAAGGAAGAATGGGCAAGAATTTCAGTCTCTCGATGTGCAAAACTGATAGAGACATACCCCAAGCGACTTGCAGCTGTAATCGCAGCAAAAGGTGGCTCTACAAAGTATTAACGCAAGGGGGCCGAATAATTTTGCACGCCCCACTTTTCATTTTTTATTAGTTAAAAAAGTTTCAACAATCCAATAGATTTCGTTCCACTTCACAATTGTGTCCCACTTGTTGGTGATTCTTCACAAAAAATAAAATTTTATATCTTTATGTTTGAAGCCTGAAATGTGGCAAAAGGTTGAAAAGTTCAAGGGGGCCGAATACTTTCGCAAGGCACTGTAGTTTTGGTAAATCTAAAGGAGATTGCTCTGCCATGCATTTCAGAAATTCTGCGTGCAGCGTGTTTGTGTTGTCATTACGTGGTAAAGGCTCCCCAAGTGCAGCAAATTGTAATAAGGGAGGTGTGGTCTAGAGTGGTGAACACACCCTAGCACGTCCTCTTCTGTGATGCAACAGGGAAGCAAAGGCTTATGGGAGATGACCTACAGGAAGTGACTGCTGACAGATGATCTACAGGAAATAATGGTATCTGAAAATCATTTTAAAATTCAAATAAACTGACAAGAATTTAAACCTCCTGTGGATTAGGTAAGTGAGAGAAAAGCACATTGGGATGCAAAAGGCGGCTCTAGGCTTTGTGAGGCCTTAGGCGAATTTTACACATGAGGCCCCACTCACGCCCATAATGGGAAAAAAAATTCAAGCAATAAAAATGGCTACAGAAAGATGCACGGATCTAGCACACAGTTCATCAGCACCACTTCCAGGGCACCCTCCTCACCCATCAGACATATGCAGCCAATAAAACATCTGGGACCCAGCAAGGTGGCAACCTACCCCTCTAAGAATTTCCCATGCCTTGGGAGGAAGGAGAGTGGGGGAATCCCAACACAGTGCAGAGAGAGAGAGGGAGGAGGGAGGGAGAGAGACGGGGATAGAGAGAAGGGAGAGAGAGAGGGGAGGGGTGGGAAAGAAGGGAAGAGAGGGGGTAGAGAGGGGTAGATAGGGGGGAGAGAGAAGGGGGAAGGGAGAGAGGGGGAAGAGGGAGAGAGAGAAGGGGGAGAGAGGGAGAGAGAGATGGGAGAAGAGGGAGAGAGAGAGATAAGGGAGGAGGGGGGGGGAGAGGGGGAGGGAGAGAGAGAGGGAGAGACAGAGAGGAGGGAGAGAGAGAGGGAGAGAGAGAGAGGAGGGAGAGAGAGAGGGGGGAGAGAGAGAGGGGGGGAGAGGGAGGGGAGAAAGGAGGGAGAGAGGGGGGGAGAAAGTGGGGAGGGAGTGATAGAGGGAGTGAGTGGGGGTGGGAGAGACTGGGGGTGACACAGAGGAGGGAGGTGAGAAAGAGAGGGGGCGAGGGAGAGAGATGGGTTGTGGAAGAGAGGGGTGGCGCAAGAGAGAAAGAGACGAGGGGTGGGAGAGAAGGGGAGAGAGGGGGAGAGAGGGAGAGAGAGAAGGGGGAGAGGGAGAGGGGGGAGGGGAGAGAGAGGGTAGGGAGAGAGAGAGAGAGAGGGGGGAGAGACAGAGGGGGGAGAGAGAGGGGGGAAGAGAGAGAGGGGGAGAGAGGGAGCGAGTGGTGGGAGGGGGTGAGTGGGGTGAGAGAGACTGGGGGTGACACAGAGGAGGGAGGTGAGAAAGAGAGGGGGTGAGGGAGAGAGAGAAGGGTTGTGGAAGAGAGGGGTGGTGCGAGAGAGAAAGAGATGAGGGGTGGGAGAGAAGGGAAGAGAGGGGGGAGAGGGGGGGAGAGAGAGGGGGGAGAGAGAGAAGAGGGTGAGAGAGGGGGGTGAGAGAGGGGGGAGAGAGAGAGGGGGGAGGGAGAGGGAGAGAGGGGAGGGAGAGAGAGAGGGGGGAGAGAGAGGGAGAGGGGGAGAGAGAGGGAGAGAGAGGGGGAGAGAGGGAGGGAGAGAGAGAGGGGAGAGAGGGAGGGAGAGAGAGAGGGAGGAGGAGAGGGGGGAGAGAGGGAGGGAGAGAGGGAGGGAGGGAGTGGTGGGAAGGGGTGAGTGGGGTGAGAGAGACTGGGGTGACACAGAGGAGGAGGTGAGAAAGAGAGGGGGTGAGGGAGAGAGAGAAGGGTGTGAAAGAGAGGTGGTGCGGAAGAGAAGGGGAGGGGGGAGAGACGAGGGAGAGAGGAGAAGGGAGAGAGGGGGAGAGAGGGGGAGAGAGAGAGAGAGGGAGAAGGGGGGGAAGAGAGGGGGAGAGGGAGAGAGAGGGAGGAGAGAGGGAGAGAGAGACGGGGAAAGAGAGAGAGGGAGTGAGCGGTGGAAGGGATGAGGGAGGTGAGAAAGAGAGGGGTGGTACGAGGAGAGAGACGAGGGGTGAGAGAAAGGTGGGTGACATAAAGAGGGAGGGGGGAGAGAGAGATAGGAGAAGTGAGAAGAGGGGGGTGAGGAAAGGGGGGGTGAGAGAGATCCCTTGCCCTGTCCCTGTCTGCAGACCCTCCTGTGTTCCATGTCCAAGTCTGTGAGCACTGGGCAGGAGCAGGAGAGGGGGGCAAAGAACAGGGAGGAGCTGGAGAGCACTGGGGGTGTGGGGGCAGAAAGCACTGGGGAAGGTGGAGAGCATAGGAGGGGTGGGGGCTGGAGAGCGCGGGGGAGCTTGAGAGGAGGGGAGTCAGAAAGAATACGAGTGGAAAGCAGGGGGAGCTGGAGAGCAGGGGGGTGGAGAGCACTGGGGGAGGAGCCAGGGAGCACAATGAGGGGCCAGAGAGCATGGGGGGAAGCCAGGGAGCACAAGGAGGGTCGGAGAGCACAGGGGGCGCAGAAGAAGTTGGATAGGAGGAGGGGTGGGCGGCTGCATATAGTGGAATTGAACTTTTTATATTCCTCTTGAAGCCGCTGAATGCTCACTTCTCCTCCTCTCCTTCCTGCAGATGATTCAGCGGCTGCAGGAGGAATATAGAAAGATCAATTCCACCATATGCCACCGCCCACCGCTTCTCCTATCCAGGCACGCAGGAAGGCTGCACTGGCACTCACCTTCTCTCTGGTCGGCCAGGCGGCATCAGGAGATTGGAGGCTGAGCTCCTTCATCTTCAGTCACGGAGCAGCTCAGCTGGAGGCAGGTGCGGAGAGGTCGGGTGAGCGCAGGCTGAAGGAGCAGCCCAGCTGCGGCTTCCACATGGACATGCCGCCGCCCGCACACACGCCTTGTAGAGATTGCACCTGGAGCCGGGTGCTGTCATCTGGCCGCTGCCACCACCTAGAGGCCTCAACGGTCCCACTGTCCGCACCTGCTGCCACCGGACCGGGATGCAACCGCTCCGTGCTGGGGTCGCTATTCCTCGGCAGTACCCGATTTGTCAGTCAGCCCCTGAGCCACAGAGCCCCAGCGGGGGTAGGCGGAGCCGCCGGCGTCAACATCACTGATTGAGCACAAGCAAATTAGGCGGCCGCGAGGCCCCTGTCAGTGCGGGGCCTTAGGCGGCCGCCTAATTTGCCTAATTAGAGAGCCGCCTCTGTTGGGATGGCTGGGCCAGGAATGGCATTTGAAAACTCTTCTATTTATTATAAAAAGTCAAATTCTGCACAGAAAGGTGAATTTATCCTTTAAAAAGAAATTAAAAGAAATGATTGTGCAATAACCAATGGAAACCAGAGATTCTCTTTCACTGATTGGACCATCATAAAGTTAACACTGGTTCCTATGTGCTGCTGTAAGTTGCACATCACTATAGTTCTTTGTATTGATCTATACATAAAATTAAAAGCCTTATCCTTGGTATTGCAACAATTTTGTAACCTTCATGTAAACCTTTTTAACCACTTGACGACCGCCTCACGCCGATGTACGTCGGCAAAGCGGCACGGACAGGCAAAATCACGTACATGGTACGTGATTTGCCTTCCGCGGGTGGGGGGTCCGATCGGACCCCCCCGCCGCCCGAGGCGGTCCCGTTTTGTCCCCCGGCGATCGGAGACGAGGGGGAGGCCATCCGTTCGTGGCCCCCCTCGCGATCGCCGCCGGCCAATGGGAACACTCCTTTGCTGCTGTATGCTAAACAGCAGCAAAGGAAATGATGTCATCTCCCCTCGGGTCGGTAGTTTCCGTTCCGGCCCGAGGAGAGACGACATGTGAGTGACTGCACCAACACACACACACACACAGTAGAACATGCCAGGCACACATTACACCCCGATCCCCCCCCCAATCGCCCCCCGATCGCCCCCCGATCCCCCCCGATCACCCCCCCCCTGTCACAAACTGACACCAGCAGTTTTTTTTTTTTTTTTTTCTGATTACTGCTAGGTGTCAGTTTGTGACAGTTACTGTGTTAGCACAGTTACTGTTACCCCCCTGTAGGTCTAGGGTACCCCCCTAACCCCCCCTAATAAAGTTTTAACCCCTTGATCACCCCCCATCACCAGTGTCACTAAGCGATCATTTTTCTGATCGCTGTATTAGTGTCGCTGGTTCCGCTAGTTAGTGAGGTAAATATTTAGGTTCGCCGTCAGCGTTTTATAGCGTCAGGGACCCCCATATACTACCTAATAAATGTTTTAACCCCTTGATTGCCCCCTAGTTAACACTTTCACCACTGATCACCGTATAACCGTTACGGTTGACGCTGGTTAGTTTGTTTATTTTTTATAGTGTCAGGGCACCCGCCGTTTATTACCGAATAAAGGTTTAGCCCCCTAATCGCCCGGCGGTGATATGCGTTGCCCCAGGCAGCGTCAGATTAGCGCCAGTACCGCTAACACCCACGCACGCAGCATGCGCCTCCCTTAGTGGTATAGTATCTGATCGGATCAATATCTGATCCGATCAGATCTATACTAGCGTCCCCAGCAGTTTAGGGTTCCCAAAAACGCAGTGTTAGCGGGATCAGCCCAGATACCTGCTAGCACCTGCATTTTGCGCCTCCGCCCGGCCCAGCCCACCCAAGTGCAGTATCGATCGATCACTGTCACTTACAAAACACTAAACGCATAACTGCAGCGTTCGCAGAGTCAGGCCTGATCCCTGCGATCGCTAACAGTTTTTTTGGTAGCATTTTGGTGAACTGGCAAGCACCAGCCCCAGGCAGCGTCAGGTTAGCGCCAGTACCGCTAACACCCACGCACGCACCGTACACCTCCCTTAGTGGTATAGTATCTGAACGGATCAATATCTGATCCGATCAGATCTATACTAGCGTCCCCAGCAGTTTAGGGTTCCCAAAAACGCAGTGTTAGCGGGATCAGCCCAGATACCTGCTAGCACCTGCGTTTTGCACCTCCGCCCGGCCCAGCCCAGACCACCCAAGTGCAGTATCGATCGATCACTGTCACTTACAGAACACTAAACGCATAACTGCAGCGTTCACAGAGTCAGGCCTGATCCCTGCGATCGCTAACAGTTTTTTTGGTAGCGTTTTGGTGAACTGGCAAGCACCAGCCCCAGGCAGCGTCAGGTTAGCGCCAGTACCGCTAACACCCACGCACGCACCGTACACCTCCCTTAGTGGTATAGTATCTGAACGGATCAATATCTGATCCGATCAGATCTATACTAGCGTCCCCAGCAGTTTAGGGTTCCCAAAAACGCAGTGTTAGCGGGATCAGCCCAGATACCTGCTAGCACCTGCGTTTTGCCCCTCCGCCCGGCCCGGCCCAGCCCACCCAAGTGCAGTATTGATCGATCACTGTCACTTACAAAACTCTAAACGCATAACTGCAGCGTTCGCAGAGTCAGGCCTGATCCCTGCGATCGCTAACAGTTTTTTTGGTAGCGTTTTGGGGAACTGGCAAGCGCCAGCGGCGTAGTACACCCCGGTCGTAGCCAAACCAGCACTGCAGTAACACTTGGTGACGTGGCGAGTCCCATAAGTGCAGTTCAAGCTGGTGAGGTGGCAAGCACAAGTAGTGTCCCGCTGCCACCAAAAAGACAAACACAGGCCCGTCGTGCCCATAGTGCCCTTCCTGCTGCATTCGCCAATCCTAATTGGGAACCCGCCGCTTCTGCAGCGCCCGTACTTCCCCCATTCACATCCCCAACCAAATGCAGTCGGCTGCATGAGAGGCATTTTTATGTCCTCCCGAGTACCCCTACCCAGCGAACCCCCCAAAAAAGATGTTGTGTCTGCAGCTAGCGCGGATATAGGCGTGACACCCGCTATTATTGTCCCTCCTGTCCTGACAATCATGGTCTTTGCATTGGTGAATGTTTTGAACGCTACCATGCACTAGTTGAGTATTAGCGTAGGGTACAGCATTGCACAGACTAGGACACACTTTCACAGGGTCTCCCAAGATGCCATCGCATTTTGAGAGACCCGAACCTGGAACCGGTTACAGTTATAAAAGTTAGTTACAAAAAAAGTGTAAAAAAAAAAAAATATATAAAATAAAAAAAAATAGTTTTCGTTTTATTGTTCTCTCTCTCTCTATTCTCTCTCTCTATTGTTCTGCTCTTTTTTTACTGTATTCTATTCTGCAATGTTTTATTGTTATTGTTATTGTTATTATGTTTTATCATGTTTGTTTTTCAGGTATGTAATTATTTATACTTTACTGTTTACTGTGCTTTATTGTTAACCATTGTTAACAATTTTTTTGTCTTCAGGTACGCCATTCACGACTTTGAGTGGTTATACCAGAATGATGCCTGCAGGTTTAGGTATCATCTTGGTATCATTCTTTTCAGCCAGCGGTCGGCTTTCATGTAAAAGCAATCCTAGCGGCTAATTAGCCTCTAGACTGCTTTTACAAGCCGTGGGAGGGAATGCCCCCCCCCCCCCCACCGTCTTTCGTGTTTTTCTCTGGCTCTCCTGTCTCAACAGGGAACCTGAGAATGCAGCCGGTGATTCAGCCAGCTGACCATAGAGCTGATCAGAGACCAGAGTGGCTCCAAACATCTCTATGGCCTAAGAAACCGGAAGCTACGAGCATTTCATGACTTAGATTTCGCCGGATGTAAATAGTGCCATTGGGAAATTGGGGAAGCATTTTATCACACCGATCTTGGTGTGGTCAGATGCTTTGAGGGCAGAGGAGAGATCTAGGGTCTAATAGACCCCAATTTTTTCAAAAAAGAGTACCTGTCACTACCTATTGCTATCATAGGGGATATTTACATTCCCCGAGATAACAATAAAAATGATTAAAAAAAAAAAAAATATGAAAGGAACAGTTTAAAAGTAAGATTAAAAAAGCAAAAAAATAATAAAGAAAAAAAAAAAAAAAAAAAGCACCCCTGTCGCCCCCTGCTCTCGCGCTAAGGCGAACGCAAGCGGCGGTCTGTCGTCAAACGTAAACAGCAATTGCACCATGCATGTGAGGTATCACCGCGAAGGCCAGATCGAGTGCAATAATTTTTCCAGTAGACCTCCTCTGTAAATCTAAAGTGGTAACCTGTAAAGGCTTTTAAAGGCTTTTAAACATGTATTTAGTTTGTTGCCACTGCACGTTTGTGCGCAATTTTAAAGCATGTCATGTTTGGTATCCATGTACTCCGCCTAAGATCATCTTTTTTATTTCATCAAACATTTGGGCAATATAGTGTGTTTTAGTGCATTAAAATTTAAAAAAGTGTGTTTTTTCCCCAAAAAATGCGTTTGAAAAATCGCTGCGCAATTACTGTGTGAAAAAAAAAAATGAAACACCCACCATTTTAATCTCTAGGGCATTTGCTTTAAAAAAATATATAATGTTTGGGGGTTCAAAGTAATTTTTTTGCAAAAAAAAATAACTTTTTCATGTAAACAATAAGTGTCAGAAAGGGCTTTGTCTTCAAGTGGTTAGAAGAGTGGGTGATGTGTGACATAAGCTTCTAAATGTTGTGCATAAAATGCCAGGACAGTTCAAAACCCCCCCAAATGACCCCATTTTGAAAAGTAGACACCCCAAGCTATTTGCTGAGAGTCGCCCCCTGCTCTCGCGCTAAGGAGAACGCAAGCGGCGGTCTGTCGTCAAACGTAAACAGCAATTGCACCATGCATGTGAGGTATCACCGCGAAGGCCAGATCGAGTGCAGTAATTTTTCCAGTAGACCTCCTCTGTAAATCTAAAGTGGTAACCTGTAAAGGCTTTTAAAGGCTTTTAAACATGTATTTATTTTGTTGCCACTGCACGTTTGTGCGCAATTTTAAAGCATGTCATGTTTGGTATCCATGTACTCGCCTAAGATCATCTTTTTTATTTCATCAAACATTTGGGCAATATAGTGTGTTTTAGTGCATTAAAATTTAAAAAAGTGTGTTTTTTCCCCAAAAAATGCGTTTGAAAAATCGCTGCGCAATTACTGTGTGAAAAAAAAAAAAATGAAACACCCACCATTTTAATCTCTAGGGCATTTGCTTTAAAAAAATATATAATGTTTGGGGGTTCAAAGTAATTTTTTTGCAAAAAAAAATAACTTTTTCATGTAAACAATAAGTGTCAGAAAGGGCTTTGTCTTCAAGTGGTTAGAAGAGTGGGTGATGTGTGACATAAGCTTCTAAATGTTGTGCATAAAATGCCAGGACAGTTCAAAACCCCCCAAATGACCCCATTTTGGAAAGTAGACACCCCAAGCTATTTGCTGAGAGTCATGTCGAGTCCATGGAATATTTTATATTGCGACACAAGTTGCGGGAAAGAGACAATTTTTTTTTTTTTTTTTGCACAAAGTTGTCACTAAATGATATATTGCTCAAACATGCCATGGAAATATGTGAAATTACACCCCAAAATACATTCTGCTGCTTCTCCTGAGTACGGGGATACCACATGTGTGAGACTTTTTGGGAGCCTAGCCGCGTACGGGACCCCGAAAACCAAGCACCGCCTTCAGGCTTTCTAAGGGCGTGAATTTTTTATTTCACTCTTCACTGCCTGTCACAGTTTCGGAGGCCATGGAATGCCCAGGTGGCACAAACCCCCCCCAAATGACCCCATTTTGGAAAGTAGACACCCCAAGCTATTTGCTGAGAGGTATAGTGAGTATTTTGCAGACCTCACTTTTTGTCTAAAAGTTTTGAAAATTGAAAAAAGAAAAAAAAAATGTTTTTTCTTGTCTTTCTTCATTTTCAAAAACAAATGAGAGCTGCAAAATACTCACCATGCCTCTCAGCAAATAGCTTGGGGTGTCTACTTTCCAAAATGGGGTCATTTGGGGGGGGTTTGTGCCACCTGGGCATTCCATGGCCTCCGAACCTGTGATAGGCAGTAAAGAGTGAAATCAAAAATTTTCACCCTTAGAAATCCTGAAGGCAGTGATTGGTTTTCGGGGTCCCGTACGCGGCTAGGCTCCCAAAAAGTCCCACACATGTGGTATCCCCATACTCAGGAGAAGCAGCTAAATGTATTTTGGGGTGCAATTCCACATATGCCCATGGCCTGTGTGAGCAATATATCATTTAGTGACAACTTTATGAAAAAAAAAAAGTGTCACTTTCCCGCAACTTGTGTCAAAATATAAAATATTCCATGGACTCAATATGCCTCTCAGCAAATAGCTTGGGGTGTCTACTTTCCAAAATGGGGTCATTTTGGGGGGTTTTGTGCCACCTGGGCATTCCATGGCCTCCGAAACTGTGATAGGCAGTGAAGAGTGAAATCAAAAATTTACACTCTTAGAAATCCTGAAGGCGGTGATTGGTTTTCGGGGCCCCGTACGCGGCTAGGCTCCCAAAAAGTCCCACACATGTGGTATCCCCATACTCAGGAGAAGCAGCTGAATGTATTTTGGGGTGCAATTCCACATAGGCCCATGGCCTGTGTGAGCAATATATCATTTAGTGACAACTTTTTGTAAATATTTTTTTTTTTTTTTTTGTCATTTTTCAATCACTTGGGACAAAAAAAATAAATATTCAATGGGTTCAACATGCCTCTCAACAATTTCCTTGGGGTGTCTACTTTCCAAAATGGGGTCATTTGGGGGGGTTTTGTACTGCCCTGCCATTTTAGCACCTCAAGAAATGACATAGGCAGTCATAAACTAAAAGCTGTGTAAATTACAGAAAATGTACCCTAGTTTGTAGACGCTATAACTTTTGCGCAAACCAATAAATATACGCTTCTTGACATTTTTTTTACCAAAGACATGTGGCCGAATACATTTTGGCCTAAATGTATGACTAAAATTGAGTTTATTGGATTTTTTTTATAACAAAAAGTAGAAAATATCATTTTTTTTCAAAATTTTCGGTCTTTTTCCGTTTATAGCGCAAAAAATAAAAACCGCAGAGGTGATCAAATACCATCAAAAGAAAGCTCTATTTGTGGGAAGAAAAGGACGCAAATTTCGTTTGGGTACAGCATTGCATGACCGCGCAATTAGCAGTTAAAGCGACGCAGTGCCAAATTGGAAAAATACCTCTGGTCCTTAGGCAGCATAATGGTCCGGGGCTCAAGTGGTTAAATGCTACTTTTCTGGCTGTCATGCTTTACCTCTTGCTTCTGTAATCTGAGTCACTTGCCCAAAATACATATACAAAAAAAGCACTTCTAAATTTTACATACTTGTTATGCTGCGTACACATGAGCGGACTTTTTGACCGGACTGGTCCGAAGGAACGAATGGGCTTCATCGGACCTTCAGCTGACTTTTTCTGTCGAAAATCTGATGGACTTTAGATTTGGAGCATGTTTCAAATCTTTACACCGAAACTCCGCCGGACCCAGTTCCTATCGAGAAATCCGCTCGTCTGTATGCTGGTCCAACAGACAAAAAACGACACATGCTCAGAAGCAAGTACAAGACGGAAGCGCTCATTCTTGTAAAACTAGTGTTCATATTGTAGCTAGCACATTCCTCATGCTGCAAATTCTGTGATCGTTGAATGCAGCGCAGTATTGTCTTATTTATAATGCTAGAAGAACTAAGTTGTTTTGCTGCTCATATTTACACAGAGTTCTCACAAACAGATTTATGGATTATTTCTCTTGATCTCATGAATGATTGTGTTTTTTAAAAGCTCGATCTCCATACTAATGATTACACATTTTTTATTTTGAGACATCTTTTATTATTTTTTATTTCATCAAAATCTTTTTTTAGGATTTTTAAAAAATTATTTTCTAGTGATCTCCATATATATTTATTTTTTATGTGTGTCAAGTTAACACATTTTTTTTGGTGTAAAGGTACCACAATAACATTAGATATTATTAATTTTTTGTTACCTCAAGGAGGTTGGTGTCCCTTGTTAATTTGATATTGTCCTTTAAAAATGGATTTTAATAAAAACACATAGGCAAGTATTTTCAGAAAATAAAATATCTCTTTATTCTGGTTAACAAAATAAAGATGAAGGCAACGCTGGATAAACTTTTTTAATTTGAGAAGCCTTTTGGCCCCAGGGCACACATCAAGTCTGTGGAAAAGAAAATTGGGATCTCAAAGAGTCAATATAATAGGGAGCACAATCTGGTCCAGGAATCCCAGAGATCAAGACCAGAAGCAGAAGACATATATGTCCCCAGGCTGTGGTACTACACCAGCCTGCGTCTTCTGTCAGAACATAATGAACCCGGGTCATCACGTTCTTCTCTTCGCTGCAGCCTTCCCTCCACGCTCCAGAAAAAAGTTTTTCACAGAGGAGGCATTGGCCCTTCTCCACTTCGAGCAACCTGCTGGCTATATAGGAGCCATAGGCCTCTTCAGGTTCGGGGGGGGCTCTTGAGGAAATTTGTAGCTTCTCTCATGAGGCGCAGTGATGCCTCCTCTGTCACTGTAACCTTCCTGGGCCTTTTTGTCTGAAGGCAGAGGGGAGGCACCTGTGATTGGGTGAGGCTCCTACTGGGCCCAGCCACCTCCTGGCTGACACTGGGCCCAGCCTCCTCCTTGCTGACACTGGTCCCAGCCTCCTCCTGCCTGCCACTTTCCAGACCCTCGTCCTGGCTGAGCTCATCCTGTGTCAAAAAAAAGGGACATAGTTTTATTTTTTGGTTTATCAATCACACACAATTTTCAGCTCATGACTTGCAAATTCTATGTTAATACATATAAAAGAGTATCATTCTGACCCCAGCATTTTTTCAAGCTGGTGACAAAACATTTTTGGCCACTACTGTCAATTGATATGTATACATCATTTTTGTATAAAATCCTTAATAGATATTCAATTAGAACATCTAGTTAACATCATTAATATTAGGACACTAAATATGTCTAAAAAATAATATACCTGGCACGGGATGGTCACATCCCGTTCTTCCGGGATGATAGGCCCAGGTTTGTCTTCATCAGCCTCTACTGGGGTGGAGGGAAGGGTGGAGGGAAGGGTCAAAAGAGATTCCCTGGCTTCAGTCTGGTCATCAAGAAAATGCAGGTTTTGGAAGTACCACAGCCTGGATACATACACATCATCTGCTGATGCTCCTGATCTCAGGGAAGCCTGGATCTTGTTATGCTCCCTCCTATACATATTCCTCAAGATCCCAATTTTCCTTTCCAAAATCTCCACGGTTGCTTCTGGGATGAAAGTCTGCACAAATGCCAGAAATTTATACAGCGTTGCCTTCCTTACTGGTTTAATGTAATATTGAGGGTGTTTGACCTGCCACAGATTCCTCATCTCCCTGTACTTCTCAATAAATGGTGTCAGAAATTCAGGGTCCTTAATCTTATTATTCATTTTTGCTGTAAGACAATACACAAGACAAAAACACTAATGTTGCACTGACCCCCGCAGGAGCTGCTGTATTTTAATTGGGCCTGTACTCTGCTTCGTTTCCCCTTTGATTTCCCTCAGTCCCCCTGACACAGCTATGGTGTAATAGTGTGCAGTAAAGACTCTAAAGATAATTTCACAATATACAATGTAATATACCTTTTTACCTTTACTTTTGGTCTCCACTTGGTCGATAATGCAAAGGAAAACAACACTCACACAATTCTACTTAAACAAGAACTTTGTTTACTGTATTTGCTTTAAAGTAAAACACTACAATAGTTGTACTGTCAGACCAACGTAATCTGACAGTCAGCTGACTTCAGCTTACAAAGATATTATACAGATGTAAAGTGTTTGAAATAACTTGCTAGTAATGTGCTAAGGAAAATAGGATACGTGGCAGAGTGACTTGATTTCACTATGAGCACTGTCCTATCCTTTGCACGCTTTGTAACTATAAGGAAATCAAATGCTGATTTAATAGAGTATAATACAATATTTAGGGAGCTCCCATTACTTGATATCACAGTAACTTTAATATGGCAATGAAAAACAAAGCCTTGTGTTTTATTAGACAGTCCTTCTTTTCTTCTTTCTACTGCTAGCAATGAATAAAGTAAATTTGTAATCCAATGGTTAATGACTCCCGATAAAATCAAGCTGGATATTTAATCAAAGTTATGATAAAACAGTACTGCAGCTTTTTCTGATGCCAATGACACAGTACCAAGTCCTCAATGAGACACAGGCCTGGGCCTAGTTTTAGCTCAGTCTAATCCTCTTGACTTTGCTTGTGGGACTATGGATCCCAGCAACTCTGTATTATATAGATAAATGTGTAAAATTGCATCAAGGAAGCTTTTGGGCAACAGCCCTCTCACCCAACCAGGTCAGTGTTGTCAGAAGGTTCCACTCTGGTGTATAGGGTCCTGTCTCCAGCTGGCCGGCACCTCCGCGCTGCTCTGCTCTGCACAATGAGATGCTCCGGAACTCTCAGATGGCTCAGACAGGCTCCTCTGGCTCCTTCCCAGTCTTGCCCCACCGTCAGCCCAGCGCACTGGTGTGTCACCCTATTGCTGCTTGGATCGCTCTTCCATGGAGGTAGGCCGCACTACGCTGGAGGCCTCACACAGATCCTCCCAGGCTGGCCATGCGTTTCCAAGAGACCTAAGATGGCCACGCCGAGCCCTTTTATAGTCTTCCCACAATGCAGTTCTGTTCTCCTGATGTTCATGGGAGTTAATAGGCATTATGGGTAGGTCAAGTTAATGTCCAATGTAAACAAACAAACAAACACTTCCATGTTAACATCTTGAACGATGAAAAATAAAGATGCAGTCCTAGAATATTTTGGCCACTAGATGGCGCCAATGCTAAGCTATAACATACATTAATTTTATATATAAAAAATGTGACCGCTACACTAATGTTAGCCTAAACTCTCATAGTCTTATCCCAACATAGGCCTCAATCTTTAGGCAGTATAGGCCGCTACTAACGAAATAACATTTACCTTTGTTTCAGACGCTCGTAACTTCAGTTTCTCTTTCCTTCGCACACAGAACGTACGTACAGCACATGCGTGTTAGCTTTATATACACTGTGCTTGCATGAAACTCTGCCTGCGTCGCCCTTCTCTGACGTTCTTTTTCACGATTATTCCCCGCTCCTTCTCTACGCACAGAACGTACGTACGGCACATGCGTGTTAGCTTTATATACACTGTGCATGCATGAAACTCCGCTTGCATCGCCTGCCCCTGACGTTCTTTTTCACGAATATTCTCCGCCCCTTCTCTCTACGGTGCGCAGTAGGAGCAACATGGCGGAGACACAGGTGGTTCATAATTTTACCACAAGCGCAGAGGAAAGCCTGGAGCCCGAAACATCCGGATCCGGGAAGAAAAGATTTAAGGCCTCCAATATGGCCTTTGAAGAGATGGTGGAGATGGTAGAAATTTTGCAGAGGAAAGATTATGATGGCAAGCATGGACCGTACACCCAGCCTTATTTACGCAAGGCCAAAATCATGTCCAAAGTTGTGAAGACTCTGCAGCATAATTTTGGAGTACACCGCTCAAAAGACCAATTGAGGAAACGCTGGTCCGACCTAAAACTCAGGGAGCCGGATCTGTACAGAAGAAAAAAAAAGTGCTTAATAAAAGTAAGTACTTGTCGTTTGTTCCTATTCTGATTATTAACATGCATGCTGCTCCATGTGCTTTTCTTTACTGTTGTACAGTTTTAAATGGCTACTTTTATGTTCGTGGACACACACATCGTTCGTAGGAAACATTGTTTGTAAAGATATACAATGTTTTTGGTAGATACAGGGTTAACTACATTTGGTCTTGCTAATTTGTATTATTTAAAGAGGTTTAGGACATTGTTGTCTAGATTTTTTTTTTAAACTAGAATGAATAGCAAACTTCATTCAGTGGAATGTAAGGAGAGGACACTCGGCAGCTGTTTACACATCTGGACTCAGGAGCACTAGTGTGGGACACCAGAATACATCTTTTACGGTAACCCGCACAGGTGCTCCAGTGGATACTTGTTGGAGTGTCTCTATCTGTGAAACTTGGCCAAAAAAGGTAAGTATTCCAGCTTATTTAAAAGGGCATTTTAATCATGTACTCAACTTGGATCTCTGCCCAAACAGACAATTGTACACCACTTTAATACAATGTTTCATATTCCTATTTCTGGACTCTAATATCTGTGTGCTAAGTATACCTTTTGTTTCATTCTCATAGGGGAGAAAAGACTCAGACAACCGGATCCCAGGGACCCCCCACCTCGCCTGCCAGATTGAGAAATAAGCCAGAGCCCCCCCGATCATGTGGAGGAAGGAGAGGTGGAGGAAGTGGGCGACATGGGCACCCCACCAGGTGAGTGTCTGACACCCCAGCTTCAGGTAATCTATGTATGCCTGCATATTTCTAAATACATCTTTTTTTAGCTGGACACCATGCGCAATTGGCTTGACATTATGCAACAGGAAATTAAGAACATGATCAATGTTTTCTTGTTCAATGTTTTTATTAAGATTTACATAAAGAAAAACAATAGAATATAAACATTGGTACAAGGGATACTGTCAAAATCATTTGATTTGTGATCAAGATATATTGTGATATACAATAAAGGTTTAATAAATGAAAAATAAGAGAAAAAAAAGAAAAAGAACAGAGCGTAAAGTGTATGAGCAATCTATATTCTTATATATAGTATAAGATCAGGCTGAGGGCCGCTGATCAATTTGTGGAACCTATAAACCATGCCTCCAGACCACCCTACCACCCCAATGGGTGCAAGCTGTGGAAGGGTGGGGGCATTTAAAAACATTTGTTACAATGATAACCTGAGGTAAATTAAATGGAATATATTATAAATCAGGGTCCTGACCTGCTTATTTGTAGAATTTGATTGCTCAAAATAAATATACTGATACAATAAATCATACTATTTTTTTTAAATAGCAAATAATATAATAATAGTAAAAGAGTATCACAAAAATATGTATCATAGTAGAGAAGAGAGAAAGTAAGAAAATAAAGGAAAGGAATAAGAGAGAGAAAAGAAGAAGAAGAAGAAGAATCTCTCCAGGTGGTGGCCCGGCTCCAACAGATATTTTGACAGTAAGCAATCAAGAATCCTAGTAAGATTACAGTAACGACTGGTCAAAATCATAGGAGAAGAAATGTTTAACCCATGGTTGCCAGATTTTGCAAAATTTATTAATGTTATTGTCCTCAATAACTGTCATTTTGGCATATATGAGGGCTTTATTCATTCTGTGTTTGGCTTCCGCTACAATCAAGGTTTGAGACTTCCAAGCTTTTGCTATAGTTTGCTTGGCTGCAGTGCTAAGCTGGATAAATAACTGAAATTGGGCACGGGTAAGCGTAGTGGGTTTCAAATTTAGGAGTGCCAAAGCTGGGTCTGGGGGAATAGAGGTTTCCAGAGCTTTAGAGGCCATTCCAAAATTATTCTTCCAAAATTCTTGAGCTATGGGGCCTTGCCACCATATGTGAAAGTGGGTACCTGGTGCAGAACAACCTCTAAAACAGTTAATTGGTTATGTCGGGATACATTTTGCAATTCTGGCTGGTACTAAGTACCACCGAGCTAAGACTTTAAAATTTGTTTCTAAAGCATAGCAGTTCGGGGAGGAATTCTTAGTGGCTAACCATATATCGGACCAGTCATTAGTGTCAAACACTCGGTTCATACCCTGTGCCCATTTATCTGTATAAGAGGGTAGTGAACCATTATGAGTCTCAGTAAGTTGTTGGTACAAAGATGAAATCAAGCCCCTCACATGTGGGTCGCTTTTACAAATACGCTCAAATTGTGACATTTGATTCATTGTTGAGCCTGTGGTAAGAAGTGGAGTATAAAAATTTTTGATTTGCAAATAACGAAAAATTTCAGATCTAGGAAGCCCATACGTTTCACATAGCACCGGAAATGCATGAATAGCGGTATTGTTGCTTAATTGATAAAATCTAATGAAATTTATGGAAGACCATGCAGCGAATGATTTCACGAATTTCCAAGCAGGATAGAAGGCCGGGTTCCTAAGGAACGAAAGAAGAGGATTATGTGGGGATTGGAGATTACAAGCTCTGTTAAATTTATCCCAAACAGCCAAAGAATGTTTCGTTATGGGATTAGATAGATGTGATCTATCTTTAGGTTGGAGCCATAGCATATTGGCCACAGAGATAGGGTCGCTGTCAACTGATTCAATATGAACCCAAAGGGGTGTTTCTACCATTGAGTGATATTTAGGAAGGGGTGATAGTTGAGCAGCGTAGTAATAGGAAGTGAAGTTTGGCAGACCTAATCCACCATTCAATTTTTTGAGATACAGTGTAGTTTTGGAAATTCTGGGTTTAGTGTTTCCCCAAATAAAAGACATGACTCTACGTTGTGTGAGTCTTAAAAAATATGTAGGCAACGGGATAGGTAATACCCTAAACAAGTATTAAAATTTTGGTAGGAGAGCACAGGTGCGAAGCTGCTGAGCAGTCATGAATGCTTAGAGCTCCGCTGTCACCGGGACGAAAAGGCCTTCTATCGACAAGTCACGGTCGAATACCGCATTAATACGGTAACCCACTTATTACTGAGACTACGGGGCACAACTACATATAATGTTTAGCGGGAAAAAGACAAAACTTAAACAGCCAGCAGGCAAAGAAAAGCTGACAAGAAACGCTCCTAATATGACAGCAGCACAATCTTCCCGCTCTGCATTACCTCAGAGACAGTCACAAAGGGGGAACTCTGCCTATTCTTCCTCACAACTTGCTGACTCTGACCTTGATTATGGATTAACACCAATATCTCTACAGAATATTCCTAATAACTCGGATATTCTTAGTCAGTTTGAACGTGTTTTATAAAAAGCCCTCCAAAATACCTCAGACACAATAACAGAAAAACTGACAAGGGAAATTCGTGAGGTAGGGCGCCGCACATCTATCTTAGAACACAAAATGGAGGATATAAATGATATCACTAATACTCATACTGACGAGCTAGAAGCCTTGAAAGAAGAAAATTTTACTCTACACACACGTCTGGAAGATTTCGAAAACAGAGCGAGGAGATCCAACCTGCGACTGCGCGGTATACCTGAAACTATAATAGATCTTCAATCAACCATTACAGCGCTTTTTCAGGAGTTAGCCCCATCAATCCCCATTGAACAATTGGAGATGGACAGAATTCATAGAACTTTGGCCCCTAAAAAAGAAGATGGTCCCCCCAGGGACATTGTAATAAAATTACACTATTTTAGAACAAAGGAACAACTGATGGAAGCGGCACGTAATAAAGATACATTAACCTTTCAAGGCCATCGCTACCAAGTATTCCATGATCTCTCGCAGCAAACTCTCTACAGAAGAAAAGAGATGAAACCTCACCTACAAATACTCCAATACCACCACATCCCCTATCGTTGGAGTTTTCCATTTGCCCTGCGATTCACCTATAAAGGTACAACATATACCTGCAAGAAATTGGACGACCTACTGACTGCGATCCAGGAGCTTCGTTTGTCAATTCCAGATAATTCGACTGAAGGCTCCAAACGCAGAGCATCATCAAACTCACCCAAGGCTCAGCAAGACAACCAAACTCAACTAGCTCACTCCAGTACCAGTAAAAGGAGTCGTTTTGCATCACCACCTCCTAATTCCAAAGATCAAATGGACTGAAAGCCACTACGATTCTTTTATTTCATTGAAACCTTTTACCTAGTGTTACTATTATAACGGTAACCAATTTCAGGTAGATTCAGAGTAGGGATCGAATAATCCTTCCTCTGTCTTTACCTTTATCCTTATAATTTCATTTAAGCAGAAGTTAATCAATCCTTTTGTAAAATAATAATTGTTACCAAACTTTATTACTCCAATATCATTTTTTAGGTTTAGTTTAGTAAATGCAATGCCCTTTTTTATAAGTGCATGATGTAATGCAAAGTTATAGAAACATATCTCTATTGCATTATCCTAATAATAGCTATTATATTATTAGTGACTTGTATTATTTTGTTATTGTTTGTATAGCCTTTGAGGAGGCTGCCTTTGTCCCGGAGACAATCCACTGCGCCTCTCAATAGATCCTCGAGTAGCCGGACTTACTGACCGGACTCTCTTTGGACCATTTGTACCCACCGGTTGGTGATATTTCACCACCCCTTGGATACTAGCTCCATATAGGAGCTATTTTCCTCTTTATTTAAAAACAACTTCTCATCTACTGCTCTAAAACAGGAATTTTACTTATTCTACTTGTCCTATTCATCCCCCTTTATTCTTTTTACCCATCCTTTCCTGCCCCCCCCCCTTTTTTTTTTTTTTTTTTTTTTATTGCGTTTTGTTTTTTCTCGCCCCTCCAGAGTATAACCTTCTTGGATATTATCACATTAAGAATTTATTATAATCCCTAATACCTTTTATTCAAAAATGTCTTTAAATGTACTAACACTTAATGTCCAGGGTCTCAACTCCCCACCAAAACGAACAAAAGCCTTTCATTCCTTTTCTTCACTTTCTGCACATGTAATATGTCTGCAGGAAACACACTTCTCTACACAGTCTTCCCCTAAATTTATAACTCGCCAATACCCACAAGTCTATATGGCCTCGGCCACTACAAAACAAAGAGGAGTGCTGATTGCATTTCATAACACAACCCCCTTCACTTTACATAGAGAAATAAAAGATCCTGAGGGTCGCTATATAATCCTTACAGGTCTCCTGTTAGATAATGAAATAACTATAGTTTCTTACTATGCTCCCAACAGAAATCCTCTTTCGTTCCTCTCACACTTGTTCTCAGTAGTTGAATCTCATAAAAAAGGTACCCTCATGATGTGTGGAGACTCAAATCAAGTTTTATACCCAATTTTAGACAAATCCCCTACACCACTACAACCTCAACGCCTTAATTTCAGACAACTCCTTGAACAACATTCTCTTATTGACTCTTGGCGTGAACAAAACCCTAGAAGAAAATAATACACTTACTATTCCCATCCCCACAAAACATTTTCTCGTATAGACCACCAATTCGTCCACATTGGCACGTTACCACAAATACATAATTCCTTAATCATCCCATGCGCATGGTCAGACCACAATGCGGTCATGACGTCCTTCTCATCCTTGATCCCGAGGCCTAGCCATAGATCCTGGACTATAAATGATAATTTATTAGTTGACCCAACATACCGTCTAAAAATAGAAACAGCCATACAAGATTACATCGCTAATAATTTACCAGCAGATACTAATCCACTGAATCTATGGGAAGCTCTTAAACCTTCCATTAGAGGAGTCTGTATCAGCCAGTCGTCTTACCGACGTAAATTGAAACAGCAACTGCAAAACAAATTAGAGGAAGCTTATTATAAAGCCTCTGAAATTTTCCAAAATTTGCCCTCTCAAACTACAAAGCTAGACTATGATAAAGCAAAGTTGGAGCTTGATCTTTTTTTAACAGACTCGGCTATACAGATTCTTCGCAAAACTAAACATACAATATATATGAACGCTAATAAGCCAACCACATTCTTGGCATTAACTCTACGCAGAGCAGACCACATTCCAAAACCAATTCGGCTACAAATCACCAAAAACAATTTTTCTAGTAATCCACAGAAAATTATCAATGAGTTCCGTAGGAAACTCAAAGATTTATACCAAAATACACAAACATTCGACTCAACAAAATTAGACGCACTGTTATCTTCTATTCTTCTCCCAACCCTTTCTGTTACCCAACAAGAAACTTTAGATAAGCAGATCACTAATATGGAAGTCATATCAGCAATAAAATCCCTAAAATTGCATAAACGCCCAGGCCCTGATGGATACTCAGCCACATTTTATAAACACTTTACTACACTACTAGCCCCACTTATGACAAACGCATTTAATTCTCTATTAGAAGGCTGTGCCTTTAATGCGGAATCCCTACTAGCTTCAATATCCATGATTCCAAAACCGCATGCAGATGACACGTCATGGTCCAATTACAGACCAATCTCAATCCTTAATATAGACATAAAAATATTAGCAAAGATTCTATCTAATAGACTTAATCCAATTATTGGCACATTAATTCATAAAGACCAAACGGGTTTCATACCTTTCAGACAAGCAGGTGATAACATACGGCGTGCTACCCTACTGGCTCATATAGCCAGGTCTCGCAAAATCCCTGCCTGTTTCCTCTCTATCGATATACAAAAGGCGTTTGACACTCTGTCATGGTCTTATCTTAAAGCCATTCTTCATAAATGGGGATTTGGTGAGCGGTTCCAGGGATGGATTTCCTCTCTTTATCATAATCCAAAAGCGTATATAACCTATTCAGGTTACCGCTCAGATCCCTTTAATATTGAAAGAGGAACCAGGCAGGGATGTCCATTATCCACTCTTCTATTCTCCTTGGCTATTGAGCCCCTAGCTCAACTTATTAGATCCAATATAAATATAAAAGTACTTGAATTAGGCGGTCACCGACATAAGTTATGTTTATTTGCCGATGACGTCTTAGTATTTCTTACTTCGCCCCTACTATCAGCTCCAAACCTCATTGAAATTCTTACAAAATTCGGTAAAATATCTGGTCTTAAGATAAATCAGCAAAAATCAAAAGCCCTAAATATATCGTTATCACCTGATTTACAGAAACAGTTACAAGACTCCCTTCCATTTACATGGTCAACAACACATTTACTATATTTAGGGATCTCACTAACGGCTAATCCAGCTGACCTATACTCTGCAAATTATCCTCCCATGCTAACTCAATTATCAACCTTACTGAGAAAATGGTCTTCTTTACCGTTAGCATGGATGGGTAGAATCACAGTAGTAAAAATCTCCATATTGCCTAAAATCCTATACCTGTTCCGTGTACTTCCTATAAACGTTCCGGCTTATTTTTTCCGAATACTACAACGCAAATCAGCCCAATTTATTTGGGGCAAACTTAAACCACGATTACCACAAAATACACTACATATGGCCCGAACCTGTAGAGGTTTGGGTGTTCCAAATTTCTCAAAATACTATTATGCTTCTCAATTAGCACAAATTATTAAATACCATGCCACTAAAGAAATCCCTCTTTGGGTAACTATAGAATCGGTGGAATGTGATCCACTTTCTATATCAAATCTGTTATGGCTTTCACCACCCCAACGACGTTCAATAACAAATCTAGTCACAAAACATAGCCTCTCAATATGGGATAGACTTAAATTCCGTTTTGGTCTCCAATCTCCACTAAACCCTCTCCTCTCCTTTTTAAACAACCCCTCCTTCTACCCAGCTTGGACTTTACCTTCCTCCTTTAAAGCTTGGATAAATGTGGGTCTTACACGAGTTCATCACTTCTACGACTCTGATAAACTTATTTCATTTCCTACAATAAGCAAGACACACAACATACCCAGTAATGAAACATTTAGATTCTTACAAATTAAAAACTTTTTATCCCAAAACATCCCCACAAACTTGACAACTCCAGAATATACTTCATTTGAATGATCATGTATGTCAGATCCACACAGACGAGGACTTATCTCTGACATATATGCTCAACTACTTTCACAAACAAATTCCTCTCCCCCGTCTTATACTACCAAATGGGAAGCTGATTTAAACCTTCCTCCAGACTCACTGGATTGGTCACAAATCTGGCAATCTACAAAATCAGCCACACCCAACATAGTTGCCCTAGAAACAAATTATAAAGTTCTTACCAGGTGGTATTTAGTGCCAGCACGTATATCAAAATAACTTCCCCAATACCCCCCTCACTGTTTTTGCGGATGCAGCGACATTGGTACACATCTGCATATTTGGTGGACTTGTCCAATAGTCCAAACATATTGGTCAAAAATATTTCAAATTCTCTCTACAATGTTTGAAACCACATTACAACCAGATCCATTGGTAGCCCTCCTAAATAATAAGCCACGAAACATAACTCAACGTCAATTTAAACTTTTACTATATGTCACAACAGCTGCAAAACAATCGATAGCAAAAGCCTGGAAAACCAATAAGCTTTGTGACATATCTGTAAAACAACGTGTAACTCAAGCTATAATCCATGCTAAAATGGAGGCAATCATACTTGATAAACTGGACAAATTTGAATCTCTTTGGCTTCCATGGATAACACACATACTACCACCGGATTTGAACTATTCACTTCTTTTACCCTGATGAGATCTACCACCTTCACGGTCTATATTATTACATGTTCCCATAAATATTTAACACTCGCTTCTCTCTGGAGACCCCAAATTCCCTCCATAACCATTTCAGATCCCACCACATATTCCCACTTATTAAATTTTATTTTTAGTGATGTATAATAATAAAATATGTCTTTTTTTTTTTTTTCCATAATAATATTTATTGTCCAATGCACGAAACAGGAAACATAAACAGTGATCGGGGTATTACATGGTACAGATTGTTACATAGATCTGCGATACAGATAGCTAACATTAATATAACCAATATTAAATTTAAAGCAGTAGATTGTGTAACAGCCAGTTAACAAACTGTCTTAAATAACCCTTTCAGGGTGGGTTTTGGGATAGTATTGTAGCACCATTCAGAGAGTAAGGGTTATGGGAGAGACCAGAAGAGCCATAAAAGAAAAAGAGAGGGGAGAAGAAGAAGGAGGGAGAGAAAGAAAAGGTAGAAAAAGAACAAAGGGGGAGGGAAGAGGGAAGCGAGGGGTAGAAGGGGAGGGGGGGAGGGGGGTCAAGTTACATAGGGACTAGTGCCTACGCTAATGAGGTAGGGGGGATCAGGGCTAAAGGCTCTATAGGGGGGGGTTGGTGATTTGATGGGGATGAGAAGAAGAAAAATTAATGAGGGGGGGAGGAGGAAGGGAACCGGGTCTTCACCCCTGTCTCCATCCTGCCCCCCCCCGGCGCAGCCCACCCCAAACATCTACCCCCCAAGGAGGAAAGTTTGGAAGTCTCAGGGGTCACATTCGCCATATCGTTGGGACAGTTTAAAGTGTGTCCAACAGGCCCATGTGGTCGTGAATTTTTGGATTCTCTCCTGAGATATATGAACCAGCTCCTCCATCTCCTCTATCTTTGTGGTCCTACGAAACCACTCCCCAATCGTGGGGGTGGACGTAGATCTCCAATGTGTCGGGACGCACAGTCTAGCCGCATTCACCAAGTGCATTGCCAGTGATCTGTAGTATTCCTTTTTAGATAAGTGAGTGTGATGTAGGAGGTATTGAGCAGGGGAAAATGTTAGGGAGTACGTCGTAATGTGTGTAATAAGCTCATGTACCTTCTTCCAATATGGTTGGATGAGATCACATTCCCACCATATGTGTA
This sequence comes from Lithobates septentrionalis, assembly GCA_037952835.1. Taxonomy (NCBI): domain Eukaryota; kingdom Metazoa; phylum Chordata; class Amphibia; order Anura; family Ranidae; genus Lithobates; species Lithobates septentrionalis. The sequence continues at coordinate 2,480,559 of JBBDGP010000707.1, forward strand.
ACATTGTTCCTTTTGCCTTTCCACACCTCCAGCATGTATCTGGGATTGCCGGAGAGAATTTATGTAGTAGCGACGGGGTCCTGTACCAGCGTGTTAAAATTTTATATCCATTCTCTTGAATGGCTACATTAAGGGAACCCTTATGTGCGTATTCGTAGATACTTGTCCAATCCTCATCTGTGAAGGTCATCTGTAAGTCCTTTTCCCATTTCGTGCGTGCGGGGTCCGTGGAGCAGATAGCATCATCTATAAGCTCGTTATATATATAGGAAATGAGATGTCTCTGTGGAGGAGCTCGGGTACATAAGTCTTCAAATGGGGTTAAGGGTCTTGTCCATGTCTGTGTTGAGCCCTGGGTGGAAAGGAAGTGTCTAATTTGTCGGTATGTCCAAAAGGGGAAGGAATGTATGGGGGATAAGCTTACTAGGTTCTCATAGGATCTAGGCGTTTTACCTGTATAAAACTGATATGCTAGTATTCTGTCATGTGGCCATGTTTGGTTAAGAAAGGATGGTGATAGTCCTGGTGAGAAATCAGGGTTGCCTCTCAGTGGGGTTAATGGGCCCGGGGTTGAGGAGATTGACAAGGTTTTAATTGACCGTTGGAAGGCTCTTAGTGAGGCTGAGATGAGGGGGTGCCCTACTATTTCCTGTAGCCAGTGTTTGGGTTGGATCCAGGGTAGGGATTCAAGTGGGATTTGGGAGAATGATTTTTCTAAGGTGACCCAGACCTTTCCCGCTTCGTGTATATTCCAATCCACGAGCCGGGAAAGGTGACTTGCTAGAAAATATTTGTGCAGGTCTGGGAGCCCGATGCCACCTCTGAGTTTTAGACGTGTGAGACGGGTATATTTAATGCGCGGTGGTGAGCCCTTCCAAAGGAACAGTGTGCACATCCTCTTGTATGCTGCGAAGAAAGAGGCCGGAAGGCTAATAGGAAGACATTGGATAATGTGTAGGAACCGTGGTAAGGTTACCATTTTTAGAAGAGCCGCCCGGCCAAACCAAGAGACATTGATCTTCCCCCATTCCTTGAGGTCGAGTTGTGCTTTTTTAAGAACCTTGCTAAAGTTAGCGCTATATAAGTCCATTAGATTGGTAGTTATATTGATACCTAAATAGGGTATAGCCCGTTGGTTCCACTGAAAGGGGAAGGATGCCTGACAACGTTCAGCTTCTCGTGGTGTGAGTGAAATGTTGAGCGCTTGTGATTTTGCATAATTGATCTTTAAATATGACAGGGAGCCAAAGTGTTCTATGTCTTTAAGCAAGTTGGGTATGGAGATAGTTGGGGCAGTCAGTGAGAGTAATATATCATCCGCGAAAGCAGAAACTTTGTACTCTTTGCCTTGAATGTTAACACCTTTAATATCGGGATTATCTCTTAATTTGTTAAGGAGGGGTTCTAATGAAAGTACAAATATCAGAGGCGAAAGAGGGCAGCCCTGGCGAGTTCCGTTTCTAATAGGGAAGGCGTTCGACAAGTGGCCATTAACTCTTACTGCCGCGCTAGGGGAGGCGTACAGCGCCGAGATGTGTGCTAGCATACGCGGGTGAAGGCCAATCTTCCTGAGCACCTCATGCATGTAGTCCCAGGCCACTCTGTCGAACGCCTTCTCGGCATCTAATGATAAAAAGAAGCCCTGTGTCTCTGTAGTGGTGAGCCAGTGGTGAAGGTTTATTGCCCTGATGGTGTTGTCCCTGGCCTCACGACCAGGAACAAAGCCCACCTGGTCTAAAGAAATAAGATTCTGTAAGAGAGGGGACAATCTATTGGCTAGAATTTTTGCGTAGATCTTGATGTCTACGTTAAGGAGAGAGATAGGCCTGTAGCTTTGTACTTGTGTGGGATCCTTGCCCTCTTTCGGGATAACTGTGACGTGGGCTTCTAGCAAGCGACCCATGGGTATTGCGGGATTGGACAGGGAATTAAAAGTGGCTAACATCTTTGGGGCTAGCGTCTGGAAAAAACATTTATAGTACTGCAGCGTGAACCCGTCTGGGCCCGGGCTTTTGCCTGTTTTCATCTGCTTAAGGGCGTTTTGAAGTTCTTCTGCAGAAAAAGGTTGTTCTAATTCTTCTGCCTGAGCTTGTGAAATTGGTTGAGGGCCATAATGGGACAAAAAATTTTTGATAGCCTCCTTCCTGAGGTCACCCTGATCTGGCTTTTGATTGAGGGGTTGTAGGTTATAGAGGTTTTTGTAGTATTGTTCAAAGGAATGAGCAATATCTTCGTTTTTAGATAGTAGTGTGCCCTGTTGGGTCCGAATGTGATGTATTGTGTTGGATGGTCTTGAGGCACGGACTGCTCGGGCCAATAGTTTTCCGCATTTATTGCCTTGCTCATAGAAGACTCTCTGATGCAAAACATAGCGGCGTCTAGTGCGTTTTCCCAATTCTTCCAGCAGCTTAGAGCGATATTGCGTCAGCTCCTGGAGTGTCTGCTGAGAATGAGAGTGTTTGTGTGTGGCCTCTAGTCTTTTGATGTTCGAGATCAGGTCATCTACCATGGCCTGGTGGATCCGTTTTATTTTTGCTGCTTGGGTCATCAGTTCCCCTCTGATCACACTTTTGTGTGCTTCCCAGATTGTAATAGGAGATATGTCCGGGGTAGAATTTTCCCGAAAATACGTATTTATGCTGGATTCTAATTGTGTGCAAAACACCTCATCTTTTAACAGGGACGAGTTCAGTCTCCAGACTTTAGTTTTAGGGATCGAAACTGGGAAGGTCAAGGAGACCGAGATGGGGTGATGGTCAGATAAGTACATAGGATCAATTGTGGCATGTGTGAGGTAGGTTAAATCAGGTTGGGAGAGGAAAAAATAGTCCAGTCGTGAGTATTTTTGAAAAGGAATTGAGAAAAAGGTGTAGTCCCGAACGGAGGGGAACAACGTGCGCCATGTATCATGCAGCGCCAGACTTTGGAGTTGCAATTTGATCTGGCGAAGAGCCCGGTATGTAATCGTGGAGGTGCCTGAAGAGCTGTCGAGGTCTGGGTTAAGGGGTACGTTAAGGTCTCCTCCCATCAGTAACACTCCCTCCTTGAAGGAGAGTAAGAGATCACTCACCTTCCTGAAGAATGAGACTTGGTGTTCATTTGGGGCATATATATTTGCTAGTGTGATTGGTCTAGAAGCATAAGACCCTTTGATGAAGACAAATCTCCCCTCAGGATCTAACAGGGAGTCGCTAAGTTTAAAAGGGGCATGCTTGGAGATTAGAATGGACGTTCCTTTGGTCTTTGCTAAAGGGTTTGTGGAATGAAAGGCTGTCTGGTAAATGTGGTTAGAGAATTTTGGGATTGAGTTGGACCGAAAGTGAGTCTCCTGGATAAAAATAAATTGGGCTTTCTGCTTGGTGAGTGCGGACAAAACCTGTGAGCGTTTTTCGGGAACGTTTAGGCCCCTTGCGTTGAGTGAAATACATTTCAGTGTTAGAGGCGCTGGGGAGGCCATTGTCAGCCTAGAGTTGTGGAGGCTAGTTTATATATAGGTTCAGGGGGACAGAAACTGATTGTCCCACCTGAGGTGGGTCTGACCGCGCCGGGGAGGATAGGGCAAGGGAGAGGGGGGGTGGTGAAGTATGAAAGAGGGGAAAAGAGAGAAAAAAAAAAAAGGGGGGGGGAGGGGGGAGGAGGGTGGGATCAGAGGGGGGAGGGAAAAGTAAAGGGTAGGGGAAAGGCCCCAAAGAAGAGATAAGAAAGAGGTGAAGGAAAAGGGTCAGAGGGGGCGAGCGGGTATGGGGTGGTGAAGGGTATACCAGAGGTGGGAATGGAAGTACCAATCCACCTGTAGAAGGGAAGGCTGGACGATCAGCAGACTAGGGGGTTGGTGAGAGTGGCTGGGTTCCTACTCCTTTGCCATGTAGAGGACCCAGAGAGAGTAGAAGTTTCGTGGGGAAAGGTGCATACATGAATCTTGGGGAAACAAGTCAGATTAACCTCAATTTTCATTGTCTTAACATTCTATTAGACATTACCGGTGTAAAATCTAAAGACTGAATAAGTAGAAGGGTCCTAAAAGAAAAGAAAAAAAAAAAGGGGGGGGGGAGTATATATATAACACCCATGCAATCGTGCTAAATCAACTTATATAACCATCATGGTTCATAACTGCATAACTTTAGAAATATGGTTCCCACAAATGTTGGTATGGTGGCTTCGCTAAGAGGGGGCAGCAGGTTCTGAATCTTACGCCCAAGAGGCGTATGGAGATCAGGAGCTGCATCAGACAATCAGAAAAGGGAAGGGGGATTTTTGGTTATGGTCATCCTCCTTCCCTACCCCCTTCACAGGAATCACCCTCCAACAGCACTCAAACTCGTGCCCAGATTCAGGGGTCCCTTAAAACAGAAGGTGCCCGAAGCCCCCAAGGCATGCTTTCCGGCATCCCAGGGATAATTTAGAAAAGGCATCATTGGTAGCTCAAGGAAATATATCTTACCGACTGTAGAGCCGCTGGGAGTGTATCTGTAAGTTGCTCAGAGAGAGCCGCCTCGGTTGTGAATGAGGGTATAGGGATCTACCCTTTGCAGCCTTGGTGACTTTCGGGGAACAATAAAAAAACATCTATAACAAGTATATCTATATTTCAAATGCATCTGTCAATTGGGAGAGGGGGAGGGGGGAGGAGGGACAAGGGGGGGGTGGGAAGGAGGGGGGGAGAGGGATGTGAGAAGGAAGGGGAGGAGGAGAGGAGGGGAAGGAGAGGGAGGGAGGGAGAAGGGGGAAGGAAGAAAGGAGGGGGAAGGGGGAGGGAAAAAAGGGGGGGGGGAAAGGGAGAGAGGAGAGGAAGGGGGAGGGCCAGGGAGGGGTAAGAAGGGGAGGGGGGGAGGAGGGGAGGGAGAGGGGGGGAGGGAGAGGGGGGTGAGGAGGGGAGGGAGAGGGGGGTGAGGAGGGGAGGGAGGAGGGGAGGGGGGAGAGGGAGGGGGGAGGGGGGTGAGGAGATGGTGTCTCAGGAGTAAGAGGCAACGATCAGTTACGAGATTGGTAAGTCATCTTCCGATCATCTGGACGAGGTGTAAGAGTTCGTAACTCAGGAGAGCATGACGTGGATGTTGCTGGAGCTATTGGTCCCGATGTTCCCAGCGCGGGGTTAGTAATAGAGATTGTTAGTGCAAGTTCCATGGTAGAAGGGGCGTATCAAGATGGTCCTATGACTCCATACAGTCCAGGGAAAGTTCCTGCATCCGGGACATTTGGACGGTCCAACAGGTTGGGTATCTTAGGCGAGGTGAGTAAAAGCCTGCTGTGGGGTGAGTTGGGTCTTAGATGAAGCAGAAAGAAAAAAAAATGAGATGAGGTGGGCGTGAACAGAAAATAAAAACCTAGAACAAAAACGTCATGGGAAAGCGGACCCATATAGGTTGGATTCGGAAGTCCGAGATTGAGTGTTCATCAGGCATCCTGGTGGGGTCTGCGTGGAGTTACCGGCTGTCCCAGTGCTTGGGGATCCATGTCGCGACGTGAGGTATGGGCTCCGGGTGAGGGGGGATCCGATCTTCGGCGTCTGGATCGATGTCTTTGCGCTTTTGGTGAGGGGTTGTGTGATAGCGGCCGCCAAGGCTCAGATGGGAAGTGAAATGAGCACCACTCCGGAAGTTCCGTCATGGGTAAATCGAGTTGCTCGCAGAAGGCAGGTAAGTCATCAGGTGATCTTAGGAGGGCTGTGCGACCTCTGGCGGTAGCAGACAGGCAGAACGGGAATTTCCAGCGGTATGGAATGTTCCTTGCCCTGAGATGGTCCAGCAGGGGGCGCAAAGCGCGTCTGTTCTGCAATGTAGTTGGTGATAAATCCTGAAAAAGCTTAATTTCTACGCCATTATGTTGTACACGGCCTCTTTCTCTGGCTTTTCTTAAAATTTCTTCCTTTAGAGGGAAATTCACTATACAGCATATAACGTCTCTTGGGGGTTCGTTATCCCTGGGAGGAGGTCTGAGGGCTCTATGTAACCTCTCCATCTCGATTGGGGAGTCTGGTGGCCGGTCTAAGAGGTCATTAAATATGGCGCATACAGCTTGGGGTAATGAGCCTGCTTCCATGCCTTCGGGGACCCCCCTCACCCGAATGTTATGTCTCCGGCCCCTATTGTCAAGGTCCTCGACCTGGCGATGGAGATCATACAGATATGAAAGTTGGGCATCGTAGGTGTGTTGCACTTGCCTGATAGCAGCTGTATGGAGCTGCGTAGTTTGTTCCACGTCTGAAATGCGGGCCGCCACTGCTTGAATGTCCGTTTTCAAATCTAAAATTGCCGCTTTTAAGGTGCCTGTGATGTTGTGAGTGATATCAGACGCTACGTTCTGTAGGTCCGATAGGTTCACTGCATGGCTGAAGCGGTGAGATCGAGTGTCTCCATCCTCAAGTTGGTAGTCCGAGCTGTGACTAGGGGAAGTATGGCCTGAGGCCTGTGGTGTCTGTGAGGCCTCGTGGTCGCCTGACCGGAGTGTACGGAATATCTCCGGTATGTTCCGGCTGAGTTGTGTGACCGGGTCTTTCGGTGTCCGGGAGGCCGAGACACTCCTATTAGACTTCCCCATCATGGAAAGAGACGATGGTTTCCCGTAAAAAGCTAATTATGGTCCTCGGGTGGCAGGAGCTCTGTGATCAAGCGGCCATTCCGGGATCCAGCCAAGCCACGCCCCCCCATAAAATATGTCTTTATCTATTTCTATTAAATTATTATTTGGTTAGGCAAACTATGTCTTTTTCGGATGCAAACTATCTATACCTTTGATGGGGATGCTTTGGAGGGACACCCATACACCCGGGATATGCCGGGCCAAATAGCCGGACCTTGGCCCTGGTTGTTTGGGTGTCTCTCTAGGTCATCTCATTAATAACCAATTTATCTAATTTAGTTGCATTTTATGTCTCACTATTGTGACATATTGTATTTTTTTTAATATATATTTATCTACTTACTTATTTATTTATTTTTCAAATTACAAAAGCTCTATTAATTATTATAACCATATAATTCAGATATGTACACTGGATAATAGATTTTCTTACTGATTTCTACAAGATAACTTAAGTATTATTATTCTAAGTTATTATTGAGAAGTTCCTTTTCCTCATATTTTGTAACCTTACATAAATTTAAAACCAGTACTGTAAAATTGTATTGTTGTATTCTCAATAAATTATTTGAAAAGGAATTTTAGTCCCAAGAAGTTAGGACAGTGTAGACCTAGTAAAAAATGAACATGTTTTTGATGGTACTTTATACTTGGTTCCTTTTCACATTAGGTGGTTGTGCCCAATGGCAGTTCAGTTTTGAAATATGTATTTTTTGTATTAATGACAAAATTAAAATATCATAGAAGAGCCCCTAATCAATAATGCTATAGATACACAAATCTGTCATGATTGTGAAACCTCAGAATTTGGTTAAACAAAGGAACATTGAGAGTTCACATTTTACTAACTTCTTAGCTGTACCTTTGTTCCAAAATACTTTTCATCTTTCTTTAGTACTTTGTAATACAAGTTTTGTTTTTGCTTAGGAACAGGCTCTATATCTATTTAAGCAACACACAATGCCTGCTATATGGACAGCTTGTAATATTGGTATTTGTGGTAAAGAGAGCAGCTCATTGTGAATTATAAATATTACATGTTTTATTCCTAGAGTTCTAGATTTTGTTATCTGTGATCTCAGTAGTTATTGATTTTTATAAAGTTTTGAGTAAAAATTTTGGTAATATAGACATTTTTATAGCATTGATCCGTCCTAACCATGATAATGGAAGAGATGTCCATTGTTTCATATAGCCTGTAACTTGTTTCAGTAGAGGAAGATAATTAGCAGCAAATAGATCTTTAAGCGAGGTTGTAAGTTGTATTCCTAAATACGAGATTTGATGGGTAACCCAGTTGAATGGTAATGAGGTTTGGACGTGTCGAAGTTCTGCTTGTGGCAAAGATATATTTAACACATTCGATTTTGTGGGGTTAACAAAAAGTCCAGATACTTGGGCAAATTTTTCCAAGACATTTAGTCAATTTGGGGCTGATATATGGGGATGAGATAAAAAGATAAGAACATCATCTGCATAAAGGCATAACTTATGCTGATATCCGCCTAATTCGATTCCTTTAATATCTGGATGAGACCTAATTAGTTGTGCTAGTGGTTCAATCAGGAGAGCAAAAAGCAATGGGGATAGAGGGCAGCCTTGCCTTGTCCCTCTTCTAATGTCTAACATTGAAGATTTATACCCCGCATATTTAATGTATGCCTTTGGGTTATTATACAGAGAGGAGATCCATGTAAGAAAATGATTCCCAAATCCCTATTTTTGAAGCATGTACTGCAAATATGGATAGGTGACAGAATCGAAAGCTTTTCTGATATCCAAAGATAATAGGCATGTAGGGATGTGTCTGACTTTAGCCGCGTGAAAAAGTAAGAGAGCTCGCCTGACATTATCACCTGCCTGGCGCGTTGGCATAAAACCTGTTTGGTCTCTGTGAATCAGTCGACCTATAACGTTATTCAAACGAGTCGCCAAGATCTTGGCTAGCAATTTAATGTCTAGGTTAAGGAGCGATATGGGGCGGTAATTGGTCCAAGAGGTAGAGTCGGAACGGGGTTTGGGAATCATTGCTATAATGGAGGTCAGTGTATCAGACCCAAATGAATAACCTTTCAAGATAGAATTAAAGGCCCTGGTCAAGATCGGTGCTAAAATGTGCGCATACTGTTTGTAATACAATGCCGAGAACCCATCAGGACCAGGTCTCCTTTGTGGTTTTAATAGTTTAATGGCAGTCAGAACTTCAGGTGCTGTTATGGGGGACTCAAGGGTATCACGTTGTTCCTGGTCTAAGGTCGGGAGCTTTATGTTGGAAAACAGAGTATCTGCTTTTGTTTTATCAAAGTCTTGAGCGGAGGAATATAATTTAGCTAAATTAGAGCGAAATATCTCTAATATTTTATCTGGGTTGCTAGTATATCCATCACGGGATATTTTCAATCTGAAAGAAGTCTGTGCATGTTGTATTGCCTTTAAACTACGCGCCATAGGGGTATCTGGTTTATTAGCTTTAAGATATTGGATATGTTGGCGTTTACGTAGTAATTTATCAGCAGAATCAGTTAAAAAAAGGTCTAGATCAAGACGAGCTTTCTCCAGTTTTGAGGTATTGGCGGCATTCGGGTAAGATTGAAAGGCCACATGGCATTTATTGTAAACAGCCTCAAGCTTTGCAAACATTAGTTTACGTTCTTTTTTAATTGCTGATGCTTGTTGTATCAATCTGCCCCGAATGACCGCTTTGTGGGCCTCCCACAGTGTGAGGGGGGAGACATCATTCGTGTCATTAAATGAAAGATAATCAGTAATTGCCTCAGTTTTAAGGGATGGATTGGTCAATATGGAGTTGTTAACACACCAAGTTGTGTCGTGTGATCTGGGAATAGTGGAAGCTAAAGTTGTGACAACAGCACAGTGGTCAGTCCATGGAAATGGAATTATTTTAGAGGAAATAATTTCTGGTATCATGCTAGATGGGGCTAAGATATGCTCAATACGTGAGAAAGAGTTATGTGGATATGAATAGTGTGTGAAACGTTTACTGGAAGGATTAAGTTCTCGCCAAGTATCTACTAAGTTATGAGTAGAAAGCAGAGATTGGAGAGTCAATCTAGCAGAGCTTGTAAGTGGGGCTGAAGGGGATTTATCCAAGAAAGGAAAAACCGTCGCATTAGAGTCTCTACACAAGACAACCGTACCAAATTTGTGCGTATCAATTAGTTAAAAAAGATGGGATAAAAAAGCTTCTGGGCGTTTATTTGGGGCATAGTAGGATACTCTCATAATGAGAGTATCAGGAATATAGCCAGTAAGTAATGTATATCTACCTTCTGGGTCATTTAACTGTGACACAAGGGTAAAGGGAGTATTGCGATGGAAGCCAATAAGAGTTCCACGCTTTTTAACTGAGGCAGAGGCGGCATAAAATTGTGGGTATGAGGTCGAAAGGAACTTAGGGTAAACTTTGTCTGTAAAATGGGTTTCCTGCAAACATATAATATGTGCTTTCTTACCTGTAAAGGAGCGCATAGCCTTTGTGCGTTTATGTGGGATATTAAACCCTTGTACATTTGAAGATAAAATATTTATGGGGGCCATAATAGTGTCAGGGATATTATTATATCATGAGGAATATAATACATACCAAGAACCAGGACCACCACCTGAAGAGATAAAAGAGAGAAAAAAGTGACAGAGAAAAAAGTAAAATAATAAAATTGAACTACCCTAGAATAGGGACCAAATATCGCTAATTTGTGACAGAACAGTAGAGTGTGGGAACGTCTCGAGAGAGTAATCAGAAGTCTCTGAGAGGCTCCAGGGCCACCAATAGAATCCCACATAATAGCAGGGGTCTGAGGGTGGTAAAGGGGGCGGCAAGAAATTCCTAAGGGAAGATCAACACCGGAGAACCACAGGGGTTATATAAGTAGTTAACACTAAAATAGAGCATTTTTAATCTATGTGTAACAATAACTACCAACTACCAAGCTCACTCCAATCAGCAAAAAAAGAAAGAAAAAAAATATTATACCTGTATATATGTATATATACATACAGTGGCTTGCGAAAGTATTCGGCCCCCTTGAACTTTTCAACCTTTTGCCACATTTCAAGCTTCAAACATAAAGATATAAAATTTTAATTTTTTGTGAAGAATCACCAATAAGTGGGACACAATTGTGAAGTGGAACGAAATCTATTGGATATTTTAAACTTTTTTAGCAATTAAAAAACTGAAAAGTGGTGCGTGCAAAATTATTCGGCCCCTTTACTTTCAGTGCAGCAAACTCACTCCAGAAGTTCAACGAGGATCTCTGAATGATCCAATGTTGTCCTAAATGACTGATGGTGATAAATAGAATCCACCTGTGTGTAATCAAGTCTCTGTATAAATGCACCTGCTCTGTGATAGTCTCAGGGTTCTGTTGAAAGCGCAGAGAGCATCATGAAGACCAAGGAACACACCAGGCAGGTCCGTAATACTGTTGTGGAGAAGATTAAAGCTGGATTTGGATACAAAAAGATTTCCCAAGCTTTAAACATCCCAAGGAGCACTGTGCAAGCGATCATTTTGAAATGGAAGGAGTATCAGACCACTGCAAATCTACCAAGACCTGGCTGTCCCTCTAAACTTTCAGCTCAGACAAGGAGAAGACTGATCAGAGATGCAGCCAAGAGGCCCATGATCACTCTGGATGAACTGCAGAGAACTACAGCTGAGGTGGGAGAGTCTGTCCATAGGACAACAATCAGTCGTACACTGCACAAATCTGGCCTTTATGGAAGAGTGACAAGAAGAAAGCCATTTCTCAAAGATATCCATAAAAAGTCTCGTCTAAAGTTTGCCACAAGCCACCTGGGAGACACACCAAACATGTGGAAGAAGGTGCTCTGGTCCGATGAAACCAAAATCGAACTTTTTGGCCACAATGCAAAACGATATGTTTGGCGTAAAAGCAACACAGCTCATCACACTCAACACACCATCCCCACTGTCAAACATGGTGGTGGCAGCATCATGGTTTGGGCCTGCTTTTCTTCAGCAGGGACAGGGAAGATGGTTAAAATTGAGGGGAAGATGGATGCAGCCAAATACAGGACCATTCTGAATGAAAACCTGTTGGAGTCTGCAAAAGACCTGAAACTGGGACGGAGATTTATCTTCCAACAAGACAATGATCCCAAACATACAGCAAAATCTACAAAGGAATGGTTCACAAATAAACGTATCCAGGTGTTAGAATGGCCAAGTCAAAGTTCAGACCTGAATCCAATCGAGAATCTGTGGAAAGAGCTGAAAACTGCTGTTCACAAACGCTCTCCATCCAACCTCACTGAGCTTGAGCTGTTTTGCAAGGAAGAATGGGCAAGAATTTCAGTCTCTCGATGTGCAAAACTGATAGAGACATACCCCATGCGACTTGCAGCTGTAATCGCAGCAAAAGGTGGCTCTACAAAGTATTAACGCAAGGGGGCCGAATAATTTTGCACGCCCCACTTTTCATTTTTTTATTAGTTAAAAAAGTTTCAAAAATCCAAAAGATTTAGTTCCACTTTACAATTGTGTCCCACTTGTTGGTGATTCTTCACAAAAAATAAAAATTTTATATCTTTATGTTTGAAGCCTGAAATGTGGCAAAAGGTTGAAAAGTTCAAGGGGGCTGAATACTTTCGCAAGCCACTGTACATACAGATATATAAATATGCATATGCATACACGCACATACACACATGCACACGCAAACACAACCTCATGAGAACCTGAAAAGAAAAAAGACAAAGGTAATTAATTAATGAGGCCAAAAAGAGTGGTAGTTTGGTTATAAAGAGGTAAAAAAAAGAAAAAGAAAAGGACCATCAAAAGCGAACAAGAAACCAAATATAAGAAATATCAGGTGAGCTAGTAGAACCTAAAACTCTCTAAAAAGAAAAAAGGGAAAAAAGTGAGAGTCCAGCAAAAATTGTTACTTTGTTAGTGTCAATAGAAAAGAGTATGAACCAGCACTGAGTACTGGGATCGAATAATGAGTTGTGATCTGGAAAAAGTGTATAGGTCAGTCCATGGAGTATTCATTAGATGGTGTTGAATTTTCAAATCGTCCACGTTTATGGATATTCTGGCGTGAAGAAGAAGAGGGATTATTGAAGCCTGCTGCTGTATTTTGTGGAGAGAAGCTGGAGGCCGATCGTCTACGATGTTGCTCTTTAGGTGTAGTTTTATTTGCAATACCCATCTCAATCATAGCCGACTGCAAGTCCTCTGAAGAGCGACAAACATACTTGGTTTCAAGGTATGTGAATCGAAGAGAAAAGGGAAATCCCCAGTAATAGGTGATTTGATTTTGTATCATTCAGTATCAGTATCAGTATCAGAGTCAGACTCAGCGGTGAAATCCTGGGTCTTTACACTGTGTGGCAGTGTTTTCCTAGTGTGCGGTGTAGAGGGCTGTGAGATAACTGCCCCTGCCATCTTGGAAGACTGCCTGGCTGGCGCTTCTTTAGCCATACCAGCTTTATATTTTAGTTTTGGGCCCGCAGGACCATGATAAAGATACCTGAGGGCTCTAGGAAGTACCAGCTATCGCTGTGTATCGTTCGCGGTGCCGCTGGAACCTGTAGTCCTCTGGTGCAATCGTCCCAGGAGCGGAGCTCTAAGATAGCATTACCGCTCTCCTAGGCAGCCGCGCATGCGCATGATCAATGTTTTGGGGAGAATTGAATACCTTTGTCGATCATGTTCTTCATTTCCTTTTTATATGACCAGATTCTGGCCTTACATTTTTTTTTTGTTTTCAAAAGGTTTTTATTGAGATTATTGAAAAGAAAACCTGTACATATCAGGTATCATTAGGAACAATATCCTACAGTGACAAATGATAAACATAAGTTATCAAATCTAGAATGTACATTCACAGTGAAATCAGTATGAAGGATATATCAAAACAAAAATAAGTTGAGTTACATTCTGTATCGGTAAAAGATCAAATTCAGCTAACTAAACATAATAAAACCAGAGGGGAGGGGACCAATAGCAAATTATAAAGGAAAAAAAAGAAAAAAAAAAAAAAAGACAAAAAAATTATACAGAGAAAAAGAAATAGAGAAATCAGAAATAAAGTGTAGCATAGTCATGTATAATGTTGCATTGTCAGTCAGTTAGCCTGAACAAGAACCAAGGGTTCCATTTAATATCAAAGATAGGTATGGAATCATGAAGGGTGTGAAAGATCTTTTCAGTTTTCTTAATAGAATCTATACGAGCAATAATTTGTGCAAAAGGTATTGAGGGAGATTTCCAGTGAAGAGCAATACACCAGAGCGTAGCAATACATATTGAGTGGATTAACCTCAGCTGGGGTTTGGTGATCTCAGGCACATCTTGAAATAGGATGCAATGATGGAAGGTAAGATTGACAGGGTTTCCCACTAATTTGTCTATCAGTTTAAGAACCTCCTTCCAGGTGGGCTGTAATTTTTCACACTCCCAGAAGATGTGTAGGTAGGTGCCTAATTGGGTGCAACCCCTGAAGCATTGGTGAGATGACTGCGGGTAGATTTTTTGAATACGTGTAGGGGTATAATACCATCTTGTCGTGAGTTTGATGGCTGTTTCCTTTATGGAGAGGGATTTCGAGCTTTTACAAATGTTCGTCCATCCCCTGTCCCAGTCAATGGTGTTTTGATCAAGAGCCAAGTCCTGTTCCCATTGTGATCTGTATCTCAGGGGGGGAGAATCTTCCATTGCGACCAGGGAACTATGGATCTGTGAGATAAGGCCCCTTTGGCGAGGAGCAGTATGACACAAATCCTCATATAGTGTCGAGTGATCGGAGGGGGGGGGTGGGATAGTGTTTTTGAAAGAAATGTCTTATTTGGAGGAAGTGATAGAATTCCCTATCCGGGATAAGATGACGAGATTTGAGGGACTCAAATGAGGTGAATTTAGAGTTTATCAAGAAGTCTTTTAAGGTGATCAGGTTGTGTTGGGTCCATATCTCAAATACTTCCGGATGGGAAAAGGCAGTTGGGAATCTTGGGTCTCCTATATAGGAAGCCCCTAGGGATGGTTGAGAGATGAGGTTGTATTTATCTTTGTACATGTTCCAGAGAGCTAAGCTGACCGTGACTATTAGGTTTTTGTTAGAGACTTCTGTGAGTAGGGGGCCAGAAGACCACATCAGGCCCGGTAAGTATAATGGGGAGATAGAGTCTTGTTCGAATTTTACCCAAGGGACCCTGGAGTCTCTGATGTTCCACTGGGCTTGTTGTGCGAGTCTACAAGCAATATAGTAATGCCAGATGCGGGGGACTCCCAAGCCTCCACTTTTAGAGGAACGGTAGAGAACCTCTTTCGCAAATCTAGGTGCCTTATCTTGCCAAATGAATTTGTTCATAAATGTTTGAATAGTGAGGAGATAAGATTTAGACACTCTGATTGGGAGGGACCGAAAGAGATACAACAATCTGGGAAGTATCACCATTCTTAGAGCTGTGATTCTGCCCAAGAAGGATATACGCAGCTGAGACCAGGAGTGGAGCGTTTTCTTCAGTTTAGATATCATGGGGGGGTAATTGTAGTCAAAGAGTTTGCTGAAGTCTCCTGCCAGATCAATGCCCAGATATGATAGAGACGATTCTTTCCATACAAAATGGAAAGTCTGTTTAAATTGTTGTACTTCTGTTGGAGAAAAGCCCAGTGGGAGGGCGATAGATTTCGAGACATTGATCTTGAGGCCGGAAACCCCAGCAAAATAAGATAGCGTTTGGAGTAGGTTTGGTATGGAAATGTGAGGGTTTGTTAGAAACAGAAGGACGTCGTCTGCGTACATACAGGTCTTGTAAGACGAGGGGCCCTTGGTGTAGCCTGAGATGTTTTGGTTGTTCAGAATCGCTATGGCCAGGGGTTCCAGGGCAAGGGCAAAGATTAGGGGGGAAAGTGGGCAACCCTGGCGTGTGCCTCTACCTATAGGGAAGAACTCAGAGTTACAACCAGGGATTTTAATGCGGGTTTTTGGGTTTACATATAGGGCAGAGAATCCTTGTAAAAACTCTTCACGGAATCCCATACGTTGAAGGAGTGAATTAAGATAGTTCCAGGAAACACTATCGAACGCCTTGTGTATGTCTAGGCTAAGTAAAAATAATTTACGGGAACTTAAATTGGAGTCTTGGATAATGTTAGTGGCTAGTCTAATGTTATCTGTTATGAATCTGTGTGGGATGAATCCCGACTGGAAGGGTGAGATAAGGGTGGAAATTATAGAAGCTAATCTGTCTGCAAGGATTCTGCTAAAGATCTTTACATCAATGTTCATGACTGAAATCGGCCTATAATTTTGTGGGAGTAAATGATTTTTGTTGGGTTTGGGGATCAGGGACATATTTGCCAGCAACATTTCCTCTGGGAAATCACCTCCTTGTAGGATCCAATTGAATAGTTGGACTAGGCTGGGGGAGAGTAAGGCGGCAAATTTTTTGTAATAGATGGCTGAAAAGCCATCAGGGCCTGGAGCAGAGCCTGATCTTAGGGATTTAATGACATTGAGAACCTCTGAGGTGGTGACAGGGGCATTGAGCTTCTCAACTTGTGAGGCTGAGAGAGAGGGGATGTGCAGATCCTGAAACCATGCGTCATCAGCTGGGGAAGGGTGATTTGGGTTCGGAGAGAGAAGGGAGGAGTAAAATTGTTCAAATATACGGAGTACTTCCTTGGGGTGAGAGGTGGGAAGGCCTGTACTAGAAGAGAGTTTATATACATGCGTGGGTCGAGTTGACTGATTTAGTTTTCTGGCGAATAAGGTGGAGGAGGTATTATTATGTAATAGGATTTTAGCTTTGGACCAACGGAGTTCTTTTTCAATTTTAGAGGATAGAAGGGAATCTAGTTCAAGGCGTTTTTGGTCTATTGTTTTTCTAGTAGATTCTAAGTCTAGCTTTTTAGTGTCTTTGTATATGCGATCTAGCTCAGTGGTGAGGGTCAAAATCCTTTGTCTGTGATTCTTATTGTGGGAAGAGGCTATACTGATTAATTTACCCCTTATAACGGCTTTATGGGCTGTCCATAGAATAGAGGGGGGGTGTCTGGGAGGGCATTAAGGGAGAAGTATTCCTCTATAGATTTAGCAGTGTCAGATTCGACTAGGATGTCTGACAGCAATGCTTCATTCAATCTCCAAATGTATGGTGTCGGGGCCAAACCAATAAATTCAGTGGTAAAAGAAGTCACCTGGTGGTCAGACCAAACACACGGATAAATCATTGCTTTGTTGGAGTTCGCCAATATTATCGGGGTGGTGTATATGTAGTCTAACCTAGCGTAACTCTTGTGAGGATGAGAGTAAAAGGTGAACTCCTTGTGACTGATATTGTGGGCTCTCCAAGTATCGACCAGCTGGTGATCCAAGAGGCCTTGGGTGAGAGATCTGGGGAATGCTTTTGAGATCTTGGTGGAAGCGGATCTATCCAGAGTGGGGTTGGCCACCAGGTTGAAGTCTCCTCCTATTATAATATGAGGAGAGTTCAGGCAGGTCAGTTTGTCAAAGAAGATTTTAAAAAAGGAGGCGGGAGCATCGTTAGGGGCGTAAACACTGGCAATAGTGATTTCCTTATTATGTAGTAAACCCTTTATAATCACAAATCTGCTTTCCTTGTCTTTGAAGCATTGTGTGACTTCAATGGGAAGGGAAGCATGTAAGAAGATGGCGGCACCCCTGCTTTTGGATGAATATAGGGTATAGAATGATTGTGGATAGTTTCTATGGAAGAATTTAGGGTGTGAGAAATGGGCAAAATGCGTCTCCTGTAACAGGAGAATTTTAGCACCCATCTTCCCATACATATCGAAGGCTTTGCGTCTCTTCATAGGGGAATTAAATCCCTTCACATTATGTGAGATACATGTAATGGTCATTTTCGATAATTAGGGTCCTATTTGGAGTATGAGGGCTAAGGAAAAACCCTCCTAGGAGGCAGTAGTGTAAATTTAGACTAGAAGACAGCTCATCCAGCAGGGGTACCTCCACATACCCGCCCAGCCAACCACCCGCCCTAAAAGCATGCATAGAAGGTTGCATAACAACAAAAGCAGTATTAGTGATTCCATAGAGGAGCCATAGGTTTTGAAAGAGTCTCAGGCTGTGACTTGTCAGACTAGCTAAAAAATAAAAGCTATTATCATTTAAAAACCAAAAAATCAGAAAGAGAGAAAACAAATAACAAAAATGATATAGAAAAAGGGACATGGAAGACCACATCCAACCTGGGTCAGGTAGAGTAAAAAGCAAAAAGAAAAAACAAAAAAAAGGTACTCTTCCTGACACAAAAATCAGCAACTTGCGAGACAACTAGGTCTCGATCCCAGCGAAACTGTGAGAAAAAAAAAAAGACTTCTCTTGCTGGGAGGGGAACACATCGAACAGCTCCAAGGGACAGTCGCATTAAAAATGCGGAGTAGATTTGGTGCAGGATGATCAGAACTTATGTGAGGTAGCAGTTCATCAGCGTAGTGGAACGATGGGATTCTCTCCGATGTCATATCGAATCCTTCTCCTGTCTCTTCTGGGTGGTGGTGTTTGCCAGATTGGTGCTTGGCGAGGTGTAGAAGGAGGGCGTCTGATTGCAGCAGCGTCTAGGAGACCCAGTTTCACCAGAATTTCATGGCCCTCATGTAGAGTGGTAGCAGAAAGAGTGGTGCCATTATGAGGGACTTGCAATTTGAATGGGAATCCCCACCTATATCGAATATGTGCAGATTGTAGTGCAGTGGTGATTTCTTTCAGGCCTCTTCTTCTGTCCAGGGTCGTCAGAGAAATGTCCGGGTAAATCTGGATAAGATGGTCATCCAGCGTTATCCGTGGCTTGTTCCGAGCGGCTCTTAGGACTTCCTCCTTGATGAGAAAGTCCTTCATGCATAGGACGATATCCCTGGGGGGTTTATCATCCGGGGGTTTCGGGCGTAGGGCCCTGTGAATACGGTCACATTTAAAAGCAGCAGAGTCCCGGTCAGGCAGGAGTGACTTAAAGAGTCTGATAACAGTTGGTATCAGGTCAGTCTCGGACTCAGGGATACCTCGTAGACGCAGATTATTGCGCCTATTTCTGTTGTCGAGATCCTCGACTTGCGTTTGGATAGCTGACAGGGCCAGGGTCAGGGATTCATGTTCTCGACTTAGGTCGTTGTATGCTAAAGCTAGCTCGTCATGTTTTGTTTCCAGGAGCTCGGTACGTGAGCCTAAGGCCGCAATTTCCTGGGATAATGTGTGGGAAGTCTTATGCAGCTCAGTTTGGAATTTTGAGGCCAGTCTGGTATACATGGCTTCTAGGCTGACATCCAAATCTGCTTTAGAGAGAGCAGTGGGGGACTCACCCGTCGAATTGACCGAGGGAGAGGGACTCAGTCGAGGCGAAGAGTCTGGAGTAGGAGGTTTTCCTTTCCCGGCGACGCCATCTTGAGACATGCTGAGCCTTTCCCTCGTGCGGAGGAGGTAGTGAGTTAGGGTGTTTTGCGAAGCTCCTCTGGATTTCTTTTTCTTAGAAGGCATGCACCGATTGTTGTTGGCTCGAGGGGTGCAAAATTGGGGGTAGTTATAGCTGTGTATGACCCTCAGGAAGCCTTTATAGTCCCGAGCGGAGCGGAGCTACAGATTCAAGCGTCCATCTTCCTTGAAGCCGCGCATGCGCCCCCCTGGCCTTACATTTTTTAACCATTGTGTAGAATTTTCTAATCCAAATTTTGAAGATGCACACGGTGTGTCAACATGTGCTATCTGCCATCAGGGGATCTCAATGTACCGGTTTTGTGGGTTCAACACCTTCCTCATAACACTAGTAGGTGAGAGGAAGGGGGATTGCACACACAAAACACGCCCATTGATCCCCCATGATGGGAGATAGCACATGTTGACATTACCCATTTGGAATACAAATTTGTGTGCATCTTCAAAATTTGGCTTTTACAGGGGTGACATCACCCCATCTGTTCTATATGTTTTAAAACATGCCTGTTTGTTAATATAAAAAAAATATATATATATTATTTTTTTAAGAAAAAAAAATACTAAATAATTTTTTGTTTAAAAAAAACAAAAAAAAAACAAAAAACATTTTTTTCTACTAAAAAATAACACAACAAAAATAATTTTAAAGAAAAAAAAATATTATATATTTGTTAAAAAATCTAAATTTATATTGTAAAAAAAAAATGTTGTTTTAAAAAAAATCTAAATGCACATGTGAATGTGCACAGATTAAGCTAAGTTAGCTAATCAACAATGTGTGGCATCTTCTTTCAATGCTCAATACCAGTTTTGTAAGTATAATTTTGTGTTTATTGTGACAATGGGGCTTATTTACTAAAGGAAAATACACTTGGCGCTACAAGTGCACTAGGAGAACCTAGGAGACAGCCAAAAAGAAAAGCAAGTAATAAATACATTTCTAGATTTTATCAGAGAATTTTTTTTTATTAATAAAAGTTATAGATTAAAAGTAGGAACAATCAGCGCACACTAAAAAATGTATAAGATGAATGCAAGCTGAACACTAAGGGATTTCACCAAGCCCATATAACAAACTAAAAAACAAAATTAGTGCAGTGCAAATAATAATATGTAAACACAGTCCATATATTGAAAGATAAAATCTCTTGTAGCAAAGCCAATCCTTCTATATGAAACACCGATCGTCTCCACTCAGACACATATGTTGTGCTTACCAGATAAGATGGACCTCTTAAATTACAGGAGGTCAGAGCATAGGTTCCATAAGAACTAGATGGACGTTGCACGGCCCCTCTGGATATCCTCTGTAATTACCGGCAGGCAGCTTTTCAATGCGGCAATGACACAGGTAAACCTCCAGTATAGTAATGAATGCAGCAATCCCAAAAATAAAGGGAAAAAAACCCTCGCTGAAGAAAGTCCCATTGGACGTAACGGGGGTCGGTAATTACAGAGGATATCCAGAGGGGCCGTACAACGTCCAACTAGTTCTTATGGAACCTATGCTCGTTTGACGATCAGTCTTTCATATAGAAGGATTGGCTTTACTACAAGAGATTTTATCTTTTAATATATGGACTGTGTTTACATATTATCATTTGAGCTGCACTAATTTTGTTTTTTAAAAGTTACAGATTGTCTGGCATTGCAATGGCTCCCCTACCCATAAAAAAATCAACATATCTATCCCGAACTTGATGGGCGCTTTGGGGGGCCAAGCCAGTATGGCCAGTATCCAGGCCTGTCAGAGGATTCTCTGTAAGTCCAGCCTCAGGCCCAAGTGATGCAAGATAATTGCTTGAATTTTTGCGTAAATAAATTGTGCAGGATGCAGCATGCTAGGACAATGTGATTAAGTTTGTAGTTCGCCATGTGGATTGCTGTCTAAAACAGGTGGAACCGGCTGGCCATTATCCCGAAGGCATTCTCCACAACTCTTCTTGCTCTGGCCAGCCGGTAGTTAAAAACCCTTCTCTCAGGGGTGAGGGTCCTTTGCAGGAATGGCCTCATCAGGTGCTCGCCCAGACCGAAGGCTTCATCTGCAATGAAGACAAAGGGGAGTCCTTCCATGTTATCCACATCAGGTGGCAATCCCAGGCCATCACTCTGGAGATGCTGGTAAAACTCCGTCTGGGCGAAGACTCCATCTGACATCCGGCCATTTTTCCCCACATCCACATACAGAAATTCATATTGTGTCGACACCACTGCCACTAACACAATACTGTGAAACCCCTTATAGTTGAAATAGTATGACCCTGAATGGGGTGGTGGCATGATGTGGACGTGTTTCCCATCTATAGCCCCTCCACAATTGGGAAAGTCCCAACGGGTGGCAAAATGGGATACCACAGTCTTCCATTCCTGTGGCGTTGAAGGAAACTAGGGAGTCAAACAAGAAAAAAAACTATAAGTACTTTTGCACATAACATTGCAAGCACAGTACACAAAAAACATTCTTTCCCAACATCAGTATACCATTAATTTTAAGTATTATTTAAAGACTAAAAATATAAGGCCCACTTATCTGATTCCTCACCCCCTCTGATGGCCCATTGATAAAATTTAAGGGGATGGGAGGGGATTATAAATCAATTTAAGGACACACAGACCATGTGGATACATTTTAAGGTGGATAATAAATCAATTTAAGGACACACAGACCATTTGGATACATTTTAGAGGGGGGATTATAAATCAATTTAAGGACACACAGACCATTTGGATATATTTTAGGGTAAAGAACTACAATGGAGCTGACAAAATACATTGTTAATTGACGAGACTAGGTGGATATGGGCCCAGCATAGCATGCTGGGGAGGTTAGTGAAGGCAAATATGCATGCAGGACAAAAAAGGAGCATTAAAAGATAACAGCATGCTTGAGGACAAAGGGGACATTCACAGCATATTGCAATCATGGTAATTAGGGATTGAGTAAAGAAATACAATACATTAGCAAACATTAAATACAATAAAATGTGATGTTAAAGGTTAAATATTACCTTAATATAGTCCTTCTGCAGGACCTGTATGATGGCAGAACAGGTCTCTGGGATAATGATCCCCAGAGCCTGGGGGGAGATGCCTGTCGAGAACTTAAGGTCCGGCAGGCTTCTCCCAGTCACCAAGTACCGCAACGTGGCGACTAGCCTCTGCTCCGGAATGATGGCTTGCCTCATGCAGGTATCCTGCCTGCTGATATAAGGGGTCAGAAAAGCCAACAAACAGGGAAAAACAGGGTCCGTCATCCTGAGAAAGTTCCTGAAATCCTCAGGGTTATTCTCACGGATCTCACAAAGCAAAGGCATGTGAGGGAATTGGTCACGCTGGAGAAACCAATTCTTCGTCCATGAACTCCTCCTCGCCCTGTTCATAGACTGGGCTTGGGCTGAAGAATGAACTACAGCACCAAGCACATACAAAGCACGAACTCTACGACAAGTACGTACACGCAACATGGCTTCAAAATGGTCAGCTGGTCAGAACGAACTTAACAGAACGCACTGAAGAACAGTAAGGCTTGTAAAGAGCGAGCTGAAAATCAACGAGCGGACAATAACACACTGAATAAATCAATGCGAACTGACTACATGCACTGAAAAGCAGATACAAACCTCACAAGCACTAACTGAACAACAGTTAAACGATCTGAAAAACATGAGTCTGAAAAGCGCGAATCGTCTCTCACCAAACTTCTACTAACATGACATAAACACAAAATTAGCAGAAGGGCCCCAAAGGGTGGCATACAAGCTATTACACTTCCTTTTTATAGCCTGACAGTGGCTCTGAGGCTGCAAGGGGAGGTATATGCCGCTCTCCCCTTCCGTACACATCCACCCCACCTCTCAGTTTACTGGGGCAGCATACACTTGGATCTTCTGATCTGACTCTCAAGGGTTGTCCTTTTGGATTGCCACCGTGTGGTGAAACTGGAGCGTTGTCCTCCTTTATGCTTTTGTTCATATGGCTATTATAGCCCTGAACATTGACCCTTGATTCAACCTAGAAGTTACTCTACACTTGGGCCCCTCTGTGGACCAAAAAACGGTTTGGGAGGCCTTAGACGGGTGAGACGCATCCTTTTGATTGGCATTTGAGCCACGGCACTTTATATACGTTCACATACTTGTTTGTCTACTATTCATCTTTGAATCTGTTTTGGCTTTGTATGCCACATCTGTACCAAAAAACTCCTGATGAAGCTCAGTTATTGAGCGAAACATGTTGAGATTGGTATCGCAAAGTGGTTTCAAATTTTTAAATTATTTCACTATCTGACTATGTTTGTTCAAGATTGTGCATGTTTTTAGATGATTGTTTTGTTATTATTCGTAACCATTAAAGATATTAAATAAGAAGTTTATTAGTCAGTTTGGCAATTTGCATACAGTGTCTCTTTCTCTTTTTGAGGTTAATATATTTTCCTACTGACCTACCAAAAAAAAAAAAAAAAAAATTTTGAAAAGCACCTTAAAAATCCCAGGGGTATTCATACCCCAACCCCCCTTTCTTTTTTGTATTCCTTTTTATAGCCTCATCGGACCTGATGTACGTCACTGCGTACTAGGTAGTTGGACTTTGGTGTGATCGTGTGTAGGCAAGTCCGTTTGTTCAAAAGTCCATCGGAAGTCTGTCAAAAGTCTGTTGAAAGTCTGTCGGAAAGACCGTGGGAGCTTTGATGAAGAAAAGTCTGCCCGTGTGTACACGGCATTACAAGTTGATGACTCAGAAATGATGGGGCTCAAGAGGTACATTATGGCAGCCCAGCAACTAGTATTTTCAGAACAAGAGGTCAGCAATGGCAGCCTACATATTTCCCTCAGTACAGGTTAAACTGTATTTAAATCCAAAACCAAAATGTATTATATTGCAGCTTCCCAGTCTTTATATGTGGTGGCAGCATTCATTTTCTTTTCCCATGTCCTTTTCTTTATTATTTACCTGCTTATCCTGCCAGTACACACTTCTTGTCCTAGAGTAAGAGCCCTCACTTCCCATACTGAATGTATGGAGAATCAGCATGGTCACCATAGAACAGGAGGAGGGATTTTTGTAAGCACTCAAAAGGAGGGAGCAGCAGTGTGTGACAGGGGCACATTAATTACTTATACCACTATAGGGTGTTAGAGTCCAATATATAAATTAGGATGGATGCAATAATCCATAAGACTGAACAATAATCCTGGTGTACTTGGGACCCAAAAAGGGAAAGCACTTGAGAGATAGGCAGCCCATAGCAGAGTTAGAAGCCGCTCTGTGAAAGTTGATCAGATGGAGAAAACAGTGCCAATCTAAGCACAGTATTAAGGTTTACACCATGTTTATTATAGGTAATTCACTCACAGAAGGTAGAAGATAATAAGCATGTACAAGCAGGTCACGCTTCCGCCAAGTCCATCCGGGTGGAGAGCTATGGTCCAGGATGTCCCATCTTCCCAGCCGCGTCTGTGGTGTCCAGAGCTCCGAGTTGAGGAGGCAGGTACAGCTCAGACGTCACTGGGGGGAAGTGACGCAACCAGGAAGATGGGACACCCAGGACCGTAGCTCTCCACCCGGATGGACTTGGCTGAAGCATGACCTGCTTGTACATGCCTATTATCTTCTACCTTCCGTGGGTGCATTACCTATAATAGACATGGTGTAAATCTTAATACTGCACTTAGATCGGTGCTGTTTTCTCCTTTTAACCATAAGGCAGAACTACAGAACACATTCTCTCATCTTCAAAATGTCTTGGGTAGGTTTTCTGTAGTCCTCAAAAAGAGCTGGGAACAATGTAACTGACAAGAATTCACCACAGGCAAGAATCACAGCAAGTTATCACATTAAAGATTTTTGACCCTTTTTTTTTTTCCCCTTTCCCTCCCCCCCTCTATTCCCCCCCCCTCTATTCCCCAACCCTCCCCCAAACCCTGTCATCCACGCACCCCCCTCCCTTCCTTGGCCCACCAAAAGTCCCCCTCCCCCCTCCTCCCCCAAATAAAAAAAAAAGTACCCGGAGTGTCTTAAATCCAGCTAGTATTATCCCTATTCTGTTTCCACCCACTCCGATTCCTCTATGTTCCTACATTCACATTGATGCAAAAAAAAAAAAAGGGTGAAAAACTAATGTAATTGGGACTCATATTTAGTCACGGGGTGCTTACTAGTTAATAATTTAAATATTGTATGTAAAATTGTACGTCTTGGTTATGTGTGTTTTATACTAAAATTTACAAAGAAAAAATATAAAACTAGAAGAGGAAAACATACACCACAACGATGTGAACTGGTGAAGGCGGCAGTTAATGAACGTTAACCTGATTTTGCCCTCAAGTGGTTTTCACTGATGTGGAAATAAAAAAAAAAAAAAGATTTTTGGCAGGATCAAGAGGCATGTTTTGCATTTATGTGGTAGATATAATAAAAACACTTTCAATTGTATATTTACAGTAATAGACCAACAGAGACCAACGAGAGTCCATTATTTGGGTTTACCTTTGATTGTGTATTTTTCTTATAAAAGACAAGCAGATCTGAACATAGTAATTCAGTAATAGCTCAAGTGAACTTCCAGCAGAAGCTGTTCATAATGACACCAGCCAGCATGACTCCCTATTTTTGTACAATTGACAATGAACAAGTGCTTACCAAATTGAAGTTTTACTATGTTCTAGGATTGCTTAAAAACAAATGAAATATGGGATTTGATGAATTCTGAGAGGTAAACACTCCTGGTACAAGAATTGGTGCAAATAGATAATATTGTTTTGGACAGTCTGGGCAAGCTTACCAGATGACAAAATAACTAAAGTCAGTTATAGACATTTTTCAGTTTCAGAGATCAGAAAAGTGTATTTTTCCGAAGCATTCCAAATCATAATAAATCCGGTTAAGATGTTTAATGCAATTAGATTTCAAAACAAATTATACACAATAGAATTTCTGAAAGGCATGATTAGATAAGATTGCACATAATTATCCATTAAGTACAATAGATTCTGTTGCCTCACTCAGGCTGCAGCAGCTGGTAACATCTGCTACTAATATGTATTTTGTATTAGCCCTGTTTTGTTGATTAAAAACGTTGTTTGTTTGTGCTGCCTAAAATCTGCCTCAATCTATATTTTTTCCAGTTTTCCCATAGCTTTTGTGTCACAGAGTACCCTGTGCTCCCTGTCAGTTCATAAAAGCCTGATCCCCACTTAGTGGCATACCTAGCACAAGTGCCACCTGGGGCCCAGAACTGTTTAACACCCCCCACCCTCCAAAAAAAGGGGTTATGAAGAAACAAAGCAGTCTAGCTACATGTGTCACACCCAATTGTTGTGGTGGACAAATTGTGTTGGAGGAGCTTAAAGGGGCATAGATAAATAAAACCTGAGCCTACTCCCCCTATACTCAGAACACACATGCCACTGTCCTTGTACCCACACAATATGCTTTAATGACTGTGCCATAACAATGTGTAAGGGCTCACACTAGCGTTGGTCTCTGAAAAGCAATCTGTGTTTGGATTGCTTTTGAGTAAACATTTGATAGGTAGTCAGAAGGCCTTGTATTGCCTTCTCCCTGCCTGACTGAACCCCTTGAACCACCCCCCCCACACACACACACACACACCACACACACACACACACACACACACTAGTACACTGCAACCATATCCATTACATGCAGTTTTTGGACAGTTGCTGAGTAGTCCAATTCACTTGAATGGGTCATGTTCGGTGGATGGCCGTGCCTACTGAAAGCAACAGGAAGTATAATTCCTGCCATGGCATGTGTACACCCTACAGCTAAAAGGGGAGAAGTTGAGGGGGCTGTAAAACACAGGTCAACCGCAAATTTCTACAGTGCAGAGGACACCTTAAAGAGTACAACCAACCCCCCCCCCCTTCTCAGTGCAATCCCCCTTAAGCCCATATCCCCCACAGTAAACATCTTCTGAAACAACTTTCCACCCCCCCAGCCTACCCCTCAGTACAGGTCCCCTAGCACAAACCTTTAGTACAGACTCCCAATCCAACACAGACAAACCCCCCCAACCAAAACTCCTCAGCACAGACTGACACCCCTAGTACAGACCCCTCAGCACAGACTGATTCCCCTACACAGAATGAAACCCCAAATACAAATCCCTCAGCACAGACTAACATCCCCAACACAGACCAACCCTTCCCCTACCACAAGTTCACCACTCCAGTACAAATACACCCCCACAGCCCATACCCCTCAAAACAAGCTGATCTCCTAACATTCCTAAATGCTCCCCAGTGCAGACACCCACCCTCGCCATGACCATGCCCCTCAGTACAGACATCCCTGTGCTCTCCACTACAGATCCATCTGTACAGAAAGGCCCACCCCCCAGGGTACAGAACCCTAAGAGCACTGGTGAGTGATGACCCCCGAACTGACCTCATTATCTTTTTTTTTTCTTTCTTTCTTTTTTTTTTTTAACATTCAGTTTTATTGAGATTTAACAGTATTACAGAATGCAAGGAGATAAACAGCAAATAGTATTGCAAAAAAGGAATCAAAGATTTGACATGCAAGTCAGAGATTTTAAGACTCATCAAAATATAACTAGTTCTAGCGAAATCATATAGAAAAAAGGACAGTCACAGGTAGTGTTGACTGTAAAAATAAATTTTTCTGACATACCATAAAAAAAATAAGAGGTGAGAGTCCATGCTGAGTAACACCATCCGAGGAGTTAAAAAGAGAGAGAGGCCTGTAGAGGAGGAAATGAACGTTATTATGTCCGACCAGAATGTCTTCAGGGCAGGGCAGCTCCACCAGATATGTAGCATTGATCCATGGTGACCACACTGTCTCCAGCAGTTGGAGGAGGCTGCTGGGTATATGTGGGCCAGTTTAGATGGGGTCAGGTACCAGTTGTGGAAAATTTTATGTGCAGTTTCCCAATGGGAGATACAACGTGAGGCTTTAGAAGTGGAGCGTAGGGCCAGGTGCAATTGTTCCGTGGTATAGGTTTGGTTTATCCATTGCTCCCATCGACACATCGAAGAAGATTTACCACTGGAAAGAGGGCTCAGTAGGAGTGTGTAGATATTTGAGATACCTTTGGTGGACGGTCTTGCAATGGCGTAGAAGTGAATGATATTCAAGGTGACAGTATCATTAGAAAACTGCAGCCTATGAAGCGCAGACCGTAGTTGGAGGTACATGTAGAATTGCTGGGGTCGAAGTGGATATGACCGACAAAGTTGTTCAAATGATTTGAGAACTGAGTTTGTGTAAAGTGACCCTAGAGTATCAAGGCCAGCTTTAATCCAGGAGGCAAAGGATGTATTTGGAATAAGGAGTTCCAGTGCAGTAAGGGGGAGGTAAGAGAGCAGTGCAGGTGAAACGCCATTGGATTTTTGATGAGTTGCTTTCCATACTCGAGTCGTAGCTGTAATAGTGTCTAGAAAGGATCTAGGTGGTTGCATGTGCAGGAGAATGGCGCTGAGTAGATTTTTTGGGAACGTTGTCAAGGCTGCACTCTCGATTTGGAGCCAGGTCGGATGGTGGAAAGGGGTCCACCATACTTTAGCTTGATCCAGTATGACTGCTTTATAGTAGGCTCCAATGTTGGGGACGCCCAGTCCGGCAAATTTAGTTGGTGTGCATAGTAGTTTGCCGTGAATTCGAGGGCGATTGTTTTTCCAGATGCAAGTGTTGAATATGGCTTGAAGTTTGACGATGTGTGAGGAAAGAATAGGCACAGGTATTGATCGAAATAGATATAGTACATGTGGTAGCATAAACATTTTTGTCAGAGCCATTCGGCCTGCCCAAAAAGCAGCAGTCTTCTGAAGGCCCTGCGATATATGAGAAAGTTTACATAGTAAGGTTTGTAGGTTTACATGGAGAAGTCTTGTGGAGGGAGAGGTTAGTTGAATACCAAGGTAATTCATAATTGAATTAGGGACCCACGAGAAAAGGTTGTTAGCCGAGATCAGTTCTTTAGTGGATTGTGATAAGGAGATGCCAAGCATGGAAGATTTACTATAATTAATCTTATACAGGGAAACGCGGCTGAAGCTATCAAGGAGGTTTTGTAATGCCGGTAATGATTCAAGGGGTTTAGTCACCGATATTATTACGTCATCGGCGTAGAGGCCAATTTTGTGTGTAACATCGCCAATTTGAATGCCCGATATTGAGGAGGATGCTCGGACGGCTTGGGCAAGAGGCTCCATTACCAGGGCAAATATTAGGGGTGATAAAGGGCACCCCTGTCTGGTGCCATTTGTGATGCTGAAGGGGTCAGAGGTCATTCCATTGGTTCAAATCCTGGCACTGGGATTGGTATAGAGACTGAGGATGGAGTTGAGTATGTTCCCCTGGAAACCAAATTTGTGTAATACAGCTGTTAGGTACTGCCAATGAACTCGGTCAAACGCCTTCTCTGCATCCAAAGAAAGAAGCAGAGAAGGCGTTCTATGATGTTCCGCCCATTGTATCAAATCAATATATCGTCTGGTGCCATCTGAGGCCTGTCTGCCAGTCACAAATCCCACCTGGTCATTATGCACCAGCAATGGGATGATGGATGAGAGTCGAGTCGCTATCAATTTTGCGAATATTTTGGTGTCCGTGTTAAGGAGGGATATGGGTCGAAAATTTGCAGGGGAGTAAGGGGTTTTACCTGGTTTGGGGATGGTTGTTATTAGTGCTTCCAAAGATTCTTTGGGGATAGTTCCAGTATCTGCCGTGTGGTTAAAAGAATTGCATAGATGGGGAGATATGTGAGAAGAGTATATCTTGTAATATTCATTTGCAAATCCATCAGGGCCAGGGGCCTTGTGGAGAGGAAGAGAAGCAATGGCTGTGTGCACTTCCTGTAATGTGAAGGGGGTCGATAGTTGGTCCAGGGAGTCTTGCGATATTGTGGGTAGTTGGAGCTTGTGCAAGAATTGTTGGATTTCTATAGGGTCTGGGGATGTCAGGGTGTCAGAGGTGTTAAGGTTATAGAGCGTGGAGTAGAAGGTTGCAAATTGGTTTGCAATATCTTTAGGGTTAGTTAGTTTCTTTCCTGTGTCATTTAAGATATATGGGATGTTATATTTTGTCTGTTGGAGTTTGTATTGTCTGGCTAAGAGGGAGCCGGGTTTGTTGGCTTGGGCATACCAGGTCATTTTAAGCCGTTTGAGGTAGAAGTCAAAGCTGTGGCGTAAAGTTTCTCCAAGGTCCTGACGTAGTGCTTTTAATCTGACAGCGATTGGCTGGGAAGGGTTTGATTTGTTGGTTAGCTCTAGGGATTTAATCTGGTGTAGGAGTTGGGTGATCTTGGCATTCCGTAATTTTTTCTCGTGAGCCCCTATTTTTATCAGCGTCCTTCTCAAAAAGGCCTTGTGTGCATTCCAGAGAACATAGGGATTGCCCACAGAGTCTTTGTTTTCTTTAAAAAAGGTTTCAATCTCAGAAGCAATCTGCTCTTTGTATGGGGATCGAGCTATAAGTGAGATATTCAGCCTTCAGATTTTCCCACGTAGCATAGTGGGGGTAGTGAAAACTTTCATACTGATTGGCGCGTGATCAGACCAAGTTATTAAGCCAATTTTGGTGTTCGAGATAGTTTGTAAGGTGGCCGAATCGGTTAAGAACAGATCTATTCTTGAATAAGTTCTTTGAGCACTGGAATAAAAGGTATAATCTTTTTCCTCATCATGATGGCATCTCCATGGATCGTATAGATTTTCCCTGTCTTTAAAAGAGGACAGAGCAGAGGAGTGTCTTTTAGAGGTATTTGTAGTGTCTAGGGAGCTATCAATAATGTCATTAAAATCTCCACAGATAATTAGGTGGGATCTTCTAAGGGGTTGTATTTTGTGTATGAGATCTTTGTAGAAGCGATGCTGACACTTGTTGGGAGAGTAGATGTTGGCTATCGTAATGTAACGACCATTAACAGTGGCAGATACAATCAGATAGTGTCCATCGGGATCAATTTCAATGTGTTCAAGTTTGAAGGCAAGGGAAGCTCTAACAGCTATCATGACCCCAGCCTACTTTTTAGGAGCATTAGCGAAGAAGTATTGGGTGAATTGTTTGTGGGAGCATTTTGGTGGGTGTCTAGCCAGAAAGTGTGTTTCTTGGACACATAGTATGTCCGTTTGTAGGGACAGGGCCTCTTTCCATAGTAAATTACATTTGAAAGGTGAATTAAGACCATTTGCGTTAATTGAGGATATAGTGTAAGCCATGGGGAGCATTTAGGGGGACGTTTAGGAATGTAGAATAAGATTATACCAGATGATACCCCGAGACCAATACACTTATGATGAGGAGAAAGATGTAAGTTAAAATACAAGGTTTTCCCCTAACAAAGAAAAACAAGAAATAGTCAAAAAGAAATACAGATATCATTGAGAACTTATTAACCGTGTATACAGTGATAACAATTATTATTGTATTAGAACTTGTAGGCGTGCGTAGCACCCTATACAAAACAGAGGAGGCAAGTAGTGAGAGTAACGATGAACCGCCACTGGGACAGTTATGTGGCTAGTTAACAGAAAACAGGTTACTCCTGGCTTGTAGAGCTACTGAACAGTGAGATAAGAAAGAGTACATTATGATGTATGTTGTTTGGCAGATCGTGACTCCGAGCGTTGCTGGTAGGACAGGCTGCGTGGAGAGGAGCGTGGTGGAGCATTTATGAGGCCCCAGTTGAGAAGACTTTTTATGCCCTCTTTAGGGGAGTTGAATGTGGCGGTGTGATCTTGATGGGTCACTATGAGCTTAGCTGGGAAACCCCACTTATAGGGGATGTTGTGGTCCCGGAGGACAGAGGTAACTGGGGCAAATTCTTTCCTGCGTTGTGCAGTGGCAGCCGATATGTCGGCATACAGGGAGATCCCTGCGTAGGGAGCTGGGAGGGGCACTGCGGCTCTGGCTGCTCTGAGGACCTGGTCCTTGATGTGGTAAAAATGTATACGTGCCAGGACATCCCGAGGTACGTCATTAGGTAGATAGGTCGGCTTAGGAAGCCTGTGGGCGCGATCTATTGTGAGATCAGGTATGGTGAGATGTGGGAGCAGTTTTAGAAACAGATGTTGTAGGTAAGTATGCAGGTCAGCAGTTTTAACGGTTTCGGGTATACCGCGAAATTTTATGTTGTTACGGCGGGACCGATCCTCAAGGTCTGTCAATTTAACTTGTACGTTGCGGAGCTCTTGTGATTGTTTCTCAAATGCAGACACCATATCATTATAGGCTTTAGTGTTGACAGAAATCTGTTTCTCAGCTATGTCAGCATGTTCCTCAATGTGATCCACACGCATATTTAACTGGGAGATAGAAGAGCGGAGTTCCCTTTGGATGTCTTTGTGGAGAGAGAGCAGCATGAGCTTTAGTGTATGTTCAGATGCAGGTTGATCACTTGTGGGGAGAGCTGCTAGTGATTCCTGAGCGTCTTCCACAAAATGGGGTTGTGGGGGAGGAGAGCACAGTTGTTTTTTATATTGAGGGACCTTATCAGGGGATTGGTTTGGTGTAGGTGGAGGTCTCTTACCTCTATCAGAGGACTGTGAGGGAGAGGAGTCCATATCCAGTGCTTCAGGCTCAGTTCCGTCCATTTCCTGTTTTGAACACAGTGAAGAGCCCGGTGCCAGCGGCTTTGTGTTCCTGTCAGCACCATTTTGGGATTCCTGTGAGGAAGAAGCAGGAGGGAAAAACTCAGTGAGACGGCGCGGGATAAAGGGAGTCTCCCTCATTCTTCCTCTGCCCTGCTGTTCCAGAGTGACAGCGCTATATGCCGGGATGTGTGTGACCCGTCAGTGGCGCCGCTGCGAGCCACCCAGCGGTAGTGTGGAGCCAGTTTTTGAAGATACAGCGGTCCCGGTCCGGCGCTCGTATATTCCCCCTGTGGGTGAGGGGTGTCAGGAGAATCAGCACCTCTGGTTGGGGTGGATTTCACCCGTTTCTGTGGTCGCTGTGTGTTGCGATGCCCGTTGTGGAGCAGAGCTGCAGGATCAAGCGGCCACGCCCCTCTGACCTCATTATCTTTTCCCCTCCCTCCATGAGTAATGCTCACCACAAATATTACCAGCTTCCACATCATTAGGCCCCCATGTACTTCCCCAATTATTTTCCCTCCTCCCATTACAGACCCCATCAATATTATTCTATCATACTGAATATTGTCCCCAATTATTACCATCTCTCTACCAGGTATAGAATAGTGAACTCCCAGTATTAGCCCCCGGGTGCTGAACACTGCCCCTCTGGGTGTAGAACCTGCCACCATACCCCCAATATTTCTCCACACTATAAGCAGAGAATACTATCTCCCCCATTATTATTCCCCTCAACCCCAATACAGAATTCTGTACACTCACTCACCGAAGGATATATGGGTGAGGAGAGTTTTGGATGGATCAGAGGAGGACTGAAGAGACTTAAACTTATAATTTTCTTTCCTTTTCAGGTGCAGACTCACAGACTCTCAGCTGTGCAAGGCAGTGCTGTGCAACACAAAAAAGTGTCAGGTGGCGGCACCCCCAGCGAGCACCCCATGCCCCCCCTTAGTAAGACACTGTCCCCAATGAAGCCTGCTCACACTGCTGACAAAAGAGTGCCCCCCAGTGAATTTGTAACAGATCCTTTTGGACCCCTTCACTAAACAGCAGGCAAATTAAAAAAAAATATTAGTTTAAATTTAAAGTAACAAATGTAAATGTTTAATTTGATAGAAGCATATAAGAAAAGAAAAGAGATTGCAGGAAAATGGTCCACTGAGTTTGCCCCTTTTTTATTATTTTTTAAAATGTTTATTTCTTTGTTTTTCCATCGGAAATCTATTTCATAATTAAACTACTCTTTCAGTAAAAAAAAAGATTTGTTTTGAACTTTCGTCCTGCTAGTTTGAAGTAATGTCTCCTGTATTCTTGATCATAGCTTTATATTGAAAATACTCAATGTGTTTAAAGGTTTCAGTTAGGGCTGCACCAATACCAATAGCGGTATCTTTGCCGATGCTAAGCATTAACATGAGTACTCATACTCATGCAAATGCTCCAATACCTTTGCAGTACGATTTAAGCCAATACAAAATGAATGGGCTTAAACTGCACTGCAAAGAATCGCATGTGATTTGAACAGGAATGTGGTGTGATTCCTGTCTGAATCACATGTGGTTTCCCCCACTGCTCTTGTGTGAACCCCGTCTTGTCATAGTGACTTCAGCCTAGGTTCACACAGCAGTGGTGTGGGAAACCACATGCAATTCGGACAGGACCGCACCTCACCACATTCCTGTTCAAATCTAATTTTGTATGGGCTTAAATCACACCGCAATAGTATCAGTAATTGGTATTGACCATAAGTAATATACTTGAGCACAGGTATCGGTACTCAGTCTTGTCTTGTCTATATTCCTATCGCTAGGGTTGCCACATCATCCCTTTAATCCAGGACACATATTAATTACATAGGCTCTGAGGCTGACTTAATGCAGATAAGGCACCAAGTGAGTTTAATTACCACCTTAATCATCCACAGAACCTGTGTAATTAATGTGTGTCTTGGATTAAAGGGATGATGTGGCAACCCTACCTATTGTACACATTCCTGGATTAGGGGCTCCTCTGTAGTGGGTGCTGCAGCGATTACCAGTTGGACACTGGATATATTACAGATTAATACACATGTTTGCCAGCACACCATGGATCTTGAATTGCAGTCCAAAACTTTTATTGCAAAAGGATCACATGACAACAGGATAAGTGCAACCT
Organism: Lithobates septentrionalis; assembly: GCA_037952835.1. Classification (NCBI taxonomy): domain Eukaryota; kingdom Metazoa; phylum Chordata; class Amphibia; order Anura; family Ranidae; genus Lithobates; species Lithobates septentrionalis. The sequence continues at coordinate 2,515,336 of JBBDGP010000707.1, forward strand.
TTCGGAGTCACGCAGGGCCCCTTTGTCAGGCATGTGATAAAGTGCATACAGTGAAAACAGAATATAAATTAACTACCACCAATCAAAATCAAGGAAAGAAGTGACACCTCCCATCATCTGACATCACATGACATCACATTTCTGCCAAAAAGCCATAATATACTAGTTTCAGTCATGTCTCTCCTTTCCCTTCCTTCCTTCAGATAAGATATGTTTTTATAGTCTCTGCTGATATTCCTTTAACGGGACACACTATTTGCTCATTTACCTGAATGAATTACTCCTAAATATTTTTCCTCATTTGCTCATTCTGGCCAAAGCTGTGCCCCCAATCTTTAATCAGAGTATACTTTTTCCCAAACTGCATTATATTGTATGTAGAAAAAAATGAACTGCAGTTACCATTGCTTTGGCCAATCTTCCAGCAATGTCAAATCAAGTTCAATGTTTCAAGCACCCACTAGAATATAAGCCCTATTGCATAAAACAACATATCTTACCCACCAAACCTTCAGTTATATCACTTACAACACAGATTAACTAGAAAAGGACCTAGTACAAAGCCATGTGATACACCACTAAAGACTGGTCTCTGTTTTGCATTACCTTTATTTCCAAACCCACTCTCCTAGCTTGTACAACTTTTTTTTTAAATGATTGTGAAGAACTCTATGAAATATTTTGCTGATATTTAGAAAGAGTATGTCCTCAGCACCACTCTGGTCTAAAATATTTGTGATATAGTCAAAAACGTAATATGATTAGTCTGACATGATCTCAGTTACGCCATGCCAAAATTTTAATTTCAGAACACAGCTTTGTTTAATAGGGTAAGGAGAAGGTGACTACTATTTATATTGTTCAAGTCTTGTTAAGCTTAAGCTTGTCATTTCCTGCTTTTTGTGTTTAGATGCTTGTTAAATAATTATACCTCTTAAGGCCCGTACACACGATCGGACTTTTTCACAACAAATATGCAAATTAGCTGTTGTGGAGCAACATCCGACCGTGTGTACACTCCATCGGACAAACTTTTTCTGTAACTTTTGTTGGCTGTGTGAACGCACAAACTTTCCTGCAACAAAAGTCCGATGGAGCAAAGTCCGATTGTGTGTACACAAAAGCATCAGACTTTTGTACAAACTACAGTACGCAGCCACGAGAATGTTTCCAGCGCGATCCGTTTGCGATGGTTCTCGGCGACAGGGTACATCTCGTGCTGGCTGCAATAGGAAAAACACATTTTCCTACTGCGGCGGGCGCGAGAGGGAATTCCCCTCTGGGGAAATACCAGGCCCTTTGGTCTGGTATGGATTCTAAGGGGAACCCCCTACGGTGTGGCGGTCCCCCCAGAATCCATACCAGACCCTTATCCGAGCACACAGCCCGGCCGGTGAGGAAAGGGGGAGGGGATGAGCGAACGCCCCCCTCCTGAGCTGTACCAGGCCGCATGCCCTCAACATGGGGGGTGGGTGCTTTGGGGGGGCCCTGCAGCCCCCCTCCCCAAAGCACCTTGTCCCCATGTTGATGAGGACAAGGGCCTCTTCCCGACAACCCTAGCCGTTGGTTGTCGGGGTCTGCGGGCGAGGGACTTATCGGAATCCGGGAGCCCCCTTTAATAAGAATGAATATTCATAATATGAATGAATGAATGATTTGTATAGCGCTGCACATGCAAACTGGATCGCCTCGAGGCGCTTGATCTCTCCTGTGTTGTCCAGCTCCTTAGAAGAGGTATGTCTTGACTTTCTTCCTAAAGGCCTGATGGTTTTCTTCCATGCAGATGTGGGTAGGTAGAGCATTCCATAGCCGTGGTCCTTGGACTGCGAATCTTCTTTCTCCTTTTGTTTTGTAGCGGGTTTTTGGAATAAGGAGGAGATTTTGGTTTGAAGATCGAAGACTGCGATTGGGTGTATAGTGCTTTATTTTCTCGCATAGGTATTGAGGAGCGTTTCCTTGTATACATTTGTGGGTGAGGCAGAGGGTCTTGAATTTGATTCGATTCTTTACGGATAGCCAAAGTAGGCTCCTCAGGGAAGGGGAGATGGATTCCCAGGGTTTTTTTCCTGTTAACAGTCTTGCCGCCATGTTTTGGATGAGTTGCAAGCGCGCAAGCTGATATTGGGGTAGTCCTATGTAGAGGGAGTTTGCGTAGTCAAGTCTGGAATTGATGATTGTTCCAACTACTGCTGGTTTGTCCTCTTCTGGGATGAAGGGGATGAGTCTACGTAGCAGGCGGAGGAGATGGTGAGATTGGCTGACTACTGATCCTATTTGTGCATCCATTGACATTTCTGAGTCCAAAATGACTCCGAGACTCTTGGCTTTGGTGCTTGGAGAGATGGTCTGTCCGAAGATGGTGGGTGGTGTCCATGGGGTCTTAGTTTTGGAATTTTGATTTGCGTGTAGGAGAAGAAGCTCTGTTTTTGATCCGTTGAGTTTAAGAGAGCTAGTGGTCATCCAGTCGTCTATCAAAGTGAGGCATTTTTCTAGTTGCTGTTGATGGTCTTCCTGGCCCCCCACCCTCTTCTCTTCTTCCGATGTTGACACAGCGCTCTCTCCAGCTGGAATGCTTTCATCCGATGACCATGCCCCCTTATGAGATCACAGTCCCAGCATGCCCCAGGACTGTGACCTTATAAGGGGGCGGGGTCACCGCCTATATAAGTCCATTGCGGAGCGCTAAGAAAGCATTCCAACTGGAGAGAGCGTCTTGTCAACATCGGAAGAAGAGAAGAGGGAAGAAGACGATCCAGAAGTCCAGGCCACCACTAGCAAAAGAGTGGCAGAAGATAGCGGAGGAGCCAGCAGAAGATCCGGACACCGGGAGAAGACTCCAGAGAGACCCCCGAAGTCGGAAGAAGACCCTGAAGTTGGAAGAAGATCCCCGGAGTCGGAAGAAGACCCCCAGAGCTGCCTAATAAATTACTTCAAAAACCTGTGTACTGTGTTTTTTTATTGACACTTTTTTCCCTAGGTGAATGGGTAGGGGTACGATGTACCCCATACTCATTCACAAAGGGTAGGGGGCCGGGATCTGGGGGCCACCTTATTAAAGGGTGCTCCCTAATTCTGATAAGCCCCTCACCCGCAGACCCCGACAACCAAGGGCCAGGGTTGTTGGGAAGAGGCCCTTGTCCTCATCAACATGGGAACAAGGTGCTTTGGGGTGGGGGGGCCGCAGGGCGCCCCTCTCCCCGAAAGCACCCACCCCCCATGTTGAGGGTATGCAGTCTGGTACAGCTCAGGAGGGGGGTTGTTCACTCGTCCCCACCCCCTTTCCTGACCGGCCAGGCTGCGTGCTCGGATAAGGGTCTGGTATGGATTTTGGGGGGACCCCACACCATTTTTTTGGCATAGGGGGTTCCCCTTAAAATCCATACCAGATCTAAGGGCCTGGTATGCCCCTGGAGGGGAACCCATGCTGGTTTTTTATTTAAAATTTGGCGTGGAGTTCCCCCTCAAGATTCATACCAAACACAGTGCCTGGCATTGGCGGGGATCCAAGTCGGATCCCCGCACCAGTGTGAACCTGGCTCACAAGGTATCAATCTTGCCGATAAAAGTGGCGAGATTGACACAATATCAGACAACAATACAAAAGGTGACCAAAGGGTGGTGGTTAAATGCTGAAAAACCACATGATTTGGTGAAAGTTGGCTTTAAAAGTCCTGCCGTCTGTATGCAATACAAACTTATGGCCAACTCCCTTTGTACAAAAATCCAAGGGAAAGTTTGTACAAAGTCCTATCGTGTGTATGGGGCTTTGGATATGCTTTGCACAAAAGCCTTACCCAGCAGGGATTATAAGATGCTACTTCCTTCTTATCAGAAAAGATTTTCAGGTGGTCTGAAATTACTTATCTAATGCTGAGATGGGATATTAAGGATTCGTTCACTCTCCATCTGTATACTGTATATTATTGAATGCAATTTGAAAAAAAATCTGTTTTTATGATGTCCTGATTTGACCACAGATCTTGGGTGTGTCTGGCATATAGTGCACATGAAATGGTAGTTGAAAATAAAAATGTGTAAAATTGCCAGCATTGAAGTTCTAAAAAGATACAATCCTATTAATACGACATTGTTCAACTCACTATGAATAATCAGTGGGACTGTAAATTTATAATATTTTTGACCTTGCAGATCTTTTCAGATTGGGAAATCGTCAACAAACACCAAAAGAGAGCTCACTGGCCTTGGGCAAAATCTTAAAAACAAAAACGATATTAGTAAATGTTTTGAATGAATGTATGTTGTATATGCCCGTCCCAAAAAAACAACAATGCTCTGCGCTTAGTACAATATTCTAACGGTGTATGTGCGGCACATAAATAATTATATGACTAGTAGCAGCTGCTTAAATAGTAGAACATGTATATAGGCAATTATGAATCAATTAAATTAGATAAATATATAAATACACAATTATAACACAATTATAAATATATAAATATATAAAGTGTCTCTTCAGTATTGCAGCAGCGCTGTGCACCCCAATTAAACATCGTCTCTTTCTTAATCTATTTCAGAAAGTTCAAACACGGATCTGATAGCCAGAGTCCCACCAATAAATAATCAAGATGTATTCTGTGAGGGTAGTAATCCTTTCACCAAGCGATACACCACGTGCTGGGGTCCCCAATGAAAACTCACTCACCAGAAATCAGATCAATAAAAGCCTTGATTAATAGTAGTAAATCTGCATCAATATCCAAAGCGACCACCAGATGTCAGTATTATTCCCAGTAGTTCCAATAGGATATGTAGAAGAAACAAAAATGCTCACATAGCGTGATACTGCTAAACATCTTTATTTGAACCATCCAAACATCCCCTTAAAACCATGCGTACCAAAATTTTATAAACATTGAGCAAAGATAACAAAGTGCACTGTGCCTGATTGCGTCCTCCAGTCGTGAAAACCTGTCAGGAGCGCTCCCTGTGTGTAACCACAGTCACACGCTTCCTGGTTCCTCGGTTGGTGGAGCACATGCGTCACTTCCTGTGCGACACGTCCCTAACGTTTCGTCACTTCCTGGACTTCTTCTGAGGGCGTGACACACAGGACAAAGAGAAAAAGTTCCTGTTACCCACCAGCAGTCGGATCCCCACGCTCTACACCTTGCCGAAGATTCACAAAGACCCCTCTAATCCTCCAGCAAGACCTATTGTCAACAGTATTGATTCGGTCTCTGCCAGAATGGGTCAGTACTTTGACCGGTTCTTGCAAAAGAGTGTCACTAATACCCGTTCATATATAAGGGACACTAAGAATTTTTTAAATTGTTTGCAGAATGTGAGCCTGATAGGAAGAGAGCAGGCAATTTCGGTCACAGCCGACGTTTCCTCTCTTTACTCCATCATACAGCATGATGATGCCTTATTGGCGCTCAATTGGGCCCTTAGTCAAAGAGAGGATCTCCCCCACAACCAAAAGATTTTCCTTAGGAATGCCTTGGATTTCTGCCTTAGTCATAACTATTTTTGGTATGACGGTACATTCTACTCACAACAAAGAGGCGTTGCGATGGGCGTGAAATTCGCGCCCAGCATAGCCAATTTGTTCATGGTGGAGTGGGAGGATAAGACCATTTTTAGAGAACAAAGGCCGGAACTTATATTTTACAAACGCTTCATTGATGACCTGTTTTTATCTGGAATGGTACATCTGAGTCGTTAGGAGCATTTATACAGGCCTTGAATAATAATAACAACAATATTAAGCTTACTTCAGAATGGCATAAAGAAGAAATAAACTTTTTGGACGTCACCATTTATAGGGTGAACGATAAATTAGAAACAAGAGTTTATTTTAAAAAAACAGACAGGAACAGTTATTTGCCCATCTCAAGCGGTCATCATCCATTATGGCTCCGGAATATCCCAAAAAGGACAGATTATGAGAGTAAGAAGAAACTGCTCTGAAGATACACAGTTCTGGATTCAATCTAAGGTCCTTACAGAGAGATTTGAAGCCAAGGGATATGACCCGAAGAAACTGAAGAAGGTGGTGGAGGAAGTGGCTGAAATACCTAGAATTACATGCTTACAAGAATCACGGCCGGTGGGTTCTGAGGTAGCACCAACAGAAAAAAATTGTAATAAAGAGTGGGGCTTTATTTCTCAATTTCATACTCAATACAAGGAAGTGGAGGAGATCTTCAGAAGACACTGGCATATACTCCGGTTAGATAAGAAACTCACCACAGTATTACCTTCTGAGCCCCAGTTCATTCATAGAAAATCCATGAGTTTTGGAGACAGAGTGGTGAAGAAAGTGATTGACCCTCCTAAACGTCCTCCGACATTTTGGGATCGCAACGGATTTTTTGCGTGCAGGAGATGCAAAGCCTGCAGGGAGGTCTCCAGACCTCTTAGAGGAATTCATAGTTTCCTTTCCCCGATTAATAATTGCAGTTTTGGGATTAAACAATTCATTACATGCAACAGCACCTTTGTGGTGTACGCATTGAAATGTCCTTGCGGTTTAATCTATATAGGCCGTACAAAAATTACGGGTGAGAATAGCTGAACATATAAACAACATAAAAATAGGCTATAAGGATCATAACGTCTCACTGCATTTTAAATTAAAACATAATAGTGACCCGACGGGATTGGAATTTTGGGGGGTTGAACATCTCCAGTCTCATTGGAGGGGCATAAATCGCATCCAAGAGTTATCCAAACGTGAAACCCATTGGATCTATTCTGTGGATGTGATTGCCCCCAAGGGTCTTAACATAGAGCTTGACATAAATTGTTTCATCAGTGACACATAGACATACCCTGGGGTATGGTTCCAGTTTCTTTTTATCACAGTGTAATGTTTTATTATAATGAAATTTTGACTCCAATATGATCACGTTTTATATATAGATGTTTTATATACATATATTTACATGTGGGTTGTCATATATTTTATATATGTACATATATACATTTTAGATATACAATTTTATTACATATTTATTTTAATATTCCAACATATGTTCATCAGGTGCAATTTAGCGTATGCGATTATTCAATACGTGCTAGGAAATCGCTATGCAGTTTTTATCTTTTTATAGGATAAGCAATGTATGATGTAAAATTGCTAGACAATATATTTATTTTAATATTCCAACATATGTTTATCAGGTGCAATTTAGCGTATGCAATTATTCAATACGTGCTAGGAAATCGCTATGCAGTTTTTATCTTTATTCATAGGATAAGCAATGTATGATGTAAAATTGCTAGACAATTCTTGTTAACTGAAAACTTTTATATTTTGAGAGTGAATATTTTAATCAGTTTTAATGAATACCGAAAGTGTGCTTGCTCAATGATAGCGCTGCGGATCAATGTCCGCGCCGCATACACTGAATGATTGCAGGTATTCAAGGTACTTGTTTTTTATGCATTAGGTCATCTTCCACTAGAACCGGTATTGTCATGCTTAATACGACCTGTGGGAGCAGAGTGTCCGGATGATGTTATTTCACACATTGCTGACAGTATTTAGCATTAGGGGCGGGGATGTGTGAGTCATCCGGGCGTCTGCTTCTGCTGATTGGCTGTTCCGCCTGCCACTTATATAAATACCGGCCTCCTTTCTTGTGTGTCACGCCCTCAGAAGAAGTCCAGGAAGTGACGAAATGTTAGGGACGTGTCGCACAGGAAGTGACGCATGTGCTCCACCAACTAAGGAACCAGGAAGCGTGTGACTGTGGTTACACACAGGGAGCGCTCCTGACAGGTTTTCACGACTGGAGGAGGCAATCAGGCACAGTGCACTTTGTTATCTTTGCTCAATGTTTATTAAATTTTGGTACGCATGCTTTTAAGAGGATGTTTGGATGGTTCAAATAAAGATGTTTAGCAGTATCACGCTATGTGAGCATTTTTGTTTCTTCTACATATCCTATTGGAACTACTGGGAATAATACTGACATCTGGTGGTCGCTTGTGATATTGATGCAGATTTACTACTATTAATCAAGGCTTTTATTGATCTGATTTCTGGTGAGTGAGTTTTCATTGGGGACCCCAGCACGTGGTGTATTGCTTGGTGAAAGGATTACTACCCTCACAGAATACATCTTGATTATTTATTGGTGGGACTCTGGCTATCAGATCCGTGTTTGAACTTTCTGAAATAGATTAAGAAAGAGACCCTGTTTAATTGGGGTGCACAGCGCTGCTGCAATACTGAAGAGACACTTTATATATTTATATATTTATAATTGTGTATTTATATATTTATCTAATTTAATTGATTCATTATTGCCTATATACATTAGTAAATGTTTTGTATACTCAAATGTGCCTAATAGCAAATGTTTCCAACATAGTATAAATGGAGGTGATCTTAATACACTGGATATAGATAACCAATCATAGTAGGACTTGTATAGCCACCATCTGTAGTCGACTAAGTGAGGCATGGAGTTGACATGTGTTGAAGGCAAAAAAACCATCAGCTGTGCGGAAGAGGATTTTTTCCCTTCAAAATGCATCATGTGTGATTGAGTTCACTAAGAGGGTGATTGAATGAGCCCTATGGTTGGTTATCTGTATCCAGCATATTGAGATCATCTCCTTTATGTTTTTAACAAAAACTTGCAAATAAACCTTGAAAAAGGCCTTGTCATTAAACTGCAGCTTATCTGCTTGAAAAGCATCATCTATGGAAACTTGCCTGTGGGAAAGTCTATTGCTTTTTTGAATATTCTCTTTATTTTCTTTTTTTTTTTGCAATAAATACTATAATTTAAGTCATGAGACACTGCAAAACAATATTTCATATTTACCCTTGTTCAACCAGGAGATGAGTAGTGAAAGTTAACTACTTAAAGTATATGTAATCCCTCACCTTGTAAAACAACCCATTTCGTTTAGAATAAAAATGAAAGGCAAAAGATTTGTGTATACATGTAGACAACATTATAAACACATTGTCACCATTTTTATAACTGATCACATTCCCTCTGTTCTCATCTCATCTCCTAGAGGAGGAGAAACTTCAGAACACTGATCCTCCCAGTAATTAGCTGTGCTGGGGGAAGGTGGGTATCAGGACAAGTCTAATCATTGGAGGAGGGCAGGCTCAATTCCCAGCACAGCTAGAGAACTGACCTTGTTGTGCTCTCATGCCTAGTGTGGTTAGAGAGACTGGAAGGAACACTGTGGGGCTGATTTACGAAAGCCGTGCGCAACGCACATTTTCATATTTTACGAAACGATGCTTTGGGACCAGAGCACGAATCCCCATTTACTATTTTGATCTCGGCGCACAGGAGAATGCAATCTGTGTGCCACTATGGACATGGCACACTGCATCTTCAATTCAATATTAACAGAAGATGGAGGTGCCAATATTATAGGGTGATGTGAGGACGTTTAGTAACAACTGACTAAGTAACAAATATTCCCAAAATAGAATGAGAAAGTAACTTTTTCCGAGAAAGCCTGCTGTGCCCGCAAGTACGTTTAGAACTGCATAAGATCAAAGTAAGCAGTGTACATTTGCAATCAGCTCTTGTGCTCGTTCAAATGCATTTGTTCACTGCGTGGCCAAAATCTTAGTAAATGTTAAGCAGCGTACATGCAATTGCGTGGGTTGAATGGACACAACTCTAAACTTGACTTTTTTTTATGCCCATATTTTTTTAAGGAGATTTGCACACAGGTCATGTTAGCATGTTACGTTGTCAACATGTGACATGCACCTTGCTAAAATTATGTAAAAAGACTTTCACTCCTCTAGCTTATCCTAAAAGGGCATTTAACCTGCCCCCTCTAATGCACATGATTTCCTTGGGCTAACTCTTGCTTTTAAAGGGGAACTCCACACTCCATTCTCCAATGCTCTTGTCTCCCCCCTCTAACCCCTTGGATTTCCATGGTCTAACGTTTGCCTTTAAAGGGGAACTCCACACTGAAATCTATTCTCCAAAGGCTGTGAGCTGCCTTCACCAATCCAAACCACATCCTTTTTCAGAGCATACAACAGGGCTAGCTAGGAAAGGGGTGAGATGAGCGATTGCCCAACCCCCTCCTGAACCATACAAGGCCACATGCACTCAACATAGCTGGCTGCCTTTGGGGTATGTTGGGCTCAGCCCAATACCAACACAAAGCACCTTGTACCCACTAGTTTAAAGGGGTTTTCCACATTTCGTAAAGCCCCCTGTCTGCAGCCCCCCACAACCCTAGCCTAGGGTTGTGTGTAAGAGGCCCTTGTCCCCTTGAATATGGTTGTCTTTTGGGGTGCCCGAGCCCCTCCTGCCCCCAAGCATCTACCCCCTTTTCATGGGCTGGCTTACTGTGTATTTGGCTAGGGGTTTGTTAGTGTGTGGGCGGGGCCCAATATTTTTTAAATTGAGGTGGTATTTTTCACATGGGGGTTCTTATTTTAAGCCTTAACAGACCCAAATGACCTTGTATGTAGTGGGGGGCAGGCTATTTTTTGTTTTGGGTTAAAATCTTGCAGCTGCAATGTAGATTTGTAAGTTTTCTCTAATATCTTTGAAGCATCATTTTGGATACATGCTACAGATGCACCACTTTACAGGCAGAGTAAGCCCACCCCCCCCCCAAGTTACTAGCTTTTAAACAATTTAGCATTTTTAAAGGCATTTCTCCTTGTTTTGTTTTTGGGGTTGTCCAAATTGCTGACATTGATATATGTCCCTGAGGGTGGGGCTGGGCCCCCATACCCATTTTAAGGCCAATAACTAGAATATAAGTAGGGATGAGCCGAACACCCCCGGTTCGGTTTGCAGCAGAACTTTCGAACAGGCAAAAAATTTGTTTGAACATGCAAACACCGTTAAAGTCTATGGGACACGAACATGAATAATAAAAAGTGCTCATTTTAATATCAATGCAAAAAGAATTTTTAAGAACGGCTGTTTTTTTGGGAGCAGTGATTTTAAAAATGCTTAAAGTGAAACAATAAAAGTGTAATATTCCTTTAAATTTCATACCTGGGGGGTGTCTATAGTATGCCTGTAAATGGGCGCATGTTTCCCGTGCTTAGAACAGTCTGACAGCAAAATGACATTTCAAAGGAAAAAAAAGTCATTTAAAACTACTCGTGGCTATTAATGAATTGTCGGTCCGACAATACACATAAAAGTTCATTTATAAAAACTGCATGGGATTTCTCCACAGGGGAACCCCGACCCAAAATGAAAAAAAAATGTGTGGGGGTCCCCCTAAATTCCATACCAGGCCCTTCAGGTCTGGTATGGATATTAAGGGGAACCCCGCACCAAAATTAAAAAAAAATGGCATGGGGGTCCCCCTCAAAATCCATACCAGACCCTTTAGGTCTGGTATGGATTTTAAGGGGAACCCCGCGCCAAAATAAAAAAAAAGGTGTGCGGTCCCCTCAAAAATCCTTACCAGACCCTTATCCGAGCATGCAACCTGGCAGGCCACAGGGAAAGAGGGGGGACGAGAGAGCACCCCCCTCCTGAACCATGCCAGGCCACATGCCCTCAACATTGGGAGGGTGCTTTGAGGTAGCCCCCCAAAGCACCTTGTCCCCATGTTGATGGGGAGAACGGCCTCATCCCCACAACCCTTGGCCGGTGGTTGTGGGGAACACCAGAAGAAAGAAAATGGAAGAAGAAGCCGAAAGAAGAAGAAATTAATAAAGGACTTGTCAAAAACTGTCTCTTGTGTTTTTTTAAACTTTTTGACACTTTTTTTGTGAAATGGTAGGGGTACATTTGTACCCCATTACCAATTCACACAGGGGGGCTGGGATCTGGGGGTCCCTTGGTAGCCTCCCTGGCGGTTTTCCCGAGTGTGGCTCGGGGTTAAAATTCAGGACCATTAGCGGTAACCCCGAGCCACACTTGGGATTACATCGCAGGATCCTGGTGTGGCTTTACTTACCTTGTCCCCGGGATCCTGCGATGTCCCCCGCAGTGTCCATGGGCTCCGTCCTCCTCCGAAGCCTCTCCTTGCCAGGCTCCGTTCCCTGCGAGCGTCGCGACGCACGGGGGCGGAGCCTGGCGGCAAATAAAAAAAAAAGTAAAAATCATAACATACAGTACTGTAATCTTACAGATTACAATACTGTATGAAATCATTTCACATCCCTTTTGTCCCCAGTGCTTTGGTCCATGCCCTGCATGCAGTTTTATGTGATGTATACTGTTC